>JAKZFB010000002.1:4054457-5388915 GCA_026122735.1 Penicillium bialowiezense
ACGGGAGATGTGACCGAGCTTGCCGCAGGCGTAGCACTTCATGGCTTGGGCCTGGCAGTCACGGGCGAAGTGGTTGGGGCCACCGCACTTGTAGCAGGTGGCCGCGCGGGGGTAGCCCTGGAAGCCACCGCGGAAGCCACCCTGGAAACCGCCACGGCCTCCGCGGCCAGCGGCGGGACCAGTGGGGGCTCCAGTGCCAGCGCCGGGGGCGGCGGGGTTGGTGCAGTTGCGCTGCGAGAGATCAGTTTGAGTGCTGGGATTCGGCGCGCGGAACTTACGGCAAGGTGACCGGGTTGGCTGCAGTTGTAGCAGCGGCCGTTGGAGCCGCCGTTCAGGCGCAGGGTAGGGCAGTCAGCTTGGACGTGGCCGAGACCCTGGCAGTTGTAGCACTGCTTGGCTGAAGTGGTGTCAGTTTTGTTGTGGGAGGGTCGGTTGGCGGGGATCGCTTACTCTCGGTGGTACGGGGAAGAGGGCAGGCGCTTGACTCGTGGCCTGGAAGGGTTAGAGGTTGGTTCGAGTATGGACATCGAGGTCGAACGTACCGGGCTGCTTGCCTATAGGTAAAGAAGATTAGCACTAGCCAATATGGAGTTTATGGGGAGCTTCGACGTACAGTTGTAGCAGAGACGCTCGGTGGAAGAGCAGACCTCTGTTGTCGGGTTAGTCTTTGCGCCGGGAGGTCCATCCATTGACCCTACTCACCAGCGTAGTGGCCAATGGTGCCACACTTGTAGCATGCACGACGAGACAACATCATCTTGGCGGTGTTCTATCGCGAGTCAGCCGGTGCCGCGGGTTGGTATAGCTGCGATAAACCGCGTCTTCCCCTCGCGATCGGAGTGGCCATAGGAAACGCATGACGGCGACAGGCGCACAGCATTTCCGCCGCGATATCCCCATCGCATCTTCGAGTCCAGTTGTGTCGCGTATCGCATGCGCGTTGCGATCTCAAATTTTCAGCCGAAGGAGGGGGAAGACATGTAGATCGGCGGGGGAGGGATCGAGTTGGAACGAAATCGACGTGGACACCAAACTCACCACAGTAACTCTCTCTTCAGAAGCTTGACGAAGTCTATACCTTATTCCTGGTTAGTCTTGAGAACCTTGGAGGGGACGTTGACAGCCCACTTCGAGGGAAAAGTGGGACAGACCACACAAAGAACAAAAACCACACAAATGAGAATTTTCAACTTCAACGCTGCAACTCACCAGATCAACTCGCGATACTCTCGCGATGCTCTCAACAGAAATTGCACTGTGCAAAGTGGAAAAATCGCAAACTCGTCAAACGTCTAGCTCCCGGGCTTTTCCGCATTGCGTAAGGCCGATTCATTTATTTACTTCTCTTCTATATGGCAAGGGATAGAGGACCACTCCCGACGGTTTGCCTGTCTATGTATACAATATTCAGCTCGGAGAATTCCTCGCCCTACATTCTGTCATGTAGATCCATTCCAATGTTCATTGTTTTCCCAATTTGGCGGGTTTGACACATATTATGACATCTAGTCTAGTCTTCACGCTCCAAAATAGCTGGAGCCTTAATCTCTCGTCCCTTGAGGAACTCCAAGTTCTCACCAGCCTGGATTCATTAGTGGAAGCAACCAAAGGAAGAAAAGGAAGACTTACATAGCTGATAAGAGGGGAAACTTCGACGCCCTTGGCATCGCCCTCGGTAATGACAATACCACCAGCAGCCTCAACCCAGCGCTGACCCTGCGCCATAATGTCATCACGGCTGGTATCGGGGTCATCCTCGCCGGTGCCGCGAGCGTTCTTCAGTGGTGAGAACTCGTCTTCACGACGAACCTCGATACTGGCGAACTTGTCAAGCGGTGTCATGGGGAACACGTCAAAGACAAACTGCTCAAGCTTAATGCCGTTGGGCTTCTCGGGCTTAACCAAGTCACCAGTCTCGGCATCTGTGAAGGGAATCTTCTTGCGCGCGACGTGGTGGGGCAGCTGGTGGGACCAGGTCTCAATGGACTCCAAGAAGCGGAAGGAGTAGTAGTGGTTAACAATGTTGGCGGCGCGGTACTTCAGCACATCGGGTTGCTTGGCGTCCTTCGCCTCGGCGGTCTCCTTGTCAATCTCGGAGTACTCCACAACATCGGGCTTGCCGTTCTTCAGAAGGATCAGACCGACAGACTCGGTGGCATTGCGCTTGCGCACGACCTTGGTGGCGATATCGACGTCCAGCGCCGCGGAGAATCCAATGAAGACGGGGTCAGCAACCTTGACGAGGCAGTTGTCAACGCCGTAAAGGTGGATGTGCTGGATTCCACGGCGGCGCATGTCCTCACGCACGCCGGAGACCACGAGGGCCTGGTAGATGCCGCCGTTTCCGTCGGGGGCGACGGCAGCCTTACCCTTGGTCTCGAGAAGGATCTTGCCGTCGTTGGAGATGCAGGGCAGAACACCCTGCTCGAAAATGACGACGTTGCTCTTGTCAAGTCCGAAGTAGTTGTTCTTCTCGAAGAACTCTTCTGTGGGCTTGCGTGTAGGTCCACTGGTCATGATGTACCAGGGAATAGTGACGTTGCCACCTCCAGCCACGGTCTGGAGCTTGGCGATGCGCTGAGCCTGCAGCTGGAAAAGGGACTTCTCGCTCAGAAGACCAATATCGAAGCAGCCCTTGGGAGCAGAGCTGCCGAGGCGGGTTCCCTGTCCACCGGCCATCAACACCACCGCCACCTTGTTCTCGGCCACCTGCTTCAGGCCGGAGTCGTACCATTTCTGGATGTCGTCGGCACTGGAGTCGATGATGGAGGCTGTGGCGGATTCGGGGAGGGGCTCGAGGGTCACTGGGCCCGTCTCGGCGGGGGGAGGGTTGAGGGCCTTGTCGGCCAGTTCGTTGATGCGGGCAGGGTCGAAGTTGTTGAGTTGGTGGAAGAGCTGAGACTTCTCGACGGTGGATAATTGTTCAGCGAAAGCGAAGACATGTCCTTGTCCGGCCTTGTTGTATTTCTCTACTAGTGTTTGGTACTCCTCGGCGGAGGGCTCCCGGGGGGTCTCCTGGGGTGTGCCCTGGAGCTTTCCCAGAAGATTGGTGACAGTGTCCTTAATAACGCCAGCCATTGTGTAGAATTATAGAGTGATAGAGGGGGGGAGAAGAGGGGGAGAAGTGGAAAAAGGAGGGGGAAGTGGCAAGGGAGAAAAGTAAATAAATCGCGGGGGTGAAGCTCAAGCTGATTAAGTACTCTTCCTCACCGTAACAACTTAATATACACCTCACACTACTGTACTCGTAACCCACTTGGGGGTTATTTTTAGTCAAAGAGATCTACAGAGGCGAATAATAGCGAGTGCCACGGACATGAAAGTGCCTAGCGAATGCCGAGTGAGACTTGCTGGAACTAGTGGCGGGGCCTTGCCAATGGTGCCACTCGTCCCGCCCTGGACATATGAGGAGTATAAGTAGTAAAAATTAGACAATAGACACGTCAAGCGATGATATTTTATGTTTGAATATGAATATGATAGTACATGATATTTTGATGGGGTATCTCCTAGTATCGACGGCGATCATCGCGGTAACGGCCTCGTTCCCGGTCTCGGTCTTTTCGTGAATCCCTCTGTGGGCTTCGACTATAAGAGCGACGACGGTATCGATCCCTATCCCGTCGAGGGCTTCGGCTGGAGTCGCGACGGGAACCGCGATTCCGATCAGAGGGAGCATCGCGAGCACCGTCCTTCTTCTCATCGTCCTTCTTCTTCTTGTCAAACACCATCCTATATCCAGCGTCATCTTCTTCCACTGGAGCGTCGGCAACCTCTCGGTATTGACGTTTCTCCTCCAGGTCATCCACACCACCGAAGCCGCCTCTCGGCCGACGCTTCGTGACGGTGGAATTGCGCCAGGACTCAGATAGCTTGGAGACCTGAAATGAATCAGCAATGAATCCTGGTACTTCTTTTTTAGCTTTTTTTCCAGCGAACTTACACTCTGAGAGAAATCCACGTGGATGCGGTGGTCGTCAATCAAGACACCTTGCATCTTGAAATAAGCTTGCTCGCAATCTTTCTGCTCGTCAAACTCAATGAAGGCATATTGCAGACTGTCCCCGGTGCGCTTGTCCCGAATGACCTCGCAAGACAAAATCGTACCAAAGCGGCTGAAGATTAGATTCAAGTCCTCGTCTAGTGGAGGTCAGCGCAAGCTCTCAATGCGGGGAAGGTTGACAAACCTTGTGTGACCGGGTTCAGTTTGCAAACGAAAAGAATATTCTCTGGTGGTCTGACATCGGCAAAAGGCAGATCACCCACCATCTCCAAAGTCAAAGCCTGGGCGCGAGCCTCCCGTTCGCGCCGCAGCTTTTCCATGGTTTCTTCATCCATATTGTCATCCAGCTCCTCGTCGTCTGCGATTCTCACAGTAGCCAATTGCGCTTTGGAAGGCACGGGGCTTTCCGCTGGCTCAACCAGCTTGGGCGGGTCATCGAAGGGGTCATCCAGGACCGTTGTGTGACGGATACGAATATCCTTCAGCGGTCGACCACGGTCATCAATGAAAGATTCATTGATTTTGTCCAAAACGTCGAACCCTTCGACGACCTTGCCAAAGATCGCAGCCTTGCCATCCAGGTAATCCAGGTTGTCTGCTAGTGTGATAATAAATTGACTGGCGGCGATGCGCTGGTCGGGGTCGCTGGTCGACGGGACCGTCGCCATGCTCACAGTCCCGCGCTCCAGGTGTTTCAGCTTGCGCGGCAACTCAATCGGGAAGGTTCTCTTCGACGGTCCGTCCAGCAGACCCCATACTGAAGACCCTCCATCACTCTCCGGGGCGTCAGGGCCGAGCGGGTCGCCGGTTTGGAAGGTAAAGTTCTTCTGTACGCTGTGAATGGGCGAAAAATTGTAATACTTGAGCTTGCACAGCTTCAGGAAGCTAGCAAACAACTTTTTTTTAGTTTCAGGTTCAGCACAGGGACAGCCAAGGAACAGGAGCCACTTACTTGTCACACGCTTTGGGGGCATCATCGACCAGCAGGTCTATGACAATATCGCCCAGGGAGGTTTCTAAAAGCGCGCTCATGGCGGGTGTTGGAAAGAAGTGATTGGTTCACAGGAGCAGCGATGAAGGGAAATGCGGGAAATGTGAGAGATCGGAGCTTGGACCAATGACCGCACCCAACCGGAAGTAAGCCATTTCTTCCCTACTCGGCTTTCACTCCTCTTCGCATTCCAACTTGTTTGGGCTTCTAGCCTCTCCAACACATCTACACTCCCCAAAACAAGTACAAAGCAAGGGCCAAAAAAACAAAAAGGGAAAAAAGAAAAAGAGCATGGAAGGTCGGCGGGATGATCGGCCCGCTTGTACTCCGTACGTTGTACAACAACATCTTGACAATCGAGCCATATCTTCCGAGTGTCCCCGTTGGACACATAACCTCTTTTGAGATCGACATGCAGCGGATCTTATTAAGGGCCTTGATCGACCCTGGGGTTTGAGCTGTTTGTGCTTATTCCGTATATCCCTCACCGATCAATGCACCCAGCAGGCCCTACCAAAAGAACTAGGATGCTCTGGTCTTGGCAGTGTCCTTCTCATTCCCAGCCTCTGAAAGGCAGTAGGACCAAGTACACGGTCCTCTACTATGACCTGTTCCACCGCAGAAACGTTGGGGATCAACGCCCGGTATCCTGCAGCAGGATTCAACGGGCATAATGACAGGAGCCACACACGTGGGAAGAGAGAACAAGCGTCTCGTCATTCGATAAAAGTTGCCGTATCGCCTACAACAAGGGCCGGTCTCAATCCCAATGTGTTCCTGGCAAAAGAAAGAGTCGGTGGAAATGGTCGTGAATTCTCCATTCCTTCTTATCCCCCCCCCGAATGTCGTGCATTGTCAAACCTTGGCACGGAGACAATACTGTTCACACTGTTTGAAACGGGCGACGGCGAATCTCAGACTCTTTATCTGGCTCGTGTCCACCGCCAACCTTTTGAAAGGGTGTACAATGACTTGATCGCTCTCTCCTCAGGAGCTCCGGTTAGATACAGACTCACCAAATTTCCCATAGTATACACGGGGGGTGGGATATAATATCCCCAAGATCCCACCATGTCCCTCCTACCCATGTAACGCGAAAACGAACCTTGTCAGCATCCCAGGAGTTCATGCATCATTGCGGTCGCCTCTAGATTCCCCCTTTTAGCCTTTAGCGTCGATCATGATCGAGATCTCTATAACGAGTGAGCACAAAATAGATCCATCGCATTGGTATCTAGTCACCTACCCACTTGAGTCAAGCCATGGCAACCCTTACCAATTTCTGGCCAGTTAGTGGATCTTTGCTTTTTCCAATTTCCATTTCAATCCAGTTGCGCTGGCGCTAAAGACCCATGTCACCGATCGTTTTTTTCGATCGTTGATCCCTGCGTCTAATTTTTTTAGAGCTCGGTTCGGGGAAGCTATCTCGTGCTAAGTGACAGGTGTCACTTTTTTCTTGCCTGCTCTTTGCTTTTCTTTGCCTTTTCTTTTTCCTTCTCCGGCTGAATTCTCCATTGAGACATCGGTACAGAGGAGCCTGAGACAGCGTTTGTATTTCCTTTTTCCCCCTCTCTGGGGACACCGTGCGTTTGCACGATAGGTAGGCAGGTATACTCTAGGCCTCATAGGCCTTAGAGGCCTCAGCTCAGTTCCAGACCTCGACAATGACCGAGTTCAGAACAGTTTGATGCAGATGCAGCCACACCAATCGGTTGAACTATCGAGCAAACATTTTCTCAGGTCTTCATCGGATGTCGGTCATACTCCCCCGCGGATCTGCAAACAGTAGACCGGCAGTTGCCCGTTTCCCTTGTTTCTGTTGCTGAATTTTCTGGATCTTTGGAAGCCGGGAAATCCGGGACCCTGAGAGATCCCTGAGATCCCTGGGCTTTTAGACTTCGGGTTTGGGACTTTGGTATTGTGGGATATCTGAGGCACGAGGGGGGGTCTGTTTTCCCTGAGCTTCCTGTTTGCCACGAAAGAGAAGTGGCCAGTTCAAATCGACTGAAACACTACCTACCGGAGCACTCTTTTTGCCATGACTACCTATGAATCAGGTCATGTGCGACGTTACCCTGTGAAACCTCTTCTTAAAACACCGGCTCTTTCATCATACTATGGCATCTGGGCCGGAAGTTTGCATATCATTTCCCCTTGGACAAAAAAGTAAATAAATCTGCAAAAAATAAATCTGCAAAAATATACGAAACGGTTAAAAACAATTTAGGAGAATTATCCAAAAAGCAAAAGCGTACTTTTGGCGGAGATGTCTTCATCTATAGGAAAATAGAAGACAGGGGCAAAAATCATGTACAATCACACCGATTGTTACCAAAACCTGGCTTAAATCTAGCCCTATCTCCCAGAGACATCTTTCACTTCCTCCTTTCTCTGTGGATTTATAGGACATTGTGCTCCCGTGAACTCTGAGCCTAACCTTGATTGTTTCTATCCTTTGTGACAACTTGATCTTACTTATTCCGCAATGGATCATTCCTATGACCTAGGGCTCCCAGCCCGGAGTGAATCCAAGCGTGCTGTGTCTCGCTCGGTGCGTTCTGTGAAGCAAGAATGCAACGGGGTCGTTGCCGAGGAGGTAAAGACCCTCAAGCCGAGGAAGAGAGCCCTCGTTGCCGTATGTTATATGGATAAAAGGACCCTAGCATGCTTTCTCTAACTTCCTACAGTGCAATAGATGCCGCAAAAGAAAGATCAAGTGCAACGGTGATCTCAACAATGGCCTTGCTTGTTCAAGTTGCCTTTCCGTGGGAGCCAACGAGTGCCATTATTCAAGGGTAAGGCCCATGCCTACCAACCAGCCTTGGAACACTCAATCTGACAATGTATTCAGGTCAACTCACTATCACCTGAGGAGGCTGCCAGGTGCATTGTATCCAACACTGGAAGATCAAAAATGATATCCATGGGGTCACCTCGGACTCCATACCAGAGAGAAGAATACGGCATGGAACAGTCCAACTTCTCACGGCAACCTGTCGGAGGCATGGATCCTCTCATGAGCTACGACGAGTCATCAGTCAACTACCAGCCGAGCTACATGCTCCCCAGCAACGGCAACGTCGACTACACCTGGGCCAACCGCTGGGATCCAACCTGCAGGCCCTCTGGCGAGTTATTTGATGACAACGTCAACCAATACAACTTCGTCCTGCCAGGCCAAGTTCCCTCAACCATGCCTGAACAAACCCCTACATCCTTCCCGGAAGTAGACCGCACCCTCCCCACCCCACGCAGCCAGCCAGAAGGCTCAGACAAAGCCTTCTACAGCCGATCTGCCTACAACCCTCGCGTCAAGCCCGACGACGCAGAAATGGTCTTCGGCTATATCCCCATGTCCACAGCAGATGACACAGTCCCCCTCCCCGCAACTGTGCCTTCAAACTACGACCCCGAGTTGGAGTTTAACACAGACCGTCTGGCACGCACATGCTCTCGCGATGTAAGCCAGCGTCTGCTTCCTCTCGACGCCTACGGGTACAGCAGCAGTGGACGGAAGACCGAACGCGCACCGACGCTCATGAATGGTCTTCCTTACACCCGTGCTCGACCTTCAGATCTGCAATACAACTTCCTCCCTGACACCATGCCAGAATATGGGAGAGAAATCCACCGATCTGCCATCTCACCGCTGGCACATCACGGTTACTGAGCCTGAGCTAGAGATGTTTTGTCTTCCCGTTGGTCTTTTGGTTGGTCCTGTCCTTCCCATGCAAAATAGAGATACCCGAATGACCCCTATGTCTGCCTTGCTTCGTGTGCCTGCTATTGCTTTGTGACTTATCCTCTTGGCCTTGGTCTAATTGTTTGCCTCTTACCCTTTCAAAAGTCAGAATACCCCGACCCATTACGTCAAGGCTTTGTGGTGTTTGCTTGTGTGTTTCAGAATTTGTTTTTCTTGTATGATGTTTTTTGTCTTTGGTGGAAATGTTTTGCTTGTCTTCGTTTGTCTTCGGATATGTTACCAAGACATACATGATATTGTCGACCTGGTATGGCTGTGTGTACTCCTGTTTGATTTCCTGTTTTGCTGTCTGTAAAGTGTGGAATATTTTGCTTTTTGTCATTTTTGTCACATCAGCACCATAGCTATATTTGAAGTGGCGCTTTGATAATAGTATATTGATTAATGATTTTGTCTTCAAAGTTCTTCTGAGATTTACTCCAGGGGTTCGCATTGGCCACTAGGTACTTTTGAAGTAGAGTGGATGTGACATCCTGATGCATATATAGATAAGATCACCACAGCCGTACGCCTCCACATGGACAACAATGCTTGCTCAAAGCCTTCCAAGGTTAAAGATCCATGGATTAACCTTGGGACGACCCGAAAATGCCTGGGCGTAATCAAACGATCACAGGAAGGCCAATGCGAACCTTGAAACTCGCCGACGTCGATGCAACCAGCCTCATCAGCCAGATATCTCCGGGAACCTTCCAAACCGATGCAGTAATACAGCCACGAGATTGGTGTCTGCATCTCCAGGGCTACCACCCTAAATAGGCCAACCGACATCTGAATTAGAAATGAGATCCTACAGTAACCAACAAGCAGTCATGCGACCACCTGGGCAGACCCAGCAGCACGTGTTATTGAAATGTGACATCCGAATCAATTCGGACAATTGAGGCCCAAAATTGCAAGTATGCACATGATTAGCTTCTATTTAAGATGATGTCGCACACAAGACTGTCCAGGTAGAAGACGTGCCTGCATTCCCATAGATTACAAATATCGGGGCATCTGGGGTTCGGTGTTACTCGTGTTCATCGAACTGCCGATATAGTTCTTTGCTAGGTATCCAAGTACGACCCCATAACCTTGGAATCTGCGGGGATTCGGATGTTACAACGCGGATGTCACAGCGCACTTCCGCGAGATCGATTGCTTACCTCCAGGGCTGTAGCTGATGCCAAATTGGGAACGGGGCAATCATCTCAACCCTGTCAAGTTGGTGGCCAATGGTCGAACAGTGCCCAGCGTACGCAATGATTTATACCCACCTGCGCAGGTGCACTCCGCAATGCAGGTCTAGACTACCGGTCCGGTCTACACATACAACAACCCGAGTGAAGAACAAGTAAAATGTAATTTCATCCCGGGCAGCCGCCCGGATTCTCATAACCCTGAAAACGGAAACCGATGACCCCAAAAAAACATACACAAAGAACCACGACACAAGACGCCCTGATGGGTCGCCTGGTCTTTTTTTTCAACGGGAATCACCAGCACCAGGGACAGGAAAGAGTTTCCACGATCTTTTCAATCAACGTGCATCATTTTGGGTTTTAGTCTGATGTTCGCTGAAAGGAAGATAAACCACCCCCACACACGACCGACCGCACCTGGTTCCAACATACCAGAACCCAGGTGGGAAACTCCAGAGCCAAACCATCCACACAATCGTATCAGTCCATGTTGATTCGTGCGAAAGATTGATGCGCTTAATCCTTGCTCTTCTTGGGGCCCTTGACCTTGGCGATACCGCGGAACTTCTTGGAGCGGTTCTTCCGTTGCTTGCCTGTAGGAATATATTAGTACTGGTCCGAGGGTGGCGGTGATGCACGGGAACATACGCTGCTGGCGGGAAGCCTTCTCGATCTTGGAAGCGGCACCGATGCGGACGAGACGGTAGTGAGGCTCGAACTTCTTCAGGGCCTCGGCGGAGTCGTAGACGAGAGCGAAGCCAGTGCTCTTACCACCACCGTACTGGGTGCGGAAACCGAAGACGGAGACCTGGTCCTTGTTGGACTTGTACAGGTCGGCCAACTTCTCGCGGAGCTCATCCTTGGAGACGTTGGGGCGGTTGGGGTGGAGGACGTCCCTAAATTCGCGAAAACATGTCAGATCGGTGTTTTTTGATGGCTGGTTTGGTTTCTGTGTGTGTTGTGTATTCCGATTGTCTTCTTGTTCTTCTGGGTGCCTTGTCGTCTGATTTCAATGTTGCGCGCTCTCGAAGTATTTCCACCACACACAGATCCAAGGGGAAAGATATAAGGGGGTTCTTACACGACCATCTGCTTGCGGGCAAGCAGAGGGTTGCGGATGAACTTGCGAGTCCGCAGAGTGACGGGAGTGTCGGCCATTTTGGTGTGTGTTGGATGGAGGAAGTGTCGACGGGGTCAGGATGTCGAACTTTCAATTTTCGTGCGGTGCGAGGCCGCCAGCTGTGGGCTCGGCTAGGGTAGACACTAACCCGTTTGGGAAATAATGCCTGAGGCACTAACAGATTCGCCCTTATCCTGCCTGAGGCCCTGATTACTCAGCACATCTGGATTAGCTCATTTCTGACTCATCTCCCCACGTCAGCCCCTCCAATGATATCCGTCGCATTGATCGGCAATATAATTTTACTCTATGCTGCAAGATGGACTCGATTCACAAATTAGCAGCGCAATACTTTCAGCTGGTGGAATTGAACCATCTGGACCTTCCACCAGGTCCAGTGCTCGTTAAGCCAGATGTGCAAGCGGCATTGTATGCGCATATGCTTGACGAGACTATCTTTCCTATCCCACCACACAGCTACCGAAGCCGCGTGCTCAAACAGATTCTCTCACGCATCGAGGAATCAATCACAGACCCCGAGCAGGATGTATGTAGCTTTACACCTGCATTTCCACTGATTCATTTCGAAGACCTTGAATCATCACATACATCATAACTCAAACCATGTTCAATTGCACCGATCTAACATATTTCCTAGGAAATAAACGATGATCTCATGGAAAGCTGGAGCACACTAGTCTCCCAGCCCAAGCCATCATCACTGGAACAAGCCCAGCAACTCTCATTGGTCAAATACACAGCCCCCAACAGCACTCGGACAGTCACGACATCCGAGTCAAGAGGGTTGATTCTCTCCGGTGGCACCACGGGCAATCGAACCTGGGAAGCGGCACTGCATCTCGGCTCATTCCTTGCTTCTGAAGCGGGCGAGAAGTTGGTTCGTGGGAAACGAGTCATCGAGCTAGGTGCTGGTACGGGGTTCCTGGCTCTGTTCTGTGCTCGCCACCTTGGAGTGGAAAGCGTTGTTGTTACCGACAGAGAACCTTTCTTGATTGATAATATCCGCGCCTGTGTGCGGTACAATCAGAGTGGAGAGGAGTCTATTCCTATCTACCCGGCTGTTTGGGAGTGGGGGACGCCATTGGATAGGACGGGGGAGCTTGATGGTGTTGAGGGAGGTTTGATGTTTGATGTTGCACTTGGTGCTGATTTGGTGAGTTTCTTTCGATATTTGATTTGACGTAGGCTGATTTCCCCAGATCTATGATTCCGACCTTGTCCCCTTGCTGCTATCTACCGTTGGTGATCTTTTCGACAACTATGGCATCAGCCAATTCATCATTGCTGCAACGCTGCGCAATGAGGATACATTCCGCACTTTCTTGAACGGATGTGGTGAGTAACTTCCTCAGGATTAGATGGATGACATGCTAACTCAACAGAAACCAACAAATTCACAGTCGAGACCCTGCCGTTTGAGTCGACATTATCAGAGAATCAGACTGGATTCTTCCATTCGACGAACATCCCAATCCGCACGTATCGGATCTCCCGCGCAAAATGAGCTTTCCAAATACGCCTACATCATGAACTAATGAAAAAAAAACTAGATAGCATGATACGAAACATGTTACAAGTGACCGAAAAGATCATACTATGTCCACAGATCGCGTACTAAGAAATTGTCCCAAAGAAGAGATGTGGAGACTTCTCAACGATGACGTAGTTATTTGATGGGAAGACCAACATATGACATTGAGAAACTCATAATGCATCAAGTCCAACTAATCAATGTAATGTAAAGATGAGCAGGCAAAGAGCGTCTATACTAGTGTCACAAGACACACAAACGCATGGGTATCAAGTTCGCAATCGCAGGCGCCACCAAAGCCAATACCAGAACCATGAAATGCAAAACAAACCATACCAGATGCAAGTTGAAAAAAGAGTGAATGCAAAAATAATCAAGAGTAATCGCTAAGCAAATGCAAATGAAGAATTGACGCTGCAGAGACCCTCGCCATTATTCGGCAAGACTCTCTCGCAGCAGATTCTCATCTATACTGTCGGGATGAAGAGATGTAGGTGCAGGGGGTGGAGGGCGGAGACCCATTATAGGACCCTTTTGGTTCACGCCTGGGTATCTGAAGCGGAGAGCCAAGGGGTCCGCTTTGGGCGCGGGCGCAGGGGCGGGAGGAGAAGATGCGACTGAGGTATTGGGTGATTCTGCCGATTCTGTCGCATCGGTTGTCTCGTCGGGTGTGGGTGCCATGCCCCATCGGCCTAGAACCCAGCCTCCGACGCGGCGTCCTATGCCTTTTCGGGGGCCGGTTGTGGCTGTTGATCCTGTGCTGGCGCTGTCGGCGGAGACGATGGATGCCGTGTCGGACTTGTTGTGGCTTGCGGCCATGGAGGCAAGCAATGACTGGGATGTATGTGTGGAGGGTTTGGCGCGATCGGCCTGGATGGAGGGGGTGGAGATGATTGGGGGTGTTGAGATTAATTCGACGCTGGGAGGGAGGGCGCGCTGGGGGATCTTCATCATCCCGGGGTGCCAATCGCCCATGCGCATATGGCGGTTGTTGGGCGTGTGGATGTCCATTCCTGCAACAGATACGGAGAGAAGACTGTCGTGTGAGGAAGATCTGCGCAATGCTGGGGACTTTGAGTGCATTGCAAAGATGTCATCTTCAGGTGGTGGAGCTTGGTTGTGTGCGGATGTATCAAAGTACGAGACAGAGGGCGATGACTCGGATTCCTCTGGGATCGCGGGCTGTCTAAGTGCGTCGCTAGCATTGACGTAGTCTCGGTTGTAGATCTCTTCATCGTAAGTGGGCAAGGAGTGGGATGGATCGTCGTTATCGAATCCACCCATGGGACGGAAAGGCATGTCCAGGCCTTTCCAATTCCGCACCCCCATCATCGGCGAAGAGAACACTGTGCTGTCAGGGCTGGTTGGCTGGGAGAATTCAGGGCCACGTTCGACGCGGTCAAATATAGATGACGTTTGGAACCCGGACTGTGGAGAGCTTGCCATTGAATCTGGAGCATAAGATTGCAATGACCAACGGCGGGAAGATTGTGGTGGAATGGAAACAGATGTGTGGGATAGGATTGTAGACATGGATGAACCGGACGATTGCGACCGATGCATAGCTCTTCGAGGCGACTGAGAGCGCACCGCGGAGTGCAATGCGACGGGACTTCCGAGGGCAGGGCGACGTTTCTTGACACGACGGTTGAGCGGGCCTTTCTCTTTCTTGGCAGGCTGGGTCGGGGAATGGTAATGGTGGTGAATGT
Source organism: Penicillium bialowiezense (assembly GCA_026122735.1). Taxonomy (NCBI): domain Eukaryota; kingdom Fungi; phylum Ascomycota; class Eurotiomycetes; order Eurotiales; family Aspergillaceae; genus Penicillium; species Penicillium bialowiezense. Next base: position 4,068,780 of record JAKZFB010000002.1, read on the forward strand.
GAAGTTCTTGAGACACGCGGCGTTCTTCTTTCGCTTCAAGCTCCTCACTCAGGGTAGTGGAAGACCTTGGCTGTGTGTTCTCCTCATCAATACCGGCCAGCGGTTGGTGAGACATGACTTGATCCCGGAGACTCTGCACCTCTTCATTCGAGCTTTGCAGCATGTCGCGTAGTTCTATTATTCCGACTTGCAAGTTGGCGTTGTCCTGCAAGATATCCTTGACGAAGCGCGACACCACGTTGGTCCCGCCAGCGTTGCGATTCAGTTCCGAGGCGGCGGCGGCGCCTTTGAGGCGGCCTGCTGCGTTATCTAGCTCGCGCTCAACCGCCCTCTTGCGCTCCATGCGCTCGATCAACTCGGTATGTCGCTCGCTCTCTTCGCGCGCTTCTTTCTCGATCCGGTCGACTTGGTCGTGAAGGTCGCGCAGATTACACTCTGCCTGCTTCCACCGCTGCATTGCAGACTTCTCATCTTCGTGCGCCGAAGTGAGGCTTTCCTGAAGATTGATCTGCTCAGTCTCCATAAGAGCTAGTTGCGCCTCAAGATCTTCAGCACGCGCCGCCGCGACCGTCAATCTTCGCAACTCGGACTCGGTGCTCTCGAGAGTAATAGTGAGGGACTTGACATGGTCGTCAGATTCAGCGACGGCTTTATTGAGAGTGTCGAGTTGCTCGAGTAGACTGCGATTCTCCTCAATAATGCGCGCATTCTCGGCTTGGACCTGTTTCTTTTCTCGCTCTAGATCGTCAATGCTGGTGACCAAGCGATGCCGGTCCTCTTCGGCCTCAGCCATATAACTCTCATGACGGTGAAGCAAAGCCTGTAAAGCAAAAGTCAGCGACGACGGTCCCAAACAATCTGCCTTCGCAGCATAATTATCAAAGGTAGCCATGACGAACGCCAACACAATGGAAAAGAATAGGCGATCCAGATCGCAAGGTAGCCATGGGGATGAGACTGGTACACGACGTGTCCAGTCTGAAAAGAGCAATCAAAAAAAATTGTGAGACAGGAATGGAAAGAAAGAAGCGCTATGGGAGGAATGATGGGTATGATACAAATAGGATGGATCAAACATGTATGGACCATTCAGCTCAGGAACACCTCCACCCAACCCCGAACGTATCATTGGGCCGATATTAAATCACACGTACCTGACCAAGCCTTGCAGCAGTTTCGAGGTCTTTTTCCAAGCCCTCGAGGGCTACATTATTGTGTTCTAACAGAGCACAGTCTTCCCGACCACAGCAGCAGCGCAGGGTGGTGGAAGCGCTAGAATAGGTCGGAATGCTGAGCGCTTCCGAGCTATGCGGATGGGAATCCATGCTGAGAATTCGGGCCCCTTAGGAGCGTAGGTGTGGAGGGAGACCTCTTGATCATCGAACCTCGCAGCCCAAGTCACACCGGTGGATGCGCCTGCATTTGTTCTGGAGGTGAGGATAGGTACCCAATGTTGACCGCGGATCGCGGATCGCGTTCGAAAGGGATTATGTAAGAGTGGATAAGGTTTGACGGTTCCACGGTTGCTCCCGGCGTGATGGCCCTGAGCCCTAGTTGCTCTTCAACTGATATATCAAAACAGACAATATAATGCGTAGAATTCAGGTACAGCATTAGAATTAAATCAGAGCTGGATCACATTTTAACAATGATGCATCGTCAACATACTGCCAAGAATTGCCCCACTTTGTCTGGACCTATCAGCTATGAAGTTTGGGATATACACTTTTTAGGAACGGACAGCTGGCATGCCCATACAGAGAGGGGCAGGAAATAGCGTGATCTCCCGATATCCCGCAGCCATTAAGGTACTGAGCTGTGATCTTTCGTTAAATCTGGAAAGAGAGGTGGAACGTTTCCACCTGGCAACATCCATGGATCAGCCTGAGTACAGTAGTTAACTTATGAACCATCCAAAAACACTTAGTATGCTGTGAAGATGCGAACCACGCTCTATAGCCCCCAAAAGCTCGCTGCAATCCACGTATAGATTCCAAGATTATGGTGTAACCTTCCTTCCACATAAGTTTCCAATGACAACTTTGGAAAGATTCACCAACTACAGCACATATAACACGGCAAACGGTGGGTCAAAGGCGTACCAGCTATATAAATATTTCAGGTTCCACAGCTCATCATCAGATGTGTACGTACCCCGTAGTCAACATTGGAATCGCCAAACTACTTCCAAGGCTACATTGGTCCAATCAAAACCAGAAACCCGAGTGCTTTGTAGCTACCCGTGAACATCACCTGGATATGTTGCACGTAAATATTCGCTCACAACCTCCAGATTTAATATTACCGGTACTAACCAATGGATATGGACAAGGAACACGGTCTGTGGGAACTAAATATGTTGTTGCTAGAAAGTCGCGAAGAGCCAGTCGAAATACCTAAGAAACCCCTGGCAAAAGCAAACAGAAAGAAAAAGCGCCATCAAGGCTTTCAAAGCTCAAAGCAGAACGTCATTCCTTACATTAATGAACGCCCCAGCGCCGCCGTCTTCACTGATTTCATTAACCAACACCTCCGTTTGTTGGTACAACTTCTCCAACGCAGCAGCAGATGATTTGCCCAGCGACACTGTAACCGTTAGCAATTATCACAACAATAGCCACAAAAGCAGGAGACGAAATACATACCCAAGATTGCGGAGTTCAGCTCCTCGGCAACTGCAGTGCGCCCCTTTTCTTCGAGATAATGACCATGAACGCTCCTCTTGGGGTCGGGATAGGCAACGAGGGAGAAGATATCGTCGAGCAGCTTCTTATCGCCGCCATTCTCATCATTAGGGTAATCTGCCCGAAGTTGCTGGCCGTATTGCACGGCTTCGGTGAGAAGTTGGTTGAAGGAGCCGTCGGTGTCGTCATCAAGTTCCATTTCGTGGTCGAAGACCGCGTGTTCGTGGGAGTGGGAGGAGACGGGACGGGTGCTGATTTCGTTGGAGAGACGCATCATTTCGAGGAACTTGCGACAGCGTAGTTTGAAGTGGATTTGGGGGTTCGCTTCTAGCACATTTGCGTAGTATGCTTTTGTGTGTTTGAGGGCTTTGTCGATGTCGCCGTCCAGGATGGCGGAGCGGATTTCTGAAATTTTAGCAATTGAGTTTAAAGTGAGATGTGAGATGGAAATGAGAGGCTCACTGTTTCGGTTGATCGCTTCGTGATCTTCTTCCACCTCATATTTCTTTAGGGGCTCGTTGCGGCCGTTTTGAAGCGCCATGGTTTCTGAAGCGACCTCCTCGGCGAATGCACGTGCCGTCTCTACGTAGCCGTCGTGGGCGAGGAACTGTGCGACGAGCTCTTGGAGAAGGGCCGACTCGTCCAATGGAGGTTGGAGATTTGCCGTCGGGGTAGCGTTGATCTCATATTGAATAGCTAGCCTCTCTTGCTGCTCGAGGTTAGCGTGGTTCGTCGATGGAAAGTGATCGCCACATACCCTGACCATATTATCGATATCGAAAACGAATGGCTCCTGTCCAAAGTTCGCTTTGAGATGAACCGGTGGCAATTTCTTCATACCAACGGATGGATAGAGCTTCACGTTGCGCAGCTCATGGAACGCATTACCTACTCCCGTTAGCTGTATGCCTCATCGACACCCAAGAGCGACATACCCAAGAAGATGCCATTTTTAGTAAAGAACGCCGATCCAGTCGAGAAGTTCACACCGCATCCCACAGTATCACCAACCGTAAAGGTCGGTCCATACGCCCGACCTTGGCCCTGACTCTCGCCGAAGAACGACTTGCCGTCGTCGCCGTGATAAGCCCAGGATTCCTGCTCCCAGCCGGGAAGTCTTTCCACCGAGGCTTTGTGACTCGAGAACCCAATACCGATCATACTGAAAAAGGTCAGCTAATATCCACAAACCACGCTTATACCACCTACCCCTCTTTCGGCTTGGAGTCGATCTTGATCTCGAAGTAGTAGATACCGCACTGCGGCGGCATGGGATGATCCGCGCGCAGCGCCGCAGCTTCATGATCATGCTTGTGGACGGGACCGGTGTACCGAACGTCGAAATTATCATTACTCAATTCCAGGCCGGCGAACTTGTCCGCGGTACTCCACTGGCTGGGCAGCGGTGAGAGCGAGTCTGGGGCGGGAATCTCTTTCTCGATAATGTCATAAGTCATGCCGCGGTGCGACGGAGCCATGCGAGGAAGATGGCCATTGCTAGAGGAGGCGGAGAGAGGCGGATTGGAGTCTCTGGAGAGTTTGGACTGGTGGGCGGCTTCGAGGCGGGCGAGGTAGCGGGAGTTGCGGAGGTAGGAGGGGGTGAGGAATGGAGGGTCGGTAATTCCTAGGTGTGGGATATCGGACTGGAGGAGGCCGGCATACATGCGAGAATGGGCTGGTAGAGAGTCGGCTCTCCAGGCGGAGTTCATTTGCATGTCGGCATTCACGCCGAACGGAGCCCGGTGGACTCGGTCGTAGGGTGTGTAGGGGATGGTGTCTCTTAGATAGCTGGGAAAGGAAGGCGATGCTGCGTTGCCGGAAACTACGGAGGCGTAGGAGGAGCGTCGTGGGATGGAGAAGATGTCGGGGTATGAGGTCGGAGCTCGAGCTCCACCGGATGGGGGGAAAGGAACGTCGCCCATGATCGCGGGTCGCCCCCCCAAACGCTCTCAACCACCACACGTCTGAGGTCCGTTTCGGGTGAAATCTGCTTGTTGATCTTGTTTCTTTTTTTCAAAACACTGTTTTTCTGCTCCCGCTTGCGGATTGCCGATTTTCTGACCTGGATCAGTATCGGCCAGTTTCGGATGATACGAGTGCGTGGAAGCAAAAAATTGACGAAGAGAGTCCGTGGAGATATGGAAGAATGATGGAGATGCGTGGAGCGAAGCTGTTGTAGAGTGCGTGGAGAAACGGCGGGCTATGGAAACGGCGTGGAAGGAACCGAAAGCAGCTTACCACGCAGCCACGGAAGACACCGAAGCGATTACACTTACACACCAATCGACCTCGTATGGCCTGATCTCTGCTCTCGACAAAGACAAGACCAAAGAAGAAACCTAAGGTCTAAAGAGCGGGGAAGAAGCTCTCATGAGCGTAGGGAAGTATACACAATGTACATGTCACGAGCCCCTCTTGTCTTGGGCGCAGCACTAAGGGACAAGGGCTTTGTGTATTCTAACCGTGCTCAAGAGGTGTTAGGGAAGCTGTCCTACTGAGTCCTGCATCTACAAGAAAATGAATGAACAGCGCGCTCAATCCGAGCAAAAGAGATCATATCCGAACCTAACCCAGAGCCAAAAATTATAATACAATAATCCCCAAACCTGCATCTGAACGCCCCAGCCCAAACATAATATTTAAAAGTACAAATCATGCAGCCAGGATAGCCGGCGACGATGGTTCCACCATCTGCGACGCCGGGGTCACATCCCCATCTCCACTCTTCTCACTCGGCACAGCGCTGCTCAGCTCCGGAACGAGCAGTTTGCTCTCGCTATCAAGCTTGCCCTCTGACCCACCAGGGGTGCGCCATGAGGGGAGCTGCCACATGATGCCCGTAAAGCTGCGCAGCTGCAGCGGCTTGCGCTCCCATTTACGGCAAGCGGAGCCGGTGCGGTCGAGGGCGCGTAGGCCAGCATTTATAGCACCCGTGTTTGCTTTGGGGCCGAGACGTTGAGCAGCGGGTAATTTATCGCCTTCGTCACTGTTGTGAATGGTTAGTATCGAGGCATTGCGTGGGAGGGGTTAGGCATTAGGGGTGTTGCGTACAGCTTGGGCTTCTTCTTGGGGCCCGGTCGACCGCGCGACTTGGCGTCTGTCTGTCCGTTTGGTCGTTTGTTGCCTGGCTTTGGACCCGGGATGACTTTCCGACGCGGTGTGTCGGCAGGTGTGGCGCCGGCGGCGGGGGTTGAGTTGGCGTCGTCGGAAGCATTGTCGGCCGAGGATGGTCGGACTGTGGGGAGTTCCCCGGAGGAGGCTGGTGAGGCGGGATCCTTGATGTCTGGGGTGCCTTGGGGGTTGGCGTTGAGCTGGGCCAGGAAGTGCGCTGGCACCTTGAGGACGACGGTCAAGGAATTCTTGCCTCGGCGGCTGTTGGGGGTACCGGCAGGCATGGTCGGGGTATTGTAATGGGGATTTGGGGGGATTTTAGGAGTGACGGAAGTGTAATGAGGCAATTCACGACCGTGACGTTGGATGTTCGCCCGGATGGGCTCAGGGATGGAATGGATGAAGGATTATGGTGGATGGGGAAGGTCGCATAGTCTAGGGGAGGGGAAGAAGGAAAGAAGGGGCGAGTTAAAAAAAGGGATCGTGGATCCCATGGTTAATTTTTCTGTTCGAAGAGAATGAAGCGCAGGGGAGGTGTTCTTCGTGTACGGTCACGTAACATCTTTTGTTCTTTTGTTACTCTATCTTCCTATACTTCGATTGTTTTGCAATTTATTCTATTCTAATCTCTCTTTATTCTTTTTCTCTCTTCTATTCTTTTATATCCTCGTCTTCTCTACTCCGTTCTATTCACCTTGCGATCCTCCGACTCCCGTCACAAGAACCGGCCGATCCCCTTCTGATCTGTGTCCCGAGAACTGACCGCATGATGTCTCGCGCATTTCGGGTCCTTTACCATACTTGAACACACGTTCACAAATGGAAGACTAGACCGCTCACTGAAAGACTCCAATTTCCCCGTATTCCACCAGAGTCGGTCCAGAATCGGTACAGCCTGGAGCCGAAAAAAACCTGGCACGGAAGGTTTAGGGCTCAAAGGCGAAGGTGGGTATTGGCGAACATCATGAGAGACTTCTAATTTCGGAGCGTGGCGGCAGCTTTGGTACTGAAAACTCAGCCGGGCCAAGAGGAGAAAGGTGGACTTGATCCAAGATCCCGTTGGCAACCAGACGTAGAGTAACTAGTCCTACACCGTGGGCCGGCCTCGGCCGGAAAACACCTCGTCAGCATGAAGACATTCACTCTAATCACTTCTGTTCTCTTTTGTTCTTTTTGATCTATGAAACGCCCTCTCAATGAGAGCACTGGCCCCTGATTACTTCCCAGGTGACGCGGTGGATCTTCGAACCCCCTCTCCAAACTCCAAATACAGCACGGTACGATGTATGCGGAGTTTGAGAATCCGGAGTACTGAAAATCATTTCTGCGAACCTGGGAATGATGTATCAACTCGTTTTTCACCGATCGTCATCTGGAGTCTCGATGTGATCTATGCCCAGAAAAGGGTGCAATGCATTTGATTTTGGCGTTGTGCGTAGAAAAGAGCCAATGATGAGATCTCCGTAATGATGAGTTGATTGGTTTCAGTTGGACACTCCCAATCGTAAGCCGAATGGGCCGAATGGTATTCGATTGAGTTGCTGCTTTGATCCACAATTGGAGTTTGGTACACAAAATGTAATGCCCGAATTACAACAAAGGTGGATTTTAGTTCCAACCGAAGAGGGAGACTTCGTCTAGGGTGTTCGATGTTCGAGGCGTTTGTGAGTTTCATTGTCATTACACCGACTCATCCAAGGCTGCGTAGAGCAAACAAAGGCAGAACCCATGCGAAGGAGGCAATCAAAGACTCGGTCAGTGCCTCGCTAGAACATGCAATTGCCCTGGAAGAAATCATATCTGCTGAGAATGATATAGACATCAACTACGGAGTAGCATAGAGAAAGTGTAGACCAGATTCTATATCAACAATTATGTACACAAGTATATCACCGCACGGCCAACTCTAATCCTGCTTATTCTCTGCGTTGCGGCGCTCCATGACTTCGGCCACGGCCTGTTGCACCCCAGGACTAGATCGCACGCCACCGAGAATGAGACCCTCCTTCATACCCCGTCGCAGCGTCGAGACGCTCTCGCGATCACCCCGGAACGGCGCAAGGCCCATTTGCATAATGCGCGTGGCCTCAGAGTCCGCTGCGCGGCTCAACTGGACCAGCTGGCCGATTCGCTGCATGGTCTGCGGGGAAATCTTATCTCCGCTCCCACTCGTGGTTGCTTTGGCAGAAGGCGGAGCTGCCTGCGAGATGAAGATGTGCAGCATGATCGAGGCGCGGCGGGCAAGGGTCAGGATCTGGAATGGAAGGAGGTAGAACGATTGTTGCGGAAGATACTCCTGGAGGGCGAGGGGGAGGTAGGATGTGGGCATGAACACGGCTTGGGGATGTGTGATCAGACCCAGCTCGAGGGTCAGGAGTGCCCCGAAGGTGAAGAACCGCCACTGTTTTCATTATTAGTTTGGGCTTTGCCGACAATGACGGTAGAACTCACGTATCGACCCCAGTTTGCCCACCAAAGCCAGTTCAGGATCATCATTGTGATGAAGCCACCAATGTATTGCGGCGCGATCTTCGTCATGGAAGTCATCAAGTAGTCGCGCATGGTCTTTTTGTCACCCCAAGCAAGCATGTCGGTTCCAAATCGGTCATAGGCAAACCGCTTCACTGGATCCGTGAGTGTTTCCTGGGCCCGTCGCAGAGTCAAAAAGTAGGACTCGGCCCCGCTGTCGATTCCGACTTTGTCGGGGTGGTACTGCGCAGCAAGCCTGCGGAATCGTGATTTGATCGCGCGCTCATCGGCAAATGGTGAGATGCCCAGCGACTGGTAGTAGTCACCTGCCAGCTGGACTTGGTTGAATGTCTCGTAGAGCGTGTAGAGCAGATAGCTCGTGATCACGAATATGAATATACGACGGCGATGGCGCTGGTACTTTTCAGACTGAGGCGCTGGGCGAGGATCGCCTGCACGAATCGTCATGCCATAATAGACGCTTTGGAGGAAAGACGTGGCATACTATCCTTTATATCAGCTTCCATCGCGTCACCGCTCCTCAGCCCACTTACATTTGGTAAAACAGCCCAACCGAAAAAAGGCAAAAGCGACGCCATGATAATCTCAAATTCACCCGAATCCCACACGCAACATGTCAAAAGAAAGAATGAAAGAAAGACAAGCTGTCCATCCCCAAAATAGTCCGGGGCCATCTAGCGCCCACCGACACCGCCCGCCCCACCGCCTTCCCCACCGCCTTCTCCACTCGGCATACCAAAAGCCAAATGAAAAAAAAAAGTTCTCGACTTCAAAAAGAAGCACCCCAATCCCTCCACATCGAACCCAGCTCCGTGGAGCGCCCAATTGCGCCAAAATGGCAGTCGACGCAATGGATATCGACGCCCTCCCCCTGCGCACCGCAGACGCAGAGCGCAAGCGCAAATCCAAAACCAAGGACTCATCACCAACCAAGAAGCGCAAGCAAGATACGCCAGAGTCCCCATTCACCCTCAAAAAAGCTACTCTTTACCTCCCCCTCTCGCCAATCTCGATCTCGCCTACACATGCGCAAGCCTCGCTGCTGGCAGAGCACCTCTCGCCCCTCCTGCTCACCTACTACCCGCCGCTGAAAGGCGTGGTCATGGCGTATTCCAATGCCTCCATCTCCAGCAAACCGCCTTCCCCGAATTCCGTGCCCTCAGAGAACCCCCAGCCGCTGACCAACGCTACCACTGCGGATGAGTACGGTGTTCTCTACGTCTACTTGACTGCTACCTTCTTGGTCTTCCGGCCTCAGCGCGGCCAAATCCTCGACGGCTGGGTCAACGTTCAGTCGGAGGGTTTCCTTGGTGCAGTCGTCTTCAACTTGTTCTCCGTCGGTATCGAACGCAAGCGTCTGCCTCAGAACTGGAAGTGGGTACCTCCCGGTGAGGAGACCGAGGCCACGGACGACGACTCGGGATCTGATAAGGATATGGCCGAATTCAACGCCGAGAAGGAAGGTTTCCAGCCTGCTCAGCTGGACGAGGAGGAGATCCCTCTCGAGGGCGAAGAAGAGGAGGAATCCGCGCACAGCGGCTACTTCCAATCTGTTTCCGGACACCGCGTGCGCGGGTCTGTGCGCTTCCGCGTTGTCGATGTCGATGTTATCCCAGGGTCTGACCGAGACAGCGGGTTCCTGAGTATCGAGGGTACGATGTTGGGAGAGGAAGAGGAGCGTAAGCTCCTTGAGTCTGAACGACAGGGCCAGTCCTTGCCTCCTTCGTTCTTGGCTGCGCCGAAGTTGAATGCCACGATTCCTGTTAGCAAGGGTCCAGCTGCAGAGGTGGTAGAGGAAGTTGAGACTGCGGAGGTGCATCTCGACAGTCCCAAGAAGGAGAAGAAGGAAAAGACCGAAAAGAAAGAGAAGAAAGAGAAGAAGGACAAATCCGAGAAGAAGGAGAAAAAGTCCAAGTCTTCCAAGAAGTAAACCGACTTATTTATATAAGCCCTGATATCTGATATCACTGACTACATTTGGGGCGTTCCGGTTGTACTTTATCTTTCCAAATGTGTATATGCCAATTGAACATTTCAGCCATTCCATCTTCCAGCGTTTCATAAGTATATGACCTCCAGTACCTTCTAGGGCTGTCCATAATAAGGTTGGCTATCTTTTTGATAAAATCCTTTTTGCCCTCTTCCAAGGTTTTTTGCCGTCTTTGAGATATTATATGGTCTAGGATAGCTAATATTGCTAGTTATCAAAAGACTTGGTCTGAGGTCGAAGTACTCAAAGGTCAAATCCATGGATACTTATGAAACACCACTGTTCAGATTCACCATCCCAAGATCTAAACCCGAACACTCAAAACATCACCCCCATCAACAATCTCCTTCTTCCCCAACATCTTCCCCACCCTCATCAACTCCGCACTCTTACTCATAACCGGATCAACCCCCATAGTCGCAACAGCAACCACCGTCTCCCCACTAGTATAAAACGCCACAAACTTCCCTTCCCCCTGCTCCTTCAGCACAACATCATCAAAGCCCCCAGCATACCCACAATACCGCAACTGCGCTCCAAGCGCAGACCAAAATACCGGAATGAAAGTCTTCGCTTTGACGGAGACTCCACGCTGGGCATGGACGATTGCACGCGCAGCTGCACGGCCTGCATTCTGCGCAACGTTCCAATGCTCGATTCGGACGCCGGTGCCGTTTCCTCCCGGTCCGTGATATGGGTATGTAGCGATGTCGCCGATAGCAAAGACGGAGTCCAGGCCGCGGACGGCAAAGTGTTCGTCCGTGGCGATCGAGCCATCTTTTTCGAGTGTGATGCTTGCGTTGTCCTTGAGGTAGTCTGTTGCTGGGCGGACGCCGACGCCTAGGATGACGAGGTCGGCTGGGAGTTCTGTTCCGTCTTTCAGGTGGACAGAACCAACTTCGGAGCCTGAGGCGGAGGGAGAGGCATGGCTAACGCTCGCAGAGAGCTTGAAAGTGATGCCTGCTTTGGAGAGGTTGGATTGGAAGATGCGGCCGACTTGGGCGCCCATTACTCGTTCCATGGGGGCTGATTCCATGCCGACGATGGTGACGTTATGGTCTTTGGAGAGGGCGTTACCGACTTCCATTCCGATGAAGGAGCTGCCGATTACGACGATATTCTTCTTATCCTTGGCTGCTGCGAGGATTGCTTGCACGTCTTGGATAGTGCGGAGAGTGAAGATGTTTGAGAGTTCGCCCTTGAAGCCTGGGAGAGGGAGGGTGCGTGGGATTCCACCAGTTGCGAGAACAAGCTTTGTGTAGCTGATGCTCTTGCTGGACTTGGTGGAAACGGTTTTGTTTTTGAAGTTGACGGCTGTGACTTCGTCGGTGAGGGTTTCGATTGCGGCTGAATCGTACCATTCTTTGGGACGCCATTGGATCTTGGTTGGGTCTGAGATTAGGGCTTTGGAGAGCTTTGTTCGATCGATGATCAGATCGGGCTCTTTGGATATCATGGTGATCTGACCGGGGTATTTAAGCTCGCGGAGAGCTTGTAGAGTTCCCAAGGTCCCGCTTCCACTTTTCAATGTCAGTTCAAATTCATAGGGCCGACTTGTGCTTGGTGCATATCAGGTAGTTGGTTCGAACGTACCCTCCAACAACAACCACCTTCTCATCCTGCTTTGACACGCTGCATTTGACCACGGGGTTCCGTTGACCGAATTTGATATCTTCCTCTTTGGCGTTGACATAGACCGCACCATCTCGTTCAAAGACTTCGTATTTGTTCAGGGCGTTCGGGGCAGGTGCATCTTCGACATCGCCGGTGGACACGCTGAAACAAGCTATTAAAGTTAGTCTCATTGTCTGCGGTACGCCAAATTTCTGCATGCTAGAATAAGAAATATTATCGAACATACCTCCATGCCACGGACATGTAATGCGCCCATCACTCGTCACAACGCCATTCTTCATCGGGGCGCCATAATGGGTGCACCTGGGGCTGAGGGCATGAACTTTATCGTCCAGCTTGACGAGTAGAACTTTTCCATCCTCGATTCCTTCGACTTCAACCTCAATCTTATCGAGGGGCTTAAGGGTCGACAGCGAGGATATGTCTTTTAGTTTATACTCTGCCATTGTTGATGTGGAGGTCGATAGATGCTTGGGTGAATTGGGTGAAGAGGACGAAGATTTTGGAGGAATTGCAAACGAGGAAAAGGTAGAATTAGGCACAGAGACGAACAAAGGTAAAGAGCGGGGAATATATGACGAGATGCAGCGTAGAAGCTTACTACTCGTACACCGACTACTTTGGAATTGGGTGAATAGCCTCGCTCTGGAACGGAACATTTCAGGTAGAGAATAAAGGGCAGGGTTTTGGATGTTTTATTTCACTGCAGCTCCCCGCAACCTTTGAAGATGTTGGAATAACCGAAGGGATTGAGGATGAAGTTATGGAGTATACAACCTTGGAAGTGACATCATGGGGATCTACCAATCAGCAGTCGGGTTTTGTCACCAAATCCTGATCTACGCCAACGTCCGTTTGTAGATCGAAAAGTAAAATTCCTTGCTAAACCTGAAAATGTAAAAAGAATGTGTTCCAGGACGCCTTCGCTGCGCCCGTATGTACTAGACCATATCATATGTATTTCCAGCAATAAATATTTCCACAGTCGAAATTAAGATCTTAAAACTTCCGCGACGTACGTCTCTTGGTCTTCTGGGACCGCACAGGACTATTATCCACTTCCACAACGGGCCGAGATCCACCCGTAGAAGCACGAGAACGAGACGGTCCCGCTTGGGAAGAGCTAGGTTGTTTGCTGAAGTGCGCAGACTTGGTGCGTCGCGATGGGGTAACGTAGGACTCTGGTGCAGGGGATCTCGCCGGGCTGGAGGTCAGATCGATGATCGCAGATGCTTGCGAGGCTGGGATTTGAGAGGAGGGCTGGGAGACGGGGATTTGGATGGGGACGGATCCACGCACTGAGCGACGTTCTTTCGAGCGGGTGGAATCAGCGGGCGAGAAGAAGTTGAGCAGGTGGGTGGGGTCTGTTGGGTCGGAAGGACCGTCTGCATTGTTGGTTGGGGGCTTGGGTGACTTTGATTGCGAAGTGGATTGTTTAGATGACGGGGCCCAGGGAAAAGGTACCCGCTCTGCCGGCTCGTCGCCATCATCACTGTCGCTGATATCCAAGATCCTATCATGCTCTGACGGTCCACCCCTTAGTCGCTCGAGCATATCTGCCCAGGACTCCCCGGAGCCGTGCGGGGGCTCATTCTTCTTCTCGTTCTTGACGCTGGCTTTCTTTGAGCTTTGGGAACTGATCACAGCGCCGTTGGATTCGATCGTAGAAAGAAGTGATCCGGACTGCGGACCGCTCTCTGCTGAATCGCCGGGTGGAACGAGGGCTTCAACGACCTGGCGGTCAGGCTGTTCGGGAGTATCGTGGGTAGAATCGTCAAAGGATTGATTGGCAGACGTGTAGGACAGCATAGAGGGGCCTTCCTCGTGGTTCACTGCAGCGGATGGCGTTTCGCCTATGAGGGTGCGGCCCTCGAGATTGGCGTCAACACCTGGCGTCGTTTGCTGCCAGGATCGCGCGGAATGAAATCCATTGAAAGATGGTGATGGTATGGGAGGTGTGATGCTACGTTGATCAGTTCCGGCCTGAACCTGGATCTGAGGCACGACTCCGGGGGTTTGTTGAACTTGATTGGGAGCATCGGTAGCTTCGCGGGGTGAATCCAGATAGCTGACTTCATTTCCGATAGTGACGAACGTGGTCTCATCGAGGTCCAGATCCATCTCGGATGCTGGCTGGGCATTTGGTACGGATTCTTCGACTACAGAAACACTTAAAAAAAAGTAAGTATAGAACAGGGAAAAATGATTCAATTGACTGACATGCTACCTTCTGAAGTGTTCTGGCCTTCATCCGATTTAGCAGGCTGAAGGAGCTTCGGGTCGCTCAATTCGGCAAAGGCAAGCTCGCGGTAGCCATCGTCTTCTTCCTCGTCGTTTGCAAGGTCTGGAACCTCATACTTGCTGAACTGGCGAAGCTCATCATCTTCGACGACAGAGCGCTGCTTTCGGTCCCGCTTCGCGAGAAGCACATTGATATCTCCCTTCTCTTTGACGGAGCGCACCTCGGCTACTCGGTAATCGGACATCCGAGGCTGCCAGTTGGTGGCCTTGGACATGTCTAGCTGCCGGAAAGCAATAATAGCCCCGACTTTCACATCTTTCTCAGTCAAATCAGGAACAGTACTCATATCCTCTGGAAGGACAGGAAGATCCTCGACGGGGGCAGCTGGCTCGGGTTCAGGTCCCTCATCGTAGTTGAGCTGGTGGTTGTCTTCCGCCTCGCCAGCATAATGTCCGTTGTAGTAAGAGTCGGCCGCAGGCTCGTGGTATTCTTGACCGTCTCCTTCGTAATAGTCGTCGCCATACCAGTTTCCGTTCTCATCGTACTCTTCCTCCTCGTTGTTGTAGACTTGAATGCGCTGCTTTCTTTTGCGCTTCTTGGTGGGCCCCTTCTTCTCGCGAATCAAGGCATTGGCGTCTTTATCCCATCGCTGGACGAAGGGATAAGGAGGGGCGGATATCGCAACTTCAGGATAGACACACTCAACAGCACGAATGACCAGCTTGTTCATCCAATCGCCATTATCTTCATCTTCACCTTCATCCATTTGATCGACATCTTCCTCGGCAGTCTGCGAAGGGCGCTTCTGGTGTTCCCGCGCCTTGGCTTTGGCGGCCAATTTCTGTCGAGTTTGCTCTTCCTCCTCCTTTGTCTTTGGGGTTCGCATACCAAGGGAGCCAAACAGCATGCGTCTTGAGCTCGCTACGTCTAGAGTCCGCCTGTGCGCGGCCTCTTTTGAAGACTCCTCATCGGGTTTATCCGCAGCAGGGACTTGTTCTGGCACTGGAGCCTCTGCGGCAGGTGCGAGAGGAGGCACATTCTCTTTCTCTGATCCTTGGTCGACATCGACTCCATTGCCTGACGCAAGATCGCGGAGAAGCTTCTGTCGTCGGGCCTCGAACTCTTGTTGTTCCTGCTCTTTCTTGAGCTGCTTCTCGGACTTTCCAGTCTCCGGTTTGGCAGGTGTAGTATCGGCGACGAAGGACTGCTCGGGAGTGAACCAGCTACCGTTTGTATCTTCCCACGAACGTAGTGCGTCAAAGTCTGCTTCATCGGGCAAAGCACCGAGCTCTTTCAACTTGGATAGACGGCGGCGCAATTTGAGGCGGTTGTTGCTTTTCTTCGTACGGATGGATCCATCTCCAGGTGGTCTGGTTACAGGCGGTGGCTGGACCTTGGGAGCGGGTGGGGCTGGAGGGGGTTCGTCTTCTGAATCTGAATCCGAAGAATCAGAGCTATCAGAGTCTGAGGAGGAGTCCGAAGAAGATTCCTGGTTCGATACAACAGCCTCCTTTGCGGGCTCCACTTCACTTGAGGAAGCATCATCATCGTCACTGGAATCGGAATCCGAACTAGAGTCGGAGTCATCATCCGAGTCAGAGTCACTGTCCGAGGAATCAACGGGCTCTGGAGCGGATTCTGGAGCAGACAATTTTGGTTCCACAACGGGTTCCTGAGCTTCCGGGAGCTCGGCTTTCGGGAGTTCGGGAGTGCTCTCGCCACCCTTGTTGAATCTCACGGCTTTAGAAGTCCTTGGTGACGAGTCCTCCTCACGAGAGCGCTTGCTGGAAATTGTAGAGGCAGCTGCGATTGATCCTTTCGAGGTTGGTCGCTTGGACACAGAAGTGGCACGTAGTGCAGGTCCACTCGGGTTGCGCGTCTGGTTCCTGATGTCGACAAATTGAGAGGCCTCCTCGAAGTCCTCCTTGAGTGCCTGTAGTTCGCTCTCGAGCTCATTTTCATCATCATCATCGTCATCACCTTCATCTTCATCCACCTCGGACATGTCTCCCTCACTTTCAGACTCCTCATCGCGATCAATGGGATGACGAATCACAGTTCCCATGGACTCCTCATGCTCGGGTGGCATGATAGAAAGCTCTTTTCCAAACCCTGTTTGCGGGGGCGGCACCCACTCTCCATCTCCTTCCTCATCGGCACCGTCGTCGAGGGCATCTTGGGCCGAGATATCGGGTCCGTGCTCCCAGCCCGAAAAAACGGTACGGCGTCTCTTTCGAGGTGGAATGGTGATGGCAGGTCGTGTGGTAGTAGATCTCTTTAGGAAAGGCGAACCAAAAGGTACACCGTCAATCAGGTGCTTGCCCTCGGAGGTAATCTGGTGACGACCGCAAAGTCGCCTGGTGCGAAGATCGGCCAGCTGGAGAGCTCGGATGCTAGATCGCAAGATGTTAGCTTTATGCAACTAGTAGCATGTTTGGTTTGCAGACATACACAACTTCATCTCCTTCTCGAAGCAAACCATCAACTTCCATGAAATGCAAGCATTCCGATCCAGCCACTTCGACCACATAATCCTCCAGTCCCCATTGGCCACTCAGCTCTTCGTCAAAGACATGAGGTTCAGTTTCCAGAGGCACAACCTCGTTCACGTCCTCGAGGAGTTGCGCGACTGTGTATCCACCATTGGAGAAGGCGATGTTCGGGGTCCGCGATGATGCGACAGCGGCTGTCGACGCCGGAAGACGAGCGCCGTATTCACCTGTAGATGCAGCGGAAGTCGTCCAGAGGATTCGCGTCACGGGCAAGCCGTGGCGCGAGATAACAAGGTGGAGACGCATCGCAAGCTAAATCATTGACGCGGTCGACTTTTCTGGCCAAGCTTCAGGATTTTCACGGGGGCGATCGGGTTGGTCTTTCGGGGTGAGCGCAGTGTGTGCGATGAGCAGTGATCTCAACAACAATAGTAGTTCGAAATGAATGTTACGGCGAGTGCCATGCGCGGGGTCTGAACTTTTGGAAAAGAACTGAAGGAAGCTCAATCGCGGAGAGTACGCTAGTCTGCTTTCGGGATAGCGTTTTTCCTCTTCGGTCGTAGATCTCTCGGTCTATGCCTCTTTCGACCTACGCTCGTTTTCAATGTAAACAAGACGCGTAGCTTGTATAGCCGACGATGGCTTTTTGCTATTCATTGCTTTTTCATAATTACAGACACTTCAATGCTTGACACACCGGACCAGAAATGGGGCATATATTAGAATGGTAGTAGAAGAACGGATGCTCCGAAACAAATGGCTCGAATCATATGCATTTTAAGGATGAAGAAGCACTCTTCCCAAAGAAAGATTCTGTAGTTTCCACGGGAGCGTGACCTATGCAGTTCACAACCCGTGGTTAGTGTGAAAAAAGGTAGGTGAGAGAAGAGGGCCGGTCGTTTAGTGGTCTTGATTGCGCGGACTTCGTGGTACCGGTTTCCGATTTGGAACGCCGAGGTTCATGGGGCGGTTATTCCTGGAAGGTTGACGCTGAGTCTGAGCAGCCTGCTGGCCTCCGCCGACAGGCTCGTACTGAGGTGGGCTTTCGTCTTCAACAGGGTTCCGCGGGATCTTCATCATACTGGCGGGTCGTCTAACCGGGGATGGGGGAGGTGAGCCAGATTGTGACTCCGGTGGTGTGGTAGGAAGCATGTCAAAGGACTCCGTGGAAGAGCGGTGGTCGCGTCGGCGGGGAGCCGAGGATCCTTCTGCCGCGGGCCCGTCCTCGGAGTCCTTACCCTGGCCTGCAGGCTTGGAATCAGTTCCCGATTCCACTGGCTGGGAGGCCTCTGGTGGGTGATACTCGCGGCGGGGCCCATCCACAGGGCTGAGATGATCTGCCATGGCATCCTCGTAGCTGGGTGGAGCATCACCATATACGTCGCCCGAGTTCACGGGCACAGGCTCGCCGCCTGGTCGGGGTGGCATGGGTGGCCGATCAGTTCCGATTTCCGTTGGAAGTTCGGGTTGGGGCTTTTGTGATCCTTGTTCGAGGGAAGCTGCGGCCATTGCATCCAGGAGAGCTTGTGGGGGTGCGATTCCAGAGAAGACCTTGACTGGCATTCGCAAAGGAAGCACGATGAGCTGGGGCTGTGGCATGGTTAGCTAGAGAGAAACCCAAGAGTCGCTTTGCACATACCTTCATATCTCGGGCATTGCCATGGGTCATTCCTAGTCGAACTTCCAGCTCGTAAGATCTTTCGATGTTACATGTCTCAAAGGACGGTGCTACCGAGTTGGGCAGCGGAAGGCGATTCCATAATCCTGGGTCAATGGTCCAATCAGTGCCTATGGGATCCTCCGGCTTGCCTAGCGGGATGTTCATATTGCTGCGGCTCACAATCACCCAAGAGCCACTTTCAGTGCGAGTGAGATCGTGTGCCAGGATTTTTGTGTAAGCGATTAGTTCCACTTGTAGCATTTGGAGAAAGATAACATCCGGCCCCTCGTTCAGCCTTTTGGCCATGAGACGGAGTGGCACCGGTTCGTTGCACGTGAGAATAGACGGATTGGGAAGACGAGCGTCAACCGACACTCGGGGAGGTTCTGAGTAGATATCTCGAAGGCCAGTTGACCCTCGTGAGAAGATGCCCTTCTTCTTGGAGCCGGGCTGGATTTTAGAAAATTGGTGCTGCCGCCTGGCGTAAGTTTCCTCGTTAGGGTTTCCAATTCTGGGTGGCTCAATTGGAAGGAAATTCAAAGGCACAATCTTCAGTTCGTCAGTCATTGTATCACACCACCGGGTCATTCATAATACATACGGATCTGATGTTTTCCTTGTAGAACTGTGGCCGGATGACTGTGGCTTTGACGAAGTATTTAATATCTGCTTCGCCTGGGAACCCGCTCAGGGAAGGCGGCAGAGTCTTTCTGACATGTCGGTTGGTGTCTTTGGCTACTTCGACTTTTAGCCCCGAGAAATTTAAATTGGTGAGCATGCTGTTAGTGGAGTTGCATGAATTATTAAAGGGGAACTGAACAAGATTAGCCAATGAAATTCAAGGGGTATAAGGGGTTACTTACCTTGAACTGAAACGGATATTCGTAACTCCCCGCAGCAAATGTATATGAAGGTGCGGGCGATCCGTTTTGCATCACACCAGGCGTGGGGAAGACGGTTGCGACCTTGTAGAGGATCTGAAATTCCCATTAACCAATGCCCTAGCCAAGTTTGCACCTCTTATTGCGGAGCAAGGGCGTCCTCTTACCTTGTGCACCTCGAGCTCCGTCCGCTTTTTGTCCGAGTTTGCATGATTGGGATGTTTGGGCCCCGACAGACGCGTGCGGCTCTCACACTCCAATTTGACCTGAATTCCCCCGATAGCTGCCTCGGTCGGCAGCTGTAGGACCACTTTGCCAGACAAGAAATCCAAGTTTGTGTAATGGGTGTGGCGGCTGTCCAACACAATGTTTGCGGACATGGCGGCGGAGCGCCCGGGCCCTGGCGGGGCTCTTGGTGACGGCTGGTCGGGATGAGGCGTCAAAGGCGTATGCGCGATCAGCGAGAGAGTACGCGACAAGGCTCAATGATTCGGAATAGTCGGCTCGGGGTTCAACAAGAGGTCGTGGGGGTGTGAGGGGGGAAAATGCGGATTATATGCGAGGAATGCGGGAATGACGTTGAGAGCGTTTGCAGATCAACCTGCCAAGCACCTGTACAAAGCGCCGACCCTTTAACGTCGATGTTCCAGAGTTCTGCAGACAGTTGGATCAGGCTATTTGCTGCGCCTCAATCATATCACAGCCACATTTTTTTTTCCCTGACGCGGCGGGGACAAAAAGGCCAAAAAGGGCCCAGTTCGGCGTCCGGCAACTACTGTACTTCTATACGGCCCACCACGGAATCTGCGCAACCACTTACAATGACGGATGGACGCAGCCTACACTTCATGACGGGTTCTTTTTTCTCTACACTATCATCTCGCTAGGCCCAAAAGCCCAAAACGACGTGAAGAGTACGATGAAGTAGGCACCAGAATTCCCGATCCGAGTTCCGCGACCCACAGCCACAACAGGGCTGAGAAAACTCCAATTATATCCACTCGTTCGGGACTTGCTTTCTCCTCTAGACGTGTCTGCATTGTATGACATGTCCATCACTGTCACTGTCACATGAGACCGTCTCAAGGCAGCACCAATTATCTTGACCATGGAAATGAGATGTGCTGGCTGCTATACTCGTGTTTATCTATATTCTCGCCCAGAAAGTGGCTGGCAATGGCGTTCGAAGAATGATGGAAGAATGTGGGGACCACTATGACGGGGCACCTTACACAGTGCTCCGTACAGTGGTGTTGCATAAGTATTTGACCTTGAGTACTTCGACCACAGACCTACTCTTTTATTACTGCCTGACAGAAAGCTCTGGAATTCGATTTGGTATAATATCTAAAAGCAGATTCGGAAAGACGGTAAAAAAGACACCAAAAAAGATAAGAAAAGTTTCTCTTGTATAAGCCTTGGAGTTGGTCAGGTTAAAAGGTGGATTTCAAAGTACTGGAGGTCAAATACTTATGCAACACCACTGTAATTTCTGATCAATTACAAGAAGGGAAGACTTTATTATACATGCTTCCTGTTCTGAACTCAGATTATTCACAAATCTTCCTTCGCCAACATATCTGAAATATGAGTTAGTCTAATATTCCTTCCAAGGTTTTTTTAAAACCAAGTCTCGATACATACCTGCAATATCCAAGTAGAACGCAATGGCATTAAACCTTTGTACAAATTAGCCACAAGCAATCAAACATCACAGCTTACTCACTTCCGCTTGTTGCCTGTTATCTCGCCGGCCAACCACTTGAGGCGATTAGTCCAGTTGATAAGATCCAAATGGCTCACTCCCATGAGTGTTCCTTTGTAGCCTGCTTCGCCTCCCCAGCGACTGCTAGATACACTGACCAGACCGTCATTTGGTCCTTCACTTTGTTCAAGAATCCGATGCGAGAGTCGAAATGCGGACCACATGCTTGGCTGAACCGCGGCACCGTAAGAGAAATACCGGACATCTTCCACATCGGGGGTATTGGGGTTGAAAGTCTCGGTCATGTATTTTCGAGTCAGTTGTGAGAATGCACCTGTTTCCACGTTTAACCGATTCAGAGCGTAATAGATCTGCGGTAGGACATCAGCTAAAGCAAAAGATGTTAGTTCTCGGTCGAAAGAAATGCGCAGTGCTGTGACTAGCCTCCAATTTGGTCAAACACATAGTCCGCCACAGTCGAGCCTGCGAAACAATTAGCTGAGATCCCAACAATCGCAATAATGTATCTTACCTCGGTGTGGAGAGGCGATCGTAGTCAATGATAAAACTTTGAAGGCTTCTGGTCGAATATGGCTGATCATGTATCGAGAATCAAGACCACTTTGTCTTCATTAGCTTGCACCAAGACATTTTTTGATATGGTAGCTTACCCCTATAAAATATCAGCATTTATCAGATCAGTGGACTGGGGAATCTCACCATGCTATGCCTACAAGTAAGTTAGAAGACGTGAGAAAGTTCAAGATAGATAACAGCAACATACGCAATAATATTAACATCCTTCCCTCGCGCACCAGCCTCGATATCTCGGGCTAGTTCTTTCGCTCGATCCTCAATGGAGCCTGAAGGGGGAACCGTAGCTGTAATAACTTCAATACCTCGTGTGGTCAGGGCTTCTTTAATCCCACGCCAGTACTGAACACCTGGGAGATAAGGGCCACCAAGCCGTAACTCATCAAATCCGAGTAAGCCATGAGCGAGGACAATTGGGTGTTTGGGAACGTCTGTGTGAAAGTCAGTGATGAGCCACATAGACACTGTGGTATATAGAAGCAAAGACCGTATTTATCACGCACGATTGAGTATTCGTCGTGAATTACTCTGCCGTGGTCTTCTAGTCGCGGTTCAAGAATGGGTCTGGATCTGTGTGGGGACGCATGATAACCCCTGCTTCCAGCATGATATGTGAAGGGAGAACATCTGGAATATGATACAGTCCTTCTTTTGAGTGTGCCCGATACAGCAACTGCATGCTTCATTGTTGTATGCGCCGAGGTTGCAGATTAAGCCTGGTCGCGGAATGACGCAACAGGGAAAACAAATGTTTCTGCCTCAGGCAGAAGGATTTTCCATGTGTGCTGCTTGCCTACTTAGCCCTGGGGTTGGTCAATAACATCAAAACTCCAGGCTGAGCGGGTGTTCAGAATTGATTTTACCTTTAGCTAGGTATACAAAGCTTTTGTTTCGAAAAGTCGGATTGACGAGCACAATGTGTATCAAAGACAAAATACATTCTGAAACTACTACCTGGGCAATCTCTTTAGGTTAAGCTAGAATCTTGCAAGCAAGAGATACATTGGCCGTATGAATTTCGTAGAGTATGAATAGAGAAGATGTGTGAAGATTTCATAGAGACAAAGTTAGGATCAGTGGGAATCAACAAACTCATTCTCAGCCCTTGCACCATGGTAGTCACTGAAAGACGTTGCCGGTATCAGCGACGGCCCTTCGATCAGGTCTGTCCCATATCCAATATCCACGTCGAACAGCTGGAGATTCTCCCATGAGATTCGTACTATCGGAGTCATTAGACACCTTGGCAAATTCAAATTTGCGTCTCCATCCCTTTGGGTGTTCCACGCTATAGCGTTCAGCAGTTTCCCACATTGGTCTCCCTGACCAGTATTCATAGACTCTCTTGCTTCCTTCCAACTCAAGATGAATGTACCCCTCAACATCCTTTGTTCGTGCTTCCATCGTCGCCGAGAGCCGCATCCAGCCCCTCCAAGCCAGCAGATATAGTCCGGACTGCATTGTGATTTCATTGCTTAAATCAAGATTGTGAGGTATCACGCAGTAATCGACGCGGGTATTTGGATTTTTGAGTTGTTCTCGGCTACCGGCCCTAATTTGAACAACCAGGAGATGATCTGAGTCGAACACGAAGATATGAGGGCAATCGTAATGATGAGCATATCTTTTTTTAATAATCAGATGTTAGCGTTCAGTGTGGAAGATCACCGGGCTACTAACAAGGGGGGTTGGAAAATGACTGATCGAATGAGAAATGAAATTCGAGAAACATACTCTCTGATATTCTGTTGAAGTTTGCGGGTGCTCGCATCAATTTGTAGATTCAACCCTCCCAGAGAGCCCTCCCACTGAGAAGGCTTGATAGTCCCGGGCTTTCTGAACAACCCTATCATAGCCGATTTTTCATGCAACTGATCTATCCTTCCGGGCCAAGTCAGGCGGTAAATGCAAGACTCCGTCGGCAGAGTTGTATCCACGGGAACATCCGATCTTGATGTCATAAAAGGTCCAGTGCTGAATCCTGAGCGAACCATGTACTCGAAATTCTGGTAAAAATCACGCTTGACATCTTCAACGGTGTTGATAACTGGCCTTCCAACTGAGATCGCCGGAGGAAATAGATTGTAATAAAAGACATTCAAGACAGGGTGACAACCTGACTCATGGGGCCCCGGGCCCAGAAAGGCACCAACACCCCCCCAAGTTGGCCTGCAGAAGCTGAATCGTTTCCAGGCTGCGACCTCGTCATCCTTCAACCAAGCTTCCAGATCTTCCGCTGGGGGGAAAGGAGAGCAATTATCGCGATCTTGAAAAATGAAGTCGCGAATAGCTTCATTGAAAGCCATATTGTGATCATGAACATCCACTCTCTGCGTTATAACCGACTCCTGTAATGTCCATGACCTCTGCATTTCATGCGACATCTTTGAACTTGGGTGCCGGATGAATGAGAACTCGATACCCGGGGATTCCAATGCTGGAAGTAAGAGATCTAGAGCTATACAAGAAGAGCGTTGCGCTGGAATTTCTGCTTTCCAAAAGCCTCGCCACACCGCAGGGTTTTTATCTTCGAAAATCGCACCTTTGGGACACTTCATATCTTGACGTCAAATGAGGTATAGTTGAGCATAGCCACTCTAGCCACATCATTCTGAGCCAGTCATTTGAAGATGAAAGACGTGCGATTGCACGTATTCACTTAGACGAGACAGATCCTGTAGCAAGGACAGTAACCACACAAGTTCGCCCTGTAAATGCGACAAGGGGTCGATGTGGACAGTCTTTATTGGACGAGAATGAATGCTTGAGATGGACCAAATAGTGCGTTTGAACTACCTGCCAACAAAACCTGGGCTTCATTTTATAATGTGTCTCAGCATAGACACAAGAACCAGTGCGAATGGCGGCAAGATCTCTGAACCAACAGCGCCACAGCGTTAAGTGGTCAAGAATCTGATTTGTCAAGGTCGAGGCTCTGTTGACTTACCAACTACCCTGTTGCCTACTAAGCCAACATGTCAAGCCAACATAACCTGCACATGTTTGCCCGTCTCTGTCCTCGGGCAGGGGATAGGTCAGGGCAGTATATTGTTTTGCGTAGCGCGGCTGAGTCGCAACATTCCGAGTTTCGGGTCCCCAATTTGGAAAGCTGATATAGGAACGCCCAAAGCGAATATAGGGTGATAAATGCGCTGGTATCACCACTTAAGCCTCATGTACAGCCTTGGGAATGCGAGCAGCCTCAAACCAGACGCCGGGAGACACGACATCAAGCTAAAGAGTTAGCGCATCTTCGATCGCTTCATACGTACTCGGTTGAACCTTGGAAATAGCAGAAGCTCTGAATTTGTCCGATGAATGGATATTGATGAACAGCACGCAGGCGCATTATTCCGTAAGCAAAGAAAAGATGTACTGGGATATCTACATTATGCGGCGATCTTCTCAGGCACCTGGGGCTTCACGTCGGTCGTAACACGGATGAGCCCTTCGACCACCTCATCGCCTTGCTTCTTGCCAGCTTCCTTGATTTCCTGCAGCTTGACATCGGCTTCCTTGTTGGACTCTTCTTCGGCGGCCTTGAAGCCACTAGAGTGCTATTATGGAAAGGTCCGTTAGCATAACGGTATGTTTGAGCATGACCGACTCGGTGTTGTATCTCACCTCGCCCTCGAACTTCTTGTACTCCTCTTCCTTCTGGTTCTTGTATTCCTCAATCTCCTTCTGAGCCTCTGCCTTCGCGTCCCTTATGCGCTTGGTGCGGTCTGTACCGTGGTGAGATTAGTTTGGTCATGCGGTTACCGACAGGGGAGCTCAAATGGCGTACATTCTCTGGCTATACACGAGGTGACGTATTAGTATCTCCGCAATGAGAACGAGGGTGTATTTGGACCCAACGCACCTTGCTGAACAATCTTCTGAGCCTCTCTCTCGGCCTGTCAATCTCCTGGTAAGTAGGTTCCCAAGTTCAAGGTACAGCGAGTACGTACGTCGAGGAGGGTCTGGATGCCCGCGGAGTTCTGAGCCGACTGTTGTCCACCGTTAGAAGCGCACCGCCAATTCCTATGAGCGTCACTCACCATATTTACTGAAATCCTCTGAGCTTTGAGGAGGGGATAGGAGAAGAATGAGGCTGAAAGTGACGATTCAACGGCTGGTCTGGAGCTTCAGGTCCAGGTCGGAGCCACGCATCGCCCCCCAGAGCGGTGGGGGTTCTGCCATCCCCACCGCCCGATCGATAAACTGATAATCTCCGACTCGATTTCAACGTCGTTCGTGTCCATTAGCCGCGAGCATTTATTGTATATTTACTTGTGTGTTGAGCCGTGCCTACAGCATCTCACCATGTCCCGCGCATCAAAAGCCACATTGGCTGTCACCGGCCTCGGCACAGCGGGCATCATCTATTTCGTCCACTGGGCGCAGGAAAACGACAGGGCGGTATGATTCAACTCGGACATTATCTTCAAGGATGCGACTAACTCTGGTTCAAGGCTATGCACAGGGGAGTCGAGCGCGATATGGCAAACACCGCAGAGAAACAACGCATTCGATTGGAGCGTCAGGCCGAGTTCGAAATGCAAAAGGCCCTCGAGCAAGAGTATCTCAAGCTCCAAACAGTGCGCAGCACGCACGACGATTCCAATACAACAGACAAACCCTCAGGCCCAGGGTCATGATGCATAATGGATGTGGGATAGCGCTCGGTGCTGCGCACTTCGGTCCGCATTGGACTGAATTCACCTGATACTTGCCGGGAATGTCGATGGCCCGCCGGTCGGCGATGCATGGAAGCCAGGAGTTTGAATTGTTTGATTATGCATGCGACATTGTACAAATATTTTGAGCCAGAGGTGTATGATATTCCCTATCTGTACTATTATAAAATGAACTCATCTCTCCGCAAACTCCACCGTTTCCCCGCAGAAATCCGGGGCGACTGTTTTGATGGAAAAAACTGAGTGTTGTCCTTGATGAAACGCGATTGAGCCACTGAACTGAAGCCGAATCAAGGTACCCAAGCGTGTATTCGAGTCACAGCTTACCGACCACCGGGCTGTATATGCAAATTCCGTATGCGACAAAAACAACTCTTTTAAAGTTTTCGAATAATTCCTGCTTCAAAAATAGTTAAAGTGAATTTGGGTTGTCTGTTGTGGATCGCTGTCAATATTCCGGGAACGTTGGTATTCCCAAAGCGGAAGTATGGAATTTTGGACGGATATGCTCAATTTTAAAAACGCTCGATTATTTCACCTCGAACGGTTTCTTCTTCTCCAAATTCTTATGCACAGAATTCCAGCACCCGCGCGGTGATGCTGGCCAAAAGCTCACACTTGATGACTTTCAAACAGCGGCCCTTACACAACATTCTGGCTGTGCTATCAGTGATATGTTTTGTTTGGGTTACATTCAAGTCCTACCATGCTTTCGCTCATCCGGAGATCAGTTATCCACCCAGAAACAATCTGAACCGAGTCGCCAAGGTATCGATGCTCTATGGGGAACCGAACCACATGTACGAGAGAGCATTGCAGAGTCATGAGCGGCATGGGAAGATCTGGGGCTATCCGATGCATGTCTTACGACAAGACATCTCTGTCGGGTTCTGGAACAAACCGAGTTATCTCCTGTCCTTGGTGATTAGCGAGCTAGCCAAACCGGCGGGGGAGAGGATGGAATGGTTGATGTATGTATTGTTGCCGTCTGTCCGAAGGGTCTCGCTGACAGTCGCAGATGGGTGGATGCAGATTCGATCATTTTAAACAACGAAATCCCAATGGAGATCTTCCTTCCACCGTCTGATATGAAAGACATTCATTTGGTAGCAGCGCAGGACCAAAACGGCCTCAACACGGGGATTATGTTCCTGCATGTCCACCCTTGGACTATCAGCTTCCTCACCGAGACCATGGGATACCCTCTATACCTCCCAGAAGTTGATCTCGGTCGATCTGCTGACCAAGAAGGCATGCGGCGCATTCTCAACAAAACCACCGGTGGACCAAATGGCCAAGGCTATGCCGATGGGGTGGTCTACCTGCCGAGACCGTGGATCAACACATACGAGTGGGACTGGGCATATGAAGGCAAGAAGGGCGATTTGCTTGTGCACTTCCCTGGGTTGGAGGAGCGCCGATGGCCTCACATGGCCAAGTGGTTGGACATAGTTGAGACCACGCCTAAGGCATGGAACCTGCCACTGGAGGAGACTGGTTACCTCAACCGAACCGCCGATTATTGGTCGCAGCTGCGTCGAGCGAAGGATAGCGTGAAGTCGGTTGAGAAGAAAATAAAGTCAGGGGAAACAGTGCCTAAAGCTGCGATAGATGCGTTTAGTGTTCTGAAGAAAGTGTTGCGAGAAGAGTCGGACAACATGGAATCAGTCGAAAAGAGTCTGCAAGGGTTGGATGCTTTAGTTGGAAGAGTATAGGACATGTTAATATCAACTTTCCCGCACGAATGTCATACAATATTGTCACTGTTGTCGTGGATGTGCTTAGCTCGCCGGCGCGGTCTAAACTTGTCGGAAGAGCCTCAGGCTTCCACTCATCCAAGCTAGTTCAGAAAGGTCCTTCACTTCGTCTCTCTTCTCTTGAGATATTCCTTTTTCTCTTTGCTTCATCACTCACTTTACTCTCTTACCCTTGAGCCTTTTTTTTTCTCTCGCTTTTTCCGAAGTCAATACTTGTACAATAGACCACCCATCTGAACCCTGCGGCTTTCTGTTCTAGGAAGTCCACCCATGACATCAACAGGTAATCCATGGATCCAATCAACGTGATGTCATGTTTATTGAACTTCGCCATGTTGACCTCTTGCTCTTTGAATTATTATCTAATATGGCTTCTAGGATAAATTGGTCAAGATGCACTTGCGCCATTCATCGCTTTGCTTGACTCGACGCTGTGTCCGCTTTCTTGCCGTGATCGTGATCGTACTACTCTCAGTCTGGGCCTTGGGCAATGAGGCCATATCCAGGCGAGGGGGAGAAAAAATGTATGAGATAATCTGACGCAAAGGCATTCACGGTGCATTGACCAGTATAGAAGCTACCATCACTGGACGTTCGAAAAGTCGTCGCCGTTGTCAACACTCCGCAACATATACGACCCCTACCGTCAGCCCATTACAAAAACCATCTTCGTGGGCCACACGGGGAAGCGGTTCTGGCTTGCAGAGCCGTTGAGATTCACAGAGCCGTTGGGGAAACAGGTTCTCATTCTCGATTCGGAAAGTCGAAGGCTCGATGGGCCGAAGGGCGTTTTGAGTGAAGCACCCCTCAAAGCAGATAAACTTCCATTCGAAACGAGCGGCAGACTAAACCATTTTATGTATGGTAAGTTACCCATGTCTTTGACCATTAATTCCCGAACTAACCAGCTCAGCAAAACTCCATGGCTACGACTACCGATTGGTCGTCATGCCGAGGAAAGACGGTCGATATGGAACGTGGGGAAAGGTGACTGCGATCAAAGAGGCCTTGCGACATTACAAATTTGTCGTGTTCCTTGACGGAGATGCCCTGTTCTTATACCCGAATCTTCCCATGGAATGGCTCTTCAACTACTGGGATATCAACGAAAACACTCTCGTCGCAATGGCACTTGACCCAGATGCTCCCGAAAACCGCGACTGGAATGACCGCACTCTGCTGAATACTGGATTCATAATCGCTCAACAAAGCCCCCGAACCGAAGAGTTATTCGAGGCGTGGGATTCTTGTCCAAGCGAAACGCGTTATCCCGGGTGTTCAAAATGGAGTCGTGAATGGCCCCATGAACAGTCTGCCTTTGGAAACCATGTTCGATACGACTTCAACAGATCCGAAGACATCAGGGTTCTGTCCTGTGCAGAGGCAAACGGTTGTCCAGCAGTAGCGACCACTGGATGTGTTGGAGAGCTGATCAGACACTATTGG
Source organism: Penicillium bialowiezense (assembly GCA_026122735.1). Lineage (NCBI taxonomy): Eukaryota > Fungi > Ascomycota > Eurotiomycetes > Eurotiales > Aspergillaceae > Penicillium > Penicillium bialowiezense. The sequence continues at coordinate 4,098,146 of JAKZFB010000002.1, forward strand.
GGTGACAAGGCGGGAGTGCCAGCGGCCGCAGGGGATATTATTTTGCAGTACTTCTTGCCCCAGCTGCATGAGGCTTTCTACAAAGGCCGTGAGACACTGGTGATCAATGCGAGTGTGCGTGGATTTGTATGACAATTTCCAGAGCAATCTTTATGACATTCATTCCATATCTTCTTGCAGGCTCCCTTTGACATACTACCTAGCCAGCGAGCAAACTATGCTCTACCTAAACGATATGGTATGCATGTTCAGGTCGTATGTGTTTTGACAACCGATTCGTACAGCTAGAGCGCAAAAGAACCCTGGATCTGCACCTCGTACTAATTCGACTGGGCATATATCAAACGTACCCAGATTATATGTGGCCGGCTATTCCCGGAGGCCGGTAGCATTCCGGCCTCCGAACGCTAGGAAAGTCAAACTCCGCGTTATCGTCCAATCAAAATGCGGGATCTGACGATCCTGGCTTGGCAGCGCGAGAAGTATACCGCATACATCATACCTTGAACACAGTACTCGAGGCGTTGATCTGTAATATACCATGGTTGAGTGGCTGTTGCCGTGATTATAAGCATTTTTATGTCTGAGTCTGTCATCTGCCACCATCAATGATTGACAAATCCGAGGCAGAGGGCGTAAGCTGCCTGTTCCAGTCACTACTGCATCTGGCCTAGCGTCATCCCGTGATGACCATCCGCTGTCTCTCACTGGGCAGTTGCATACTTCATTTGTATAGACAGATCGATGGCAAAATATCATGTTTTGGCCAAATATGCTCTTATAAAGCGCTGGAATCATCTCTAGATGTGTGTAACATCTATTCTTCTCCTGCAGGACCGGATGTCACCGATGTCACGCTACTTTTATCTCTTTCGTAATGGTGGACTTGAGGCCGGAATTGTTACCGGCCTCAAAGTATTATAAGAATCTGCTCCTTTCCCGCCCAAATCTTTCGAATTCCAAGCCTCTCTTCATCCTGAACAGTCTTCTGGCATCCTCCTCTATCTGTTTCATCCAATTTTCCTGGTTTCTTCCTTGGTCTTGGACATTTTGTCTTTTGGTCTTTGTCACTTGACCTATCCCTCTGCTACACAACACACTTATCCATTCAACCTCTTCGTCATATCATCTCATACTGTACCCTTTATCCATCAAAGATCCTTTGTCCCTCTTCACCACTTCTATCATGACCCGAACTCAAGTCCCCTACCCCTCCCCTGCAACCCTGAAGCGGTTCCCTCATATTCATGATGAACCCTCAGCCCTTGCCCACTCTCTTGACCCCTTCACCATCACTACAAAGACAGGCTTCCTGCCCTATGAGACAGCTCCCACTGAGCTTCCAGAGGCCTTTAGTGCCCTGCTGTCCCTTGTGAACCGTCTCCCTGTCGTCCGTCTTGATGGAAAGCCCGGTCTGCTGGCCACCTATGAACTTGGCCCTGCTGTTAAGGCTGAGCTCACCGACCTGACTCATGAAGTTGAAAAGCTGCTTCTACCTGATGGATCTTATGACCGCTTTACCATCGCTGCCGTCTTCCGTGACTACACCTTCCTGGCCTCGTCCTACCTGCTCGAGCCATGCTGGGAGCACTGGAACAAAGATCCGGCAGGTGGATACGGACTTGGTCGTGATGTCCTGCCTATCTCCGTTGCTCGTCCCATGTACCGCTGTGCCGAAATGTAAGTCCATTACATCTGAACTTTGATTAATCATTGAGTCGTTCAAAGTTTATACCTCACTGTGCTATATAACTAACCACCTGCAGTCTCAACCTCCCCCCTTTCATGTCATATGCCGCTTCATATGCTTTGTTCAACTACACCGTCGAGGACCCTGCCAAGGGTCTCAGCGAGTACTCTAACCTTCGTCTGATTCGCTCATTCGAGAAGGGTCTTGACCCCAAGAGCTCTGAGGCTGGCTTTATCCTGACCCATGTTGACATGGTGAAAGAGACTGGTCCTCTTATTGCCGGTGCATTGAAGGTTGTCGATTCTCTTGAGCAGCATGGCTCACGCCAGGAAGTCAACGATGGCTTCCGCGAGATTCTGAAATCGATGGAGAAGATTGAGGCTTCCATGGAAGGTAAGAAACATAACCCACCACCTCCTATATATACCCTGAACATTGCTTCGCCTATCCCGGTACCAAAGAAATAGAAGCTGACTTTGTGATAGACATGTGGGGCAACTCAAAGCCTTCAGAGTACCTTTCATTCCGTGTCTTCATTTTCGGAATTACCAATCAATCTATGTTCCCCAACGGCGTCGTCTACGAAGGCTGTGAAGACAACAAGCCTCTCAACTTCCGCGGCGAAAGTGGTGCAAATGACAGCATCGTGAGTCTTATCTTTCTGAGATCCAAAAATATATTCCTAACTAACAATATCAGATTCCCCTGCTTGATCACCTCTGTGAAATTCCTATGCCTGAAACTCCCCTCACTAAGATTCTCCACGAGTTCCGCGCTTATCGTCCCCTTCCTCACCGCGAATTCCTAACATACATTCGCGAGAAGTCCGAGGAGATCGGTGTTCAGAAATACGCCGTGCAAGACTCCGAGACTGCCGTTCTTTTCCTGCGCACTCTGAACCACATTCGCAGCTTCCGCTGGCGTCACTGGCTTTTCGCCCGTGAATATATTATCCGTCGCACTCCCCACCCCACTGCCACCGGTGGCAGTCCCATCGTCACTGTGAGTACATTTCTCATCTGCCTAAAGATAATTACTGATATTCTTTCCCAGTGGTTGCCCAACCAGCTCGCGGCCGTGATGGAACTGATGATCCAGATCTATGATGCACACCTCGCGCCCAAAGATGGCATCGCTGTCGGTGAAAACCAAGATCTCATTGCGTCGCACAGGAAACAGGTTGAGCCTATGATGGAGCTTGTGCGTGATCAGAAGGAAAAGCTCGCTAGAGAGGTGGAGCGCTGGTGTCAAGAGCGTGGTGTTTAGATTGTATGCATCCGTCGATAGTCCTTTAGCTTTTACATCGTTGTGTTTTGAAGATCATTGTATCGTGATCTAATTGAACATTTTACCGTTTCACTACTTGTGCTTCCTAAAATTCATAAAATCCCTAAACCACCCTCTATCAGCAGATGTTGGAATGCTGCCCCACACGCCCATGTCGAGGTGCTTTTGGGGCCTAGACTTCTTCACCGGCCCACAAAGCCCACAGCCCAGCCCAGCCCAGTCCAACTCGCAAATGGGCTGGGCTTTGGGCCCGAAGACCGGGCCCATCAATTAGTTATGGGCCCCCATCAATGGGCTGTGGGCTGGGCTGGGCTTTGGGCTTTGTGGGCCGGGCCCAACCCGGCCCATTGAGGAGGTCTTCTTGGGCCAGAAAATCCTAAGAGCATCTAATCTTTCAACACTTGTCGAGATTGAAAAGGGGTATTTTCGGCTTCATCTCATAGATAAAACCACCTGTTTAGCTGTTATGTACAAAGGATGGAACAAATAGTACGATCATAACTTCGCCTGCACCCCGTTCTCCAGCACATACCGATATCTCGCCTTTCCATCATGCATATCCCCAAGTGCCGAGTTGAGATCCTTCATTTCCCTTCTCTGAACCCAAGGCAAAACCCTCTTCTCCGCAGCAACCTGCAACATATCTCGAATATCCGCAGGAGACCCAATATTTGACCCAGTGACCTTGACACTCTTCTGAATCAAACTCCACGCCATAAGCGGCGGCAACGCATCCTCTGGCGCCCCAACCTGCACAAACGTTCCATCCCGCTTCAGCAAACGCAGATACTGCGAAAACGGCATATCGTGCGCGGAGACCGTACACAAGATAACATCGAGGGTTCGAGAGTGCTTTTTGGCCCACCCCTTCTCTTCCCCAGTCGCGATAAACTCATCAGCACCCAATGCATCAACGGCATCGCTTTTCTTCCCAGATGACCGCGAGATAGCTACCACGCGATCTGCTCCAAGAGCACGCGCAAATAGTATCCCCATATGCCCCAGTCCTCCGATACCGACGATTCCCACGGTTTTCCCGGGCCCCACGCCGTATTTTCGCAAAGGCGCGAAGACCGTCACGCCACCGCATAGCAACGGCGCTGCCTCAGCAGAAGGCAAGGAGTCTGGAATTCGGAAGACGAAATGCGCTGGCCCGCGCCACGTATCGGCGAACCCGCCGAATGACTTTGAGCGCTGTGCATCGAGATAGCGCCCGTTGTAAGTGCCCGTCATGCGCGCGCAGTAGCTTTCTTGGCCATCGGCGCAAGCTTCGCAGTCTGCGCGAAGACAGGAGCCGCTTTGGGCGCCAACGCCGACGCGGTCGCCGAGTTTGAGGTCTTTGGATGGAGATGATAGGCTTGCGACGCTGGACCCGATGCGCGAGATGGTGCCGATGATTTCGTGGCCCACTACGCAGGGATAATCTGATGGACCCCAGCCTGAGCGCAGAGTGTGGATGTCTGTGCCGCAGATTCCGCAGTGGGAGACGCGGATCTCAATGTCGGTTTCTGACCAGGGTTTTGGTGTGAATGTTGTGTAGACGAGGGGGCTTTTGGAGTCGTGGGCGACCCAGCCTTTGAATGTTTCTTGGGACATGGTTGCGATTATGAGGTCTGTTGTTGGTTTAGAGGACGTGGGAAGTGGCTTTGGTATGTGCAATATATGAAATAAGGCCGATTGAGGCAAATGAGAGATGTGGGGAGTGGATCTTGCCATGAGGAGAAGCCGAGGAAAGTTACCGAGGTCCATTTTATCTCCGAAAATCTTCATGCGACGTGTTTTGGAAGATCACAACTCCGTATTTACATGCTATGTACATTATTATGGGGTATCAATTGATTACCGGGCCACGCCCATCAGATCGTCAAGCTCGTCAGTGGTGAGTGTGCTCCGGCGGCGGTTAGGCGGCCTAGATGCCTTGTCTGGGTGGCTTCTCTTTCGAGATTCGCGCTCCTTTCGTTCGCTTTGAGCTGCTCGAGCTTCATCCTCGACAGCCGCTAGCTTTTGCTGCACGCTTAGCGATTCCTTGGTGGCCTGGGTTAATTAGTCCGTGGGAATTCCTGGGGAGTCGTGATTGTGGCATACCTGGTGGGGTTCTTTGGAGATCGTCTTTCGCCTTGTTGGTCTGCGAGTGACATTTTCTGTCTTAAGGGCCTTCATTTCGAGTGTTTCGTCTTCGACGTTCTCCACGGCTGGGGAGCCTTGTAGACCAGGTGTGAATGATACCTTTCGGGGACGTTTGGCCATGCTGTTGTCATCGCGTTCTCTCAAAGCACGGTCAGGCCGCTCGGGCACTTTGCGGATCTTTGATCTTGTCCTCGGGTTCGAAATCGCGGGCTCTGGTGCTTTCAGTTCGGTATCACGCTCTGCGCCATGCGAATCCTGCTCTTCATCCTGGTCTTCGAGTATTGTTGGTATAGAGTTGGACTCGGCGCTTTGCATACTTGTGTCCCCAGCTGAGTTGATACTAAGGTCGAGGTTCATGCCATGTTTTAATTCTTCCGCTTGGATGGAATCCCCGCCATCCGCAAGGCGGCGTTGCCAGCTACCCATCATAGTCACGGCTTGCTTCCACCGGCTTTCCATCTTTACCCAGCCGTCTCGCAGCCGTTTAATCTCCTCATCTCTGACCTCAACTTCTTCCAGAGGAACAAACGAGGGATTGGTAAGCAGCGTCCGTAGGTGATCAAGAACTGTCTCCATGTGAACAGAAAGTTCCTCACACGAGGTTGGCAATGAAGTGACAGTAGAAGGCTTCTGTACCACGCTTGCACCCATTCCGGCTTGTTCAGATTCCTCTGTAGCTTCCGCCTGCGGTAAGCCTTGCAAATCCTTCAAAGTATGAACAGTGTTGCGCGCAAGCTCGATCAAAGTATCATTCTCGTCACTAAGATTCTGACACAATTCCGTCAAAAAGTCGGTCGTCTCCTGCTTCAAGGTATAGCCCGGATCATTGATACGATCCCCGCCGCTTGCGCCGAGGCGCGACCGGTCAGCTGCGGGGTTGATGTTGATGGTCGTGACACCAAGGCCTTCGCGCTTGCCTCGTTGTCTATCGGCCAAATGCGATTTGAGCTTCTGCATCTCCAGATCGCGCTTGCGGATGTCGTTGGCGCATTGCGCGCGAACTTGTGTGACTGTGCTCTTCATGCGCTGCACTTGTTCCTTCATTCCTCGGATGGTCGCTTCGGCGCTGGTAACATTCGATTTGAGCGTGCGCTCCTGGGCCTCCGCGAGAGCGAGCGAGCGGGTCATTTCGGATGTTTTAGTCTTGAGCTTTCCCTGTGCACGCGACACGCATTAGCGCCGTAAGATTCAGGAGCCCGACAGGACTTACAATCTCGTTTGTTTGCTCCGTCTCGGTCGCCTGGAGCGTTCGGATAGTCGTGGACAAGCTTTCGCGGTGTTCGGACTCGCGCTAGGTTGTGTTAGCTATGGTACCGGTCGCATTATCGCGCAGAATGACACACGTCTCGTCGCAGCACCAAATCGTTGACCAGGTTGATCACACGAGCCATTGTTGCATCGGTCCCTCCGTCTTCATTTTCGGGGTCTGCGAAATCGATCGCACGACCACCTTTCAGCAGACCTCTTGCCAGCAATATATTATTGACATAGGTCGAAGCAGCCTGCAAATTTTGCGACTCCATGGCGGCGATGGAGGTTTGCGATGGCCGACTCTTCATACCAAATGGGGAAGAAAGTAAACACGGGAAATACGGGGAGGCGGTTGCGCCACATGCGCAAAGCGGAGAGTTCTGCCGCGCCTCGTTTGACGTCGATCAATCTCGTGCACTTCCTTTATTGTACATGATGCTATCGAATCAGAAGAAATCAATCCGCCTATGAAGAGAGGTCACAGACGAGATGTGGAGATTCCCGGTTATTGCAGCAGCGAAAAAAACAAAACAAAATAAAGGGAAGTTTGAACTGAAGAGGACCTTCCAAGGTTACCCCGGCTAGAATTCAGCATCATTCACCTCTACAAAGTCTACACTATCCCAATATCCACATTGAGCATTTGAGCAATGTTGTCTAAGAGTCATATGATACCTAGATATGGTCTGCCCTTGTGGTATATCTATCAACGTAAACATCTGGCTCATAGTTACGTGACTCATGTTAGTTATTGTCACGGTTCCAAGGAGGTGGCCAGGTGTTGGTATAGTTCAGATTCGGCAGGAACGAGCCTGTGAAGGAAAGTGGGGTTTTGTTCGCCCTCAAGATCCCTCGATCTTTTGTATCATAACTATCACCAGGTGCCCACTATTCCTCGAACCTTTTGTATCAAACTTACGACTTACTCTAAGATCAAATACTTATGCACCTCCACTGTAACCTTAGCTTGCAAGGTTGCTACCATCGAGGGCTTATGGCCTATATAACCAGGTCTCATCCATGGATAGGTATGCAATAACTTTTACTATCTCTTTGGCGCCATGGAGAGAGACATGGCCAGGAAGAAGGGGCAGATCCATGTATAGTTCCCGAGGTCAGATTCAGCAGGAACGACCCCCCAGGGCTGTAGCGTAGAATGGAGTCTTGTTCGCCCCAAGTATCCCTCGACCTTTTTGGATTATATTCACTACTGTAACGCCCACGATGACTACGATCGTGACGCTGCTCACAATTGTGGCGCCAAGTGCGCCAACCCAAACCGCCAGCTCCTCGCCCTCGCCCTCCCCGCCGCCACGGGCCAAGAAGGCCCTCGACGAACTGTCGAGGATTCCCGCACCGGCTTGGGCAGGCATTATAATTTTGATTTTGGGTCTTCTTGCGGTGGGCGCTGTCTCGTTGTGCTTCTGGCATGTCAGAAAGAAGGCGAAAATGGACGAAGAGGCCCGGATAGCAGCGTGAGTCGAATATTGGCATTCCTGAAGAGGGGACCAGAATCAAATCGGCTAAAATATGATGATACAGCGACACTGACCCTCAAAGCGTCCTCACGAGGGCATGGGTGCGTGACATGGCAGCAGGTAGGTTGATTCTTGAGAGCCATGTCGTCATTCCAAACGAACAATAATTTTGGATCATATAGGCAAGCCCACCCGCCCGCTGCCAATCCTCTTGAGGAGAGTGCCTCCCCCGGAAGGCCAAGATCCTCCCCCGGAGCCCACAGAGGCCGACCTCCAGTGCGGAGATATCCAATTTCTCCTCCCCCCACTCGACGCGGCTCGCACTCCCGTCGTAAACGAGCACGAACGGCCCAAGACGATCTGAAGTATCAGTCGCGATCTTGCGACAAATTCCGGGCAAGCCTTTAGCAGTGGCCATTAGGACGTTCTTCTCTCCAGCGTGCCCCTCTGGTTTTTTTACCGCTCTCTTCTCTTCAAATACCTCAACAAGAATAGAAAGGGCAGACGGCCTCACTTGTCGATGGCGCTCCTCTCTTATTGTATCTCTTTGTTCTCTCCGAGTACCTCAGCGAGGTGAATATGGGGAGTGCTAGAGAGGTCTGTCAGGTTTGAGGTCACTTGCTTCTCGCTCCCTCGATTCACCCCATCTCTCTCACTTCTTCTTCTTTCCATTCTCACATTGCCGTACACCCATAGCTTTTAATACTGCCATTTTTGATCACTCTTCCTCTACTCTCTGAAAAAAAATAACCATCATCGTAACTCAGACGGTTTTAGAGACAAGCATATTAGACCCCTCTTCCACTCTGACTCCCACTATTCAACAAAATCCCGCTAATTGGAAGATCGCCCCCCGGTCGGATTTTTTGACGTGTGACACAGCGAGGGTGCCCTCAGAAGTGGGCAGGTCCCGCCAACGGTGTGACTTGCAGATGGGCGAAAGGAGGAGAGGTAGAGACCATTGTCGAAATATGTGGGATATTACATGATAATTTGTCTCACTGATCTATAAATCGGCGTCCGCTCTCATGAGTTGGTCTCACGATCAGTGTGTCGCTTCTGTGCTCTTGTTGCGTTCTGTGACACGGTCTCTTCCGCGAATACCGCTGAGCTGACGGCCGTCGCCCCAAAAATTATTTTGGAAGGGAACTACAAAGCATCTTCATCCTGACTGATAAGTCTATACGCCCTGTCAATATCACAGGATTATGCATAGGGACACTCCGAGTATTGCTTATTTCTCTCGGGCCAGTGACTGCAGGAATCACGGCTCACAGAGAGCTTTCAGGGTATGGTATATCAAATATCGAGAGCGCGACAGCAGGAATGTATGATCATCCATGGATGTAAGATATGTACTGTAGCAGACACGATGATAGAAGGGGACAGACAAACCTTGGAAGTCTCCTGGGCATGAATGGCCGAAAAGCAGTAAAAAGCATCTATGGATATCAATACCTAGCAATCAAGTTACCTAAACAATAGGTACCAGATATTTTTTCTAAGGTTGTTTCTCCTAGCAACATTAAAACTGAGTTAAGTCCTCCCAGGTTCTCTTCCAAAAACTCCTAGATGGCTGCACAGGAGCATCACTGGTCGTATTTGATTCGGTGAAGGTCTCTTCTGAAAGCCCACGCCCGCCGCAAACTAACTGTGGCATATGCCGATTGCCATCGCGCTCCAAGGAAGCATAGATTCGGTCGAACTCGCTTTGACTGAGCTTCGATAAGGCCCCGTAGAGCTCGTGGTCTTGCACCTTGCGCTGGCGGTAAAGAATTGCTTTGTTTTTAAAAATCGAAGCACCGTCCGCCATTATCAGACTTCCATTTTCAAAATGCCCTGCCTTATCAGAAGAGCTCCAGTTCTGGCCGGTAGGCTTTTTTGACCATGATTTAACATCATCTTGAAAACGAACATATCTCTCTTCGAGCTTTCGAGTTTCATACAAATTTTCGATAATATGAGTAAGTCGGTCTGGGCTTGGTTGGTAGTTGTACTGAGGATGGAGGTCGTGGTATTTGGGGGGACTTTTCGATGCTTCGTCTTCCAGGTTTAGTTCCGACATTCTTGAGGATGCTTGCAAGATTTTTATTCTCAGAAGTAAGAATCTCGGGAGGGGAAACCTTTTAAAGAAGTGTTGCCCACCACCTATCTACCTTGGCGTCGATAATCTATCCATGGATGGTATAGAGTTTATCCCGAACAAGGGAGACACTACGCCTCAATTGTGATGCGATAAATTTGACAAAGGACCTGTTTAACCCAATTATGAGGCTGGTATTGGTGTTTTTCGAAAAGCACTGCCGACGGGCACTTTCGATGCCCTCAGTGGCGTCATACCTCCCAGCTACTAGACAGCTCTAGAGCCCTTGGAGTGCAAATTCCCCTGGACCGATGAACAGTGCTGTGTACTGCGTGGTTATGTGCACATACCCATACTTTCCTGCACTCTAAAACCCATGACGTGATATCATGATGACCATTTCAAGTTGTCAATTTCATTAGTATCACACCCGATTGTCAGGCGCCAGACTTCGATTTCGACACAGGCATAGTCTTTACTAAACAAGCCGGCCCCAATAATCCTTTTGAACCACAGTATACAGATACTAATATAGTGATGATTCAAAATCATGTAATTTCCACTACTGTCCGAGGTTCGAATCCATAAAAAAGAAATAAAAAGAAAGGAAAGTTTGAATTGCAGAGGGCCTTATCCCTGCCAGAATCCAATATTAGTCACGTTTACAATCTTCCAAGGTTATCAATGGAGCTACCACTGCTACGAGCTTTGCCATGGCTAAATATGGACTGTCGTTACAGTATATACACCAACGTAAACACCAGGTTAATAGTTAATAGTTCTTGTAGTTGGGATGGTCCTAAACGGGAAGGTGATCGGCGAGTGGGGGGGGGGGGGGGGGGCTGCTCAAGGCTCACGTGATACCCGGACCAAGTATTTTGATTACGTAAAGATTTCCGCGCGGGAGTTTCAAGGGCGCGCGAATGTACAGAAAGGGAAAGGTCTCGAATACCAAGCATTGTCCGGTCCATATGTCTTGATCGATTGCTTGAGCATTCGCTCTGCATTATGGCGTCCGGGTCAGATTCACGTTTAGTACGCGGACCAACTTCAAGAAAGAAGGTCAACACAGAGCAAGCCGCAGCTCACCAAAAGGCTGGCCAGATTGCCTATAAGAAGGGTAATCTTGCAGGTGCCATCGAATCCTTCACACAGGTATGTCTTTTCTCATTGATATCATTAGGTCTTGTTCTAATCATCAAAATCAGGCATTGGCCGCGAACTCCGAAGATGTCGGGATCTTGGACAACCGGGCGGCAACTTATTGCAGCTTGAAGCAGTACGGGCAGGCCCGCACTGATGCCCGGAACATGATCAAGCTTGCGCCCAACGATGACCGTGTAAGTATTGGATCCAACGCGCTTTCTTTCACGGAGAGTGACTATTTGGATACTTCTCTCGGCGTATCTCAATAATCAACTTTCTGACTGAGCATAGGGCTATCTACGCCTGGCCAAAGTTTTATGCCTTGATGGCAGCTTCGAAAAGGCTCGTGATATTTACGAGTACGCTCTCCAGAAGCTTCCTGTCGAACACAAAGGTCGCGATGTATGTGGCTTCCTACTTCCAACCGGCCATCCGCCATTGTGTACTAATATTCACCATCAGGTTATCTCCAATCTCCTTAAAAAGCTTCGCGATAAGCTAGCCGGAGGCAATCGTCGTGATCCGTTTACGGCTCTGCCCCTGGAAATTGCTCATCTCACCCTGAGTCTCCTTACCTTCAAGCAACTCGCGTGAGTATTTCCGTGACTCTAACCTGAATTCCGGCTAATATTTGAATCTAGGGGAATCTTACGCGTTTCTAAAGGATGGAATAAGTTCCTTGGGGGCCTCCCAAGCCTTTGGATGTCGATTGATCTAGCCGGAGCCAGATCTCGTGTTCCCTGGACGTCTGTCCGAAATTACATCCATCGATCACGAGTAGAACTCACCAATGCGAAGATCGAGAATCTTGTTCCAGCTTCTACGCCGAAGGTGCTTGACATGTTGAGCAGATGTCCCAAGCTGCAACACCTGGAATTGATGGTCTCTCACGAGCAGCCCAAAGAGTTTTACGCCAAGATAAAAGCATTCCGGCAACTCAAAAGCCTCACTTGTGGGCCGGAGATTAAGCTGTCTCATGCTTCCGTCGGCAGCATCATTTCCAGTCTTCCTCGGCTGGAGCGGATTGCATTCTTGAATGTTTGGGATGCGCCTAGCAGAGCACCACGGCCTGCAACATGGCCCCAGCGGCTTCCAAATATGAAAAGCCTTACCATCTCGTCTTCCCAGGAAGATCGGACAGGTCTTGCATTTCCGAACGTCATCCCAGGCCTTGGATCGGTAAGAGCCCTCGGATACCACATTTCGGCACGTGCTAACGACCCATTTCAGACCGCCGAGCCTGCATTTCCAAGACTGGAGGAACTGCGGTTAATCTGGGAGCCGGCTCGCTCATGTTCCTACCGATTTGACCCAGTCCAAGAAGGCGAACGTCTCCCACCACTGCGGGTGCTCGATCTACGCGGCGCCGCTATCCAGCCCAACCTCTATTCAATCCTCCCAGAAACCCTTCACACACTCCGATTCTATTCAGGCTCAATCGAAGATAACCTGGTCGGAGGCTTCGGTGGCAATTTCCTCATACCAGGGGCAAACCGACTCCCAAAGCTGAACACCCTCGTCTTCAATGATACGCCATGGGTCAACCCGGATACTCTCGCCCTCTTCCTCTTCGACTCCAAAGCCCCAATACGAAACCTTCAAGTCAGCTTCTGTCATAACATCAAGAGTAAGGAATTCCTCGAACTTTTGGGAGATCCACGCGGTGAGAATCCAGAGCTGGCAAACATTACTGAGCTAGGCGTTGCTTGCATGGCTGATATGGACGATATCAACGTTGGTCATCTGTGGGCTACATTGCCAAAGCTGAAAGCACTTGATTTATCTCAAACCAGGATCACAGGGTGCACTATCCGCATGTTTGCAGACACGCAGAAAGAAGATCCCGCGGAGGCAAAAATGGAAACCCTCATAATCAAGGGATGTGATGATGTTTCTCGGGACGCAATCGATTATGGACGAAGCGTGGGGCTCAAGATCATCACATGAGAACGTTACTGGCGTTGCGACTATCGAAACCGCTGGAACGAATACCTGGCTCGAAATCGGGCGTGCTCATGCAGAATTGCCCGTAACAAGCGAGCAGTTTTATGGGCGAATTATTCCCTCGACTAAGGCGTTGATGGCGAGCAGCTACCAAACAGCATCAAAGGCATGGCGATGAATCGTGAATCGCTACTTCTCACATTTCTCAACAACTCTACATCGGCGTTTGCCAGTTGACACTCAATTGCCGTGTGGAAACCACAACGAGCCAGGGGGTGCACACTTTCGTATTAGCGATGTGACCTTATACCACCTCGGCTATACGACAACAGGGGTGTCGAATCTCTCAACAAGCTTCTTCAAAGGCCAATACTAAAAGTGCAGGTCCTCAGTGGATGTGAGATGAAGATGGTTCAACTGCCAGAAAAGATGGATCAGCTGTGACTTGATTTAATAAATCACAATCATCATTATGCAAAAATGCCAGATCCGATTTGAAACCAAGTATTTCTTTGTGGTTAAGATGCCACTAAACTGTAAAGTGCTCCCGGAGCACATCTGTACTAGCGGCTGAACATCCCTGTTCAAAGACCCCCGGCCCCGATTTCACGGCGAACCAAGTACGTGGCCTCGCAACGCTCAAAGCCCTTTACGCTACCCCGCTTCTCGAAACTCCGTCTATCAATATGCGTGTTCTTCTACTTGGAGCTACAGGAAATGTAGGTTCTCGACTTCTACCGGCCCTAATCCAGCGGGGCCACACCGTCACTGCAATGGTGAGAGATGCATCACGGCTGCCTACCGGTGTTCAACGAGATCTGTTCCACGTCGAACACGGAGACGCGACAAAAGCAAAAGCAATCAAAGAAGTCGCCATGAAGCAAAAATGTGGTGCAATCGTAAATGCCGCCGGAGCTGCCGCCGTAGCACCATGGAGCAGAAGCAATCTGCCCACTATTATCGACGCGGTGATTCGGGCTGCACTAGAGATTGGCCAGGAGCGCGGCGAGCCAGTGCGACTATGGGCTTTTGCCGGAATAGGCATCCTGGATGTGTCGCCAAACCATATGCTTGTGGACTAGTGAGTACTTGGCCTCGTGTGGATTCCAAGTGCCTGTTTGACCGAAATACAGCTTTCCTATCGCGGTCGAGCATCGCGAAACGTTAGCCAAATTCAAAGATCTCCCGCGAGAAAGTGTGCTTTGGTCCCTTTTATGCCCGTCAAAGATGATGCCGTTGGCTCAACCCGAGTACCCGGTTATCGAAACAGCGTCTGTTGACAACTTGCTCATTTCTGCTGGTGCACCGCCGCAATGGTCGAACCAGTATCTGACTGTGCCATTCATCGGGGGCTTTTTGAACGTCTATAGCCAGGCTGCTGGGTACATCTCGAAGCTTGAAAATAATGCCGACTTCATCGCCAGCGATTTACTCCAAGGAGCTGACAGTCCTTGGATAAGTCAGAGGGTTGGAACGAAGCAGAAGTAGACGCAATGAGTGATGACACGAGCGACTCGAGTAAAGAAGTGAAATATTAGAAACAAATAGATTAAACCATCCTTAAGATCTATCTTGGCTCTAGTGTCCTTGTAATTTGTGATGCGTGGCCAAAGCAAAAGTGGCATGTGAGTTCAAAGGCCTGAAGCCAGTGAACCCGACTTCTCCATTGGATGCAGCCATGGCAGTTTTCCATTCATCACCTCCGATGAGGGTATATAATCCAACACCCGAGCTTTCTGAAATTGAGAAAAAAGACTGAACCGAAGGAATATGCTCTCAAACAAAGGGAGAATGGAAATGTACCGAGAGAAAATTCTATAAATCGTGTTGGCCCACGTATGCAACCGCGTTTCCAATCCCGAATTCGCCAAATCGGCGACCATCGAACACTCCGGGCTTTTGCGAATACTTTCATATGTCTTGAAAATATCAGTCAGAACTTCGGTATCTGGACATTCATCGGGTGCCGCATCAAAACGGGCTCGGAGACGATTGCATAGTATCACGACGTCCTGAACTCCATTGTTGAATCCGAGCCCTAGATGGGTCGTGAACTTGTGGCAAGAATCACCCACAAGCACGATCCTCCCCAAGCTCCAGTGCTTGACTATTCCTTCTTGTAGATCAGTGAGACCCACTGCGGTCATATTCGGCCACACATCCTTGATTTTCAAGGTTTTGGTGAGTGGGAAATCCGCGAATTCCCCAGCCAGTATTTCAACGTCTTTGTCGTTGTACCGAGTGGTCACTGTCGTCGGCTCCGGCAGCTTGTCGTATAAGAAAAACCAACCACGATCCTTGCCACTGAGGTATACCGCAGACTTCCCCAGAGACTGGACATCGTATGCTTGACCGGGTGTGGAGCTTGCGGGAAATGCGCCGAAAAGCAATCGGAATGTTGACCTGTAAGGCTCTTCCGCATCCCAGTCTCGCAGTGGGTCTTCTCGAAGGGCGATCTCGCGCATCAGATGGCGGGTTTTGCTGTGGACGCCATCCGCACCTATCACCATAGACCCATGATAGATGCTACCGTCGGCGCACGAGACAGTGACATTCTCACCATGATCCTCTATACTCGCCAGTTTCTTTCCCGCGATGACTTTTGGTTTGGCATTTTCAGGCAGACAATCGTATATGACTTGAAGGAGCTCGGCGCGGTGGAAGACGGCGGAACCGTAACCGAGGCTGATTTCGTCAGTCAAAGTCAATGCGCGTCGGCTCAACTTCTCACTTCTCTTTGAGTTTCTGATGCCGCGGACTTTCGTTCAAGACCTTTCCATCTTTGGTAAAAGAGAGATGGTGATTGAGCTCAGTGCCCCACGGAAGCAAAGTCTCTAAAATGCCGAGTTGGTGCAGGACTCTAAATGTCTGTGGGTACAACACGATGCTAGCCCCTGAATCTTCGACGATCGACTTTCGCCGCTCCAGGACAATGAAGTCGATACCAGCTTGATGAAGTGCATGGGCGGCGATGAGCCCTATCGGACCTCCGCCCACGATGATGACTTTGAACCTGCTCTCCATTCTGAAGGAATGCGGCGAAAGCAAAGTGAAAGTGTTTTATACCTTTTTTCTGTCTTGTTACACAGCAGAGCACATTTCAAACATGTGCTTATCTGCTCGAGGGGAGATCAAACGAATACGAGAATGATGAACGCCTGGGCAATCCCTTACGCAGGCAAACCCCGCCATTTTCTGCTCTATCACATTGCGCCCAGGCGTGATTGCCGCGCATTTACCAGTTTGATCCTGGGTGATAGCTCGGGTATCTCTCACCCCTAGCAGCAGTGTCAGATGCCGCTTACAGTACACTGCATGGGCCAATCCGACGAAGAATCTAAAATGTGGGTGTCAAGTTTTAGTATCTGGTATGCTGGTTGACCAAAATATTACCTACCATATGATTGTGAGCCACCCTATAGCTGTTATCAGAAAATTTGGTCTTCACCCTGTAAAACATCTGCCGTGGCCCACATCAGAGATGACCAAACACTTGGGAAGCAAGATAACATGCTTGGAAGAGATTGAGAACCCTGATCAACCTGAAAGCATTCATTCCAAGACAACCATCCGCCCCAAGTTTATTTTATAACTTTGGAAGGCAGCCTAATTCCCGCGAGGCTCGAGATTCACCTGCGGAGATCATCAGTGACAACTGACGGGGTAATATTGACTTGGTACTACTGCACGCCCTTTTTAACAGGCGATTGGCATTACGGGATATTTGCGATGGGATCACAAACACGAAAATCATATCAATGGATGAAAATATCGACAATAGATTACATATCACTATCAAGGAACCAGTCCCGAACAACCTCCACCAAAATACAAAGCTCATAGCAATGCTCACATAAAAGAAACGCCTCAATGCATCGTGTTCCCATCATTCATCGCCAACCACCTTCAACATTCCCTCATTTCCTCACTCAATCCATTATTCCTTCGATCCGACAACATGATAACTGCATCCAACACCCGGTCGAATAAAGCGAGACCACCAGGTCCCAACAGCCGCTCACCAGGAGCAATCCTCGATTCAATGACAAGCCGCAGCCATAGAGCTTCTCCCACTGCACCGCAATGTCAACAGCAACAACCAGTGTCGCCGGACTCATGCAGAGAGAATAATGCGACCAGCCAGAATCCACCAGTGGCCCAGCCACTCGCAGAGACGTTAAGAATTCACCGACACGAGCCCTTCTCGCGTGAATAACCGGAATCCGACCAGCGGGGCAGACCAGATACACGCGAGTGTCGATCACAGGCATAGCCGACGAGAACGGTCTTTTCCTGCACGGTATGGCCTCGCTGGCCATATGCTTGACAGGGGTCGATGGAGTGTTCGAAGTAAAGACATTTGCAGACGGAGTAGCGCTCGACGACTTTGTAGCACATTTTCACGCTTTCACACCTCGACGTCAAGAGGTAGAGATAATGAGGATGTGGAAATAAGCTTGAGCTTGAGCCAAGGGCGAGTTTGAATAGAAGATATGAAGCGAGCCAGCCCGTGGAACACTCAAGACTGAAAGGAAAGAAGAGAAAAGAGTACCGTGTAGATCAAAAAGAGCATGGAAAAGTGATTTTAACATACAAACCGAAACGATCTACTAGATTTCGGCGTTCAGCCCTATGGGAAATCGAGCCCCAGGAAGAAACGGAACGGAGTAGCCGACGGGGCGCGCCCAATAAGAGTCCATTGGCAAGGGGGGGGGGCCTATCCTACCGTTTAGAGCCGTTTACCCCTCCATACTAAGTGCCCTGGTGGGGTGGGGTGGTGATTCAGCTGGCAGTGTGCGCGACGAGCCTCATAATTGCTAATTCGAGTAATCAGCACCAACTACTCTGGGACTCCGTCATAGTGCCAGACCAGCTTGTGACGGTCGAGACGGTGAAGACATACTGAAGAAGCACCCCGCGGCGGGCATTTTTGGTGTAGCGAGTCGGTGAGCCAAGGCTGAGTCCACTCGGGGCGTTGTTAGTGTCGCTCTAGTATGGTTTTTTTTAGCTTGTGTTCAGTTGATCGACACTACTCTTGCTCAGCCTCTGGACTCTCTTGAGCCTCATCTACAATTATCCACCGAGGAACCTTGGACTACAAGTCACACTGGGCTCATGAACCCCTTCTCGCGGCGAATTTGCGATCTGTAGTTTCTGTAGAGTGAGGTTCTGGAGTGTTTCGCGGTGACTCGATTTGTGTGTGGATTAGGCTCCCGCATTTAGATGACGCTAACAGGTCAATCGCGATTATCCATAACCGGTTTGGTTGGCTCTGACCGTGGAATAGAAGGGACAGCTAAGACCCATGGAGACCGGAGGACCTTTCGGACTCGTAGGGCTGAGGCGTCAGGCCCACTTAGGCCGATGATTACCGGGGGTGTTGCGTGTTGGGTATGAGCACATTGCATACAGGTCTTGACTCTAGATTAACGATGCATTGCTATCGTACAAGGTATTGCACAAAATAAAACAACCTGTAACCACCGGAAACAGTACCCAACTCCATAAAATATTTTGATTCCAACGCGCTAAACAGCGCCCAGTGCGCCCTGGCTCAATCCACGAGCCAGGCCGAGTCGCAACATGCGGAGGATGTCTTCGCCCTTGGCGGACTCTGGTAGTCCTGCACGCCAGTCCCAGCCTCGATCTGCGTCCGCGCCGACGAGGACGGCGGAGCTGCCAACGGATCCGGCGCCGGAGCCCGAGCGGGCACGGGACTCGAGCATGTCATTCCCGATGACTGAAAAGCTGGATGTGTTGGCGTTGACGGATTTCTTGAGCAGGGAGCGGGGGGATGGGCGATCGGATGCTTCGCCGCGGGTCGCGGACTGGTATTCGAGGAGGGTGGAGTGGAAACATTCCTCGCATTGAGCGTAAACGCGAGGAGTGACGGTCTCGAGGTCTTCAATCGCCGATAGGATGGTGAATTGTTGTGAGACGCTAAGGACGGCGGTGGGTTCTGGGTTTGTTAGTCTGACTGTTTATCGGTGAAAAGGGTCTGGGGGGCTTACGTTGCACAAATGCCAGCGCTTCACCCAGCAGTGCGAGGAGCCCGTCGACTTGGACTGCAGAGTCGCGGTCCGGGTCGTACAGGCCTCCGTAGATGTTATCCGCGGCACTGCCGATGACAGCTGCGAGAGCCTGCGCGGCAGCACGACGACGGGCCAATGGCTTGTACCGCGGCTTTTGTCCTTCGCTCAGTTCAACTTCCTCGTCCCGAATCTCGTAGAAACGGCGTAGGGTCGCGTAACCACTGAGGTAGAACTGGAGAATCCGGGCAGCTTCCTCATCAATCTGAGCAATTGAAGACAAGCATGCCTTGGGTTCCTTCATAAGGGAACGCAGCTGCTCATCAAGATCGGCCGTAGCGGGGTATGCACGAGATTGGACCAAGCTGTAAGAGATCAAAAGGTCGGCAACAGACTTCACCTTGCGTCGAGACTGGGCGCGGGCGTAGCACACCAGAGCCAAGCCAAAATTCTCGGATTTGGAGGTCAACATGTCGCCGAAACGCTGGTCAAGTTAGTGTTTGGGTCAGGCCTCGAGAGGGTTGTGTCACTTACCTCAGACACTCTGCGTCCTTGGTCATCCAACTCGAGCTCGGAGCAGAGAACAACCAATCTATCCAATTGATCTGGGGATTCCAATGGGAGCTTATCGACAATTTCTGACACTGCCTTCTTCATCTCGCTTCCATCGTCGAAGCGGTTCAACACTTCGAGTGACAACTCCCAACCCTCACGGGAACCATTCTGATCCGTGATAACGGGTCGGTCGTAGAGCGCGAAAGCATATTTACGGAGAATATCATCCTTCCGCAGTTTGGTGGAAGTTTTGGGCACTTGGCCGTAGGAAAGGACCATCAGATCTGTCTCCGAAAGTCCAGGCATGGATTTCTGACTGTTGCCAGATTCAAACCATCCGCCCTGGCTAGCGATTTCTGCGGTGGTAGCAGCTACACACAAGGACCAAGTCTGGACCAATTCCAGCACACCTTGAACGTTTCCTTCGAAGACGGATGCGAGACCCACTTCAACGCTGTTCATGGTGTTGGGTCGGAAGTCTGCACTGTCAGAAGCTTCTGTGGTAGTGTGGCTGAGAGCCTGTGCTAGGCGGTTGCGGTAAGCGTCGCGCATGTTCCTGTCGACGGCGCGAACGTGATTCTTGGGTCCACGTGAGCGCAAGAAGTCTTGGAATGCGTCGCCTTCGCCGTCTCCGAAGTCCAAGCCTTCGGCATCATCTTCACCATCCCACCAAGCGGTCAAGGTGATCGTTGCCTCTACCCAATCCTGAGACTTGCTCTTGATGGCGGAGGGATCACCTAAGATGATTCGGTAAATGTATCTCAGGCTCTGGTAGATTGACCATGGGACACGGCTCTCGGCCATGCGAGCGGACTGTGCGAAGGAAGTCGTTTTCTGGTTGAAGTTGGCGAAGGTAGACATCCCAAAGTTAACAGCCTGGAAGCGAGGTTCCTGAACAGGGATATTTGATTCATCACGCTCCTCTCCCTCGGCGAAGGTCTCCAGATCGCTGACTGCAGAAAGGACGCGCTTGCGGTATTGAGACCACTCGTGCCCGGTGACGTCCCAGTCGTCGTTTTGAGTAGAGGGGCACGACTCGAGAATCTGAAGGACCTTGTTCACACAGCGCTGGATGTTCTGTAGCTGCGTGCCACGGTATCCGGGCTGTGGAAGTCCGTCTTCGAGGGCGGACCGGGCGTAGTTGAAGTCCGCCGAGCGGAGAACATCAGCTGCGTCGCTCAAGCGGCCGCGCAGCACAGATGAGATGATGATATCCCAGAAGTTGGTGGATGCTGTAGGGTTCGGCTCCACATATTTCAATGTTTGGAGATCCTTCGTTTGTGGGGCGTGGTTGCCACTGAGCCATTCTAGCAGCACGCGAGGAAGCGCCTTGGGGACGGCCGGCCGTGCGACAGTTTTGATGAGCCCGGCTGTGCGCATGGGGTTGACACCGGCAACCGAGGGGATTTCGCGGGGAGGGTGATGGATTTGGAGGAGCAACGAAGCCAAGAAGGTTGCCTTCACAAGACCGGGAGCCTGCTCCCCGGGTCCGATACCACCATGAGCGCCAAACGAACGATCAACCGAAGTGTCACCAATTGGAGCTCCCCAAGTCTCAAGCAATTCCTTCGAAACGTTGGCGAGGACCTCATCATAGTCCACGTGTCTGAACTCCGCCGCCTTGAGCTGATCGCAGAGCTTTCCAACGACATCTTCTGTGTTGAGAATGAAGGCATTGGTCTCTTGAATGGGGGGAATCTTGGAACGAGAAGCGAGGTTGTGAAGAATGGAGGGCAAAGCGGATGATTTCTTGGGTTTGAGGTTCTTGCCGATTGGCGACTGCGGGCCCCAGTTGTCGGAGAGCTTCGGTCGCTTGGCGTCGCTGGGGTTGGAGTAAATGGGTTTGCGCTGAGCTCCGAGCGATGGTTCAGACTGGAAGGGGTTTCCGAAAGCCGAATCTAAGAAGTTGAATTTCTTCGACGGGTCCTGGATGCTCTCGTCCATTGGGTCAGGTCCTTCCTCCTGGTCTTCTTCCATCTCTTCCTCTTCTTCAAACTCCTCCTCCGTCTGCTGTTGTTCCTGGTCGATCTCATCCTCTTCGTGGAAATCGGTCATTTTCGAGGAGGCGAATCCATTGGAGTCGCCGAAGCCCAGCGATTCGCCAAATGTGCTGCCATTTGTCATTCCAAAGCGCAGGCTCGACTTGCCGAACGGTTGTGAGGAAGGGGCTTTGGATTGTTTCGGCGGGGCATAATCAGTCGAACCGAAGGAGGAACCGAAAATGCTGTCATTTGTGTTGATATTTCCGGATTTGGTGAAGAAGGAGTTGGAGAGTGTATTATTGCTGAAAGAAGTCTGGTTGGTCGAGAAGCTGCCCTCATTCTGCGTGAACGAGTTGATGCGCGAGCCACCATTGATGTGAGATGTCGGTTGCGTAAATGAGTCTGAAGGCGGCAGACCGGCAGGAGTGGTCGAGACGTGGCTCCAGATGCTACGGGAGCGATCTCTTTCAGGGGTCTCCGGTGGACTGGACTCGTAGGGGACTTGGAAAGACATGGTCGGCGTTGATCACAATGGAGAGAGATGGGTTGAAGGCATCAAAAGAGGTAGGTTTCGGGCCGCAACAGCTTTGCGAAACGGAGAAGACAGCTGCTACTTGATGAGACTGATCAAGGTTGGATATCTCACGTGGTGATAAAGGTCCAAAGTAATGCGGAGAGACCACAGGAGCTCGTTACCTCACTGAGATCCGAGGTTGTTTTTTTCTTGGTCTTGACATCTTCGACGCGACGGCGAAAGTTCTCAGGCAACAAGGCCACAGTCATGTGACTCGGTCACGTGTTGACATACAAACAACAAAGTCCGGCATTTAAGATGCAATCATTTCTCTTTATTTCAACACCATTTCATAAGAAACGGCTGGATTTGATTAATCTAACAGCCGACCAGACGGGTCTTCTAGCGTGTTATCTGCACCTTGTCTAGCTCACTAGATCTTTAAACAGCGTTGGTCAGAACCTTACAATTTAGAAAGACCGGAACTGAGGGTCTGTCAATACATCACACTATGATCATGATGTTCAACTGCTCACCTGTTCGACTACGTGGCCAACCTGTCGATATATTCTATATTTGATCTTCCTCCCAAGGTTGCCGTTTTCTTCCCATCTCCAGTACCGTCCATAATTGAGCGTAGCAAGCGATCTCGTGTTCCCACAGCCCAACTCAGCCTCGAACGCAGGCCAAGTCAAACGTATGACGTCTCGGGTTCAGAGCAATTTCCCAAAAGAGAGATCTGCATCAGAACCCTGAGGCTCAGTTCACGTGGGCGCAACGTGTTTCTACTTCGAGTTTGGGGGCTGCGATCTGATTGGTCGGATTAGTTTGATTGCCCTGCACTGCCTGAAAACGCAGGGCTCAGTGGATGTTTGGGGGCCGGTTTTGATCAACTCTGATTGCCCCGAATGCCCTCAGCCTTGTTTAGACTCCTGAGAAGGAGTAGCAGGGCTGAGGTTCCGGAGCAGATCCGAAAAAATAATGTATATATACCGTCAGGGGGGAAAACAAATCGTCTCAAGTCATAATCTTGAAATTCAATGATCCTGTACCATCCCACGATCATATTCGAATCCAATCTAAAACCACCATGAATCCCACTGCCAAGTACACCATCACCCACAGCTTCTGGCGTCACCACTACGACGTCAGCACACCGACCAAAACCCACCTGTTTCACGTTGCCAACTCCAGCATGACGCCGGGCAAACCGGACCTTACTTTTCACGCGAGCACCGACAGCAACGGGCCTATCGCGGGGGTCTGCAAGTTCCGCCATTTCTCCTCGGACTCTGAGATCGGCCTTGGCAGCCCGTCTTCGCCAGGCCGCATGGAGTGGGAGTATCTGCACAAGCAGGGTTTTACGAAACGCCAATTCTGGTTCCGCATGCGCCTAGACGACGGTAGCAAACGGACATTCACCTGGAAACGAACCCACTCCCTTGGCAGTGGACATGAAAACTATAAACTGGTCGAGGAGGGGACCAATCATGTCATCGCGGTCTTCTCGTCGGGCAGTATGTTGTCCAAAACGACGGGGTCTCTCGACATTTATTGGAGCCTGGGCCAACGGTTTAATCTGATGACGCTCATGTCGGGACTCACGGTCGTGGAGCGGGCTAGGAGAGCAAAGACCAGCGCGGCAGCGAGTTCTGGTGGGGGCGCCGGGGCTGCTGCCGGCGGGGGAGGGGGTTGTTAGGCCAAGACTTTGGGGTTTCATGGCGCTTTGTACAACACTTGGACACGATGGTCTCCAGCGAATTTATGACTTTACGAGCCGACGGGAATTTCCAGGGCGTTAATTGATGCGAACTTCGAAATGCCTCATTATTCGGGATCGGGAATGGGAAATTTGGTGTCCGCATGTTTCTCGGTGTCCGCGGACATGTTAGTAAGTGGTGACCAACCGGCGTCGCCGGGAGAATAGCCAAATTACGTTAAGCTTGAATTTTAACACTGTGGGTGAAAATGTCTTAATGGCGTTAAGCGGTACTAGATCGAATGAATCGATCGAATCACATCGATCTAACGCACAGGTACCCAGGCCCTGAGGCAGTGCAAGAGAGACAATGTTTCAGATTAGACAAGCCTTTTTTTAATGTTTGATCGACAGGGTTTCGACCCTGCGTTACATAATCCTCTTTTCTATATCAAATCCTGTTGCCTGCCCAGACAAAATTTCCCATTTTTCCATGAGAATCCGGCCCTGATGATGGATTTGTTATGACATGGCGCTCCGTCGACCACATCGGAAATCTCGCCACGGCTGCGTGGAATGCAAGAGACGACGAGTGAAGGTACGCCCAACCATCCAGCCAAAATATCCCGTCTCACCTCCCACAGTGCGACGAAGCCCGCCCATCCTGCTCCAATTGCGACAAGCGCCATTCCGAATGCGAGTATGGCTCGTCCGCATCCTTGCTCTGGACGAACGATGACCCCGAAGCCGCTCTTGACTTCGCCCGCTCAGCAAGCGCGGCCACCAACTCCAGCCTAGCTAACAGCGATGTGCCGTCGCTCAATGTCCACGATCTGGAACTCATGATGCAGTGGTGCAATGCCACTTTTCACACCCTCTCACGCAACCAACATACAGATCCAATTTGGCGCAATATCGTCCCCGAAGAGGCTCTCTCGCATCCGTTTTTGATGCACGGCATTCTGGCGCTTTCTTCGCTGCATCTTGCGCGCACGGGCCCAGAGCCGTCACGGCGCGCCTCCTATCTCAATCGCGCTGTCGCGCATCAGAATCAAGCGCTGGCGCTGTTTCGAGGACTGCTCGGCGATATTAACGAAGACAATGCTAAAGCGATGTTTGCATTTGCAGGCATTGTGGTTATTTACACATTCGGCTTTCCCAACACGCCTGATGAGCAGGATCCGTGGGCCTGCGTCGATGATCTCTACCAGGTTCTCGTGCTGACCCGCGGTGTTCAGCAAGTGATCTATTCACCAATGGACTTTCGCGACTTCTTATTAAACAGTTCCTTCGCACCCATTCTACGAGTGGAAAATATCGTCGGCATTCTTCCTGATGAAGTGGTTGAGGCTCTACGACAGCTGCGGGCGGCGAACGAAACTTGCGGGAAGGACCCAAACCACGAATTCGATGTTTATTCAGATGTGATTGAAAATATGGAGGAGATGTTGACTTGGGTCTACGGTGGGATGAGAGCAAATACGATTGCCGGGCGATGGGCAATCAAGCTGCCCAGTCGATATATGGAGTTGTTGCGGGAGCGTGAACCACTGGCACTCGTCATGCTGACACATTATGGCGTGCTTTTGCGGTCTCTTCAACATCGATGGTGTTTCGACGAATGGTGTCTGCGCGTGGCTAAGGTCGCGTGGGCGATCTTAGATGAACAGTGGAGGCCTTTGATTCACTGGTCTATGACTGAGCTTCTCGGATCGAATTACCGTGAGGTTGTTATTTGAAATGTTGTCATATATTCATATACCCTGAAGCGAACTGTCTATATAAAGCGCAAAAAAGAAAGAGAAAAAAATCCAAAACTCATTGAAACACCAGCCCTGCAATCATTTAAACCATAGATCCTTCCTTGACCTTCAACCCGCCCATGGCGGTGACAACGTGTCCCCGACCAAGAAGATAGTTCACTTGACTTGGGTGAATGACAAGGAAGATGGCCATGACAGCAAACATCAACAGACCATCGAATACATAGATGAAGACCTCATGCTGCATCAGGTATCCAGATTCTCCCTGAGCATACTCAACAACACGAACAACAGAACGGATCAACACAAGAGCACTGGCAGAGTGGAGAGCCCACATATGCTTCTGCCACGGGTACTCGCTTGCGACAGCAGCAGCAGTAGAATTGCCAGCGAGCCGACGGGAGAAGAGCACCGCACTGATAACGAAGAATCCAAAGAAGACAATCTGCACAATGAGACCGCCGATAATCACGTTCTGGCCAGTGCTCGACGACCCATTGGACCCGGTGACCATGATTCCAGCGCCGGATGCCTGCATCAGGAAGCTGAGAACATCGCCGGCGACGAAGATCTTGGTCATCCAGCCAACGCGGATGATTGCAAATTGTTCGCCCTTGACCATCATGATGATACGACCGAGTTCCATGTAAATGCTTGCTGCGAAGAGAGCTGGGGCGATGAGGAGGAGTGTGCTTTGCATGACGTAGGGTCCTAGAGTCCAGTTGGGGGATTCCTGTGAAGACATGGCGCGGCCAATGTATCCAACGAGCTCAACTGCATGGTTGATTAGTATTTGGGAAAAGATAATTGGGGGAGAGGGACGAAATCCCGGAGAGGTACGTACAGTAACCACCAATAACGAGAGGAATGAAGAACCATGTTCTCGTGCGGAAAAGATGGAATGTGTGAAGAAGAGTCACGATCGCAAAGAGGATGATGAATACTACAGCTGCGCCCATAGAGGGGTAGTATGTGTAGGCGGTCCAGTTTTCGCGTGAAGTAGACATTTTGAAGGACAATGAGGTTGTTCAGGCAAGCTGGAGTGTTCTGGATTGAGTGGATTGGATTCTAAATAATTGGAATCCAGCAGCCT
This sequence comes from Penicillium bialowiezense, assembly GCA_026122735.1. Classification (NCBI taxonomy): domain Eukaryota; kingdom Fungi; phylum Ascomycota; class Eurotiomycetes; order Eurotiales; family Aspergillaceae; genus Penicillium; species Penicillium bialowiezense. The sequence continues at coordinate 4,124,787 of JAKZFB010000002.1, forward strand.
TAAATACCCTTATCCCTGAAAATCTTCCAATGCAAAGATGCAGATTTAACACTATCAAAAGAACGAAGTTCGTATAGATCCACATCCGTAATCTTATCCAAGTTGGGACTAGTGTACGGCCACTAAGCCTGATACGGATAAGGTTACGAGAATGCGAAAGTCAATCTGCAAATTTAGATCAACCCACGGAATAAGCGTTCAGGCATACACGAATTTCGCCTCTTTGTGGACCTCCGACGGTTAAATTTTCTCTACCAAAGCTGGGGGAGGCTGGGACTTGTTTCGTATTCGGTTTCCTTCCCGTTGCCCCGTTATCGTGCGTCGGGAGCTGGCTAAGGTTAAAGGTTCTGGCCCACCCAAACAACTTACAACGTACTCGTACCTAAAGATGTACACGCAGGGTTCTGGGAGTAGCGCTAAAAATTTCAAACCATTGGTTCTAGCGGATAAACATCGGGGGTTTGGCTAAGTTCTAATTAAGCTTGAGTAGGATCCACTGTTTTAAGATAAAGTAAACAAATGGTAGGATCCCTGATTTAGATTTTTCCCCCTCTTCTCATCGCTGATGCCCCCGAATACGAATTCTCTTGCAAGGGTTTCTCCATTATTGTTTTGATACTATCTGATACTATGAAAGTCACCGATCGACCATGAGTGCGGCTTAAATGTCACAGTTTAGGCTGCGAAGCTGAGAACATCAGCACACGTCCAACAATTCTCGTCTCAACAGTCTCATAATTTTTGGTAAGCGCCTCGCGGATTTCCATCTCCCCATCTCCCCGGTTATCGAATATTCCCCGGCTGTTGTATAAATACATCAATATCCTGCCAAGCCAATTGTGCCGAATGTCCTTCCCGAGAACCGTTGTCCCATAGATTGTTCCGTTCTCAGCGAGAAGCGGCTTGAGATTTGCGAATAGTTGCATCTTGGAGTCTGCCGGACCTGGCAGGCAATGAATGACAAAGAAGATCGAGATAGAATCATAGAGTTGAGTTGATTGTATCGGTTGGGTAACATCCGCCTGGACAGTCTGAACATCGGGTCTTCCCAGCCGTTGCTTCGCAAACTCCAGAGAGCTCGGGTTGAGATCCATCAAAGTCACTTGCGTGTCTTTCGGAATGTTGGCCTTTGCGAGGTAATAGCCTGTTCCAGGGCCAATGTCGAGATGACGTCTGCCAATAAAGGCTTTAAAGAACGGGAGCTGCACGGTTCGTGTGGGGCAGCTCCAGATGAAGGAGTTTGTGAGACCGAGTACCAAGATGTCATACAATGACAAGGTGAATGGGCTGTAGACAGATGCACCCGCGGCCCCAGAGGCTGTGGCTTGGGTAGTTCGTTTCATTTTGAGGGCACTGTGCTGGGAATAGTTAAGCAACTGATCACCTGGATACAAGCTCGAGTTTATACACACGTGGACTTTTGATGAGTCTCTTTTATTCTCATAAAATTTGGTGTTCACGAAATCTCACCTGCAGAAAAGCCACCAGTGAATAGATCCGGTTCCTTGTTGTGTGATTGGTCGAGACTCGATATGGCTCTGCCACGAATATGACACGTTCTATCACTAGTACTAACTAGTACTCGCAATCGAATATCTCGCTTATCTTCGTCCAAATTAAAACCAGGTCGCGCTCAATCGAAAGAAAACATGAAAAAATGGAACGTGGGGCGATCGTCGCCTTATGTCTCAGGCCCCATATAGGACTGTGGGGATCCTCCTTTGTCCAACTGGATCCTTCAGGTGCATACATCCTAAGCCAGCGCTCAAGTACTCCGTACCTTCGTCCCCTCCTACTTTCTCCAAAGTGCCACACCCCACGTCTGATGTGTTGTTCTCTGTTTCAAAAAACGGACATACTCGAAGCTGTATCTTTGGAACCAGGAATGCAAGTGGTACTACAAGTAATAGGGTAAAAGATAGTCAGCGGCTGGCCGTGGGCGTACGCAGGCGTGTATCAGTCAGGGTCGTTTTTAGTATCTCAGACACAGGCCTGAGCCATCTCAATTTTGGTGGGCAGATGGGCAGATGGGCAGATGGGCAGATTAAGATATCTGGGATAATATTCCAGTCCGCTGATTAAATAAAGCATCGAAATTCATTTCTTGGTCAAGAGCGTCGCAGTCAAACGCGTCGGGACCACCCGTGGATTGTGGACACCAGCCTTCCCGACCCCGAGCCTTTACTCTTCTACACATCTCCAATGGATTCGTCAACGGAGCCTGAGAGCTCCAAAAGAAAGCGCCTTTCCCATGCCTGTAATCATTGTCGCCAGAAGAAAACTCGTTGTGATGAGCAGCAGCCCTGTCGCACATGTGAGCAAGCCGGGGTGCAGTGCATAACAACCGATAAGCGCCGAGATGGCGCGCCCGTCGCCCAACGCCGACGCACCGGTGCACCCTTTTCCTTTCAACCACCAACCACACCAAGCGTATCAAGCTCCCCAAATGCTGAACTTCCATCTGTTTTACGTGCACACGATCACCCGCGGCTATGGTCTCAATGCTGGGGTCGGGAGCGCTGGAGAACGGGCCGCTTGCCGATGATGCCCCGCTTATCCGGGGGCAGCATTTTTGAGTTGACAAATGAATGGCTGGATCTTGCTTTCTATCGATTGAAAGCGAGGCGAAGCTCTTCGATTGCTCCCGTTATCGATGACCGATTCTCGATCTCTCTTCCTGGCTGTGCCCCCAATCTCCCTTCCCTGGTGCAGACCCGGGGTTTTGTCGATTCGTACTTTGCGACAATTCACTGTTTGTTTCCATTTATTGATCGCAGTACGGTGGAAGATATCTATATCCGCGATTTGAATGGATCTGAGACCTCGTCATCTATGCCTGAGAACTCAAATCCATGCAGAGTGGCATTGATATATTTAACCGTCGCGGCTGGGATGATGGTCACACCTGCCTCAGAAATGTCTCAAACGAATGTGTTATCTTACATCGCATATTGCAACTCGCTACTAGGACATCTTGTTGCAAACCGTGCCTTGGAATCAGTTCAGGCTATACTTTTGTTTGCAATAGTTCTCCGCTGCTGTGACAAGCTTGCCTGGGCATGGGATCTCCTCACGATGGCAGTCTCGATGGCGCAGTCTATAGGTATCAGCCAGACTGAAGACGAACATTACCAGCGGATACCCTCGATCACTTCAAGCAAAGGCGCCGCTAGCCGGACATGGACCCCCATATATGTTTTCGAAAAGATTCTCGCCTTCGAGAGCGGTCGACCTTCAGTGATTTGGGACCATGAGCCCTCAAAGGGACACACAAAAAGAAAACAAATGGGACTCAAGAACGGAGCTGACTCTGATTTCCAAGAAGCCTCAATCAGCCTGGCCAATGTCCTCCATGAAATGCAAGAGCGCTCTGCACGGGCTTGGCGGCGTGAGGAATTGCTACCACAGTCGGTGGATGAGGCGATCGAAGAGAAGCTACGGACAGGAGGAGAACTAGCTTTGCTGCTCGCAAATTGGAAGGAGAGTCTTCCTGTGCAATATAGGTAGGGTTTGCATTCTCCGTGCTTTGTTAGATGCTTGCAACCGCCCACTAAGTCTGAAATTACAGGATCAGAGGTCAATCGGTCCTCGGTATACCAAATGCCCCACAAGTGGCTTTCTTGTCTTTTTACTACTACACAGCGTGAGTTTTAAGTGGATTTACTCCCTGCGACTACTATGAAGTCTATCGACAATGTCTGCTGACAAGCCTCAAATAGAACCATATATTTGCACCGAAGCGCATTACTGGTCGCCAAAGAGGAACTAGCGGACGTCATTAACAAATATGCAACAGGCGAGCCGTGGCAACAGAAGCTTCTTGACAGTCCAACTGTAGTGATTGAAGCCGCTCGAGATTTAGTGAGGCTGTTGGTCGAGCTTGTCGATTCGGGGAGAGCCGATTTTCTATCAACACTTGCCTCTCCACTCAATGCAGTTGGCGTACTTGCAGTGCATATTATCCGCGAACGTCACTCGTTACTGATTCGATCCGAATATGAGGTGAGTACTGTGCTTGTACGATATGTTGCTTTTCTGACATCGCTGAATGGGTCTAGTTGATGAAAGTTGCTACACAACTTACTCGAAACTCTTATCACAAGCATGGGACAGTATGCAATGCTGATTTAATCCTCGATAATTTGGATCATGATATACTATCTTGGCTTGAAGGGCCGACGCCAAGGTTGAGTGATCAATCATCTTCAATTCCTACGACTTCATTCAATGGTGAAACAATCGAAACCGCCCAGGATCCTATGGTCTCATCGTGGGGTCCATCCACACTTGACTGGGCTGGATGGGATTGGAACGATCTGAGCCATTTGTTCGAACATAGCGAGTGACATTGTGGAGAATTGCTATACAGAAACATGAAATCCAGAACTAAATAGTAATCCAATAATCTCAGCGGATAAAAAAAACGACTGAATCTTAGGCCATCTGCTCAAGGTAAGGAATTCCAGTCAGCTTAAACCCACGGTCAGACAATTGGACCGGGTTGCGAGGCGTGGAGCGGTTGTGGGGATCAAGTTCCCCATTTCTGTAGACGGGTAGATCAACAACATGCATCGCGTTCGGCCAATGGGTAGTCATCTTGGTTTCTAGTGAATGTTAGAGAGGCCTCTTTCACGGGAGCCAAGAAAGTCTTTACCCTCAAATGCCATTTTCTTGGTCTCGAGTTGCTCCTTTGTGGCGTCTGCCACAGGCATGAAGCAAGTATAAACGCAGAATCTATCCTGGGAGGTTTCTGATGACAAGTTATAGTGGGGCGTACGTGAGTCCCCTGAGGTGGTCAGCTTCTAATCTTCAAAAACTTCAACACCCGTGTCTTACATAGCAGCAGGTCGCCAGGCTCGGCTTCCACCTTCACCCACTCGCAACCCTTCTCCTTTAGCCAGTTCTGCCCAGCTTTGGTGAACCCGTACCACTCTGTCGTCCTGTATTAAAAGAGATATCAGTCGCTATACTGAGTACGACGAAGGGTTGCTTACCATGACCAAATTCTCTCTTCTTCCTTAAAATTCGCATGGAACTCCTCACTGAGCAAGTGCGCCCCCTTGCAAACAATCAAACCCCCATCTTTGGGTCCATTGGGTAACAAGTTTACCAGACCCTGCAAGCAACGAAATCCGGGCTTCTCGGGATCTTGATCCTGATGCGGCCACGGGGAGTTGGGTTCGACATCTTTCCGATTCGGGAATCCAATGTTGACCGAGTCAAACGAGACGATCAGATCTTCTGTGTCATACACCTTCTCAAATGCCTCGATGACACCAGGCTCTTGCCTGACGGCCCAAGTGAACGACTCGTGAGAAATTGCATAGCCCAGACACATGCCCTTCTCGTTTATATCCGGTAGATGATCTTTGTGGATTGTTTTGCGGTCGTTGCGGTCGAAGCCGAGATTGCTGCCAGGGTAAGCATCAGATTTAAGTTGAGGCTCTTGGGTAGGTAGTGGTTGGAGGACCTACAAATCTTCTAGCCATTGGTAGACATCGCTGGCGTATCCCAATGCTCGCTCACGGGCGACGGCGCCTTTGACGACAGCGAATCCATTTCTGAGAAGATCATCTCGGAAATCACCGTAGTGGACATCGGTTCCCTGAGAAAATAACCTTCCAGATGGAGCTTTTAGGCGAGTGCTAGTACTCGACGGGCTGGTGATAGTAGAGGCCATCATGGGTTGTCTCGATAGTCGAGTATACTGGTGAGATCTTTGGGGTTGTGGTTCTTAACAGTAAAGTTTTCTGGTAGATTTCCTTTTCGATTTCAACTGAGCTTTATGTGCAGTGGTCACTAATCGTGCCACCATAGCTTCGGTTTGGCTCATGATGCGGTTCGGCTCGGCTCGGCTGGTTCGGTTCGGCTTGGATTCCTCACAACCTTAATCTCTGTTGCATCGCCTCATAACGTGGACAGACGAACAGTGCATATAGTACTGAAGCTAGTCAAAATCTGGAAATGCTTTTCCCCCCCACCTGCCGATGTTCGATCTTCAAGCACGAAGTCTGACTTATCCTCAGAAGAGGCTAGATATCGGGTAGAAAATATCACAGGTTACATCTTCAAAATTCCCCTACTTTTCACATTCACTCAAAGAGCTTCCAGATGATTCTCACCCTTTCAAAATCGATGGACGATAAAACAAAATCAGTCAAAAGGAAGGAATATATCTGATAGTTGTTCTGAGCCTCAGGACTCATTTCTCCCGAGGTCCCCACGAAATATGGCAATCTAGATCAAATAATATTGAATGAGGTCTATGGCCCTGGTGAACTATACCGAAACATGCCCGGATCGGTGAAATTTGAGCTCCAGGGCGTTGTCGGCACTCGCCCTCAAATGGCGCCGAACCTTGGAAGAGTTGAGAAATGGGGCTTTTGATAGCGAGGCTGACAGAGTTTGCTCACTCTCATTTGCTGGCCGGCGCTCAACATTCTCCGAGCCCCGCCTCGCGCGATCGTAATTCCGGGGATGTCATGTGACCAGACACGTCCTGCCACATTTAGCTTTGCGCGGAAAGCATAGCACAGCTCGAAGAAATCTTTTGACAATTGTGTTTGTACATCATTCTGGAATAACATCTTCCGCAAACATGTTCGCAACTCGTTCGGCACCAGCCGCCAGGCTGAACATCAACCAAGCCCGAGGCTTCTCTTTACTTTCCACCCACAGCACTTTCCCAGCGACAATGTATCGATTTCAACTAAACAAGAAGGCCACATTGTACGATGCCAACCAAGAGGAAACCCGGTACAGAAAAGATGGAATCAGGGTGTCCGAAAACGGATTGGTTCATGCGAACATCTCTAAGTCCAGCCCATGTTTGTTGATCCCGGCCGGGTAACATGCGTCACAGCTCTGACTTCATTCCAGACTCCAACGGGCCAATTTTCATGCCAAACTCTCGCCTCTTGCAGCAGATGCTGAAATTTGATTTCGATCACTATCAAGAAGAAACCAATGATGGCAAATGTCCAATGGACCCAAGCGTCATTTGTGTGCAGAAGGGTAAGCACATCTTGCTACTCGACAAGTTGAACAAGTAGCTTATCTATTCAGGAACTCCCATTCCCCCGGCTTTAGTCATGTGGAGAGAAGGAATCTCCCGCTTTTCCTTGCAACCCTCGGAACCCACCGAGCTAGAAAGTGAGTTCTACACCCATTCTTCGAGTGGACGGCATATTGATTATCTCCAGAACTCAATGAGTTGCTGAGCGAGTTCTATGAGACTTCCGCCACCAGCATTGGGGCGAAGGAATGGATCGAGAAGAATCCCTACAAGGAGAGTATCCCGGATCAGAATGAGGAGGAGTGGATGAAATTGTAAAACTGTCACATTCCCTAGACCTTTGTATCTTGCATCTGTACCCATAATATTCAAGTTAGACAAGAAATCTGAACGTTCGGTGATGTTCACGCTGCCATCACCATAGTCCAGAAGTGTCGCTGCAAATAACAACTTGCGGGCCTATTCAGTGCACTTGACTGCCCATATGGGACTGCTAGTCCAGCGGTTTCCAGGCGGGAGGTGCTTGTCGCATCACTGCCACCTGAATTTCCACAAAGGTCTCCTTGGGCACAATGATGGTATCGATATTTGGGTTTCCGGAATGGTATGTCGGAGTGGGTTTGTTGATTTGAATTTTCTGATTGTATGGTTTGTTGACAACAGGGTGGTTGGAAACGGCGTTGACAACGGGGTCGGTTTAAATCGTTTGAGTGCAAACATCACGGAGGACGGGGACTTGGGTGACATTGTCGATGACAACATCATTTGTTTCGCTTTGTAGGTAAATGGTAAGGGTTTTGTCGAGAGGCGCGTCTTACTCGGCATTGGCAAACGAATCGTCTGCCTTGATGCACCTCCTGATGTCCTCCAAAAAATCGTCGGCAAACTCAGCCTCTGGAGCATCATCACCCATTGTGGATTTTATGAGCCTCTTTGCGTCTTCTGAGATCATCGTTCCCATCCAGTAGCAGGCCCAACGAGACCATCTCTCCCAATTGTGACGCATCGGGGAGGATGGTAAGGGGCGGCGTAAGGGAGTATTAATGACCGAGTCTATTCCCAATAAGAAGAAGCGGTATTTAAGTTGTTCCATCCAGTTATTCAGGTTGCTTCCATCTGCTTTCAGTTTGGGTATCAGAGTGATCATCGTGAAAGTATTGGACCAAGAAGGCAGCCTGTCTCCCTGGTTTACTCGGGCCTGTGCACGAATGACGTCCATTTCTCTGATGTCGCCAACATGAATGAAGCGGCCATGAGCGTCTCGCCCGGCTACATTCTCCACCTCCATATCGACAGGAGGTGTTGTTGTGTTTTCGGCCATTGTGTCTTGTTGTTGCCTTTGATTGCTTTCACTTTACGCTGCCGTGGAAGACCGCGCTTGATGTAGGTATGGTCTCGCCCGATGCACAGGGTCGATTTTGTTGACTTCGCTCGACAAATTGTGTGGTGACGGGTTTTGATGGTTGCTGGTTCTTCCTCGGGGTTGATGTCAGGCCTTGATGCGCTTCCTGACCAGGAGTTATGTCCGCGGAGTCGGGAACGGGGTGTATTGGGGTTGTTTTGGACCAGTCTCGGAGGTCCGAGTAGGTTCAATTTTACCGCAAACGTCTGCGCAGGGGTGGCGTAGGGAGAGAGAGAGAGAGAGAGAGAGAGAGAGAGAGAGAGAGAGAGAGAGAGAGAGAGAGAGTTAAGCCATCTAGGCCGCGGGGAGCCTGACCAAACAGGCAGTCAACTGGCTCCGACAGTCTTCATTATATGCTATCTATTGGAGGTTGACGGAATAAATCATTAATCCCACTCATTTTAGCTTCTATCTCGGTCAACAATTTCCAAGCTCCCCTGCTTCGCGACATCAACCTTTTTGTGCGAGCCAGGAGCCCCCGTAGAACAACGACATGCAAAAAGACAGCGTGACGAACGAGCGACAACCGCATCCTTGGGGCTTCTATCTGACACCGACCAAAGGAAATAACCCCATCAAACACCGTATTAGATGAATCGCTGCACTCAGAGCCATGTCTACTGGAGACCCTGTCCAATTGATGACTGTGAGCCACAAGGTCTCTCGCGGCGGTTTCGGACACGACAGAAAGCTGCTGTGCAAGAGTCGCAACGATGATCCCATTGTCAACACAAACATTGCATTGGTCACAGGCCAGCACTTCTTCCAAGGTCTCCATGCCTCGTCCGAGTAGTATGACCAGCATATCTATTCCGACTTTCTTGGTATCCCCATCGGTACCAGCGCCCTGGGCATCGACAGTCTGCAAAGCTTGCGCCATTATACGAAGGCACTTGCATGACCGATCTGAGCCAGCGGGCCTCTTCAGATCTGAAGATCCTTGACTTGTCTCAGCATATGTGGAATTTGAGCCCGAGGTTGCATCTGGTGATGGCAGCACCATGGCATTATTTCGGGAGGTCAGATTAGCGTCAATTTCTGTACCCGGACCAGATCCCTGGGAGTAAACTTCAGAAGGAGGGCGTTGGAATTGCGGGTCTGTGGAGCTGATATCCATGTCCAAGTCCCAAACATGGTGTTCTCCCTGGTTTCTGCCTTGATGTTGTTGAAGTCGCTGATTACCTCGCGGTACCTGGGGGGACATGGACAGAAGTCCATCATCATCTAAGCCAAATTGAAGGACAGGTCTTGTAGATGGAAGCGACCAAGTTGGGTCATCTGTGCGCCGGCGACTGGATCGGAAAGCATCTCCCAGATCCGTTTCTCCACTAGACCCCGTGTTGCCAGCAAGGTCTTGCGTAGTGCCCGGGCCACCGTTCGGTACGAAAATAGAGTCAGCAGCATAAACATCCCAGTCGGAATTGTTGTCATAAAAGCATGCTGGTGATAAACTGTTTGCAGGTAATGAGGGACATATATCTGCCAAAGTTGAAGTTATGGAAGGCTCAGTGACGGGTGGCGCCGCTGCCGACACTAGCCGATGTGGGCTGTTTGGTCCCTGAGGCTTGGGGGCTGATGGTACCCGCGCAGTGGAGAGATCCGGGGCAATCAAAGATGGGCGGCGGGTAGAGCCGGCGCCGCTATGCTGTGAACGTGGGGAGTTGGGCGAAGATGGAGTTGACTTGTATATGCACTTTTGTGACATGGACCTGCATTTCTTGCAGCCCGCTTTCTCGCCGCTGCATTTGAGCTGGGTGGAAATTGATCAGCAATGAACATATTCCGAAGCTTTTGGTACGACTCACCTTTCGTTCCCGGCATGAATTGCAGGCTATCCTAGTGAAGCCCCTGGCCTCGACTCCATCCGCTCTGGAGATTTCAATGTGCTCGTGATCATTGGTATTTCGGTTATATCGGAACGTACCGAACATGATGGCGGAAGAGAAACAAATAATGCTTTTCGATACGGGGAACCTCGGAGACAATCATGATTAGATATATCTTTCAACAATCCAATTGACCCCACGTAAGCTTATAGGGGCCAAGATAGCTGAATGGGGCCAAATTATCAAAGTCCCCTCTATGAAGCATGTAACTTGGGGGCTAAATTACCTCGGTGGCTGACGGGATATACGAGGTGCGAGACGCTTAGCATGCCTTGTTTCATGGTGATCATATTGAAGATAACAGCGATAAAGTTTCAGATCGGAATTCCGATGTGGCATGCCACGTAGAAGTATGAAAAGGCCTTCATTTCTTCATGAATTTAGCGTGCGCACTGCGGGACTCCCCCCGGGGGATGCGCAAACGGATAAACCCCCATTCGTGCACGAACCATAGGAAGACATGGTTTGCGGAGTACTACTCTGCATTAAATTGGCGTTAGCACGAAATCATCAGGGTCGCAATTCAACCAAGATGCCGCGTCCAGGGTGGGTCTCGATCCCTGGACTCCTTACTTCCTCAATCCGTGACGGTACCCGATACCGAGCTCCATGCGCTTGGCATATGTCATGAACTTCTGGATTCTAGATTGTAGGGCCTGGAAGTACCTATTTTATAGTAGGTTTACATATATTTTTTCTCGATATCATGACACGATCCCATCTAAATGACCGCTGAGCCTCGCATATTCGGCATATTCGGCACATCCGTTGAAGAGTATCACCGCAACTGCCGATCTCGGGATGTCTTCACATATCCCGAGATCTTACCTACAGCTCATGCAGCTATCGTACACTGACTCTTTTGAAAATTATCATTAAACATTCAACTGGATTTCGAAGCGTAGAGACAGGGAAACTTCACACATCAAGAAAACAAACCGTGAAGGAAGGGATCTTTCTGAGATTCTTAGTTAAAACAACCGAGTGCCCAGGGGTTTTCAACCGAAAGTGATAACGAAACGGTTTGTATGCTAGGTTCGGGGCCAATGATGACTTCCAATCGATGATGTGCTGCATGCAACACGTGTGCTACCTAGGACCTTCAATCAATGGGAGCCTGTTGGAAACTTAAATCTCAATTGGTCAATTGGTGGTCCAGGCCTGAAGCCACCCTGTATGACCAGCAAGTGAGAAGTGATTATGTCGATCAGCCGGGCAAGGACAAATGTACTCAGTAGGTATGCGGGGGGAATTGGGGCTGGGGATGGTTAAAAATTCTACTCCAATCCCACCCCAACCGGATTCTCGAAGTAAGAATAGATTTTGGGGGCCTTGCACCACTTTCGGCCTACAATCTTGAAGCTCCATGTAGTATATTCTTACAGTCATCATTGGTGGGGAACGCTTGCTCGGATCTTCCTCGATGTCGGCATGGGAGAGCCGATCCCCGCGGGCCCACAGTTCTGACCGAAGTCGATCACCCGTTTCATCGGCTCAGAATTATCGAAAAAAATAAGTATTAACAGTATCTTGAACTACACTACCAACAGAGCCGAGAGCTTCTCTCGGTCACTATATCGGCATTCCTTTATCTAGGGATGCTAGCACTGCTGGTCGAAGTGAATACTGCCACGCATGAAAGTCAAATGGTAAAATATTATTTCAAACATTTTCAGCCTCTGGCTTTAACGGGAAGAAAACATATCACTAACGCTGAATTTGGTAACCTGGACTAAACAGTCTATCGGGATAATCGTTTCACATTGAAAAAGCCGGATGTTACCGGATTGGGAAGTATGCGAGAGCGGTCAATCTAAACAGTGATCACCGGGCGCAGTCGTCGACTGCATGATTTCCGATTAGCAAGAATAATCGGAAGGGAAGCAAAAGTGGAATAGTCAGCTAGCGAATGGTGATCAGAAAGCAAAAAAAAAAAATTTGAGAAGTTCATCATCGGCGACAGCAAGGACATACCAACTCTCACAGCCATCGTTATTTCCGTCTCGCCCATTTCTGGTCTTCAAATTTCTGGCGCAGAATTCATAACCACGCAATATGCGCGTTATAATCGTTGGTGGAGGCATCGGTGGCCTTACCATGGCCAATGCCTTGGACAAAGCAGGTATTGATTTCGTCATGTTAGAGGCTCGAGGACGATTCGATCCTCAGGTTGGCGCATCAATTGGCTTGGGTCCCGGCGCAATGCGTATATTCGATCAATTAGGTGCTGCAGACGCGATTCTCGACCATACTGCACCTGTCCAAGTTTCGAAAGTTCATCGCCGAGATGGGAAGTTGATTATGCCCCCTTCACCAGCGTTTCAACTGGTACAGGCACGGCAAGTACAAAATTTCTGATAAGAAGAACATTCCAAGGTTATGCTGACAAACTTTCCAGATTTGGTTATGGCGTGAGGTTCTTGGAGCGGCAGTTGGTTCTGCGCGCCTTAGCAAATTCCATATCTCAGACAGCGAATATGTTGCTCAACAAGGTAGTTCAGCGCATTGATCATTCCGAAGCTGGTGTCACGGTCCATTGCGAAGATGGATCATCATACCACGGAGATATGGTAATTGGATGCGATGGAATTAACAGCAAAGCCTCAACTCGCGCTGAAATGTTCCGCCTTGCAAGTGAGGCAGACCCGAATTACCTCTCAGCAGCAGATCGAACAGGTATGAGCAACCAACCGTCAGAATTACGAGAATGATTGTTGATAAATGAGAACAGAGATGTGCGCGGATTACAAGTGTCTTTTTGGTATCTCCAACCCGATGGAAGGATTCGAGGACGGAGATGTCGATACGACCATCGATAAGGGCCGGTCTCTACTTGCGATGACTGGAAAGAATGGACGCGTCTTCTGGTCTTTCCATGAAGAGCTAGACAAGCGATATTACTACGGTGCTCCGGACTACCCGAAGTACTCCACAGCAGACGCGGAAAATCTTGCATTAGCAAATGCTTCGCAACATTGCAACGAGCGACTGACGTTGGGAAAGCTTTGGGAAAACAGAATTTGTTCTACCCTGGTTCCACTAGAGGAAGGGCTTTTCGACAAATGGAGCTGGGGACGTATAGCTTTGCTCGGTGACAATACCCACAAGATGACACCTAATTACGGACAAGGCGGCAGCACCGCTGTCGAATCAGCCGCTGCGCTGGCCAATGAGCTCAAGAGGTTGGAAGACAACGGAATCGTCAACTCAAAGACCATCGGGATCGCGTTTGCGGAATGGCAAAAGAAGCGCAAAACCCGAGTTGAGGCAACGACCAGGGAAGCAGCAGCAGTGTGTCGGATGCAAGCATTGAACAGCATCAAGGCGTACATACTCGCGTTTTATGTGATGCCAAACGCCACCGAGTTGCTGCTCAACTTGGTGACTGGGTCTCTCATAGGCTCGGAGATCCTTGAATATCTTCCAGTACCCAGTCGGTCGTTCGAGGGCTCCTGTCCCTTTAATCCGAAGCAGGGGGTTGGCCACCAAGAGAGCACACTCAAACGAGCCACAACAGCAATTCCCTTGCTGCTCATATCTCTTTGGATGAGGAGTCAACAGCACACGGGCCCTGTGATCCAACCATTCTCGTTCCCATCAATACTACACCTGACCGAGGGGGTGTTGATATATGCAATTTGGCATATCGAAGCCAACCGACGAGGCAATGCGTTCAACTTGGCCAAGTTCCCCCTAATGTGGGCTGTTATGTGCATTGTATTTGGCACAGGCATTGTCGCTCCTTGCTATTTCTTCTCTCACTATGTCTGCTCCACTGTCGAAAAATTCGCCGCCTTGGACATGAGACTTACGGAGATTGCCTATACCCGGACTATTTTGCCCTTGAGCATGGGTTTGATCGGCGTGGCAGTGGTGGCTCAAAATTCCACCTTTATTCCAAGTTTGACCTTCGGGGAAAACCAGTGGATTTGGGGTGGAATTGCCGCTCTGATCATGTCAGTTGTACCTTCGTTGCTGATGAGAATCGGAGTAACAAAGAGCACAATGCATGCGGACTCGATGAGCAACCAGTTACGGGACCTTCCGTATATCAGGAAGTGCGTGTATACGTTGACCCTCATCTGTGGAGCGGCTTGGGTGGCCTGTCTTCCGAGCACGCTTCTCGCTGGGCAATCATTGTTTGCTGGAGTGGTTGATGGCGACTACGGGTTGGCCCTGAGCAACGTGAATCTGGGGAATACCGGACTCCTTTTGTCTGCTGTATGTTGGATTATGCTGTCGATCGGCGATTTGAAGCGAGCTGGCATGGTCGAGTCAAGTTGGATCAAGCTCGTAAGCATCGGGCTGGCACTCGGCGCCGTGGGAGGACCTGTGGTAGTAATTGGGCTTGGATTCATGTGGCGAGAGAAGACTTTGGCGACGAAACGAGAGAAGCACGCTATGACCCGGGACAAGTATGCAGGGAGGTCGATGGTTGAGGTGGAACTTGGTCGGGAACCTCTGACCGAGAAAATGGCGAATGGGTCTTTCAATTGAAAGCGACACCTTGTGGACTCTGACCTGCATTATGCCCAGGTGTAGGCAGCTGCCCAGGTGACGTCTCTATATTTTTAGATATGCATCAAGTAGTTGCGTTGAATTAGGAACGCTGTATTAGTCGAAATAGAGTTATTTGAAATCATTTGTGGATTGTGTTGTGCATTGTCCGAATCATGAAGCCAGTCACTGATTTAGCCTGACCGATTTCCAAGGTTGTGTGTAATTAACTTGGCTATCCTTTTCATAATCCCGAGTCCTTTTTTGGCGTCTTCTATACGTCATGTCGTTTAAAGTGGCCTCGATGATGAGACATTAAAACGAGTTGGTCTGAGGTCGAAGTGTCCTAAAGGTCAAATACTTATGAGACACAACAGTGTGAAGACGGTGCAAACGGTGCAAACATTTTACTCATCTTAGGTGGTGCAAACGTTGCAAACACCGACACGTCAAGACGCGCCTTCACACTAGCAATACCGTAATGCGCCAGAATTAAAGTCAATCAACATTTATATTCATGTTTTCTATATATTCAAAGGTGTTCAAACACTATGGACAATCTGACAGAATTTGGACGTTCAATCAGCTTTGCGGCAGAAACTTTCCTATGCGTTGGCGAGTCCCTTCGCGACCATAAACTCGCTCTTGCCGGCCACAAGGGTTGCAAATTCAGTAAGCGATGCACTCTGAAGAACTTCAAACACAGAGACCTTTGCTTTGAGAGTTCCACTGATCCAGTTGCGCAGCTCAACGGCTACAAGAGAGTCAACACCGTACCTGGCCAGCGGCAACTCAGGGTCAATGTCCGTGAGTGGAATGCTGAAGATATCGGACAATTTGCCGGATAAAGCATCGACCAAAAGAATGCTAGCTTCAATAATTGACGAGGCACCCTTGAGACCTGCAACCAAGGCAGCAGTGGATCCTGAGCCCGAGTTGCTCGCCGCAGCTGCACTGCTGAGACCGCGCTGAGTCGTGATACGGAGAGTACCGAAGCGACGGTCGCGTCCCATAGCTGAATCCTTTGCGAATGCATGGAAGTTGGGGCCGACAGCAATCTGGCACTCCTCGAGAGTCTTCCGCAGAGGGTCACGAATAGCGACGTCGATGATTCCCAGGACTGCAGAAAGGTCCACAGAGCCGAATCCAACATTCTCAACGCGAGATCGCAGATTCTCGTTGCCGCTAGCTTCCTGATCAGCAACGTAACCAACTGAGCGGACCGCGCCGAGGTCGATTGTCACCGCGGGCAGGCCGTTCGCTGTACGGTGGCGAGCGAGGGCGTCTTGGTAGGTGTTACCAGCGGCGTAGTTGGCCTGCGACATGTGACCAGCGACACCAGCGACGGATGACAGCATGATATAGAATTCCATGGCTGGGAGATGCTTGTGCAGGTTACGACTTCCGTCGATCTTCGGGCGGACACCGTTACTCCATTGCTCGAAAGTCATGCGCTCCATGATACTGTCGTTCAGTACCATAGCACCGGTGATTGCGCCACGGATGGTAGGAAGGCCGGCATCTGCGCATTCTTGCAGCAGACCAAGCAATTTTTGCTCGTCCGAGACATCGCAATCACGGATCAGGAGGCGGCATCCAGCACCTTCAGCTTCCTCAAGGAGCTTGGGAGCTTCATCGTGTTTCGTCGCGTTTCTCGACACAAGGACGACATTCTTAGCGCCATTCTCGATGAACCAAGAGGCTATAGCACGACCGATACCACCCAGTCCACCTGAGATCAGATATGTTGCATCATCTCTGGCAAGAGCGAGAGGTGGAGGGCGCGTAACAACCTGGAATCTTTGTTAGCCAATGCCAGGAATTATATGCTTGGAATAACTTACCTTGACCAGATCACCCTCGCGGGGAACAAGAACGAGCTTGCCTTTGTGCTGTCCTCCCTGCATCTGGCGCATGGCAGTGGCCATTTCAGAGATCGAGTAAGGAGTGATAGGGTACACTGGGGCTGCACTCCGATCGTGGACAAGACGCACGCATTCAACGAGAGCTTCATGGGTCAGGCGACCAGAGTACTCTGTGAGCTGCAATAGATCGAAACTGGTGTACACAGCACAGCGACTGAAAGGCGAGGTCTCCAGACGGCGGTTTGCCTCAATGTCCATTTTGGTGATGTCGACGAAGCGACCGAAGCGGGCCACACAATCCCATGTTGCTTTCAACAAAGGTCCTGAGAGCGAATTGAGAACCACATCCACACCCTTGCCGGCAGTGCTAGCCATGATGGCTGGGGCAAAGCTCGCGTCACGGCTGGAGAAGATATGGTCTTCGGGGATGCCATATTGTTCAACCAGAAGATCCCGCTTCGCCTTGGTGCTGCAAGTAGCGAACACCTCAGCACCGACAGACTGGGCCAAGATAACGGCTGCCTGACCAGTACCACCCGCTGCGGCATGAACCAAGACACTCTCACCCTTCTGGAGTCTGGCAGTTTGGATCAAACTACCATAAGCGGTCACGTAGGCTGCCGGGAAGGAAGCGGCTTCTTCCCATGAAATCGCCATTCGTGCAGGAAGTTTGGCCACAGAGGTCCACCACGTTCTACCCCTGCTGGCCATGCGGCCTCGAACCAGTGCGCAAACACGATCACCGACTTTGAGTCCACTTTGCTCGGTGTTGGGACCGAGCGCCGTGACAATACCAGAGCATTCATGTCCTTTCAGGGGCTCATCGAGCTGGCCAAGTTGAACCATGACCTCTCGGAAATTGAGACCGTAAGCCTTAGCCTCTACCTCAACCATGCCGCTGGGCACCTCAGTGGTGGCAACTTCCAAATTATCGGTAAAGTAGGGATCAAGGCCCAATGTACCGGACGCGGGCACCTCCCAGATCAAAGGTCGGCCTTCTTGCTTGAAAAGCTGAAGCTCAGGGGTTGGATCAATCTTCAGGTTCCTGGCCAGAGCATCCTGGGCCTTATCGGGGAACGATCTGGAGACACGCAGCAAAGAGTCCTTGACGGCATATTCCCACTCGATATCAGAGGGGTCAAGCGACTCGTCAAAGCTCGCCTGCAAAACATGGAGAATGTGGTTGAACTTGTTCTCGGTCCAAGGCTTGCTATCCTTTTCGAAGTCAAGTCTGATCCATCGCTTTCCGGCATCTTCTTGGCGCATGGATCTGATCAGACCGTCTGTGGCCCCGAAGGAAGGCTCTGTCGCATCAACCAGCCCACCGCAACTGAGCCACAGAAGGCCCCCACTGCTGAGAAGTAGTTTTCGCTGCTTTTCGAATGTGTCGGCGTCCAAGCCGTCGACGAAAGGAGCTTCCATCTCGGCTGTGAAGATGCAGACTGTGTCTTTCCAGGAGTCCTCATCATCCAGAGACAAAATGGAGGGAGCGATGCCAACTTGTGACTGAATTTGATCGGCAAGTTTGGAAAGCCACTGTTGCTTGTCCGCAGGCGCGGTGGCGAGACTCTGACCTGAGGGGAGGACGATACTGAATTGTCCCGAGACTGCCGTCGTGGCTCGTGAAGAAATAACACGTGCAGATTGGAACTCAGGATCCTCGTAATCAGGCACCTCAAGGTCCACACCAGTGAATCCGGTCTGCTGCAAGACTCGGTTCCACATGTCAAGCGGCGCGTTAGGGCTGTTCTGGCGCTCAGGCTCTACACCGAGCCACCAACCAGGCAGAGTACCGAAGATCAACTGCGAAGGGAGACTGTCGGCAGTAGCCTCGATCAACAATAGAGTACCACCTGGCTTGAGGAGCTTTCGAACATGACTCATAGTCTTTGCGAGATCCTTGGTGGCGTGCAGACAGAAGGAGGAGACGATCAAATCATACGAGGCACCGGTAAAGCCTTGGTCGAATGGATCGCTCTCAATGTCCAGCTTCTTGTAGTCCATGAGAGAAGAGTACCCGGCAAACTTGGCCTTGGCACCTTCCAGGAAAGCAGGCGAAACGTCTGTGAAGGTATAATGACCAAGAATCGAGGAAGTATTATCACCCCTGGAACTGAATCCTTCCAAGACAGTTGTGGTGGCACCACCAGTACCGGCTCCAATTTCGAGAACATGAGCACCAGGACGCTTGGTGGCGTACAGCTCTGCAATCGACGACAACTGCTTGTAAGAGCGCGTCTTGAGGGCCTGATGATCCCCATAGAACTGGTTGAGGAGATTTCCTTCCATCATCAGCTCGAGGGGGTTAACATCACCACGCAGAATGCCAGCAAGGTTGCGTCCAACACGGGCAACCAGACGGCCAGCAACATCTCCGGAGCCAAGCTCATCGCCATGCATGGTCTTGAGACCCTTGCTGGTCTTGTGCCATGTTGCGCTGCCGGGACCAATGTTGCCCAGCTTGCCCTTTTCAACGATGGTTTGCATCCACGCAACCATGCGTTTGTGGTGAGGCTCCCAGGTGTCCTGGTTCTGGTCTTTGAGCTCCGTCAACGCATCCAAGATCCAGAAGTATGAGCCCTTGTTCAAGTTTCGCTCGAATTTGACCTCATGCTCCGAAATGGGAATGGCAAGTGACTTCTTCATATCTTCTGGGACGTTGTGGAGAACATCCAGCTCCCAGCAGCTCTTGGAGCACATGCAGGCCTCGTCGTCCGCATCATCGCCGCTCTTGGGAACAGCCTGGCCGAAGAAGTCTTGCATTTGAAGGAACCCAGCGGAGGGATCAGCATCAGCAGCGAGAACGGACAGGCTTGAAGTGACGCCCTTCTTGTCTGCTTTCACCATCTCGGAGAAAGCGCGAAGCTTGTCGCCGCCCTGTCTCTTGAAATCGCG
This sequence comes from Penicillium bialowiezense, assembly GCA_026122735.1. Lineage (NCBI taxonomy): Eukaryota > Fungi > Ascomycota > Eurotiomycetes > Eurotiales > Aspergillaceae > Penicillium > Penicillium bialowiezense. Next base: position 4,144,347 of record JAKZFB010000002.1, read on the forward strand.
TGGGACAGACAGGGTGCGAATAAACCGGGGTAGCACCATGGTGTCCTTATCCATGTCCTTGGGCAAGCTGCCGAATGATGCTTGAAGGATTGAGTCAAGCGTGGTAGGGTGCAGAACGTATTCATGCTCTTCACATGCGACATTGGCGATAGTGAAATCAGTGATGGCACGCTTGCCCGCCGCACGACTCTTGACGAGGTTCTGGAACTCGGGGCCATGGTAGATTCCTCTCTCGCGGAGACCAGAAAAGAGTGTTTCGATGTCGACCTCGCTCTCGGGGACACTGTCACTTTGCTGGAGGTAACCTTCTTCTTTGGGTGCCTCAAGACCACGAGTAAGTTCCGATGTCCTGGACTTGTCCCCAGTCTCGGCCGAAACATAGCCTTTGCAGTGCTGGATCCAGGGCCCACCGGGGGTCAATGAGCTGAGTTCGAATTGCCACCAGCCCTCGTGGTCAAACTCCTTCTCACTGCAAGGGTGCAGCGTCAGTTGAATTTCAAGACCGAAGACCGTGTCGGGGATAATCATGGCGTTGATGATGTCGATGTCTCGCAAGCGGTAACCATGGATGGTTTCCTCAGAGGGGTCAGTGAGCAGACGCACAGCTTCAATCGCATTGGCAATATAACCCGCTCCAGGGAAAACCACAGATCCATCAATCTGGTGGTCCTTGAGCCATGGGATCTCACCGAGGCGCAGGAAGTTTCGCCATGTTGGTGTCAGACCATTGCTTCCGGTCAGGGGAGTGCCCAGAAGCTCATGGGGGGCGAACTTCTTGAAACGCTGTTCGCGACTGATGCGTGGCTCCACCCAGTACTTCTTGCTGTGGTTCCAGGGATAAGATGGTAGACCGGTCACAAACTCGGGAGTCTGCTGCTCTCCTGTGAAAGAATTCACCTGCTTGAGGTTGACCGGGTAACCTCGACCAATCAACTCACATGCTAGGTCTTGCATGGTTTCAACGGCATCTGTAGGTCGCTTGAGGCACGAAGCATAAGGCATCTCCGTTCCCTGGGCCTTCAGAATTTGTCTGATCGGTCCTGCGAGGGTGCCATGCGCACCGATTTCGAGAACCATGTCAATGTCGCCAGCCATGGTTTCGAAGGCCTGACTGAAGAGGACAGGACTGGTCATGTTGCGGGCCCAGTGCTCAGGGGTCAGACCAGCCGGTGATCCAACCTTCTCGCCGGTGACCGGTGAAACGAAAATCGCCTCATCTCCCCATTGCTTCTTCCGTGGGGTCGGGAGAATGGATCGCAATGCGTCAATGTACTCTTTCTCGATGTATTCCATGTGGTGAGAGTGGTATGCCATGGGAACCTTGAGCTTTCGGGCGAATACACCATCTTCCTCGAGCAGAGCAGCCACCTCGTCGAGTGCATTCACGTCACCTGACAGCGTCACACTGCTAGGGCTGTTAACACAGGCGACTACAACGCGTCCCTCAGATTGGGTTGCCTTTGCAATGTACTGCTCAGCAGTCTCGGGGCCGACAGCTGTGGCAAGCATACCACCTCTGAGGGAGTGGAGCTTCAAATGCTTGAGAGCAAGCTCGCCACGGAAGTAGGCAACACCCAGTGCCTCTTTGAAAGAGAGCGCTTTTGTCGCATAAGCTGCGGCAATTTCACCGCTCGAGTGACTAGTCACGGCTGAGGGGAAGACACCCCATGACGCCAGGAGATCAACGAGGCAGAGCTGCACTGCAACACTGATAGGCTGGCTCAGCTGAATCTCGCCAACTCGAGATGTTGCGGCATCTCGCATGAGTTCCTCTAAACGCCAATGGTTAGTTCACGGGTCTTTTCGAGCGACCTTACAGGGGCTCGTTTGTCTGTGACGGGTTATATGCTTACCTCTCAACGACCAATCCGCCCCGTATTCCTTCAGGATCTCATCCGCCTGACGAATACCTTGTCCAAATGCTGCATAGCTGTCGATGAGCTCGCGGCCCATGGCGTGCCATTGAGCACCTTGTCCGTTGAAGACGAAACCAAGTCTGGGAAGCTTAGCACCGCTCACTGGCTTCTGGGTTGGGTTGGCAAGACGTTCGGCAAGTTCCTCGGTTGTCTTTGCCCGTACTGCAGACACCCAGTTGTGCTTTGATCGTCGCTCGGTCAGGGTGTAAGCCAAATCTCTTGGGTTGGGGCTCGTCTGTTTGATGTGTGCCGCGAATTGCCGCATCATGGTGTCACATGCGACAGAGTCTTTGGCACTCAGCAGGTAGACGAACGACTTGTCATCCTCGGCTTCACTTGCGGGGCCATCAGGAATGACAACGCTGTCATCGGGTGTTACAGCATCACCATTGGCGATCAATTTGCTGTCCCAAATTTCCTGGTCGGTTGGAGATGGGTCCAGAATAACGTGGCCATTGGTACCACCATATCCAAAGTTGTTCACTGAAGCACGCAACAACTTATTCCTTGGCCATGGTGAAGCAGTGATAGGCACCTGCAGGTGGCCTCCTTTGAGATCAATTGCTGGGTTGGTGACGGCATAGTTGAGATTGGGTGGAATCGTCTGGTTCTTGAGAGCATACACTGTCTTCATGACAGCTGCGAGACCACTGACGGGCTCGGTGTGACCAAGGTTTGTCTTCACGGATCCAACATTGATCGGGTCATCTTCGGCGCGACTCTGACCGAAGGTCCTCGAAATAGCCTCAGCCTCAATCGGATCTCCAGCTGCTGTTCCGGTCATATGCGCCTCCACATACCCGGTGTCAGACATATTGAAGCCAGCGCGTTTATAGCACTCGCGAATCAGTTTCACTTGAGCGTCTGCTGAGGGAGAAGTGATGGTGGTGGTCTTTCCATCTTGGTTTAATCCAGAGTCTCTGATGACTGCGTGGACCTGTTTGCCAGCCTTCAAGGCAGCATCGAGGGGTTGAAGAATCATGGTTGCAACACCCTCTCCGCGACCATAGCCGTGAGCACGCTCATCCCAGGCAAAGCACTTGCCCTCGGCGCCAATAGCACCGATTGAACTGGCGGAGATGAAGGCATCCTGAGTGAGCAGTGTGCTAGCTGCTCCGACGATGGAGATATCGCTCTCTCCAGAGCGAATACTTTGACAGCCTTGGTGAATGGCCACAATTCCCGCGGAGCAGCCGGTGTCAATGGACATGCTGGGTCCTTGGAGATCGTAGAAGTGGGAAAGACGGTTTGCAATCATGGCAGTACCTGTACCGGCAAGGAAGGCGTGAGGAAGAACCTCGGCATCCTTGGTTTGCATTTCATGGTAATCTTTGTTGAAAGTGCCTGCATAGACGGAGGTGTTTGTGCCTGCCAGTTCCTCGATGGGAATTCCGGCTGATAGATGTTAGTATATTGGCTATGCAGGGGTAAGTTGCAGCGATCATGGACGTACCATCTTCTGTTGCTTCGTAGACACTCTCCATCATCAGCCTCGCCTGTGGGTCGAGACCCTGTTTATTGAAATAGGTTAGGTCATTCTCTTATCCAGGCTCTGCATGGGCTTGACTCACACTGGCAACATCAGAAGCCAGGCTGAAAAAGGCTGCATCAAAGAGGGAGATGTCTTTCTTCATGAAGTACCCGCCTTCGACATGACTTCTCCCCACTCTGTCGTGGCTCTTGTGGTACAGAGAATTCACATCAAAGCGATCCTCTGGAATAGGTGTCCACCCATCCCTACCATTTACACAGAGTTCCCATAGTTGTGATGGGTTTTCGACGTCTCCGGGGAAGCGACAAGCCATGCCCACGATGGCAATTGGGATTGACTGTGCCGCTCCAGATCCCGGTCGAGGTGCATTAGCACCGTTTCCCTCCACTGAGGGGGTTTCAAGGTCGGCAATTGCTGTAGGGGACATTGTAAAAAAGTCTATATTGATGTTGAGCTTTGTTGTCAAGCTCTAATTATCACCAGGATATTCTGCGGCACCACTACATCTTATATAAACTCGATCTATCTCAGTCCGGCGATGCCAATGTGGTAGGTATTTGGCCCCATCGTGGGGGCCAGTCAGCCGTATAGTGCCCAGGTGCCTAGGCATCAGGAAAAAGATGCTGTCTTGGATACTGCTTGATTTGGTGTTTGCTACATCGACACGACGAGGGTCTGCTCGGATGTTACCCGATTAGGAAGTCTCCAAAGAAAGCGGAGGTACCCACTTTTGGACTTAGTGTACATTCTCCCGCCCGTTCGCCCCTTCGCAGATCCTGCAGGATGAAAGGGGCAGACTGGAGAAGAGAGACACACAGCTATTCCAAACACGTGATTTATCCTGCTGGCGACATGATTCAGTCACTCACCCCATCACTTCACCCGACTGGCTTACGGTCTCAGTCCCTTTTTCCCCGTCACATTCATCTCGTTCAAAGAAAGGGTGGCCATGTTAGAGACCCAAGAGCGTGAACAAATACCAGGTTCCAGCGACCATACTAGCGATGATGCTCAGAGATTACACGAGCCGGAACTGGCTTTCGTTCCCAACCCAGAGCTAGAAGGAAAGGAGGATCCCCATCATACCGAAGCCACAAGCTCTCCCGAGGAGCCCCAGTACGCCACTGGACTACGGCTGTGGCTTGCCGTCTTGGCTTTATGTCTGGGCATATTTATTGCCACCCTGGTATGCTCATTTTCCGTTCACTCCCAAGGTTGACAAGGAAAAGAGCTTGAACTCATGGATAAAATAGGACAGCACTATAGTGGCTACTGCCATTCCTTATATTACAGACCAATTTCATTCTCTCGGTGATGTCGGTTGGTACGCTAGTATCTATCCGATGGCCATCTGCATGACCCAGCTCCCCTACGGCAAGTTGATGGCACGCTATTCCATTCGCTGGCTCTATACATCGGCGATGGTACTTTTCTTGGCGGGGTCTGCTGTTTGTGGTGCTGCACCAACCTCAAATGCTCTCATCGGGGGCCGTGCCATCTCTGGCCTCGGGTCCTCTGGCATCATGATTGGGGCATTTTCTCTTGTCCCATTCATCGCCCCTGCAACGAAACGGCCTATGATTCTCGGCTTGATCGGTGCTTGTCGAGGACTTGCCCTTACTGCCGGGCCTCTTATTGGCGGTGCTCTCACAGAGCGGGTCTCTTGGAGATGGTGAGCATTTACTTGCTATAAGCTAGTGCTTGTTTCGAAAGGAAAGCTCAAATATGCTGACGATACGATGCAATCTTTCAGGTGTTTCTATATCAATCTTCCACTGGGTGCTTTCATCTACGCCATATTCCTTTATTCGGTCCACCCAAAAAGAGGGCAAGTGGAGGGCTTCACCTCGTGGTCGGATCTATTCGAGACTCTTGATCTTCTCGGGCTGGTGATACTTGCAGGGTCGGTCGTTAGTCTACTAATCGCACTTCAGTGGGGAGGAACGAAATACGAATGGTCAAATGGCCGAATTGTTGCATTATTGGTCGTCTTTGGTGTACTGGGGTTGGCCTTCATCGGTGTCGAAATATGGCAGAAGAACAAAGCCATGCTTCCAGCGCGTGTCTTCACCCAACGAACTGTTCTTTGCGCTTCATTTTTTTCTTTTGCAACCGCTGGAGCCATATTTGTGCTCACCACTTATTTCCCCATGTGAGTGCACTATCACAACTCGAATTTGGACAATCTCACTAATACAGTCTCTGCAGATGGCTCCAAGCTGTGAAGGAAAAGTCCCCACTCCTCTCAGGTGTTGCAACCCTTCCTTGGGTCATCACAAGCACAATTGTGTCTCTTACAGGCGGCTTCTTAGTATCCAAGTTCGGTTACGCTGACATTTTCATGATCATCGGCGCGGTATTCGGTTGCGTGGGATCTGGCATATTCACTACATTCCGCGTGGACACAAGCCAGCCAGTGTGGATTGGCTACCAGATTGTCTACGCCGTCGGGTCGAGCTTAGCCACCTTGACCCCGATGATGGTTGCGCAGAGCGTCCTTCCACTGGCTGACATCCCAATTGGCACCGGCATGGTTATGTTTTTCCAAATCTTCGGAGGGTGAGTAATCATTTCGCGCAATCTTCCACCTGCAATACGGGAACTTGGCTCATCCAGTATTTTTCTAGTGCTATCTTCGTCTCCGTTGGACAGTCCCTTTTTACAAACAACCTTCAATCCGGCCTTCTCAATCTCGACGTCACCGGCTTTGACCCCAGCACTGTCTCAAGTGGTGGTGTGACGACAATTACGCAAGGTCTGTCCGGCGACACTAAGTTGAGGGTCCTAGGAGTAATCAGCAGTGCTCTGACAGAGTCCTGGCTCCTTGCTGTTGTTTTGAGTTGTGTTTCTGTCATCGGCGCGCTTGGCGTCGAACACCGCAAAAAGAAAACAGCGGCTTCGGCGTGATCACTGTCCACTTGACTCATATTATCGAATTTCTCTCTATGCATGTTGTCGAAAAGAAAATCTAGATTTGGATAGTTGGGAGAGGATAGCTAGCCAGACCACAACCAAGTCATAAAATACAAAACGCAGAACCTGGTTCCTATCATTTTCCGAAGCTCTCGTCTGCTCCAATAAAAGGGGACTTGATGATAACATTAGGTAGAAATTTCAATTGATAATGAAGGATAAATAATTTGAAAGACCTCGGGACTCGCTATTGATTGGTAAGCATTTGCCAAGACATGGAAAAGTCACGTTTTTCAAGGCTGTGTGCGCGTGTTGACCCTTTTCATATGCGGCGAGAGCTGGGAAATGCAGAACCACCTTTCTCTTATATAACCACCTGGGCATAATCTTCGCCTCTGCTCCCGATGTCCTCTTCATATCTTCCCTTCTCTTCTTACACACAATGAGACTAGCCATCTGATCAGTGTCCTCTGAGCATCGCTGTAAGTTGCTCACTACTAGGTACTAAATCGGCTTAAAGCCACTGCTTTCTCCACTTTAGAATGCTTTCTACCTCGCGTAAATTTTGGCAAACACCATTGTCCGCCATTCCTGGTCATTGAACCCAATGTTTTAGTGAAATTCGGAACTTGAAATCGAAAAGCAATTATTCCATGATTCCTACGCATTTCTGCGGATAATAACCCGAGCCTTTTGTTATTATTGTTCTCAACCTCGAAACGTCGCACCCGCAGGCAAAATGTCCATTGCAGCCCTGCCCGTGGAATTGATCTCGAAGATATGTAACCATTTGGATTTCCAGCAATTGGTCGCTCTGAGGTTATCATGCCGCGCATTGTACAAAAACTCACTGGAGAATTTTGCGAAGACCTTTTACCGGAAAGTCTGTTTCATTGTGACAAGCGAAAGTCTCCGCGAACTGGAAGCACTATCCAAGTCAAATGGTCTCCGCGAGCACGTTCAAGAGCTATGGATGATCCCTGTTGTGTTCGATGGCGCTGAAGGGCCCATCGGCATGATATCAATATCATCTAAAAGCTGCCGGCAGGTCAAAGGCGACGAGCTGGAAAGTCGGCGTGCTGTCCAGAAAGACATGCTCGCGGATAATCGCAACCTTCTGGAATCAGAAGCGTTCAGTGTTCGACTTCGGGAATGCATGGATCGGTTCAAGAACATCCAAACAATCGGACTCGCACATTACAGAACGGAATTTTTGCTTGATCCCCGGCAGCAGACAGTTCCATTCCTCGGAAGGCGACAGATGATGAGCGGAATTGATTTTCGATTCGATGTTTACAGCCTCCAAGAGTCTACAAGTACCAACAAGGGTAGCCAGTTGCGGGAACTGAACTCCTTGGCATTATCAACCCTTTTTCTCGCGTTATGTGGATCAAGCTGCAGACCCCGAAAGCTGCACACCTGCGATTCTAAATTTTGCGGTGATATCGGCCCCAGGATTGCCCTCTCCGAAGATCAGCTCGATTCTCTACTGTCTACTTTAGAAGACCTTGAGGATCTTCATCTATGCATTGATCTCAGTGAGGCGCATTGGCTGAAATTTTTCAGGAAGCTCGCACCCCAACTGAAAGTACTGTCCCTGTCGCAAAATCATACGCCTTTTTATCTTAATCAAAATGGCATTAGCTTCAGTCGACTCCGAAGGCTTCATATTCACGAGCTTGATATCAATTTCAGCACTTTGAGATCACTATTGCTCAGTGTCAAGAAAAGTCTCGTCATTCTTACTGTTAAACGGGTTGTGATGGGCAGCGAGAAATCGAGAGCCACAGAAAGCCCTAGATCGCACGATGCCGAGTCTCCTGGCCACCAGGAAAATGAAAGATCTGCCAGATATACATCGCCATCGTCTCAGCTCACTTCACTGGGGATAAATCCAATATCCCCATCATACCAACCTACAATGCCATTCAATTTCCCTACAGTTCCATCATTTCAGCCAAATCTGTCACCACATCAACCTACAGTGCCATTATTGCAACTACATCACTCTATATATTACCCTACAGCGCCATCATTTCAACCAACACTGCCATCATGTGGACCTCCAGCGCCATCATTTCGACCAGATTTGCCATCATATGGACCTATAGCGCCATCATTTAAACCAACACCGCCATCATTTTCAACATCGTCACCGTACACATCGACTGTATCACCGCAAAATTATGGACCGGCCCCGCTATCAGTCCTACTAGCATCTGAAACAACATCGGCAGAAAGTGTACCCCAATCACCACAGCATTCCTTGACTTCCGAATCTTCTGAGGCGTCGACAGAAGAATATTTCAGCAGAAAATGGTTGTCTACTTATCAACCATATGTGCCACTTGCATCAGCTGGACCCTGTTACAATCCCACCCTGGAAGCCCAAATGGCATGGAAATGCAACGAAAAAAAGAACACTTGCGTGCCTGAGTTTTTGGAAATTTTACAGAACGATTTATCTCTAGAAACACTCTCACTGGGAGACATTATCAGTGACGGCAATTACTACTATTTCGAAAGAGTCGACAATGAAAACAAACGCAGCGGCCAAGTGGATTTTGATGTTCGCAAAACTAATCTTTCGTTGAAAGATTGGATTTCCCGATTGAGGCCAAGTGCTAGCTGTCCGCCCGATCGAATTATAAAGTGTAAGAAAGACGACGGTTAGTACCTCCTCACTATTTAGTCCCTGTGGTTACTGATGCAATCTAGAAATGGAGGATTGGTTCGACAAGATGATAGGGAAGGAGAGCGGTTCATTTAAAAGATTAGACTGTGACTGCCGCAGAGAAAGGAGGCCGTTTCGGGGATGTCCTTTTGGATGTCACCGATATTAGCAAAAAGTCAGTTTGCGTTAAACTCGAGAGTTTTGCGAATACAGGGGTGTTTTATACGTATTTCACCTGGGCACCTTTGTTACTTCCAACTTGCAAGGTTCGACCACAGACATAGGTAATATCTAAAAGATCTTTAGAAAGACAGCAAAAAAGATAGGCATCCATGGATGTTTCCAAGGTTTTTATACACAAGTTGACCAGCCTATATAGAAGGTGGATTCCAAAGTGCTCAAGATCAAATATTTACCTATGAAACACCATCCTAACTGAGCTCTATTATTGCAGTTTTGACATTGTATTGGATTGAACTTGGAATTAGTATGAGCCTCGGAGACATTGCATCCACGGATGTCTTTCTCTTTCCAAGGTTGTAGACTTTCTCCATCATATAGCACGGCAGCTAACGCTAGAGTGCTTCACCAAGAGTGAACATTGGAAACTTAGAATTTTCATGCCTAGGTATTCTTCAATCTTCAAATATATAAATCTCGAGGGCACTGTAATGAAAGCACCCAACACGAGGTCACGTGCCACATTCCATCCATCAAATGAAGTCTACATTCTTGGCCAGGGAATCTTCCAATATTAATTTTGTCGTCTCCAGTGAAATGAAAGCCATTACAATCCCGAGCCACTACTTTTCAGCTGAACACGAGAAGATAATGCTCTAGACCGTGCAACCCCAGGAACGAATCATGGCCGTGGACTGATCTCCCCGCCCGTCTGTCGATCTCTCTTGGCGGCCCCGGGGGCATTTGGGGGCTGTCTCATCAGCAGAACACGTACCCTTCGGATGTTTCCTATTACGGACATACCTAAAAGGAACATGCTAAATTACTTTTTGTTCTCTGCTGATTGGAGGTTATCAAACTACTGACATAATGCATGAACAAAAGGGCCGTCGTGTTTGTGTTTGGGACCAGCCCAACTCAGCTCTCTCAGTACCCATTGAACACGAAAAACCGGAGCCACGATGGGCCTTTTGACACTGCTGCAAAGTGCCAGTCTGTCACAGCTACTGGCATTTGGAACGACAGCTTTCATCGCGTATTGGATCTCAGTGTACATATACCGCGTCACTCTACATCCGCTCGCGAAGTTTCCCGGCCCGAAGCTTGCGGGCGCGACCTTCTGGTACGAGTTCTACTACGACCTATTTCCTCACAAACTGCGATTTCTCTGGAAAATCGAGGACCTCCATAATCAATACGGACCGATCGTACGAATCAATCCACTCCACATCCACATCCGAGACCCCGAGTATCTTGACGACATCTACGCCAGCGGACGCCGCAAGCGCAATCGCGATGAGTGGTTTTTCCATTCTTCCAAGACTAGTCCGATGGGATGGTCATTGTTCAACACAGTCGATCATGACGTCCACCGAGTGAGGCGCGCTGCGCTCAGTCCGTTCTTCAGCAAACGGTCAATTCAAGCTCTGGAAGGCCGTGTTGTGGACAAAATCGATATTATGGTGGATCGAATTGCGGAAGCCCGTAAGACCGGAGAAACCGTGAACCTGCTCTTTGCCGCAGGTGCTCTGACTATGGATGTCATCTCTGCTTATGCATTTGGAAAAGATTGGAACAAGTTGGGCGAGCCCGATTGGGCCGAGGAGGAGCTTGAGGGCTACGCCAAGATGGCACAGATGGGACCTTTTGCTCGTCAATTCCCATGGGTAGCCAAGGCGGTCATTATGTTGCTTCCCCCTAAGTTAGTGACGAAGCTCAGTCCAGCTGCTGCGCTTGTACCACGGAACAGAGCCCTGTTCAAGGACATGATCCAGACTGCAGTCGAAGAGGAACAGAACGGTCAGCTTGAGAAATCAGCGTCCCGGTCTATATTCCAGGATATTCTCCAGAGCAACCTACCGCCTAGTGATAAAACCCCTGCTCGCCTTTCAGCGGAAGCAGGCTTGCTTGTCATGGCGGGAACTGAAACGACGGCGAGATCTTTAGCCGTCATTTTGTTCCTGCTTCTTGACACCCCACATGTTTTGGATCGAGTGAGGAAAGAATTGGCACAACACATGCCCCGACCTGACTCCCGCATTTCCCTCGCTGAGCTTGAAGCCATTCCTTATTTCGTGAGTTGCTACCGCCATCATAATCCTTTCTATCACAACATGCATACTAACGGAGTACTCTAGTCTGCCATGATCACTGAAGGCGTGAGGTTGTCGCACGTTGTTTCGAGTCGAATGCCAAGATACGCCCCCGAGGAAGAGCTCAAATACAAGGATTGGACGATTCCACCCGGAGTAAGAACACCACATCGAAACTTCTTTGGCCCACGTTGCTAACAAACCAATCAACACAACAGACAAGTGTGATGCAATCGCATTATCTCCTCCACACTGATCCCACGATCTTCCCAGAACCATATACATTCGAACCACAACGGTGGATTGACGATCCTTCGTTAAGGGCAAATTACTTCTTGGGTTTCGGCCGGGGCACCAGGGTGTGTCTCGGCATCAACCTTGCTAACGCAGAGTTATATCTCACAGTCGCCTATATATGTGCTCGATTCGACATGGAGCTATTTGAGACTGAAAGGGAGCGTGATGTAGATGTGGTCATGGATTCTGTTATCGGACAACCTAGTCTGGAGAGCAAGGGGATCAGGGTCAAGATCACAAGAGATAGACTCAAGGATGAGCAAGCTTAGAGGGTATTGGATCGTCCAAGGCTTTGACGATATCAATGACACCGACAAATCAATTCTATCGCATTTCCGAAGTCCTAGCCTTGGGCTATAATTCCGCACACAGAGTGCCCTTCGCTGCATAGTGCACGTGGGTTGGGGTCCGTAGTCCCCCCAGGGCTGTATCTCAGTGGCCGGGCATTGAAATTAAAACTGGCCTATGATTAATATTGTGTGCTGAGTATGGAAGTCCTCCATTCAAGAATGGTTTCCTTTCCTGGTTAGATCCGAATTGATGTAATTTGCCTAATCGGGACGGCTCTGTCATTTCTCAAAGCGGTTATACCCATTCAGACGAAATGAGATAAAAATAACTTAATTGATCGACATACAATGCACGAATATCTCATGTTGGTGATCTCCCGGGCAAGCTCTCCATCCTCTTCCCTCTCAGAACTGTCAGTGATTCTGTGAAACAATGACCACCTACACGCTCAAAGGCAAGGTAGCCCTCGTCACCGGTGCTGGCTCAGGCATCGGGCATGCGACCACCGAGCTGCTTCTCAAAGCAGGTTGCTCTGTGATGTTAGCCGATTTAAATCTTAGGCCCGAAGCCGAGTCGACGCTGAATGCGTATGCCCACTCGACAACTCAGCCCGGAGCGCCGAGCGCATTGTTCCAGAAGACTGATGTCACAAACTGGGCACAAATCCAGAGCCTATGGGACAAAACACTCGAAGCGTTTGGCCGAGTCGACATTGTTGCAAGCGTGGCGGGTGTTTACGAACCACCATCGAGCAGCTTCTGGAATGCGCCAGGCATCTCAGCTGAATCTCGCGACCCTGCTGATGCGACAGTCGGTCAATACTCCACCATAGCTGTGAATTATGTGGCCCCTGTACGTTTGGCACAGATTGCCATCGACTACTGGACTCAGCACCGAGAGATCGAAGGAAACTTCTTGGCGGTGGCGAGTCTCGCGGGTTACCTCCACTCCATTGAAACGCCGTTGTATATGTCAAGCAAAGCAGGGCTCATCAGCTTTGTGAAATCGATGGGTGCGCTCCGAGATATCTGTGGAATCAGATTCGCTGCGTTGTGTCCCGGTGCAGTCCTTGTAAGTTGAGGCCTCTTCAGATATAGTGTGAATGACCGGTGCCTAAGCCGAGGCTGACAATACAGACTCCTATCTTCGAACCCGAGTGGAACAGGAAAGTGACTGAAGATGATGTCACTCTTTCGCCCCATGAGTGTGCTGACGTCCTTTTGCGGGTGCTGCAAGAGCCTCAATGGGGAAATGGTAACATCGTCGAGACACAGAAGGTCGGTAGCAAGGAGTCATTCGAGATCGACGTTCGTGATGTTCACATGGAAGCTTTGTATCCCAAACTGTTTGGACGTCCGAGCGAGAGGGTGATCGAGTCGAGGAGGAATGCAGTCGCGCGGATTCAGGAGAAAGGAATGCGGCAGTGAACTAGGCCACCTGCCAAGTTTCCTTGGCGCTGTGTTTCAAGATCAAAGCTAGAAACAGGATATTCTCGGTCAGCCATACAATTTCAGGGAGTTAGAGTTCCATTGAGAAAGTTCCTTCCTCGCAATGCAGATCGTTCCTGCCGCGAAAACGTAGCTGCCACGCACCCTGGATCCATGGATCCACATATCGAGCTAGGCCCGATTAGGAAGTATATTATCATCAAGTTGCCCAACGTGGAAACATCCGGCCGTCCATGCGTATACAAGTCAAATGTTCGCTGGGCGATTGTATGAGATAGTTTTCCTGTCAGTGAATGCTGGGCTTGGGTTCTGTCTTGCATTTTGTGAATCCACCTCCCACTTTCCAGAAAAATGACTGAATTCAAAACCATTCCGCTCGGACCACTGGACCATATTGCGTCGAGCAATATTCCCCAAAGCGTCATCTATTTGAGTCTGAAAGAAGACACCTCACCCCAAAGTGCCTTCAATTGCCTTCGCGAAGGACTGAAACACACTCTTTCCCAAACACCTTGGCTGGCCGGACGGGTGCATTATCAGTCCGAGAGTACACCGGGATGGCGCCCTGGTCAGCTCGAAATTCGCTACCCTTCCGACGCCATCTCTTCAAGTGACAAACTATCTGCAGAAATCTTCCAATTCAATCAGCTCGAAACTTGCTTGTCATTCTCCGACCTCCATGAGACAGGCTTTCCATTGGATTCCTTTGACGATGAAGCTTTGTTGTGGACCTCGCCTTTCAAACCTGACTTTGATGAAGGAGCACATGTGCTTGCGGCACAAGCTAACTTCGTACCCGGTGGATGTATACTTGTTTTATCTGTTGCCGCCCCGGCCTCGGATGGAACTGCTATGCTTGCAGTAACCAAGATTTGGGCCGATCACTGCAGCAATGCTTTTTCCCAAGTCGACCCGAACGTACCACGACTACGATCTACGACGGATCGGTCAGTGCTGGACACCTTCCTCGAAGAGAAGCGGCAGCTTCGGTCCGACCACCTCTCCATAGATGATGCCTCAGAGATATCGCATCTCGTCGGTTTTGACGACGCGCCAAATGACCCACCGAGTGGTTTCGATTCCTCGGGTATGGAACCGAAAGTTTTCTATATGCCCCAGTCGGCGTATACTAGCCTTCGGAAGCAATGCACACAGGAGTTTGGCGCGGCAGAAATATCCGGAAACGATCTCATATGCGCGTTGATTTTCCGAAGTCTTGTCAGAGCTTCAAGAAGTTCAGGCATTCAGAGTACTACTGGCCCCGAGCCACAGGTTGCATCACTTTCATTGCCCTTTGATGGAAGACCCAAGCTATTGCAATCAATGGAAGCTCTCTACCTCGGGAACGTGAACTACGAAAACAGGGTTACGGTTCCTTTTGAAACACTCATTGCACCCAGCACTAGTGTGCCTTGGGTAGCGAATGCGATTTACACGCATGCTGAAGAATCTGCCCATATCGATATGCTTTTAGCCGCATACGATTTGGCTCGGTCAGTCACAAAATACGATTACCAAAAAGGATTGCGCGCAGCGCGAATGTACCCACCTACTTCCGTTGGCGTGATGGCACCCATGACTCTGCCCTTCAACGACACATGCTTCGGAAAGCATGTTTTTGCGAACAATGGAAACCCGGAAGCATTCAGACCCTTAATGGGATCTTGCAACCGCGGCTACCGCACGTGCTTTGTTGTTCCTCGGAAGAAGGCTGGTGGTATTGAGTTTGTTATGACTCTTTCAGAGGAAGAGCTTGACTTTTTGGCTTCGGATGAAGAGTTCAGTCAATATGCCTTCTCCCTTTCTTGAAACTTCTGGTGCTTGCTTTTTATGACCTTTTATGTTGACATAGATGTGTTTGTTCCGAACGTGGTTTCTGTGGGTATTCATGACCTTCTTTGAATGCTTTCCAATGATAGAACTATTCTGGCGTTTGGTTCTGCGCATTTCGAAATAACCTTCGAGGTTTCGACATCATTCAAATATAAAAGCCAATATTGAAAAGTACATGCATGCTCCGCTGCCAATGATCGGTCGATTTTATCACCATGTTTAAGCTTTCTGGGCACATTCTGCATCTGGTATCTTCACAGATTGGCTGTGGCCTCATAGTCATGCAGTGAGCTTAGCTCCCGACCTTCCTCAATGGCTTCCGTCATCAATAAAACAATCTCTTGAACGTCCGAACGCTTAAAAGGAACGTCGTGTCCTCCGTCATGTTGATACTTCCATCGAAGCGAAGCTCTACACAACCCCTGGGCAACCCGAGATTGTTCCGATATTGCCCCTGCCTCTTTAACGCCTGTCACAACCACCGTGGGGATACCAATGCGCTCCTTGGTCAACTTCGGATGTAGCATCCGCGGAATACTTGCACTCTGAACACCGTTGGCTTCCTCGAAGAACCCTGTTGGTGCAGGCTTTCCAGGCAAGACGTTGCCGACGGTGGAGTTCATTGACAAAACTACTCGTGTGTAGTCGGCGAAGATCTTCTCATCCTCGGTCTGCAGAGTGGATAGAAAGTCCTCGTTGGGAAACGCAGAGCGGAATTCTGAATGTTCATCATCTAACAACCGATCAACGATACCTCCGTATAACTTGTCATCCGCGGAAGCCACAAATATTGGCGAGAAAAGTGTGGCAAAGTAAAATGGGAGGCTCGCATTTGGCTCTATGCGCTGCTTGTGGAGAATGTAGCTCATGGCTAGAGCAGCTCCCAAGCTAAAACCAAGCACACCGTCAAAGGGGCCATTCTCTTCAATAAAATTATCTATCCGCTGAAAAGTCTGGAGCACCTCCGCAGGGGAGAATCCCGTAGCATGGGAGTAAAATGGCGGATTAGCCCAGAGAGGAACCGCTATTGAAGCACTAATCAGCTCGATGTCACACGGAAGATAACAAAAGAGGACTTACCAGGGCCTCTGCCACATGATATTACTCCTTCGAGAAAGATGAACTGGCAACTGGGCCCAAGCTCTTGAATGAATGGGCGTAGCTGTTCTTTCAGCAGGCTTGATGATGAGCCGAGACCATGCAAAGCTAAAATTCTCATCCTTGCGGGTATCTTGTGGAGGGTTTTGTGGGGTGAATCAGATTGCACTTTGTGTGTGTGACTGCCGGCCTATTGTTGATGTCTTCGCTTCGAGGATTGAAAGTCCTAAGATCGGGATTAGGACATTTTCCAATTGTTCTTTCTATCTGACCAATGATCCAACCTCCACCCGTCGCGTGAGTTACCAAAACAGATCCTTCCGGCTAAACGCGAAGTATGCAACCATAACGGATGTTGCCTAATCGGGTCACTTTCTGCATGGCCCGGGCAGATGGGCCAACGCCGGGGGAAAGTAAAAGGCCCCCAAAGCCATCGAAAGCAAAAGAAAGTAATAATCAAAGTCATAGGCGCTGCCTGTGGACGCCAACGGGTGGAATTATCCGTGACTCACTTCCAAGGTTGAATTCCACCTGGGCGGCAATGTCAAAAACTTTCAGTTGGCGGCTGCACCCACTACCTACGAGCATCTTAAATACCTTCTCAGACGGCTATGACAACCATGTCAACTCAGTTTATATTCCTGGATAATTGGCACTTTCAGCTACAGTCATGAGCATCAATCTCTATCCCTGGAGATAGATCTCGCGAATCAAAAATCTTACCCATTCCATGATATTTACATGAAGAGCTCCGGCGTATGTCAATCACCACAACATCCACAGGACAAGACCATCAAAATTAGATGGAACCACATTGACTGTAACGGATCCTCCATCGAGGCCTTTTATCTCAATTCTTAGCGAAATCGCCCTCTCGATATATCTCGCGCTTTCTTGGTCGTTCCCGAGATCCTTTAGAATCTGCGATAACTTGCAGTTCGCCCGAGCTGAATTTCCTTTGCCTTCAGCTGGCGGGAGAGCTTCTGATATATTGATGCACTCTTCAAGAAGTTGGCTACCGAATGTCAATACGTTTGGCAACTTGAGAGTCACTCTTCTAAGGCAAAGTGGTGGCTTACCGCGATAGCTTTACGTCTCCACGTTTGTGATAAAGAACAGCTACCTGGTAGAGCGAGTCACAGGTTTTGTGGTGCTCATGCAAGTACTTCTTTCGAAAGTCCAGGGCCTTGGAAGCCAATCTGAGTGCTTCATCGAGAAGTCCCTGCGCGGATCGAATTTTGCTCATGAGAACCAAGTCCCTGTCCACTGTAA
Organism: Penicillium bialowiezense; assembly: GCA_026122735.1. Taxonomy (NCBI): domain Eukaryota; kingdom Fungi; phylum Ascomycota; class Eurotiomycetes; order Eurotiales; family Aspergillaceae; genus Penicillium; species Penicillium bialowiezense. Next base: position 4,161,854 of record JAKZFB010000002.1, read on the forward strand.
GCCTATATGAAAGATTCATCGTCGACAAGGAACGTACCCAGAGAGCCTCGGGTTTCCGGTGTTGAGAAATCCTTCATCTGAAAAGTCTCGCAGGGAAGGACAGCTCTTAAGCATAGCTTCTGCCTGGTCAACTTGTCCCATTCTAAGTAACAAGCTGGCCATATTGCTCAATGAATTCCCAGTCCTGTCGCTGTTGTGCATCAATCGCAGATCTATTGACTGCTGAAGATAGTCATGCGCCTTTTCAAGCTCGCCCAGTTCTGTGAAAGCAAGACCTATATTGACCTGACTGGCGGCTAAAAACAAGTCGTTGTCGGCAAGTATCTCTCTGCGAATTTTGTATGCTTCTTCAAAGGCCCCCAGTGCTTTTGCAGGATGGCAGATATCGAGCTCTATCAAGCCTCGGAGATCAATGGCACTCGCGTACGCAAGAGTATCCTTGCTGGTAAACCTTTTGACGGCTAGATCAACGTATGACTGGGCAAGGTTGTAGTTCTCCCCCTCGTAAAGGTACCTGATTTGTATTAGCAACATTTCTCTCCCCAACAAATGACGCAGCAATGTGAAATACCCAGAACAGCGAACTAATAACTCTGCGAAAGATTGGTTCCCATCTTCAAAGATCTTGAATTCTTCACTCTTTTCCAAGATACTCTCAATGTGGGGTATTCTTCTCTGGCAATAGACCCAAGAGGCGACTTGGTGGCCTACATCGGCACTGTGTGTATCCGGAAAGCTCGTCGTCAGGATAGCTATGGTAAGGCAAAACGCTTTCTCTCGCTCTTCGGTAGTGGCGTGACTGATGATTGCACGTTGGACTGGCGGGGGCATAGATAGGATCTCGCTCTGCCATGTCCGTTCAAGGATAGCTCCTTGAAGCAGCACCTCTCGGGCATTTTGGAAACTTCAATTATCTTAATCAACGTGTGCTCCCTTATTGAAGAGCAGTACCCACTCTATCTCATTTGCCAAGAACTCTAGAGCGGGTTCATTCAAACGGAGAGCGCCATCTCTCAACATTGTCTGAGTTGTGTAGTCAGAATGAAGGAATGAGACAACCCTGCTGAGGACCTTGGAGTTTCCTGAGAGTTGACTCAAAGTCATCTCCCAATCAGTCGTTGAGATGTAATTGGAATCCATTCTCGTCGTGCCCTTAGCATCCACGCCGACTGTATCTTGATTGTAGAATGCGATCGCAGTTCGCGGATGTAGTTTATTCACAACAATGAACCAAGCGATCTCTTTTGGCGCCAACGGCTGACCACCGAGCGTTGAGGTGATAGCCTTTTCTTCTCCCGTGAATCGTTGACTTTAGGTCTTGTTCAAAGATTGAGTAGCGCTGCTGATATCTGTTTGTATCGAAGTTGTGGCTTGTTGAGCCTTTGCAAAATACACCGAGTCATACGACGTGTTGTAAATTGAGTGACGGCGGTTATCGAGCCTTTCTTATTGGCGTGGGGAGATGTGATGGGTGATCCGCACTAATCGGCGGGTGCCCCTGTCCCGGGGCCCGTTGGCTGCCTGGTTGGTCAGGCTCTCGGCAGGTGGACTGGCGTAGATCCAGAGCTCTCTCTCTCTCTCTCTCTCTCTCTCTCCACCTCATCTCCTCATCTCACGCTGCATTACATTTCCTTCCATCCCTGCTCTCTCAACATTCAAGGGTATGGGCTCATTTTGTTCTATTTATCATAGAGGAGATTCAGGCGGCTGGACTGTGACCTCGGGAGTCGCAGTCCAAAGGGATTTAGTTATTTTTCCACTGCCCTTCCCGCCTAAACCGAGATTACCGCTCAAGCCGCGAACACCGATTTGAAGAAGTGCCGCGGACAACGGAACGGTTATTTATCCCGCCGATATCACATCCAACATCCCTAGAGTGCTCCTTGGAAACATCACAATGTTTAGGAAGTTGTCAACGAACACGATCATGAACTTAAATGACGATCTGCTTTCTCCCCGAGACGCAGATTTATCACAGGTTGAGGCCCTATCTAAGGGGACATGGCACTCGTTACTTACCTCTGCTCAATATTGCACCCACTTTCCACCTCACTGCTCTGATATCAAATCCATGTTGCATCGGACGCCTGCAATTCCAGACAGCCCTAGTGTCGCTGAAATTATCGGGGGAAAGTCAATGTTCCTCGAGGGACATGCAACTTGGATAATCTCGCCCCCGAAAAGCTCATTGAGTCACAATTGCGACTTGCCCGGGACAAAAAAGACGTCAATTCGCAAACTTTACATCGGATAATGTCGCCCAGCGGTTTGTAGCTTGTCGAATGACTATTTCAAGGAATGGCCTGGCCTCCAACCGCTCACAAATCCCGCTGGTAATTATCTCGCTTTATTCGCGCTTGGCTGGTCGTATGTCTTTTCTGCAAGATTGATAGAGCTCCGACGAGGATCAAATGAAGAGACGGTTGGATTTACCGATAAAATGGCCCAAACGCAGTTGGATCACACTTCAATTGGTGGTGACGAATTATTCGATCTAGATATGCGAGGTGATAGTGCCGTTGAGGTGAGATGGTGGGCTGCTATTCTCGCAGGGGGGAGTGGGTGGCATGCCAATCTCACCCGAGAAAATCAAACTAATTTCTCGCCGTGGGAGTGTCATTTGGATGGCAATGCTTTCAAGATTACTCATAATGCAGAGGTCTCTTCCTCCACCCCGACGCCCGAACCTCCCTCTTCGACACTTGCGCAGAAGTTTCTACAGAAGTTCGCGAGAAGGCACGATGCGCTTGATCAATTTATCTCTGCATTGGCTGTTGCCCTGACATTGCCATCCCATAATCGCTTTGGCTCTAAGATCACGTTGCCCAAGCCCGTGCATAGGCAAGACCCTCATCGGCAACATGGAATAGATTTCGCTGATCAAACTCCTACATTCGACGAAATAACTCGTTATATGGCGTTTTCGAGCACGTCGGGTCTTCTTGGCTCTTGTCTATTTGGAGGACTTTGGGAGCCGGGGATTCCGTGTAATATGGTTAGCCAATGGCTCGGTCCTGCTTTCAAAGAGCTTGGGCCAGCTCTATTCGAAACAAAGCAGCCCTTGCCAGTTATATGGGCCTTTTCTGAACGACGTCTAAACCTAGCCCCACTTTGGCTAGGGGCTACAATCACGGGCCTTTTACCTCAAATAATCAGAGTGTCCATGTCTTTCATGCCGACGACCATTCTTGAAGGCGTGACGTGGGCACAGTCTCCACAATCATTCATGGATTCTTCCAACCATCGTCGTGCTTTAATTTCTAGAGATGCTGACAAGACGATGATATCTAGAGAAGATGAAGTTCGCCTGTTATTCTTGACAGACACTCTGTCGGAAACATATGGAACTCCACCAATATGTCCGTACTCACCATTTGGTAGAGTAGATATTCAGGATACCTCTATTGAAGTCAGACTTCATCATGCCTGTGACCACAGGCTTGTATATTGTTCCTGGGAGTGGCAATGTCAAAAAGGAGAAAAGCTCAGCGATTTTGGACCCCAAACTGAGTTACAACCTCCCCAAAAGGCCTTCGGGCGAATTTCACTCCCAGCTCGGGCATTGTGCATCGTGATCGGGGCTGCTTGTGGCACTATGTTCAATGAGACTGTATCGATACCAAACTTGACTGGCACGGTAAGCAGAATTTTACGTCGAGTCTTCGATGACATTATTGACCTTGGCTCACACGAAAAAAATTAGCAACGCAGCAGTATTAAGTTACTGGTATCTCTTGCAACGATATCCATATTCCCAAGGTTCTTCAAAAATTCTGTGCTTAAACAATTTTTGAACGTTGGCTCTCGGGTAACCAGGTCCATATCGATTTTTATCTCGAGGGTACATTCAACAGCAATACAACATAACAAAGAGAAGAATTTTGGCGATCGGCTTTCTAGGACTGCCACGAGGAACTTGTTCTCGTGAACACTTTTCACAGAAGGAACTCGAGCAGAAGAAAAATCATTCTGGAAACACGAATGGTTGAATGGTTTGCTGGAAGGTCATCTTAGTTTTGAATCCAGCGAAACCAGCTCATCTGACTCCGGAAGCCAAGCAGAAGATCAGAAGAGGGCGCGCGTTCATAAATGGCTAGAGGACGCAGTTGTACCTTAGCTATCAGACTGCGACAAACCCAATCAATGCGTTGACTCCTGATCTATGCTTGTTCGATGCCCTTCCCATTTATGCCGTCCGCGAACAATCCAGTCCACGCAGGCGAAAATCATAACAAACCCCAGCACAGGTCCGGCATAGTTCATGTTCTCAGCGGTAACAGGCAGCGTGGCTGGGAATGGAAGGAAGATGACGAAATAAGTGGCGAAGAGAATGGCAAGTAGATTGATGGGGAGACCAAGCTTTCCGAGACTGAATGTTCCCCAGGGAATGTCCTGCGGTGAAGTCAAGCGCTTCAAGACAAGAAGGATCAATGGGATCAGGTACGAGATATAAAGGCCGAGTGTGCTGAGCGATAGAATAGCATTGAATGCGGCCGTGGATCCGATCTGGATAAACGAAAGGGCGAAAATGCATGATGCAACCAGGAATAACGCACGGAGGGGGATCTTGTACGTGGGATCGACGAGGGCGAAGAAGTCAGAGAAAGGAAGTCCGTTGTCGCGAGCGAATGCCCAAGTGAGACGTGTGACCGAAGCGAGGCCGTTGAAAAGGGCAATCCAACCTGGTAGCATCCCCATTGCCATGAGGACAAATGTCGCTGCTTTAGACCCGGTCGCTTGGTATGCAATCGTAATGATGGGATAGCCTGTTGCGCTGGTTACTGCTTCGGTGTAGTCTCCCATGCAGTACAACGTGGCAATCAAGTAGGAAAGTGCAAGGGTCCCGTTGATCAAAGTTCCATATATCATGGAGCGGGGGACGACGACGTTGGCATTTTTGACTTCTTCGGCCATGTGGATAATACCATCAACACCTGTTTGGATAAGTTAGATGGTTGAATGTGCGAGTCTGACGGAGACATACCACTCATTGGAGTAATAACACCAAGAAGACCGATAGAGAAAACAACTCCGGAGTCCCTCCAGCCGCTGAGCCCGCCGACAAAGGTCTCCCAGACGAAGAAGTCAGGATTTTTGGGGGCAAGGACGACAAGGACAATGATTGTCACTGGTAAGAACACCACATGCATGATACCCGCAGCAATCTCGATGCCCGCCAGAACCCGACGTGCAAATATGTTGACGAGGATTGGTATGATCGCGACTGCCCACATGAGGAGTGTGCCGCGCCATCTCACCAACTCATACTCGGGGTTTGCCAGCACAACCATGCCCTGGATCTGGGTCCCGAGGAAGTATGGCGCGATGCAGACGAGTGCGGACCAGGAAAATACTGTCATCCAGCCTTATATCTTCAGCACCCGTTCGTAATGGAAGTTTGGGAGCGACAGAGCATGCACTCACCTTGGAAGCAGCTGACGAATCGACGACCGCGAGGCGCGAGGACATAACTCCAGTGATATTGAGCCCCTGCAGTTGGGTGTCTGCCAGAATTGAGGTCAGCACCGTTACCAACGAGTCATTTTACCGCTTACAGAGAGGCAAGCTCGGCCAATGAACATGCGATCGCCATGTTCCCCACAGTGCTTAAAATCATTCCGTATATAATGGCCGCAGGACCGCCGTTGTAGAGTCCTGACAGCAGACTTCCGCCGGTGGATTCCCATGTGGCGAGCAGACAAGTAGAGAATGCGATTGATGAGAAGAAATTGATGTATCTCTGTTGGATTATCAGCATCCGCGCACTTTCACCAGAGGCTTGCTTTTTACCTCAAGTTGCTGCTTTTGTCGAAATGCAACCCTCTCATCAGTATCATTCCCTTCCCATACTGGCGCTGATTGCACATCACTCCCACTCTTCATGTCTATCCCTTTATCCATATCCAAACACGAGCGAGAACTGGAGATTCCCCAGTCGACAGATTCGACAGGTAAAATGCCAGTGGGGTCAACGACAACAATTTGTACTGCATACCGCGGGGGCACCTTTGAATTGTGATTTACGCGAACAAGAAGACTAGACAGGGTTCTTCGTTGTGCAATGAATTTGAAACACGAACTTCGCATACCCTAGGCAATTGCATGTGCCACCTTGAAATGGTGCTGTAAATTCGAGCCCGGTGCTAGTTAGCGCTTCGTCTAGACATTTCCACAGACTGTTGGCCCCCTGTAGTGCAATTTAAACAGCCCGGCCCCCGCACCTTTTCCTCGCCTTTTCAAAGTGCCAAGTAGCAAAACCAGTCTAATTCAGTGGCTAACTCGATGTTCGGCCCCCCTTTTTGTGGCATCTGGTGGTCTGTAAATTCAATCAATGCTATTGACGGAAGAATCCCGGACACCGAAGCGACGACGAACCATCAACCTTAGAATAAATACTGATCAATTTGCCAGCGAAGTTTCGATACATACTGTAGTGGGGAAGCCGCGCCACATACTAGTATGAGGCGAAGGGTCAGAAATGGTAGTTTTAGTCCCTCATTTTGCATGGACAAGAATCAGACATCCTACATCTCTCTCAATAAGGGCACCCTAATCATCAGATTAATCATTCAGGGGGTCTGCTTCCCTCCGATGAGCCCATTGTGGGCCCCCAACCCATCGATGGGCTTTCACCCAGGGCCCATAGCCCACAAAGCCCTAACCCAACCCATCAGACCCATTGGTGGGTTGGGCTGGGTTGGGCTTTGGGCTTTGTGGGCTTTGAAGAGGTCTAGCACTGAGCACCTCCGTCGTGTTATCTGCGATGTCAGACCGCCAGCGCGCTCTTCCCACTTCGGTACGGAGTAGTCTGCCTAGGGTTCAGGAATCTTGCCGAGGAATGTGAAGAAGAGGGAAGCAGCTGACTACTGAGGAAGCAGTGATAGAAAAATTGATGGTTTCTAGTAGAAAGGGTCTCTGAGGCATATTAATGCCTCAGAAACCGGGCACGGAAGCTAGCAGCAAGTCGCAATGATCCTGGTCATCCAAACAGTGCGCGTTTGTATGTCGTCGCACGAAGAAGAGGATTCGCAAGGATTGCTCGCTCAACAGAAAATGCATAACTATCTGATAACTGCGATAAATTCTACGAGAAGAGCAATATTCTGAAACGTAGTATTTCGCAGCAAGAAAAAAGTAACGGACGGGAAAAAGGAAGAAGAGAGAGAGAAGAGATCGGCCCTGTCCACTACAGCCTGGAGGTCACGTGACCAGTTCCCTCACAAACGCGACGGATAGATGTTACGTGTTTTATTTACCGTATCATTACCAGTATTGAAACGAAACCGACCGTGTCGAATAATGGCCAAAGGCGAACAACCACTAGCGCTACCTAGTGCCCTTAGTGAAACCCCAGTGCCCGCAGTCGTTCTCTTCAAAAATCCTGTTCAGATCCAAATCAACCCTCTTCAGTCATGGCGCCCTTGGGAGATCTTACTATAGATCGATCACAGGTTGACGACCTCAACGACCAAGCAATCCTAATCTGGACCGAGTTTCAAGTTTCCAAGGGACTAGAGCTGGATATCGAATGGGCTGGAAATTTCCAGCCACTGCTTGGGGCCCCAGGGCACGAGGGTTCCGGGTATGCAAGAGTGCAGGAGCGCCCGGATATAATTCTTCTAGTTACAGGTGAGTTGTGCATCAACCGGCAATCACAGGTCGTCCCGCTAACTGCAACAAAGCATGGGAGAGAGCCTCGGATATGGTGGCATTCACGGCCTCGCCTTCCGCCCAGCTTTATCGGGAGAGCCTGGAGGCTAGAGGGATCATAGCTACGTCCTCTCGTAAAACATCATCGCACAGGAGCTCCGACTATGTGGGCCCCCACTGGTTTGATGCGTTAACCTGCTCTTACGTGGAATTGTTCTGGCTATACTTTGCGACACCGGTGACCGATGCCCTCAAGACTCAGATTTCGGATTCGATTGGTATTCGTGAACCGGCTGTAGGGATTGGCGGTCTGCGGCATGGTCGGAAGCGTCATCAAACCCGCTGGCCATTGAAGATATGGGCCATTGGAACAGAGCACGTGCATGACCAAGAAGTTCAGTTGATGCTATGGCCGCACTTCTGGACGGACGCAGAGAGCGCCGAGTATAGGCATCTTGGGTACAACGCGAGAACCCTACTAGACATATTTGGTGATAAGCTAGAAAGCCTCGGAGCCTTGGAATGGAAGGAGGAGTTTTGTGATTTCAAGCCAATCACTCTTGCTTGAATATCGAGGTCACGGCTGTGCCCCCATGGTTCGGCTGTTTGGGCTGCGCGCCTAGTTTCGACAGTACATCTGGCGGCGGTGGCAGCAGCATCGGAGGCACTGGTAGCGGGAGTGGCTCTGACGGCGACGATGAGGATGATTGCAGCACTGAAACAGCGCAAGCGTGCTCTACAGTCTGCATTAAAGGTTCCGACTGTGACATCGATTGCTATACTACGACCGGATGCTCGGTCACCCCATCGTCGACCAAGATTGTCGGCACACCTGCGCCCGGCTATGGGATCACCATGGAAAGCTGGCCTACGACAACTGAAGACCCCGCCGAGGTTCTGAGCAGCGCTATTTCCCAAGAATCGGTCCTCTCTTCCATGTTTGGATCTCTGTCTGTTCTGGAGGGGCTGACAACCACTGCAACTGGGCCTGCTCCGACGATTGGCGGTAGTGCTGGGCTTATCGAGCTCTTCTACTACCATACTAACGTAGATAGTGCACTGGCAGCAAGGACCCAAACGGGTAATTCGATTGTTGCCTGAGATATAGGGTGTCTAGATTCCCAAAGAGGCAAGAGGTGGGTCCTAATAGCGAAAGGGGGGTCCATATACATAGTAGTCCCCTAAAAAAAGCAGGTTCTCAAGTCACTTATTGGTCCACACACCACGGATGAGCTGCCTTCCGTATTCGAGACCCAAAGAAAAAGACCGGAATGGCAATCAATGACAAAACTGCACAAATAACAGCCTCAATGATCATGGTCCGATCGTATCCAATAGTATGGACTGCTGGTAGAGTGGCGTAACTCAGCCCAAAGGAGATAATGCCTCGACCTGCACATATGACAACCAAGAACGGTGCTGCTCTCTGTGGAAAGCTATCCACGGCATAGGTTATGCCGACAATATTTGCTCCGAGGAATGCAAAAAAGCTTGCATTAAACCCTATAACCACGGCACTCACATTCCAGCTAGTTGGATTAGCTGCAGCTTGCCCGTAGATAACGGCGCAGACCACCCCGATAATGGCTGGGATTGCCATCATCACAAGTCGATACTCTGGCTGATAAATACCATTGTTGCGGCGGCTCAGAGCACGAATCGTGAAGTCACCTCCATAGCCAAGGAGAGGTAGGAATATGAGGCAGGTAACAAGTTGACCTGCCTGAACATATCCCAAGGACGTGAAGGCAAAGTTATAGGGTGGGACCATGAGTATACTGGAAAATGTCGATGCCTGAAAGACGTAAACCCCAAGATGAGCACCATTGAGCAACAGAAGCCAGAGGACTGTTGGAACGCAGAAGCCCTGAAGAGCCTGCTTGTAGAATACAGGTATATCGCGTAGGCGTGGACTCAGAACATAAGGCTTTAAGTCGTCTTTCCAGCGACGAGGTCCGTATTTTCCAATGTCAAGCACGGTTCCGTGAGCACTGAGCGCAGCATTTTCCATGGCTTCGACTACCTTTGGATCTAAAGGAGCCTGTCCCTGAACTGCTTCCTCTGGGCGCTCAAAGTGGGACTCTGAGACAAATATAATGGACAAAACAAGTATGACGGCATTCATGATGGTGAAGAAACCGTACCACCATCTCCACCCCCATGCCGAAACCATGTATGTTGATGTAACGAAAAAGACACCAGCGGTGATGTTTTGAATTGAGATAAACCATGCAATCTTTCGACCTCTCTCGTGGAGAAAATGGATTTCTTGGACGATCAAGGGGGAGAGAGCCTCGCTTTGCCCTGCCGCGAGAGACATGATGTTCCGGCCTGCGATATGGCTGTTCAAGCTTTGTGAACACTGACACCAAATCCCTGCTCCGATGAAAAGCACCATCGATGCTAGGAAAACAGGCCTGCGACCCGCTGTGTAGGCCCATGGCATCGAAATCAAATTACCGACACCCATCAAGAGAGTCGGGTAGGTCAACAGGTCATTTGCCTTGGTTTCCTGCCCCGGATAGCTTTGTACCACTTCTGAGAATATGGGCCCCATTCCGGAGGCGAGCACAACGGCGGTGCAGCTGTATGCTGAGACCAGGACAAGGAGAACCCACTTTCGCCATGGTGGAAGATTCAGAGGATCTAGCCAGGTTAGGGGTGAATATCAACGTGGCAGCGAAAGCATACCCCTGGGATCAGCAGATGGGGTCGGTATGAGTACCACCTCATCATTTTTCAAAAGCTCGACTTGGCCGATGTTTTTTGAGTCAAGCTGGGAGTCTTGCGCGAGCTCGACGTGACTCACGTCCGTCTTATCCATGGTTGAGCAACCTGTCTCAGGAGATGCGAGAATGAGGGGGACTGATAAAACAGCTAAGGGATACCCAAACAGGCTGCTCTGATTCTTATAGCAGCAGCATTATTGGTGTGGGCTAGACCCGCAAAGCATTGAACTAGTTTTACCCCATGTTTGTAGCAATTATCTCCCCCACACGGCAATCCGGGGTAGCTTCACGCCCGCATGCCGAACCGAACCGAGCCGAACCGGAGGGCGAAGAATTATTCCCCAAACATTCAAGTGAAGTCAGTATAACTACCCATATCAGCATGTTTTGAATGAATCTTCCAGCTTGCCACATCTTCCCATCTGTCAGAAACCATGTCACTCAACTTCAATTTCCAAGCTCCCGTGGAGGAGCTGAAAGCGCCCACTGTGGACCATGGGGGTTATCAGCCCTTGAATCCACGCACTGAGACCCTTCCAAAGGGTTACTCGACAGCTCCAGGACGACGTACGCTATCTTGCGATATTTTCGTGGACCATGATGTTTCAATTACCGTACGAGACGGGTGCAAACTATACGCTGATATTTACCGGCCCCCCAACGCGTCCGCGCGATCAACTCCAGCCGTCCTCTGTTGGGGCCCTTTCGGAAAGAAGTTTAGCGGAATTGAATCTCTTCAGCTCATGACACCCTGGAATCTCGGCATCCCCGATGGAACCCTGAGCGGACTGGAGATGTTTGAAGCCCCCGACCCTGCCGAGTTTGTGGATCGTGGATACGCCGTGATAAATGTCGACTCTCGTGGCGCGTTCAATTCCGAAGGGACAATGGTCATCATGGGAACACAAGAAGCACAGGACGGATACGACGTGATCGAGTGGATTGCTCAACAACCTTGGTGCAATGGCAATGTCGGCATGGCTGGCAACTCGCACCTTGCCATCGTGCAGTGGTTCATAGCTGCCTTGAGGCCTCCATCGTTGAAAGCCATTGCGCCATGGGAAGGATGTGGAGACCTGTACCGAGAGCAATTTGCCCGAGGAGGTATCTACGGAGGTGACTTATTCGACCACCTTATCATGAAATATATTCTGCGCGGCCGCAACGGAATTGAGAGTTTCCGAAAAATGTTTCAGGAGCACCCACAAGCGAATGACTGGTGGAATGACAAGCGGCCAGATTTAGCGAAAATCAACATCCCGACATACATCACTGGAACATGGACCAACACCATGCATGGCATGGGTGCGATTCGGGGCTGGATGGAAGTTGATACCCCTGACAAATGGCTTCGATGGCATCCTTACCAAGAGTGGTACGATATTTGGGGAAATCAAGACGGTCGGAATGAGCTCTTGAGCTTTTTTGATCGTTATTTGAAAGGTATTGAGAATGATTGGGAGTCGACTCCAAAAGTCCGCATGGCGATTTTGAAATATGGAGAGAAGGAGCCTTTGGCCAACTTGGTTGAAGACAACTTCCCGATTCCTCGCACAAAGTACCGGAAGGCATATCTCAATCCTAATGGACGATTGAGCCTTGATGCGGCACCACGCCAGTCGGATCAAATCTCCTACAACTCGGAAAATCTTGAAGACATGGCGAAGTTCACCTACACCTTTACCGAGCGAACGCAACTCGTCGGAATTCCCAAAGCAGTGCTCTATATGCGATGTGATGACATGGATGACATGGATATATTCATTGTTTTGAATAAGTTGTCAGCATCGGGGGAGAAAATCTTCAGCCTCAACATCCCGTGGTCCAATCTTCCGGTCTCCAAGATATCCGATATCCCGGCGGACCAGCGCACGGAGGTCATTCTCTACCAGGGTCCAACAGGGATTCTCCGTGCTTCAAATGGCGGCATTGACACATCACGCTCCATGCATCCGAATTGGCCTTTCTATACGCATGAGAAGGAGGAGAAAATAGTACCGGGATCAGTTGTCCGATTGGAGATCGGGATATGGGGGATGGGCGTTGAGTATGAGAGTGGCGAAAGTCTGGAACTATCTATCAGTGGCTTTTATCAAGGTTTATCGAATTTTGGCACCACCGAGCATGTCAAAAACAAGGGAAAGCACTGGATCCATGTCGGTGGTGAGTATGATAGTCACCTCGTTCTGCCGTGGATATGAGGCAATGCAGTGCCATTGACCTCCAACTAGGCAAATATGTGTGGATAGTAGTGTATCACTCAGAATTATCATCAATGAGAAGGAAGTGTTATGGTGGCACCCAAACTTGTCACTCATACATAATGCTAGACACTTTTTGTAGTAGTGGGTAGTAACTTGGAAATTCATTTCTCGATTCTTACCGACAATCGGACTCAAGATTTCTATCTATCTTTTCTATTCTATGGTCTTTCTCTATGGAACAATCTAAATTCATCACGATTCAAAGACGGGAAGTGTTGCTCGCCTTGGCGGCTAGCATTTGACCGATACGACCGTCAACCTTGCTGAACATTGCCGCAACAGCCTGCCTGAGATCAGCAGGCAAGTCCTCCAAGGTTTCCGATATATTGGCAATCCAGTTCCTTCTTTCGTTCTCGTCAAAGACCCGATTCCACAACTCGCGGGGCTGAAGGAAATCCTCATCTTCAACCAAAAGTTCGTTCTGACCAAGAGTAGCATTTCGCTCAATTGGCTCTGTGTGTCGCACGTCGGAGAGAGTTTGACTGGGAACACCTGGGCTCAATGAGCTGCGGACGTAATTTGGGTCACCACCATAGTTGTGAGTGATGGTACCCATGCCATCGCGCTCGAAGGGGTGATATACGGGGCAGATCGCGCGGTTCGGAGGGAGCTGCGTATAGTTTACGCCAAGGCGGTATCGTTGGGCGTCGGGGTAGGCGAACATTCGGGCTTGGAGCACTGGAGAGAATTTCGGGTTAGCTTGATGGGTAAATTGCAGGAAATACTAGGGTCGCACTCACTGGGATCGGGTGTCATCGCGATTCCGGGGACCATATTCGAGGGTGAAAACGCGGCTTGCTCGATTTCCGCGAAGTAATTGCTAGGCTTTGAAGGGTTAGCCGGTGCATCATATTTCCACGAATCTTTCATACGTTTTTGTTCAGAGTCATTTTGCCAACCTCAATCAAGGGGAATTCCTTGTGGGGCCAGACTTTGGTAATGTCGAAGAGGCCTCGACCAAATGTCTCAGCCTGCGCGGGCTCCATAATCTGCACATAGAGCTTCCAGACGGGATATTGTCCACTCGCGATTGCATCCCACAGGTCTTGGTTATGATAGTCGGGGTTTGCCCCCGCCATTCGAGTGCCCTGCGAGCCTGAGAAATGCGTAATCTCGAGAGTAGGTCGGAAGTGAAACTTGCAGTAGCGGAATGTGCCATCTGCTGTCACCAATTTGAAAGTGTGGACACCGAATCCTGTCACTCGACGAATTGAGTCAGGGATACCCCGAGAGCCAAATAGATGCATCAAGGCGTGGACGCTTTCCGGTTGGTTGGTATGGAAGTCCCAGAACTAATAGATTAGCCTTTTTGGCTTTCAAGATAGGGATGGCAGACACACCATATTCCAGTCTGGGCGATTTGTCGCCGGGTGTCGTTTATGACTCCTATTCAAGGAAGGGAACCGGATTGGATCGCGCACAAAGAAGACGGGCTGCAAATGGTTAGGCAGGCATTTTGGAAAATGAAGACTCCCATCTCACAATATGGTTCCCGACAATGTCATGATTGCCATCCTCAGTGAAAAACTTCACAGAGAAGCCTCGCACATCACGAACAGTATCTGCGCTCCCCTTCTCGCCGCCCGTTGTACTCAGACGGAACAAAACCGGGGTTTTTTTGCCGACGCCGTTGAGGAATTTTGCTGACGTGAGAGCCGCGATGTCATTGGTAACCTCAAATTCACCCCATGCACCTGAAGCCTTGGCGTGGACCACTCTATCGACCGTCAGCCCGGGTACTAGATAAGCTATTGAGATTCGGTTGGATTGAGTTCGTTACACACCGTTCGGGTATACGTTCTCGGTTAAAATGAGTGAGGGTCTCAATGAGGAGCGTGTCGCCCAATGTCGTATAGGCGCCACCACCAAACGTAGGAAAGGTAGTGCTAACAGACGGGTCGGTCACTGGCTGGCCTTGGGATTGTTAGAGGAGTATGTCTTGAATGAGTGATCGAGGTCAGAGAGAAGCATACCTTCTGCCAAGGTAAAATTCGGCTTGGACATTTCGATCGCTTTCTTGGCTTTGTCAGACTGGAAAGAATTAATTGATATGCATTGTCTTCGGGGGAGGTATGGGGGCTTTTATTTGGTCTGCCCTGATGATAAGACATGCGACTCTCCAATTTTGATCTTTCAAGACCGAGCTATCACCGGCCATTGTTCCCAGGGTAGTAGAAGGGAAAGCAAAACGAGCGCCCCCAAAGCCTCCTGCTCATAGAAATTGATGCCGGACAGCCGTGTCAGATTATCGGGCGCAACTCCAATATCAAAATCGGTGAGGGGATACATATGACATGTGAGACGCGCCGACGAGTTGAGACACGGCGTTTATAGAAGGAACTGATCTGATTGGCCGAGAGATCGGCGAAGGAACGACGGGCCGAGACTTGCCCCACCCGAGTGACAGGCGAGAGTTCTCCGATCAATTTCCGAGTCTTCGCCGTCTTCGCCGTCTCCAAATATTTTTAACATTCCACAGCTTGCACACTTTCCGCCAGCACTATTGGCTATCTACCCCTTCCAAGTTTAGAGGTTCGTGCGGGGTGGCTTTTACTTCCCCTCATGAGGGGTATACATCTGGACCCTGCAAAGCTTAACAGCCACTATCGTCACGTCTGGAACCAGCCCTATGGCCCTAAACAGACGCGCCTTGCATATTTCCGCCTTCTTACACGTTCGAGGCTAGCCTTTTTGAGAAAGTCCTCAGAACCTTGAGGCTTGTATCTCGTCATGTAGACCGGATTTCGGCACGGGCTCATTCAAAATGCCCTCACCACCAAGGACGTGAATATAAAGACCAGCTTCCTCGTCGTCTTTGGCTCCAGACATCCACAATCATCCAACCTTCCCAAGAACCAACAGAAGACTCTCTGATCTAAATCATTTTCCCCCCTACAGTTTTCAAAACCCTCACAATGGCATTTGTTTCCAATGGAGCCGAGTACGACTTCGTCGTCGTTGGTGGTGGCACCGCCGGCAATGCGATTGCCGGTCGCCTTGCTGAGAACCCCGATGTGCGAATTCTGGTCGTCGAGGCTGGCATTCCCAACCCCGATCAAATTGAACAAATCACCACTCCCTCCAAGGCATTCACCCTTCGCGGCAGCAAGTACGATTGGTCTTACAAGACCACTATGATCAAGCGCGAGGACTACGAGCGAGTTGAGAAGCCCAACACTCGCGGAAAAGCCCTTGGTGGAAGTTCTTGCGCCAACTACTTCACCTGGATCCCTGGCTCCAAGCCAACCTTCGATGACTGGGAGGCTTTCGGTGGCCGGGACTGGAACTGGAACAACTGCGTCGAGTATCTGCGCAAGTGTGCTACATACCACGATGACGAGAAGCTGTACCCCACTGAGCTTGGCAAAATTGGCACCGGTGGGCCCGTGCAGATCTCTCATGCCGATTTGGTCCCGGAGATGAAGCCTTTCCGTGATGCGCTTACTGAAGCTTGGCTCTCCAAGGGTCAGCCCCTTAGCGAGGACATCTACTCCGGTGAAATGAAGGGTCTCACCCACTGTGTTGACACCATCCATAAGGGTGAGCGCCAAGGCAGCTTCCTCTACCTGAAGAACAAGCCCAACGTCACCATTCTCTACGGTGTTAGATCAAAGAAATTGATCATTGATCCTGCAACTCGCGTCTGCTCTGGTGTGACTGTGGTCAGCGATGAATACGACACCGAGCTCAGCGTCTTTGCTAGCCGCGAAGTGATCCTTTCCCAAGGTGTGTTCGAGACACCCAAGCTTCTGATGCTCAGCGGTGTCGGCCCAGCGGACGAACTGGCCAAGCATGGCATCAAGCCCATCGTTGAGTCCCCTCACGTTGGCCAGCACTTGCTGGATCACCCCATCGTACCATTCGTCCTCGAGGTCAAGGATGGATACAGTCTGGACAACCACATCCTCCGCCCCGGTCCATTGAACGACCAGGCCCTCTCCACCTACCAGCGAGACAAGACCGGTCCCGCCAGTTCCGGTTTCTTGGAACTCGTGGGATTCCCTCGTATCGACGAGCGCTTGGAGAAGTACCCAGCCTATCGCGAGGCTAAGGCCGCTAACGGTGGACTGGACCCATTCGGACCCGCTGGTCAGCCCCACTTTGAGCTTGATTTTGTTGGTTTGTTCAGCACTGCTTTCCAGTGGCACTACCCGATGCCCGAGAAGGGAAGCTACATGACTGTCATTGTTGATTTGCTTCGACCGCTTTCCGAGGGCGAGGTCACATTGAACAACGCGAACCCCAAGAACCAGCCGAACATCAATCTCAACTTCTTCGGCAATGACCTTGACATCCTGGCTATGCGCGAGGGTGTTCGCTGGACCTACGATGTCCTGACTAAGGGCTCTGGCTTCAAGGATATCGTCCTCTCTGAGTATCCCTGGAAGATGCCTCTTGAGTCTGACGATGACATGAACCGAGCCGTCCTCGATCGCAGTCAGACTGGATTCCGTAAGATCATCCCCCAAAAAACCTTGACAAAATGCTAATGGTCCCTCTAGACCCTTGTGGTACTGCCCGTCTCTCGAAGAACATTCACCAGGGTGTTGTGGACTCGAAGCTTCGAGTACATGGAGTGCACAACCTCAGAATTGCCGATGCTTCGGTCATTCCTGTCATTCCCGACTGTCGCATTCAAAACTCGGTCTACATGATTGGCGAGAAGGTTAGTACTGACATATCTCCCTCTTTTTGAATATTCTAACATTTTCTTAGGGTGCGGATATCATCAAGGCTGCACACAAGGATCTCTATGCCGCTCAGAACATTCCTCCCCTTGTTGCCAGCAAGCTGTGAGATGCCTGAGCTCGCTCAAGCGCACAATTTTGATTCTCTCAGTGACATATATAATCTTTCTTTATCCTAGACTTGTGCTTCTTTGTTTTTAATGTATTCCGTTTCTTAGAATTGATTTTCCTTCATATTCTTCAAAACAATCCCTACTTCCAAGGTTTGGACATGTGGGCCAGCAATTAAACTTCCTTCCTGAGGTCACTGTGTGAGAACCTGTCTTCTAGCCCCAGGGACTTTGAACACAATAAGTAGGGTTAAAAAGTGGAATCTTTTCAATTGAAAAAGGCCATGTACAGTGCTGTTCCATACCTAACCTTGGAAGCCCTGGAGTATTTGACCTTGAGTACTTCGACCACAGATATCATATTTAAAAGACCTTTGGAAAGATAGCAAAAAAGACACCTTGAATTTTATTTGATGGAAATCTAAAAGATCTCTAGAAAGACAGCAAGAAAGGATAGACAACTTTATTCTATACAAGTCGGCCAGGCTATATAGAAGGTGAATTCCAAAGTATTCCAACAAGGTCAAATACTTATGAAGCTTGCGTTTGTTTTTAAGGTTGCCCAGGTGCAATGTTGCTACCTTCCTCCAGGGCTCAACCTTAGAAGTCGGCTACTTTCTTGAGACAGCGATCTCTGGCTCCCCTTCTTTCACGCGCTTCTTCGACTCTTTCCAAGCTGTTTCCAACTTGGCCAATTCAAATTCCGCAACATCGAGCTTTCTCCCCATCCATTTGTCCTTTGCGACAACCGGATCCCAATCCTTTTTCTGCTCCAGGTTGTCATTAACTTCTGTCGCCTCTGCTAACCATCCTTCCCATTGCTTTGTATTTGGTGCGATTTTGTGGGTTTTGATCCACTCAATACTTTTGGTGGCCTTGATAGCCTCCCATAGAACTTGTGTGAAATCATCCTTTTGAACCCGTTTTTCTTTACGCTCCTTCACAACAAATCGGCATCCCATGTTCCACATATCCTCCGGTTGCGCCAAAAGTGCCATGACCCAGTACAGGAAGTTCAGAATGATGTAGGCCAGGCCAACCGCGATCTGTATCTCCCAGCTGCAGTTGCTGAAGAATATGATGGCAGCCATCAGCAAAATTGTGCTTGCGCCGAGAAGGCACTGGTGTTTCCATCCGTTGCATACATAATTACAAGTCTCGGCGCCGGTGTAAAGCTCGCGTGCCACCTCCTCGGTACAGTTTACGACGACGAACGCCCCGGATCGCGTTTTGATGACAACCGATCCATTTTTTACCTGGAACTTGGCTTTGCGAAGGGATAGTATCGGTCGCCATTGAGCAGACGCACAAGCCATGCTGGTCGAAAGTGACATGGACCCCAAGCCGAGAAATGCAACCGCTTCATGCTGCACACCGGCCCAGACGAAGAGTGCGATGGTCATCAGAATTGATGCAATTGTCACCATATTCAGCATTGAGAAAGAATGCAGCTCAATGATTACCTTTCGAATATCATTCTTGGTTTTCTTCTTGCTGCTCCGGTCACCTCGTTCGGCCTTCTCAACATCAACGGTCGCTCCTCGTGTGTTTTCCTGTTCCGTGTTCTCACTTTCGCGTTTGATCTCTTCGGCGATATTTTCCTTGTGTTCAATATCGAACGATTGGAACTCATATTCCTTGAGAGATCCGATTTTGTGGATGACATTGGCAAAGAAATTGACCTCGTCGACACGGTAGCCGCCATGGACTCCATACACTGTCGCGTCTTTGTACGAAGGCAATCGTGTTGGCCGGTCGGGATTCAACATTGTCTCGGGAGCCGGCAAGAGTCGAGGAATGATGCCAAACGTCGATGCAGTAATGACATGTGCCTATTTTTGAGTGGCGGATCCACCGACAACTGCCAGTAAGCCGACGATGTCGAAGCTCCAGGAAGAATCCTTTTCGACGTTGAGAGGAAACCAAACCATCATGCAGTACTCAGAGCAGATAGCCTGAAAAATTGCAATGCATGACAGGAATTGGACGCTATCCTATCTTAAATAAACCAACTTCAAAACTGGGGCTGAAAGACGTGGGGCGGATCCTGAGACCCCGAGGAACATGCAGGGTTGAACGCATATTTCTTTTCCTTTTTGTCGGTCTGATCCTCCATCAAGTCACAGACACAAGCAATCGAGCCAGGTTCAAGATGCCGAAAAGATGCCCCTGAAAAAGGAAATTTTTTCGAAACTAAAACGGGAGGGAAGGTGAAAGTTAAGTGAAGATCAACAGAATTTCCGTCATCTCCACTTCGGATTTCCTGGTTGTTTGCCAGTCCTGCTTTTTTGAAGAGGCGATCGCGGGTACGGAGGGAGTACTTGATGGGAATATATTCACGTTCAACAGATGTCATATTTTTCGAATTGGCTGAAACCTACTCCATAATTGACATGTTTTCGGAACCACTGTTCTTGCGGAGATATTTGTTCAAATCTTGAGTTTGGTCGGCATCACCCGGTAACGAGCTGCGCGAACGAGGCAACCACCTGGGCATGAACGCACGCCATGCAGACGAGGCGAGTCTACCGGCTGGACCAAATCTCAGAATCAAACGCCTAGTGCGTCTTCATTCGGTCTCATGCATAACCAGCCGACTTTTGGTCCAATCATATGAGAGGACCTTTTTCCGAACGCACAGTGGGGCCCACCAAGCTTGTAGGCTTTGGTGGATCGGGCCGTCAACATCACCCACATCGAACACCTGTCAGATGCCACCAAAATGTGAAATCGAAGATTTATCCTATACTAGGCCATGATCGCCGAGTGATGAGCCTTGAGCGCTCCAATGAAGGACCAATCAGGCAAAGACTCATCTGAAAACATGTTCACTCATGTGCGCTGCAATATGGATATTGCTTTTTCTTCTTCTCACGGTCGTTGCGGCGATTTTGGAATAAAAAGGGGATTTCATTGATCGGCGACTACCACCACCACCACTTGTACGAACTATCCTTGGGCCTCGCGGGCGTCTTATTCAATTCTGCACAAATTCTTTCAGTCTGAAATTATTGTCAAAAACAAGCAAAAAAAAAAAAAAAAACTTGGAGGATCCCATCGCTAGTTGAGGAGTAATGAGGTCCCGAAGTAACAGAGATCACATGGTGCCAGCTCAAAGCATTCTTCGCATGTCGAGTCTCCAAAATCTAGACTTAAGTTCATGATAACCACACTTGCGAGTTATAAAAACAAGCTTGCTCCGGCGGGCTGCCCAAGTGTGGGGCTTATCGCCGCCCCATCTATGGATGGACCGGTCACCATGGCACTCTTTACGGCCCTATGTGCGTGTGAAAATTAATCCGAATGACAGTCCAGTACAAGAAATGGTAACAGGACAGCCTTGGCAGTGAAATCTGTCAATTGAGGACTTTCACCATTTGATTTGTCCGCAGAATTTGGTATCAAGGGGGTCTCTTTGCCACCCCGGTAAAACATAGATATTACGACAAAGCCGTTGTTGAATTCGATTACACTTGAAGGACAGAATTGGTATCTACGTGGTTGGTGTTGATCTTTGCGGGTTTGTTGAATTTCCAAGGTTAAAACGCGCCCTTTCATTGTTTTGTAGTTAACACATCCCAGACGGAAAAAACCACAACTCTAAAATAAGAGGCGATGTACTAGTTGATATCTTCTGCTTCTAGATTCAGAAGCAGTTCGAGAATGATCTGGCGATTTTCGTATTCCGGATGCTGCATGGCAAACTTGACAGTCTGGCTTTGAAATTGGGTCCCTTCGCGAATTTCGCTGAGGGGTACGCTACCCCGGCCGTAAAATGCATTTGGATCTTCTTGGTCTCTGTAGTAACCGCTATCGGCAGTCAGGCACTTGATCCCACTGCCCGAAATGACCTGCCGCAGAGTCCCGTTCACCACATCGTGAATCTCAACGAGTTCATGGTTGAAAACGACCAAGAATCTTCCATCAAGACAGGCGCTATACGCTTTGCAGTGGAACAGAATGGGCTTTCGGTGCGATAAAGTGAAGGTTGTATCGAGGTATATGGCAGTGGATTGATAGACAGCAAGGTATTGGTGTCCAGAAAAACGTGAATGTCTGTCAGTGAGCTCAAACATTCCTATTGGTGGTATATCATCCCCAACTATACTTGCAACATCACAAGTACGATTGGATTGGAGGGTGCTTGGATCTGATTTCGTATATCCAGATAGAGAACGGACAAATCGAGAGCGAAGGGAAGTCTTGTCGATTCGTTCTGGGGTCATCCTCATCAACGAAGATCCTATGTGGCTTATCTTGACCAATCTGGGATCGATTATGATCCTTGTACCAAATTGCTCAAGCTCTCCTGTCGACGAGGTCGTGAAACAGTGGCAACCAAGAAAAACTTGTTGCTCTCCCCAAAGCACATCCGTGGCTGTGCGAAACTCCGCGGTACCTTCTACTGCGTCAGATATCAGAAGAATCCTGAATTCTCGATGCTCGAAACCCTTGGAGTATATCGAACTTCTATAAATTAGCATTGGTTTGCCATTTTCATATCCCGCGGTGATGATTTCCACTTTGTCTCCGCGCGATACAACACGGGGTATCCTGTCGGCGAAGGACGCCACGGTTTCGGGGGCGAACACCTCAAATGGCAGGCCCGACCCACGCAATTCCCGTCCAAACAATCTTCCATCTGCGAGAAAAACAAGAACCTCGTGTTTCTCAAAGACATGTATCTGGGTGACTTGGTGGCCTGGGAGTATCTGAATTTCATTGAGGTTAGCATCGAAACTTCGTTTCTGGCCTGGCAACAGATATTCCTGACCTGTGTGCCTTCCCATGATGCTGACTCAGGGCCAAAGATAAAGACTCCGTCATCCGTTCCAATCAGTGAAATATTGAGAAGACCTTTCAGGTTGATCGTAACAGCGCAATTAACGTTTGAAATGTATACTCCGGGGTATGAAGATGTACGCTGCAGGCTTCTTGTATGAGCACCCTTCATGGCACGATCTAGAGCGGTCCCTGGCGCAAGAGCAATTCTGGACGAGGGCTGATCGCGTGAGTACTTGAATTCTGTGCCCAAAATGAGATTTAATCTGTAGGGCTCTCGGTTCAAAGAAACTAGCGAAGAAGCATATTGCGTCTTGGCTTGAATGATCTTCTGTGCCCAATTCGAGTAATCTTGCCAAGAAAGTGCATGAAGAGCATACACTTTATCCTTCCCAAAATGCCTAATCTTCAAGGGGTTTGGAGGAGCCTTTTTGTTGTCAGGCATCTGCGTTATCAAAGATGCCCGATGAACATCAGTGTCTAGTTCCAAGCCCAAAAGATGTATGGGAATCGGAGCTTCTGAGATTTCATACTCTTTCACTTCAAAGGTAGGTGAGCGGTTGGCTAGGAATACGAAACGTCTCTTGGGCTTCGCTTTTGCGATTGGTGTTGTCAACAGAAGGTGGCTATCGAGCAGGATCGCATGAATATCAGTCCAGGGCTCCTTGGTCAAACGCTCGAGGGCTTTCAGGGTTTCTCGTCGCCGAAGAGTTCCCTGGAATAAAATTTCTCGGCTCCTTTCGCGTAACCCACGATAAAACTCAACACGGTCCATCTCCACCGAGGGGTCAGAATAGAGGTGGGGAATTAATTCCAACAACTCCAGTCTCTTTTGCTTGCTCTCAATCACCTTTCCGCAATCGGCCTGAAGGACTTCCAAGTGAAGGATTGCCTGGATCAAATCGTACAAATCCTCATTGTTCTCGGCTGTTTTTCGCCGTGCAGCTCTCAGTAGTAGGAGGTATCTTGAGACCCGCTCGATGGGGCTCTTTAGATATGTGTCCCAAGCAAGTCTCTTGGAATCTTTGTGTTCACGGGCCTGCCTTAGGAATTGATCGAATTGTGGGTTGCTCGCCGCTTCTTTGCGAATCATGCTTTTGGCTTGTGGGTAAGCAGCACTGTAGTCCAAATATACCTGTCTCGCTTTCACGATCCAATCGCGAAATATTTTACCAACCCCAATAATGAACGGTCGCTGTCTTCTTTGGCAATCAAGGAGCGATTTGAACATAAATTCCCGATTGACAGCTTCAACTGCGCCGATACCACCAAAGGCCTGCTCCACAAAGTCCATCTTGTGTTGATTTGAGAGAATGGGAGGGTGAACTTGGATCAATTTATCTCTGTAAAGGGTTCCAACGACCGCCAACTGGTCAAGATAGTCATACTCCGTGAACAAAATCTCATGTAGAATGTTCTGGCGCGCGATTTCACGATTTGACATATTGCTCGTCACTTCCTTTGGGACATCATAATATTGAGCCCAATTATAGCCCCTCGGTGGAACCTCGACCTGCACATTTTCCAGACTCCCCATGAAAGGATTGAGGGTGAGATCGGTGGTCTGATCATAGTCTGGCACTTCTCTGGTCTGCCAATAAAAGTTCCACTGTTCATCTTCGGTCTCGAGGGGCAATTCGAGCGCGAGTATAGTCGATAGAGAGTCCCGATCATCACATTCATCTCCCGTGAAGTCTTGCAAATGGGCCTCAAGTCCTTCCTTGATGGTCTCTGTCATCATTTGACCCTCGTAACTCGTTGTCTCGTCTGGTGATCCGGAGGCATCTGAGGTTCCATCCATTTCTTCATAATACCCCTCGAGTGAGATGCGAGAGAAGGAAAGTAAATGTTGGGCCACGTGGGAGAAAAGACCATCGGTATCACGAGTCGGTTGGTCGTCTTCATCACAGAAAGGACATCTTGAAAGGGTCAGACTTCCCGACTTGCTCTCATAGCAGGCCTCCAGAAGATCTTCGAGGTCGGATTCATCAAACTGATCTGCATGAAGCTCATACATATGATCTTGAAATCCAGACTTCGTTTCAAACAAACAAGGGGTGTCATGGGTCGAGTCCATACAAGTCCAACTCCCAGGAGAAATGTGTTCCTTTCTCATATGCATCATCCAATCTTTGCTTGATTTGAAAAGAGTGTTCGGAGTGGGACAGGTGTCCATAATGCAAACGTAGGGCATAATGTCGCCTATTATATGCTTCCTAGTTTACGTTATCGTCGTAAGCTGAGTGAATCCCTTTTGTGTGGAATCTTTCATTGCATACCTCCAGAGCTCTCCACTGAGCTCTTTGACGGGACACAAAAGCAGACAGTACGGGCATTCCCATTCTTTTTGGCCCACTGGAACATCCGGTGGCTGTGGAAGATTTGCATCATTATCCTCAATTTCGGGATCTTGGTGGTTGATCGAGGATTGGATCGACTGCTCCAATGATGCACCGGTGTACTGTACCGTTGTAGCCGACAATATTGAATGTTCCACTCGCTGAGTATGTTGAATTTGCACGCTTCTCTTTCTTCTCGGATTTCTGGTCACAGTACTGGCTACGCTGAAGCTGGTTGAAAGGACCGAGCGTGCTGCAGAGGAAGGTGATTTCTCATTCCTGACATTTAGATCCTCTGTGGGTCGTGACTTTCGAGATTTGAGGTAGGAGAAGTTCTGCTGACGAAGACAGATTGTTTCTATGAGTCTTGCTCGAAGATTAGGTGTGGCAGATGATGTTTTCAGGTGGTGTTCCACGAGTCGGGTTGCAGCCTTGCGAAACTCCTCTGTCAGGTTTATTCCACCTGGACCGTATTCCACGTAGTTGGCAATCTTGATGAATCTATGCAGGATCCCCGACCGTCGAACTGCCCTCGAGAACCTGAATAATTGATCCAGCGTCTCCTCGATTACCTCGGGGTTGGCTGTATCTTTTGCTTCAGGTGGTCGCAAACTGCATCCTATAGACGGTAAATTTAGGTCAGCAATCTAACAAGAATTCAGGATTGCGGAGTTAATACCGGTCAGGTTGGCTTTCAGATCATCTAACAGGTCGGCCATTGCGGAGTGTAGTATGGATGCATTGCGCAATCTCCAATCCATCGAGGTACGGGTACGCTCAAAAATGAAATTGTTTGACGTCCACAAGTTGAATCGAAATAGTTGATTCTCAGCCTCCTCGACGTCCGGAGAACCAGGCCCCAAGGCATTCCTCCAGAGCTCGAAAGCAACCTCCACTTCTCTGGCCCGATCCGCGATAGACATCTCTGCCGTTGGTCTCAGACCCGTTTGTCGCGTGTCTCGGGTGTGCTCTCTGCGCTTTCGGGCGGCGTTGTCATTTCGCTTACGAGGTGCAGCCAAGAAAGTGGGGATCAGCGTCTTTTTGCCTAAAGGGCGATGTTAGCGCTAGCTCATGCACAGCCGATTTGGGGGCTGATGGATGACAAAGGCCTTGGCTGTTCACCTGGGCACCTCCATAAGCCCCGCCCATCCGATCTTGTACCTTTGCAAGACCTCTGGCATTTGGTCTTTGTTTGGTACAAGGCTCGGGCCGACCCATGTCTGCACCGTTATGTGCGACACCCAGCGCGTGGTTGCGGAAGCGGAAGCGGGGCCCCCGTTGGCGGAGACGGTTGCAGACGTTGCAACCGCGTTTGTTGAAGCCATCAACCGCGGTCGCCCGGCCTCAGGAACGCTTCATAGAAGTTTGAAAATATCATTGGCCCATCTGGTGGCTGAAATCAGATCGATACAGGTCCTCTACGCCCTAACGCGTCGGAAATCGCTCGAGACCTCACTTCGCGAAGTGGCGGACGCGCTTGATCGAGTTCTATGTGGTGAATATGTGAAGACCCGATATCAACAATTGTTGGAAGAGGAAGCAAAGTCACGGGCCCCCACGTTCCCTCTTTTTTTTTCATTCTTCGCCAAACCAAAGGACCCACCTGCAGCCGAAGGCATTCAATGGAACAAAGGCCCCTTTCCGCACCTTTTGTTGTTTCGCCAGCTCATCTGTCGATCGGACGTACGAAATCTTGACCTCGACGAATTCCTTATCCGCGATGACCGACTGCTGCGAGAGCTCATTCTCCTCGTCAAACGCTGGAATTCGCTTGTGGATGATCTGTATGATAGCACTGAGGTTGATGAAGATGTAGAACCCTCCGGTGGTGACTGTCCAAAGCCTCCTGTGGTCGAAGCCATCTTTCACCGTGAAGACAACGTTCGGAAATTGTCGGAATCCTTGTACAACTCTCTGCACACCAACTGGCCGTGCCAGACGGAACATCACGATCATAATGGGCGATTGGGCCTTTGCCTGGAAGCCAAATTTTTCTTGGATCCTCAATGGAGTGCCCCAAAGGAGCTTAATGACAGCCTTTTTATGCTTTTAACGGGTCCGGATATCCTCCAAGAGTGCAGGGTTTGTGTCAGTGATTACGGGTAAGGAAGATCCATCGTTGCTGTTCATGTTTCTGGCAGGGAGGCTGACTTGACAATGTACGGTAGTGTCGAACAAGGCTCCCCTGCTTGTTTGATAATGCATGACGATCAATCTCGAAGTGTGTGTCTATATCTGACCACTGATGGTCAGAACCAGCTTTGGGATAAACAGAGGCTAGCTCGGCCGCTCGAAGTTATACTAGAAGGGGAAAGTTACATTGAGATGAGCCTCACCGAATTGCAGGCCATTATCAAGCCAACTTATGCAGCGAAGCGAGTGATGGGCGTCACACTAGCTCGATGCATTTTGCACCTCTTTGAAGGACCGTGGCTGAATGAAGGCATGTCTATCGATGATATATACGTCTACTGCAAGGTACAGAATGATCAACCGTATCCTCAGTTCGACAAAGTCTTCATCGCTACCAAATTTGGCCCCGATTACAATCCTGGGCCCCAGTCCCGCGGTTACAAAATCCATCCTTTTCCAACAATCCTTGCACTTGGGATCATACTTTTGGAGATTGAACTCGGAGAGGATATCTTGGACATCAAGAACGACCCTTTATATGCCTCAAAAAGGCAGAAACCATTTTACGTCGCTCAACATCTTCTGAAGGAGTTTCGCAAGCGATTCAATCTTGATTCTGGTCTCGTGAACGCTGTCACATTCTGTATAGACCGCGCGTCCCTTGCCCATTTTGACACCTTGAATTCTGAAGACCTTCTCTCTAACCAGCAATTCATTGACACATACTACAAGAGAATTGTTCGTCCACTTGAGCAAGATCTTGTGAATGGAGCTCACTGGACCTGGGACCAAGTTGAGCAGCTGCAATCTCCCAGCTTTGCCGATGCTGGCATCTGCAAAGTGTTCACGAAGGGGGCTGTAGAACTTCCACGTATCAGACTCGCTGAAGATCGTGCACGAGATACACCCTTGGGCATGATAGAAGAATCCCCCAGAATATCCAAGGATCAATCAATCCGCGATTTGTCAAGGAATGCCCCAATGCCCATTTTGGAAGAGCGACGCGTGACGTCATATCAAGCATCGGACTGGCCCGATGCAAACAAAGCAGACACAAACAGCAGAGACTCTTCAAACAACCCATCGTCCGCAGCATCTTCAAATCAGCTTAAGCAATGTCCTTCTCGGCCTCTGACACGGAATGACTTCACTGTCGCAATCATATGTGCTCTTCGAACTGAGGCAAATGCCGTCCAGGCTATATTTGAAAAATACTGGGAAGATGACAACGGCGTTTATACATATGGCAAGCAGCCAAACGATCCAAACTCATACACTGTAGGGTCGATTGCGAATCACAATGTTGTTCTAGCGCATCAACCCCGAATGGGAAAGGCTACTGCAGCAAATGTTGCATCTGCTTGCTCAATGAGCTTCCCTAACATCAAACTTGCCCTCATTGTTGGAGTATGTGGCGGTGTTCCATTCCCCGGTGGAAGCACTGAAATCCTTTTGGGAGATGTCGTCATCAGCAAAGGGATTGTTCAGTATGACTTTGGCAGACGTTATCCAGGTCACTTCCGACGCAAGGCCACTGTTGATGATCAGCCAGGTCGCCCTGATCGTGAAATTTCCTCACTGCTAGCTCAGTTGGAAACCAATCGACATCGGACGAATTTGCAAGAAAAGATAGCAGCGGAGCTTTTTCATATGAGTGGTAATTCCAAAGCAGACGCCAAGATCTTCTACCCAGGGGAAGCAGAAGACAAATTGTTTGCTGCGACATACGTCCACAAGCACCGGGGTATCTCAAGATGCCACGGAGACTGTGAGGATGGAATTTGTGACGATGCCATTGACTCTACATGTGACCAGCTTGGTTGTGACCAGCGTCAACTGGTTCCCCGGTCCCGTCGAAATACACACAACAAACCCGCTATACACTTTGGCTTGATTGCGTCGGGAGATACGGTCCTCAAATCTGGAGCAGATCGAGACAAGATTTCAAAGGAGGCAAAGGTAATAGCCTTTGAGATGGAGGGATCTGGCGTGTGGGATGCAATCCCTTGTGTCATCATCAAAGGCGTCTGCGACTACGCAGATAGCCACAAGAACAAGATGTGGCAAGATTATGCGGCAACAACCGCAGCCGTTTCGGCTAAGGCTTTTCTTCGTCATTGGATAAATGGTCCTCGTTAGCCAAGATCCTCTCATGAATACCAATCCATTTCTGGCTGAGATAGTA
Organism: Penicillium bialowiezense; assembly: GCA_026122735.1. NCBI lineage: Eukaryota > Fungi > Ascomycota > Eurotiomycetes > Eurotiales > Aspergillaceae > Penicillium > Penicillium bialowiezense. Next base: position 4,190,734 of record JAKZFB010000002.1, read on the forward strand.
CCCAGTACTGGACCATTGTGTTTGTTGACCTCATCTTTGAGCCTTGGGATGTATGATGTTTGCGCTCAGTCACAGCCTTTATCCTCCATTAGACAACCACTCATGTGTGGAGCATCAACCTCTTCCAACCCTTTTTTTGTCATCCTCTACGAATGGGGGCTTCGCTTTGTCGAGTCAAATCTCCTGCGCATCATATATGAAGCTGGTAACGCCCACCCCCATCATACTGCGGGAGCTTCACGTATTTCTTTGGCTATACGGGGATTTGACGAATGTAGTGATTAGGCCCCGGGGGGACCACACGCCGGTGAAACGACTTGATAAATTATACTAATTAAAAATCCTTTAACTTTTGCTCAAGGCGGAATGGTACGCCTCTCACTTTTCAATCCTCGCCTCCGTGTGCACATCGGCACTGTCAACTGATTGCGACAGAGATGTTTCACTCTGACTTTGTTGCGACACCGAGTTTGATGTAGATTCGGGTTCAGGGCCAGATTCTTCATCCGTCTTCTCCCTGCGAACGTCCAACGCAGGCGCAAATCGGCTTTTGATCCTAATTTGCTTTCCATACTTGTAAAACAGGAATGGTATCACACCTAGGACAGCAGCAACTCCACCGATGAGACTTCCTCCACCTCCAACTCCCAACGCTGTGAACATCTGGTTTGTGAAAAGAGGTGCTGCAGCGCCGCAGGCTGATCGGGCGATGGTGTTTGCGGCAATAGCGGAGGCGGCGTACATCAGGTAGCAGTCCACGAGATAATTCAAGTATGCGACGAAGATGAGGAGCAGACAGCTTGAAAGGAAGCATCCAGCGAGAGTGGGCACGATCCAGTGAACCTCGCTTTTGGGAAGGTTAGTGGATCTTCATGAAATATTCATCACAGAGTAACTCACTTGTATTGTGCTGACCATGCAAACCAGAACATTGTGAGGGGGAATCCGACACCACCGATCATCGCGAGAGTTAGTCGATCTTCAGGCACCGTGTCTGCCATCGTCTTTTCACCCCTCTCGATCTTCCGTTGGCGAATTCGAGTGTCGACCAATACGATAACACCGCCAATCAGTGCGCCGACAACAGTTCCAATCAAAGGTAACTCCCCGACGCCGGAGTTCCATCCTCGCTTCTCTTGGAATACGATGGGATAGATAGTGAAGAGCATGTAGAGCAAAGTATACACTACCGCCATGTAGATCGCACAGAGCAAGGAGATCGGATCGAAGAGAATGATCCACGGCCGTGTGATGGCCACCTTATAAATATCGACGAGCGTCTTGTCACCACTCTCCACTTTGGCTTTCACATTTTCATAGCCGGGGATATTCGCCTCGCGCATTCGCTTAGCCTTGTTGTATAAGACTATCGGGGCATATGTCTCGGGGATAGTAAGCATCAAGACAGCTGTCACGGCACCAAGCCAGAGCAGCACGTAGAAGCTCCATCTCCAGTCCTCCTTGAGTTCGAGGAAGCCCGCGATGACAGGTCCCAGTGCCGGACCAACGTAAACCATTGCCGAGAAGCCGGCCATGGCGTTAGCTCGCTGCAAAGGATCCCATAGATCAGCGAGGACTCCGGGAGAATTGCTCAGCGGAGCAGATACGAAGGTTCCCGTCAGAAATCTGCCCACGAGCAGAGCACCGAGGTTAGGTGCGAACGCGCATAGGAAGTTGAAGATGAGGTACAAGGCGAAAGTGATATAGAAGATCCATCGTCGGCCGTAGAATTCACTGAGTGGTGCGAAAATGAGAGGACCAGCACAATAACCTAGCAAGAACAATGTGATTGTGAGACCTGCTACCTCAGTTGATACCCCAAACTCCTCGGAGATGGAGCCAAAGCAACCACTGGGAGAGCTCGAGGCGAATGTTGCATTTACGACGAGAAGCACCGCGGTTATAGTGATGGTAATGCGCCGAGTCAGGGACCAGTTTCGAGGGTTTTCGATATCGTTGGGTGCAAAATCGACGAACCCATCTTCGTTCAGGTGGATCTCGGGTTCATAGTGGATATCTTGCGATCGGTAAGGCTTGTTTCCCGCGAAGGAGAGAATTCGGGTCACAGCTACCATTTCGGCATGGAGAGGAGAAAGGACGCAAACGGCAAAGTGTTGAACAAAACTTCTTTATGAGCACCCAGACTCGAAAAGAATAATACATCCACACTTCATGACATAATTTTGGTCACCCTGCTCTCTAAACTCCGGGCCTCGGGCTATTCGCAGACTATCTCCGCTTGCTAGTCAGCGGAACAGGTTTTTTCGGGAGTCGGCACTTGAGCTGACCTTTCAACTCCCTTAATTGCCTGCAAATCCACTACACGCGTCTGGACCTCCTGCATTGTTTAGATCTCACTGGCAGACTTACATTTAAAAATCTACTTCGAACCACATAAAATTATCTGGATTCATGAGCCAAAGTGGGACCCATATGGTGGTCCCAAGGTTATGTGCCTGAAAGCTCCTTCCCAAGAGGGACATGGTCCCTTAAAGAGCCTGTGATCATTGCGAGTTCTTGGCGCTAACCTTGGATAACCCGAAATAGACGTTGGGTTCTGCCGAACATCTATGGTTATGCTTAAGGTGAAGGTGGTACAAACCTTCTTCCAAATAGATATTTTCCGGAGACCGTTGCGCCTTGGAGCCGATGGCATGTGACAGTACCTGCCGAGGCTCAAGGCGCGAATTGCGAATATAAGAGAAATACTATAGGTACACCAAGCGTGGAGAACAGAATCTCACACATCAACCTTGAAACCTTGGAACTGCGATGGGATTTAAGCATTCTCTCCTTAAGGCCTCAGGCTCTGATTGCATAAGAATGACGCTGATTACATGAACCAGCATCATTGGTCTAGTGGTAGAATTCGTCGTTGCCATCGACGAGGCCCGTGTTCGATTCACGGATGATGCACATTTATTTTTGTTTTCCCCCAACATCCACCAACACCTCCAATATCCCTTGGGAGAGGTTACAATTTTTATTTCCCCCACGCTGTGCGGTTGCCAAATCAAGGTCCACGGATATGCACTGGTTTGGAACAATCAAACTTCCAATGTCCCTTACTCGTCCTTCCACCGCATTTGGTCTGCGTATCATTATCCCAATGTCTCAATGTTTACCGTGCAATTATGTGGCACAGATGTGCTCAGGTGAATCGTTCATGTGCGAAGGGGCTCAGTGTCTGTAGAACCCCAACTAAACCTACGAAAATCTTATTTCCAAGGTTTCCGGGTCCTCAGCTGCCCAGGTGGGCAGGTTCATAGCATAGGGAATCATCCATGGATACATTCTACAACTCTCACAATAAGGGGTATTCTTCATGACATTCCAAGGTTGCCTATTCAGAGCCCTTGCTTCCTCCGTATGACCCCCCTCTTGAACTGAGCACCCCCACCGTCTTGTCTGCGATGTCAGACCGCCAGCGCGCTCTTCTCACTTCAATATATATAACATCATCGGTGAGCATGAAGTGGAAAATTGGACCCGACCCAGCCCTGGAGGTTATCAATTAGGATAGTATCAGACTTCCTTGGCTGTCCGATACCGTTCAGTGATTGTGTTAGACAAATCTACAAAGGAAACACTGTTCAAAAGTTCAGGCAAACTCAAACTCGCCTTCAGTTCTCGGGCAATCCAATTACGGATTTCGCCAGCCACCAACGAGTCCACCCCATACGAGCTAGGGGGCTTCGAAGGCACAACATCATCTGGGTGTAGTGACAAGACCGAGACAAATTTCCCAACGACCGCCTCATAAATGATAGATTGGTCATTCTCAAGAGATTCACTCTTCGATAGCAACTGGTTCAGTGGAACGACCGGTTTTTCATCGAAACTGTCGGTCCCTTGTTCACTAGTGAGACGGGGATGGCGGCAATGGGCGAATCGACTATCCGCAAACCAGAAAGGCGTGTGGGAGGGGGGCGGAAGTAAGCAGGTGTAGCACTCAGCATCCCAGCTTGGATCGTATCGCCCGCTGATTACCACATCCATAATGTTATTGATATCCATGTCGGTGAGGCCACCATCACCCCAATTTTTGTCAATGACTTGTTGTCGACTGGTCTGCTCGGCAATGTAACCGACTTTGACCACCGGGCCCAAGTCAACTGAGACACAAGGAAGGCCTTGTTCCTTTCTCATTCGTGCCAGTGACCCCAAATAGGTTGTGGCGGCACCGTAGGCGGCATGACTCGGGGGCCCAATGGTACCAGTGATGGACGAAATGATGATAAAGAATCGAAGACTCTGGGGATCACCAAAATGCTTGTGCAAGTTCCATGCCCCCTGCACTTTGGGACTTACCACTGCGCGATAATCTTCAAAGGGCATGTTCTCGAATAACATGGTCTAGAGTGCTGGGCTTAGTATTTGGCAAGACCCAAAGAAAGTAGAAATCAAATTCACTCACTTTGAGTACCATAGCACTGTGGATTACCCCTTTTATGGGCGGACAAATCTTTGAACTCTCTTGGATAACGTTTTCCAGGCTATTGGCATCCGAAACATCACCTTGGAACACGACCAGTCGGACCCCTTTCAGTTGCATCTCATACTGCAGATCACGCACTCGTTGGGATTGTAGCCCACGGCGAGTCATGATGATGATGTTGTTGGCTCCTCTGCGGCTCATCCACTGGATGATGCTACGTCCGATGCCACCACCTCCACCCACAACAAGGTAAGACTCGTCAGGTGTGAATAATGGGACACTTGACTCGTCCACCGCGACCTATTTCTCGTAAATCAGCCTTTGGTTAGCCATGTAGGAGATTCAATGGCGAGAAGAACACCTACCGATAGTGGAGCGGGTGATGCGAGTTCCACGACTAGCTTCCCAATCGAAGTACCTTGGCCTAGATCGTTGAAGGCATCCTCCGTCGCTCCGATGGGGTAACATGTGGGCGGCATTGTCGACTTGATCACATTATTAGCATGCCAATCTATCCCACAGAGTAGAATCTCTCGCAGTAGCTGGGGTTTGCCCTTCATGAGGGTGTCCAAGTCTATGGAGAAGAAGGAGCACCCCCTGTTGAATGGCCTCATAGAGAGACGGTTCCCATCTAGAATGTCCATGAGGGCAAGACTGGCAAATCTCCCATCCGAAGCGAGACACTTCCACGACACGTCCAATGCTTCACCCGAGCGGGTATTCAAGACGACATCATACCCCCGACCCGCGGTCGCGTTCATCAGATTATCATACGATGATATCTGATCCGCACAAAAGATGTGGTCCAGAGGAAGCTGGAAATAATCTGAGATTGATTGTTTCTTCTCGGCAGAACCGACCGTGGCGTAGATGTCGGCGCCGATGTGCTGCGCGATTCTCAGAGCCATTTGGCCCACACCTCCCGCGGCCTGGTGGATGAGAACTCTTTCGCCTCGCTCCAGGTGGCCCACTGTTACTAGAGAGTAATAGGCCGTGACAAATGCCATTGGAATAGCGGCCGCTGTGGTGTATGCCATTTCATCAGGAATCCTAACCACCCGGATCCAAGGACAGCGCACGATCGATGCATATGTGCCTCGCGTCAAAGCACAAACACGATCACCGATGGATAGGTCGTTGACTCCAGATCCTGTGGCTATGATAACCCCGCTGCATTCGTACCCAAGGTCTTCAGAAGCCTTGCCATCGTTCATCAGTACATCCTGGAAGCTGACGCCACTAGCCTTGACCTCGATTTCAACATCTAGGTCACCAATTGTCGATTGTAACCTTCCGTGGTCAACAAATGAGATATTCTTGGAACTGCCTTGTGGTTTTGGTTTCATCTTAAGTGCATGTCCACTATCCCAGCTTGCCTGGACCTTCGGGGTGAACTGCTCTTGGGTTTCCGCAATCACTTTGTTCATTCCAGTGTCCAGCTTGAACCGTGGAATATGAATGATACCGGCTCTTTCAGAGAGCTCAATCTCCGCCACAGGTGCATGGTCCTTGGTGAAGGAGTGCATGAAGACGCGGGCAATCATTGCAGCTGCTTCGGGAACTGGTAGGCGGTTGTTATGATCCAGATCTAACACAACGAGCTTTTGGTTATGGTTTTCTTCCCGAATGCTCCGTGTGAGCCCCAGAGTCATGCTCGCCTTTGGGTCGACAGATGCCTGGTTGGCACCTGCTACCACCCACAAATTTCGCTTCGCCTCGCAGATGCGTTGCAGACCTTGGTATTGAAGCTTGCTGAGATTGTACAGAAGAGGTTCGTCAAAATCCTCCAGTATAATGTAGTTGTTTGAAATATCAGTAAGCGTGGAAATTGTTTCGAGAGGCGTGACACACGTGGCGATGCCTAGAGATGCTGCTAAGCTGACTTTAAGTGCCTCTGCAAGGCCATTTGATGCGTCGCATGCGACGATCGTGACATCTTTGTTTGGATTCCACTGGTTGGGTGCCGTGGCCGAACTCAGGATCAAGCTACATTCCTGTTCAGGGGTGTCGGGATAATCACAAAGCTCGGCCTGAATACCGGAAAATCCTGTGGATTGTAAGATCTTGTCCCAAGTCACTGCAGACAGGGTCGGTCCATTTTGGCGGAATTCCTCTTTCCCGAGCCACCAGCCGGGGAGTGTCGCGAATGGAAACGATGCGATACTTGGACGAGTAATCTCTAACAAAAGTAGCTTACCGCCGGGCTTGAGAAGGGATCGAACATTTGCCATCGTTTTTGACATGTCGACTGTTGCATGTAAGACATTGGCCGCGACGATCAGGTCGTAACTCTCCTCCGCGAAGCCTTGATCCATGGGTGAAGTTTCGATATCTAGTACTTTGAACTCCAACATATGTTTCCAGGCCTGAAGCTTGATCTTGGACTTTTCGAAGAATCCAGCGCTGACGTCAGTGAAGACGTACGATTCGAAAGGGGCTTGGACGGTCACTCCCGAGTCCCCAAGAGCCCGAAGAATTGGCAGCGTCGTGCCCCCTGTTCCAGCCCCAATTTCCAGGATGCGCAAGTTAGGATTCTGGTGAGCCAAGGAAGCAACAATCGATGCCGCTGCGGGGTACAGACGGTTTTTCAGGGGCTCCAAGTCCTCGTAATATTTGGTGAGTAGATCATCTTCCAGCATCAGGCTGAGAGGCTCCACTTCTTCGCGTATGATTCTCTCGATGTTCTCCCCCATCCGACAGAGGAACTTCCCAACGCACCCAGCCTGGTGTGCCTTTTGAATCAGCCCTTGAGCCTCCTGGTCATCTAAGACTTTGTGACGATGCTCTTGGACCTGTTCTTTCATCCACCGGTACATATTGACCTGCCGCGACACATCGTGGTTCCCGAGGCGCTCCACTGCCTGGCGAATGTAAAACAATGAGACGTCCTTTAGTACTCTGATACGAGATTGCTCGTCAGCAGCACCCTCATTGGACATTTGAAAGGTCTCGCGTAGCTCATCGCACGACAGGATATCCACCCAAGGTTTCCATTCAATCTTGTGACAATAATTGGTTATGTTCGAGGATATTGGAGGCAAACATCTTCCCCGGCATTGCAGGCCTCGGATGGATATGAGAGCTGTATCATCATGTGACGCGGTCAATGAAAACACTGGTGCGTCCGGGGAAAGATCCGACATGATCCCTCTAATGGCGCAATCCCTGCCTGCTACCATTGCCGTTGAAGGTTGAATTTCCAATTCCTCGATATATCGTGGCATGTAGAGTCTGTTCAAACCTCCAAGCCCAGATTGCGCAAGAAGCAGAACCGTCTGCATAAGGATATCGATCGTTGCTGGATGCATCACATACGAACTTTCGCACAGAGAGGGCATGGTTTCGACCGTGTCTGGAATTCTCAGCTTTGCGATGGCCCTGGAGCCGACAGCGTTGATATCATGAAGTCCCTGGAAAGAAGCACCGTACTCCACCCCGGAGCGCTTGACGGCTGCATAGAAGTCAGTGCTATCCAGCGGTGATCCCGCAAAGCCGTCTGGGACAATGCTGTTCCCTTTTAATTCTCCCACCGAAGGGGTGTCTGAGACACCGATTCGACCTCTGCATCGCTCCTCAAATGCTGAGTCTCCAGAGCATGAGAAGATGGCAAACTCGTACCATTCTTCTGATTGCGTTTGGGGTCCAATCATATACGGTCTCAGCGACAGGGTCATATCATACTCAACATTCTCAGAGAGCATCAGCGGATACTTGACCAACACTTCTCGCAGGATGTAGGATGTTCCATCAGCCATCCCCTGAAACTTTCTATACTGTGAGGCCGCCTCGATAGCCATGGAAACGTAGCCCGCCATGGGGAAAACTATTTCAGATTGCACACGATGATCGCGAAGCCACGGTAGGTCATCTAATCGAATGATGTTCCTCCATCGAGGCTCCAGAGTATTGAAGTCACTGGCAAAAGAGCCCAACAAGTCGTTGTATGGAATCTTATTTTTCCGATAAACCTTATTGATTCGTGGTTCTTGCCAGTATTCTTCCTGGTGCTTCCAGGGATAAGAAGGAAGATCCCACAGAACAGCAAACTGTTTCGACAGGTTTGGGGTGTTACCGAAATTGACTTCTTCCATATTGACGGGCACGCCCTTCGAGTATAGCGAGGCTGCTAGTTCGTGCATGGTGTCGATCCCGTTCTTATTCGTGACGAGGGTTGGCAGGTATGTGATATCTTGGTTCTTATCAAGACTTTTCAACACTTGCAAAACAGGACTTTTGAGGGCCGCATGTGGGCCAACTTCTATCAATATCTCAACTTTCCGCCTCTCGCCATCTACTGTTTCAATATGGTGGCAAAGGGCGGAGAGTGAGTCTGAAAATCGCACCTGGCCAGTCAAATTGTTCGTCCAATAATCGCTGTCCAGATTAGGTCGGTCAAGCGGGCCACCTTCGGTTGAGGAGAAGTATTTTGATGAACCTATTCCACAATCAATCTTGCCCAGGGCCACCCGGTAACTCTCGGCAACTAAGCCCACGTGGCTTGAGTGGTAGGCAACATCAACCTTCAGGACCCGGTTGAAAACACCCTGGGCATCGCAGAGAACGTGAAGCTCCTCGATGGCGCTGAGATCACCAGACACCGTAAAACTAGAGGGACTGTTTTTGCAGGCGATGGTGGCCGATCCAGAGGTTAGAGAAGGCACGAGGCTCTCTATCATAGCGTCACTGCATCCCACGGCTATCATTGACCCCTTCAAGTTCGGGAACTTCTCTTTCATCTCCACTGTTGCCATCCCACGGTGATATGCCACCTGGATACAGGCGGCGTGAGATAGGAGACCGGCGGCATAGCCAGCAGCGATCTCGCCACTAGAATGGCCGACCACAGCGTTGACATCCAGTCCCCACGAATGCAGCAAGTCAACCAGTGCAATCTGTATAGCACAGCAAGTGACTTGACTGATTTGCGGCATAGACAGCTGGGAGTCATCGGAGCACTTGAACAATTCATCTATAGCTAGTCAGTTTACGGCTCATGATATGCTCCGATGGTTGGTAGTCTAACCTTGCAGTTCCCAGGTTGCCCCTAATTCCAGAATTGTGGCTTGTGATTGTTGCAGGGAGCACAAGAAGACGGGGTAACAGACAAGCTCCTGGCCCATCTGTGGCCAGTGAGCACCCTGACCAGTAAAAACAAGTCCCACCAGTGGTTTTCTAGTGGACCGTGTCGGGGTGGTAGATTCTGCACGTAACCTTTCAATAAGCTGGGCGGGGCTTCTTGCCGTGACAGCAGTCTTCCAGGGCAGCGAAGATCTCCGTGTTGAAAGTGTCAGAGCGAGGTCTTCCATGACGGTCTGATTGAAGAACAGTGGATGCTTTCGCACGTAGGCACAGACCTGACTCAGCTGGATTCGACTTGAGTATTCAGAATTGGCTGAGAGGGCAAACATATACGAGCCGTTGGATGGCTTTTCACCAGGCTTTCCAGGTGCTTGCTCCAGGATGCCGTGCGAGTTGGAGCCACCAATGCCAAAGTTATTCACGGATGCCCTGCGGATCCCGGATCTTGGCCAGGGCTTCATTGCACTGAGAACCTGGAGATTGTTGTCTTGCAAATTTAATTTGGGATTCGCATTGACAAAGTTGGCGTTGGGCAGCAACATTCCTTTCTCCACCATCATGGCAGTTTTGATGACGGAGACCAGGCCACTGACACCTTCTAAATGACCAAAGTTTGATTTGGCAGATCCGAGAAAAGTCGGTTCCAGGCCGTCGCCTTGTGTTCCAAAGATATTGGCGATAGCGCGCACCTCGATTGGGTCGCCGATGGCGGTTCCGGTTCCATGAGCCTCTACATACCGAGTCTGGGATGGCTCAAGGCCACACGAGGCGTACACAGATCGAATCAAAGTCTCCTGAGCCTCTCCATTCGGCACAGTAATTCCAGCACCTGTCCGACCGTCCTGCCCGATGCCTGTGTTCTTGATGACAGCGTGAACGTGGTCTCCTGCATCGATGGCGGCGCTGAGGGGCTTCAGAACCAAGCATGCCGCTCCTTCTCCCCGACCAAACCCACCGGTAGCCCGGTCATCAAAGGCGTAACACTTGCCTTCGGGTGAGAGAAGTCTGTCTATTGAATTAGCGAGTGTGGAATCGACCAATGCAGAAAATGAAAGGCATGAGACTGACTGGGATAAAGAGTATAGAATAGTGCTTTGGGGGTAAATATTCAGATGTGCAGCGGCAACGATAGCGTAAGGCGAATCACCAGAACGAAGGCTTTGACAGGCCAAGTGGATGGCGGTCAGAGCCGAGGAACATGCAGTATCAACTGTAACGCTAGGTCCACGGAAATCGAAAAAATGAGAGAGTCGATTTGCAATCATACATGGATCGCAGCCGGTCATGGCGAAGGTAGCTGCGGTCTCAGGATCCCGTGTCATACCATGAAGGTAGTCTGAAAAGGAGTTCGCTGCAAACACAGCAACATCCTTGCCAGCCATCTCCTCCCTTGGGAATCCGCCTGTTGTATATTTGGTCAGGAGATCAGGAAGCAATGACATCGGACACAAGGGTCATATCACATACCACTTTCCAACGCTTCGTACGTGACTTCGAGGAGAAATCTTTGCTGTGGATCCATAGCCTATGACGATACAGATAATCAATTCCCGGAACAAGCAACAGGAAGCTCTCAGTCACTCACCTTGGCTTCGTTGGCAGTGATGCGGAAAAATGGTGCATCGAAATGGGCAAGGTTGTGGTTCAAGTAATGACCTCCCCTGTTGTTGATCTAATTATTGGGTCAAACAGATGACTTTGGGATGAGATGATGCCCCTCTACCTTTCCCTTCCGATCCGGGTTATGATTCCAAAACGCCGCATTCTCAAAACGACCTTCAGGGTTCTCACTCCACGCACTTTTTCCATGGGCACAAAAGCTCCAAAATTCCGCCAAAGTAGAAATGTCCGGAGGAAGCCGACATGCCATTCCGACGATGGCAATAGGCTCCACGTCTGAGAATTTAGTTGAACACATGATACTTAGTAAAATATTGTTGAAATTGGTTGATGAATGGGCAGATAAAAAATGGGATAGGTAATGAGAGTGTCGCCTTTATATGTCACTGCCTGACTACCCACACATTCACATCTGCTCGAAGCAACGGAAGTTGCTTTCCTTTCCCATTGTGTATGTGATATGACATCACGTCACGCAAAGGAATAGCACTGCATATTGCCTTGTCGATGATCGAGGGAAGGTTGTGTGTGTGTGAGTGATTATGAGAGAGAGTGTGTGTGGAGCAAAGAACTTTTCCTCAAGACCTACGAAGTATCAAGAGCCAAACTGGGAAGGTACGGGATTTCGACCAAAATCCGGTAAATGCAGAGGAGCGGCCGGTTCATGTCAAATGTTGAAATACCTGATTATTAAAACTGCCGAAGTAGCCGTAAAGATCTTCAGTACCCTATGGTTCATGAGATCTACAGATATATGAAATCATGTCATGCAAATGAATAGCACTGCATATTGCCTTGTTGATGATCGATGGAAGGTTGTGTGTGTGAGTGAGCATGAGAGACCTCGGGAGAGTGTGTGTGTGTGTGGAGCAAAGAGCTTTTCCTCAAGACCCACCAAGTATCAAGAGCCAAATTGGGAAGGTACGGGATTTGGACCAAAACCTTATCCGCTAAATGCAGAGCAGCGGCCGGTTCATTGAAAATACCCAATTATTAAAACTGCCGAAGTAGCCGTAAAGATCTTCAGTACCCCATGGTTCATGAGATCTACGGATATTACTTCCCTGTCTATATCGACCTGCATGTCATCGGGGGGGGGTCCGTGCGGATATATCTTTCATCGATATCGCCACAAGACAAGCCAAGGTGAGGCATAAAAGGGGGCCGGGCGCACATCAATGGATCATCCTGCACCATCGTAAAGAAGACATTATGAATTCGGTATACATTGTTGGGGCAGCGAGAACCCCTACCGCACGCGTGGGTCTATCAAGATCCCAATTCTTGGATTTGCACTAATGGGTACACACATGTATAGCTTAACACACAACTAAGGTCAATTCCGGCCACAACTCTCGGGGCGATTGCAATTGGTGAATCACTCAGTCGCTCAAATGTGCCGCTCGATTTATTCTCGTATGTTTACATGGGCCAAGTACTCCAAGCTGGCGCAGGTCAAGCCCCTGCAAAGCAGGCTGCGATGCAGGCTGGTTTGGCCCCGGAGGTTGAGGCGATAACTATCAACAAGGTGTGTGCCTCTGGACTCAAGGCCATCACCTTGGCAGCTCAGAACATCCAATTGGGGTACGCTGTCGCCCAGGTGGCGGGAGGGATGGAGAGTATGTCAAATGTCCCCAGGTACTCAAGGAGCGAAGAGTCAGATTCCAATCAGGATTTGCTGCTTGATGGTCTTCTACTTGATGGCCTAACCAATGCATGCGACGGTCGGTCTATGGGCGCGTGTGCCGAGGATATCGCTGAGCAGATGGGTATTTCCCGCGAGGACCAGGATGAATATGCCCTTGGTTCCTACCAGCGAGCATCAGCTGCGCACCAAAGAAATTCATACCAAGAAGAGATTGTCTCGGTGTTATTGGACCCAAGCACAGCCGAAACATTTGATATGGACACACTCCCCCATAAGAGCCTGTTTGCCCGACTTTCGTCTTTGAAGCCCGTTTTCACTCCCGATGGTACCGTCACCTCCGGCAACGCTTGCCCGCTGAGTGATGGTGCCTCAGCCGTGGCTTTGGTGGACGCCCAAGTAGCCGCGCAATTCTGTCGAAACAATCGAGTACTAGCAAAGGTTGTCGCTTACGCCGATGCCTCCGCTGCCCCGCACGAGTTTGCTATGGCTCCAACAAAGGCAATTCAGCTTGTTTTAGAGCAAGCCGATATGTGTGCGGAGCAGATATCGTTTTGGGAGATTAACGAGGCATTTGCAATTGTTGTTCTAGTTACACAACAGGTTCGTGGATCCATGAGCAGTATCTAAGTCACTCTTTCTCACTAACTCCATTTACTAGCTGCTCCAGATAGATCCGAGTACTGTCAATGTTAACGGCGGTGCTATCTCATTCGGTCATCCATTAGGCAGCTCAGGCTGTCGACTTATGGTCAGTCTTTTGCACAAACTGGCTGAAGGTCAATATGGCATTGCCGCTATCTGCAATGGGGGCGGGGGTGCGACCGCTGTTCTTATCCAGCGAGTTGATGGCAACAGCCTGGATGTTCTATCATGAATACTGACATGAAACTGTGCTGTTCAGGCCTTATGGCTATTGTATGTGATGATAGCCTCGTTATGTCTAAAGAAATTGCCCTAATGACCGAATGAAGACAATCCACACATTTCAGCGATGCTATGATCCGGGACCTGATGACCATTTTCTCACGGGCCCTATGCATAAACAATGGTATAATTTGCAAAGGTTGTTTATTACTGAACTATATGTAAATACAGTTTTTATATGCCTGAGCATACATAAATTTCCACCGGTGTGAATCAAATTGCAACCCTGAACTTGAGAGCTCTTCCAAATCCAGCTCAATTTCTGCAAAAACCTCGGAATGGCTTTATGACTAGTTCTGCGCGGAGATAGACAAGATACCATATCCCACTAGCAAAATAAACATTCATCTTCGTATTTCACCGAATAGCTTTCCGGTTGTTTCCTATCTCACTTGCAACCACTGTTTCCACCATTCTGGAAAATGCCTCATTGACACCCTTAATGGCCAAGCTATCCTGTGGCATCAAGTGACCGGCCCCTCCCTCAACAACTGTCGCTTGCGCATCATCACACAGATTCAACAATGTTGTACACCCGTCGATCATAGGGTCATCCGATCCAATGACGTGGCAGGTGGGAAAGTGGAAGACTGTCCCGACCTCATCAGCGAGGACAAATTTGGATCCATTCGAAGTATACGGCGCATATCCACCGTAGAAAAGCGCACATTTGAATGGATCAGGCAGGTGGCGAGTTTGGCGGTCGAATATGAGCGCGGCCCCAATCGAAGCTCCTTCACAGTAACCAATCAAACCATCGAAGGGACCTTCCTGATCAATTATATCGTTCAAATACGTCACGGATCGCCCAATGCTCTCCCTAAACTGACGCTGCTCATCCAATCCGTCGGGATAGAACCAGTCGAACGCATCACGCCATACTTGTTCAGCACTGCCCAAATGTAGATTATCCTTGACAATTTGCAGCAGGCCTGGCACAGTGGCCTGCATAGGATATTCCACATACCGCAGATATGGCCCGGGGCCGGCGTATTCAGCCAGGTCGTCCGAGATATCTGGTATCTCATGCAATGGTTGCACGTATTGGAATTGGACTTGATATTCGTCGGGTAATGCAGCTTCCAGGGGTGCTGATACATACTTAGAGAGCTTCAATAAAATACATGCAGAGAACACACCTAGCTGCTCCTTGAACAGCTAATGCAAAAGATCAGTAATCTTAAAATATTTCCTGAGTAGATCTGTATATTCAACTCGATACTGGAATATACTTACTTGCGCGCCCGTCCCGCCTCCATATAGGCAGAGGAATTTCATAGTGGATGGCAAGTAGGTTGTGTAAAGAAAGGAGATGGACTGACTTCAAAATTCGTTGTACGGAGTTTAGAACGGAACTTGGCTCACTTTATAGCCAGCAGTGCATTTCCATGCTGCAACCTTGGAAGAAAACAGTTCAGGTTTCGGGTGTATATATTTTTTATTAGAAGCCGTTCTTGCTCAAAACAATTGGTAGTCGACATCCCAAGTTCCCCCAGGGTTCCGTCTATCCGATTGGTTTGCATACCCACTCCACCTAGCTAGATGAAGGTGGTCCGGTAGAATCTGTTCTGCTATCTGTGCATTTGATCATGTCTTAGTTGAGATTCAACGCCGTCATCGAATTCGTCCCCCGCCGATCATATCCGGTCCCTCGGTCAGACACACAATGTGTGGCACTTTAAGAGCCTTTGAAGGATAAAGATTTTGTCCGATACCAAGGCAACCATTATTTTGTCTCGGAAGACCGTCTCGAGCCCACAATATTAAAACTGCAAGCAGCGGGGAAAACATATGTCGTTCAGACATAGTAAGGCATTTGCTAGGACCTACCATTCAACTTGGTTGATTCGGTATATGATAGTACTATCAGTCAGATCTAAGCACAAATCTTATATAAGGCACCCACATCCGCAGAAATGTTCTATTGTGAGGACGGTTAAAAGCGCCTGCCATAAAAACAAATATCCAAGAGATTACGCACCATATTTCTTCCTACCTTCCACAAAATGGCCACATCTACTCTTAGAGAGTATTTAATTTGATAGTAGCCCAATAGGCAGAGGTGGAAACATGTTCCTGAAATGTGGATTCGAGAGTTTACCACGGTGCATAATTCCTGAACCTGATATGCATATCAGGCCCGATACGGAAACATCTGCAGGCCTCGGCATGCGTTGTATCGCAGTCTCCAGGGGCCGGTGCGCCGCATCATATTTTTCCAGCACTTCATTTATCAGATCCATTATGAATGGCTAATCAAATAATGCGGAAACTCTGCATTTTACAACGGCAATCAAACTTTACTGGAACACGCGCGTTTTCCAGGCTAAAATAGCATGCTACGTATTGCACAAAAGCAGGCATCTCGATAGTCCTCCTCCTCTTCTTCCTTCTTCCGTACTCTTGTTTCCACCACTACCGCAGCCTTATTTCGAGGTAATCCCTTCATCGCTGCATCGCCGTGAAGAGGTGATTGTTAAAAAAGGGATCTGATAGCCAGCTGGGTGGTTTTAAACTAACACCTGAGGATAGACTCATCATCTGTGGTCAAGCAGCTAAGCCCGTTTAAGCAGTCTGTATAGCCTCATAGTGGTCGAGTATGGCCTCAACACATATTTCTATACCAGTCGAACATTTTAGCTGGTTTGAATAACTTCACTTTCGCCAAACGCCGGTTACAATACTCGGTATAGGGCGGTCTGAAAAGCGGTCTATGGTCAGGCATCATAAGTAACGGAGAAAACAGGAGCAAGAAAGGGGCATGTATGGTACTTTATTGCAGAGACGGAGAGAGAAAGGAGAAAGAGAGAGAGAAGCTCCCTCTTCTCGACTAAGTCTAACTAACATAATTCACAAGCGAGCGGGCCACCCAAGCGAGCGGGACACCTCACCAAAACGCGTCCATGAATTAGCACTTAATCAATTCAACCATCTACCATACCACCCAGACGCCCCCAAAACCCTAGAAATTCAATTAAGCAAGAGGGTAGGATCTTATTAGCTATCCAGGCTATTGAGAACC
Organism: Penicillium bialowiezense; assembly: GCA_026122735.1. Classification (NCBI taxonomy): domain Eukaryota; kingdom Fungi; phylum Ascomycota; class Eurotiomycetes; order Eurotiales; family Aspergillaceae; genus Penicillium; species Penicillium bialowiezense. Next base: position 4,207,465 of record JAKZFB010000002.1, read on the forward strand.
AAGAAATCAGTTCTATTCGCCAAGCTGCGCTCCTTTTTAACGTACCTAAATCAACTCTCTCCGCCCGCCTAAGCAGCCGATAAAACCGCACGATTAGACCTCGACAAGTCCCATGGGAGTCATCCCATGGGGTTGCCAAGCATGGGACCAAGAGCTCTGGTCCGCTCCCATGGGACTTTGATAGGAGTCCCATGGGACTGTAAACAGTGCAAACATCTCTAAAAACATGACCTGCATAAGTTATAAACAATAGGACTATAATTTTGGGTATTAAGATTACTTTAGGAGATGGTAATTCAATAAAAATAACCCTAGGTAAGTTAAAAATCGTATTTAAAATATTTAATATCAATCATATTCAAAATACTTCATATTCAAATATTATCTCTAAGTCCTATACTTATATAAATCATTATCCCTTCAATATTTAGTTACTCTCTATAGACGTGCCTAGCTTAATTTAACTATAGAAAGAGACTCCTTATAGTTAGAGATATCTAATTAAGCCTAGATCCCCTCGTCTAGATCAACATAATCACCATCTTCGTTATTGTTAATAAGGTCTAGAATATATTCCGGTAGAACTATTTCTCTTTACTCATCCGCCTTAGTACACTTATCTATATTCAATAAAAGCTTATTTTAAATCTCTTTATCAAGCTCTACTTTAATATCAAACTATAATAAATAGCGGAGCATTATTAGATTTTAGATTATTATTTTATTTAATAAGCCTTAATAATAATAGTAGATATTATATATAATACTAAAAAAACACTCTATCCCTACACTTATAGTAAGAATAAAAAAAATATCTTAAGTAAATGAAATAAAGGTTAAAAATATATACGCATTCTCCCTCTAGAAGTAATATAAGTTTATTAAGCTTTATTCTATTAACTATTAGTATAAATAAAAACTAGAATAAAAAAAACATACTAAGATTTAAATATCCTTTTAACTCCTCTTATCACTCAGTTACTTTCTATATTAGTAGTATTAATAGTTAATCCTCTATAAAAAAGCTTATTATCTTATTTTCAGTCTCTATTATTATATTTTTCTAGGAGGGTAGTACTTATCTTTCTAACTAATATTTAGAATACTCTTTAAAATAATAATAAAAAGATTTCTCATAGATTTTAAGCTAAATAAAGAGATCACTCTTAAATTTAATCTCACCTTACCATTCTAATATTTAGAAGAACTTTAGTTTATACTATAATGTAAAAATTGTCCCAATAGCATATAGATTACCATAAGCTTCTTCTATTAATTTATAGTATACTAATAACTTCTATATTCCAGCCTTAAAAACATAGAGCATAACCTTTTTCTAAGATACCTATTTATAACAAAAATAGGCAATTAACTATTTAAAATAGCTAAATAGTCAATTATAAACTAAAAACATATTATATATAGTTATAGTTTTAATCTTTAATAGGCTAATAGTGAATTTATAGAATGACTTTATAATATAAAATAAATAGTTAATCTACTACCACTTACTTTTACTTAAATAGAATTCAAACTATTAATACTCTATATAATACTATTTAAAGATAGCCTATAAATAATTAGTACGCTAAAGCATAAAATATATTAAATTCTATTAAATCTATATATCCTAAATTAATATAAGCTTTAACTTTTTATTTTAAAGAGTAAGGAATATATCCTATTATTATAGATTAGTATTAATAAATATAGTAAAAACACAAACTTAATTAAATAAAAGAGATCAGTTTAAAGCTTAAATAAAAAAAGTAGATATATCTTTACTAGTATATAGATTATACCTTTCTATCACTTTACTTATTAGAAAGTATTACTATTTTTTTCTAACTATACAATCGTAGTTTTATCATTTTTAAAGTTAACTTTTATTAACCTAAATAAATCTTTAAGACTAAACTAGATTATATATACTAAATAAAAAACTTAAATAATCTCTATTAATAATAGGAGATCTACCTATTATATTAATTCATAAAGACTGTTAACCATTATTTTATTATTAGATATATTATTAGTAATAATTACGATCACTCTATTAATAATTTAATACTCTTAAAGAATCTTAAGTAGAATCTTAGTAAGATAGATACTAGTATATTAACTATAAATAGATATAAAGCCTAGAAGGATCTTATAATAATCCTATTTTTAATTAACTAAATAACTTATAATCGCTATAAATACCTATTAAAATAATAAGGTCTAGTAATCTAGTATAATTAAGAGTTTCGTACTAGTAAGAAAAGAAAAGAGTAGCTTTTATTACTTTGTTTAAATAATTAATTAAAGATAATAATAGATAGTTATAAAAGTTAGTAGAGTAAGAGTTTATTATATAAGTTAAGTTTTTATAATAAGATCTTAAAAGTCTTAATACTCTAGTATTTAAAAAAGAAGCTAAGAGTTTATAATAAATTTAATTTAAGTATATTTAAATTTCTATTAATTAAATCTCTTTTAAATAAATATATAGATAGACTATATAGAATAAAGAAATAAATATAAATTAATAAATAAGTATATTAATAATATTTACTACTTATTTAAAAGATTATTTAATATACTGCTAAATTAATTTATTTTATACTATAGCTTTATATATATAACTATTTAAATATGTTTTTAGTAATTTCAATCTATTTAAAGTTAATAATAAATAAGTAATTACTTTTTTATACTTTTAATAAAATACTATTAGTTTTTCAATTTAATAATAAGTTACTTAATTAAATTACTTCTATAAAAATAAAGTATAATATATATTAAAGTTTATTTTATAAAAAAAAAGCTTAGAATATATCTTTCTAGTATAATATTACTATTTAATAAATTTAGTTTTATTTATTATTATCTAGAGTACCTAATATTTTTAGTTTTATAAATTAATTTAATAAAAAATAGATAATATAAGATTTATATTAATATTAAAGATATTAGATAAAGATAAAGTATAGAGTAGTTATTAACTAATTAATTTATTTAGTATAAAAGGATTATCTCTAATATTAAAGCTATAAATAGAAAATAACTAATTAATTTTAATTATTAAAGATATAATTTATAAAGATTAATTAATCTTTATATAAGTATTATAATAAGATATAATATCTATAGATTTAAGTATTTAATAAACTTAAATAAGTAAAATAAAAAAGAAATATTATATTACTTTTAATATTCTTATCTTTACTAGAATTAAAAAATTTAAATCTTTCTAGATAAAGCTTACTAGAGATTTTAATTTTTATTTATAATATATCATAAATAGATATAGATAGATCTAAATAGTTTATACTAATTAGCTAGATAACTTTATAAATTAATAAAATTTCTATAAGACTCTTATAGAACTCTTATAAAACTTTTATAAGATTTCTATTAACTACTTAAAAAAGAGTTTTTAGAATTAAGTAGATTCTTTTAGATCTTAAATAAATTATTTAATATTTTTAATATTAATTTCTTACTTTATTATAATATATATATAGTATTCTTAAACTATAAAAACTAAACTAGAATATTATAATTCTAAAGATATTAAAATAAGATAAGAATTATTAGTATTTAATTTATTAATTAAATTATAAAGTAATTAGAAAGAATCTAGAATATATATTACTAATATAAATATATATTTTTATAGTTATCTAGTATTAATCTCTTATATAGTTTCTTCTCTTTTAATATATAACTTTTTAGAGGATAAATATATATTAATTTTAATAAATAATCTTATAGTAAGTTAATTAAAATTAATATTATATTAAGATTTATTAATTTTAAAAATAGTAATCTAATATAAAAATTTCTAATTATAATATATAAAATAGAGATTAAATACTTCTTATATATTAAATATAATAAAAATAATATAGTAATAAAAAATAGGAATATATTAACTTAATTAGTAAACTTATATATCTTAGATAGGAAATACTTAGTAAAGTTATATACTTAATAGGATTATATAAGAGTCCTATTACCCTCATAGGACTCTTATAGAAGTGTTAGGATTTTAGGACTAAGATTTTTTTTAGTCTTATAGGATTAATAGGACTAGGAGTTAGGACTAAAATCTTTTAAGTCCTATAGGACTTGTTGAGGTCTAATTATAATATAATCAACTACTTTCTTAGAGAAAAAAGTAAATAATTTACGGACTAAAAATAAGAAGAAAAAGTAAAAAAAGACTAGATCTCGAAGGTAGATACCTTCTACCAAAGGCTTTTCAGTTTTAGAAATATCTATATTAATTATACAGCCAGAAAAAGCAATTGAACCTCCCTATCCCCAAGTCCACGCTAGACTTCCACACGACCCAGAAAAAACCTAACCCAACCCGGACCTAACCTAACTTAAGTTAGGTTCTAGGGCTATATCTTTGTACTAAACCCTAGTGCTAGGTTAGGTCTTTTAACCTAGCTGGGTTATTAGAGCTCTAAGTTAGGTTATAAATAGTATAAATAGCTTAAAATATGATGTATATAAATTATACTAATTTTCTCTGTATATTTAAGTAATCTCTAAATAGTTTTTAGTTTTTAAGATTATTATCATTTAATAAATTTTAAATATATAATTTTAAATAAAATTAGATTTCTTATTTATATAATACTTTAATATATATAATTATTATTTTCTTAAATTTTATATTTCTTTTTTAAAAATTATATCTAGATTATCTTATTAGATACTAGTAAATTAAACTTAAAATCACTATTAATATTAATTAAAGAAATATTATCTTTTTAAATATTATCTTTTTATTCTTTTATATTATTAATTAGTTTAATATTAATAATATTAAACTTTTTATCTTTCTTTTTTTACTATTTTAATCTTTTCTTAAAAAAGAATTTCTTTAAAAGTTTTATTTCCTATTTTTCTATATTAAATCTAGTTATATAAAAAAATATTATTAGATCTTTAATAATATAAGACTTTATCTTATTATAATAATAATAATAAATATCTTAAATAGTATTAAATAGATATTTAATATTTATATCTATTACTAAAAAAAATAGGATATTATAAGTAAAAGTAATAATTATTAGAAAATAGGTATAGTTCTCTTTTTAAAATATAAGTAGATCAAGATAAATAATATTTTTAAATATTAGTATATAGTTTATATAATATTAATATTTAAACTTATTACTATTAAAGTATTAACTTATTTTATTAAAGATTATTTAAAAGATTATTTTACTTTTATCTAATATCTTATCTAGCTTTATATTTAAATAAGTAATAAACTATAAGTTTTTTAATTCTTAATTTTAAAATTATAGCTTTTCCTAGTATAGAATTAAAACTTTTTAAAAAAATCTTTAGTATTTATTATATTATTTCTAGTCTTAATTATTTATAAAAAAGAATTAAAATTTATTTATAGATATAAGTATTATATTAATTATATAGATATATCTTTAAATATTATTAATCTAAGAGTAATATTTATTAAATTTAGTATAATTAATTTTAAATATATATAGTATATCTTATTTCTATAAAACCTATATCATATTTTTTATCTTCTATATAATATATATATCTATATATTTTAATATATATAAATAGAGCTAAAAATTAGCTTTATAATGATATATCTATCATAATCCTATGATAAAAACTCATAGAAATATAAGAATTTAAAGACCTTATTAATTATATACTAAAAAATTATATAATAAAATTACATAAGCAATAATTATGTAATAAAATATGACTTTAAATTTTTCAATTTCTTCAATTTTTCAATTTTTTCAATATCGTCATAATGATCCCTACAAAGAGGATCTAGATCAAATGAACGATTTACAAATGATTCACCACCATAAATACTACGTTGCTATAATGCTACATCGTCAAAAATGGCGCAAAAATCTGTAAAAATTTACCACTAGAAATTATGTATAAATAGAGGCTGTTTTCTTAGGGTAATAATTTTATAATCATCCTTACAGAGTTTTTTCTAATAAAACCAGTTTTCTCTCTATTCTTCCTGCCTTATATTTCCGGCAATTTCTGGTAATCGCTGCCATTTCTCTTTACCTTATATTTCTAGCAATTTCTGGCAATTACCGCTATTTCTTCATACCTTATATTTCTGCAATTTATGCACCTACCTACCTATCTACCTATACCCTACCTACCTACCTACCTTTCTATATCCTCGTAACCTTCACAACCTATTTATATTAAAGTTATCCTATTAATTTTTTAAAATAATAAAATAATTTATTATAGATTTTAAAGATATAATATACTATAATATTATAAGTTTTAGAAAATTAGATTATATAATTAAAGAATAGCTTAGTAATATAAAAAAGATAATAAACTTAGTACTATTCTTTATTATAAAATAAAAACTCTTTATAATTATATTCTTTATAAAATAAAGAAAAAAAAAGATATAGCTATAAAGCTTAATATAATATTAGAAAAATTAAATTCTAATAGATTTAAATATTTTAAACTAAAACTAATTTTACTAGAGTTAGCTAAAAATTATAAAATATCTCTTAATATTAAAGATTAGTATTTATATAGATAGTAAAATAATAAACTTTATTAAAAATAATAAAAATATCATACTTTATATACTATATATTAATTTAGACTAATCTTAATTATTTTTTAATTTAATTTATTTTAATTAAATTATTTATTAGTACTACTTTAATATAATTAAAAAGTTAATTAAGATTTAACTAAATAATATAAATAAAATATAAGATTTAGATAATAATAATACTATTAAAGAGAATTTATTAAAAAGATTCTATTAAGGTTTTATTATTAGAAATATTATTTATTATTAAATTAAATACTCTATTTTGAAAATAATACTTAAGCAAAATACCTAATAAAATAATATTTAGATTAGCTCTAATATATACATCTTAAAAAAACTTAAATCTAAAAAGTATCTTATAATATATCTAATTAGAATTAATAAATTAGCTAATAATACCTATAAATACCTATAAAAAAAGAGATATCTAATAGTTAAATATAATTAATATCTTTAATTCTAAAAATAGCGATTATAGAATCTATTTATATTAATTTTTAACTATATTCTCTAGTTTATAGTAAATTATATTAGATAATAGAATTAATAAATTTAAAGAAGTTAAGTAAGCTTTAGTAATAATATATTTAAATATTAGATATTTAATTAAATAGAAAAGTAATTAATTTAATATAAAGAATTATAAAATATCTTCTTTTTACTCCTCTTATATAAAAGATCTATTCTATATAAAAAAGTTTTTTTAAATAGTAAAAATAGAAAAACTTATAAATATTATAGGATAATAAATTTAATATAAAATATACCTTTTTTTATAAAAAGTTTATAATCTCTAATTCTTTTTTATTCTTTAAATATATATATATAGTAATCTTAAAATACTTTTATATTATTAATATACTATAATAATATAGTTTATTTATACTATAATCTAGAATTATTAAATAAGAATACTTTAAAACTTTTTTATAACGTTTATATATAACCTTTAGTATACTATATATACTATTTATAATCTAATAATAATTTTATTAAATCTTTATATAGTAAGTTAAGTCTTATTTAAACTTATTTCTCTAACTAAAGTTAATTTAAAATTACTATTTTATCTATTTAATATATACTATTTAATTATAAAGAATAAATAATTTCTTTTAATTAGAATTAATATATTAAAAAGAAGAAAAAACTAGAAATAGTTTAAATAGATATTTAATATTTTTATTAATAATAGAATATATTAAAAAAGAAATAAATAATTAAGTTAATATAAATAAAAAATTATTAACTTCTTTACTATAAAAGAAAATATAAAATTAGAGTACTAATTTTAAGATATAATTTAATTAAAACTTAAAAAACTAATATAAAATAAAGTAAATAAAAAATTAGGTTTATTATTTATAATTAAGAATAGTTAATAAAGATTAAAAGTAATTAATTAATTAAGATTAGAAACTAATATACTATCTTCTTATTAATTAGTTTATAAAGTATATAATAAATAGATATTAATATATAACTTAAAAAAAACTAGTAAAAATCTAAAAAGCCTAATTAAATATCTAGAAAATTTAATAAAAGTTTAATTCCTATATTATTTTTTAAAAAATTTTAAAAAATTTTATCTAAACTTTTTAATTTTAATTAAAGATTTTAATATTAAGAAGATATAAAATATATATAATATTTTTTAAACTTTTAAAGATTTAATTTTATAAAATACTTTTCTTTAATTAAAAATATCTAAAAAAAGAGATTCTATTATATTTTTTTTTAATTTTATATTATATAAAATCTACTCTAATACTATATATTATAAATATATATTTCTCTAATCTATATACTAGATATTCTTAAAATATTAAATTAAGTATAATCTTAAAGTAAATTTTAAATTTTAAAAAATAATAAATACTAAACTAAATAATTTATTTTTATAAATAATCTTTTTTTATAAAGTTTTATTATTTCTACTATTTAATATTAAAATATTTCTTAATATAACTAAAATAATAGAAAATTATAATATTAAATTTAGATAAATAAAACACTTTATATAGTAAATTATACAAAAGTTAGGTCTAGTTAGATTTTTATTAGGTTATCTGGGGCACTAGCAGTTGGGTCTGGTGCGGGCCTGGGTTGGAAGGTTTGGCACCGGACCCAACTTGGGTCCGGTGCTGGGTCGGGACCTTCGACCCATTTCTGGTGCGCGCGGAAGTCTAGTCCACGCGCGTAGGGAAGCACCTTTATTACCGAGAACAAGGACATTGCTGAAATACGGTGTATGTGGAAATCAAGACCATAGAAAAGATGCATGTCTAGATAGACCTAGAATTTAGCTGATTGAATTTAATGGAGTTTTGGTTGAATTAAATACATTTAAAATTTATAGGTTGGGTTTGGTGTCCCGCTCGCTTGGGTGGCCCGCTCGCTTGTGAATTACGTTACGCGAGCCAGGAAAGATCCAAAGTTTTCTCATTTCTCATGACAAGCCTTGTCTCTTGTTTGGTACATACCGGCTGTAATGGATAGGGAGCTGTAATGGATAGGGAATAACTCTTCCGGTACCAAATATTTTCACCGAGCCAGGGAAATTCAATATTTTCCCCACATATCATGACAAGAATTCCATGACAAGCCTCGTCCCTTTCTTGGCTAAAGTTATGGCGCGGCCTTGTAGGGCACCAAGGAACCACTCAACGGCAAGCAATCATCCACGTGCTTGGCCAGTCCACTGCTTGATAGTGTTATTACAATAGCAGACCCACGGAAGATCAGTTCAATGTGGAGCAACCTCGTGAGCCAAGAAATATCGGACTTGAACCCCTAACCAGCAATCAAAACCCAGCCGCAGTAGTTTTGCTGGGATGAACAAATTATGTTGGGTCATTTTTCCAGGGGGTCTGCGCAATCACCTTGCCCTATAGGGTGACCCGGCTGAAAGTCTCTTTACGCCCTTGATGATAAGCATCCACCCGTCGGGTGGCAGTGCAGATGTCCTGCGTATGCTTCATAGTACTTCACTGCAGCTAGACACAGAATTTTAGCGTATGACAGGGGCACATAAAGATATCATTGGGATACCCTTCTCAATGTAACCTCGCGGGTCATGAAAAATGTACGCTTTGGCCGTAACTCGAGATATAGGACCACCGCATCAACCACTTGGGAAAGGAAATCCACTATAAATGTCTCACTTGCTTTCCCGTTTATCCGTAAAGTCAAAGCAAGCCAATAGTATAACTATCTTTACAGGGAAGATCTCTATGGAGTGGAAATGCCAAGCAATTTCGGGACAGTACTTATCCCAAGGTTCAGACTGGCAAATTTGTTATCTGATTGATTAGATTAGGATAAAAAACATCATTACCTATTGGGGCATCTGAAAGCATGATTCCTTCTGTCTCAAAAAGTAGATTGATCTTGCTTTTGGATTTTTGGATTTGATTTATGTGGTGCTCGGGCAGAAAAGCTGGATACCTTTCCAATGGCACTTCGGTTGGTAGCCTGACACTAAACACAATGCAAATGGCCTAGATACTATTTGACCGAGAAATGCATATCTGACCCGAGTGTATCTCCCAGCAATATCTTGGCAGGACTGGGTCTCGGTGATAGTCCTTGTCTTGATATGCCAAAGTGGATCTAAAGACGTTCAGTACAAGTAAAGACACACGAAAATTTCCAATTTTCGCGAGATGAATTCCGAAATTAGACTGTGTGTAGAATTTCTGTTTTGGTGGGCCCAGGAAGTGATTAATCCGAGATTTTGTTGGCTTGAGAAGATCAGATGATATTGACCATAGTCTCCGGTGAGTCCTGTCCATCATAAGGAATTTTCTATTCTACATTGACACCTCTGACGTGTACTGCAAATTTTACAATGAGCGAAGCTAAAAAGGCAAGCGCCATTGCAAAAGCGCTACGTCAGTCAAGGAATGAGTGGACGAACAAGTGGTTTGCCATTGGCATTGGCGCCATCATGGCTCTTTTTGCGATATACCACTGGTCAAGTCTACTTTGGTTCTATTACGGTCCAAGGCGGAATTCCACTCTCATTAAAATCAACAGGTATGTTTTGAGGTTGAATGATATTGGTCATGAATGATACCAATAAGCTGGGCATAACAGAAAGGTCCATGGCCTTCTTGCTAAGTCGGTCATGGGACTAAGAACCGACCGCTCTATCCTATATACGATCTACTGGGCCATAAATCTAGTGATTTTGTTGACTGATCTTGACCTTACAAGTATCACATATGTAAGTGAGCCGATTGCAACAAATTCCTGTCCAGGTACTTGGTTGGTATGCCTATAAATTTACAGTTAGACTAACAATCTTTAGGTTGGAAAACGACTCGGTTGGTTAGTTTTGCTCTCCTGCTTTGGCTTAATATTTGATAATTCTGGATACTGATGAGCTGGAAGGGTTGCCCTTGCGAACTTGGTTCTTTTGGTCTTCTTGGCGTTGAAGAATACCCCTCTTGCACCCTTGACGGCCAATTCTTACGAGAAGCTTCGTCCACTACACAAGGTATCTGGCTATACTTGTATTTTTGTGAGTATTTTGCATTCCATAGTGTACTTGGCTGCCTGAAACCAATCTGGCAGCTTGCAAAAGATGGAGGAGAGAGCAAATTTTGCAGGTGCGATCGCAGGCATGGCTATGTTGATCATTGCCATCTCGACTATCACCCACTTCATGCGGGGATATTATGAATGTATGCCACTTGTTCTGAGTCTTTGATGAATAAAGATACTAACATTGCACAGTATTTTACATGCTTCATATTGTCATGTTCATTTTGATTATGATCACAGTCGGAATGCATCGTCCCAAGTTCTCGACATCAACTGTGATTATTGTGATTACAACTGCTTGCTTTTGGGCTTTCGATCGCCTCCTTCGTGGAGCAAAGATTGTTTGGAACTTCTTTGGAAATTATGCCACACTAACAGCTTTGCCAAACGGGGCTCTTCGCGTGAGCCTCAGTCGTAACATCAACTCTAGGCCGGGATCCCACGCTTTCTTGTGGGTTTCAGCTATCCGCTTTGTCGAAAGCCATCCTTTTACGCTTTTATCATCGGGCCCATCGGAGTTTGTGATCAGAGTGTACGATGGGTTCACGCATGATCTTTACCAAGCTGCACAGCAAAAGCCTGGGAAGTCGTTGCGTTGTTCGGTCGATGGTGGTTATGGCCAGGTCCCCAACTTCAAGGTTTTTGAGAGAGTTATTCTTATTGCCGGAGGTAGTGGTGCTAGCTTCACGTTTGCAATTGCATTGGACTTGCTCCAATCATCCGCAGCAGCGTTCAAGTCCATCGACTTTGTTTGGGTCGTCCCAGACCAGGGTAAGCCAGATGCTTCCGTAAAGGCGGTTATTTTAGAGCCATAGCAGCTGACATTGATTTCTAGGGTACCTGGCCTGGTTCTCCGAGAAGCTTCAGAAGCTTCAGTCCCACCAAAATGTGAACGTCCTCATTCATATAACTCGGCAGAGTGACTTGTCCGGTCTCATATCGACCAGCTCCTCGGGTTCCTTGTCCGGAAGCGAGTTTGTCTCTGACAAGGCAAACACCCTAGATGCGTCTCCTCCTCTTCCACAAGGTGACCTAGAGAAGGGCGCTTTGCAACAGTCTGCCGCGGCAATGACTTTTGCGGGTAATGAAATCCAGCCGGGCCGTCCCGATATCAATAGTCTCATTGAGAACATTGTTACCTCAAGCTGCAGTGCGGAGGACCGCATTATTATCGGTGCTTGTGGTCCGAGTGACCTTATGCGCACAACACGGCAGGCTGTTAACAGCGGTGTGCTCAACGCCGAATGGTCTATCAAGCTCTATTCTGAGGTAAGTGATGAAGGAGAAGAAAATACCCGGGCTCTCGTCTCGGGGACCAAGAAAAAGAAAGTATAGCTAACATGGTGCAGGAATTCGACTGGTGAATGTATAACTGCGTATATTGATAGTACTAGACTTTTCAAAGACACCTTACGGTGATGCAGGCAATGCGGATCGGGCCCACCTATGATTTTCCTAGGGATCAACATCATTCCAGCATACTGACATTGTTCATTGAAGGGCAATGTCACCATAGAGTGCAATTGAATGTTCTGCTTTAACAGAACAAGAAAATAAAAGAACGTAATTGTGTAGCCCGACGCGTAGGACGTGTGCGTGGAATGATAAAGAATGCAAACAGAACAAACGGTTATCGGCATCTCGGCGCGTTCCCCGCGCTCCGTTGCGACAGGAAAAAGAAGAGAAAGTGCAAAGGCTCAGTTCCGCTATTCAATCTACCTGACCCCACCTCCAACACCCTCTTCATCTTCGCAAACCCATCGTTGACGGACTGGAAGCACCAGTCAACCTACAAAATGGTTCAAGATGTGTCTGCGCAGGGCATTATCTCCCTCTTGGACACAGACCTGTACAAGCTGACCATGCAATGCGCGGTCCTCAAGTACTTCCCAGATGTCGGTAAGTAGGTCTTGCTGGGAAGGGGGGATTTAGGGCTGACATGGCTGCAGCTGTGACCTACAGCTTTACGAATCGGACCCCGCACATGAAATTGCGCCGCGCGGCTTACAAATGGCTACTGGAGCAGCTGAACAGTGAGTCGATCTCTGCCTGTCTCTCGGTGTGAATTCTAACCGTTGATCTTCTAGATCTGGCCAACATCCGCGTTACCGCCGAGGAGCGCGAGTTCCTTCGCCAAAAGTGCCCGTACCTCAATGACGCATACCTCGCCTACCTAGAGACCTTCCAACTCAACCCCTCCGAGCATGTGGAGGTCAAATTTACTCCGACACAAGATACCGGTAGTGATGATGACGAAGGCAATGTCGAATACATCATCAAGGGTCTTTGGCTGGACACGATCCTCTATGAAATTCCCCTCCTCGCCTTGACCAGCCAGGCGTATTTCATGTTCAGCGATACCGCTTGGGATCACGAGAAACAAGAGGAAAAGGCCTATCAGAAGGGATGTACTCTTCTGGAGAATGGCTGCGTTTTCTCGGAGTTCGGCTCGCGACGTCGGCGAGACTACCAGACACACGACCTTGTCATGAAGGGGCTCTGCCGTGCCGCGGAAGAAGGCAAGAAGCAGGGTTGGTCTGGTGTCTTGACCGGAACCAGCAATGTCCACTTTGCCATGAAATACAATACGGCTGCCGTTGGAACTGTGGCGCACGAATGGTACATGACCATTGCGGCCATCACAGATGACTATCAGAATGCCAACGAGTTGGCACTCAGCTATTGGCTTGGTTGCTTCGGGGAAGGTGTAAGTTTTACATTGTGGTCTCCAATAGCCAATCATTCAGACTAATGTTGGAAATATAGGTTCTCGGAATTGCCCTGACCGACACCTTCGGTACACCGGCTTTCCTCGACGCCTTCAGCAAGCCTATCTCAAGGCCAAATGAGAAGCCTGACAATTCCACAATTACCTATGCTCAGTCTTACACTGGTGTTCGCCAGGACTCCGGAGACCCAACAAACTTCGTCAAGATGGTTCGAGAATTTTACGACCGCCAGAATATTACAGACAAGAAGACTGTTGTGTTTTCAGATTCCCTAGATATCGAGCACTGTCTGGAATATAAGGCCATTGCCGAACAGGCTGGTCTTAATCCCACTTTTGGAGTGGGAACTTTCTTCACCAGTAAGTCTGACATACATGCTCTGGATACATCCATGCTAATCATATGCCAGACGACTTCACAAACAAAGCTACCGGAGAAAAGTCTAAGCCCCTGAACATCGTTATCAAAATCGCCACTGCGAATGGCAGTCCCGCTGTCAAGCTCAGTGACAACCTCGGCAAAAACACTGGTGACCATGCCAAGGTATTGGAAGTGAAGAAGAAGCTGGGTTACGTTGAACAATCTTGGGAAGCGGGTGACGAAAGTCATCGCTGGACGAAGCAAGCATAGTTTCACTCGCATTGAAGGTAATTTTAGAGCATCCATTCTCTCTGAATATGAGTTACGATCTAGAGGCAGTCCTTGGTGGATTTCTGTTAGACACATCCGGTTACATCGCCGCTGAGAGGTATCGAGATACTTCCCTTTTTTTGCTTTAGGCATCCTTTTGTGGCTTTCTAAAGCCTTTTCAATCATCTCTGTGCATACTTGTTTGCTGTTTGTATAAAGTGAACTTGATAGATGAATTTCTGCTGGTTGAATTGTGTTTGCGGTACTGCCTCAATAACTACCTAACAATACCTAGCTTGGATCCCCTGCTGCCCCAGTGCATTTCATGTTGAAGCTTCACGCTTCACCACGGCAAAAAGAAAGTTCCCCCATCAAAACACCAAAAGGCCCTTTCGTGTCTTTCACGGCCCAAAGCCGATGCGCAACTAACGGGCGCTCAGCTACTGCTCTGTGCAGTCAACTGAATCCTCAAGAACCACCTCTGCCACCACACGGTGTCCAATATCCTGCAAGCAGGTCATATCGATAGCCACCTCGGTAGCAGTAGTGTACTCTCCTTTCCAGCATTTTTCCACGATGTGACTTGCAATGTAATCAGAGCCCGGGAACATTCCCATTCTGAATCGCTGCTGGATCTCAAGATAGTCAACAGAATTGCACAGCTCGGGGAATACTTCGAATCCATTGACGATGTGGTAGATTGCCGAACCAAGCGCGAACAAATCTGTCTTGAAGCCCATCTCCAGTTTGTACCTGGAGTTCCGAGGCATATACGACTTGGGGCGCTCGTACGCTTTTGCATCGATCATGATCGAGTCGCGTGCGATCAGAATACTTTGAAAGTCGGCGAGAACGACCCTGAAACGGCTGTTGAGAAGAATGTTGTCAAGGCAGATATCGCAGTGGATCACAGAATAGGAGTGGATGTACTCGACGGCGGAGATGAGTTGCTCGCACCAATCTAGCCTTTGGGTTATGCTCGCATTTGGATGGGAACTCAGGTAGTTGCTGAGTGTTCCATTGGGATAGTAACGCAGTTTGATGGCGGATGCAGGTCCATTGTAACCGAGATATTCAACAATGCGGTTGTCACTTTGTATGTGCTGCAAAATTGCAGCTTCGTTCAGGATACTCTGTTTGTACTCTGCGTTGGTTGGATCGCTGGGGTATTTCAGGACTGTTTTGTCACTGCGGAGTCTGACGATGGAACGACCTTGCGAGATAATCTGCGTCACACCAAGCGGTACTATGTAGTCCGATGGATTTAACACCTCGCTCTCGTTGAAGTCGGGATTGCTGAACTCAGGAGGATCGTTGAAGTCGGGAGGATTGTTGAATTCGGGAAGATTGTTGAACTCGGGATTGCTGAACTCAGGAGGATCGTTGAAGTCAGGAGGATTGTTGAAGTCGGGATTGTTCAACTCAGGATTGTTGAACTCAGGATTACTGGAGTCAAGAATTAGATAATCGATTGAGACAGGAGTCTCAGGCTGTCCCGTCTCAGGCTGATATTTGTGAGTTTGTGGCTTTGGATGTATGGATGTATGGATATCGGCTGGAAGGGCTTACTTGTTGACCGATGTCAGCGGATGATTCGCTATCTTGTTCCATCTTGCTGATCACAGTAAGTGATATAGTTGATATGGGTAAGCGCGAGATGTAGCAGAAGTCGTAGACATCGCTGAGCTGACATCTGGAGATGTTGACGTTGATGGTGCCATTCTGAGTATGGAGGCAGGCACGACCTTACTCCTTCCCCATGCAAGTCCAGTCCATCTTGGCCCTCGTATATCATATAGAAAAGCTTCTGCATGATTCGAGAAATACAGAAGCCGGTTAGAACTACATCAGGAGCCCTCGAAAACATGCAAGAATACATGGTCAAGATATAAGATGGCTGAGCAGCAATATACGCGTTTCTGTTGCAAACGCTAAGCTTCAAATTTTGGAGGGTATACTATACTGTACAAACACTTCCGGGGATTCAACAACCTAATCTTGAAAAATGCATCAAAACATGTCATCCTCAGATTGAAAGCCAAGGTCTTTGTCCAAGTCACCCGTAATATCAGGACGTACACTGGGCGTAGATTGCTGACGGGTTTCGACTTGTGGGAGAATCTCGCCTGTATTCTTCAAATCGAATGGGAACATCTCATGATCTTGGGGGCTTTGTAGTTGATGCGGTGTTTGATGTTCACCAAAAGACTCGGGATGGTTGTATAGGTGCATGTCGGTCTCACGGAAAAGCTCTTGTGCCCAGTCAATGTTCTCTGGGTTCTGGGTATGTGGGGAGATGTCCGTTGCGTCTGGATTGTTGAGGCTGGCCGGATTGGTTGGGGTATGGATATCGGGGAATGAGTCAATATCGATTGAGAGAAAATTGAAAGGGTTGTTATCCACACTGTTTGGGTCGTCAAATTGGTCGAAGTCGGTGGGGAAGACTGGCGGAGCTGGTTCTTGTGCGGTTTGAGGACTCTGTCTCGTCTGATTCATAATCTCTTGAGCTGATTCAGCTCGTGGTCTCGCAATAGGCGTGTTTATATCTGTGACGGATTTATCGTGCAAAAATGGACGAGATTGGGGTGTAGGCATAGACTCCGCGGTACTTGACTTCCTGGTTGTCAATGAGATGGCAGGGGCGTCGAGGTTGTATTGCATGACTTCGAAGAATGTACTGGATGCACCAGACTGCATCTTTATGGCAGCTTCAATATTGGCAAACTCTTGGTCGGCAGCCGGATAGATATCCTTTAGGCAGTGCAGGACCTGTATACAACGGTGGAAATTGTAGACACTGCTTTCACGAACAGCCGGGTTCTCGGACATTGTGTTTGATAAGTGTGCCACGGCGGCAGGCAAAATCACAGTAACGCCCGACTGGGGTAAGAAGCGTGTCAAGTTGAGTTGGTTGAGACCTTGAATGATATGCGTGATGCCGCCAGCCGCATCGTGCATCTTTGTTCGAGCAACTTTTCGCCACTCATTTTGAGTTTTGGACTGGTCTTTCACTGCCGTCGCCCATGGCCTGTGGAGAGCGCTGCTAGTCGCGTGGTATAGCATGCGGAGCATCGCCCCGTGGAGTAAAAGTACATCCTCGCCGTCACGGAAGTTGGTCCTAGTTTTGGGGATGAATTGTGCATCTTTGGGAAGTGCGCTGAGCCACGAGTCGAGCTTTTGACCACACCGTGCAAACTCAGATTCAGAAGCCTGTCGAGGAACAATTGTGACCGTGGTGCGGTTGGTGGCACCAAACTGGCGCTGAGATGGTGTGTATTGAGCAAAAAGCACCCTGCCGATGCATTGACAAAGTTTCATCTTCTCGATAAACATAATGGCTAGCCGTTTCTGATGTGACACGTCTTCAAGTTGACGGCAACGGAAATTTGCGACCACAGAGGGAGAGAATGCTTCAAAGTCAAAGTCATCCAGGCGCAGCATTGGGACACTACTAGTCCCTTCATTGACCTGTAATGGGCGACGCATGCCCATAGCAATCAGTCGATCCCGGGAAAACAGACACCACCAAAGTCGAGAGCGCAGACGGCGAGTGTGTATATCCATTTCGCCCGAAGCAGGATCTTTATTGAGCCCGATTGATTGTGCCTGGGTGTTACATACTCCGATCCAGTCCCAAATATCTCGCTGTGGACTATTTTCTGGATCGGACCAATATGTCATTAATAAAAGTGTTTGCAAAATCACAATGCGATCCTCTTCGCAATCAAGAGAATAAAGCAACCGTAGTCGTGTGAAAAATGCGTTTCGCGCTGTCTTTCGTGTTGAATAACCGGCATCTTGCAAATGCTTGAGATCGATGAAAGCGGTGCCGACAAACATCACTGCCTGAAATAAAAGAATACTGACGTTTCCATTTGGATCATTTTCAGCAACAGACCGCAAAAACTCTTGGAGGTTCAGAACGGGCATGAAGCTGTGCACCCATTTGATATAACAACGCAACAGTTCATCTCGAAGCCCATTCTCGGGAAGAGAAAGCGCTCCGCGAAAGCGCAGAAATTCCAGATCTTCTGGAGCGATGCGAGCCGGTAGCGGCTTTAAAAAGCGAGGCTCATCGTCCAGCATCGCTGTGAGCGGGTCAAAGTCCGGGTCTATTAGATCCTGGACGGCAGACACCATGTTGGCGAGTGGCAGCGAGTGATGGACATCTGGATTACCATGTGTCTTCCATCCACCTGTTGGTTTGGACTCGTAGAGCCATGGGACCTGCGGATCAAACTGAAGACTGTGGCGCTTGGCGGTGGGATCCAAGCGAGACTCTGTCAACTTGCGCTTCTGAGAATGCGTCTGGCTATCGGGGGTTGACATGGCCTTTCATGTAGGGTGTGGGTTGTGGCAATATAGCAAATTCATTAATCTTTCGAACTGCCCCAAGTGATCGACATGTAGAGAAGCCGGTGGTGACATCCGCAACCTTGCAAGAAGGCGGTGTTCGGAGTCGGGGGAAGTGTGGGGTGTGGGGACTCTTGGCAAGATCGCCACTACATCACATTGGTCAATATATTGTCCTTCAATGCCTCCAGGGCTGCAGTAAAGAGGTGCAGCTGCGAGGCAGGGACTTGCATTTTCATTTCTTCTTTGGGCCCCATGTTTGGAGGTGCCTTTTGGCAAGTATTGATCACTTCGCGGGCTGGTGTGTTGCAGAGATGCCCTGGGAGCGGGTCACGATATATATCCCATATTTCCGAGCTGAGTCCCAAAGGAACAAGAAAATTCGGATTCACAGATATCACAGTCGCACATGCACTTGGGCAATCATCAAAAACCGTTGGACTAACTGGAGACTTGGGATGAATTTAGGATTCGCAAGTCTCCTTTGTGCCAACCTTGGAGTGTACGATTCCAAGGTTGTATCTTGGTCCCGTGGACATGTAAAGAAACAACCTTGAAAAGGCTATGGATCACACCTGGGTACTACAGAGCTGGATATTGGAATACTGCCCCACATACAGAAGGCCTGGGGAATCCTGATACCATACTTTCTTCAGGGCTATTGCCCTGGCGACTGTAGTTGTCTGCCCAGGTATTAGGTTTTATTTTAATCCCACCTGGGCAGCCTAGCAATTACGCTACGAGGCACCCGTGGACCTCTAAAAATCTCTCAGAATCAATGTTGACCCAGCGTATCGTCTTATTGTCTTTTATGATAGCTGGAGCTCAGGACTGATATCCCCGGATTCGTTCCGGACCATGGGATCCATGGATTGGTTGGTTTGCTGGGATAGATGCTTGGCGCTGTTCATACAAGGCAACCCAACACCATTCGCCTCGATCTGCTACTCAACGCAACCCAAGGTTATTATGAAACCTTTACGGAATTGAGGATACCAGATGTGGCTCCCAACGACGCTTACGCAAATTAGTGACAAGCAAACGTGACCCTGCCACGGAGGCACTCCTGTTCCATGTTGTCGATGTATGGCATTGCTGGATTTGCAGCCGTTGCCGCGAGACTTGGAGGACCAAGAGCAAGGAAATGAGCACAGATGTTGTAGACGGAAACCGAGAGCCAGAAGTCCCGAGGGTTCAGGCTATTAGAGCGAATCACAGCACTGGGCATCAGCGTGCAGCAAAGTCCCCTGATATTCATGATCTCAAAACCGGAGTCATCATGTGTGATGATACATGTCCTCCTTAAAAAATATTGTACAAATTATTCAATCCAAAAACCACCGAGCGAAAAGTGTTCATGCATGATGTTTTCCGTTGACCGACGCCGATATGCTTCCATGTGGTTCAAAAGGAGAGGTCCGAAGTCGTGTCACGGTAGGTATCACAGAGGTGATGATATTACATACTGCAGTGAGTTAGAATGATGTTCAAGTTGTGCGGTTCCTGATGGATTGGAGTCGGGTGCGACTTACGGAGGAAGGAGGAACTCTCCGAAGCTGGAGCTGAGGAACGCGATACCGGCCTAGAAAGCGAATTTGTTAGATTGATGGGATCAAAAAGCAGGCCAAAATGACGGAATGACGACACATACACCGAAGACCAGGATACTGCGGACAATAGTCTTGTTCTCAGGGTTGGTGGCCTCGTCGTAGATGGTGCTGACGAAACCCTTCTGGGGGCGCGAGCC
The DNA here is from genome assembly GCA_026122735.1 of Penicillium bialowiezense. Taxonomy (NCBI): domain Eukaryota; kingdom Fungi; phylum Ascomycota; class Eurotiomycetes; order Eurotiales; family Aspergillaceae; genus Penicillium; species Penicillium bialowiezense. The sequence continues at coordinate 4,228,076 of JAKZFB010000002.1, forward strand.
GGAGGGAACGATGCGCTGGTTGGGGGCCATTGTGTATGATTTAGGGAGGCGATGGAAGACGGAGATTGATGTTTTGAGATGGAAGTGATGGTCGGATGTCGAGAAATCTGCGGCCTCGGAACGCTTGGCGTCACTGCGTCATTAGCTCCTATCGCCAACCGTATCTTTTGCCCGCGCATTGAAGATGCGACAGCGTCCATGACAGCCTTCACTCTGGTCAGGTCTCGCCATTAGCGCTCTTTTAAGGTTAAGGCAGGCTTCTTATTTTCATTGAACTTCCCAGTGAACTGGTACAGGTAAAACAACTACCGACCAAGTGGCCCAACCGTCGCAACAATGAACGTCGACGAGCTGTTCAAGGTATGATTCCTTATCTTTCTTGAATTCGCGCTTCGCCGGACATTATCTGACCAAGAATAGAAGCCATCCTCTAGTGGAAGCGCCAAGCGCAAGTTCGAGCCCCTCTCAGATCCAAGTACGCCCTTCTCCCAGCTCGCGCCAATCGAACCTTCTAACATGAACACTAGATGAGGTGTACAAATCCGCAAAACTGGACTCCGATGGAGACGCCAGATCAAATGGGAAGGCAGCTATGGTAAAAGATGAGGAGGACGACGGGGAAGCTGGACCCGAGCTTCCTCCAGACTTCGAAGAGGATATCCCAGATGACGAGGACGGCCGCTTCTTTGGCGGCGGAATGGAGCACAAGACAGCACAGGCAATGGAATACATTGACGAGAACGAAGGAGAAGATACTGCGGTACGTGAACTCCAGTCACTTAATCGCTGGCTCGGATCTAACATTTCCTTAATCTAGCCTGAGAAGTTCGACTCTGCGTGGGTGCGCCGCTTCGCATTAAACTTCGAACGAAAGATTTCAAAGAACGCTGAACTACGTGCGAAGTTTGAGAGCGACCCCAAAAAGTACGTGGACAATGAAAGCTTTTGTATTGCACATGGCTGACACAATTGCAGGTTTATGGTCTCTGAGGCGGACCTTGACGGTGAGATCAAGGGTTTATCTATCCTCTCTGAGCATTCTGAACTTTACGAGGAGTTTGCCAAGATGGGATGTGTGGGCTCCTTAATCTCCCTTCTCTCCCACGAGAATGCAGATATTGCAATCGACGTGATCCAGGTCATCAGTGAACTGACAGACGAGGATGTTGAAGCGGAGCAAGAACAATGGGACGCTTTGGTCAACGCGATGGTATGTGGAACACTAAGGTGATGGAAACAAACTGCTGACGCAATCTAGATGGAAGCCGGTCTCATTGAGTTGCTGACACAGAACCTCTCCCGACTCGATGAACAGTCTGAAACTGACAGAGCGGGAGTCTATTATGTGCTAAGTAAGTTTTCAGAACACCAGTTGAGAAGTATGCGGGATATACTAATAATACATAGGCGTCTTGGAAAATGTCGCCTCGCAGACATCGCATGCCGAGGCCATTGCACTCGACGCTGCTGTCTTGCCTTGGATTTTGTCGCGCATCCAACAAAAAGAAGCAGTCGTGTCTCAGAACAAGCAATATGCCGCCGAAGTTTTGGCCATCTTACTACAATCATCATCATCGAATCGAAAGAAGTTCATTGAGCTCGATGGCATTGATTTGATCCTCCAGATACTGAGTTCATACCGCAAGCGAGATCCAGCAAAAGAGTCAGACGAAGAAGAGTTTGCTGAAAACTTATTTGACTCTCTTATCTGCCTCGTCGAGGAAGACTCTGGGAAAACCAAATTCGTCGAGGCGGAGGGAATTGAACTGGCACTCATCATGCTCAGGGAAGGAAAGTTCAGCAAGCCCCGTGCTTTGAGGGTTCTTGATCATGCTTTGGGTGGAGTTGGAGGTGCCTCGGCATGCGAGAAATTGGTCGAGGCAGCTGGCCTGAAGACCGTCTTTGGCATGTTCTTGAAGAAGGTAGGTTTGAATACGTCCGGCGAAAGCACCAAATCTAACGTCTACATAGCAAGAAGGTCAAGCTGTCGAACACTTCCTCGGGATCTTTGCTTCGCTTCTACGTCTCCTTCCCGGAAGTTCTGCACCGCGCATCCGAACATTGGCCAAGTTCATGGAAAAGGATTATGCTAGAATCGAAAAGCTGATTACTTTAAGGCGCGAATATGCCGCGCGTATCACACCTGTCGAACAAGCGATTGCCAAGGAGCGCAGAACGTTTGATGAGGAGGAGCAAAAGCTCATGGCTGGCGAATGGTTGTCTAGGCGGTTCGATGCCGGGCTCTTTTCACTACAGGTAATGTGTGCCGCCGGTGATCATGGGAATTGTGCTAACGAGCCTAGACTATTGATGTCATTTTGGCATGGCTTCTCGCCGAGGACGGTGGCGCACAGAAGAAGATTGTCTCACTCCTTGCCGACCGCGATGAGGACCTATCGCTAATCCGCAGCACATTGCAAGGTAAGCAAGCCCCAAGAGATAATTTGAGCTAAATTTCTGACCAAAGTAGAACAACTCGAGGGAGTCAACGAGGAGGATCCGGGCCATCAGGACTTCAAGGATATGCTCACCACTCTTCTGCAGTTCTTGTAAGTGAGAAACCACAACGAATCTGCTGTATCATATAATACGAACAAAACCCCACGAGGACTGCTGCTCCTTGCAATTTGAAGATGAATGAATGTAATTTACTTGCTGCCTAAAAGAATAATCTCAATGTTCAGGTGAGATCAGAGACCCTCGACAGTATACAAAGCGAGCGGTGAGGACTCGGTCACGTGATAGACACCAATCGGGACTAGCGCAAAGCCAGCGGGCTCAGAAGCATCAAACGTCTGGAGATCAGTCCCTTCATCGCATCATTGACGGGGAGCTCCTCTTTCATCCCCACCAGCTTGTCATATATTTTCTCGCAGCTGCTTTGACTCTCTGCGTCCCGGACCTCCCCCCTCTCGGTGACCGACCCGCGGTTGTTTCAGCGCGTTGAGCGTTTCTTGCGGAGACCTTCGAAGGCCGACGCGCCTCTCGCGCTTTTTCAGCCCCCGACTTATCGTTCCTTTCTTCCTTACTTTTCCCAACGCCGAACCTCAGATACCCCGCCATCATGGCCGATTACGACGAGACATATGAGGAGGAGTTTTATGATGATGCCGACGAGGGCATCACTTCCGAGGATTGCTGGACGGTGATTTCGTCTTTCTTCGATGAGAAGGGTCTGGTATCTCAGCAGCTCGACTCTTTCGATGAGTTCGTCTCTTCGACTATGCAGGAGCTCGTGGAAGAGCAGGGCCAAGTGGTGCTCGATCAGACCCTCCCACCAGACGAAGATGAAGTGAACCCCGTGGTGGTGCGCCGTTACGAGCTCAAATTCGGAACCGTCATGCTCTCGCGCCCATCAGTAACAGAAGGCGACGGTGCGACAACGATCATGTTGCCGCAGGAAGCCCGACTCCGAAACCTCACATATGCCTCTCCACTGTATCTGAGCGTCTCAAAGAAAATCATGGAAGGTCGCGAAAAGGTCGCCAAGGATGAGGACGATGACGAAGATGGCGATCAGAAGACACAGACTCAAGGTGGTCTCGAATGGAGGGAAAAGGCGCTCAGCCACGACCAAATGAAGGAGGAAACAGTTTTCATTGGAAAGATGCCCATCATGCTGAAGTCCAAATACTGTATCCTGAAGGACCTGAACGAAGATTCGCTCTACTCTTGGAACGAGTGTCCCTTCGACTCTGGTGGTTACTTCGTTATCAACGGTAGTGAGAAGGTTCTGATCGCACAGGAGCGCAGTGCTGGAAACATCGTGCAGGTCTTCAAGAAGGCACCCCCCAGCCCCACACCATACATTGCCGAAATTCGAAGTGCAGTCGAGAAGGGTTCGCGAATGCTCTCCTCGCTTACTTTGAAGCTGTTTGCCAAGGGTGACAGCGCCAAGGGAGGATTTGGCCCGACCATTCGATCGACGCTCCCATATGTCAAAGCCGATATTCCAATCGTCGTCGTTTTCCGTGCGCTGGGCGTCGTTTCTGACGAGGATATTCTCAACCACATTTGTTACGACAGAAACGATACGCCTATGCTGGAGATGCTGAAGCCTTGTATCGAAGAGGGTTTCGTCATCCAGGACCGCGAGGTCGCTCTGGACTTCATTGCCAAGCGTGGTTCTTCGCAGTCCAACCTGAACCACGACCGTCGTGTGCGATATGCTCGGGACATTATGCAGAAGGAATTGCTGCCTCACATCTCGCAGAGCGAGGGTAGCGAAACCCGCAAAGCGTTCTTCCTGGGATACATGGTCCACCGTCTTCTCCAGTGTGCTTTGGGTCGCCGTGATGTTGACGATCGTGATCACTTCGGAAAGAAGCGACTTGATCTGGCTGGCCCCCTTCTGGCAAGTCTGTTCCGTGTCCTTTTCACTCGTGTCACCAAGGACCTTCAGCGTTACGTGCAGCGTTGTGTTGACAGCAGTCGTGAGATCTATCTCAACGTTGGTCTCAAGGCAGCCACGCTTACTGGTGGTTTGAAATATGCTCTTGCCACTGGTAACTGGGGTGAGCAGAAGAAGGCAGCCAGCGCCAAGGCTGGTGTGTCCCAGGTGCTGAGTCGTTACACTTTCGCCTCATCGCTGTCCCATCTCCGTCGCACAAACACACCTATTGGCAGAGATGGAAAGATTGCGAAGCCGCGTCAACTTCACAACACCCACTGGGGTCTGGTCTGCCCGGCCGAGACGCCAGAAGGACAAGCTTGTGGTCTGGTCAAGAACTTGGCACTCATGTGCTACATTACCGTTGGAACACCGGCGGAGCCCATCGTTGATTTCATGATTCAACGAAACATGGAAGTCTTGGAGGAGTTCGAGCCCCAAGTCACGCCTAACGCAACGAAGGTGTTTGTCAACGGTGTCTGGGTTGGTATCCACCGTGACCCTTCGCATTTGGTCAACACCATGCAAAACTTGCGTCGCCGCAACATGATCTCCCACGAGGTCAGTCTCATTCGTGATATCCGTGAACGTGAGTTCAAGATTTTCACCGATACTGGTCGTGTCTGCCGACCGCTCTACGTCATCGACAACGATCCCAAGAGTGAGAACTCTGGTGGATTGATCCTCAACAAGGAGCACATCCGCAAACTTGAACAGGACAAGGAACTGCCAGAAGATATAACGCCGGAAGAGCGTGAGGCACAGCGGTTTGGTTGGGAGGGATTGATCTCAGCTGGTGCCGTCGAGTATGTCGATGCAGAGGAAGAAGAGACTATCATGATTGTCATGACTCCGGAAGATTTGGAAATTTCCCGACAACTCCAAGCTGGTTACGCCCTGCCAGAAGCAGAGAATGACCCCAACAAGCGTGTTCGCTCAATCCTCAGTCAGCGCGCGCACACCTGGACACATTGCGAGATTCATCCCAGTATGATCTTGGGTGTTTGTGCCAGTATCATTCCCTTCCCCGATCACAACCAGTCTCCCCGTAACACCTACCAGTCTGCTATGGGTAAGCAGGCCATGGGTGTTTTCTTGACAAACTATGCACAGCGTATGGAAACCATGGCCAATATTCTTTACTACCCCCAGAAGCCTTTGGCCACCACTCGGTCAATGGAGTTCTTGCGTTTCCGAGAATTGCCCGCTGGTCAGAACGCTATTGTCGCTATTGCCACCTACTCTGGTTATAACCAAGAAGATTCCGTCATCATGAACCAGAGCAGTATCGACCGTGGTCTGTTCCGCAGTCTCTTCTACCGTACCTACACGGACACCGAGAAGATGGTCGGCCTTCAGGTCGTTGAGCGCTTTGAGAAGCCTCTGCGCGCCGATACTCTGGGTATGCGCAAGGGTACCTACGACAAGCTCGATGACGATGGTATCGTTGCTCCGGGTGTTCGTGTGTCCGGAGAGGATATTATTATTGGAAAGACTGCTCCCTTGGCTGCTGATGCAGAGGAGCTTGGTCAGCGTACGAAGGCACACACCAAGATCGATGTGTCTACCCCCCTGCGAAGTACCGAGAACGGTATCGTCGATCAGGTCTTGATTTCCACTGGTAACGACGACCTCAAGTTCGTGAAGGTTCGCATGCGTACCACCAAGATTCCCCAGATTGGAGATAAGTTCGCCTCTCGTCACGGTCAAAAGGGTACCATTGGTATCACTTACCGCCAAGAAGACATGCCTTTCACCCGCGAAGGTGTGGTGCCTGATTTGATCATCAACCCTCACGCCATTCCGTCTCGTATGACCATTGCCCATTTGATCGAGTGTCAATTGAGTAAGGTCTCTGCTCTCCGTGGTTACGAGGGTGATGCCACTCCTTTCACCGATGTCACAGTCGACTCGGTCTCTCGTCTCCTTCGTGAGCACGGCTACCAATCCCGTGGTTTCGAGGTCATGTTCAACGGTCACACTGGTCGTAAGATGGTTGCCCAGGTCTTCCTTGGACCTACCTACTACCAACGTCTTCGCCACATGGTCGACGATAAGATCCACGCTCGTGCCCGTGGTCCTACCCAGATTTTGACTCGCCAGCCCGTCGAGGGTCGTGCCCGTGACGGTGGTCTCCGTTTCGGAGAGATGGAGCGCGATTGTATGATCGCCCACGGTGCCAGTGCATTCTTGAAGGAACGTCTCTTCGACGTTTCTGATCCCTTCCGTGTTCATATCTGTGATGACTGCGGCCTCATGACCCCAGTTGCGTAAGTTTCTATCCCTTTCCCCTTTCGTCTTACCATACTAACCATCTCTCTAGGAAACTGAAGAAGGGTCTCTTTGAGTGCCGTCTCTGCAACAACAAGCATCGCATCTCGCAAGTCCATATCCCCTACGCCGCGAAGCTGCTATTCCAAGAGCTGGCCTCTATGAACATTGCTGCCCGGATGTTCACAGACCGCTCTGGAGTATCCGTGCGTTGATCTCTGGTCATCTCAAGTTTTCTACATTGTATTTTAATGATCTCGCTGCAAAAATGCGCATTTGCTTGGCCTTGTTTCGCGGCGTCTGGGAGGGTTGGCCTTTGCATTTAAACTTCGGCCATACATAGTTGAATCACTTCTAAGTGCTGTTTCTTTCTCGTAATTTGGATATAGTCTAGTTCCAAAAATGAAAACCACTATGAATTCGGATTGTGCCGTCCAACGTTCGCAAGTCAATTCGGCTTCCGGATATCCCGAGATGCCCCCCCCAGCTTTCGCAACTTGGAATTCCCATCCCCACGTTTCCGGACTTTTAAATACGACCTGAGCTGGATTTCGTCTGGAACTCGCTGTCACAAATCACAAAATGTCTCTTGAGAACCCTATAACTGTTGTCTACAAGGAGGTGGGTGGAAGCAAGATTACAACCGACCTCTACTTTCCCTCACACTCGTCCGGGCAAAAGCATCCCGTTGGTGCGTTCTCTCAACCCAACAACTGGAATCCGACACACGAAACTAACAAGACTAGTCATCAACATCCATGGCGGTGCCTTCATGCTCGGCCATTCGCGAATGGTCTCTCTGCCCCAAGTAGAAGACTGTCTCGCCCGCGGCTGGATAGTTGTTGTTCCAAACCACCGCCTCTGTCCAGGCGTGAACATCCTTGAAGGCCCAATGCAGGACATTCGCGATCTTCTTACTTGGATCCAAGACGGTCATCTTGATAGTATTATCTCCACACACGGCTACCATGCCGATCTGGACAACATTGCTGCATTCGGGACGTCATCTGGTGGGCATTTGGCCCTGAGCTTGGTAGGTATCCACCGCAATGCCCTGGAGAACCTGGGAGCCGTGCTGATATATCCAGGGCTTTGACGTCCCCAAACCCGTCAAGGCGATTCTCTCCCTTTACGGCGCTGTGCACTTCACAGACGCCGCTTGGAGAACCCCACTGCCCCACGTGGCGAAGAAGCTTCCCCCCAATCTGTCAGAGGAATTCCTGAACAAGATCTATGAGGAGCATCCCATCCCAACAGATAGTTCCGTCTCGCTAGAAGGTCAGACAGAGTCTGGTGTAAGCAAGGGGCCGGATTTCTCAAAGCCACGCGACGCTTTTGCTTTCACGCAGATCGCATCGGGGAATGTTATCAACACCATCTACCCCTCGAAACAGGATCCGGAGATGAAGCGCATTGATCCGGTTTTGAATGTGAGCAGCCAGTTCCCCCCTACTTATATTGTGCATGGGATGGCGGACACGATGGTTCCGATTGGTCTTAGTCGGGTTTTGTTTGAGAAGTTGAAGGAATGTGGTGTGAAGTGTGGGATGACGGAGGTTCCGGATGAAGAGCATACTTTTGCGGCTATGATGAAGGTTGGCTCGAAGACTTGGTGGTTGCAGAGGGAAGGGTTTGATTTCTTGGAGGGGATTATGGGAAAGGGGCCTACTGTGTAGCCTCGCAAATGTGTTGGTGCTTGTATATAAGTTGTAGAGCCCTTCACAAACCTTGGAACCTTGATGGGAAATTATTTCCAACGTTTTTCCTGGGTGCACGGCTTCTAAGGCCGATGCCGCTGGTCTTGACCATCGTATTAACAAATTTGATTCATGTTTCAATTTAATAAAGAGTCCGATAAAATACACAGCTGAATTTGGTATCAAGTTTGCGAAAAAAGAGACGAAAGCTGCCCGAAAGGCCCGGCCGCCCAGATGACCACACAAATTTGCAACTTCACAAATTAAGCTCCCCCTCGATGGGAGTACCTCTGGGGCTCTGCATAGCATACATTTCCTCCTCCGTCGGCTTGCGTGCCCAGACTCTCTTAGCATATTGCCACATGTGGGCGCGGCCATCCTTCAGCTCCTTCCTCGCCTTAGCAACCAGCACCTGAACCTCCTCAGGAGACCACGGGCTCGGTGTCCCCCATTTCGTGAGGTAATACATCGCCCATCCCTCCATTCCATGCATCCACTGATGGTAGTGCAAGCGGCCGGCCTCTTTGAGGAGCGGATCGCGCGGCCAAGGACCCATGGGCCAGTTGTACTTTTTCTCATGGATGTCGATGAAGCCGAGCTTGGTCATACGCCCGCGCATGGTGTCCACTGTGTCAATGGGCTGGTTGGCTTGCTTTGCGGCGTTGATGATCGCCTCTGCGAATTGGACGGCGCTTGAGTTGGCGGGCAGGCTGCCGTCTGTGCAGATGATGTGAGGATCGACCTCGAGCTGCTCGATCCAGCCGCCGGGCTTGAGATTTCTGGATGGATTAGTTGATGCAAGGAATCTCGGTGTGATGACTTACTTGTAGCATTGCTCGAAGACGCTATCCCATTCTTTGGGTGTGAAGGCGCCGACCATCTGGCGGAGATGGATTAGGTCGAATGACTGTCTCCAGGTCCATTCTTTGAGGACGTCATCTACTTCCATTATGCAGTTTGGAGGAAGCCAGTCGATTGGCGGAGGGAAGAGATCTACTCCTCGGACAGTGGCTGACTTGTTAGCAAGTGGTTCGCACCATATCAGGGGCTTATTTACTTTCTGGGAACATGTCCGCCACATCACTATATCATGTCAGTAAAGAGCAGCAGATTGACTTTTGGGTACTTACACAGCCCAGCTGCCTCGACCTGTTCCGACGTCAAGGATTTCCTTGCTTGGTTAGCGACACCATCACTCGAGGCTCGCGTTACATACTTTGGGCTCTCGGACAGGAGCATGAAACAGTGGGTTCTCATTGTTGGAGTCCAGCACCACACAGAGAAGATGACTAGCCAAATGAGTTTGAGCCTATCAATATTAAACTGAGGCAGCATACCTTGCTAGCAAACTCTCGAATTGCTGCTCGTCGCATGGGCACCTATCTCGATGTCAGAGTTGGCACTCGTAATTTCCGTTCAAAGAACGTACCAGTATTCTCCCTCTCTCACGGTTTGATAGCTAACATTGCGTTAGCAAGAATTGAGATAAACACAATCTCACATACCGTCTTCCATTTTCGAACACCCCCCGGTAAATTGAAGAAGCTAGCGAGGTTGTTCCACTGCGGTCGCATAAGCGCGATACTCCAACCCTTGCACGATAAGACGTCACTCACGAAGACACGTCGGAGTCACCTCCGAAGAGATCATAACAATCCGGGTCCTATGCAGAATCTTAACGCCGATCATCGTGCGGGTTCTGGGTGGCCTACCACGGTGATTTTGTCTTTTCCCATACTGCTGATATCAGGGAATAAGAGCGTGCAATTCCCACAGAAAAAAAGGCGATTATTGAAGAGGTCTACAATACAAAGTTCCTATTTTACCCCTCCGTACTTTGTGCGGTGACTTGGCGCATAACAGCTCCCCGGGTTTCCCGTCTTGGCCAATTGGCGGCCACATTGCGCACGGAGTTCTTCTCCGCTGAAGATTGTTATCCCCAACGGGGGAAGGGATGACAGTTCATCGTCTCCCTGGGTATGAATACGGACCGTGTCGATGAGATAGCGATATCTTACTCATTCCTGCACTTACTGCTAGGTCCCGAAGGATTCTGACCCGGCAGTTGACCGCACACAGTGGCTGCATGCACAACCCAGCTATGGCCTCTGATTGATCGAGAGAGCACATCTCATCCCGTGTCTCTCAGCAACCTTCCCAAGCCATGCACATTGCCCACCGGTGAGATTCAATGTCTGACCTCCGATTTCCAATATGCTTCCTGTTTATCTGTGCGCGCCGTGCGAGTCAGCAAAGTGCGACACGCACATTCTCGGCTTGAACTTGAGTTGAGTGAGCTTGAGCTTCAATCCGAGCTTCACACCCCCACTCCACGGAAAAACGAACAGATGATCAATGATAATGGGAGGCTGGATCTGACCTCGGAGATCCGAGCAGTCTAGATGTGAGGGTAATATATGCACTCGGGTGATATGCTGGTGACAACGCATTACCCCTCCGCCCGTCCACCATTCCACCACGGTGCATGAGGCAGCCAAGTCTTCAGAACTTGTCAATTCCCTGGTCGCTGTGCTATATTGCCTGAGTGGATCACCGCAGACGCGACCTAAGAGGACAAGAGGTTAAACTCTCTCCTCAATTAGCCCAACCACCAGCGTCAAATGGGGACCGGTGATTGGCTGGCGATGTGAAAGCAGCACATCGCTGCGCGACACTGCGTCGACTGCATGAAGCCAACCAACGAAGTCAGTTACCCGCCCACCAGGTTTGCTTGGTCAATATGCACCGCTCGTCACATCGTTCTGCTTAAAAGAATGCCATAGCCTCCCGAGGCAGATTTCTTTCTTCTTTTTTTTCTTCAGCGAGCGTTTGTTGTGTTAGATCTGTCCAATTCGAGTCCTGAGCACTGGTTGCCTGGATCTTTTTCTTTCTTTCTTCTTCTATACTCTTAATTTTTTCACCTTTTACCCTCTCAAACGAGCTGTGCTCTTTGAGTTGAAATCTGCCCCGTCTCAGACTTCGAATTTTTACAACATTATTAACAGTTTTCTTTGTCGCCGGTCGACTTGTTCACTGTTTTACAGTTCTTTCTACAACAAACACCAGTTAATTTAATCTCGCTCGATTATTATTCTTCATTGTCGTGGACCGGTTCCCTTCAAGATCTCAAGAGTCTATACAACATTTACACAACCGAACTCAGGCAGTTTCCGGTTGTTCACTTTATACGATACTCTTTACGCATCTTATCTACGACACTTTTTTTACCAACTTTTTATACTATTCATCATGTCTTCCGTTCAGCTCAAGTTCTCTCTCCGCACCTCGTCCAACGTCAAGACCGTCCACCTCGTCGGTTCCTGGGACGGCTACCAGCGCCAGATTCCCCTCTCCGCTGATGAGAAGCCCGGCGCCTGGCAGGGAAAGTTCCGCTTCCAGACCTCTATGCTGCAGCTCGGAAGCCGCTACTGGTACTACTACATCATGGACGGCTACCACGTGTCCCACGACCCCGCTGTCGAGTACACCGTCGAGCCCACCACCGGCCGCAAGCTCAACATCCTCGATGTTCCCGGTGGCAAGACCCGCTCCGCTCCCCGTGCTTCCCGTGAAGTCCCCACTGGCCGCTCCCTGTCTCCCTCGCGCATCCAGCACCCCAAGCCCACCAAGAACTACGCTTCCCGCCAACTGCGCGAGGCCGACTTCGCCCCCACCGTTGATGACTTGACCCGCCGCTTCGCCGGCTCTCGTCTCTCCGATGAGTACTCCTACTCCAACAGCCCTCCCAGCTCCGTTGGCTCCATGTCCTCTCGCTCTTCTGGCTCCTCGTCTCCTTCTTCCGTCTCTTCCATGAGCGACCACTCCGAGTGCCACTGCGAGCGCTACGGTATCACCCGCAAGGGTGACCGTGTCAAGCTTGACTGCGGCGGTTCCCGCTGCGGTTTCTCCTCCGAGGACAGCTGCTCCGACTCCGAGTACGAGAGCGATGAGGACTACAGCCGTGCCCGCCACGCTGTCCGCCGCCAGGGCATCGTTGTCCGTCGCTAAATGAGGACAAAGGGATTCAGGTCTTGAATCTAAACACCACGTTGTGCGCTGACCTTGGTCATTGCGTTTTGATTTTGCAAAAATCACACAGAAAACCATCATAAAAAAACCCCTGAGCCGCGGGTGAATCGGTTTCACGCCGCGGTTGGGCGGGGATGATTAGGGGATTGTGAGGTGGAAAGAGGATGGCATCGGAGATGTATTGATGCCGACAATATCTGCCCTGGACTTTTGTCCGGCCTTGTGGATGTTGACAAGCTTATCTTGAGTTGGTCTTGTTCTGAACGACCTTCTCGAGCAATAAGAGGTAGTATCTGCTCTGGGTCGCCTCCTGGTGACTCGGCCTCGCGGAAAAATGACGCCGTATCTCGTCTGCCAAAGAACGTCCATGACATTGGCTTCGCGCCGCACGCTTTGGTTAGGTCTTACTCTGAGATGCCATGAAATATGAGATATGACCTGCAGTGATTCCTTGATCGATGAGTAGGCCATGACGGCGTAGAAAACAACTGTAGCATTGCTTCGCACATGCCATCAAGTCATTCATGTATGAAACCAACCACTCACCTAGCGGTACTTCCAAGTCTGAGACGTCAAGATTTTGATCTAGGAACAGTTACAGAATAGCATGACTTCTGGGGAAGGAGTTCAAAGCTAATGTCAACATGTTCACATCAAGTGCCAGTCGCTCATGGCGTGGCGGCCGCCCAGGTGGGAGCTTGGTTCTTCCACGGTGGAGTCGCGGTAGCTAATGAACGGGAGTGGGATATTCAGACACGAAACTGCTTCAATCAGCAGAGCTCTTATCGTAAACGCATTGTTTTTCTAGCTTTGGCAAGGCACGGTCGAGGAGATTGTTCAAAGCCAAAACAACAAGGCGGGTCGTGGAAGCAAGATTGAAAGGGATTGGCGCTGTGTGATAAATAAACAATTTCAATAAGCTGGTCTGTTTAGTTTTTGATCCGGGGTGAAAGTACAGTCTCAAGCCTGAACGGAATGAAGTCTGCCAAGTTCTTTGTCTGTTGCAAGCCAAAGTTGCAGACATCTCTTGGGCTGCTCATCATTGGGTGCTTGTGGTTCTTGGAGATAACAGGAATTGATGTCATTCATGAGTCATGTTTTTAGTTCAAGGGACGCGCCATGGAGGAGGAGAAGAGACATGGAACACGGATATGCCACGGAAGGCCGCTGAGGGGGCTTAAGGTTTGCCAAGACTCTTGAGCCGCCCGCGGGTCTGGCCCCACTGACTACTTCCTTTCCTTCCTCTCCCTCTTCCTCTCTCTTTTGCTTCACTATCTACCTCTTACAGCTTTGCTTCAACGCAACCATCTCCATTTCATCATATTCTCACATCACCAAACTGCCTTGAGATAGACCACTTTGTGGTTCTCAATTCAAGATGACTACAACTACCATGACGAAAGCAATCTGCTTGCCCGAAGACCTTGTTGAGGCCGTCATTTTCAAGCTCCGTGAATACGAAGAGTTCAATATTCCCGACCAGAGCTCGTTGCAAGTACAGCTCGAAGAAATCCTGAAAACCCAGTCATTACCCATAGCCGAGCTTGTGGTCACCGATGTACCGGCTACCGTTGACCATTCCTCCCATGACGCCAACGCTGCCACCGTTACACACCAGGACGAAACAGCCAATACTTCACAGCCGCAAGCCGAAGAGGAAAATGACGATGGGACTGACTCTCCTTCTGATGAAGACGATCGCCCTTTCTCCCCGCATGCCTCTCAAAGTTCCACACCACGCACCTCGCCGCGCAATTCGCCCACAAGTTCGCCCGATGGCTTGCCCGATGGCTCGCCCGAAGGATCGCCCAAAGGAAAATCCTCAGAATTACCCAAGCAGGCTGACGATGATGTGATCAAACCCAATCCTTCAGACGGCGGCATCAGCGATTCTGAACCCGCTGCTTCCTCTAAGGCTGCATCTGACGAGACTACTCCACCGCTCAACATTATGATTGATGCGCCTTCGCCTGAAGATTATCCTGTTGCAGCATCCCAGGAAATGGTTCTACCCAATGAAACCCCGGATTCGCCAGCCACAGAAAAGTCCCTCGAGCCTCATCCCGCCGACTCAAGTCCTACATCATCAGTTCATACGGAGAGTATATTCAGTGATTCCCAAGACTCAATCTCGACAGAAGAGTCTTTCGAAACCAAAGCTGTTGATTCAATTCCTGCTCCATGTCCTGCTTCACGACCTCAATCCAGAGCCAGCTCAACGCAAGCCTTCGGCGATCTATCCTTCCAAGAAAGATGGGATTTCAATTGGGAAAGCGAGACTGGGGGTCTCAGCCTCGGCTCTCAATCTATGGCAGCGTACGCTTCCCCTGTTAAAAACGGTCATCGTGTCCGGACCAGCTGTGATAGCCACGAAGACCCTGGGAGGTGGCGTGTTTATCCAGATGGCTTCATCAATGAGGTCTCCCGAGCAGGTGGCCCATTGCTTACTCCATTGCCTTATTGGGAGGTAACTGATGTATCGAGGGACACTGGACACCCGGCATATGGCGTGTTTGGTTCCTGGCCATTCATACTGTTTATCACGTCGGTCATGACAAAATACAACATCAATCCACTCTCGATGGGGATTCACGAGTACGAGTGGTGCCACGACAGAAGACTTCCCACAACCTCCTGTCTCATGTTTGAAGCAACCCGGGAATCTGTCGATGATGCATGGCTTGAAGCTAGCCGTGAGATTTGGGAATACATTCAAGATCACATCGGGTCCGACTGGTCATCAACCATGAAGAGACTCAGCGTGGAATTCTTTGACCCAAGACTTCGCTACTATCCGCTGAGAGTATGGCATCTCAAGTTCCCTGATCTGCCCCTTGACGATCTGAGCACTGAACTTCTTGGTGCTATTGATACCAGCGAAATTATCAAGACCAGGTGGTGTCATTTGCAAATGGACCCTCGCCATGAAGTCGTTGAGGCCTTTTGCTTGTTGGTGGATCACAGGAGCTGTCGTGATTGGCGCATTTCACGTGAACAGATGGTCGCAGTCTTGGACAAGCATAATCTCTCGGGGGTTGCAATCTTCATCACAAAACGCAGAAATTGGGGCGAGTCAAACGAGAGGAGACTCTTTGGTTTCGATGAATTTGGTTGAAACTTTTAACGACACTCATGCCAACGCGAATACATATGGTTGTGATCGCTATCATTACGAGGATGTAGTGTCCGTTCTATTTCCTTGTTCACTAAACTTTTTATTGTCTTTTCTACTGTATTTTTCCCAGGTAGAGAATGTGATGCAGTGGTGCTTCATAAGTATTTGACCTCTAGTACTTTGGAATCCACCTTTTAACTTGACTAACTTGTATGTACTAAACCTCTCTAGATGTATTTCTCGATGTCTTTTTTGCTGTCTTTCCAAGTGTCTTTTTAGATGTTATTTGGTGAAACATCTTCTGTTTTCTCTTTGAGAAGTGCGAAGTTTGGGTCCAGCGAATGGCGACGCTGCTTTTTTTGGTTTCTCTGCGCTCGTCGGAGCCGAAGTACCTTTATAATCGGTGTGGCGGTCTCGAACTTGGTCTCTGATGTGGCCAGATCGGCGATTCTTGCGTCGGGAGGTCCGATGATGGTGCGAGGGTCTTCGGGAGGGAGGTTTTGGTATTCGGGGACGCCGAGATCGAAGGATAACTCCTGAAAGAAGTTGCTTGTTTGATGAGGAGGTTCCTGCATGGAGATAGCTTCTTTAGTGAAACCGCACTAAGTGGACCGGCCTCCTGTAAGTTCTGTTGGAGTGATGAACTCGCCCTAGAGAGTGGCTTTGTAACCTTCATTTTGCGTTTCAGGCACCGGATAGATTCCTCTTCCATATCGAGCCATTTTTCTCCCCATGTAATTGGAGGAACGCCCCGAATTAGCAGAGCTCCGACGAATGGGTAGCAGCCTGTCGGCGAATAGGTCGGTTGGACCATACGAAGTCCATTGCTGAAGGCCTGGAATTTGTATAGTGAACTGATAATTTGTCTCGTTTGCAATTCGGGCGTGCTGATCGTGGAAATGGGCGAATGCAGAGGGTTTGCTGAACTTGAGAGTAGATCGGCGAGGGGTCTGGTGCCCCAGGTTGTGAGATTGTGTGAAGTAAGAGTTGCGAGGGTGCCAAATGACATGATTCAGCGAAACAAAAGTGCTTTGGACCCTGGTAATAAGCAGAAACAGATAGTGAGGTCGTCAAATCCAGCGAAAATGGGGGTTGTTCATGACCCCCGGGGAGATCTGAGGATGAGGCTCTGCGGGAGGAGCCGACGGGTGTTTGTTGATCACGACGCAAGCCACCAAAATGGGATGACATGAAAAGACTACCATCTATGATTATCATGACAAAGTCTCGATGGTAAAGAAGGAATATCAAGTTGTATATCAAGTTACACGAAGAAGTGAGAAACCATGGAGCTACTGACGGAGCGCAGCATGTGACCACCACGTTGCGAAGCTCCCTGACAATCCTGTAGCCCTGGGAGCTTCTTTTCTCATTGAACCTGCACTTTCAGACTCTACGTGGCTTGATTATTGGTGTGTTACGAACCAATATCTTCGATGCGAAGGGGAAGTTCAAAAAGGAGGCCAAAAAAGAGACCCCAAAAGCCCTGCAATGGGAAAAGAGACTACCGTATTGGAGCCCTCCGATCAGATTTGCCGATGAATACAATAATAGCCCGAGTCAATCAAGCACAAGTATCATTTTGAGCTATTGTCCTTTCCCCATTGGTAGATAAGTCGTCAATACGTCTACACGTCTGCACCTATATTGTCCATTGTACTGTTGCCCATAGAAACAATGCGATTGAATAAAGTAATCTAGCTCAAATTGAGTCCGACGAATGGAGTTATTCCCATGCTATGATACGTCTCGTCTTTAAAAGCTTCCACTTCACTCCATCTTCTTTTCCCTGAAACCCATATCTTCCTTCTCATCTCCCAAGAAGTCTTCCTTCTCGTCTCCCGAAAGGCCTTCACTCTCTCTCGTCTCCCGAGAAGTCTTTTTTCTCGTCCTTCAAGAAGTCTTCACTCTCATCTCCCGAGAGGCCTTCACTCTCTCCCGCCTCCCGAGAAGTCTTTTTTCTCGTCTTTCAATAAGTCTTCACTCTCATCTCCCGAGAGGCCTTCACTCTCTCTCGTCTCCCGAGAAGCCTTTTTTCTCGTCTTTCAAAAAGTCTTCCTTCTCGTCTCAAAAGAAGTCTTCCTTCTCACCTCCCGAGAGGCCTTCACTCTATCTCATCTCCCAAGAAGCCTTCACTCTCCCGAGAAGCCCTCACTCTCATTTTTGAAGAAGTCTTCACCCTCATTTTCCAAACAATTACTCGCAACATACTCTAAGCTGTGAGGTAAGTTCAAGTCTCTACACCAATGTCTAATCACGTCTGTCGAATTGAACCATCTTGCTAACCAAGCTCTCGTCCACACGACAGACACAATGCCTACCGGAGAATCATCGACCAGATCGCGGGGGCAAGGCATACCCATTTTGCCGGTCCCTCACAATGACAGGATTGCTGGCCACTGGCGCAAGATTCTGAACGAGATAGTGAAGAAAAACTATCTGCCGCATCCATCAATGATAGGATGCTTTCGCTATGGCCCAAATTTACACACCACTGTGGTCATATGCTTGAACCACGCCGATCTCACGCATGCCTCGATTAAGCAAAATGTGGACAAAATACGCTCCCTCCTCAAACGCGACGGCCTGGATCACGTCAAAGTGGTCGTGGAAACAGGTGCAGTGAGAAACCACGTGGATGCAGCATCTGTAGGTCCATTGGACAGTGACATATTCAATGTACCAGCGATCGCTGGACAGAGTCTCGCACACAAGTCCAATACCAAGGTTGCCGGGACGCTTGGCGGATTCGTGGAAGTCAAGCTCAAGAACTCATCCAAATGGCAGACTATGGCACTGACATGTTTCCACGTCGCTGCCGATCCTGACCTCGACCAAGAAATGCTTGAGTACTGGAGAATCAACTCAATGATTTCCCCTCATGGAAAACCGGCAAATGAAATTCTATCAGATTGGCAGGATCATGGCGTTAGGCCCAACGATGATAATCGTCGGCTGCTCCAGATGCATCACCCCGCTACTGCCACGCTCACCAAAGTCATAGAGAGAGCGGAGGCTGATTTAGAATACTCCAAGGCCAGAAGGAAACTTCAAGACTATCTGGACATGGATGAAAGAGGAGAAGGAGAATTTCTTTCCCGTGACAAAAAGGCAATTCTTAAGGACGGAAAAGATGACATGATGAAAATTGCCAAGTGCAAAAAGTTCATCGACGAAGGTGGTCAGGAATTTGGCACTGTGTGGGCAGCATCTGGGTTCAAAGCCGAGCATAGGGGCACAAGAGGATTCAAATGGGTCGATGAAAGCGGTACACACATTGAAGACGCCACACTCATGTCCGAGATCGACTGGGCCTTGATAATCCCGCCAAAAAATCGCATCCCCAACTTTCCAGTGAGCCAAACCTTTCCCTTTGCAATCATGGCTAAACAACTAACTCTGCATAGACATCATATCCCAGATTCCACGACATTGATAGCAACTCAACATACCCCAAGGATCGGGGGGGCACCAAAGTCTGCATGATTGGCCAAAGAAGCCAGATGCGCAAGGGTGTCATACACAGCCTGATGACCGCGATGACAGTTGAAGGTTTCACTAGCGAGGAGAGAGATCAAATTGTGAAAAAGGTACGGGACAGCCTTGACTATGTCGTGACGGGTGATCCCATTATCGTCAGGAAAGGCAACAAGGAAGAGAAGGTGTGGGCCGCGTTCAGTCAGGGAGGAGACTCGGGTGCACTGGTCTACACAAATGATCACCCGCGTGTCCTGGTGGGTATGGTTCGTGCTGGACTCACACCTTGGCCTCATTGCACATTTGTAACCCCGATCGAGTTTATCTTCAAAGACATCAAGGCACGAACAGGGGTTGAGGCAATTCGACTCAAGGTGTGAGTTAGCCACGCAAGGGCCCTAGTTTACAACTGCAGTTTATTTTTTTCAATGTCCTTATTTTAATGATCAGACCTTCGCTGAATGAACTGGATACCGAATTTCATCTGTAAGATGTACAGTGGCGTTGCATAAGTATTTGACCTTCAGTACTTCGACCTCAGACCTACTCTTTTAATAGCAGGACTGAGCATCAGAATGAAAAAGTTCACCCGAAAATTAATGCAGGGCGACAATACTCCTGACGCGGAAACACTGCCTTTACTACTTACCATGGACCGGGCGCTGGTCGCACCTTCCGAAAATCGCATGCCAAAATTCATGGTGAGTAAACAATCTACATCCTAGGTGCCACATTCCTTCCTATTTGCAGCCGGAGCCTGCCCCCGACATCAAACATCTTGACATCTCTCAAGTGTTTCAACTTAATTGCCACAACTTCTGATTCTCCAACCTTGGAATCTCTACAACTCCTATCCGAAAGATGCCCATCTCCCGAAACTCCGCGACTTTACTGGCAGCACTACCAACCGAGGGCATCTCGGTGGAACCAGAGTCTGTTTCTGGGGCCAGCGAGGAGACTCCGGACAACGAACAATCTATCACGTGAGATTCAGCCGGGACTCCAGGTACGATGGAGAGAAAGACGCATACACATACTTCACAGAAGAAATTACCTCGACCATCGAATGGGTCGTCACGAGATCTCAAGACGAACAACAAACAGGAGGAAGAAAAGTTTGCTTTTGGGGGCAACGCTCGAGATTTTTTGTCGGGGTTGTGCATTCCCTAGACTGCTCAGAACATGCCCGAATACGGGGATGAGCTTGTGGACAGAGTTCGGTCTACGCTGGACTGGGTTGTGACAGGCTATTCAAAAAACGACAAAGAAAATGACGAGGTGGAATTTCACCCATTCAGCCGAGCAGGAGATTCAGGTGCCCTTGTGTACACGAATAACGATCCAGCAAATCGCACTTTGGTTGGCATCGTTCAGGCCGATGATGCAAAGCGGGCACGTTGGACCTTTGTGACACCCATCGAGTTTATCTATGAGGACATCAAGTCGTTAACCGGAGCTGTTGAGGTCAGGCTCAAGGTGTGAGCGTTCCTGGTTACTGAGACCTTTGGTGTCTCGTCTGAGGTGGGGGAGGAGGCGTGATAGTTGAATTTGAAAATACTTTTCTTTTTACTTCAGTGTTTATTTTGAGCCATGAGTACCACACATTACTGAGCAGTTCAAGGATACCCTCATTCCCACAATTATGGCAGATAAAGACACGAAAAATGACCATTGGAAAGACCGCTGGAAGGACTTTCCGGATCTATAAATCCAGTGCATAAAGTACAGAAGACGCGCTGAGCCACGGTAGAAATCAAAGAGCAGCCCTGCGCTGGAACCAAATTCCGAATGTCCAGTGCGTAAGACACATTCTCCTGAGTTCGTAGGTTGGCTACTGGCAAAGTTCCGTAGAAGTTTCCAGCCCGTATATACCCCCAAAGACCCCATATTGAAAGTGTCTTGAAGAAATGGTTTGTTATTGGGATGAGCTCATGTCATGGTCACTTGTATGAGTGATTCACCATAGTAATGCAGCATGAAGCTGATATTGCCTATCCAGGAAGGTGGGTCCATCGCGTGGGAGATTGACACCTGCAGATCCTGGCAGCAAGAACCTCTGTCGTTAGTCAGCACAGACTTCGGCCAACTTATCCCTTTGCAAAACGATCCATCTAGTGACGCCACCAACGACCAGGCGTTTACCGGGTCATCAAAAACTCGACAAGAACGAATCTACACTAGCGCTAGCGCTCCAATTCAGTCTCATCGAGCCCAACCTGCAGCTTCGATAATCAGACGAGACCCAACTCCTCTCCGACTTGCGACCGACGAAAATGGCACACGGAGCGGAGGACTGCGCGACTGTTCTAGAACAGTTTGTTCACGATGTGGCAAATTTACCGGCGGAGATCAACCATTTGATGGAGGAGATTCAGGCCAAGGACAAAGTCATGCAGGAGTGTCGCGCAACCATCAATTCCCGCGACAGCAGTATCCAGAAGTTCATCAAAATGAACGGCAGTCTGACACCGAATCCCAAAGAAGAGCCATACGGCAAGACCATCTTACAAAACATGGACAAATCACACGAACTCCAGACCGAAAAGATTCAACTGAGCGAGAAAGCATGTGTTCTACTCGACCGGCAAATCAAGCGCCTTGACGTGCGCATTCGCGATCTAGTCAACGAAGGCCTCCTCACAAACGACCCTCCTCTGCCCTCGCTTTTCGACTCAAAGAACAAGTATCGCAACCCGCCAAAGGTCTTCTTCCCAGACTCAACACCCTCCGATTCCACCGCCTACTCCACACCTCTTGCGCAGACCTCTGGAAACGCGAATCCAATCTTGACTGCCGCACAACGCCTCAACCAGTCAACAACTCCGCGTCCAGCAGGGACCCCTACGCAACTTGCGCAGTCTACGGCGCGAAGCTCTGCCCCCGCTACGCCCGCCGCAGCCGTTGTTCACCTCCAACAGCGCCAACGTGAATCATCAGCCGGCGCCGTAGACTCCAAGCGCCGCCGCCTGAATCCAGCCCTCGGTACCCTTCCAGCTGCCTCCTCCAATCTACGTCAATCGTCACTTGGCCCTGGAACGCCTAAGCCCGGTACACCTGCCGGAAGCCGTGCGGGGAGTGCAGGCCCTCGTACCAGCATGGGTATCAAGAAGGCGATTACCAAGAAGATTGCGCCGCACCAGCAGGTCAAGAAACTCAAGACCGCGAACGGAAAGCCCCTCAAGCGCTCGTCCAGCAGTGGGCGGATCAAGTCTTCGAAGAAATCGCCTAATGGCGAGGGGGATGAAGACGATGACTCCATGCTCAGCAGCGCTGATACCTCGGATTCAGATAAGAGCGATGGTGCAGCGGATGATGACGTCGATGACGATGAGGAAGACGAAGGAAATGAGGACTCGAAGGTCTACTGCACTTGTCGTACGGTTAGCCACGGAGACATGGTGGCTTGTGATAACGATGAGTGTCCTTATGAGTGGTTCCATTGGAAGTGTGTCGGGCTCAGTCGCGAACCTGTTGGCACTTGGTACTGTGATGAGTGTCGACGCACACTCGGAAAATAGTTATGATTACGATGGGATACCCGGGGCGTTTACGGATGGTGTATGTACTATAGGAGTTTCTACATGCCTACAATTTATTTAATCTCTGGATTATAGCAGAGCAAATTTCGAATTCGTCTATCTCTAGATCTAGACGAAACAGCCCCATCTGCCGGCCATAGGAAGCAAAGGGAGTTCAAGTTTTCATCCCGAGTCCTAGTGTATGTCCAAGCCGCAAACCAAGCCAGTGATAGCAAGGGCTAAGCAAATCAAGTAAACGCCATCGCTATGCACACATATTTTCCTTTTTTTTGTTTCCATGCAAACGTGTTGGCACACAGGAACGTTCAGTGCGCCAAAATTCAAATCGTGGACTCACTAAAAGCCAAGTCCGCTCTCTAGCCAGGGATCGAAGTATTCGCATGTTTCGGGGCTGACGGCACCGCCAGGTGAGCACAGTCGGAACACAGGGCACTGGCCGCAGGGCGCTTCGGTCATGCCGTTCTTCACAAGGTGCTTGTTTGCAAGGGTGAGGTCGTCACCCTCGATAGGTGGCTTCCGGGCTTGCTTTTCCTTGACCTGTGCGGGACTTTTGAGGGATCGGTAGATTGCACCGTTGGCCAGAGATACGAGCTTGTTGTCGTAGCACAGCATTTCGAGGAGTTGGACAACGCTCTCTTCGCCCAGGCGGACGGGCGTGATGCCACTCTCGTTGACGGCGGATGTGATTGTTTCAACAGTAGGGTAGCCCTTGTAACCCTGAGGGTAGGGGAGATAGACGCTTTCTTCTTTGACGTCTGCTTTGCCGGTGGCGGTCTTGATGCGCTTGTTCTTGCGCTCTGAGGCGGGAACCTCGTACCAACTCTTCCGGCTCACTGTGAATTCAATAAAGCCGGCGACAGTGCTAATGAAGTTCGCATCGAGGACACCATCGGTGAACCAGGCTCCTCCGGTGACTTCTTCGCTAGGAGCCAGTCCGGCCAGCATGTACATCTTCCGACTGGGAAATTTGACATTGTGCAGAGATTTGATGTAACTTTTGCCTTCAAGGGATTTGAGGCAGCGATCCAGGATAGACTTGTGCAGGTTCGTGCGGGATCCAATATGGCGCACCCAGATACCTGTGCGTGCAGTGGAGTGAATGACATTGTAGACCATGGCCTCGTCGGGCGTGAGGTTGCGGAGTCTGCAGGGAAGGAGGGGTTAGTGGGGGGGTGTCCATTGGCCGAGGGGGTTGCTTCTGGTGCCTACTTCTCAGCATCCTCGCGGTCAATGAGCCGCCATGTTAGTTTTCCATCTTTCTGGAGAAGCCGAAACAGATTTTGATCGACCAGACTCTGGGCGCATTGGAGAAGAAGTGAGACATCGTTCCCGGGAATGATTTTGAGATTGAGGAAGTCGTTTTGGTAGAAGAGGTGGTCAGGCTCAAACTCGCTCACGCAGGCATCGTAGAGCTTAGATGCGAGCTCGGCGACTTGAGACCCCGCGGGAGGCATTGTTGGAGATGCGACGGAGAGATCAGCAGGCGAAAATGAGGTTCATGCGTAGGGGTTCGTGGTTTGTCATGTTCGAAGGAGGGTGGTAGAGCCAAGCACGAAGTTAGAGAAGCATGGTGCGTACAGTCGGCTAATTTGAGTCACGAATGAATCACAAACGATGTTTTTTGGCGACTTTTTCTCGGCGGGGAGTGACTTGGCCCTAAACGAGTTTAGCGCCTCGGAGCTTGTCAGCGTTGTGGCCTCAGGCACCTAATGACCCTAATGCCTGAGGCTCAACTTATTGTTGCCTGAGGCTCTTGGAGAACGGCGGAAATTTCGAGAAGCTCCGGCCGACTGAGCTCATAACCGCAGATTGATCAGTCCGTTCGTGGTCTGCTTTTGATCTACATACCACCTTTTTTTTGCGTATTTAATCATTATACTACATCATGGCTGACGCTTTGAAGGCAGAGGGCAACAAGGCCTTCTCTGCTAAGGATTACCCTACTGCTATGTACGCTACCCCACCTTTGACATTGACTCCAGATCAGAACTGATAGAGACCAGCACCAAATTCTCCGAGGCTTTGGCCATCGAGCCCCAAAACCACATCCTTTTCTCCAACCGTTCCGCCGTCTACTCCGCCCAGCATGAATACCAAAAAGCCCTCGAGGATGCCGAGAAGGCTATTGAGATCAAGCCCGACTGGTCTAAGGGTCATGCCCGTAAGGGTGCCGCCTACCGTGGTCTCGGCGATCTTTGTACGTGATATTGATATTGAAGTGGCAAAATGACATTGGACTCAATGCTAACATATGACAGTGGCCGCTTTCGACGCCTACGACGAGGCCCTGAAGATTGAGCCCGGCAACGCCCAGGCCAAGTCCGGCCTGGAGGCCACCCAGCGCGCCATCAACGCTGAGGCCAACGCTGACGGTGTCACTGGTGACCCCACAGGAGGTCTCGGTGGCATGTTCAACGACCCCGCCCTTTTCCAGAAGCTCGCCAACAACCCCAAGACCGCTTCCCTTCTCGGTGATGCCGAGTTTATGGCCAAGCTGCAGAAGATCCAGCAGAACCCCAACAGCGTTGGAGAGGAGATCCGCGACCCTCGCTTCCTTTCGGTCATGAGCGTGCTTCTCGGTATTGATATGAACTTCGGTGGTGAGGGTGCTGAGCCCCCTGTCCCTGAGTCCAAGCCCGCCGCTTCCCAGCCCAAGAAGGCACCCACACCCGAGCCCGAGCCCGAGGATGAGGAGGCCATCGCCAAGAAGAAGGCCCAGGAGGCCGCTGACGCCGAGAAGAAGATCGGTAACGACTTCTACAAGAAGAAGCAGCTTGATGAGGCCATCGAGCACTACTCCAAGGCCTGGGACCTCCACAAGGACATCACCTACTTGAACAACCTTGGAGCTGCCAAGTTCGAGAAGGGTGACTACCAGGGCACCATCGAGACCTGCCAGAAGGCCGTCGAGGAGGGCCGCGACCTGCGCGCCGACTTCAAGCTGATGGCCAAGGCCTACACTCGTATCGGTTCCGCCTACGAGAAGCTCAACGACCTCGCCCAGGCCATTGATTTCTACAACAAGTCTCTCATGGAGCACCGTACCCCCGACACCCTTACCAAGCTCCGCAACGCCGAGAAGACCAAGAGCACCACCGAGAAGAACGCCTACATCGACCCCGCCGAGGCCGAGAAGGCCCGCGAGCTCGGCCAGCAGAAGTTCCAGGAGGGTGACTGGCCCGCTGCCGTCGACGCCTTCACCGAGATGACCAAGCGTGCCCCCACCGACCCCCGCGGTTACTCCAACCGTGCCGCCGCCCTCATCAAGCTGATGGCCTTCCCCGGCGCCGTGCAGGACTGCGACGAGGCCCTCAAGCTCGACCCCAAGTTCATCCGCGCCTACATGCGCAAGGGTACCGCTCTCATCGCCATGAAGGAGTACAACCGTGCTCTGGACACATTCACCGAGGCCGCCGATCACGACGACGGCAAGCACGCCCGCGAGATCGAGCAGCAGCAGCAGAAGTGTCTGGACGCCCAGTTCAGCGCTCGCGCCGGTGAGACCGAGGAGCAGACCATGGCTCGTATTCAGAACGATCCCGAGATCATGTCTGTTCTCCAGGACCCCGTTATGCAGAGCATTCTCCAGCAGGCTAAGAGTGACCCCGCTGCCCTGCAGGAGCACATGAAGAACTCGCAGGTGCGGATGAAGATCCAGAAGCTGATGGCTGCTGGTGTCATTCGCATGGGGAGGTAATTGATCAGATCTAAAGATCTGAGGATTTGATGTCCGGAAACGACTTGCCACGAGATATCTTTGCCGACATATGTAGTTTTTGTCCATGCCAAAATTCCATTCTGCTTAGCTTTTTCACCTTTGTCCTGAATATACCTCTTGATACCTCGTAATTTGTAGCCCCGGTGGATTTTGTATTGGTCTGTATTGCAATTGAGGCATCAAACATCAAGCGAGAACGCATTGAGCCCTAGAGGTCGGACGTCGGACATCGTCAACCTGTCTGTGTACGCCCGTGGACGGTACGACCGAGCCCCGACGATCGGCCGATATTTCCACGAAGGAATATCCCAGCCTCGCGACCCAGGAAGCACTCTTGACCCACCATTCAATTGAGTGGGGATTTTAATATTATTATCACAAAAAGTCAAGATCTCACCGAACTCCCTATCGCACCAATCACCAAGGCGCAAAAGTCAACCTTCGCCAATGTGGAATGTGTAACACGAGCTGCGGTGGAATTTAACCTCTTCAGCCCAGCTACCAGGTCCAAGAGCCAGCTATTCTGTATGATTCCGTGTATGTGATCGATCCAGTTGCACAGTTAACCTCGGGTTTTACAGAGCAGAGTTCTCCCCTGTGGATTCGTTCTCAAGGACGATCAGCCCGATCGGGTTTAGAAAGGCGGGTTTAGGTCGATAGTGTGCGATTGACAGGGTTTTTATTGAGTGATTGAATTCAAGAGATTGGTACTGTTGGGTTTTGGTGCTGCATGCCACGTGTACACAGCAATTGCTGCATTTACAAGTTTTATGGATGTAGTGGGAGATGTATGTAGTTGGAGAGATGAAATGCTTCGAGCTATGTCGCTGCCTAGAATGCCCAGAATGTCGACAGGGACCTCCTATCGTAGGGCTGTACTTTTGCAGGCAACACACATTCTCCACAGTTTCCCAGTTTCGCCAAAATAGTGTCTTTTAAGTGCCTTTTTAAGTGCCATTTTACTTGGTTGTGGCGGTGCTCGGGTATACTAGTCCAATTGAATATGAAAAGGGATATTTGGGCTTCGTACGGATATCCCTAAATATTCGGTATCTTACTCGTACATTGCCCATTGACCTTTATAGACATTTCATAGTAATTTGTGTAGAGAGTAATTGCAAATAGCTCTCAGTTCATAGCTGGAACAGCCCAGCTGAACCCGAGATCGTCGAACGCGTACGTCACTGATCTCCGATCGACCTCGGAGCTTCACGATCTCCCCTTTTTGTGTGTAATTTATATCTGATATGACATTGTCTATCCCCTTCTAGTTTAGCTCTCGGTAATCAAATTGATCAGTAAATTAATTGAAAGCGTCATCCATGGATACCAGCCACACTTCCCCTTGACGCAAGCGGCTGGGAGCTGCCTGATCGGTCCACATTTCTCCTCTTCCCTCCTCCGTTCCTCTTGTGTACCTTTTGTACCTCTTCTGTACTCCCTCTGCGTACTCTCTGCACTTGTAACCCTGTGCCAACTCTAACCCACGCTTTCATCACCTTTCCGGGGTGTAAGCGCCATTTCCCCTCCCCCTCACCTACAACCACTCCACACTCTGACCGGACCACAATCAGCGACATGGCGTCCGCCGACGCCGCGCAGACGGAGAAGAAGCTGGAGGGTGCCATCGAGACAGCACAGGAGCTACACGAGGACCCCCAGTCTCATGTGAACCCAGATACAGTCGAGCAGAAAGTCGTCGACGATGCCCGGGAAGCTGGCGTTGCCGCATACCAGTTCGATCCCAACGCTTCACCTGAAGATAAGGCCAATGCCGCCAAGGGGGTTCGTATCCCATAACACCTCTGCGCGAGCGCATGCTGACCTAGGATTTCCAGCGACTACCGCCTGATTTCCACCACCCGCATAAGCCCACGGGCGTTGCTGTAATTACAGATAAGGTGAGCGGACTCGAGCTGTGCGACCGCGACCGCGACTCGGATACTAATTGCCCTAGACCGATGGCAAAGCAGATTATGACCTTCCTCCACCGCAATCCGCGACCGCCATTATGGCCGAAGAAGCGACCAAGGCTGATGCGGAGGATGGAAAGCCGCCTGTAGACGAGGATCTTCGATGGGCGCGCGATCGAACGGGTTGGGCCCCCAAGTTCGTCACTGAGAAGCTGGACGGTCTCGACGATGAGGGCACATTGCTGGATCACCAGACGTTCTTGGAAGGGAGAATTCCCGACAAGTTCTTTGGCGACTGGTACCACAATGCGGCCATTATCGTGTTCGCCTGTCTTTCTTCCTGGCTGATCGCCGTCGTGGGCGGTGGTATCGGTTGGGTCCTGATGATCATGGCGGCTTGCAGTACCTACTACCGTACCTCGATTCGACGAGTGCGCCGCAACTTCCGCGACGATATTTCTCGTGAAATGTCCAAGGCGCGCCTCGAGACCGACACCGAGAGCTTGGAGTGGATTAACAGCTTCTTGGTCAAGTTCTGGCCTATCTATGCCCCGGTTCTCTGCGATACCATCATCAACTCCGTGGATCAGGTGCTCAGCACCTCCACCCCGGCGTTCCTGGATAGCTTGCGCTTGAAGACTTTCGTTCTCGGTAGCAAGCCTCCCCGTCTGGAGCATGTCAAGACATACCCCAAGACCGAGCCTGATACCGTGATCATGGACTGGAAGTTCAGCTTCACGCCCAATGACACTATGGATCTGACTGCCCGCCAGATGAAGGATAAGATTAACCCCAAGGTTGTGCTGGAGGTCCGTGTCGGAAAGGGCATGGTCAGCAAGGGTCTCGACGTGATTGTCGAGGACATGGCTTGCTCCGGCCTCATGCGCATCAAGGTCAAGCTCCAGATTCCCTTCCCCCACATCGAGCGCGTGGACGTCTGCTTCTTGGATAAGCCCGAACTCGACTACGTCTGCAAGCCCCTCGGTGGTGATCACCTTGGATTCGATATCAACTTCATTCCCGGTTTGGAGCACTTCATTAAGGACCAGATCCACGCCAACCTGCAGCCCATGATGTACGACCCGAATGTGTTCCCCATTGAAATCGCTAAGATGCTTGCTGGAAACCCCGTCGACCAGGCTATTGGTGTTGTCGCTATTACTCTCCACGGTGCTCACCAGCTCAAGAACCCCGATAAGTTCTCTGGTACTCCTGATCCATATGCTGTTGTGTCATTGAACAACCGCAACGAACTCGGCCGCACTAAGATCATCCACGACACCGACAGCCCGCGCTGGAACGAAACCATCTATGTCATTATCACTTCTTTCAGCGATGCCTTGTCGATTGCCGCGTACGACTGGAATGAATTCCGCAAGGATAAGGAAATGGGTACTGCTAGCTTCGCATTGGACAAGCTCGAAGCAGAACCTTCTCACGAGGGCATTTACCTGGAGGTGCAGGCCAGTGGTCGTCACCGTGGTGCTATCCAAGCCGATATCCGCTTCTTCCCAGTCCTCGAGGGTCGCAAGAACGAGGCCGGCGAGGCCGAGCCTGCACCTGAACTCAACACCGGTATCGCTCAATTCACCATTGAGCAGGCTAAGGATCTCGATGGCAGCAGGAGTCTGGTCGGCAAGCTTAACCCCTACGGTGTTCTGCTCCTCAACGGAAAGGAAATCCACATTACCAACAAGCTCAAGCGCA
The DNA here is from genome assembly GCA_026122735.1 of Penicillium bialowiezense. Classification (NCBI taxonomy): domain Eukaryota; kingdom Fungi; phylum Ascomycota; class Eurotiomycetes; order Eurotiales; family Aspergillaceae; genus Penicillium; species Penicillium bialowiezense. Next base: position 4,257,932 of record JAKZFB010000002.1, read on the forward strand.
CCAACAACCCTATCTTCCAAAACGCCTCCAAGGAATTCCTCGTCACTGACCGCAAGAACGCCAAGTTGGGTCTCATTCTCAAGGACGACCGCGACATCATGCAGGACCCCATCATCGGTCGGTACCAGATTAAGATGAACGACATGATTAAGATGATGGAGCGTGGCCAGCAGTGGTTCCACCTCCACGGTGCTAAGGATGGCCGTGCTAAGATGACCTTGAACTGGAAGCCTGTTGCTCTTGGTGGCATTGGTAGCGCTGGCTATATCGACCCAATCGGTGTCATGCGCTTCCACTTCAAGCGCGCGACTAACCTGCGCAACTTGGAGGCCATGGGCAAGTCCGATCCCTACGCTCGCGTGCTGCTTTCTGGCATCACTCGTGGTCGCACCGTGACTTTCCGCAACAACCTCAACCCCGAGTGGGATGAGGTCGTCTACGTTCCTATTCGCAGCGCCCGCGAGAAACTGACTGTCGAGGTCATGGATGAAGAGACTATCAACAAGGACCGAACTCTTGGTTGGTGCGATCTCAATGCCTCCGACTTCGTTCGCGAGAACGAGGCCGGTGAGTATGAGATCGACGATGAGAAGCAGGCTATCACTAGCCAGCTGAGCATTAGCGGTGGCGCCAAGAAGGGCGAGCTTATCTACGATGTTGCTTTCTTCCCCTCTGTGCCTGTTGTCAACCCCGAGGATGAGGCCGAAGAGGAAGAGGAGGAAGTTCCTGGTACCCCTGGTCCTGACGCTGTTGACTTCCGAAAGAGCATGGAGTCTCGACCCAAGATATCGCACACCAAGTCCTCAAGTGTTGACTCGAAGGCCTCCAAGGCCTCCAAGGCTATGTCCAATGGCACTACTCCTAACGGTACTAACGGCAACGGCAACAGCAACGGCGAGGCAACCACCAATGGCCGCACCAGTCTGGAAACCAACGGATCGCGTGCAATGACTGGTCCCCAGTCTGAAACCGCGTCTGTTCGCTCGATCAAGTCGATTCCCCGCACTTTCGTTAGCGCGGATGATCTGGAGAAATATGGTATGTGTCTTATAATCAACGACACCCTAGTCGTTGCAATGCTAACTTCCTGCAGAATCCGGTTTCATTGTGTTCAAGTTCCACGAGGGCCAGCTGGCACATGCCCATGTGCAGCTGGAGGTCTTGATGGATGACTACATGTTCCCTGCCTATGTCTCATCTAAGATTCACACCACGACTGCCAAGTTCACCGACGTTGGTGAGGCCTTTGTTCGCGAGCTCGAGTTCTCCAAGATCACCTTGCGTCTCGTCAAGAAGGATGACCCCAAGGACTCCAGCGAGGAGCACACTGTGGCCAAGCTGACCGGCGACACCCTGCCCACCCTTATGCGCATGCTGTACACTCCCACCGAGCTGGTCCTGCGCTCCACCGATGGCGAAGTGAGTAAGGTCACCGTCAGCGCCCGTTACATCCCCACTCAAATGAAGCTCGACCCAATGGAGAGTATCAACAACATGGGTACCCTTCGCGTCGATGTTCTCGATGCCGCCGAGCTCCCAGCTGCCGACCGCAACGGTTTCTCCGACCCATACTGTAAATTCCGCCTGGGCGATGAAACCGTTCACAAGACCAAGGTCCAGAAGAAGACTCTGCACCCTGCGTGGAACGAGTTCTTTGAGACCCCTATCAAATCGCGCATTGGCGCTAACTTCCACGTCGATGTCTACGACTGGGACTTTGGTGACTCGGCTGACTGGCTCGGCGCGACCCCTATCAACCTCGAGGACCTTGAACCATTCAACTCCAAGGAGATCACCCTTCCCCTGGATGGCAAGTCAGGTGTTATTCGCCTGAAGCTCCTCTTCAAGCCTAGCTACGTCATTCGCTCTCGCCAGGGCTCCTCCACCTTCTCCGGCACCTTCGCTGTGCCAGGTAAGATTGTCGGCGCTCCCGTGAAGGGTGTTGGCTTCGTTGGCGGCAACGTTGTCCGCGGTGCATCCTTCGTCAAGCACGGCTTCATGTCCCGATTCGGAGGAAAGGACAAGCAGGAAGATGGAAGCTCCATCGTCGAAGAGGAACAAGATCGCCTTGCCCCCTCCGCCCCCATCACCGAAGGCGGAGCCCTGGAAACTCCTCAGAAGGAGCACTCCCGCAACCGCAGCACGGCCTCGCAGTACGGCGACCGTCTCAGCGTCATCGGCTCCTCCTCCGGAGAAAGGGGCGTTGCAAACATCACTCTCGTCTCAGCCGCCAACTACCCCACCAACGCCAACCTGCGCGTTATCATCCGCGTCGTCGGTCCCAAGGGCGCAAAGGAAGTCCACAAGTCCAAGGCCCACAAGAACACATCCGGAACAGTCAACTACGACGACGCCTTCCGAGTCCCCCACACCACCGCCGATGCCCAGTACCAGATCCGTGTCGTCGACCACGCCACCTTCGGTTCCGACGACATTCTCGGCGACGCCCTGTTCTTCGTCGATGACCAGGGTTCTGTCGCCGGTCAAGACAAGGTCGTCAACGTCGGCGACGGTGTCGTGACCATCCGCTCCAGCTTCGCGCCTTCGGATTCCGGCTTGCGACCTACTACCTCCGGGTCCACGGCCGCCGAGAACGATGGCGCCGAGAGCCCCGATTCGCGAAAGATGCCGCGACGCAGCTTCCTGAGCAAGCGCAGCGTCAGCGGCGCTTGATCTCGATATAAATTCTTCCTAGTCTTGAAATTTGCGTCCCTGTCCCGATCCGCTCTGGCTTCCCCGCCAGGGTCCATGAAAATATGACCTTTTGTTACGATATCCTTTATTTTTTTGTTTGATTTTTATTATTATTCCATTTCCTCTGGTTGAATTCAATTGTCTATATTTGTGATCTAAAGTACGAGGTAAATTTAGCACGCTCAGACTACGGAGCAGGCGAATCGATAGTTACGCCACTCGCCTCGCCTCACCGATCCATAGATGTCTCACCTTGGAATCTGAAAGGGGCACGAAGCTATCTGCATTATCGTCGCATTCTTGTGCTGTATAGCTCATAGCTCATAGTTCATACTCCATACTTCCTGTTTCTCAAGTGCCATCACAACTCCCGCCGTTCGGCAAAAAAACTCTGTTGCCTGCACAGCCCACCACAGTTGATCCTGATCTGCGTCCCGCGAAGTGTCCCGCGAAGCTTGGGCCGCCTGAACATGCATGATGAGGGGGAGATGAGCGGGCTCCAAGCGCGAGAGGTTTTTATTCAAATTTCCAACTACGTAATTTTCAGTTCTGGAAAAGAGCTTTCTCGGACCAGCATTGGGAGTCGGGTATTTTTAGATCCAATTCCTGATCCGTGGGTTGACATTAAGGGATTGAGTCCCGGTGGAGTCATAATTTCTCCCCGTTCCACTTTGGGGGGGAATAGTTTCAGTGAAGATTGTACACGTTGATGTGTACGAGTCCACGGGGAATATGGGATAGGAGAGTAGGGGGTTTGGGGAGTATAAGGGGTTTTCGTGTACGGAGTAGGAGTAGGTGGAATTCCTTACGAGATAGGGCTGAAGCTTCGAATAGGAGGGCTATATTAAGATATTCACAATGGAACATCTAGACACTCTTCTGATCGTGACCATTTGCTCATTATCGTGGTACATTAGAACGGTCAGGTGAACGACAATCCCGATATGTAGTGTGCAATGTACTCCCTGTACATTATCTCAGTGCATTACCTAGGTATGTACAATATGTAGATTGAGGTCTCTGCATGGGGTATTTTAAAATATGAAGCCAAAGTTGGATATCGTCCACATACCACAGCATGGCTAGCATTCCGACCAGAGCGAATCAGTCCCGAACGTGGTCGGGCCGTGACGGACGGCAATTGAAATGACAATTTGGATCATTCTATGCCTTCTAATTGCATAGTATACAGAGTCTAAATATTCTACATTTCCAAATGAAACATATTGAAAATAGAAATCTAATAAATACCTATCATCTGAAACCCTCCCGAATCCCGAGTCTCGGACAGGGTCAAGAGGATAAATCGGAGCTCATTATGGGCCATGGGCCATGCAACCGCCGGTGGGGCTTTGGGCTGTAGCAAATACAAATCGGACTAGGTTCCTTGAACGGTGAGTGGGTTTAATCTAAGGGAAAAAAAAAGGGGCTGACGGTCTGGATTGCATCTTAACTCTCAACGGTTTAGGAAGTGTGTACTCCGGATGCGGTTATTTGGTGTTGGGAATGTGTCTTGCGTGCCTGGATAGATATAGTAGAAATGTTTGGCGATTATAGACACGTTCACAGAACGAAACTAGCATATTGTCTGAATGTTGTTATACCCGTTCACGGTTTTGCAATCTATGCACTATGTCAGTATGTCAGTGTCAGTGTGTTGTTGACGACACACAGCTGTAAGGGCGGGGGATTTGCCACCTGCGGACAGCTGAGAGCTGAGAGCAGAGTACAGTAAGAAGCTCTATGATTAAGTAGCCAGTACTTCGTATGTCTTATATTATAAGTAGAAAATACCTGAGGCGAAAATTATAATATAACACGGGGACCCCCCACTTTGGAGATCGGCCCTCTCCCTTTTTCCTTGTTTTCAATACTTAAGATCGCCTTCCCCCTCTTCTGCTTCTGCATCATTTTCCCATCCTTGGTACGTCTTCTCTTCGTTCCTCTTTATTTTTTTCTAACTCAACTGCCAGATAATAATTCATAATGGCCTCCAAGGCACTTCCTACCCACCTCCGAGCTCCTGTCGATGAGAGCTTCGGCGGAAAGCACCATGGCAAGTCTCAATCACACATGGTAAGTCAATTGCTTCGAATTGAATTTGGAATGCCTTGAAGCTTCCTACCGCTGCCGCACCTGCCCATTTCTATGGGAGAGCTGCGGCATTTCCCCTCTCCTTCACCTATTAACCACTTTGTTTACCTAAACTGTGTCGTGTTCGCGATTATCTGCTACCCTGCTCTATTCGTTTCCACCATGTCTACTTTACAACCAGTATTTGGCCCTGAGCTGACCCGTTTTACCTCCATTCAGGCCTTCGAGAATGCCTCCACCAGCGTCGCCGCCTCCCAGATGCGCAATGCGCTGAACGCCCTCGGCGACAGCGTCACCGACCCCAGCGAGAAGAAGCGCTTCGAGGCTGAGATGGACAACTTCTTTGCCCTGTTCCGCCGTTTTCTGAACGACAAGGCCAAGGGTAACGCCGTCAACTGGGACCGCATCGCCCCTCCCCAGCCCTCCCAGGTCGTCGGCTACGACGAGCTCGGTGCTGAGGCCTCCGTCGAGTTCCTGAACAAGCTCGCCGTCGTCAAGCTCAACGGTGGTCTCGGTACCTCCATGGGTTGTGTCGGCCCCAAGTCCGTCATTGAGGTCCGTGAGGGCATGTCCTTCCTCGATCTCTCCGTCCGCCAGATCGAGCACCTCAACCGCACCTTCGATGTGAACGTGCCCTTCGTCCTCATGAACTCCTTCAACACCGACCAGGACACCCAGTCCATCATCAAGAAGTACGAGGGCCACAACGTCGACATCATCACCTTCAACCAGTCCCGCTACCCCCGTATCATCAAGGACTCCCTCCTCCCCGCCCCCAAGAGCTTCGACTCTCCCCTCCAGGACTGGTACCCTCCCGGTCACGGTGACGTCTTCGAGTCCCTCTACAACTCCGGCACTCTCGACAAGCTGATCGAGCGTGGCATCGAGTACATTTTCCTGTCCAACGCTGACAACCTCGGTGCCGTCGTCGATCTCCGCATCCTGCAGCACATGGCCGACACCAAGTCCGAGTACATCATGGAGTTGACCGATAAGACCAAGGCTGACGTCAAGGGTGGTACCATCATTGACTCCGACGGCAAGGTCCGCCTGCTCGAGATCGCCCAGGTCCCCAAGGAGCACGTCAACGAGTTCAAGTCCATCAAGAAGTTCAAGTACTTCAACACCAACAACATCTGGCTCAACGTCCAGGCTATTAAGCGTGTTGTCGAGGAGAACGAGCTCGAGATGGAGATCATCCCCAACGAGAAGTCCATCCCCGCCGATAAGAAGGGCGAGGCCGACCAGGCCATCTACCAGCTCGAGACCGCCGTCGGTGCCGCCATCCGTCACTTCAAGAACGCCCACGGTGTCAACGTGCCCCGTCGTCGCTTCCTGCCCGTCAAGACCTGCTCCGACCTCATGGTCGTCAAGTCCGATCTCTACCGTCTCGAGCACGGCCAGCTCGTCATGGACCCCAACCGTTTCGGCGGTGTCCCCGTCATCAAGCTCGGTTCCGACTTCAAGAAGGTCTCCGACTTCCAGAAGCGCATTGCCAGCATCCCCCGCATTGTCGAGCTGGACCACTTGACCGTCACCGGTCCTGTGAACCTCGGTCGCAATGTCACCCTCAAGGGTACCGTTATCATTGTCGCTTCCGAGGGCAGCACCATTGATATTCCCCCCGGTTCCGTGCTTGAGAACTGCGTTGTGCAGGGTAGCTTGAGAATTCTGGAGCACTAGATGTGTGCGTCTGATGTGTTAGAATTCTTTTGTTTGGGGTCACAGGTGCATTCGCTATGGATTCCATGGGAGTATGCAAAAGAAGTACTTGTATTACATTACAAATAATCCAGCGTCTTTTTTTCTTTCTTTATTTGGTCATGGGCCTTTTTTTGATTTCCCAAGTACTGTTACCCTCAGATCAATGAATGCACTTTTGAGTTGTCGACAAGTTTATGTCTGTAGTATGAAACTTCCAAGGTTTGGTATACCCGCAGTGGATCATAGCTATCTATCACTGCCCAGGTGGGTTTGAAGTAAACAAATACAGTTCGATAGTATACTGAACTCCATCTTCCTCGACTCAAATTAACCCCATATCGTCAGCCATGGAGACTGTCACCTGCATATTCAGGTGGCAGCTCAGGCAAATCAGACGCCCCATTGATCGGATTGATAGGCGGGTAAAAGTTCCCCATGATCTCAGCCCACGTCATTCGTGGGCAAACCAAGTTCACTCGCCTTCCAATGTTTATACCTAGCATGGAAAAACCTCAAGCCTGTCTTCTATACCCTTGGAAAACAAGATTCACATTCGAAATGTATTGATCTGTACAGTGTCTTTTCAATTTGTTCTGTATATCGCCCGAAAGTACATATCGTGGCTGTCACGCTGTTTACATATTTGTCTCCACATACCGCGGTCTTTATATACATCAGCCTCGAAACTCACAATCCATACTGTCATGAGCGACCGATACCGCCATATTGGACCAGGGTCATCTCCTATCTCTGACGATCAAGAGAACGAGCTCGAGCACAGCCCACCTGCTGAAAAGGGGACTTGGAAGAAGAGGGTTTCCACAGCTTGTTTGGCTTGTAAGAAATCCAAGAGGAAGGTTAGTTCATATAAATCCAACATCACAATTCACAACCTAACAACCTCGCCAAAATAGTGCAGCGGCACATCCCCCTGCACGAACTGCCAAACCTTCAAACGAGTCTGCATCTTCGACGAATCCCTCGACCAGCGCCGCCGCGTCGCCGCAAAGCGCACAGCCGACGAACTCTCCTACCACCGCGACCTCCTAGCCGATCTATTCAAGCTAGTCCGCGAAGCAAACGAGTCACACGCTCTGCACCTCCTAACCATCATCCGCCACAATGCTCCGGCCGATGAAATCAGAGCTTATATCAACGAGACCCTCGATACACTCAATCGCACCGGCACTTCCTCAGACGTAAAGAAAGAGCAGACGGTCGCTAAGCTGGAGGATGTGCGCCACCTTCTTAATGTCGAAGGCTCGACGCCTGTTTTCAGGAGAAAGGTGATGGATATCCATTACTTGTGTGACGAGGCGCCGTGTACCGTGCCTGCGGAGCCGTGGACGAAGGTCACGGCGGATAGTGACCTGGTGTCGCATCTTGTGTCGTTGTATTTTGCGTGGAATTGGCCGCACAGTGCGTTTTTGGATAAGGAGGTGTTTTTGAAACATATGAGGCGGGCTGAGTCCGGGAGTGAGTTTTGTAGTGCGTTCTTGGTTAATGCTGTTTTGAGCAATGCTTGTGTAAGTTTGGAGTTTTGATCTTGGGTGCGGTATCTGGTGCTGATGTTGGTAGTATTTCTCTGAGTTCTCTGAGGCTTATGTTGTTCCGGGAGATATCTCGTCCAAGGGGAGTGATTTCTTGGCTGAGGCTGAGAGGTTGAGAGATGAGGCTCCTTCGCAGCCTAGTTTGGCTGGGCTGCAGGGAACTTTGCTCTTATATGAGAGGTGCGTATAGATTCTGCAGGTTGGCTATAGGTTTCTGACATGGATAGATATGCAATGTCTCGCGAAGACGACTTGGGATATATCATGCTGCACCAAGCTATTCGCATCGGCGAGTCTTTGGGGCTAGTGGGTAGCACGGGTCCCCGGATGGCGTCTGGCGAGTTATCGCAAGACATGGATATCTCATGCAAACGGACAGCATGGGGTCTGTTCAACGTCGACACGTAAGTAGCGCGGAGTTAGCGCAGTGCAGGGTATTGATGTCTACAGAATTGTGCACACGGGCTTCCTTCGCCCGAGTCTGATTGACCACGTCAATATGGGTCGTAAAGACCGCAATCAGCTGGAAGACCAGTCCCTATGGTGCCCTTATCCAACGCACCGTGACGCCCGCCCTTCGTTCCTGTCTTCGTATTTCGACGAAGCATGTAACCTGTCGACTATTGCACGGGATATCTCGCGAAGTATGTTCGCAGACCACCGCGTTAGCACGGCACTCGGCCCGATCCATCGACAAAGTCGCGAGGCGCTCTACGATCGTCTTCGCCATTGGCATGATCTACTGCCTGAAGACTTTGACGTGCGCTACAGACCTGCTCCTCATATCGTCTTGCTGAAGTATGTTTCCCTCCCTTTTCCTTTCTCCTGGCCACGAAATGAATCGAGTCTCACACTTACAGGATGCGATACAATGCCCTCATCATCAACCTCTTCAGTTGTATCTCTTCCGACCCCTCTTTCGAGCCCAATACACCCGAAAGCCCATCCCGACACACCCCAGACCCGAAATACAATGCCTGGGAAGTCACAGCGAGCGCAGCGCAAGGAATCGCCGCCCTCACCCGTCTTCACAGACGAGAGTTCGGGATCAGTCGCGCGCACCCTTTCGCTATGTACGCGATCAACCTTGCGCTATTTACGATGCTCGAACAAGACGCCTTTGACGTGCTGGATGAGGATTTCCTCACTCTAGCGAGCGCGTTTTCAGTTATGGCGAGTCGGTCGGCGCTCGGAAAGAACCTGTTCCATATTTTCCGACAGTCGGTGCGCGGGAAGGCGCAGGGGTACCGGATTCGCGAATCTGATATTCCTGATGAATTAAAGGAGCTGTTTGATGAGGAGTCGGCTAGCAAGGGCTGTCATAGATTCGACGAATATGCTGAGGGGTTGGAGAAGTTGAATCAAAAGGATAAGTATCGTGGCATTGGCGGTGGATTGCAAGATTACCCGGGACTTGGACTCTCTGACATGTTGGATCGATATGAGAGTCTTAGTCTGGGGAAAGATGAGGTTCTTGCCGAGAGATATCTGGTCGGGTGTTGAGGTGGCACGCGGTGGAACGTCATCTCCTCCCGGTACCTTTGGTCCTGGTGGCGAGGGCATTGTATGGATCGATGATATCACAGATATAGATCTGCAGTGTCTTTTGTGGGAAAGGAGGTGGTATTTCCCGGTACCACGAGGGAGATCTCAATCTCAAATAGAAAGCATGGCGCAGATGTGGAGGGAGAGAGAGAGAGAGAGACGTTCAGCCGCCAGATCACATCTGACGTCAAATCCAACGAGTCTTGGCAACCATCCACCTGGGACCATCCACTTTCGTCCACTTTCGTCCAGATGAACATGGCACTTTCGCATTCCCACTTCTTTTCCTCCTTGCTTGCCGAGGCCCGCTTTTACTCTCTTTAGGCTTTTTGAATCTCTTCTTCTGCAACCCCCTCCATGTCGACCTTTAGAACATGGATCGTCCTTCTTCTGAAAAACCCTTTGAATCCAGGCTGAATTGGAACGAGAGCGCTGGATCGCTTGTACCACCTTATAATCCATTCCCGACACCAAATACTCACTCGCCATCGGAGGCCTCTGCGACCGCTTTGCCGCAGCCCTTTCAATCGAATTCTCCGTCTGTATCGCCTGTCCCCGGCTCTATCCCCGGCTCTATCCCCGGACCTGCCCTCGGCGCGGTTGGTTCCAAAGTAGCCATCCCCCGATTAGTCCCTAGCGATGTATCGCATGGCCGTCGCCGCTCGGCGCGCGCATGTGAGCCCTGCCGCCAGCGCAAAATCAAATGCGACGGTTTGCGACCATCATGCGGGCAGTGTGTTTATCATCACCAACAATGTTCCTACGAGGACGTGAAAAGAGTACGCGACCAGAAGCGATTGGGATCGTTGGCAAAGCGAGTAGAGGCATACGAAGCCTTACTTCGAGACTTGGAAGGGGAGGTAGATATGGAGACGGCCCGCAAGATTAGGAAAACCATGAAGGTATGTTCGGAAATATCAGACTCAGTCTCACCCGAGTCTCGGATCGAATGATTTGAGTCCCGACTTCAGACTTTTGACGATCCCTGTCCGCACAGAATCCCGGAAAGCCACCGCCGAAGACCGACGACGGCTCCGATTCTGATTCCTCAATGGGCTCCTTGGAGGCCATTGATCAGGTTGACGAAGACCTGAACCGAAACGAAGGAACGCGCGCGTCCGGCTTCTTTGGAAAGAATTCCGAGATTCAGTGGATGCGCAAGGTGGAAAGTGGTGTGAGTACGCAGAGCCCGACGACGCCTTATCAGCAACCGCTCGAAAGGGAAATTTCCACTTCAACGATGGACTATCATTTGGACAATTTGGAGATTCCGTTAATTGAACCATGCGATCCTTTCGCTGTGCCGCCGCGTGATGTAGCTGACAGCTATTTCAACGCTTTCTTGACCTATGTCCATCCGACTTTCGGCGCGATTCGCCTGACTACTTTTATCTCACAGTACCAGCGGTTTTTCGACCGCGCATCCTCTCCACCTGTGAAATGGCTGGCGATCTTGAACATAATTTTTGCGATCGGTTGCCGTTACAGTTGGCTCGTGAATGGCCCGGATTCTGGTTCTAGTGAGGAAGACCTTATTTTCTTTACCCGAGCGCGCCATCTCGGTTTACATAGTAAAGTTCTTTTCGAGCACACCGATCTCCAGCAAATCCAGTTGGAACTGCTAGTGGCCGTATACCTCATCTGTCTGGGGCAAATCAATAGGTAAGCTTTATCCACCGCTTGAACTCCCCAAGTCAAAGTTAATTCCAAAACAGAGCCTCCAAATTCTCCAACATGGCCCTGCGCTCAGCCCTATCCCTGGGCATCAACCTGCGCCTGACGGATGACCGAACTGCAGCTGCAGCAAAAGAAGCCAGAGGCCGCCTTTGGTGGTCCATCTACTCAATGGAACACCTCCTCGCTTCAATGACTGGCCGCGCCTCCTGCGTCAGCGAGAACCTCTGTTCCGTCCCACCTCCTCTTCCCTGCGAAGAAGAATCCTTCAGCCAGCCTGAAGCAGTGCAGCTCTTTCAAGACCCGAATCTGCGCGAAGCTAAACTTACACCCACCCTCTTTGAATCCTCCACCCAATTCAGTTCTCAGGCTTGGATCTCTTCATGCGCTCCCTGTCCTTCCCTCTTCTTCAACTACCTCGTCGACCTAAACCTCGTCACCCATGCCCTCATGAACAAAGTATATTCAATCGAAGGTCTCCGCAAAGGCCCTTCCCAAATCGAATACCACGTTCAAAAGTTCGGCGCCAGACTAGACCGCTGGCTAGATAAAATCCATCCATTCTACCAATTCACCCTCCCCGAACACGGCCCCTGGCATCTCAACCACTCCAACCTCGACGACTTATCCGCACCATTTGTACGCGATCGCGTCTCTCTCGCCATGTCCTACTACTCCGCCCGAATCACCCTCTGCAGACCCTGCCTAACGCACATCCACACACAGTCCTCGCAGCCGCGCTCACCAGAAGCAAGCGGCACTCCGCGCGCCAGGTCCCGTGCCGACACCGCAACACAATGCCTCCAAGCGTCCTGCGCCATGATCTCCATCTTCCCCGATGACCCCAATATGTCCTGGCTGGCGCGCACAGCGCCCTGGTGGGGCGTGCTCCACTATCTCATGCAAGCAACCTCATCCCTCCTCTTGGGTCTATCATATTGTTCGTACGCGCGGTCGAAGAGCCCTGGTACAACGCCGGGCTCGCCTCCTATGCCGGCTGTGTACCCGCCTCTTCTGGAGACGGATATGAGTACGGCTATTGGGTCGGCGAAGAAGGCGATGCAGTGGCTTCATATTATGGCGTCCGTGGACCCGGCGGCGAGGAGGGCATTTGGGTTCTGTGAAGGGATTGTGAAGAGGATTGCGCCAGGGCTTGATATTGATTTACGGAGCTGGCCTGATGGGTTGGGGTTTGTTGAAACGGCGCGAACGAGCCGGGCGTCAAGTGGGAATAGGAGTGGAAAGGGCAATGGGAATGGTTATGGGTATGGATATGAGAGCAATGGAAGTGGGAATGGAAATGGAAATGGCAGAGAAAGCGGTCACGATAGTGGAAGTGGGATGGAGGCTTTTGAGGAGTTGGTTGATTTTGACGGAGGAGCTCTATAATGATCATAGCTGTTTGCAACGTTGGATCCTTGAAGGGTTCTGTTTATGAAGAGATGATTTGATGACTGAGGACGACCTTGGAGTTAGGTAGATATATCGAATGTACATGATTGAAAAACTGAGATTAGAAACTATATACTAGATCGACAACATTAATATGTAAAACACCATTGAAAACCCACTGGCTAAGCGAATAGGAAAGAAATGCCTAGTATGCCGTACATGCAACGCCAACCACATAAAGACCACAAGACTTGATAACCTCGTAGACGACAACGCATGCAGATGACAAGAACAGTATGAATATCGATCTTTAACAGCTCAAAAATATAAGGATCACAAGCCAGAAACGATTCTGGGCGAACATAACAGCATACAGCTCAAGTAGACTGAGGCTGCATCTTAATCTGGAACTGGTGTTGGTGCTCGTGTTGCGGTGCAGGCGGGGGAGGGGCCTGAGTTCGCTGAGGAATTGGAGGTCGGCGCTGTTGTCCCATCCCGTGATTCGGCTCAGTCTGCATTTGGTGTTGCATCTGATGCTGCATCGGTGACTGAAGGTAGGGCTGGTGGGGGAGGGAGCGCGCTGGGTGGGCAGGAGACTGGTGATGTATTTGCATGTGTGGCATCGTCATCTGCTGACCCGCCTGCTGGGAGAGGGATTGGTTATGGCCGTGCGCCAAATGCGCTGGTTGAGGAGAGACGTGTTGCTGTTGATGCATATGTTGAACCTGCGGCTGACCAAGGTGTTGGCTTGATTGTTGCTGCATAGGTTGGCTTTGCATGGGCTTGTTTTGCTGCTGCTGCGCTTGGAACATATGGTGGTTCTGGTGCTGCGACAAGGCTTGACCGGGCATGTTTTGACCTGGCATGCCTTGGACAGACATCGGTCGACCTTGCATTGTCTGACCCGGAAGGGTCTGACCCTGATGCATCTGAGGTGGCGTTGGGCATGGTCGCTTGCGTGTTTCATCATCCACAGCGGATGCTGCGCGCTTGAATCCCGCTGTCGGATCAGTGCCATCGGGAACTTGAGGGTTCAGTCCATTGGTCTGGGTTGGGTCGCCGCCAGCAGCGGCCGCAGCGGCGGCAGCCGCAGCAGCTGCAGCCACATCTGCCTTGCGAGGTCTGCCACGAGGTCGACCTGTGCCAGGTTGCTTTGGCTTTGCCGAGGAAGGCTTCCTAGGTTTTGGTGGTGGCAAGGGTTGCCCAGTTGCAGCAGCCCAGGCAATTTGATCTGCCTTGCGAGGACGTCCGCGCTTACGCTTCAAAGGAGTCCCGTCTGGTCCTAAAATTGGGGTTATCTTGGACGATGAGGGCGGTAGGAGGCCTGTCGGTGTCATGTTTGCCGTGAATGAAGCTTGCCCCGGCTGTGGGATTCCTGGCATGGGTTCGCCATTCGCGGCAGCCTGAGCAGCCTGAGCAGCTAGTCTGGCGGCAACTTCTTCCTTGCGTGGCCGGCCACGACGACGCTTCGGAGTGGGAGTTGCCTGGTCACCCCCACTTGCTGTGACATTGGGTACGTGCGGTAGTCCATTGGTCTGAGTTGGAGTCACAGTAGGGAGGCCCATGGGGTTATGCATATGGGCTTGGGGGTTAGGCTGTGCTTGGTGATCAAGAAGTGTCTGAGCATGAGCTTGGACCTGGGCTTGACTTTGAGGTTGGGGCTGGGGATGAGGCTGAGGCAGGTTTGTATGTGGTTGAGGTTGTACGACCTTCTTAGGTTTGCTCTTCTTCTTCGCCGCAGAGCCAAGGTCCTCAACTTTCAGGACAGGGCTCTGGGTGACCGTCGGCATCGCAGGGGCAGCCGGCTGAGACGCAGGTACACCTGCATGTGCTGGTGGTTGATAATGCTGAAACTGGGTCTGGCGGGGAGAAGATTGATATTGGGATTGAGGCTGAGCAAATTGCCCCTGGTGCTGGTTGTACTGGTGCTGGGACGAAGCTTGATGCTGCTGGTATTGAGATGGGTGGAACGGAGGCTGAGTATGTTGAGAGAAGGGTGATTGCTGCTGATACGGGTTTTGCGCTTGAGTCTGCTGTTGTAACTTCTGCAACCTCTGCTGCTCCAACTGCTGCTTCTGTTGTTGCTCAAGTCGCTGCTGTTCGGCCCTTTGTTGGTTCAGCTTCTGTTGTTCAATCCGTTGCTGCTCTTGCTTTTCCTGCTGCTGCTTCTCCTCTAGCTTTTGCTTTTCCAATGCCTTCTGCTGCTGCTGTTGCTGTTCGAGTCGCTGCTGCTCAGCACGTTGTTGTTCTAACCGCTGCTGGTGAATTTGCTTCTGCTGTTCCAACAACTGTTGTTGTTCCAGTCGCTGTTGATATTGATGCTGCTGTTGCTGCTGAATCTGCTGCTGTAGTTGCTGGTGCGTCTGCTGCTGCTGCTGCTGCGTTTGTTGAGGCGACTGCGGCTGGGACTGGGACTGCGCTTGGCGCTGCTGATTCATAGCAAACATAGAAGGACTGGCCATTGATGGGCTAGCTGAAGGATGGTGATCTCTTTGGTGCAAGCCAGCATGAGGTAGTCTATTCATGGTCTGCTGAGGCGAAGGGACATTCATAGGATGAATGCCGGCCGGTGATCCCATCCCCGGCTGAGGACGAAGATGAGCCATCGGATTGAAACCACGCTGGAGGTTTTGCAGCGCCATAGGATCAGGATTGCGCGACATAAGATCTGGCGAACTTTGCGCTCCAAACTGACTCGAGAATTGGGCAAAATTGTTCCCGGCGGGGTATCCACCTAAGGAGCCCGCTGTCGGGGTCATCTTGCGCAAGTCTGGAGACTGTGACGCTGTGAAATTCTGCTGTGGTTGCTGACGAAACATTGGCTTATTGGCAGGGAATGGACTATGCTGGGGGAGCGCAGACCCCGCGCCCAGCAGTGGGGACTGAGCATGCTGCCGTTGAGGCTGCGGACCCAACGGATGTTGGGGTTGCACGCCTTGATGGGGCTGTTGCTGCTGAGATGGCTGTTGGTTGAATGGGTGACCTCCGTAATTCATCATCGTGAACCAAAGAGGCGCGCGCGCGCACTTGCCTTAAGCGGCAAATCGAGCAATCCCTTTAAACGCGAGGCATGCAAGGGCGCAGTAATTAAATCAATCCCAAGCTAACGTGGGGAAGAGAATGTGAGATCACGGAGGGTTTATATCCAAACTTATCGCGCCGCCAGCGCCGCCGACAATTCTATACAGGAGAATCGCCACTCGAGTCGCGCCGGGCCGCGTGTTTGTTGTTCTAGTGCGGCCTCAGGCGATAAGGCAACCAGGCCACAAGGCCGTAAGGCAACTAGATAGCAGGCGGCCGGTCCGAATCTGGTTTAGCGGCTACGGAGACCGATTGATGCCGGTCAGCGCAGTTCGCCAGTGAGTCGACGGTCGCGCACTGAAAGAGAATTCAGGGGGAGGAGCGACTGAGGAGAACCAGAGAGGCGGCGAAAATAGACCAAATCTATTTACTGAGACCCTTTAGAGATGACAGGGCCCAGTAAAAGTAGATTGGAGACGAAGTGGATGACACTGGGCTGGAATCCTCGATGGCGAGGGAAAAAATATTAAAAAATAAAAAATAAAAAAATAAAATAAAATCGAAATTTCATCTCCACATCACGTGACTCCGGGGCATTTAGTTCGCCCAGTATAGTATGGAAGTATGAAATGATCCTGGAGGTGTTGTTTCTATTGAGATAGATTCTCACTGTGAAGGAATATAACCAGGCAGTGTGGAAACACTCACCCTCCCACTCACACACTCATACCAGACACAGCTGTCTTTGTAAGCTACTTACTCCGTATATTCCGCAACCCTGGCTAAACTATACAACCTATTGGTACAAACAACTGCGTGTGACCCCCCCGAGACTAATCACATCACGCTATCTTTCCATCATCCTTGTCCTCCCGAAGATCTGCTAGGCAGGGTGCAAAAAAAAGTTTGCCGGAAACTGCCCCTTGCAAAGTGCCAATACTCACCACGATCCACAATATCACCACCGAAAGGGACAGGATCTGCAATGAATTAACTTAGATTAGCAAACCTCCAAATCTGGGAATAAGGCATCTTACAGTTCCGAGAATATTGAAGAAATTTGATGGGAGTTCCTTTCCAATCTGACACGTCGCAGTTGCAAACCCTCCCAGTGGGAAAGTGAATCCCCACCACCCGATGTTAAAAGGGAAGGTTTTGCTACAAGCGATCGACGCGATTGCAAAGAAGAGCCAGACAAGTCCAAATGACCACAGGGCAAAACCGACCAGAAACCCAATGGTGTACAAGCTCGCTTCAGAGCCCTGCTCGAGGGTGTTGGTTTGGGGGAAAACATCGCGCGCACATTCTCCCAATTTGGTCGCTCTGGCAGGAATGTTAGTTGTCTGCCTACCACGTGGAACTGGATATCCAAACTCACCCTAAACTGCCCTGTCCCAAAGGGCCCAAGGGGAGAAACACGCTGACAATGACGGCCTTGGGCGGTAATTTATGGAGCGCAAGCCGCGCGAGGTAGATCACCATGACCATCAGCCCAAGAGGCAGACCAATGCCCCACAGAACATAGCTGATGATCACGGTCCACAGAGCATAGTCGGGGTTTGGGAGAACCTCGGCCACAGCGGCACCTGTGGAGGCGGCGACGTTGCAGCTGACGATCGGAAGCAACCATACCGCGGTCATGGAAGAAAGCTGCGTTTCCTCATGATGTGTCATTCTGGAAGAATTAGTCAAGCCATATGGGGATCTGAGGCGGTGATCTTACAGCATGAACGGCAATAACAGAGCTACTGTCACCGATATCGCTGCATCCAGTATCCAAAGACCCAGTGCGAGGTAGCTGGCTCCTTGACCCCATGCTGGGACACACACCAGACATACCATGTTGATAATCGTCGCAAGACCCATGGGGAAAGTGCCGATGAACATTGATTGAACTGGGTGTTTGATCATCGCCAAGAATATCCCCGGATACAACATATGGCGTAGAATAGTGATAAAGCAGCCCGCCATGAAGAGAAACACGTTCAGCACGAATATCACAATGGACAGCCAGTACAGCCATACCCCATTGTAGGGTAAGCTGTGCAATAGCATAGACACGATGCCGGTGCCCATGGTAACAGAGAACCATCTGAGATGGGTTAATTGGGCGCCACAGCCGGTCAACGGAAGACTTACGACGGCGTGAAATTTCGAACAACTCTTCTCCAACCTTGATCATGTTTTGTTGGGTGTTCCATGATCTCGAGGTCAGGTTGAGAAGCTGCACTGACCGGATCGGGGGTTTCGCTCGCCATGACAGTCGATCCTTCCTGCCCACATGTTCCTCCCATAATTCCCCCTCTGTCCTATGTTGTATACATCCAAACTGCGTTGAAGCCTATTGAACATACCTCAGAGGTGATAGTATGGTACCCGATGGGTACTGTGCAGAACTTTCCGGGACCCACCGGCAGGCACGAGCAAAAAAAAGAGCCCCCTCCAAGAAAAAAGTTTCACCTTGGCAGCTGAGATTGATAAAACCTTACTTAAACTTGGAGAGATATGTATTGATTGTTCCAATTGCCTGGAGATTGTTTGCAATTGAAGTTGTAGTTGCATACTTCTGGACTACCACAATATACAAAACTTAAAATAAGCTAGAAACGCACCTGCAGATAGGCACAACCTTGAAAGCATATGCAATATTAACTCAATCGCCTCTATGATTGATAATTCCCAGAGGTCCAATATTCTTTCTGGTAAGGCACAGTGATTCCGTAAATTTCCCTTTTTTTTTGGCTACGGTGACTCGGGATTTGCATTTAAGTAATTGCTGTGCCTGGCTTGTCGCGTGGAGCCCGCGGCGCTTCTTATCTGCAACGCCACTATCCATCGAAATGCTCAAATAGCTTAGATTGATAATTATGCCCAGTGGACTCATGACGCGAAGTACGATAAGCAGTAACATGAAGCGTCCATATATGATTTCAAAGAATGAGAAATTAGTACGGAATAGCGCATGACATATTCGGGGCTTGTATGGCGTGCGATGGCCTGAGCCCCTCAGGTCTACAACCTCGATTGTTTCTGTGAGCTTCACAACTCAAAAATATCAAGAACAGCTAAGCAAACCTTGGAAATTGTACCAACTTGAAAACCCATTGAAACAACCAATATTGCAGATATGGTTGGGCAAGCATTGACTTCTGTTGCTATCATTGGCGGAGGCCCCGGGGGATTGGGGACAGCCATTGCCCTTTCCCAACTACCTTTCCTCAAGGTAACGCTTTACGAGAAGAACTCGGAGTCGAGAGAGGCCGGCGCGGGAATTAGTCTAAGCACAAATGCGTGGAAGGTTTTAGATCTCCTCGGGGCAAGTGATGAGGTCAAAGGAGGCTCGAAGTCAAACACACACCAGAGGTGAGTCGCCCTCCTTCAATCAAATGCCCGGATAATGCTCATTATACAAGAAATGCATACACAGGAAATATTTTGAGTATTGTCGAGCATCCAGAGAACTCTGAGGCACAGTCTCGGAGAGCGATTCGTGCCCGCAGGACTCGGCTGCAGTCTGCGCTTTTGGCTCAGGTACCCGAGGGTATCCTTCAATACAATAAAAAGCTTGTTGCATTGGTGGATTTACCAGGAAAGAGTACGCGCTTGGTGTTTGACGATGGAGCGGAGGTATTTGCAGACATTGTAGTTGGAGCAGATGGTCTTCATTCCGTGGGTTTCTCTGCTTTTTGTCCGTTTGACTCATCACTCATTCACGCCAGATTATCCGAAAGACTCTATTCAAAGACCACGAGCTTCGATTTACTGGCAACAGTGCATTTCGTGTGCTTGTTCCCAAATCGCGTCTAGCCCACATTCCAGATATCACATCCACAACTGCGTGGTGGTGGGGCGAAGACGGCCATGTATATCTCTCTGATGTGGATGACGAGGAAGAGAGCAATGATCCGCTGTTTGAGATTACAGTAAGATCGTACAATGAGCCCAATATCTCCGGAAAAACAGTGTTTTGGGGTATTCCCGCCACGAACGAAAAAGTGGGATCTCGTGTCGAGGTGAGAGAATTCCCTCTGACTATGTATGGTTGGGCTACCATGGCTAACCCACCGGAATAGAAATTTGACCGAAGGCTGAGAGATGCCGTGAGTGCAGTCCAGGAAGGGGAATGGAGAGAATTTGCAACATTCGCAGGGCCCCGACTGGATAAAATCACAGGATGGAATAAGATTGCACTCATTGGAGATGCCAGTCATCCCCTCTCAGGTAAGTTCGAGCTCCATAATGAGCAGAATTGACATCGGTGCTGAAGAAATGCATAGGTGCTTTTGGGTCTGGAGCAACGTTTGCAATGGAAGATGGGTGGATTCTCGCTCGGGCCCTTGAGCACACCCAATATACTGCTCACCCGGTGCAAGAAGCTCTCGAAATATTCGACCAGATCCGGTCCCCATATTACTCCAAGATGTGAGTTAATCAGATTCTGATTAACTAAAAAATTGCATCGATAAATGCTAACTGTTCTACCCCGATAATTCAGGTATCGCCATTTAGATGAAACCAAGGCTAAAATGCAGGGATTCAAAGCCGAGACTGACAATTTTGACGCTTTTCTGCAAGCCAAGATTGATACCTTTCTATACGGAGATAAGGACTTCATCTACAAAAACGACATTGAGAAGGTTTGGACGGAATATGCTAATGAGCACGGCCATTTGACTTCCAAGGTTGAGGGGTCATAACTGTTCATTCAAACTTATTTAATGGACTATAACTTGCTTTATAATACAACGTTGCTATTAGAATCTACTCTGAAAAGTCAATACTATAGAGCTCATTATTCGAATGATCATGCTATTCTTTTTCTCGGCGGTCGCATTGCTTGGTGGCTTACAAGATAACGAGTACCATGGCCCGATTGCGATGACAGAAAGCACTTCAACATTCCAGCCTGGCGGGGCGAATGTAAGATTCTCCATTTAACCAGTGACAACTTCTAGACCCCAGCCCGGTCTATAGCTAATCAGCGCCAGCTATGGCACCAACGGAGAAATGGCCAAGATTGGTGGATGGTACGTTAGCGCGTTGATATGTCGTGATAAGCCAAGGGTCAAATTGAGGGGGTGACCTGGAAAGCATATAAGAGCTTATTTTTGACTAGGATTGAAGAGTCAGGTTGGGTCACCGAAAAAGAAAATTGAAGTCAGGATTGGTCGCCAAAATGGTGTACTCTTCACAAACATCAAAACAACCCGATGACACGACCATCGTGATCGACTCGAACTCCCAAGATGAAGTTCAAGTTTCCAAATCGCCGAAGAGGTCATTCAGATCCTTTATCTGGGATACAGATAGCCATCTGAAATCACCGGAGGAGAAACGTCTCCTTCTCAAACTCGATGCGGCAATCCTCAGCATTGGGTGTCTGGGATTCTTTATGAAATATCTCGACCAAGGTAATCTCTCCAATGCATACGTCTCAGGTTTACAGGAGGCTCTGTCAATGTACGGAAATGAGTACACGTACGCACAGACAGTGTATACCGTCGCCTACGCTGCCATGCAAATACCCAGTACACTCATTGTCCAACGCGTCAGGCCGAGTATTTGGCTCGCAGCAATGGAAGTGGGATGGGCCATCTTCACTTTTGCACAAGCCGGAATGAACAACGTGAGCGAGTTATATGCTTTCAGATTCTTGGTCGGATTTTTCGAGAGTTCGTTCTTCCCTGTTTTGCTTTATGTTCTCGGAAGTTGGTATACCAAGACAGAGTTGGCAAAGCGAGTTGCCTTGTTCCACATGACCGCGCCACTGGGATCTGCATTTGGTGGATATTTACAGGCGGCAGTTTATAAGAATATGAATGGGGCTCATGGTCTTGCTGGATGGAGGTGGCTGTACCTCATTTGCGGAGTGAGTTCTTCATCACAGAGATCGAATTGTAAGCTGACATTACACACAGTGCATGACTCTTCCTGTTGGCATCGCGACTTACTTCCTTCTCCCTGATACGCCATACACCACCCGTGTGTGGTTCCTCTCCAAAATAGAACGCGAACTTGCACAAGAACGGGTTCTGAAAGCTGGCAAGGCCGCACCTGTCAAAATTACTCTGAAAACATTCAAGAAAATCTTTGGTTCGTGGAAGTGGTATGCATTTGTTTTGGGATACGTGGTGAGTTTTGGGATTGTACTTGAAGATTTGAACGCATATGCTAACTTTGAGCTTAGCTCTATGGATCCTCATGCGGAGCCAGCAGTTATTTCGGTATTTGGCTGAAATCAGAAGGCTTTTCTGTGGTTGACAGAAACCTTATCCCAACGGGGACATCTCTTATCTCCGCAGCTTGTGTAGTGCTATGGGGTTTTCTTTCAGACTACACAGGCAGCAGATTTACATGGGTTCTAGTTCCTCTGGTATGATGATCCTGCCTACAGAGGTCCGATTCGGCTTCAAGAACATCACTGACAAGGAGGTCTCGCGACAGGTTTTCGGACTTTTACCAAATGGAATCTTGGCATTTTGGCCAGAGAGTTTGCGGCTTAAGGAGTTCGCTTTCCTCACCGTGGCCGTCCAGCTCATGACAGCTGTGTTGTGAGTTACTACTCCGGGTACCCCATCTTGAAGAAACACCGCGCTAATTCACAATTCAAGCTACACTTGGGCAAATGAAGTGTGTGCAGGAGATAACGAGGAACGAGCTGTGGTTGTCAGCAGTATGAATGGCTTCCAGTATGCCGTGGCAGCCTGGTTGCCTATTGTCATCTTCCCACAGACCATGGCCCCCACTTTCCGTGAGTCAAGTGCTTGTTCATTTTATTGCCCTCTCTAGTAGGAGACTTTTTCTGACATGCGGACTACCTAGGATATGGGTTCCCCGCAACATTTGGCTTAGTGATTGCTGCAATCATAAGTGTTATTGCAATTCAGGTACTCGTCAAGGTGAAAGGAATTGAAGCGCCTCAGTCTGAAGTTGATCGAGAAACGGAATAACCAACATTTACGAGTTTGTGAGGGGGGTATGATCTTATAAGACTGGAGATTTCTTGAGAGCATGCCTAGACCAAGCTACAATATTGCCATCTGCATTCCCTAACGGAGAAGTTTCAAATATTTTCACCATCTGATGCACAACGAATTATTGTGAAGAATTCGCTATAATTAAAGATTTGGAGCCTTTTGCATTTCCTAAACCATGGATGCAGTTCAAGAGGAGAAATTTGAAGTTTTGAGTCGTTAAATAACCTATATTTGGGCTTTGGGTACCTGACCAGCAGCAGCAGGCAAGAGTGCACCTGCAGGTGGCTGGTTTTTAGACTTGAACTCGTCAGACATTTGCTCAAATGTGACCCATTCGACTCCCTCATGGCTATTGATGTACTCGATGATTCTAATAATACTTTGTCAGTTTGCTGTAATATATAAATTTTGTGGAAAGAAAAGCGCATGAGACTTACCTTTCATGCATAAGCAACACGTGTGGTCGTCCAGAAACATCCGGATGGATGGTCATCGGAAACACGAACTCATCATACTCTCGGTAGAAGTAATCGAAGTGGTCCTAGGGTTGAAGGTTAGTCGAAATGGTCATTTTGGGGTACTGCGGGCAGACGAACCTTCCAGATATCTTCGACATCTCGGGGGTTGACCCAGCCATGACTGTTGGCTGAATTCTTTATAAACATCATCGGTGGCAGATCATCAATATACCAACTCCCGGGGATCTCGACGAGACCAGTCATGTTACCCCTGACCAAGGGCTTCATCCAAGTTTCCGCCTTCTGCTCATAATTGATCTTTGTCCAGGTATCTCCTGTCCGTAACCAATACATCTGGCAGTCCTCATGCGACATGGAATGGTCGTATTCAATACCATACTGTAGCAGTAGATCGACCATCTCGGCACTGGCTTCCCACCAAGGTGCCACAATACCTCGTGGTGGCTTTCCACAGAAGTCGTTCAACATGTTGTAGGTTTTGTCGAGGATATCGCGCTGCTGTTCCGTCGAGAGACTAGCTGGGTTTTCGTGTGTGTAGCCGTGCAGACCAATCTCATGTCCGGCATCTCGTACCATAGCGCATTCTTCTGGGAATGTATCCAGAGTGTGACCGGGGATGAACCAAGTTGCTTTGATATTATACTTTTCGAACAATTTCAAGACACGAGGAGTTCCGACGTGGCCTGCCCAAAGACCTGGTAGTAGAGAAGTGTCAGTAGAGAAAATCAAGGTAATTGACGGAGTGCATATCTACCTCGACTGATATCGCTGACACTGTCTTCACCTCCGTATGAGCCGAGCCAACCTGCGACAGC
Organism: Penicillium bialowiezense; assembly: GCA_026122735.1. Classification (NCBI taxonomy): domain Eukaryota; kingdom Fungi; phylum Ascomycota; class Eurotiomycetes; order Eurotiales; family Aspergillaceae; genus Penicillium; species Penicillium bialowiezense. Next base: position 4,281,877 of record JAKZFB010000002.1, read on the forward strand.
ATCGATATCGACACCATAGCCAACAAGAACCCTCTTTTTTCCCATGGTGTACTAAAGTTGACGAAAGACGGAGCCTGGGGAAGAGTGTTTGTGCGGCGGGACTGAAAAGGGAAATGTACTCCAAAATTGTTCGAGCAAAGTCCTTTTAAAAGAGGCGCACGCGTCTTTCGCAAAACATGTATCGCGTTCCACCCCCATCACTGCACCAAAAAATTCAAAGGTGGGGGTACATTATGCTCCAAGCTCCACTGGAGCCTTTCGATGATTTTGGAAGAAAGGGATGTCTGTAATCTCACGTCAACTTTTATCTACCCACCCTCGATATCTAAGACCTCAGTCCTAACCATTGGCCCCCATCCCCTGCCAACGAGACTCCTTGAAACATACCCCTAGTCCAATTGAGTGGGATCAAATTTGGAGAAATCCTTGGTTTTTCGAAAAGAGCTTTGAAAGCTTACGACGGGAAGTAACAATTGGAGACGTCAAGTGTGTTCCGCAATCCGAATCTGCCAAAGATCGCGTTTCGCAGCTCATTTTCTCCCAAACAAGTTGGCAAAAGCTTCATCATCTTCAGATGTCATTCTTTACCCGCGAAGAGGGTAAATAAGCTGTCACCCGATTCAAGAGAGGAGCGCTAAGATTACCCAGTCTCGAGACACCGAACCCAAGAAAGCTGCTGGGTGATACTCCACGGAAAGGTTTATGATGTAGGACTCCCGAATTTCGGCCAACTCGCCTTTTGCAAAGAACTGACTATTCAAAGGTCACCGACTTCTTGCAAGAGCACCCCGGGGGCGCTCAAGCCATTATTCGTTGTGCTGGCCGTGACGCAACCGAAGATTTCGATCCGATCCACCCTGCTGAGGCGCTCAGTGACATCCAGTCGTCCTGTATCGGAACGTGCGAGCAACAAAAGGAAGCATCTCAACACCAGCAGGAAGAACCGGCACCAAATATCCACCTCGACGCATTGCTCAACCTCGAAGAAATCGAAGCCGCAGCGACCAAAGTGATCAGCAAAAAAGGATGGGCGTATTACTACTCAGCATCCGACGACAAGATATCGAAGCGTCTCAACACCGAGGCTTATCGCACAATCCTCTTTCGGTCGCGGATATTTGTGGACTGCCGGAATTGTGATTTGGATGTGACAATTTTGGGTCATAAAGTTGGACTGCCACTTTTCGTCAGTCCAACAGCTATGGCGCGGCTTGGACATCCCACGGGAGAGGCAGGGATTGCCGAAGGATGCCGTCCATTTGGCGCGCTGCAAATAATTGCGAACAACTCATCTCTCTCCCCCGAAGATGTCGTTGCCAATGCATCACCAACACAGATTTTCGGATGGCAACTATATGTTCAGCTGAACAGAAAGTCAAGCGAGGATATGCTGGCGCGCGTGAATCGCCTTGAGAAAGTCAAGTTTATTGTACTAACCCTCGATGCCCCTGTCGCAGGAAAGAGAGAAGATGACGAGCGGTTTAATCTTCAAACCAACTCATCAGGCAGCGTTACCACCCAACTTTTCGCTGGAACAGATCCGTCTCTGACCTGGTCAGACACCTTACAGTGGCTATCGCAGCATACCAAGAAGCCTGTAGTTCTCAAAGGAATACAGACCCACGAGGACGCGCTACTCGCTACTCGGTATGCCCCGTTTGTCAAGGCGATTGTACTATCAAACCACGGAGGGAGATCTCTTGATACAGCGCCGCCAGCTGTGCACACCCTCCTAGAGATTCGAACCCACTGCCCCGAGATCTTCAACAAAGTGGAGGTATGGGTTGATGGCGGTATTCGCCGAGGCACAGATGTTATAAAAGCACTTTGTCTCGGAGCAAAGTGCGTTGGAATTGGAAGGCCAGCTCTTTGGGGTTTAGCCGCGGGTGGACCGAAGGGCGTGGAACGAACAATAAAAAGTATGGAATTGAACTACAAGATATCAGAATCGTGGCTAATTTGCAATTCGTGAAATTTAGTCTTGTCCGACGAGATGAAGACTTCCATGCGGCTGCTTGGTGCGCAAGCTGTCCGAGATCTTGGACCTCAGCATGTAAGGGAGTTTCAATCGCTTCACTCATGCAAACATGACTGACAATTTTAGGTCAATACAACCATTTTGCAGCAGCAGATATACAGGCCTCCAGGAGATGATAGACAAGATCTGGGGATATTGAAAGGGAAACTCTGAGGCTACATTTGCAGTGATGTCTCATAGGTATTTAACATCTAGTACTTTGGAATCCCCCTTTTAAACTGACCAACTTGTCTATGATAAAGTTGCCTATCTTTTTGCTGTTGTCTTTTCTCTGTCTTTCCAAATATCATTTGAATGATATACCGGATCGAAGCCCAGAGCTTTCTGTCAGGCAGTGTTACCTAAAGAGTAGGTCTGTGGTCGAAGTACTCAAGGTCAAATACTTATGGAGTACCACTGTAAATGGGGGTTTTGGGGAGTTCCGCCTTTGCTTCTCTGTCTAGGGAGCTTCCAAAGCTTCATACTATTATCTCCGCCGCCTCCTGCAACCTGTTCAGGGTGCGTCTATGACAAGGGGTTGTGCGATTTGTACGCCGTACTGCCACGTCTCGCTAGAACGCTTGAGTACTTCGAAAATTTGAATTTAATCATTTTATGTTGAAAACGCCCGACAAACAATTGGAGCATTTTTCACATATGATGGCCTTTTTCTTTTTTTTCTTCTTTGGGAAAGATTGTCCAGATCTAGTAGTGTATCTCGGGTAAACATTCACCCGGCAACCAGCCACCATATTAATTTTCCAAGGTTGGCATGTGGGGCCACAAGCAGCTCTGACTGCACCAATTTGAACAAGCAAAGGGGCCTCATCGGATTCCGCCACCTTTGAAATGGGTCTTTTTGAATCTTCAGCTCAAGCCCATAGCTTAAACAACCGCATCTAGGGGGTTTTATCGTTGAACAATGTCGTGTTTTGGTTGTTTAGAAGCCAGGCCCAAAGCCCAGCCCTTTGTGGGCCGCTGCGGAGCTCTAGTTAAGGTTTCAATATCCAAAAGGATATTTTCACTCAAAAGTCAAAATCGCCTCCAAAGATCTGGGGACAAGCCCTATATTTTCACAGCTGGAGCTACAGTTCAACATGCTTGCAATATGCTCGTTCAAAATGAGATTTGAAGTCTAGCACACTTTAGAGACGACTCTGAACTTGACAGACCCAAAAATTTCAACCCGTCACAGAACCCATTTATGATCACAATTATAGTGCATCATGTCCGTGTGTCTCGAATGGAAGTCCCAAGCAGAACAAACCAACAGCAACCCACAATGCAGCGCTAGCATATATAGGTGCGCTTGTAAAGCCAGTCTGAGACGAAATGAGACTAGCTATAAGTCCCCCCAGTCTGAGTAGCGCGGCCGCTGTCCCAGACCCCGTTCCTCGATGTGGAGCCGGGAATGATTCTGGAGTGAATGCGTACATGATGGCGTACTCTAGTATCTCATTAGCTTTCATGACTTGGATAGGCTTGTGCCTGCTTACCAAAGTTGGCCAACAGGCTGGTAATACAAGAAAAGGCCAGGTCTGCGGATGGGCTGCTGACGCTGACATATGCGAAAAGAAAGACTGCAGTGACAACGGCTGAAATCCCCATCATCCAGCGTCGACCCAGGCGAGTGTTGACTCCGACTGCAGCGGACAAGGGACCAACGATGCCGACAGCTGAAGTGATGCAATAATTGCGGTATGTCAGGTACAGAGAAGTACTTTCCGTGAATTTCGTTGCCAAATACGAAGGCAAGAATGCAAAAAATAAGGGGTACGCAATTCCTGGGAGAGTGTTAGTGAGACCCTGCGAGATGAGTTCAAGTCGTACTTACCAACTGTCAGCCAAATTAACCAAATGATCAATGTCTGCCTCCCTAATTTCTTAGTTGCGAACAATGCGCGATAATGTTCACCACGGAAGGCCTGCATATTCTCCTTGACAATCTCTTTGGCGGACATTCGAGTTGTTTCACCGTCGTCATTGGTGCTGTTGCCCAATCGAGCATCTATCTCACGGAGCATTCCAACTGTCAGGGGTTCCGGTTTTCCGTTCTGTCGCGCAACGTGATTGACGGCGTCAACTGCATCTTGATCTCTGCCTTGGGAAAGAAGATATCTGGGCGTTTCGGGTAGATTGAAAACAAATATGCGAATGAAGGTGAATGCCAGAGCAAGACCCCCCAAGGTAATGAGAGTATATCTCCTGAAATTCGATGTCAGTGTTGAACACATGCCAGTTTCACCCGAGAAAGGTCTCCTTACCATCCCATATTCTGGCTACGCGAGCATGTCTCCGGGGTAGCATCGGTCGGGCAGCTGAAGTTGGCCAAGAAGACCCAGGCAATTAATGAAACAATGAGCTGACTCAAGTTCCACCACGCTGAGAGCGCAGTAAGGAGGTATTGGTGACTGGGAGTTTAGCAAAGATCGAGCACAGATTTTTTTCATCAAGACATACCTTCCAGGTACGAACTCCAAAAAGATCATGGAGTCAACCGGAACATTCCCTCCTGCCGCGGTACCAATCACTGCCCAAAGTGCACTGAAGGCCACAAAATTCATGGACCCAGCTGCAGCACATAGGAAAATACCGGCGATAAGCAATGTGCAATTGAATGCTGGTTTGCGACCGATGAGATCACTGGATAATCCCCAGAATGAAGCTCCCACGATCAAGCCCACATAATAAGCAACCGAGCTGTAGCTGACCTGCACAATACCAGAGAACTCTTGCTTTATAGGGGGCTGGACACTCCCGATGCCCTGAGATGCGAACTGGTGATAATTAGTTTCTGTGCTCAGAAAGGGGATGATAGATATTGCATACGTTGTCGACAATCCATCCAAAGCCGGTCACAACGAAAAGCTTCCATTGGAACCAGCCCATGCCAATGTCCTCCATGCATTTTCCGATAAGTTCGGATTTCAGACGATATGCCTTGGTAGTCGACGATCCGTAGAAGGTGTCAACTTCGACATCATCAATATTCGTGACTTTCCCAGAATCATGGTCTAAAGTCATGGTCTCTGAATCTGTGATAGCTTTCTTGTCATTTCGTATCTCCTCCATGTCTGAATTGCAGTGTTGATGACAGGACTCCGATTCTCATTGCAGACAGGCTTGCTCAAATGGTGTTCGCTTTTAGGGCTAGATCAATTAGATATCGATCATACTGTCAGATATCCCGTCAACCGCTTTGGTACTAGGCATTTGGTCAAAAGTGGGAGAAGGGATGATATGGCATCCATCCCACTTTTGGTCGACAACGCGAAGGTCGAATCTATGACATCACCTCATTGTTGCATATGGAGAACCTTGGAACTCAACCGACTGGGAATTGTGAACAACCCTATGTTTCCTACATAGCTGGAAGCCCCTTTTATCTTTGTGGTAAATTGGGTTGCATTGACTGCTAGATGATATCTTAAATGTCCATCGGGGGGACTGGCACCAATGCTGACAACCAAAGAGAAACAGCCTGGTGACATAGATGCTGTTTATAGTTATGGCAGGTAAATAACAGTTTGCATTTGTCAATTTATTATAAGGGGGGGAAACAATAATTCATTGGACTCATGTACGACGAAGCCAAATTTAAGCTCCAATAGCAGCAACGGCGGGCGCGGCAGACGCAGCAGACGCGGCAGGTAAGAGTTCCTCTTTCGTAGACTCCATCTGTTTCTTGTAACTTTCGGCGCGACCGTAACTTTCTTTATAAGATGCCATCACCATATCCTGCACCGTAATCGGACCATATTTTGCCGACTCGCCCTCATCGCGACAGTTCGGCAGACACTCGCAGACATAATCGGGGTTTCCACTGAAGAAGAAAGGAATTGAATATCTCTCCTGGCCTGATTTGTTGATGACTCGATGGGTGTTCGATTTGTACTTGTCATTGGCCATACGCATGAACAAGTTGCCCAGATTGACCACATACGCGCCCGAAACTGGTTTGACCTGTGTTGCCGTTAGCTGGGGTGCGACAGCAATGCGCGCCATTGAATACTTACATCAAGCCATTCACCCGTTGGAGCGTCCAAGACTTGAAGCCCGTCGATCTCGTCTTGCAACAAGAGAGTGATGCATCCAAAGTCGGTATGAGCCCCAATTCCGCGATTGAGCTTCTCGTCTGTATCCTTTGGCTGAGCTGGGTAATGTAGGTATCTCATCGTAGCGACAGCTCCGTCTGTGAGGGGTTCGAAGAAGGTCGATTCAACGCCTAGTGTCTGAGCAAGAACACCCAGTACATCCTTCGCCAATTCGAACACAGCATGGTAATATTCCATTGTTGTCTTCTCAAACTCCTCCTTGTCTGAAACAGTCTGGGGCCATTGATTCGGCCCGCTGTTAAGCTTCTTTTCCAGATAGTAGGGGTGGTCTTCAGGTATTTCCTCGCCGATGTATAAGCCCTCCTTTAATTCGGGGCCAGTGCCCACTTCCAGCATCTGTGATCGAAGAAGTTCGTAGCCTCTGTTGAACGAGTTGCGATCTGAATAATTAGCCAAAATCGCCAAAAAAATGGGGACTTCCTCGTACTTTTGTCGATTTGCAATTTTTCTTCCAAGGTCAGGTCAAAGAATCGCCTCGAGCATGCCATAACACGTCTCTGCAAATCCAATGGCACACGGTGGCCAGTAATTTGGAAAAATCCATTGTAGTGACAGCACTTTCGAATCTCCTCAATTAATTTCGACTTTGCGTCGCTGTCAGCGCCGTAGAATGGAGCAAAGTCCAGGATTGGAGGGGCTGAAGCAGAAGACATGGTAATGTTGCAGCGCGCCTTGGTTGTGGTGTGAATCGAGGGAGGACGGTGGGCTCGTTGCTCGGTAGATTGACTGCAGAGATGAATTGAGTCAGTCCTGAGATCACTTGAATATATTCCGCTCAGACTAAACCACACAACTTTCAAGTTCGCAAAGAACTCCGAGCTTTTCTAAATCGTCGATTGCTCAGTCGCGCCATGCCGGAGGCCTGGAGCTTGAACGCAGAAAGGATGGGGTTAGATGCAGGGGTGATCCAAAGGTGGGGGCAACGCTTCATCCCGCGCCGATAAGATCATCTGGGCATGCGGGGAAGATCAAAACCAAAAGGAATCATGTGTATCTGGAGATAGGTGGATTGGTCATAATTTCTTCGAGGCAGGTTGCTGTGCGGCATGTGAAGAATGTGAAGGGGACACAGTAGGAATTTGAAGGTTATAACAAAAACCTATAAGTAACACGGTAAATGCTGAAATTGTAAACCTTGGCAATTTTCCATATCGCCATGTCGGAATCAAAAGTACCTGGGGTCGGGATGCCTGACCCGGAAGTAAACATAGGCGAAAGCGCGTACATCGACCCCGAAGCAGAAAAATCATTTGTCAAGAAAGTCGATTTCATCGTACTTCCACTCCTTTGTTTGGTAAGCTGCGGAACTAAACCTCAATGTACTTGGAATTTCCAGCTAATTCAACAATCAACTTGATATAGATGTACTTTTTCGATTGTATGGATAGGGTAGGTGATGTTCTTAGTTCTGCCGACACAACACAGCTGTTAACCTTATGCAGAGTAATTTGGCAAATGCTAAGACGGATGGACTCGACACTGATTTAAACCTCAAGGGAAATGATTATTCACTGTTGATTCTTCTGTTTTACATTCCGTTCGGCCTGTTTGATTTACCATGGAATCTTCTGATAAAGCGATTTTCAGGCAGATGGATGCTATCTTTCAGTGAGAAATATTCCATCTAGTAGTTCCATGTTTCATCAACTAATGTTTCTAAATAGTGTCAATTGTTTGGGGTGTTCTAGCTCTGTGCCAGTGCGCTGCAAAGGACTTTGGCTCCTTACTAGCGATCCGGATTATCTTGGGAGTTTTCGAAGCTGGATTCTTCGCGGGTGCCACTTTCTACCTGACTCTGTTTTATACCCGCGGAGAAATGGGCTTTCGGCTGGCAATCATCCAATCATTTGCTGTTTTAGCCTCGGCCTTCAGTGGACTGATATCTTTTGGGGTATTCCAAATCAACGACCCAGCCGTCAAAGGATGGCAATGGTTATTTATCATTGAAGGTTCAATGACCTTGATCACTGGAGTTGTTGGGTTCTTTTTGCTGCCCAGCAGTGCGCCGACAGCTTGGTTTCTGACCGATAGGGAAAAGGCGGCAGCTACAGCGCGTCTTCTTCGAGACACTTCTTCCGAGGTCGACACTGGGTTTAATCTCAAGGCATGCTTTGAGACTTGGAATGACTGGAAGTTCCCAGTTTGGTGTTTGATCACGTTCACATACCCGGTTGCATATGCTACTGCGATGAACTTTTTCCCAATGGTAAGCAATACGCATTTTTAATGAACCACCACTTACGCTTACAGATCGTACAACGATTGGGATACTCGGTTGTGAAGACTAATCTTTGGACTGTCGCTCCGAACCTTGTTGGGGCGGTCTTTCTATTATGCGTGGCTAAATCATCCGATTATTACCGCGAAAGAACATTTCATATTGTGTTCTCTCTCACCGTTTCATTGATCGGAATGATTATATTGGCAACTATCGATGTGGAGAACAACAAAGCCGTCGCGTACTTTGCCTGCTTTCTCATGGCAGCAGGCGCATATATCCCATCATGCCTAGTCCATGCATGGCACAACAACAACAATGTTCACGAAAACTCACGAGCAGCAAATACAGGGTTCTTTGTGGGGCTTGGAAATTTAGCCGGAATCTTGAGCGCCGCAACATTCCGTACCCAATATGCCCCAAAGTAAGATACTAATTTTCATTATTACTTGCCTGAAAGACCCAAAGTGCTAACTGGTCAGGTATCTTCCGACCCTTATTGCTACATGCTGTTGCAATGTGGTCTGCATTGTTCTGGTATCGGGGTTGGGTGGTTGGATGCGGATGGAAAATCATCGGCGAGATCAGAAGCAGGGTCAGGCATTGAGAGAGAATGAAACCGATACCAGCCACCTGAAAGAGGGCGAAAACAGTCCTGGGTGGAGATATTTTCCTTAAAACATGAATGTTTCAAGGTTTGCCATTTGACAGTGGAGGAATAGCATTTCAACCAGGACTTTACCGGCGAGGGCACATCCAATATTTTCCCACTTGCGTACTCCTTGACCATCCTTCAATGATTTAACCTTGAAGTGGGCGTATAGTAGATAATTTAAACTCCGGATGACGACAGAATGATCCATAGATTACTAGTCACCGCCAACCATTATGGCAAGTGCGAATGCGAGTGTGACGTGAAGCTACGGTGATTTCCTAATCGAGCGACGGTGCCAAGAAAACTCCCAACATGACTCAAATAGCTAAACAAGACGACTTCGAACAATATTTTCTCGCCTCGACACCAACAAGGCAATCATATATCTACAAAATGTACCCATCATCCTCAGTACCTTTCAGGAGTTCACCACTTATGAATGAAGTTCACCCTGATCAGCTCATCCTAACGTCCTCCAGTCCGGCGAGCGAAGTCCCACTCGAAGAATCCGAGTCAACCAAAGAAGCATGGAATTTGCTTCATATGGAGAAGCCCCTTGACCCAGGCTCGGTTGTTTCGGAGATGACATCGCACATCTATCATGGTCGAGTGAAGAATATGGCCATCATATACCACCTCTTCTGCCGCCCCGGTGACTGGCAAAACGAGAATATGCCGCGGTTTGGCCGAGAGCTGAGAGAGTACTATACAGAGAACTTGCACGAAGAGCAGGCTCCTTGGTTCGCAGCGGTAATCCAATATGAGTGGGAAGCTGCACTTTTCACCGACCAGGTCGTTCAGCTCTTCAACCTCCCACTACCTAGCAACAAAATCTGCATCCTGTGGGATCCATCTAGGTGTGGATTTCCGGGTTGGGGTTTGTTTGGAATTTCGAAAAGGCGCCAGGGCTTGATCAATTTGATGCTCTACCCGACCTTTCACACACCTTGTCGTTTCGGTCACTTCCACAGGCCTCGAGAATATCTGATTGCTGCGGTTCTCAAGGCAAGGATGTCTCGCATTGACATGCTCGCTCTCATCACATCAATCGGGAAATTCATTGATCGAGTAAAGGCCTTTGATCCCAAGAAACCGTCCGACGAGAACACCGAGAAATGGATTGAGGAGTGGCTCAGGACCGAACCCGGTCGAAAGGCCAATATGATGTTTGGTGACAACACATAGCAGCTCGGATGGCTCAAAGTGTGGCCAGATTTAACAACACCATTTAATCATGACCATATAACAATAGCTTTCGAAGATTTCTAATCACCAAATTTATCAAATACAACGAAAGTGACACGATAAGAAATGGCATATCCCTGCAACGCAAACCAATCATGCTTTAGTGCGAATAAGCCCCCGCATCCTTATCAGTTCAGGTCGGACTTTACCCCGACTTACCCACCTCAACCTTGAATATAGATTGCGCCGTTTTGAATTTCGTTGATCGCCGTCGCCACAAACATGAAGACTCACGTCTGTCAACATTCAGGCTGTACCAAAAGCTTTACCCGCGCCGAGCACTTGCGCCGCCACGCCCTCAATCACGAGCAGCCTCGCAATGGATATACATGTGAACGGTGCTCTGTTCACTTTCAGCGCGCAGATCTACTAGGTGGGCAGTCCGACGGAAACACTTTCGACTTACCCAAGTTCTACTTCTGACATACTCAGCGCGCCACATGGAAAGACACACGAAACGCGATCTCGAAGCTGGGGGGCCAGGCCGAGGCACACTGAAGACACGCAAGCGAACAAGGAGAGCTGAAGATGGGTCGATCATTGTTCGACCCTCGCAGCGTCAGCTACGAAATGCCGGTGCGATAGCTGATCGCTCCCCGGTCTCGACGAATAGTTCAAGCCAAGAGCCCGGTGAGGAAGACTACTTTCACGAAGATGCCCCATTGTCACCACCAGGGTCAGGTACAGATCCAACATCGCTCTCGATGGATGATACCGATCCATTTTTGGCGCCCTTGATGCCACCGGGTCCGTTTGAGCCATACGTTGAGCCGATTCCGGGTCAGTTTGATGCGGCGGACGGGTCTTACAACGTTGAATTGGATGGGATTGGGGATTACTTTGGAATGGATACTGGTATGCCACTTCAACGGTTCTACGGTTCTCAATGCTAACTTCGTCAGCTACTGACTTCAATCTTCCCTTCGCCGCGACTTGCAACTACAATTGGCTCTTTGACGTCTCTTCGCTGGATGATGCCTTCAATCATTTTGATATTCCCGGTGGATTTGGTGCTGTTCCTGCACCAGAGCCACCCCACCAGGAGCCCGTCGAGGTGATTGAGAAGTACGATGGTCCCTCAGCTCTGTTGATGGCCTCCATTATGGATAGAAACGAAGCGATAGATGACACTATGGCACCTTCACTAGGCAATCTGCCTGATTTGGACTGGATGTCTGGATCTACAATGCTAGATGCAGAGACTCCCAATCAGCTACCCAAAATTTCTGAAGAGGCACGGACAGGAATATTACATTTGGTGGCACAAGCACATCCAACAAGCATAGATGGGCACCAAAATGTCCTCCAATCGCCTCTTTTGACACTCGCCGCACTTCAAACCTACAGTGATCTCTTTTTCAACCGTTTCAACACGCAATATCCTCTTATCCACCAGCATACATTCGACCCAAACACCGTCCCACCTGTGTTTCTCGCTTCTATCCTGTTCATGGGCGCAACTTATAGCACCCGAGAAGCCCACCAATTAGCAGTGGAAGTACACGACGTGCTACGCGGCCAGTTATTATGCCACCCCGATTTCTCTCCGCAAGCCGACCTTTGGGTCCTGCAAACAATGCTGCTAATTGATTGTTTCGGGAAAATGCGAGCTGGACCCAAGCAGCGCGAGCGTGCCCAGCTCTTTCACTGCGTGCTGATCAAGATGATCAGACGCAGCAACTGCTGTAATATTCGGGACTTCTCGGGTGTCACTCAAACGAATGACTTGGATCCCGTTTGGAGGCGCGCTATGGACGAAGAGCAACGTAAGCGGGTGGCAATGCACTGCTTCATGTGGGATACACAGCATGCAGTTCTATTTTCGCAGTCCCTCTGCATGTCCGCATTTGAAATCAGATCCTCCTTGCCGTGTGGAGCTGCGACCTGGGGAGCCTCTTCTGCCCAAGAATGGGCATACCACGCCTCTCGAGAGGATGATAAACAGTTCCTCGCTGTTTTGAAAGGATATATCAATCCAACTGTCGTTACCAGGCCCCGCGATCTGAATGTTTTCGCTCGCATTGTTGTACTGCATGGTTTGATGTCTGTTTCCGCGGACTTGAAGCGCCGCGACCAGACGACTCTCCGGTCGGAAACACCAGAGCGAGTCGGGGCTTGGACACCACGCATGGGTCGGTCTTATGATTTGTGGAAAGTCGACTTTGACGCAGATTGTTTGGCCATGAAGATCGCACGCACTGCGAGCGCTCGGCAACTGACCGGCCTTAAGATCTCTGGCCATGCATTGTACCACGCTGCATATCTCGCTCTCAATGTGGAGGTCCTGGACCTGCAAATTGTTGCTGGTGCTTCACAGATCCTGGGTCGCGTGGTCACTGAGGCCGATCATGCACGCTCCTTGCGCAATATTACCCGGTGGCTTCAAGAAGAGTTTGGGTCGTTCTGCACGAGTGCCCAACAGGCTTCGGTTCTGCTCCAGAGTGCGGTTCTGGGTCTCCATGACTGGGACCAGGCTGACTCTTTCCACTTCCCATGGTGCTTGTACTTGTGTACTCTAGTATCCTGGGTTTTCCATCGCGGACTGGACGTTTCCGCCGAAACCCACAGAATCAGAACCGATCTGCCGTCGCTGATCGTGACGGTGACCAATTGCGCGAATGTCGATGAGCTCGCAGCAATTTCTGGGAAGTACTGTCCCCGCCCGTTAGCAGGAGCTATGGCTCAACAACTAGCAACCGTCCGATGGGCAGTTGTACATGATGCTATGAAAGTCTTGGTTGGCTTGTCTTGATGGTTTGTATATTTGGTAGTGAAAATTGTATGTAGTGTGATTTACTTAACAGCTTGATGTGAAAAAGTTCTTCCCGTTTATTTACCCTCGTAGAAGGGGTAGTCAGTGTACCCCTTTTCGGCGGGGTCAGCGCCGTAAAATGTGGTGCGATCGTAAGGAGTCAAGGGCAATCCTTCCTTCAACTTGCGAGGCAAATCCGGGTTCGAGATGAACCAGCGACCAAAGACAATAGCATCGGCGCCGTCAGTAGCGAGCTTGCCTCCCGCATTCTCCGGGTTGAAGTTTCCAGCCGCCAAGAATGAGATGCCCCCTTTCTTCAATGTGGGTCGGAACGCGTCCAATGATGGTTTGTCCGAGGCGAGTGAATCAATCTTCGCATCTTCTTCCAAGACCTCGTCAAATCTAGGCTCAATCATGTGCACATATGAAGGTCGAGACTCAGCGGGCAGTCCAGCGATCAATGAGCACAACTTTTGCCAGTTCACGCTCGGGTTGGAATCGCGCGTGTCCTGGAAGTAGTTGTAAGGTGACAGCCGGATTCCAACCCGGTCGGCACCAATGGCGGCTGAGACTGCTTGGATGACTTCGAGGATGATTCGGGATCTTTTTTCAATCGTGCCGCCGTATTCGTCGGTGCGGGTGTTCACGTTGTCGTGCAGGAACTGGTCAAGAAGGTATCCGTTCGCGCCTGATGAGTTAGCGATTTGCAACAGAAAGTGTGATGGGTAGAGGTGTTACCATGGATTTCGACGCCGTCAAATCCGGCCTCGCGAGCTCGCTTTGCAGCACTGGCGTATTCCTGTACTGTCTCTTCGATTTCCTCCACGGTCATGGCCCTGGGTGGAGAGGCGGCGTATTCAGACCCATCCAGCGCATTTCCACTGATCGGAATGTCGCTCGCGCCTAGAACCTGCTTGCCCTCTAGGAAAGAAGAGACTGTCGCTCGACCGACATGCCACAGTTGGCAGTAGATGAATGCTCCCTTCGCATGGACGGCATCGGTGACTTTCTTCCATCCTGCGATCTGGGACGCGGTGAAGATACCTGGGACTCCTGGGTATCCAGCAGCCTATGATTGTCAGTGGGGTGCTCGATCTCAAATCGGGGGAGGTATACTGACATGTCTACTGATTGGAGTTGCCTCTGTCAACATGAATCCACCGTCGGAAGCCCGTTGAGAATAATACTCGACGTTCAGATCCGCTGGGACGTAGACGCCCTCAGACTCCTTGGTTGCTCTCATACGCGTGCATGGTGCCAGAACGACACGGTGCTTGAGCGAAAGACTCCCCAAGCGAGCGGCTTCGAACAAAGAGTCGTTGACAGCAATTGAACCCATTTTGCAGATGTGATAATTTGGTGTGGGACAAGCTGGCGTTCGGTGAGTTTATATAGTAGCCAGCTCGCACAATTCTTTTCTTCTCGCGTCTTGCATATTCCATTTGAGTGGGATTCATGGTGGGATAGCTTAACAGTGGGATAATGCAAAGTGTTGTGTCTATCGATGATGCATCGATCCCCCACTCTCAGATGTTGACCCCCACCCTCGTCCGCAGCAGCATGGGCTTGTACTTGAGATCCACAAAACGGCATCCACGTCAACCCCTGAAAATTGCGCCTATTGAAGATTGAGATTTCATTTTGAGCTTTGGGTTGGCAATTAAGTTGTTATTCAATTTGAAAGCGCCGGAGAAAGCAAAATCCCAAGTCTCCAAATATGTCACTCGCGATCGGCGGTCCAGGCATAGGGACCATCGACTCACCAGAGCTTGTGTCACAAACCTGGATGTGCAAACCGGGTATGGACTTGGGCCAAGGAAGACGGATGTGAAGTTTTTCAAAGTTTTCAGGCCAGCTTAAAATTTGTATGTGCACCTGGTCATGGGTCCACGGTCAACCGCGACCCGAGATTCAAGTGACTTGCCTCAAGTTCTTTGCAGCATACGTTGCAAAAATACTCTTGTGCGACACTGAATCAAACATGTCAATAGCAGACGTCACATCCACAGTATGCTCATAACCTCTTTCGCATCGACAGCGAGTCCCGAACGTGGCTAGGACATTGGCCGCTGAATAAAGTGGCAAGAATGTTGACCTACATGTTCCTGTTAGTTAATTTTTCTTGAAAAAGATGTAATCGAGATGTGTATACCATGTTGGAGGCAGCCTATCGACTATGTTCATGGACTGGCACATATTGATTATACGATGTGCGGACTCCAGGCAGTGCGAAATCCTCACGTCTTCGCCCGATAGCAAAGAGTACTGTGAGAGGGTTGTGCGATTGATGAGAATGCGATAATAGAACAGCGTGAGCAATAAATTTTGCCGCTGATCATGGGAAAGTGTTTCAGATTCTAAATCATCCACATGTGGATACGAATCAACAGAACCTGTAGTTCGAGCAGGAGACGTCAATTCCGTGGTGAGAGTGACGATCATCGCGTTAGCTATCTCGACTGCATTTGCGGTAGTATCCCAGCTTTTTGAGGCACAAAAGCTTGCTTGAAATCGATATACCAACAAAGCGATTTTGGCCATCATGGACTGGTGGTTGTTTGAATTCCAATTGGATTTCGAAACAGACCTAGGATCTGCCGAAGGCATCTCCACGATAAAATTGCTGTCACTTATGCCTGGCTGACCTAGAGGAAGATTCAGCCAATCTAGAATGACGAGAGACCACCAGAGATGGCGCTGAGAAGAAAGGTCAGGAAGAACCCCCGAAAAGTGTGTATAGTCATTATTTATTCCCAGGCTCTCGCCTATGCGGATGGCACACCCCAGCATGTTGTAATAAAGGTTCAAGTCACCAAAATTCGAGAAAACAGTGCACAGAATTGAGATTGTCTGGATATTTCGAACATCCAACAGACGGAGAAAGTCTGCTTTATGTAAGAAATAGAGTGCAGCGTCGTACCAGTTTTCTCGCAAGACGGAACTTCTGTCTATCACAAGGGAATTAGAGATTTGCATTCATAACAGGGAGTGTCTACGAACCTTTTGAAATGCCAGCTTCATGTAGGATCGTCTCGTTTGAAAATGTGATTCCGGTCTATCGAGGGGTCGTTAGAGCCAATTGTCATACAAAAAGTTGAACAGGAATTGCGAACGGTAAGATAGCTAAAGTAAAGTGCTAACCAAGATGCTTCCGACGCATTTGGTGATTCTTTTCCTAGTTGATATGTTTTAAAGTGCAAGTGCTGCTGCTCGAGCGTGGCAGGAGATATCGCGGAATGAAGCCATGACCATTTCGCAGCCTGCGAAAATATAATACGACACCAATCGTCTGACGGATATATGACCTCTGATGCGCTTGAGATGCCAGCAGGTCGATAATGGGTTCGAAGACAAAGATAAAGTTCTTGCTCTTGTTGGTCCATTAAGGCCAGTGATGACACAGGACGAGCAGTCTTTTCTAATGATGTCTCCAACATAAGTGATCGAAGGCGTTCATTTTCTGCTAGCAATTCCGAGTATGTTGGCTGCGAGGTTGGTGTTTGACCAAAACTTTGGAAATGGTCAGCATCTCGCGCGTGCCATTGAGCACTCAATTTAGCTCACGTCACCACCTGCCCTTTTACTTTCACCGTCTCAACAAAACAGTCACTGGCTTGTCCACGCCCCCGACAAGCTCCGCAAGGGACTGATTTGTCACATTTGACTTTGCGTTTTAGGCATGAAAAACAGCTGCGTGGGGCTCTTTGTGTTTTGCGAATATTCCCGGTATGCTCCGCCATGTTCCCAAATCTGGCAGAAGACGATGTGGTTCTCATCGCATACCAACATCTCGATGTCAGGCAAACTCGCATTAAAGTTATTCCGGGACAGCAACTCCACCATATCTCGTTTTGATTGGTTCGTACTGTGTTTGTCGCCAAGCATCACATCAAAACTCGCCCGAGTCTCGCCCGAGCTTGGCGGGAGTCCCAGTACGGCGAAGATCGCCGCCGCGATCTATAGAATCAAATTTCGCTGGATAAGAAAAAAATATTTAAAGTCCATCATTCATACCAAACATGATTGGAATTCAATCGTGTATACCACTGTGAAATTTTCACCTCACACGACACAGATGGATCTTCTTCGTGACAGTTCGCTGGGACAGACTATCCGATTTCTGACCGGTGGCCGATATCTTTTATATCCCGAGGAAGAGCCAGGATTCACCTGTTTGCATACCACAAAGCGAGAAATATTTCTGCCACGCCGACCCGATTTTCAACATAGTCCCGATGATAACCTTGCACGGTATGCCAACCCGTCCTCGGCTGCCCCCAAACGCCCATACTAAACCGTCTTGGTAGAAACGTAACCGCCGGACACCCGCCAGCGCCGAACCTCGAAGCCGAGAAAGGATATGAAGAAAAGGTTCCAGGATTCAAAGACGACAACATCCTGGTGGATTGGTACGATGAGACTGATGCTCAGAATCCCCAAAATTGGAGTACATGGAAAAAGTCTTTGGTGACAGCCATGCTGTGGCTTTATACATTCACTGTCTACTGTGCGTCTGCCATCTATACACCAAGCATTGAGGGCGTGATAGAGGAGTTTGGGATTTCTCATGCACTTTCCTCCTTGGGCCTTTCGCTTTACGTCCTTGGGTACGGCGTTGGTCCTCTTATCTTTTCGCCATTATCTGAGATCCCTCGAATCGGCAGGAATGCGCCTTACATCGTCACTTTATTTCTTTACGTTATGATGGCCATTCCAACCGCTTTGACACGATCATTTCCTGGTTTTCTTGCCTTGCGATTTTTGACAGGCTTTTTGGGCT
Organism: Penicillium bialowiezense; assembly: GCA_026122735.1. NCBI lineage: Eukaryota > Fungi > Ascomycota > Eurotiomycetes > Eurotiales > Aspergillaceae > Penicillium > Penicillium bialowiezense. The sequence goes on from JAKZFB010000002.1 coordinate 4,299,659, forward strand.
CTCCATGCCTCGCAACTGGTGGTGCAACAATCCAGGACATGTATCCACCCCTGAAATTGCCTTACGGCCTCACGGCCTGGGTGGGGGCTACCTTTTGTGCCCCAGCATTGGGACCCGTCATTTCCGCTTTTGCAGTCTCTAGCGGAGGATGGCGTTGGTCCTTGTGGGAAATCTTATGGATGGGAATCTTTACTTTCGCGGTAATGTTTGTCTTCTTCCCAGAGACATCTGCGGCAACGATACTATTACACCGAGCCCGGCGAATTCGCAAGCAGCTACGCGACCGACGTTTTGTATCTCAGTCTGAGATTGATGAAGCCAATTTATCACCACGCCAGATTATCGCAAACGCGTTGGTGCGACCTCTTCAAATTACAATCTCAGACCCAGCAGTATTCTTCACCAATTTCTACAGCTCATACAGCTATGGCGTGTATTACAGCTACTTTGAGGCCTTCCCGATTGTCTACACGGACACATATGGATTCAGCCTCGGTCTAACAGGTGCTGCCTTTCTCTCCATCGTTGTTGCGTGTTTGCTCGGTACCTTGATTTATTTGGCTTATGTATACTGGTATTTGGTGAGTACTTGTCATCTCGCTCTGTTTTTGTCTCTACTCTACATTGCCCCGCGAGACCACTAACTCAAGTAAGGAACCCAAAATCAAAGCGCATAGGCCCGGCCCACAGGAGGAACGACTCATTCCGGCGATATTCGCTTCTCTCCTCCAACCGATAGGGCTATTTATATTTGCTTGGTCAAGCAGGAAAAGCATTCACTGGGCTGTGTCAATGATCGGTATTTGCCTTTTCAGTGCGGGGGGATTCGTTCTTTTCCAAGGTAACCGAGTTCACTGCCATAACACGGAAATATCATCATCTAACACCCGACAGGAATTTTCATGTACCTTCCATTGTCATATCCACGGTATGTAGCTAGCCTTTTCGCCGCCAATGACTTTTTCAGATCTGCTTGGGCAGCCGGTGCCGTGCTATATGCTCGTCCACTCTTTGAGCACCTCGGCATCGGCAGAGGAGTATCGCTCTTAGGTGGACTATCTTGCGGAGGGGTTCTGGGAGTATCTGCGCTCTATGTATACGGAGCTAGATTGAGGGCGAGATCAAAGTTCGCTGAGGCATGAAGGGATTGTTTCTCTCGTTTTCTCTAGGTGATTAGAAGGACAACAAAAGGGATTCTTTAAAAAATAGCCAATTTTATTATGTACAAGTTGGTGAGGCTACAGTGGTGTTGCATAAGTATTTGACTTCCAGTACCTTGGAATCCACCTTTTAACCTGACCAACTTGTACATGATAAAATTTTCTTATCTTTTATGATGTCTTTTTTGCCTTCTTTCCAAATCTCCTTTTAGATATTATACCAAATCAAATTGCAGAGCTTTCTGTCAGGCAGTATTGAAGGAGTAGGTCTGAGGTCGAAGCACTTCGTTTTCGAACTTGCCAAGCCCAGTGTCACTTTTTCACTCACTTTACAACTATCCTTGCCTCACTTTCACTATGGCACAGGCCACGAGAAATAAAGCGAAAGCGAAGGGCACTGCCTCGGCTACCGACAAAACGCGCACCCGAGCAACGGAGTGGCCTTGCAACCTACCCAAGCTTTCTTTCACGGCTTCGCCCCATGCTAGGGAAATAAAAGACAGCAAACTCCAAGCGGACAAGCGGAACACTAGCAAGCGCCCTTCCCTAGACCCGGCTACAGCGTTCTGCCGCCTGGGAGATGGGGTGAAAGCGGCCAAGGCGATCAACGTTTTCCGAAAGAATGCAAAATACGACAACTCGCTTATCCCCGCCTGTCAGACCTGGTACGATGCGCCCCCGATACCAGCCCTGAGCCTGACAAGCTTTGATGGGTACATGGACACAGTAGGCGTTTGGGACCCAGGCAAAAATATCATGTTCACCAAGGACGACGACGAAGACTTTCTGGCTCCGCCTCTGTTCGTGCGCCTTCCAGACACTTACCTCTTCGAGGTCGCCAGACGAACTTCCATCAACATGAGGTCGATGTCCTGGCCCAAGGACTTTGGCAACAACGGAGAAATCCCAAGGTCAAATACTTATTTAACACCACTGTAAAAGGTGGACTCCAAAGTATTGAAAGTCAAATACTTATGAAACACCACTCTAGCACATGATACTCCAGGGTTGCTTTCTGAGAAACCAGAAAGTTCTTAGTCTCAAATCAACTTCTTATTGTACCACAATGTATCTCTTCCGAGTGTGGCTCTGAGTATCTAGTTCTTCGCTATATCATGAACGAGAAGTACTCCTCAAGCGCTCCACCTACATTTACAAAGTCCGCGCCGTCCGCACTGTCCGCACCATCTGCACCGTCCGAAGTATGCAACATACCGATGTATCCATCTGGTCTTACCATAACGACCCCGATGCTCTCTTTCCCCAAGTCACCAAGCCATCGCTCTGTACAGCCGGGGGTTTGAACATTGTCAAGATACAACGTCCATTGACTGTCCCGAAGAATCTGTGGTAAATCTGCAATCTCAAACTCGGACTGATTCGACTTGGTCACCATTGCGAAAGTGAAAGCATTGGACACAGCGTTGTAACGCTGCGTCTGCTGGAATTCATCTGACGGGGAAGAGCCACGGGCTTGCTTCTGATACGACCGATTCGCGGCATCAGTTATCTTTGTAAGCGTACTCTCAAACTGCTGACATATTGTCTTCAAAGCGCTCATTGTTGAGTGAAGCTGCGGCGCGAATATGTATACTTTGAACTGACCCAAAAGTGGGATGTCCAACTGGATATCAACGGGGTTTGCGTCGATGTATCGTGTCACCTTAGCTGGAGGCTGCAGCATGCCGGCTTGAAGATGACGAGGGGTCCGAGATGGGCGAGTGAGCATACCAGGGGTATACTCGGCTCCAACTCCGGCGATGAATTTGATATTTTCGTCAAAGTTTTTGGCGAGCGCTGCTTCGCCCTCTGAAAAGGCTTTGCAGTGTTCGACATCAAAATTGATCAGATCGTAAGCAATCTTTTGCCGTTCCTGTTCATATGTGTGTAGCAAAGATGGCTTTGCGAGCCCCCTGGAAACAAGGTTGAGCTTCCATGCAAGGTTGAAGCTGTCGTGCATACTGGTATTTGCGCCTTGAGCAGCAAGCGCCGAGTGACAATGGCCAGCCTGTTGAAAAGTTAGTTCTCGATTATAGTATGCCCGGTGGACTTGATAACATACATCACCCGCGATGAATATCCTAGCGTCCGGGTCCGTGAAACGCTTCGCAACACGCTGTCCAACGACGTATGTTCCGAACCATTCCACCGACTTCCACTCAACCTTGAACGGATGCATTGCATCCCTTGCGCGTTGCGTCACGTATTCCGGCGTCGCCTTCGCCTTATCCACTCGCTCTCCGCCAGTAGAGCTTAGCTCGACGTAAAGGCGAGTCATGCCTCTTTCTCGTGGGATCAATAGAATTGATCCAGCCGATTCAGATCGAAGAGCAACCTTACTCCACAAATCAGGGAAATCTGTATCCAACACACCTATCGTTTCTTTAGCGACAATCAATTAGATCAGAAATCTTGGAAGCACATACCATCCATCACACCCCAGGCGGCATTCGTGATTTCACCCTCCAGATCTGCATCGGGGATAAACGATCGGACCTTTGATCTTGCCCCATCACATCCCACCAGATAGTCCGCTTTCACGGTATGTGTTGTCTTTGTTGCCATATCCTCGTACTTGATCTCCAACTGATCCGCTCCCTCCACACGTGAGCAGGAAGTGAAGCGACCGTTGCGAGTCACGAACACCCCTCTTGACTCCATGTCATCAATCATCACCTCCTCAACCATGCCTTGGTGTGCTAACAATATGTATGGATCCGATGCGCCGACGAGATGATCCGGGTAGTGAATCTTGCGGCCGGTCCGTCGCAGGGGGTGATCGGCGGTCGATTCCTGTGGATTGATGAGCAAACGCCAGCGATCAGAATTGACATATCATACCCAAAAAGAGATGTCAAACACCCGAGCACCATTTTTCAACAGTGGATCGGCGAGACGAAGTTGTTTGAAGGTCTCGATGGTCTTGGGTTGCATGCCGTCTGCCTTTCCGGTGGACGTTTTGTCGGGGCGATCATCGAGAATGACGACGGAAATTCCGAATCGTACCAAGTTTGTCCTTGAGGTTTGTCAGGGAGCAAGTCTTCGAGAATGGAAAATGTGTACCATACGCAAGCATCAGCCCTGCCGGTCCGGCGCCCACCACCACCACGGTGGTTGAGGCACCAACGGGCTCATAATTTTGTTCATCTGCAATTGGTGACATTTTGACAAGCTGTACTGATTTTGATTCGGGCTCTCTTCTATTTATCGAAATATCGAAATTTCCAACTTCTTACTCCGCATGCTTGAGGGGAACCCCCACTCTTCTCTATCACCATCGTGTCACCCCACCGTCCACCACAATGTCCGAGCCTGTCATGTACGAGCTCGCATCACTCGCAAGGAAAACACATGCCCCCATGATATCTTCGGGATCTGCAATGCGCCCATTCATGGCTTCCGACTTCCAACCCTCCAAGAGATGGGGGAACTAATTCTCCATTAGCGCAGGTGCTGCCATTGGCCTTCTCCAAAAACTTACAGATGCGGTCATTTCTGTCTTCACAAAGCCAGGGGAAATAGTATTGACGCGAATGTTCTGCGACAGGATTAGCCTTCTTCTGGATATCTCTTTTGAGGACTTTACATATTCAGCCAACTCTTTCGCAATCGCCGGGCACATGGACTTGACAGCGCCTTTTGTCCCACAGTATGCCGAACACATCTGGCTCCGCACAGCAATGTGGCTCGCCATACTAGCCACAAGAATAATGCTTCCATGCTGAGTTTTGTTCGCTATCATCTGCTTGGCCGCAAGCTGTGCGGTGAAATAAAGCCCCAGGACGTTGATGGACAGTAGATCTTGATGATCTTTGTATGTGAACTCGAGGAATGGAAGATGGCGATTGATCCCCGCACAGGGGATGCAGATGTCTAGCGCATTGTCAAAGTCTCGTTGGAACTTTTCGAAGCCTTCCTCAAGCGATTCTTGAGAGGAGATATCGACCCTACTCATGTCAGCAACGGAAGCAGCCCTGGAGATCTATATCGGAGTTCTCATACTTGTAAAATGCCGTTCGGACGCCAAAATCCTTTTGGATTACATGAAACCCATCTTCGGGCGATACGACGTCGAAAATCGCCACATTTGCACCTGCTTCAGCCAGTCCTCTTGCAAATGCTAATCCGCACCCGCGAGCGCCGCCCGTGACCAGGGCCGTTCTTCCTTGGAGAGAGAACTTCGTTGGTTAGCGAACGCCACAAAATAGAAACAGGGTCATACTTTTGACATAGTTCAAGATGTTGGATGATTTCTTGTGTAACAGTATTCCGCATGTTAGGTGCTCTTACCTTTTAAGACATCCGATAACGGCATTCTGAAGTGAAGCTAACCCCCATTCTTGGTAGCGATCAATATTGATGGAGCTTTAAAAGAACATTCATGTACATTAAGTGGGTATCTATCATAAGTAAGCCGTCTCTACGAGCCTCCAAAGTGACAAAAGTCGACCAGTTTACACGCCCATCACCATGGCCCCTCCTGTGCACATCAAGCAGCAAGAAACCCGCGCCAATTCATGCCAACTCAATATCGTCATTGTTGGTGCAGGGCTGGCAGGCCTCGGGACAGCTATCAGTTGCGCACTGGCAGGGCATAATGTCCAAGTTCTTGAGGCTGCTCAGGAGATCAAAGAGGTCGGTGCCGGTATTCAGGTCTTACCCAACAGCTCGCGTGTGCTCCAGCACTGGGGTCTTGAAGAGTCATTGACACCTCACATGACAATTCCAAGAGTCTGCAATTTTGTTGGATGGAAGGGCAACCCCATCTCATCACTCGACTTTCATGAATCCGAGAAAGGCTACCCGGGTACATGGTATCGCGACTTTCACCGTGCCGACCTACAACAATGTCTCGTGAAGAGAGCTGTCGAACTAGGCGTCGAGCTTACGTGCAATGCGCGCGTCGCAGATGTATCTGTGGACGAAGGCGGTACTACAGCGACGGCCACAGCATCCGATGGCAGACAATGGACGGGCGATCTGGTGATTGGCGCTGATGGAGTTTTTGGAAAGTTGACAGAAGGCCTGCTCGGTCGCGCGGACCCACCAGTGAAGACAGGCGATCTTGCATACCGAGTCATGCTATCAACTGAGGAGATGCGAAAAGATCCTGAGCTCGCTGAGCTTATTACCGATCCCCAGGTCAACTACTGGTTAGGTCCGGACTCTCATGCTGGTACGTAATATCCGTTACGACTGTTGGGAACTCTGACTGACAAAATCGGTAGTGAACTACGTCCTTCGAAACGGGGAGCTGTTTAATATGGTGCTGCTTGTTCCTGATGATATTCCCGAGGATTCTTTGGCCTCGACCGTAGAGGGCAATGTTGAAGAGATGTGTGCATTATTTAAGGATTGGGATCCACGGTAAGTCGACGTTTATTTCCTTTTGAAGACTCCAATTAATTTTTCCAGAATTCCCAAGCTCCTCAAACTCTGCGAGTCGGTACAAAAGTGGCGATTATGCATTCGATTCGGAGACTTCGACTGGACACATCCCTCTGGAGCATTTGTGATGCTGGGCGATGCAGTCCACGCTACGTTGCCATATCTTGCGTCTGGGTAAGAGACCACCAATGTTTCATTCATCAAATAGTCGATATTGTGCGATCACAAATAACTGACAAAGATAGAGCTGGAATGTCGTTCGAAGATGGGGCTGTTCTAGGGGAATGTCTCTCGCGACTTCCGAATCAACCCAGTATCTCCAAGACCTCCGCGGACTTTTTGAACGCCAAACAGCATGCTTTGGCGGTGTTCCAGGAGTGTCGCAAGCAACGCACAAAAATGGTTGTTGAGCGAGGCAACATTCAGCAATATCTATATCATCTCCATGATGGCGCTGAGCAGCAAGAACGGGATCGTAAGATGCAAATGGTTCCAACGCCAGAAGGGGAGGCATTGGCTTGGCGAGATCCCGGCTTAGCACCCAAATTGCTGGGATACGACCATATTGCAGATGTGAATATACCCATTAATCTCTCTTTTGGACTCAAACTAACCTTGATAGGTCGATCACCGTTGGAGTAGAGCAATGGGCAGTGGCGGGGTCGAGTCGAGATTGTAGCTTCAATATCCCCGCTTATCGGACACCCCCATTTTTGAAATTCGGGGGGCTGCAGGGACGCGTCTCCACTCTGCTGCATTAAGCTATAAAGATTCGTAGCTCCTATGCATGTTATCAGTTGGCACATGCAGTCCCCTCCCCCATTCTATCGCATTAGGAAAAGATCATTCTAGTCTGGGTACCACTGCGTGTGATATATCATTAGAATTGAATCCCAACTGCGAGACTACCAATCAACATTGGAAGTCCACAAGATTCTTCATCATGTGGCAATACTTTCGTTCGTCTAGCAAGCCAAAGTCAGAACCCCCTCGCGCTCTGCCTGCGTCATGGTACCGCTCCGAGGCGATGTATCAGCTGGAACGGCGTGCAATCTTCTCAAAGCGGTGGTTGCTTCTTACACATTCCAGTCGCTTCACCAAAGCAGGCGACTACCTTGAATTCACAGTGGCCAACTTTTCCTTTTTCCTGATCCAAGACCGAGACGCGAATATCAATGGTTTCCACAACATCTGTCGCCACCGCGCATTCCCCGTGATCCGATCGCGCGAAGGCACTACACCTATAATCAGCTGCAAATACCACGGATGGTCATACGGATTGAAGGGAAACTTATCGAAAGCTCCTCGATTCGAAACCGTTGACGATTTCGATAAGACCAAGCATTCTCTCTTCCCAGTCCACGTTCACATTGACAAAGCGGGTTTTGTTTGGGTCAATTTACAAGCTGGGGAAACTGATGTGAAATGGGAAAACGAATACGAAAATGTGGACGAGCAGCCCCGAATGCAAGATTTCGATTTTGCCGGCGAGTTCAAGTTCGATCATTATTGGGAAATGAAATTGGATGCCAACTGGAAAGGTGTCATTGAAAATTACAATGAATGCTACCATTGCGCCACCTCCCACCCATTGATCAACGGTGTTTCGGATCTACCGCGATATCGGGTGGAGCCCAAGGCACAGTACATGGAGCACCATATCTTCAACAAAGAATCCGCTGATGGTCAATTCCGTCGTGCGATCACATACTTTTACCCCACCACCTCGGTGACAGTGACGTGAGTTCCTTTAAGCAATTGAAAGATGACGACTAATCCCGTTAGCGATAAATTCTTCTATATACAGCGGATGATACCTGTGTCTGCCACCTCAAGCAAGATCGAAAATGAGGTTTACCGTCATCGAGATGCTACCGACGAGGAATTCGAAAATATCAATGCCTTCTATAGACAGGTACTCGACGAAGACAAGGAGCTTTGCGTGGGAACACAGGAGAACCTCAGTGCTGGGGTGTTTACCAATGGCGAATTACACCCTACTAAGGAGAAAGTAAGTCTTTCCGTTTTTAGTATTTTACATTGATTAACAAAAGAATAGGGCCCCATACATTTTCAGAAGAATGTAAGACAGATGGTGATGGAGCACCGTCAACGGGAGGATAAGCAATCGGGGGTTGAGATTTGGCCGGCGACGCCGAAGGCAGTCTCTTCGGGAACTTTGGAGGAAGAAGAGAGATTTTGCTCTGAGTTAGATGCTGCGAGCTGTACGTCGAAGCCTGAGTTGGCTTGGTAATTGGTCATTGTTTTGTATCAGGGATACCAGAAATGAGGCTCGCTGAGGGTATGAGAAATAAAATTGGTAATCAAATGCCCAGGTGACAAGATATGTTTACCGGTCCTAGTCTCATCGATGTTGCAGGACCTCGGGAGTCGGTGCAGGTGAATTCGAAACCCGCACGAAACCAGGTTTGTGCAGCTAAAGTGTATGCAGACCGGTCATTGTGCAGTCTCCGTGGATTATCGTGCCCCATAAAAATTGTCGTGTTCACGTTCAGCACCCAGGTCTATGACAGGCGGTTCATACAACTTGAGGACCTACTAGGGTTAATCAAAACCTGATACTCTCCTCGAGTGACGAAGCGAACTCTTACTCAGGTGCAGCTTTCCACTCCGTTCGTAACGGGGCGGTGCTCGAGACTACATAGAGCTGTCAACTTGGAAGGGATTGCTAGGTTCGGAGAAACGCCCGCAGTTGCAACTCCCAGACTTGAAGAACTTCAAGATTTCAGCACTCATATTTGCATGGCAAACTCTTCGTGATGTGCCAAAGCGACATTTCTTTTCACATCATGGGTATCATATGAGATACAACGCTCAACTGCTGTCGCTATCCAAAGTGTTTTCCTCCCAAGATGGTATAGTTCGCGTTGTGTTTGAATCACGCTAGACGAGCGAAGGTCCAATGGATAGCATTTCTCGAGTAATCTTTGACCCACTCAAGACCCACTTGGATTCTCGTTGCATTCTGACTCATCCGACTCTCCTGCAGGTTCCCAGGTGCTTTAAGCTTATGGATATTCTCACGGCAAACCACAACTTTCCCTTCTTATACATTTCCCGGTTTTCCAATTGAGCTATGTCCCCTCAGGTTGTGCCGTACGGCCGATGGGAAAGTCCATTGAGCGCAAAGCAGCTGTCAACGAGTAGTATCTCACTTCATGAAGTAGTTGTCGATGTCAGTCTCTTGGAAGGGTTGGAGCTTTTGACTCATTGAAAATATTAACTTACTCTTCCCAGGAGAAAAATGGCGCCATCTATGCCTTAGAATGCCGTCCTGCCGAGGATGGTCGTTTTGCAATTGTGCAGCATCTCAATGGGCAAACCCGAGATGTCCTGCCCACGAACCTCAGTGCACATGCTACCGTGCAAGAGCTCGGAGGTGGTTCAATGGCAATGCGGCCCGATGGGAAGATTATTTTCGCAGAAAGCAAGAGCTGTGATGTGTACCTCCTTGATCCGGCGACTTCCACGGCTACTCGCGTGCATGCTGCCGTCGAAGGAATTCGCTATGGCGATTTCTGCATCCACCCCACGGCAATTCAGTGGGTGATCGCAATTAAAGAGGACCATCGTGATGCGACACCGGAGACTCAGGCCACCCACGTTCGGAACATTCTGGTGGCAATCGATGTTGAATCTGGCACAGAGATCACTATCGCTGAAGGAGATGATTTCTACTCACACCCTAAATTTGATTCCACTGGGAAATACGTATCATGGATCCAATGGTCTCATCCTGATATGCCGTGGACTGGGACCGTGCTGTATTACGCAGAGTGGGACGGTGGCCGCCTCAAAAATGCCACCCGCGTAGCAGGTGAAGCCCAGAAGGAGAGTATTGCTCAGCCAAAATGGGGTCTCGACGGGATGCTGTACTTTACCAGCGATCGTACTGGTTACTGGCAATTATACTCATTCAATGTGCGCGACCAATCTGTGCAGCCACTTTCCTTCCCTACACTGGCGAGGTCGGACTTTGCTATCGCTGAGTGGAAACTTGGAAGGTACGCTATGTGCGTCTATCAAATTAATTCAGAAACTGACCCTTACCTAGTTCCACATATATCTCACTCGACGAAAAGACCATCGTGGCGGCAGTCATCACCAACGCCACCAGCGAAATCATGATTATTGACCTTTCTACTTCAACCGTTCGGGCGCTCGATCTTCCTTATATTGACCTTGCACAACCTGGCAACGGGATATGCCGTGTTTCCTCCAGCAGTTTTGCGGTTGTTGGTGCTACAAGAGCCTCGCCACAGGAGCTAGGATTGGTTACCCTCGCATCCGGCAGCGTAAAAAAAACAACACTTGCTTCAACCGCCTCGTTTGTCCTATCAGCCAACTACGTTTCAAAAGCGACGCATCATACTGCTCCTCAAAAGTACGGTCCACTCTGCGATGCCAATGTACACATGTTCTATTTCCCTCCTTGCAATCCAGAGTTCGCACCAGAAGAAAATACACTCCCACCTCTCTTGGTGCACGTTCACGGCGGGCCCAACGGATGTGTGACCCCAGCACTCAACCTCGAAATCCAGTACTATACCACACGGGGCTTTGCTGTTTGCGCCGTCAACTACACCGGATCCACTGGGTTTGGTCGTGAATACCGAGAGCGTCTCTCAGGCTACTGGGGTATCATTGACACCGCCGATGCTGTCAGCGCAGTCGATTATCTTGTGGAGAAGGGCTTAGTTGACAAAGCCCGCGTGGGTATTTACGGAGGCAGCGCCGGCGGATACCTGACTCTGCAGGCATTGCACATGTATCCCGATGTTTGGGCAGCCGGCGTTAGCTCGTACGGAATCAGTGATGTGAGGGCTCTGCAGGCTGATTCATATAAGTTCGAAAGCCAGGACGTGGACAGAATACTGCTGAGCAAAACTCCTACTGATCAACGCGAGCGCGAACTGACAGAGCGGAGCCCGTGCAACCATGCCAAGAAGATGAAGGCGCCCTTGCTATTGCTACAGGGAACGATCGATATGGTGGTGCCCGTGGCGCAGGCAAGAATCATGGCTGACGCAATGCATCGCGAAGGGCGGATTGCAGAAGTGGTTGAATTTGAGGGCGAGGGCCATGGGTGGATTGGGAAGAAGGCTGTTTATGAATCTCTGCAGCGGAAGGAAGATTGGTGGGTTCGTTATTTAACCTGATGAGTTGGGAGCTCAGGTGGAGAGTGCAGAGATTAAATTGAAAATCGGATCTCCGCCCTTGTTGTAAAGGCACAAAATGAATTCATTATATCATAAAATATCCATAATATCGAGGAATTTCTAGTTGTTCAATCCCAAGGGGTTGTCGCTGGTTTGCTTCTGCCCACCGACACTAGAGAATCCGCTCTGAACTCCCTGCCCGGCACTCTTCGCTGTGTTTCCCACACCTTCCGTCGCACCAGAGACAGTCTGTCCGAGTCCCGATGTTGCGTTGCCAACGGTTGAGCCCAGTCCGCCCACGGTGCTGCCTAGGGTATTCGTCACGCCGCCAACTGTCTTTCCGAGTGTGTCTCCGAGGCCACCGAGAAGACCGGCTTCGTAAAATAGTCAGTCCAGTTGTTGGCGAAATCGTTAGATGAGTAGACTCACGGTTCTGATCGTTGTTGGCCATTGTGCAGATGTAGAATGGACAATGTAGATTGGATGATGGAGTCGCGTGATAATACTCGGAGAGTTTCAAGAGTTTCAAGAATGTTTGGATAGCGCTTGTCTTGTAGAATGATCTCTCCCGAGTTCTGGGTCAGTTTGCCATCTTTATACACACGCCACGTCCCCGAAACCGGTTACAGATGATGATATAATGGGTGCAACGTGAGCAAGCCACAGACCTGTCAGATCGAAGCACAAGCATCGAAACCAAAGCTCGGCGAATCAGATGAAATTATAACTGTCGATCCCTGTTGACAGCCACCTTCATCGCGTCTCGAAAGTGGTATGCATCGATCTGACGTACGGTTGTCACTGATGGCTCCGGTGGGGGTGCCATATGAGTTCGTCATTGGATGTCATCCTTCGGTTGCACTAAAGCTGTGGCTTGGTATTGTGTTCTAGAAAGTGTTTTATATTAACTTGTGGCGAATGAAGCGTATGAGTGGTCAGGGTTTGTTGATTCGATCTTGAATTAGGGAGGTATGATGTCATTTTCGCGAATTCGATATTAATTGTTTAGTGGAAATGATCTCATTCAAGACAACATTTGGCAATGTGGTTAATTATTTCGAGATGCTTGGAATCTAGCAGCGATCATGATCAAAATCAAAGACTAGCTTTGCCTCGTGATTCAAATGGCATCAGGAGCGCGAGAAGTCCAGCGGCGATGAAAAGTGCACCACTCACATAGACTGGAGCAGCAGTATTGAGATCTGCAAACATGGCAATAATCGGCGCCATGATTCCGAAAACTCGATTGGCAGAGGCAGTCAATGCGTTACCAGTACCACGATCTTTAGTAAGGAAGATCTCGGGGGTGTATGCATAAAGTACGGCATACATGAGACTACTCATGAAGTTAAATGCACAATTCCATCCTAGCAAAGCATTGGAAGTCGTCGCTGTCGTGGAGAGCAGGAGAAAGACACCAGTCAAAACTGTTGATAAGAACAGAGCTCCCTTGCGGCCGACGCGTGGAAGTTCAACCAGCACTCCACCAAGGAGACAGCCTGGTATTCCCATCACTGCGATAATGAGAGAGTTCCGATACGTGATGTACGTCGATCCATCGCCAAATTCTGCACCACGTGATTGTTGGATATATGGTAGGAAAGCATTGTAGAGGGGAAACCCTAGTCCGAGGAAGGCCCAGATCAGAAGGATCAACGTGGTGGCCCAGGCCCGCTTGGGGGTGTCGAAGAGGGCGCGAATGTGGTCAAGGCTGACTTTCTCAAGACGTTGGCGGACAATATTGGAAGTGCTGAAATGTTGTGATGAGCCTTGATCCAGCTCATCCAGCTCGCTCTGTGTCAGGTCACAGGGCTTTCCATTCCGGCGCGCGATCTCATGGACCACTTCCACGGCCTCTTGATTTCGCCCTTTTCCCATGAGGTACTTGGGCGATTCATAAATTGTGAAAAATAGAAATCGACTGAAGAACATGATCATCGCAAGTCCACCCATCGCGATCATGAAGTATCGCCAGCCCATGTTGTCGGCCTTGGTGCATCCTTCTGCGGAATCGCATGTCCGATACCCAAGCAGCGGCCACGCGATCAGGTTGGCGAGTACTTGCGCGAGTGCCCAGTCGATAGAGAGGATTGTCAACAGATACTGATGGGATCCGGGTAGGAATTCGAGAAATATCGCCGAATCAACAGGCAGGTTCCCGCCCACACCGATCGACCACAGCGCAGCAAACGTGCAGATCGCACCAAAGTTGGGCGATCCAGCTGCAACAAGCCCAAACACTGCAGTGATGCCAATGGTCAAATTGAAAGCCCATCGCCGACCGAAGATGTCGCACCCGAATCCCCAAAACACCGCCCCGATCAACAGTCCGATATTCTGCGCCAGGGTCAAAACCGGTGCTTTTCCGGGATTGAACTCAGCGGATATAGCTGGCAAGATCAAGGACGTCACAATGGGCCAGAGATTATCGCTCGCCCACCCGAATCCGATCACGACGAAAAGCTGCCATTGGTAGCGACCCATTCCAATGTCCTGAAAGGCCCGGTTGAGCACCTCAGCCTTAGCTTTGTATATTGCGTCCCCATCATGCGCAACTTCTCGCTCCAGTAGGCTCGCGGGATCCGCCGTGGGGGTGGGCGATTTGGAGGTCATCTCAAATGTGTTGTGGGAGGAGTGCGGAGGGACGATCTTATATCCCTGGCTCCGAGCTGCAACCTCACGTAAACTGGGAAAGTGCATATCGAGGAATCCTCCATGTACGAACGTCCAAGCATCGAATCACATACAACTTGAAGGACCCTGATCAACTCTATCTTGGTGGATTCCTTAGCTTGTCGCCCTTCCAATTGGTCCTTTTAATGGCGTGATCGCCCGGTGGTCTTGTGTCAAGACTAGGCATTTACCCAATTCAGCCAGCATCTATAGATTTCTTGGACCCCTGTATCAGGATGCGATGGTGTCTTCGAGGGAGAAATGGAGAAATAACGAAAAACTCTCGTTTGTCCGATCGGGCCGGGGGGTGAGCGCTCGGGGATTCGACCAGTTCGGAGCTTGCGTTAGGATCTATTCGGGCGATTCGAGGGGTGGGATCGTTTCGGTTTGGCTTGCCCAATGTGTCAAATTCATGGTCGCGCAGACATCGAGAGACGTGGAGGGCCGCGGCCAAGGGGTTGATGGGTCACCCCCGGATTATGACGTCACCCATTTGTAAACAACATCTCCAAGCTTCAGCGCTGGATCGGGCAAGTACACTACCCACTCAGCATACCGTATTTCTTGTATCGGAAGAATACAGACTCACCTACCACGATCTTCAGTCTGACAATGCATGAACTGGCCCTCTCGACGCCACCACAGCTAGCTCGAACAACATTAAAAGACAACAGCCGATGAGATCCGCAACTGCTACCTGATCACTTCCCTCTGCGAAGGAGAAAACAAGATATGCTGCGACAGTTCCAGATACGCCCGGGCGTGAGTGTCAAAGGCGTAGTGGAAAGGTAGGAATGATTCTATATTTGACCAAAAGCAAACTGACTCTGTGGTTATATAGCTCCCGAAAAAGTATAGTACAAACAGAACTCAAGCCAAGAGTCGAATCCCTACCATTTCCAAAGGTTTGTACCTAGCCTGTTGGATCCAATAACAGACTAAGATGAAGTCGCTTGCGCTCCAGCAAGGGCAGAAGCAGGGGTAGCACCAGGGTAGAACGAAGTCGGGATAGTGGGAATGGGAATTTCCGACGCAGTACCGAAGGCAGTGGCCAGGTCGGAGGCCATGGTAGCGGCAGAGTATCCGGAAGGCGCAGACTTGACAGTCTGAGTGGTGGTGTACGAAGTGTAGTCATCGCCATCCTTCAGACAAGCGCCGGAACCGTAGGCGCTCTCGCAGGTGTACCATTGGTAGGAGCCCGACTCAGTCCACATCGCGAAATCTTC
This sequence comes from Penicillium bialowiezense, assembly GCA_026122735.1. Taxonomy (NCBI): domain Eukaryota; kingdom Fungi; phylum Ascomycota; class Eurotiomycetes; order Eurotiales; family Aspergillaceae; genus Penicillium; species Penicillium bialowiezense. Next base: position 4,315,286 of record JAKZFB010000002.1, read on the forward strand.
GATGGTCATGTCGGTGCAAGGAGCGCCGCTAGCACACTTCACCTTGATGGGGCCGCGCTGGGCGCCGTTTGCCTCAGTTCCCTTCCAGTTCTTGGCAGTCACGTTGGTGAGCTGGACGCCGTTGCCGGAGACTTCGCTCATGCTGCTCCAGGCACCGTCAATATCGAGGGAGTAGGCGTTGCCGTGGCCTGTGAAGATTAGTTTTGGCTTCTGGTATGCTTTTTGGGTGGCTCTTACCAATGAAGTTCTCCAGAAGGACATTCTCGACGTTACCGCTGCCTCCGTTGCTCTTGATCATGTACATCTGGTTCGAGTTCCAGGTGTAGATGTTGCGGTAGGTGATATCGCTGACATCGACATCGGATCCAAGGGAGCCCATGGCACAGCCACCACTCCAGTTGCAGTAGATGTTCTCAACCAGAATGTTCTTGGCGGGACTCTGTGAACTTGTTAGTTATGCTTTGTGGCCTTGGGTCAGATCGTCATACCTTGACAGTAACGCACTCGTCCTTGTTGGTAACCTCGACCTAGTTTTTATTAGCACAGATCCCTGCAAACAGAAAAATGAAACTGACATCGTGAATCCAGATGTTAGTTGACCAGACATCAATTCCGTCCAGGCCACCCTTATCACCACCACGAATGGCAAGGTTGTAGACCTCACCATTCTCACAGGTGTCCAAAGAGAAATGGAAGACGGGCGCATCGACCAGAGCAAGATCGTGAACCGAGAAGTCAGTAACATCATACAGTCTCAGAATCCGAGCTCCGCTGCTAGATCCCTCTTTGTGGTATTCATAACCATATCCCTGCACTGCTCCCTTGGAGGTAGAGCTGAACAATTCAAAGTCCTTGGTGTGCTCGATCATAATCATGTTTCCACCGTCGGTACCAGTTCGGTAGAGGATACCATCCAGCTGGATCGCACAGCTGCTTCCGCCTGACAGCTTCACCCAAGACTCGAAGGCGTAGTCACCAGAAGGAATGTAGACAACACCGCCGTCCTTGCAGTCAGCCCAGGCGGAAGTAATAGCTGCACCGACATCGGTCGACTTGTCGGCCTTGGCACCATAGTCCAAGACGTTACAAATTTTGTTGCTGGACTTCGCAGAGACGGAAGTTGTAGGCCCCACAGACCCGCTGAGGTAGGCACTCGCGAGCAATGGCGCCAGGCCGACTGCAATCGCGGAAGAAAAGTACATAATGAAAAAGGTGGAATTATACAACGGAAAAAAGGAATTAAAAAAAAGCAAAAGAATGGACCAAAGGAATGGGTTGAAGAGAGTCAATCGTAGATGCGAAGAGGTTTGACTATATAGCGCCCCTGACAGGATCCAGCCTTAGACTATATCCCAAACACCTTTATACTGGATGGCTTATTTTCGAAACGATAGCCGAGCCTTGGGGGTGTCTAGACTAGACTTCAAAATTGACGAACCGCTCCACATGGCTATATTGGACCCCATAGCGTGTGATTGGTACGCTAGAGAGATGCGGAAGTGTATGAAGACCTGCTATATAGGCTGAAATGAGGCCTGGCGAAAGACACGAGGTGTCGAGAGGGCGGGAATCGAACGTTAGATCGTTTCGCATTGGAAGGGGCGGAACGTCTGCTAGTAATTAAACGACGGCGCTAACGACTGTTCTCAAACACATCCTTCCCCTTTTGTCTTTAGCATCTGCGAGTCGTTGTTTCAATGCTCCATTCATACTCAGATGGAGCCTGCCCCTGGCCTTTGCATATAGCCATTTTGCCATATTCCCCAACCCCAGGCGTACTCCGTAATAGTTGATAAATACCAGCCAGTCATTGGAGCCTGGATGAAGGGATCAAGAAACTGTTGCCCTTTCAGGCTTTAGCTTAAAACGTTATTTGTGTCTCTTAAAGCTTGGTCATCTTATCTCTCCGAGTGCGAAATGCCATCAGGTCTACGCTTGTTAGTCGTTGATGCGCCCAGCTTCCAAAGTGATAGCATACCTAGTGACTGTAATGGATTATCCACAGTCTTATGGACGAAGGCAAGATCGGCAGTTAGTGGGCTTTTGCCACGTACCATACATAGCCCATCGGCAAATGCAAATAAGTGATGTTTTGGGCGTGCCGATCCGTCCCAAGGGGACTCGGCAAGATTTCGGTCTACAAGTCTTTTCAAAGATCCAATGTCTGAATTATCCCATCTAAGGGTGCAAGCGAAGTCTAAGCTAAAGGCTGGCTAGTTCAGCTAGCCAGTTGTAGTCCGACAGCAAGCGATCATTTCCTTGCGAAAGAATATCCAGCTATATTCGCAGCAACAGTCCATCGAATATCTCGTTTTCAGCCACTCCGATCTTGATACTACAAAAGCATCTTAGATCATGAGACGCTCGACCTGGTTCTTGATGGTCTGGATCTGGGCGGACAGATCACTGGCGTCGTTGGTGGTGATGGAAACGGCGATAACGGGACGGGAGACACCGGTGGCACGGCCAAGAGCCATCTTGCTGGGGACGTAGACGTAGGGAACCTAGTTTTCAATTAGTCTGCGAACCAAGTGATGAGCCGTCGGGCACGTGGAGTGGTACTCACGTTCTTGTCCTCGGCGAGGAGGGGCAGGTGGAGGACGATAGCCACTGCGATATTGTTAGAAATTGTTATCGGTTGGCAAACATGCCTACTTACGAGGAGCGGTATCGGCGGCCACTGCGATAAACGGTTAGAACTGAAGCTCAAAATTCATGGGTTGCATGTTAACTCACTGATGACGATCTCGGAGGTACCACGGTTCAGGGACTTGGTGCACTCGTTGGCACCCTTCTTGATCTGCTTGTAGTGGCTGGCCTGCTGCACAAGATCAAGAAGAGACTGAGAGAGGGTCTCATCGGCGATGGGGAAAGCCGCGGAAGTATCTTCGGCCATTGCTGCGGTTGGAGGGAGATTCGAATCGAAGGGGATTTTTAAATGATTTCAAACACCAAATCTTTGAAAGAAATGGCTCACTCGAGGATCACGGCCGTGTAAAATAGACGGAATAAGTGTGGGATGAGAACGTTGCTGAAGACCGAATTCGAGCCGATCGTCGTGGAGCAAGAAATTTATCATCTCACCGCCTTTGAAGGCTGCCGGATGGGATTTCTGCCCGGGAGCAGTTTGGTGGCGCTCACCGCTCTGATGTGATTGGTCAGTTGCTCTTTCAGCACATCATGCATTTTTGCGTGATGCCTGATCCGTCAGGCCACAAGATTTGCCACATTTGTGCGGGACAGTTTGGTTACTTGGAGGTTTTACATCAGAAGGAATTCCAGAATGAGTTTCAGAATGATCAAGTTCATGTCTTTCGCTAAAAATGCTATCAGGCTATATAAGCCCATATTTACAATCATCAAAACATATGCATCGCAGCGCCAATTTCGCAGAAAATGCAGCAAAAGTTACTCGGAGCCATTGACAGTGGCACTGGCGAGTCTGGATCGTGCGCGCAGCGCAGGACCGTATTTGTACAGGACGAAAGGAATAAAGGTCAAGAAAGTTGCGACCAACGCCAACAACAATCCTGCGTACTGGCTGCCCAGGTTGTGGAAGAACTGTGAGGCGAACAAGGGTGACACGGCACCAAGGGTGTTACGCATGAAACCCTGGCCGGCAATGGCGGAGGAAGAGTGTTCACCGTAGCAGTCGGAGGTGTAACTGTAGCAGGACTCGAAGATGAAGAAGATACCGATGGTGATCAGGGCGAGACCGACGACAGGTCCCATCCAGTGGAGGCCCTTATATTGGGTGAAGCTGTAGATGAACAGACCAATGGGCAGCCAGACAGCTCCGAAGAGGGCGCCGTACAGACGGGCCTCGGGGGTGACCTCAGCATTGGGGTCCTGGGTGAGGGACTTGTACTTGCGAATCTGGAGGAAGTTCAAGGCGAAACCGATGGTGGTACCGAGGCACAGGGAGATGTAGGGGAGACCGGAAACACCTTCGTTCCAGCCGCGCTTCTCCTGGAAGGTGATGGGAATCACGGACAGGAAAAGGAAAGTCAGGAACCAGGCGAAGGAAATCCACAGACCAAAGGCGAACACGGTGGGCTCAGTGAAGAGCATCTTGACAGCCTTGACGGAGGAGTTGTGGAGCATGTGCTTGATACCGGGTGCCTCGATATCGTTGTGAGTGACGAAGCGGTCATCACCGGTAGCCTGGCGGATCTTCTTCGCACGCTTGGAAAGGCAGACACTGCCACGGGTCTCGGGAAGGCAGAAAGCGATGACAATACCCAGGGGAATGTTGGCAAGACCCTGGATACCCTCGAGCCAGCGCCATCCAAGAGCCTGGTCGATGAAACCGGCGTAGATGGGGGCACCAACTGTACCGAGAATGGCGATGAAGGAGAAGCAGGCCATGGGGATGGCACGGTGCTCAGGGGTGTACATGTCACCGAAGGTACCACCGACGAGAATGGTACCGACACAACCGAACAGACCGAGAAGCGAACGACACACGAGAATCGTGGCGATGTTCTTACCGAGAGCGAGACCGATGAACATCAAGCAGAAGCAGATGTAGGCACCGACGTAGATGACACGGCGACCAGCCAACTCACAAAATGGAGCAAGGAAGAGAGGGGCCAATGCACAAGTGAAGTTGAAACAGAACAGACCGAGCTGACCGATTTCAGTGGAAGTGTTGAGTTCTATAACCATCTTGCCGATACCAGAGCTGTATGCAGTTGTAGCGAGACCGATGAAGAGTGTCATCAGACAAAGCTGGGTTGCGATAAACGCCTTTCTGCCGCTGCTCCAGTTGAAAGGGTTTTCCTTATCTCCTTCGACAAAGTCGAGCACGATGTAGTGCTGACCATCGTGTTCCTTGGGTTTCGTGGCGGTCAGAGGGAGGTCAATGTCGACTTCTTGCAGAAGGCTGCTATCGAATTCCTGGGATTGTTCGTCTGAGAGTTCATTGCGGAACTTTCCTCCAACGATGAGGCCCTTGTTGTTGCGTTGTTGTGTTGGGATGCTGTCTTGTGAAGGGACATTCTCATTGTGAGAAGCCGAGACCGGCTGGGGGTTCTTATTGGCCTTCATGGTGAATATATAATATGCCAAGATAAGATAGGTTTGGAAACAAGAAAGACTTTGGGCTATGGGGGAAAATCGAGGTTCATATATAATTTTTCTACCCTTTTACGCCTGAGCCGAGAGGCCGTCCTTAGTACGTCATGCTCCGGACTCCAGAATTTGACGAGAACCGGGGCTGCGGGATTATACGGAGAGTGGAGAAGAGCATTCCAGGGCATATGCTTCGAGAAAAGTGCCATGCAAAAACCTCGTTCGATCAATCAAGAGTTGGAGTAAGGAAAAGTGGGGACGGAGAACCAGACAACGTCTCGTGCCTGACCACGATTTTCACGCCTTCCTATCAGAGTATTCAAGGCCCGCTATACACTTTGATTGTTCCCCTTCTACTGCTCATGCTTCCCATTTCTTATCCCCCAAGTTCTACTCCAGATTAACATACAGTATGGGGATCGTTGGGCCATATTCGAACGTTCTCACGCAAGGTGCGATGTGGATCGAAAAGAAATTCTCAACGAATTGTTTCTGGGGAGTGGGACGCCACAGCAGTATGGACTGATTCAGGCTTCGGAGGGGATCCGTGAAAAACTGAGATATCCCCGATGATGGGCCGAAGATCTTCCCGAGCCGATGTAATATGATTGGCTATCCAGACCATCTCACGGATTCGGCATGCCGCTCTTTTCTCGGCGGTCGGGGCGCCTCCAACAGCCACCGAACACCATGATGCTCAGGATGTACAAGAACATGGGCTGACCGTCTGGAGTCAGTGCAGTCAAGGCAGTCATGTTGTGGTGTGATATTGAGTAGTCTACTGACTGCTAACAGGGCATTCATGCGAGTACATAGTATGCACGAAATAAAGTTTTACTCGGATGCCCACACCGAAAAACTTTCCCCTGTGAAGTTCCCGGTGAGGCCGACCACGCGCAGAAACCCCGAAGCTGACCCCGAAGTTGATCCCGAACTTATGGTTGGCCGGCTGATCTTCGGCGCTCCACCCTCGAGATGAACGATCACTTCCAATTATATCTTGTTCCTGGACGGTTTGGGATTTTCCCCTCGGTCTTCCCCCAACGGCACAATGGTATCCCACGTCCTAATGACTGGGGTCCCCGACAGTTTCAGAGCACTAGGGATTTTCCTCCACTGTTAGATGCCGATGCGTTTGGCATGGGGCCCGGGGGAGCTCGAAATGGAATTCACCGATCAATGAACATCCAAGTTATTCGCCCACTTTTATTGGTCTCGCGAGGCTTCCTCCTATTGACCCAGTTATATTATCGGGGGTCGTTCTGTTTTTGATAGAATATCGACGTGTCTGGCCCCAGACTAGCCCTTGCTCCTCGTATAGTACAGCGTTCCCCAACAACATTCCCCCGGCTTCTTCCGCCAGTGCATGATCACAAGGTCAATCCGGCTTTTCATTCTCCCCGCGTTGTCTAATCTGATGCTGCTGAGGGGACCCTGCTGAGGCATTTTAATGAACATCCCATCGTCACCCTCTGCACGCGGCCCCGATGCCAGCGAAGCTGTTTTTGCCACCCAAATATCAAACATGCTTACTCGTAGATCTGACGTTTGGGAAATGTGGGCTTAAACGACAGCATCCCACTTGGATCTTAAATCCCGCAATGACCTGCCAAAACGAACATTCTCTAACTTTGGTTCCGCCTCGTAACTTTCGCGACCAGTTCCCCATTGATAGGCGTTGGCACACTGACCTCCTTCCCTCTCTTTACCCAATACCCATTAATGAACTCAATTTCCGTTTCGCGGCCTGCACGCATGTCCCACACCATGGAACACGTTGTATGGAATGTCTTGTCGATAATTGCGTTTACGGTGGCCTCTAGTCTGTCCACGGCAAATCGTTCCCTCAGATTCCCCACATGCTGTAGTTCTGGTAGCGAACATGCCACGTTGGAAATTTCCTCTAAGATCGCGCGCCGCGTCTCGGGGATGGTGAACAAGAAGCCATTCTCTGCATCATTTAGAGCACACAACGGATTGCAAAATGCATTAACAGCTAGCTTTTCCAGCTGTATTTGGAACACATCGGTGTAGGTGTAGGCGGTAGCGTTGAGGCGCGGAGATAGGGGGAGCGCGCCGAGTAAATAGTTTGGCTCTAGAGTTTCTTGGCCGACTTCTGGATTCGGGACGAGCCCAAGCGATGTCGCTGCAAACCCGGTGTGAACGATATCAAAAGATTTGCGAAGCGTGACGCCATGGGAAATGACACCGACGATATATTTTGGGCGCTCGGTGGGATTGGGAAAAAGCTGGGCGTTGACCCTGTCGATCATCCCACATCCGTTTTGGAGAAACAGAATGGTCGATTGCGGGGACAATCGGTGTTTCAATTGTTCAAGTGCTGCAGCTGTCTGGGTTGCCTTCACGGCAACTATGAGGTTCTCGATTGTGCCGGTTTCTCGGGAACTAGCGTTGGCTGGCTCTGCACCTGAGTACCAATGTCCGCCCCGAAACACTTCCAGATTATGGTTCTTGTGGTCTACTCGCTGACCATCACGGGTCTCGAGTGAGACTTGGTTTCCATTGTCACGGTATGCGTCGAGGAGGGATGGTCGATGGCAAAGCAGGGTCACAGACGGCGGGTTGGGAATTTCGGAGAGCGAGTGCGCGGCAAATGTTCCAATGCTTCCTAGACCCAGGACATGAACCCTAGGTCTTGAAGTGTCCCCATTAGCGTGACTCAGGTGGCGTATATATCCTGGCATGTTGCAGCGTAGCAAGGCAGTACGACAGCGGGTTAGCAAGACATGCATCTGGTCAGTGTCAACCAGCGACACAATTTCTGCACATCTTTATACCTGCTTCTGAATCGAGCGGTATCATCGGTGGAGATATCGAATGCCATCACCGATGGTTGCTGGGGAGGCTCCTTCTGCGCCCTACGCCTTGGACCCACTTATATCCGACGAGGAAAAAGCGCAGGCGTAGAGCTTGTCAAGTTTACTTCTACCACTCGCATTCGTCAGACAGCTGAAACCCCGACCAAAATTGATAGTGTTTTCTTTGAACATCGAATAGTCAAATTCTTTTTTCTCACGAAAAGAGATGGGCGAACCTTGGGAAACGGCAGATCCGGGACCCACACCCGCGCCCTAGGGAGTTAACCTTATTTGCGACGCCACCCGCTTAATTCATCCTTCGCCAAGAAACCCCGAAATGAGATCATCTCCATGATCCGTGGGCGTGAAAAATCATAAACTCGGTTCCGGTTGATCACTTGGCTCTGGCTGGCAGTGCAGTTGCCGGAATGCCGAAAGCCATTGTCCATTATCCGCGACAGTCTGGTTCCAGTTGTCCTCGCAGTCATAGAGTAGTCTTCTTGCCACCCGCTGAAACATCTCATCTGTGGGGACAATACCTTGTTTCATTTGATCTTGGGCATAGCGACTCAAATGCATTGTCAAAATTTGCGCAAACGAGCTTATCTCGGACTGGGATGTGAAGTTTTCCGGAAGCGACTGCAGAGGCTGGGTCTCTGCTATTCCCGCATTTGAGGAGATCTGGATAAAGTGATCGCGCGTGCGTGAATCGGTCGCAGAGAACGGTACCAAGCTAGCTGATTCAACTCCTATGAGATATGGTGATAGTGCGTGCGTGACTTGTGCAGCGATGGAAGGCGGGAAGTCATGCTCGCCAAACCAATCGCGCATGGTCGATCCCTGCTTGAAATGGGCAGCAATGTGATCTGTTCTCTCTTCCCAGCTGTTCATCGTTTGATCGCAAATTCCACAACGCGATGTAAATGCTGGTGTCTGAACTTTCCAGTCATCGATAAGAGGTATGACTTGAAGACTATGCACCAGTCGTAGATGTTGTACAAGGTGATCTTTCCGACGGAAGACTCGAGGCTCTGTGGAATCTCCATGACAAGTCTGATGGTTGTGCAGTTCAAAATGTTCCGCATTGGGCTCCAAGGAATCACAATATGCACAATGAGGTCGTCTAGTGATCATGGAGAAGACGGCCCCTCCAAAGGGCGCGCAAATCCAAGCCTCCAGGTTTAGGTGCAACGACTTTTCGTGTCGCGCCCAGTCATACTTGCTTTTGAAACGATCGCAGCAGAATGTGCAGCAGAATATACGACGCTCCTCCTTTCCAGCCTTGTTCTGTCGAGGCTTCGTAATTCGTGCTCGAGATCTCCGGGGGCGCAATGAAGACGAGTTTTTAGATGACCCGGAGCCAGAGTTCTCTGATTGTAAAGAGTTCCGTGACGATTTGCTAGCCCCGCTCTCACCGCTGGTTGACGAGGCAGCGTTTCGATAGCCGCGGAATGCGTCTCCTGCGTGCCCCGGTATTTCACTCTCATCGTTGCCGGATGTTGAGTAGTTTGTGCATCTTGGCCCTTCACTCGACTCAAGAGCATCAATGATAGCTGAAATAGATGCCGGCTCATCCTCTGGTGGAGAGTCTTGCCATCGCTGCATTGGATCCGGTGTGTCATGGACCCTCGGCCTTGGCGAAATCAGTACTGGGGGAGTGGATTGTCCCAGTCGCCGTGTCGAATAGCGACTTCGGCATCTAGGTAGCCCTGGAGCATTATTTTTGATCTCTTTCCGAGATCTATCCGAGTGATGCTGCGTTCCGGTGCTGGAAAACTCTGACCTGCTCGTATTAGACAAGTTTGCCTGAAGGTCGACGTTTTCTCCCATCGGCCAAAAGCCACTTGAGTCGAGTGGACTATCAAAGACTCCAAGCTGTGAGTTGAACACTGGCCCTTCGTCTAATCCAATAGGTCCTATGTCTTCATAAAACCCGGTGGCGAGAGATGAGAGTTCTGCGTCACTGATCGAGGTGTTCTGCTCTGGAGCAGATCCCAAATCGTGAGTGGGTACAGATACATGAAACATATTGCCCTGAAGCTCTGGATCTTCAAGCCATCTCCACTCCGCATCCATGTTGGCTGTTCTTTTTGATTAGATCAAATGCGACACTTGGAAAGGCAGCACCCACATTCAGCCGCGTCGCCACGCGACCTGTCAGGTGACTTAGAGCCCCAGTGCTCAAAGCTCGAAATTTGCTGGTCCGGTAATGGATCCATTCTACTTGTGGTGATGTTTGGCTTGGAATTGAAGGAAGTATGGAATATCGCACCTCCGCAGGCGAAATGACGGCCTTCACGCAGATTACGTGATCATTTCCGGGGCCCCGGACCTACCATATCCGGGCCAATCTGGGCCGACGTAAAGCAACTCTTTCTGCCCTTTTGTCATTTTGCTTCTCAGCTTGCCTTGGTAAGATCACGGAGATTTATCAGGGAACTACTGAAAAAGGCTCATTGAATTTGAGCTTGATTTTCCATTTGGGCAAGGGATAAGGGGATTCAATCTCAAACAACTTGTCTAGGTACACATCTTTGAAGCTGACTTGACTCGTGCGTATTTAAACTAGACCCCAAATATAGTTTCTTCTCAGGACACCCTTCAAGCCCAGCGCAACGTCCACTAGCCATATCGCAGGCACCAGTCGCACAGTCACTGTTGGAGGAACAGGCAGGTCTACATATAGCATGGTATTTTAGTATCTATCAATATTGGGGTTAACTGCCTGGGTAAATTGAGCAGACCGACATACAAACCCTCCCTTTAGTCGAGATTGCCGATTTGTCCACGGGTTGAACCAGCCAATACTCGAGTTATTTATACAAATGTCCGATAATGACCTCAGGATCATTTACAACTTCCAGGGTTGGTCGAAACCTTGGAAATGGGGAGCATTCCTGGAAGCTTTGGGGTTTTACTTGGGGTGACCTGCTGTTTATTCCAAGCTTCCAACATGGATTGGACAGTTATCTATGCTCAAAGTCTATGGGTTGTTTTCATTAATGAAACGGCATGCCAAATGTGAAGGAATTATTTTTACGTTCAAAAGCTTCTATGAAAAAGATTGCAAGCGAGCAATTTCGATCCAACTGTTGGGGTATATCAACAAACCGTGGAATTGAAGAGTTTTGAGAGAATACCCCGGGATGTTCGACAGAATTATGCGGGGAAGAACCGTGGAGGCCTTCTAGAAGACATGACGTCATTACCGGATACGCGGATATCCAGTTCACATTGACCAGGGTTTATGCAAGCTTCTATTATGGCCTGACTTTTCGTCACTGTGATGTAACACAATTTACATATTCCAAGATATTGTTCTATAAAACTGTATAAATATCAATTTTAACCCGTGGACCCCCAATCTGGTCGCTAAGCTTTGAGGCTAACTTGGCAACATTACTTTCTTGCATAAACTCGCATAACCCTTGCGTTCATATTTCCCACTGAATAGAATTTCACACCACCTGTCCACCATTTTGAAAGCCAAATACGTGCAGGATGGCCCACAACAGCTCCGCACATCATCTTTACCAGTGAGTGTCAGCCTATCTAAATGTCTGGTAAAGACTCTAATAGATCACAGTGTGGGAAATTGGATGCCCGCAGACCACAAGGCCCACAAAGAATGGCTAGGTGGTATTATCCAGCAAGTTGATAATGACGCACCCTTACATCCAGTCCTTGAAGAGTTCAAGGCCTTGATTGAAACAAACACCCGTGTGTACATGCTCTTGACGTCAATGTTCAATGAGGTTCCCCGTCAGAAGAAATACGGCCACGATCCAACCGGAAATCCAGAGATACGAGATTACTCGCACTTCCTACAAGTCCTCAACCACCTTCTCACTACTGCGCCCTCATGGACCGATAAGTCCCACCGCGTCGGCTTGGTCGGTTTACCTATCAATGCCGTTCTTGACTGGCCAATGGGCACACCGAGTGGATACGCAGCATTCCTCGACCCGGAAATCAACAAGCAAATAAAAAAGATCTTGAATGTTTGGGGCGAGTTCCTCCGATCGCCTGATTCGGCAGATGTCCTCAGTGCTTCGAAACACGGATGGTTCGGCGAGACCGGCTTGCGTGACCTGACAGCTGTTGCGAAGATTGGACGTGTCGCAGCGACAAACTTGCAGTTCGGCGATATGTTCGAATGTGATCCCTCTGCGCCAAACCACGGGTTCGAATCCTGGGATCATTTCTTCACGCGCGAGTTCAAGGAGGGGATCCGTCCTGTCGCAGAGCCGGATAATGGAAAAGTGATTGCGAATGCCTGTGAATCCAGACCATTCAAGACCGCGCATAACATTCGCGCCCGTGACAAATTTTGGATCAAGTCACAGCCTTACTCTGTCCTTGACATGCTGGGACATGACTCGCTTGCATCGCAGTTTGTTGGCGGGACCATATACCAGGCCTTTTTGAGTGCCTTGAGTTACCACCGTTGGCATGCACCTGTCAGTGGCAAAGTCGTCAAGGCATATGTTGTCGACGGAACTTACTATTCGGAGCCCTTGTTTGAAGGTGTTGGTAATCCCGAAGTTGAAACCAAGGAGATTGATATGGCAGGTCAAGTCACCTCGCAAGGATACATCACTTCAACTGCTACGCGTGCGCTGATTTTCATCGAGGCGGATGAGCCAGCTATTGGATTGATGGCCTTTGTTGGTGTTGGGATGGCGGAGGTCTCGACATGTGATATAACTGTGAAAGAGGGCCAGAGAGTCAACAAGGGTGAACAAATTGGCATGTTCCATTTCGGTGGTTCGACTCATTGCCTGATATTCCGCAAAGGCGTTGATGTTTCCGGGTTCCCAGAGCCTGGAATGGCGGACAACGTCCCCGTTCGAAGTGAATTGGCGGTTGTCTCTTGAACAAAGAAATAAATTGCCCCGGTGGGGCTTCGCCTAGATTTATAAAAAGGAAGCAACTAAGTGCCGATACGATATATAGAAAAATCCAAATGTCACCTGGGCATGATTGAGCTTCTAGTACCTAGACTGGTTGGGGACATATAAATGATTTAGTCTTGACAGACTCACACTTGGTAAGTCACTCCAATCCACTGCTCAACTTCGTCACCAGTAACTTCGTCATCGCCATAACGGCGACGGTAACATCTTCCCCTGTTATTTTCGGAGGACCGTTGCGTGGTAGCAAGTCTTTTGGCAACCTCATTTGCCTCGAAAAGACTAACGAGTCGTCTTTTCCCAGGGTTCTTCTTGGAATGTTCCTGGCAAACACGGAGCATCTTCAGCTCGCGACTGGAAGGCTCCTTCGAGACCTTTGGAGTTTTCAAGAAAGACTTGGAGTCGCGCTGAAGAATGTCGGTTGAGTTGGAAGAAGAATCGCGTGGGGTGCGGGATGTGGTTTCGTTCACCCAGGCAGCCACAGCCATTTCAAGCGGAGTGGTTCCGGTCGAGTTCTCGCGGTATAACAAATCAGGGCGACGCTCGAGCAATAACTCCAAAATTTCGGGGTGGTCTCTCTTGACCGCCATGTGGGCCGGGGTGTTCCCAGCTCCATCGAAAAGTTCCAGGTGCTTCTGGTTACTTGGAGCAGCCAAGTTCAACATCACACGAATCATGGAAGTCACAATCCGGTAGTTCGACTTTGGTTCAGTCGATGAAACTTCGGAATCCTCTTTGAAATCCGCCTTGTTCTTGTGTAGATCCGTATAGAATTCGGGCAGGAAGTGAAGCCAGTGCGTGAAGGGTGTTCTTGCGTTGTCCCCTGCACGCTGAACTAGCATCGTGGGGATCAATGTGTCGTCTAACAACCCGACGAGCTCCATGAATTGGTCAGATTGTGCGCAGAATGAGACATTCTGGGAATAAAGAAGCATATGCAGAAGATTGTTCGCCTGGCGATCCCGTGTTGCCTGGTTAGCTCCCGCAGCTATCAATGTACGAGCGAATTCTGTCCGACGGAGGGTAAATGCCAATGCCAGAGGTGTTTTCCCACTTTCACATTGCACCTCCAAACACTCTGGATGGAGGTCAACCAGGTACTTCACGAGACGTTCTGACTCCTCAGAAGGCTCGGACATCACTGCGCAGTGCAGAACGAGATTGTCTGTTAGATTGTTAGCGATAGCAATTTGATTGTGATGCCATGTTGAATCTTACTTCTTGTCTGCAACCAATTCAAAACAGAACCTTCCAGGCCAAGCTTGGAGCGGTTGATTTGCTTGACCTCCTTTCTGTCCGGGTGAGAGTTGACACACTCAAGATAGTATCGACCGGGTGCAGTGCCCAGGAAGAACTCGGTGCTGGCAATGTTTCCTGCATAAGCAGAGATCAAAAGAGGAGTGGGAGAGTCAGAAGGAGCGACGGTCTGAACACGGCCCGCGTTCGCCCAATCAGACCGCTTCGCGCCGCGAATCGACAGGCCTTGGTAGTACTTAGAGTCCTTCGGCGCCTCAACCCCGGAGTCTGCAGCTAGTTTGGCAAGTGGAAGTCCAACTGCACTGAACTGAATCAACTTCGCAGCGAATTCAGTCCTTCCAAGTGAGATAGCCAGCTTTAGCTCGCTCTCATCTATGCTGTCAATATTGTCGCCTCCAAGACTCTTCGCTGTGTCCAAAAGCCAGTTCAACAAGGTAAGATCATTTGTGAAGATCGCATATTTGACGAGGCTGTTCACTACCGGAGACCGCCTTTTTTCAAAGGTAGACTGGACGTGGTTGAACTCTTCAGGTTTGTACTCCTCCAGGAATTGGGAAGCGATGAAGCTGGATTGGAGAGCCCTCAGAGGGCTCACTTCACTTTCAACTTGGGTGGTGGTCTCTCCGACATTTTCATGAGTGAAAGTCTCGTCAACAACTTCACCGACAATGTTAAGGTTCTCATCATCATCGTCATCATCTGACCCATTGTCCGAGGCAATCTCGAACCGAGTTTGACCGCGGGATTCTTTCGGCTTGTATTGTTGACTGATGATTTGCAGAATTGACTTTGCGACATTGAGATGACCCCGCATAATCGAGATTGAAAGGCAAGAAAGCGAGTTGTTGCCGGTGGTTGCCATTTCAAGCGGCTGCTGACTCGCGTCAGGTCCCCACGTGCTGAGTGTCAGGGACTTGATTGTTTCGAGGTCGCCGTTCCAAGCCGCTTCAAACCTACAATATTTGTGTTAGCATATGACTCTCGGGGTTGATGATGTCAATCTCACATCTGAATGTATCCATCTCGACGAATTTCAGTGAGGCCTGGCTCGCCGAATGCGTATTCAATCTTGAATGTTTTCTTCATGGGCTTAATGTGCTTGGGCTGATACCCCGGTTGTGCGTCATGGTGTGGCTCGTCAGGATGAAGCTGCCTCCAGGTCTTCGCGTCTCGTGACAAAAGTTCCCTTTCCAACCTTTCGTAATCAAGTATCAAGTTGGCAATAGCTTCCCTCTTGAGCTCCAGTCCAGGAGGATTGGCGTGCTGCTTTCTCCGTTTTTCGGCCTGTTTTTCGGCCTCTTCACTGGTTTTCCGGGCATTCTTCAGGGCAAACTTTGCAACAAGCATGCGGTAACTGTCGGATGGGAGTTGACCCAAATAGAAGTCATCGTCTCCCTCAAAGTGCTCAACTGCCTCGAACGAGTGAGCCAGACAGCAGGGTTGCCATTCCTTTGGTGCAGCCTGGGAGTCTCGAAGTTTTTGAATCCTTTCCCGTGTAGCATCCAAGACGCTTGCACCATCATTGTTCCATCGGGACTTGATCTCCGAGTTCGGACTGACACCTCGACTCAACATCTCAATGGCAATCAGAGGAAGATCGTTGGAAACTGCCTGGAGGATGGGCTGGCGAAGGCCTTCCATCAAACGGCCCTCAAGGGCACCAAAGTATGTCTCGTTGGGATTGGCAGCCTTGAAAGCTTTCACAAGTTCGTTGAACTCAAAGGCAGGCTTTGCACCAGCATCTAGTAGCTTGAGCACCATTTCGGGCATTCCATTATCCAGGGCCCTTGTCAAGGGGGACGAATATGAAGGCGACCAGCTCGATCCGCCGACAGCCAAGTGATTGATGGCTCGCTTCACTGCTGGCATATCATGCTCGAAACAAATATTCAACATCTCCTCCATTCTGCACTGAACGCTGTAGTACACTGTGGTCTTTTGCTTCAGATCAGCCTGTGCAGGAGAGGCACCAAGCTCCAAAAGTGCACGGAAGATCTCAGTTCGCTTCTCCGAGGGAAGAGAGAAAGCAAGCACCAAGTTGAGAATGGCTGCTTCGGGCTTTCTATTGTAGTCGTTGAGGATTTTGACAGGCATAAGAACATCAGCACCAAAGGAAGAGACAAGTTCCTTGACGACATCGGTGTGACCATTGAGCATTGCGAGGTGCAATGGTGAAGCACGACTGTCCCATGCTACCACATTCACATCATAGACGTCTGGCTCAAGGTCATTCTCCTCGAGCGTATCATAGGTGATAGGAAGCTCTTCTTGCTCAACCTTGACATAGGATGCAGAGGTATGGGACATGGTTTCATCTTCATCTCCTGCGTCATCCATTGGCTGATCCTCTTGCGGCGAAGTCATAGTTGCGTCTTCTTCCGGAGTAGCCTGCTTCAGCTTCTCTTGCCTTTTCAACTCTTCCTCTTCGTTTTGATTGCTTTTTGTGAGCAAGATTCGGATAATCTCGACGTCTCCTCGGGAAGCAGCAATGTGAAGAGCTGTTTTGCCATCGGCCATGCGTGGAATCATCCGAGCGCCCTGATCCACAAGGGCTTGGACAATCTCTGGGGTTGAGGACATGCAAGCTAGCTGGAGAGGAGTTCTTCCCGTGTAGTCGCGACGATCTGGGTTCGATCCTTCCTCTGCAAGGCAAGCTTGCACAGTCGTCAAGTCATCCGCGACAATCGCCTGACACAGACGCTCAGTGCGACCAACATATGCCATTTCTGGTGAAGAATATCAGTTCAATGTTCTCCAAAAATAAATGAAGGGTGAGTGCCTTACCAGTCCAGTCGGTCTCGGTGATTGGATTGAAACTTCCAATTTCCTGACGGCCAGGGTCATCCTTGAGAAAACTTATGTCTCCAGAGACATAAATCTTGCTTTCTTCTTCAACAATCTTCTGTTCTTCTTCGGTGACAGGTACGGGGCAGGCACCACAACAGTCATGGATGACATGCTCAGCCTCACCAAAGAATGCCGGATGACGATGGAGATAAACCTCCCGGTCTTTAGTTTGGTTCCATTGGGCGTTGAGGAGCAGGTCTTTGGTATACAGCATCTTTTCAATCTTCTTGGCGTTGAAGTTTCGACCATATGGGATAGTCTAGAGGATTGTTAGCCTGGCCAAGAGAAAATCTGGGGCGGTACGCACAAAGGTGTTGTAATCAGAAACTTGGTCCTGTTCCTGCCATTCTGGGACCTCATCTTCCCAGTCGTCCTTGATATTTCCTCTCAATTCCTTTCCTTGACGTCGTCGCATGTATGTATTTAGAGCAGGTCGGCCACGCTCCTCGCGTCGCTTTCTGAGATATTCATCCCTGTCATCAGATTTAGGAAGTTTTTCCAAAACTAGCAGGCGAGCAAGTCCGACGGTCCGATTGAAAGTTCGCTCGAAAATGGTCTAAGCAATTAGCGAAAAAGAACCATCAAGTACATTGAGCTGTGTCGGGAGATCTTACCGGATCAATTCTGGATCGGTCGAGTCCGGGCCAGCAAACTTCAAATCCACGGTGAGAATATTTGGATAGCCGATTCTCATACGACGGCGAGCGGCGGGTGAGATCAATTTGGTTGGCTTGGGTGATGTATGCAGCAATCGCGCGGGGCGAAGCATAAACTTGGCGGCCGTCGAACGCAGCGCATGAAACATCCACGTCGAAACCAGTCAAAATCTCAGATACCGAACGGTAAATTCGAAGCACAATTTGCACATGCCGATTCGGGTACTGCGAAGCAATAGTGATTGTGTTTCTTGTCCGCACTGTGGTCGTTTCATAAAGAATCGTGTTCTTAATTTGGTCCTCGATGTGCTTGATTTTCTCGATTGCTTGTTCCTCATTCAAGCCATACAAGAAAAGATCAACATCTGAGGCAGGGGCAAATATCTCGTGGTAATACTTGCGAAGGCCGCGCTTTGAGTGGCGGTATTCATCTGGCACTGGTAGCAGAGACGTGACCACAGCACTGCCAGCGGCCACCACGTTTGACCAATCGATGTCGCTTAGACAACCTTCGGTAAATAGAGCGAAGTTGTTTCGAAACTCATCCAATGTGGGAACAATAGCTGGCGAGCCGTTTGGTTTGCGGTCTTTCTTGCTCAGTGGCAGCAGGTACTTCTCTTTCTGCTCTGGTGTCTCAGATGCAAGATCACGCGCCCGAATGCGAAGATCGTTGCAGCCAGCTGGGTCAAAAATCGGAACAATGTTGATGAGATTATTCTGAACCTCAGAGCTCAATGGCTCCTGTGCAAACTTTTTGCGCATGACTGCATCGAACTCGATGTATGGTTTGACCAAGTCGTCCATGGGCGTGTTCGGTTGAGATTGCACATAGCTAACAAATTGATCGTGTTGCACAGGCAAGGATGGTAGAGGAGATGTCATGTTGTCGGCGTGAGAGTATCCAAAATCTGATGGATTATAACAAGATAGGTAGATAGATGGGAAACACCATTCTATGCCGATGTGTTGATGTTTAAGTATCCACGGGTCGACACTTTCAGGGTCATCCCAATGTGGTTAGTCGCAGATGAGCCAGGCAGCCTTAGGCAGTAGGACCCACTTCCATCGTAAAAAGCCAATCAGACAGAGCCTTTTACTCTCGCCAAGCATCACCGCAGGCATCAAGCGATCTCTCTCCACAAATGCAAGGCTTACCAGATCATTTTTGGAATAGCGCACCTCATCTGCCTAGAAGCTTAGGTCTCTTTCAACCCTTTCAAACCTCTGCAAGCACAATCCTGCTAACAAAAAACGCACGGGCCATATGGCAACTGAGACCGCATTTCTTGCCACCACTTTCTCTGTTTTCTCCTCGATCACTCTTTGAGATTCTTCGAGATTCTTTCGAGTCTGAGATAAAGTTCACGGATGTTTTTATTCTAAAGGATAAGAAGAGATACTTCCTATAAACGAGATATTGTCGACGCGACCGTGTGAAAAGAACATAACCCGGAGCTCAGCATGTCCTCGTGAACTATTGAGAGTGTCGTGGGTTTGAAAGGAAGTACTTCATTTCTATCAATCTTATATGATCTTTGCGCTTGCTAGGTAATTGGCTCTACCAGTGGACCTAGAGTGCACAGAGCTGCCGACTTTCCATAAGGTTCATGTTTCATTCGTGTGACCGTTCTTTGATGTGATAGCTCACTCCCTGTACTCCGGCGGCGGTGCTGAAACCTTTGGCACGGAGGGTAATTTCTCGCCCTTCGATCGCACCACTCCATGATTGCGCAAAATCATTCTCATTTTTGGATCCAAGGTGCAAAGCTCGGGAGTAACGCCATAGTTGTCTTTGGCTGTAACCGAAGCCCCATGTGCCAGTAGAAGATGGATCACTTCACTAGTTTTATCCTCGTCAACAAATCGGCTATAGAATCGGCGGCCATCGGAGATGACCGCCTTATGAAGGGCACTTTGCCCATCTTTTCCTTTCAACTCAATGTCGACGCCGTTCTCCAGAAAGATGCGAACGAGATCTATCTTCACTCTGTGGATTGGATCAAAGAAGAAAGGGTGCTTGTTTTTATCACATGCAGAAGCAAGATCAGGATGGTTGCGCAGGAAGACTTCCACGGTCTTCTCGTGGTTGTTCTGAAGCGCGTAATGAAAAGGAATTACTCCAGTGTAATCTTTTGAGTAGACTTCTAGAGCAGGTCCCGTCATCCGCTCCCATATTGATCGGGTCAAGTTCTTGTCATGTTTGAGGAGAAGATCGCAGATATCATGATGTCCTTTTTTTGCCGCTAGGTGAAGTGCTGTCTCCTTCCCAGTCATGACTAGTGTTGGAACATTGAGATCGAGAAGAAGCTGGACGATCTCCGTGTGACCATATACGGCCGCAACTCGAACGAGTGTACCGGCTTCTCTTTCATCCATCTCGGAGATGGGAATCCCGCATTCAAGGAGTAAACGAGCGGTTTGTTTTTGGCCTGCCTTCGCTGCGAGGATGATCGGAGTTGCATTGTTGCCATCCTTGATATGAGGTGATGCGTTTCTTTCCAGAAGGAGACGGGCAATCTCCCAATGACCTTGTTTTGCTGCATTATGAAGAGCCGAGGTTCCGACCTCATCGACAGTATTCGGATCTACCCCATTCTCCAACAGTGTAGTTACCAGATCGAGTCGACCCTGATCGGCTGCAAGAATGATGTTGTCGTCGGACTGGCTCTCTTTGGCTTTCAAGGTAGAATCCATCTTGGTTGCAATAAAATTGGAATACAGTTTCAGAGTACGAGGTGATGGCATCGACTTCTTTTAAACGCGCCCAGTCGCATTGAGCTCATTTCGGCACAGATCGGCGCTTATGGTTGGCCTCGCGGAATGCATCTCTTTCTTGTTCTAGCGTGGGGATTGCCAAGCCTCACATGGTTAATACTCTTTTGACCTACCCAGGATCGCGGCATATCATTCTTATATTCAGACTGAGAAATAGATGATTTTTTCCAATTTACGGAATTGCTAACAGCGCAATCCAAATTTCAGAGGAGATTGAAGGCTTGCATAAAAGCCTGTAGGTGATATTATGGACAAAGTATGGAGTAGTCCACATTTGGTACATCAGTAAGGGTTCCTGGAAGCAAACCGTTTAGTTGCCGATCATTTTTGAGGGCGCAAAAATTGACCACATGGTTTTGGGGGTACAACAGGGCCACTGCGTGTGCAACCTGATGAGGCTCTAAAGTGACCATGTCAGTCATGGTCACGTGATCCTTTCTTCCGGGCTCAACATTTTTGCCCATGTGGAATCTGTCGACATGTTTGATGAAGAGGTAGAGAGACATGTTGTAAGATGAGACTTGATCACCGTGGCATGCATATTCCCCAAGGTCCGTGGTAATTGAAAGTACCTTGGAGGAATTTGAAGTGGGGTCTTGGATTCTTTGAGCAGGCTCAATTATCCCAGCCAACCCTGCCCGAAGAATCTTTCGAGTCAATCCAGCCTGTCGCGCATGATTTCAGTGGAATCAATGCCTTGTGAGAATGAAGTTGAACAACCAGAGGCATTGCGGGAAAGAACAGGGAGGATTCGGGTGATTACGTGGGCATCCCGCCTGGGCAGCCCCTCAACAAGTTGATGAAGTCCCCACCGCAAATAGATGAAGCTGAAACAACCCCAATTTCTCATCCACCCTTGCATATAACAAAATGGCCAACGAACACACCCACACCCTCGATCACATTTTCGAGAACAACAAAAAATGGGTTGACCTGAAGAGCAAGGCCGACCCGGCCTTCTTCGACAAGCTGGCTGCGGGGCAGAAGCCCAACTACCTGTGAGCATGACCGGAGACTCGGTCTCATTATCCAACGACCCCAGATCGCGCTAACGGCAATCAGCTACATCGGTTGCAGCGACAGCCGTGTCCCCGCCAATGAGATCATGGGCCTCGAGGCAGGCGAGGTCTTCGTCCACCGTAACATCGCCAACCTCGTCCCCAACACCGACCTCAACGTCATGTCCGTCATCAACTATGCCGTGCGCCACCTGCGCGTCAAGCACATCATCGTTTGCGGCCACTACAACTGCGGCGGTGTCCAAGCGGCCTTGACTTCTGCTGACCTTGGTCTGCTCAACCCATGGCTCCGAAACATCCGCGACGTCTACCGCTTGCACGAGGCCGAGCTCGACGCGATTACCGACGATGCTGAGAGATATAACCGTTTGATCGAGCTGAATGTGGTGGAGTCGTGCAGGAACATCATCAAGACCGCTGCTGTTCAGCAGAGCTATGATAACGATGAGTTCCCCATCGTCAGTGGATTGGTCTTTGACCTCCGCGACGGCCTGCTGCGTAACCTGAACATCGATTTCGAGGGTATGCTGAAGGATGTGAAGAAGATTTACAGCTTGTCTTCTGGTCCCAAGAAATAAATATGTCACCTTAGCACTGCAAGATACATCCAATACAACTGTGGGGTTTTGAGAGATCCGTAATATCAGACCGGTCGATGTTCACAGCATGGAACTGAGTCGGCCGGGAGTATCCAGGTTTGCGAATGAGAGACTCGCAGGTCCAAATCGTTATTGCGACTGCAACTCGATTTCGCTATTCCACCAATCGATAAGATCGATCGCGCTCTGCGTCATACACTGCTCCATGTATACGCAGGTTTCCCGATGTAATCGCACCGGATACCTCGGGAAAGGTCCGTAACACGCGCAATTGCTCGAGCACATTCAACTTGACAAAGAATCGGTCGCGTTCTGAAACTGGGAGCCGATTGATATCTTCCTGATGATTTGAGTGTAAGGAATTGAGATTCCTAAATGACAGTCAGTGACATCCCAACTAGTAAAAATCATCGCTGGAGTTACTTCAACCAAGGACCTTTTAGCCCCTCTCGCGATGCTGCTTTTACGATACCGCAGCCATAATGACCGCACACGACAATGTGTTTTACCTTGGTTGAGTTAGTATGAACAAATTTCGTAAGCAGAAGCGGCATCGAATTCTATACCTGAAGGTCGACGACAGCGTGTTTTATCATGATCTCAGAAGACAGGTCGCCATGTATTATCATGTTTCCCATGTTTCTGAGCTCAACTGACTGCTGTTTTGAGATATTATTAACAACGAATTCTTGAGGACTGCTGTCAGAGCATCCGATCCACAGAACTTCCGGCATCGTCTGGGAATGTGTTGGTATATGTGTGTTTTCAAGTGGCTCGGTACTCAACCCTCCGAAGGGTGTTTGGCACCTAACAGCGACCCCAGAAGATGAGGCAGTGTTATGATGGAAACATTTGGATCGAAGGAGTCGTGCTTTGGGAATCAAGGTGTGATCACGTCCTCTCGTGAGCAGACCTTGACGGCAAAGCATCATTTATCGAACACTCCTTTTCTCAAGAAGTGTTTATCCTCATGAGGCTCAGACCTTCTTATAAGATTCAGGGCGAGTTCGGCCCCTCGCCGGCTGCGCCGATGGAAACCTGGTTCCACCAATGATGGGGCTTGTGGAGGCACGGATACTGCCGATCTATAAGAAGCGGCCCTCGGCATCAATCACACGGCTTCGTTAAGTGCCTAGCTCGAATATGAGATCGGTCCTCGCGGATCCGCGGCCAGGTTCAGCGCCGAGTAATCACCGCTTCGGCCGAAAGCACCCCATACTGCACGGACCAGGGGCTCTTATCAATCAAAAACGTCTGCTGCCTTCACTACTGTACGAGTACTCCAGGTGGGCTCGGTGGGCTGAAAGATGAACTTAACTGGATCTTACAAGTAGAGTATAGTGCGTAATATGGAACACGCGACCTCAACCGTTGACATGACGAGATTGGAGGAAGGCAAGGACAGTCCAAGACAATCCCCACTAGCACTTCATGCCCAGGTGTACGGGGACATTGCTTAAACCAGATGGCACGTGATGGATGAACTGAGAGAATAAAATCGGAGTCTCAATTTGGTTCTGTTCTCAGGGGCATCCTTGGTGAAATTCAACATAGACGAAAGGCTCTGCTACCCAGGAAGATCTATTGGAACGACCAGGTCTACTACCACTCAAGTAAGATGATATTGCTACCTTCTCATCCCTTCGTAACTAGGCACTGATCTCAGTAGACTACGAATTCTCCCGAGATCATCATCTTTCGTCGCCGCACAAGATGATCATCACTCGTGGCTTCTCCCTCACGAACTTTGTGATCGCCAGTTCAGCATTCTGCTTTCAAGTCTGCGTGCTATACCCCTGGCACCACAAACTTGACGAAGAATTCCGGCAACTGAAAGCCGAGCATCTTCGACTGCTGCAGGAGGGCGAGAGCGACCGGCTTAGGGAACTAAGGAGTATTCGTGAATGTCTTGAGGCGAAAGCTGCTGGGAAGAATTAGGCAGTCATTTCTTCCTCTTTGTAATATAGCTGCTGTGCTCGTGAAGACCTATACACTGGCACCAGTATAGACATTTTCATTGGAGTGGCACATCCAGGAATTATCACCGTGGCTGTCTGATCTGGCTGATTTACTCAGAAAGTGCGTGAATCTGTAAAATTGGGTAGAATGATATTTTGTTGTATCTGAAACATTGGCCCGGAGTGGGCTGGATTTGAGCGAAATTATTGTGTAAGTCAACTTCAAATGAGAACATTAAGTCAAGGTAGCCAGGCCCGAGCTATCAACGTTTCCATAAATCCACTGGCTGAAGTTGCTGGGAGCGGCCTGGTTGCAGGGAATACCAGAGCTGTTCTGGCCATCAATGTTGGTGCACTGGAAGAGCAAGTGCTGGACATCCGTGCCATAGTACGGCAGGTGGCGTGTGGTGTTCACGCTAGTGATGTTCACGCGATCAAAAGTGATGTTCGGGCAAGGGCGCTCGTCTGAACAGTAGATGGACGAGGCGATGTTGAAACGAGAGGTACCGTGAATGTTTTCCCACTTGACGTCCTCAATCTGCAACTTCGATGTGTTGCATCCCTTGTCTGAGTCTGCGGAGTATACGCACTGGGACATTTGGATAGGAAGTCCCACGTTCTCCATTTCAAAGTTGCGGAAGGTGATGTTCTTCACGAGACCGGTACCACCGCCACCCCAGTCGCCATTGCTGGGTGTGTAAATGCGGGTTCCCTGCCAGGTCTTGATGTAGGCACCGTCCATTGCGTTCTTGATCTTCACGTTTTCAAAGGTCGTGTTGAGGTTGTAATCGGGTGTCTCGGGGTATTGACCGATGGAGCCAATCGTGATACCGGTTCCACCTTCGCAGTAGATGTTCTTGGCGTAAAGGTTAGTGGTATTTCCCTTAGCAGCAATGCAGTCGTCGCCGGTGATGATGGTTGCATTTTCAATGTACAGGTTGTCACTCTGCCAAGAGTCATAACCGTCGCAGTTCATAGTTCCCCACTGGCTGTCACTGGTTGCGTTGACGAACAAGTTGGTGAACGACACATTCTGACTAGCCCACACAAAGGTAGCCCAGAATTGTGGCTGGATGACGCTCAATCCATCGACGTGGAGGTTGGTGGAGTTGTAGAATGTCATACTCATGGGTCGACCGGGCTGGTTCGACTCATTTCGGTTGGCATTGTACCAAGCCTGACCCTGGCCATTGTAGAATCCTCCTTGGCCGTAGAAGTTGACATTTGTACCGCCAAACAGCCACGCGGTGACTTGATCTTGCAAGACGACACTGATAGCGTGAGTTCTCCAGTAAGGAATGTTGGTTGAGAGGCGAAGTTCACCGCGCAGGTAAACGTCGCAGTTCAGCAGATTGGTCGTGTTGAGAACGGTGTTGACGTGGAAAACGTTGTCAGTGAAGATCACTGTTCCGTTGGTACCGCAGGTATCAAATGCTTCCTGGATGGACGGTGAATCATCAACTTCTTGCCCGTGGTGAGTAAGGGACTCTGGGTACAGAGTACATGTCGTGCCATGGTTGACCACCCAGGCCTTCACAAATGTGGCCCAGAATGCAAGATACCATAAATTCATGATGTATGTGTCTCCGCTGGGCGCTAAAAATCGATAAAGCCTGCTCGAGAATGCCGTCGCTTGAGAAAATCCAGCTGCTTATATAGTCGACCGGCTCTGCCCCCCACACGGGAAAAATGACAGCATGACATCATTCAAATCTCCAGGGTTAAACAAATAGCCTCAAGTTGTACACCAAACCGTTCGACTCGCTGCGCAAAGGGAGGCGGCTATTGAGCCCAAGTACCTGAGATGCCGAAAACGTGGGGTGGTTGAACCGGGGTCCCTCCGAAAATGAAATCTTAGTCAAGCCACTGCCGTTAAAAAGGCTTAGTTTTGGCAGATCGATGGCTGTCGTTGCTGGATGGGGTATTCGGGATGGCGATCCCGGTTAGATCCTTTCTACAGCGTGGTATTCCTTCACGAATGTCGGATGTTCCCGCGTGGTCCGACTGCCACTGCACAGTTTGCAGACATTTGCACAGAATTTCGGCAATTGACTCGACCTGAACAGGTAGGAGATTTGCATGTTTTCCCCATGTCGTCGGCAGGACCCCGAATCAATCGGTAACATCGAGCTCGGCAAATTCCATTTAGCCGTTCACGAATTCACCGGCCCCCGGCCTTCGGGTTCGGTATGCGGGGTTGGGGACACAAGTTTCATTCTCAAGAGGGCTGTTTTATCAATATATCACGACAGTATCGCTTCGTGGGATGCTTTCTATCGGAAAAGAAGAGCAGAAGTATAGCATATGATAGTGTATTATCGTACAAGGCGAGGGGGAGGAGGGGAGGAGAGAGAGAGAGAGAGAGAGAGAGAGAGCTCTCTTGATCTAAGGTTGTCTACCTGCTTGGAGCCTGATCAATCAGGCAGCCACTATGGCTCTCGACACTTTGCAATAACAGGCGACGTTTGACCGTCGTCGTTGTACGAAGAAGCAGGATATGCAGGGATTGCTCGCTCAACAGCTTGCATGTCTTTTGATTGTTTACAACATGCGTAGAATCATGATTCCTGATAAAATTTACCCTAATGGAACTTTATATCATTCTCCAGGTGAGTACTTTGACGATTGTCTCAAAGAATAATGGGTTGACACCAAAGGTGCACTATTAGCTAGACTTCAACAAAGTTCAACAAAGAAACAAGTGCATACTGCCTTCTCCACTTTCGCAGCAGACCAGAATGATCTACTCCGTATACATTCCACCCTTGGAACCTTGGAAAGTTCTAACTCTGCGATCTTTTGAGCCCACATATCCACAGGGATTCAAGGTCACGGCAGGCTCCAGTACTCAGTACGTGACATGCTTTCCAAGGTTCCATTTTACTGTTTCAAACATTGTGACTGTTATTTCACACCTAGACCAGTTTTATATACAATTACATCTAATTTTACATCGATTCCATAGAATTCAAGTCACAAGTTCATGGCACCACAGCTGCCGGATAGACCCCCATTCCAGCTTTCTCTAGCGCGTTTGCTAATTGTCCAGGCGAACAATGCAAACCAAGGACAGCCACGATTTGCACAAATGGCATTTGACGTCGCTCAAAGCTCCCCCGAATCCATTCAATTATCTCATCAATCCTTTGGAGACTAAACGCAGACACTCGAGTAGGCGGCCTTTTGGGCATTGCATGCCCCACGGAGCACGTATAACGCACTTGATCGTACGAGATAGTTGGGTTTTCTTTGGCCATTTCGTTGCGAATTTTGGAATATGATAGTTTCTCATTCCTGCGAAGAGCAAGAATTTCCGATCTTTGCTCATATGAAAGGGTCTTTTTGGTAGGAATATCGGAGGCGTGGGAGGTCTGAGGCATTGTAGAAATGGTAGTTTGCCAGGTAAAATGGTAGGTTGAAATGTGTAAACGGCACTTTGGTAGGTATAGTGGTGGATTGGTAGTTCGGTTGGTGAAATGTATGAAATTATAGGTAAAATGGTCTAGGGATAGGCATGCGATCGCATATAAAGGCACGATGACCTCATATCAATAAATCCCCTATTATGGAAAGCATCCAGGTCCACGTGTGACCTCATTTCTCCGCCAATCATGGTGGGATCATTCATTTGGTACCCCTGCATTATTTGCTTACTTCATCTTGTTTTCCAGGTCCATGGGTATCTCTAGAAGTGTAAATTGCCTGCATGCTGTCCTAACACAGGGTACCAGATTGAAAAATAGTGTTCAAGCCTTGGAAGCGATACCTAGTGACCATGCCCCAAGACCAACCAGGAGCTATCAAATCTACTTACAACATCACCTTCCAAGCTCTTGCAAAGGCTAGATGGCCGAGTGGCCACCTGGGGCCTGGGTCACGAGGTTACCGGAGCGCCTCAGGGACAGCCAGCAGGGCTACGAGCAAAAATATTGAAGCTGCACAGAGAGGTATCCAAGGGTCGAGTCTAGGATCCAGCAGCGAAGTTTCAATCATAACTGAAGTCGAGGAAGAGCACGTCGAAGGAGAACATCCAAACAAGCACCCTTGTCCGGCCAGAGACATGAGAAGGGATTGTGTACGTCTCATCCGGGAATCCACGCCTGTGTACATTGTAGATATATACCATGGAGGGTACCCGGGAACCTGAATCTGGTAGTTCTGAGAAGTGCCATGTTAAAATAACAAGCTACTGACACATATCGGAGAGATGTTTGTGAATAGTAACAGATTGTGGTGAATGACAGTGAGGTTGCATACATGCGTGATGTGCTTGGCAACCATTTGCGGCTAGCGCGGCCCCTATGGCGGCCCCGATCCAGGCAACGGAGCTCGGAACACTCATTCTCCACTGTTCATACCCCTCGAGCTCGACGTGAATGACCAATTAATCTTCCATTGGCCTTGCACTATCCCTGGTACCCCTGTGCTTGTTTCTGATTGCCTGCGCACCTCACACCGCTCACCTGCGGTTCTCGCAAGCCAAACACCGGGAGCAATGGTCATTCGGAGATCACGCTCATGAGCTCGATGGCTGAGACCAGCGAGGGCTGGTCGCGCGAGGATGAGCTTGACCTAGGTCACGAAGATGAACAGCACCCTGACCAAGACATCCCCGAACACGCCGCACCTTCCCCGCACGAACCGGTGGACGATGGATTGGACACGATAGAGCATGTGGAGGACCGTGATTCTGATCAAACGGTGGAACCAAAGGATTCTTTCCTCCCTGAGACGCCACCGCCGCGTCATGCAGATTGGGCCGCGACCGGGAGCTTGGATGGAACGACGTCAAACCCTGACGATTCACCATCTCTACACGTGAGTGATACAATTGGCGCGCAACAAGAGCGGTTCTCTGACTTTCACAGGGCTCGGTCCCATCTTCATTGAGCAGTAGTGCGCTCGCGCTTCGATCTTCCCCGGGAATCAGTCCCAGCCCGGCACGTCGGCCTTTCGATCTCCGCTTCCAGTCCCGCTTATCTTCATCTCCGCAAAGTGTGTCTCGAGCTGGCTCACCATTCCTTGCGCACCTCCACTCCCGACAGTCGTCAATAACCAGTCATGTTACGCATATACCAGAGTCGGAAGAGGACCCAGTGCAGGGACCTTGGGATGTGGTGCGATGGACAAAGCTACGGAAGATCTCTGGACAGGCGTTTTCCGAGATTGGGAAGCGCAATTTTGGTCGGCCGACTTGTCTTGCTGTTTCCACATCTATCGTGGTCGGCACATCGAAAGGAATTATTCTCGTTTTCGACTATCAGCAAAGCCTCAAGACCATCATTGGAACAGGCACACGCGGTTCGTGAAACTCTAATTATAATGCATCGATCTGAGTACTGACGATAACACAGCCGTTGAATGCGGGGCTATCACCTCTTTAGCGCTTTCTGCAGACCATACTACAATTGCAGGCGGCCATGACTCGGGCGACATCTTCACTTGGGAGATCTCTCGCTCCGCAAAGCCATTTCTTCATATCCCGCCAATTCCGGTCAATCAGGTAGAGACTCGAACGTCTGATGGCCATCTCTCAGGATCTGCCGTCATTCATATCGGATTCCTCGGAACTAGGCGCACTGCGCTGGTGTCTGCCGACACGCGCGGCATGGCATTCTCCCACCTAGCAACACGAGGCATGGGTGCTGTAGGGCGTACAGTGAAAACGATACGCATCCTTGGCCGTTACCCCCAGGCGATAACCGAGACCAAACGCCGGAAACCCAGCTCGGTCCTTGCTTTCTCTCCCCTGCCACTTGGCAATGTGGAGCAATCTACTGATTCACTGGGTCTGGTGGCCATGCTTACTCCCTATCTTCTGGTGATTGTGTCTACAACTCCAGTGGCACAAACCCAGCACAAAGCCTCACGGCCAAAGGAAGTCCAGGCGCATGGTGCCATGACTGGTGCCTTGGCGTGGTTCCCAGCTATTCGACTCAAAGGAAAGGACACCGAGACATCAAACACAAAGCTAGTATACTGCTGGTCAAATGTGTTGACTGTGCTCGAAGTCACGGAAGCTGAGTCCGATGAGCCAGTGGACAAGGAAAAGCCACCCAGTCTTGCCTTCAGAGCACGTAGCAGATGGAGGGCCGATGAGGCTATAGTAGCCGTCCAATGGCTAAGCCGCTCCGTCCTCGCGGTGTTTACAATCACTCAGCGGCTCTTGATCATTGAGGATTATTCGATGAATGTTACCGACTCAGTTGATCTCGCTAACAGGCACATCTATCACACCGATCTATTTTCTTCACAGCTTCATTCGTTGGTTGAGCAGCTTGACGAGGAAGATGACTCGATGCACGGGGTAGTAGCCGATGCATTCCACATGAGTTTCCGCTCCTACAAGGGTCGACTGTTCCTTCTTGGCTACAACGAAGCTTTAGTGGGCACTCTTTCGAATTGGGCGGACCGCCTACTTGCTCTCATGGAGGCTGGTGATTTCATTTCAGCCATTCGTCAAGCAACCTCTTACTATACGGGGGATGCGGAGAAGCTGACAGTTGGGCTTCCCGAAGAAGACGACCTGAGACAACCGATCGTCCAAGACAAACTTCTTGAGATGATTTCTGCATCCTTGAAGTACGCGTTCGGTCGAAACTCTGAAGCCAGTAGCGACCGACTTGACAACCAGCAATTGGAGGAGCTAGCCGAAGTGTCAATTGCAGCCTGTATCTTCATGGCCGACGAAGAGTTCCTTTGGGAAGAGGTCTTCAACTGGTATGAGGAGCAAGAATCTGCAGGCATATTCCTATCTGCCCTAGAGCCACGGATCGTCGATGGAACTTTACGTTCACTACCTCCCACTGCAGTCAAAACTTTGATCAACCATTTTGTTGGAACTCACTCGCCCGGCCGCCTAGAAGAGATCATTTGCTTGCTCGATACAACTACGATGGACATTGACCAAGTCACTACTCTATGCAAGCAGAACAACCTGTACGATGCTTTTATATATGTCTGGAATCGCTGTCTGATGGACTATATCGGGCCATTGGAAGAGCTGATGAGCCTCATCCCGATACAGCCCGAGACTTTGGTCAACGGTGATCATGCGATCCAGCTGAGATGCCAGAACAACGCGATGAAGATGTTCCCATACTTGTCTTTCATTCTGACCGGTCGCATCTATCCCACCGGGGACGACATGGAAGAATCTGAAGCTTCGCGCGTTAAATCAGAGGTGTACCAATATCTGTTCTCGGGACAGGGATCCAGTACTCCGCACGGTGGTGCTGACCAGACCGAATCATTCTCATCACTCCGAGACATGCTCAAGTTTGATCCTTCAAGTTTCATGAGTATGCTCAATGAGGCCTTTGAGGACAGTTTCCTCAATGAGCCCGAGAGTGAAGATGCTTCTGCTTCGGGCATGTCAATCAATCGACAGTATCTGATTAGCATCTTGCTCCAGGTCATGACTGGTCCGTTTTTCACGCCCTTTGAAACGATCTACCTGGACATGTTTATCGCGCGCAATCTTCCCAAATACCCCCAGTACATTCTACTTTCCGGGACGACTCTTCATCAAGTTCTGGTCCGTGTATGTCAATATTCCGAGGAAGATATATCTGATGACTGCGAGTTGAGTGCGGAATATCTGCTCTCTTTCTATCATCCGCCTGACATTCAGAGTATGATTCCTCTGTTCAAGGAAGCTCGCTTTTTCCGGGTGTTGAAATCAACGTTCAAGTCGGAAAAGCAATACGCCCAGCTAGTTCTTACCTACCTGGAAGACCCGAACGACCGTGAGATGATCTTCACCTGTCTACACGATTGTCTCCGCGTGGGATCGGGACTGGCCAAGAAGCAGAGACGAGACGTACTTGACGTTGTCGAGAACCATGCCCGTGCAATCGCTGCAATTGATGTGTCTCGCACAGCCCAGACAATGCAGGACCTGGCCCCTGACACACATTCTACGTTCCTGCGGGTTCTGGAAGAGGATCCCCAGAAGCAGTATCAGTACTTGCTTGTCTTGATCGAGCCGCACGCTCAAACAGCGGACAATCGAGCCCCACCGACCGTGGAGAACTGGATGATTGAGCGCTACGTGCAGCTTCTGTGCAAGTACAATCCCTCGCATGTGGCAGGATTTGTCGACGGCCTTCGAGTGGGCGACATTCATTTGGAAGAGTTGCTTCCCTTCATCGAACAAAGTGGGGCCATCGATGCTGCCGTCATTCTCCTCGCCCGACAGGGCCAGGTCCGCGAGGCCCTCGACCGTCTCGTTGCGCATTTGAAGACCCTTGAGTCCGGCCTAGTCGGAATCCTTCAAAGCGTCCGCGAGAGTCCCGACTCAGCAACCACAGCAGAGGCAATCGACGACTTGATCGAGTCCCTGAATAAATACGCAGGCGTTGGTACTTGGCTGTGTCAGGGCCAGAGCAAGACGGTCAAGCAATCACGCTCCGGCAGCTCCCACGGCCAACGTAACTCACCAGCGCTCAATCAGCCACTGGATTTCGACGAATCTCTCTGGCTCGACCATATTGAAGCGGTCGTGCGAATTGCAAGCAATGTCTTCGCCTTCATCCAGGACAGCAACCAAACAGACGCTCAATCGAGCTCCCTAGGCGAAAGCGGCCGTTTAACAACATCATTCCGAACGCTCGTCCAGCAGGTCTTTACAGCCCTCCTCGCGAGCACGGTCAAGGCCAATACCTCTGAACGAACAGACATGTCATTCCTCCGCATCCTGCGTGCCTTCCTCACCAGGGCCGCCACGTGGTCCACCTCCTTGCTTGAGCTCCGCGCCGTTCTCGCCTCCATCTTCTCCGCCTACTCCTACGAGAAATCCCTGCTCACCCTCGCCAACGGCATGCTAGACCGTGACCTCTTTGTCCATGTCGACGAAGTCACCCGCCTCCGCCAACAGGGCTGGCGACCCCGTGGCCACGTCTGCGAAATCTGCCACGTCCGAATCTGGGGCCCCAGCGTCGGCGACGCACACTGGTCCGCCTGGCAAGACCGACAGGCGGATTCATACTCGCGCCGCATCGCGCGTCGCACGGAGGACAGCTACAATCCCTCCGAGCGGGGGAAAGGTAAAGCCGCCGATGTGGGGCACCCTCCGTCACGGTTGGATAGGCATGAGCACCAGCATGATCCTGACGAAGATCATGAAGTTGCATCTGGGCCGGTCGGAGCCCCGACGCCAGAGCCGGTGGTGATTTTCTCGTGTCGACACCTGTTCCATCGTCGGTGCTTGTCGAATACTATCGGCGCGGCCGCCCGTCCTGAAACCACCACTCGGAGTGAGCCGCCCGAATTGTTCTGTCCGGCTTGTACATAGTGATTTACTGTAGCGACTTTTTTTTTGTACTTTGTGTGACTTGCATAGCCTACGAGTACTTTTCAATGTGTAAATGTGGTTTGATTATCATGTCGGGGTCTCATCGTTTCAGCATGGTGGGCTGGATGTTGATCATGACCATCTCGGTGCGATGTCTCACTCAACTCCGCCCTCAGCTTCTCCGCTCTCCAGCTTTGATCGTCCAAGACACGGCACTCTATCCAGCGTACCTGTACCCTTGTAGTATTTTGTTTGTGCGAATCTGACCGGATTATCATCCCCGTGCGCCAGCCTTGGAATTCACCGAGTCACCGGGTTGCAATGTGGACATTGTGGGTTGGTGACTGCCTGTGATCTGCAGTGATAAGGGTACATTGGTCAAATGTACACTGCGAGTCGGTTAGAGCTCACGAATATGTACCCTGTAAAAATCTGACCGTTGTAGTATACTCGTACGAGTAAAATTTAAAGAGTAGCCGAACTGAGGATATGACATCGGTTCAGGGTACAGACGGAAGAGGTACCGGTGCAAGTCATCTGCAGGCAAAAGGTACTTAAGCATAAAGTACTGCGCTCAATCGGAAACCACACCCGCACGGCTTGTAAATCGCCACCTTCTTTTGACGTCTCCCTTCCACGTCAACGTCAAGCAGAATTCTCCAGGGCCCAAATCTAGACGCATGCGGTGCCGAAGATTATCCCGAAAGCTGTTCAGAGAAAAAAAAAAAGCTTCGAATCTTCACACGGCATCAGGAGGCGCGACCTATCATTTGTCGATCGTCCCTTTGCCACCAAAACCTTGCAGCAAAAGGTGCGCGGCAGCAGATGTGATTGGCGAAGGTGTCACTGGACACAACCAGTGACAGGCCTCGGCCCCTTTGCCATTTCACTCTCGCCCTTTTCCCGCTTTTTTGTGTTTGGCCAGCGCCTGTGGTACCGATTCCTTTTGTTGGTTCCGAAACAAAACCTTTAAACTTTGTTTCGGCGCATAACTTTTCCACCAACATTACGGAGTAGACACATACAATGTCGTCCCTCGAATTCAGATATGATATGGAATGTAGAATGATTTAAAGTCATAGGTCATTTTCAATACCGCCTGATCAGATCATGGCCTTTACACTAGTTTGATCGGCAAGATCAACTGTCTCTACACTCCGTCCAGGCCGAAGATTGTAGGGATTTGCTGGTTCCGGGTTCCACAAGTCTACCAGACTTTGCAAGTCTGCCAGACCCTCAGCCTCTCAAGTTCCAGTGCCGTTCTAGCCACCTGAATGGCAGTGGATAATATCTCTCCCTCTTTGGTCGATTGTTCGGACGTTTCAGACCCCACCGTTCTCCCCTTTTGCCGTTTCACATTCTCACGTCCCTGGCGATCGGGTCTGGTGGATGTATCCATCCGCGTGGCCTGGATGGTCTTGGGACTTTTCATTCGCGCATCTTTATTCATTTATTCATTTTTTGCCTTTAATTTCTTTAGTTCCTGAAGTGGGGGAGTCTCATGTATAAAATGTTCCCGCCTCCCTCTTTTTGAGCGTCAAGCCTTTCCTTTTTGCTCATTGTCTTGATCACTCTCCTTTTTGGGACTCCCTTTGGACCCATTCTTTCTTTTTAGTCCTGCTGGAGTATCTGCGATACTATTCAGGCACTTTCTACACAGTCTTTGACAGACTCTTTCCAATCCTTCTCTTGACAATGCGTGTTCTCTCAACTATCCTGCCCGCTCTGGGCCTGGCTTCTGTGGTCTCGGCTAAGTACAGCCTGCATGAAGATTACGGTACCAACGGTAGCTTCTTCGACAAGTTTAACTTCTTCACGGTATGTCGCGCCCAACGCGTCTCGTCCGATATCACATACTGACTCATCTTAGGACTCGGATCCCACCAACGGATACGTGAACTATGTGAGCCGTAACGACGCCCAGAGCAATGGTCTCATCAACGCCTCTACCAGCAACGGTGTGTACATCGGAGTGGACCACAGCAACACCGCCAGCAAGCCTGGTCGCAAGAGTGTCCGCCTCGAAAGCTCCAACACATACCAGCACGGCCTCGTCATCCTCGATCTCGCCCACATGCCTGGTAGCGTGTGCGGCAGCTGGCCCGCCTTCTGGATGCTAGGCTCGAACTGGCCCAAGAACGGCGAAATCGACATCATCGAAGGCGTCAACACCCAATCCCAAAACCAAATGACCCTGCACACCGCCGATGGATGTTCCATTCAAAACAGCGGTTTCAGCGGCACCCTCGACACGGACAACTGCTACGTCGATGCGAGTGGCCAGTCCGCTAACTCTGGCTGCGCTATCCAGAGCTCCGACACTAAGTCTTTCGGAAGTGGATTCAACGATGCCGGCGGTGGTGTCTACGCGACTGAATGGACTGGTTCCGCCATCTCGGTTTGGTTCTTCCCTTCTAGCTCTATCCCCAGCGACATCTCATCCGGAAGCCCCGACCCCACCGGCTGGGGAAACCCGACTGCCAAATTCGCCGGTAGCTGCGACATCGACGAGCACTTCAAGGATCTCCAAATCGTCTTCGACATCACCTTCTGCGGCGACTGGGCCGGTGAAGACAGCGTCTGGTCTTCCTCGACCTGCTCCAGCAAGGCGAGCACCTGCAACGACTACGTCCAGAACAACCCCTCCGCCTTCGAAGACACATACTGGCGTCTTAACTCTCTCAAGGTGTACCAGGAGTCCAGCTCCGGACTTGATATCGGCGTTGACGTCGATCTCGATCTGGATATCAACATCGGTAGCAACAAGCGGGCTGGCACTGCGCCTTACCTGCGCCCTGGACCTCGTCCCCAGCACCATCGTGGTCGTCGCCACGGTCACCGTCATGCCTAGATGGATTTGATGGAGGAATAGTGTTTCCGAGCGATTTCTTTTGCATTTTTGCGACCTGTACATCTCCGCGCCTGTGCTAGTCTACGGCTGGAGCGCATTTGATATGCTATGCTTTATGGGCTACGTGGGGTCTGAGACCTTTTTATGTTTGTGAATACCCCAAACTTTCGTTCAATGAACTGCATCATCTATACTTCATGTGCCTTGTAGAATTGAGTATGCTAGATTTCACCAAGTAGTCACAGTCGTAGCCCGCGGGCATGGTTTGTAGTACTACGAATATCCGGCTTTCCCATGGCTTCAAAAAAACAAAAAAAAATAACCTCGGGACGATTGTTAATCGGAGAATATACCAGGTCCCATTCCAGTCAAAGAACCAGCAATCGCTTGAATGGCAAGAAGCCAAGACCATTCATTGTCCGAATCGACAATGAACAAAGAAACCTTGGAATCTCGTGCAAAATTCTTTGAAAGCACCGCGGAGAGCAACCGATACTTCCGACATGCCCCACACGCCCAGGGACTTGGCCATCTGAAATTTTGGAACCCACCCAGGTCCAGCCCCGAGTCTAGATTCTTTCTTTTCTTCCTTTCGGTGCCATGGGTCGCCCACTCGACTCGGCCCGGACGGTCAAAAGACAGTTAACGGTTCCACGTGGGCCTGGTGAACCACAGGTACGCGTATGTAGTGCGACGGAGCCAAAGGCAACGTGCAGATATTGTCGACTTTAAACTACTGCGGCTCTTACATTATCCAGACTTTCAATAATATTTGAAATCGTCAGTCTGTCATAAGAACTAGCATTTTCTTGTCTGTGCTGCTTGATCACACTTACAATCCAAGTTAACAAAGCATGTTCGCACATGTGCCGATGGTGATTCCAAGGTTTTGCGTTCAGAATTTCAGTTCCAGAGGTAGCTCACTCGAGTTTCAATCCATGGTCCTGACTGGGTTTCTGGACCGATCTATCTTTCGCCATTGTAATCCCAGCAATTCCCATCCGGAAGGTCTGAGCTTGGCCTTGGACAACACACTTGAAGCTGTCGTGAGTACACGAGTAGATATTCTCATCGTCAAAAGGGTGGTTTTGTTCATTCCTTCCCTTCGAGATCTGGATAGGCATTGATTGCAAGTTGTTGAGAGTAATAAACACAGGACTAGCGGAGGCAATGCCAGAGTAAGGCTTCTTTCACCCATTCGGTCGCCTTCTTTGAAGGATTGTGCGTATTGCCAAGATGGATGAGCAGTTTGTTGTGCTTCCTCCTTCGGGGACAGCAGGGTCATTCGGAGCAGTGTATTGGGAATCTATGGCCATTGTAGAACCTGCTGGATTGATCTTTTAGCGGTCGCTGTGACTGGGCTCATCGGGGCAAGGATTTGGTCGTCGGATGGTGGGGTTATCATGACAATTATAGACCGCTTCTGGATGGAGGGATCGGGTGTATCGACGTTGCTTGTAATCGATTCGGTGGAAACGCCTTAGGCGAGAGGGAAGGGTTTTGAGTGACAGTGTACATCGGTCCTGCGACTCCTGCGGACGCTGGGAGGGCAGTATTCGTGTTCCTATTTCGTTATACCGTTAGAAAATGTGATCCTCGTAGCCATCCTCAGTCAACCGGTTACGGGCTGACAAATGGCGTTCATAGTCTCAGCCCTGCTTTTCGTGCAAAGTTTGCAAGGTCGAAACGGTCTGATGGTGATATTGACGGATATACATGAATGTCGATGGGAGGGTACTCAACTGATGGACTGTGGGGAAACGTTCACGGCGATATATAGGGCTGCCGTTTAGAAGGGAATCGAGTCACATGCGTAGGAGTAGATTCTGGCGATGCCCGCATTTATCCCGAGAGGAATGAGCCCTAAGTGATGTTGTAAATAGATGCTACCAACATTGATGTTGCAAACGTCACTCTTCTATCTTAATCTGTCATTAGTAAAGGTGATCCTGGAATACCACTATTGCTTACCTCTTGTCAATGGCTCAGTACGTCCCAGTCGATAGATATGGGTCTGGGGTTCTTTCCCCCTGCCCATGCGCGCTTTCACCGAGCGGGTTGACGACCTCTTGGATGACATCTTAACGGCCCACGTACATGCGGATTTTGTGCGAAAACGGCTCTGTCCTCAGGCTGCAGTGGCAATCGTCGGCTCGTGTTTGACCTGTAGCATGGTCGGTTACGGCCGTATAAAAAGCCGCCCTGGCAGATATTCATGGTTAGGAGACTGTATGTGAGGCATCAAGAGTCAGGGACCATGGTAACATACTTTATCATCATTCGGCACTTATTCATCCGCTGCACCGCCAGAGTCACACGCTCTGCGTAGCGCTTGGGTGCCTTAGGGTCCATCTCTAGGCTCGATGCGTATTGTGGCAATCGATCGCTTTCGAGATACCCCCGCGTCACGATAGATCCCCTGATGTATCCTTTCCAGGAGTTTGGTGATAGATGATGAGAGATGGAGAGAGGGATTGTGTGAGAGGGGGGGAAGAGTGTGTGAGAGAGAGAGTGTGTGTGTGAGTGAGCGAGCAACGGGCAACAAAAATCCGTTTCATCCCCTTCCTGCAATTCCACGAATTAACGAAACCAGTTGACTTCAATTCGCATGAGTAAACACATCCTTACACCCACAGGGGTTTTCACGACTCTCGGCGTCAGATCAATGGGCTTTTTTCTTACATTTACAGGGCCTGAAAGCAGAGACAAGTATTGATTTAAACTACCAAGTGATATCGTAACATTGTCTGGCAAACATTGGCGTTGCAAGCATTCCTCTATCTTAATCCACCGTTAGAAAATGTGATTCGGAAGTGCCACTATCACTTACCTTCAATCAAAGGTCCAATAGACCCCGTTAAATGGGACAGTCCCCGTTGAAAGCCTGCGATCTAGGGCGCCCCACCCACGTCGAACTATGCCTTCGCCAATGGGGTTCAGTAATTCCATTGCGACGTCTTGTCTATTGACATAAATGTGTACCGTTGCCATATTGCCCCAAACTCTCAGGGTGCAGTGACAGTCATCAACACGAGTCTGTCCCGTGGAGCGATCGGTTACCGATTCGTGGAACGAGGATCTGGGAGTTGTTTAGGAGACTGTATGCCAGGTATCAAAGCTCAGAGTGATCTTGATAACATACTTTATCAGCACGCGACGTTCTCCGAGCCGCCGCGCAGCAGCATAGGCAGCTCGCTCCGTGTAGCGTTTTAGAGCCGCAGGATCCATACCTAGGATCGAGGCCTGTTCGGCCAATCGCTGTTGCGCAGGACGAGCCCATACCACGGTGATTTCTGAGAGGCGTCCGCGCCAGGCGTCTGGTTCAAGATGCCGAACCATGGTAGAGATGCAAGTATGGATACAAGTAGAGATGCAAGTAGAGATGCAAGTACAAGTAGAGATGCAAGTACAAGTAGAGATGCAAGTACAAGTAGAGATGCAAGTAGAGATGCAAGTAGAGATGGTGTACTTGAGATGTAAAATCGATTTATTTGAGATGATTGGAAGTAAGTGAGCTGAAGTATGAGTGCGAGCAAACAAGAAGTCATCTGACGGAGAGAAGTCATCTACATAAGGAGGAGCACAGATCTCACCTCGGGACTCCCCAAGATATGATCAACCTACTTTCTCCAAATCTCTCTTTCGGGGTGTGGTATGCCTATGCTGATACAAGGCCGCGCTTTAGATCGAAACATCGCTCTGAACGTACCACTGATTAAGACCCCCAAGGAGTAGAAACCCTTCTGCTCTTCGAGCACTATCTAGACCCAGATACCGGGCAATCGAACTTACAATCTTAGCCAAGGTTGTCTATTGCGGCCCTGGAGACGAAACATTTTGATGAGGTGCCATAGAAACCTGAGACTGTAGACAAGCCGGGATGATATGGAGAAGAGGGACACAGCCTCACGCTCGCACACTGACTTCCTCATTTTACCTTTTCTCAGTTGCACCTTTTAGTTCCACCCAATCTCCCTTGCTCTCAATTACTCTCACTTAATGACATGCGCTCTCTCATACCTCGTCCTTTAACCCCATCAGTGAAAACAAACACCCTACCATGGGATCAAACTCATCTGGTATCCCGACTAATAGCCGGCAAGGTTACATCGATGGCATCTTTATCGAATGGACTGACTGGGCCCTTGCACGAATGATCGCAGAATCAAACCAGTTTGACGTGCATCATGGGCTGATGAAACACTACGTGGAAGGCGTGGCCGTCTCGTTTGCTTCGCGTAAGAAAAAGAAAAAAGTGACGATACTGTAAGTGGTCACCATGATGATGGCGATTCTGACTACCACCATTCACCTTGATTTCGCCGCCCTCTGCAGCCTTGTCACGTTCCACGCTATCACACCCGCCCAGCTACGCGCCGAACGCCCAGTGAAGAGGCGCCGTACAGATAACGATAGCACCTCTGACGACAATGCCGCTGACCCCAATTCCGCTGACCCTTTACTTTACAACCACCAACACAGCCACGGGAGAGATTCTTCCGGACAGCTGCCATTGCACTGTCCGCTGCTCACGCCGGACTGCACATATCTACATTTCGAAAGAATATGTTATCAATGAAGTTCCGAATGTCATATCGGAAACTATCGTGAGGAAGAGGCACCGAAAATTCCAATGAAGAACTCTCCGCTGCAGCTAAGCCCGTCTCAAGGATGGTAGAAACTTCCTGCGAAGAAAGTGTACGAACATGAATATTGAATTTGTTTTCCGTCCTAGCAGACATAAGAAAGGTGTATATATCCTTAGCACAGTGTATTCTGAGTAGATAAAACTCTCCAAATCCTATTCCCTGCATCCCAAAAAAGGGATCAACAATCATTCTCTCATAGGTACATACAAACAACCTTGGAAGGTTCCCCATCATTTACCACCATTAAAGCAGCTATCCTATCATGGAATCAAATCTACCTAACATCCCAGCTGATAGCCTCGAGGGATACACTGATGGTATCAGCGAAACGAGAAATTCTGGTTCACGTCTGGTCTGGTCCTTGCCCCAACAAATGTGAAGTCATCTACACCAGCAAGCGTCCAAGTGATTACTCGCTCAAGCCCAAGAAAGGCAAGAACGCGCCATCGATATGGGATTGGGGTTCCATGAAAATGAAGCTGCCTTCGTACGCGAAGGAGGACACTGATATGGTACTGGTGATGGAAGGTGATAGACCAGGATACATTGCTATGCGGCTAACTCCCGGATTCTCCGAGAGTTTAAAGAAGCAGACGACCCGCCAAAGACCCAAGGCAATTGAGGATGTCGTCTCTATCAAGTGGACTCGCTTGGCCCTCAAGTAAATGACTGCAGAATCGAGCCAATTTGACATGCACCCCCTGCGTCAATGGAGAAATACGCTTCTGAGCAGGTATAAGTTGAAGGTTTCCATTCCTGGCAGGCCAAATGGCCAGAGAGACTGTTGAGCGGGACCTTGTTTGCTCTATAATGTACAAGTTGTTTATCTTCCGCCCAGAAAAGCGTCAAACTGCAACACAGCTTCTGCAGGACTCTTTATTTACGGTATTGAATACAGTTGCTGATGGCAATAAACACGATATATGCCAATTATATGCGCCAAGGGGGCATCGCTATGCCATTAGCCTTGCTAGTTCTTGGCCATGCATACAAGTCTATCTTTGCCGCCCCCATAACAAAAGAATAATACTGTCAATCTCTCATGTCTTGAGTCCCGCAGTAGTTTCTGCCATGTGTACCTATTCCCCGGGCATGTTCCCGCAGGACCTCTGCCCGAAGGGCGATGGGCTGAAGTAGCATACTTCATAGGCGTTTTCGCGTAGTCTCTTATGTCGTGAGTTTCGGTCTGCAGTTTTCTGCGGGTGGTCAATGGGATCGGCGAATGAGTGCCAGTTTTGGGTCCAACCGCCTTTCCATTGGCGGTTCATTTGTTTGAATATGGCCTCCTTCTTAAGCCTCAGCATGTTGCCGCTGGTATTGGGCTTCCAATCCTTCAGGGCAAGTTCCTGGAGAAGTAAATGTTTAGACAAAAGATCAATCACCTTAGAGATGAATAACAAGCACATACGTAACGGTTAAGTGATCAGCCATTTGAATTACTATTCGATTTACTTGTTTTTACATCTCATAAAAGCAGAGGATGGGCAGAGGGCTCTGCCAGGAGTCGTGGCCGCCATTTATCGACAGTCATGCAATGAGTGAGCAATGAATCTCCAGAATAGAGATCGCCAAACGAATTAAACCCCTAATTTCGAATTAATATCCCTTTCCATGACTCTTCCCATGCCATTGACCGAGGCTATCCAAAAGTTAGTCGATGTCCGTTATCAGCCTCAAAAACGGGGCATTCCATCGGCCCACGGGCACATGATAGTACTTACAGGGCTTTCTCCCACGCCTTCGACTCACTTCGCCTCCTCGAACGTCCATTTGTAGAAGGAAGAACCGGCGATTTGATCACATTGAAGTTGCAGAGAAGGTCTTCCGAGATGGTCATGATAGCTCCCCAGTTATCGAATTCGCCACAGTACTTAAGACACGTCAGAACACAGTTTCTTCTTATGGATTTCAATTAGGATATGGACTCACATTTGGTGCAGAGAAGATTGTCACGAGACTCCGATCCCCGAAGAACTCATAGCCCGTTTCAACAACCATGTGCGATCGGCATACCAAATCCAAGCCATGGCGTTTCAAGAAATTGGCAACGACCTTCCTTCCAAAAGTCCAGCTGACACCCCGATCGTCATTCGGTCCCCAGTCTTTGATATTAGCAGGATCACTCCAGAGAAGGTCGGTTAGAAGGCCCTGGCCGGGGATCTCGGTCGGGCGAACAATGTTTCGAATATCATTCAGATCCATCAAGTTGGGCGATAGACCACCGTGAACACAAAAGATTTTCTCCGCCACGACAGCCGCGATGGGGAGACAGTTAAACACGTCTGTGAATGTCTTCCAGACCTTGATACTGGATCTGCGCTTGCACTCGTCGTGGAAGCCGTAGATGCGGGAGATATTGGCGCATTCGTGGTTGCCTCGGAGGAGGAAGAAGGTTTCGGGGTATTTAAGCTTGTAACATAGAAGCAAAAGTATAGTTTCCAGGCTTTGTTTTCCTCGGTCGACGTAATCGCCCAGGAAAAGGTAATTAGTTGTGGATGGGTATCCAGACTGCTCGAAGATGCGCAGTAGATCCGGGTATTGGCCGTGGATATCGCCGACTATATGAACTGGGGCATTGAGCTCCAGGAGTACTGGCTGGGAGAGAAATATATTGCGGGCCATTGAGCAGATGGCTAGGACCTCGGTGGGTTCGAGGCAGAATTTCTTTGTAGGTTTTGAATCTCCGGCTTGTAGGAGTCGGGCGATCATATCGTCTAGATCGACGGAGGCTCGCCTATTTAAACCGTCTCGCGAGGAGTCGTCCCAGATGATGGAATCGAGGTTGAATGGATTTTGTTTACGCAGAATGGATTCGTTTGCAACTGAAGTGTCTGAAGCTGATCGTTCGTGTTTGGGCGCCTCTGTCACTGGAGCAAGCTCTTTCTGTTGAAGCTTTTCGTCGACATCGCTAGCTATATTTGTGAATGGTGGCGGATTGTCTTGCTTTTCGAGTACGGGCGGTTGGTTCGCTTCAATGGGCGGATTCGATGAGTTCGACGCGGGTGCATTATCTGGCTTGCTGGATCTGCGTAAATGATAGCTTCCTCTCCGGAGAAAGTCGACAAATGAAGATTTAGGTGAACTGGGGCTGGAGCTTTCTTCAGGAAGCACACGTTGCTCGGCATAGTCGACTTCCATCTTGGCGTGCAGGTAGGTTGACAAGATTGAAATTTCGAAAGTCGGAGTTTGGAAGAAGACCAGTCAAAGTTTGACAGAACTCTTCGTTAACTTTGTTAACTCAAATTTAGTTTTCTCCGTGAGCGGATTCCAGGCAGCTGAGTAGCTCCGCCGCATGGTTTGGCCACCGAGTGCTGAAAATCGAGTTTCTGGGCAGACCAAAAGGGCACTACTAAAATAGCGTCATTCTTTTGCCTTCCTGGGGGCTGTGATCTTCCTATTCATCCACTAGAGCGGGCATATAGGAGCGGGGGTTCTTGGCAGACTACGCAAGTGGTGTTGAAACGTTCTAATTGCCTCGTACAACGTTGCATGTTGAGGTAATCTGACTCGATGACCTCATGACTTTCTTGTTTATGTTTACCATTAGATTTACTTTTGATAGCATAGCCATCTTCTCTCAAGGTTATAGTTTATCTTCATTTGAGCACACGAGAGGAATTTCGAGGGGGAAAAGGCCAAGCCTTCAGGGATGACACGTGAAGTGGCTAGACCTTCCGAGGCCGAAATGCGGAGAGAACACACGATTGGACACGATTGGACACGATTGGACACGGTAATATATGTACTTGAATATGAGCTATGTATTTGACATTAACATTAATTTTGAAAACAATCATGCAAGACTTCCTTAAGGTTTGAATCCAAGCACATCCCGCTGATCATCCGTGAGGCGACCCCACTCCAGCAGAAGCCGGAAGAAGTAGATCTCCATGTCC
The DNA here is from genome assembly GCA_026122735.1 of Penicillium bialowiezense. Taxonomy (NCBI): domain Eukaryota; kingdom Fungi; phylum Ascomycota; class Eurotiomycetes; order Eurotiales; family Aspergillaceae; genus Penicillium; species Penicillium bialowiezense. The sequence continues at coordinate 4,359,893 of JAKZFB010000002.1, forward strand.
TCCTTGCGGAGTGCGGTTTGCGCCCACTTGCGCCCTTCTTCGGCAATCCATTTGCCCTGCTGGTCATGACTCTTCATGCGAGCCCTTGGTGCGTCAGGACCCCGCTGATCTGACGCAGGGGCGGGTACACCCGCAAAGTACGCAAGGGTACTCCACATGCCGTGGAGGCGGATATCAATGGGCACGAAATGCAGCCAGGAAGAAACGCGCGGGTCGAACCATTGCCGGAAAAGACCGGTCTTGAACGGAAGACTGTGACTGTGCAAGAATGGAAGGAAGCGACCGCTGAAGCCGGCACCGTCCAGATCGAAGAGGTAGCGATGAGACCAGTGAGCCTGGAAGTCGGCCCAGCCTACCGTCCCCATTTCGCTTGCTTGCTCTTCGCAGTCGTCGCAGCGCACGATGGGGTTGGCAAGGTGGACGGCAGTTTGGAGTTGGAGCTCCTCGGTTGGGGCGGCGCCGTCCATGATCTCGTAGCGATAGGAGCCGTCGTGTGTGGGGAGCAGAACAGAGACTTGGTTGTTCGTATTGTTGTTGATGAGATGCGCAAAGCGCTGTCGGGGCATGCCTTTCCATTCTCCGAAACGGCTGACACCTTCGGATGTGCTGCCGACCCAGTAAAGGGAGTTTTCCTTGTGTCCATATTCCGGATCTGGATGCTCACTTGTAGGTTCATACTTGACCTTGTCGATATAATTCCATGGGCTAGGGAAAAGGATGTCGTTGAATCCGGCTAGAGCACTCTGGCTGAACACAGGGATGAGTTCCTGGGAGACCTTGAATGAGGCGGGCGATATCAACAAGCCATGCAAGAATGCAAGGTCAGGTTGATGACAGATGTCCGAGGCAATGTTGAAATCCAATGGGAATTGGCCCATGGAGTGAGGTGCTGTACATGACAAGCAGATGTCGCGACGGTTCCAGATTCGCTGGGAGCGGGCCTTGGACGAGGGAGGACAAATGGCACCAACGTAGGGGTCAAATACTCCTCTCCAGGCTCCATCCGTAAACACTGTGATGTTGGTTTGATCGGCGGGTTCAATTGGGGCCCAGCCCTCTTCGCGGTTGGATGACCAACCGTTTACTGCGTGCTCTTCGGGGACCATATTTTGCATCTGAGCCTGTCGGGTGAGACCAGAAACCTTTTCCCAGGGAACCGCGACTCGTGGCTCGTCGTTCAAATTGAACACCAAGTCCATATCGGGAAGATGTTTGACGAACTTCTCCATCATATCTGCAGCACCCTGGATCATCCATGCATGTGTCGGCTTGATTCCTTCCTGCACCAAAGCCGTACCATTGCGGATTCTGATACCACCGAGATCGTTGAAAGGGTTGGTAGCTAATTCGTGGGTCATTGCTCGAATGTGCTCCGGGGCGACGGCGCGGAAGGGAAGCAGATCGTGGTGAATCTGATCGAAATCGTCGATTACAGCCGATGATCGACTAGTGGCATAGTGGTACCATTTATCAAAGCCCCTAGATTAGTTAGCCAGGTCAGGAAGTCATTGCAGGGGCGAAAGCTTACGGTGGAGGGTGTTGATCATATCTCCTCCGATACTCCCAAACGGCATCTCCTAGGCTCTTGCTGCTAGAAGCTTGTGCCATGAAGTTGTCGTGCTGAATCCTGCCCTCGTGGATAAGGAAGTCGATAGGGTGCATATGAGCGGACCGGTGCTTGTTAACCGCAAAGAATAGCCCAATCGCACTGAGTAAGAGGAACAGTGCTTGGATTGCGATGTTCGTGCGGTAAAGCGGTTTCGACTCTTCGTCGTGCACAATTCGTGCGAGGAGAAAGAGAACAGCACCAGTCAACGAAGCGGCAAACGGCAGAATAGCGTGCGTCAAGGATATGAACGGGAATTGCAATGGGCCACCGGTTAATGCCGACAGAGAAGAGAAATAGATGATCATGAAACCACCGATGATGGAGATTCCCAGGATATCGAAGTGCGGCAACTAAAGAACATTAGCCCGGGTCGCAAGATTCCAATCGAAAAGCCACGAACCATGTGCCACGCAGACACGATCAGCAGTATTACTAGAATGGACTGGCTGAAAGCCCCGCGAGAGTACTCCAGGTCCAACATGGGTTGTCCTGCAAGCTCAGGAGAACTGTTGGGCACCCAATACGAGAGAACACTCCAAACGAAAGAGACACCCTGTGGAGATTGTTAATATGAGTACTTCGGGGATCTCGGGGTATGCTACTTACCAGGAGACCAGCTCCAAGGAACACCAATGCCCGTTTTCTCCGCGCATCGTCAAATTGGCCGCCGATTCTGCACAGTTCGGCGATTCCAATGAGCAATGCAGAGTCCGCTAGGAGATTGAAGGCTTTGATGGATTGCAGTTTCGATGCGCCATTCGTCACCACTGGGCAAATGTAGGATGACCGTGCGCCAGCCAGGAGCGATGAAGCCAAAAGTCCACCTACTGACAAGAAGAACGCGGCGATCACACCTCGGAAGCGACTTTGGGTCAAATAATAGAACCCGCGGCGCGATACCGAATATGTTACCTGCAGTGGCAAGTTTTGGAACTGCTGCACAGGCACATATTTTTCCGTTTGCTGAGACCGCTGGTTGCGCCAGAAGTCGTAGAGGGAGATAACGAAGGGAATCGCGTACTATCCAGGGAAATGTGTCAGTCGCATTGGTCATGCCCCGGTTGCCACGAAACAGCTACTCACAGCATATCCGGCGGGCGCGCATTCAGTGTTGCGGGTCACTTGGCGGAATGATTCGATCCGCGCGCCACATAGAGCCAGAAGTAGAGCAACTTTCATCCACCAAGACTGGAACCGTAGTCGAGGGCGAGTCTCGACGTCGCCGAGTGGGAACGAGGAGCTCGATGCGCGGGAAGGGAGCTCAAATTGCTCTGCGAGAGGAATGCCCGGTCGTTTGCTTGTTGGTGACGACGGTGTCGCCGACACTGATATGAAGCGACTCCATGTCAAGAAAGTAATTCCGGTGAGGAAGCACACTAGGACAGATGTACTGATCGGTCGGTCTGGATGGTCGCCACCGTTAGAATAGTTCTATCAAGTGGTGCTCCGGCGACTTACCAAAAGCAAACGTAGTGTTGTAGGAGGTCGTGAGGAACAGCGAGCTAAGAATGAATGTTCTACCCAAAAGTAATGACGGTTAGCTTGAGCTTCCTATTTGCAGGACATGGCGGGAAACTCACCCCACGGAGACCTTCAGACCGAGGTCGGGAGATAATTGGACCATTTTGCGCCCAATTTTATGACTTCAAGGTGTCCCAGTCCATCGCGTACTCGAGTTGAATGCTGAAAGGGAAAAATCTATGACATGAATAGAAACAGCCTCGTGTGGATCAGGGGATTGACATTGCTCGAAACATGGCAAAAAGCAGGGTAGGCTAGGAGGGCCCTGAGATCCGTCCGCGGCTAATAAGAGGCATCCGGAGCGCTGATCCATTAGGGTTGCGTCAACGCGGGCTGTCTGGACATTCGCGCAACGCAACCACGGACCTTGGATGGGTATTAGCGCAGGGTATAGAAACGTGAGCCAATGATGAGTGGTGGAATAGCTCCAGCCACCGTTGCCCGATCTCTTATCCTGTCTTAGTCCATTAGCCGCTTTGGTTCTGGGGAATAACAGGGCTGGTCAGCGAGAAATGCCGGGCCGATCAGCGTCCAGAATCAAGCCTTGGTCGGCCTGCCGACCCACATAGTGTCCCAGAAACGTCATGTTGCAGTGGTTTTCATTTACTCGTATCGTGCAGCATCCCCCGCCACATGAGCCCCTGTGAAAGGAAGTCTCACGCACTTGCGTTGGGATCCAGCCAAGAGCTGGTACACGCGTCATAAGGCCAAGATGGCTTGGAAGCTTGGAAAGCCGCTGCAATGCATTGAAATAAAGATAGCCGGGGGATCCATGGGCCTGCGCCAATGAGCGCACCGGTGGGAGAAAAGGGTCACGCGCTACACCGCATCTGGCTTAGCGTAGTTATACCGTATATGGAAGGGATCTACTTCAACTGACAAGCGCGGATCTTTAATTCTCCGGCTCCGCAAAGTCCCTACACTCCGTAGGGGAGTATACACGCTACCTCCCATTGACACCTGGGCATGGGTGAGTTATTGCTTGATGATAACAAGCTGTGCATAGTCCTGTGGCTTGCAAGCTACGATGACGTGTGTGCCGCTTTTCTACGTTTAAGAGACGATCATGTTTCAGAGCAGGAATTCCGTGTTTGAAACTCGCTGGCATGAACTCCTCGCCCTGTTCACGAATACATCTGTCATTGGACCTCATGTTCACCTGGGCAGTCCCCTAGAAAGATTAACTGCTGATCTCTAGGATCTGTCCGTTGGCAGGGATACTATGAGTACTTCGACCTCAGACTCATTTGTTTGAGATCTAATCATAAAAGCCACTGTGGACAATATGATATTGTGAAAGCAGCAAAGTGGAGTCTGAAAACATATCCAAGTTTATTTTATAAAACCTTGGAAATCGGTGAGGCTGAAAAGTGGATTCCAATTTGAGTACTGCTGGATATTGCCTGCTTTTATCACATCAGTGCTGTGTAAAACCTTGGAAGTCTGAGAGGAAAAAAAAGGTATTAACAGTGGGCGGAGCAACTTGGGGGCATGTCAATAGTGCAGCTACGTTTAATAAAAGCGAGAAGGGGGAGTCGAACCGGTGATGTCGACAAAAATATTCCACCTGCTGTCCGGCCAGCAGGGCATATATTTTCTTGGGGCCAGAGGTTGGCTTCTCGACGGGGAATTTGGGGTGGCCAGCCCCACGTTCGCCAATAGGCTATCCCACCCACCTGTTGGCAGTCTATTGTGCTCTCTGCCTTTGTTTTCACCTCGTTTAAGCGCCTGAAATATGAGTACAACCCTTCCTCTATGATGTCAAACTAGACACGATGACAGTACGCTGAGCACAACGTCATACTGTATTTCGGAATGTCTGGACCGTCCGGGATATACCGATCTTATATTCGCCTCAGTATTGGAAAATGACTGGGCAGATTGAAGCTAGAAAGGGAAGATAATTTGATGGATACGATAGTGGATCCTGGAGTATAACGAAGGCGGTGAATGCTAGCTAGGCGGAGTCTGTGGGCAATATCATTTTTTTTCCTAGCCGCATTTTTGGTCGCAAGCAAGAGTGTTTTGCCAATCAATACCGATCCACACCTCGCCATGCCTCGTAAGGCAATTGACTCGCGGATTCCCGCTCTCATCCGAAATGGTGTTCAGGAGAAGAAGCGCAGCTTCTTCGTGGTTGTCGGCGATCACGCTAAGGATGTGATCGTTCACCTGCACTACATCATGTCCAGCGTGGATGTGAAGCAGAACAAGTCGGTGCTGTGGGCCTACAAGAAGGACCTGCTCAACTTCTCGAGTCACCGCAAGAAGCGCGAAGCGAAGATCAAGAAGGAGGTCAAGCGTGGCATTCGCGAACCCAACCAGGAAGACCCGTTCGAGCTTTTCATCACTCTCAACCAAATCCGCTATGTCTACTACAAGGAAACTGAGAAGATTTTGGGTAACACCTACGGAATGTGTGTGCTGCAGGACTTCGAGGCCATGACCCCCAACCTGCTCGCTCGCACCGTCGAGACCGTCGAGGGTGGTGGTATGGTCATTCTGTTGCTCAAGAGCATGACCAGTTTGAAGCAACTTTACACCATGTCCATGGACATTCACTCAAGATACCGAACCGAAGCCCACGACGACGTTGTCGCCCGTTTCAACGAGCGTTTCATCCTGTCTCTGGGAAGCTGTGATTCCTGTCTTGTGGTCGACGACGAGCTGAACGTGCTGCCCATCTCTGGCGGCAAGACCGTCAAGCCTCTCCCCGCCCCCGAATCCACCGATGATACTGTTACTGGAACCAAGAAGGAGTTGAAGGAAATCAAGGAGAGCTTGGCCGACGCACAGCCCGTGGGCCCTCTGCTCAACTTGGCCCGCACCACCGATCAGGCCAAGGCCCTTCTCACTTTCGTTGATGCGATCGCTGAGAAGACTCTCAAGAGCACTGTTGCCTTGACTGCTGGTCGTGGACGCGGAAAGTCCGCCGCTCTCGGTGTCGCTATTGCTGCAGCCATCGCACACGGATACAGCAACATCTTCATTACTTCCCCCAGCCCGGAGAACTTGAAGACTCTCTTCGAGTTCATTTTCAAGGGTTTCGATGCTCTTGGCTACCTTGATCACATTGACTACACTATTCTGCAATCCACCAACCCCGATTTCAACAAGGCAGTCGTCCGCGTCAACATCCACCGCAACCACCGTCAAACTATCCAGTACATCCAACCCCAGGATGCACATGTTCTGGGCCAGGCTGAGCTTCTGGTCATTGATGAAGCCGCCGCTATTCCCTTGCCCTTGGTGCGAAAGCTCATGGGACCTTACCTGGTCTTCATGTCGTCCACTATCAACGGATACGAAGGCACGGGCCGGTCCCTGTCTTTGAAGCTGATCCAGCAACTTCGCGAGCAGTCCCGCAGCGGAGCGCAGGCAGCTGACACCGACGTCGCTGACCGCAGCACTGGAAAGTCTGCCAAGTCTACCGACAAGAACCTCACTGGCCGCAGCTTGCGGGAGATCACTCTCGCAGAGCCCATTCGTTACGCGCCCGGTGACTCGGTTGAGAAGTGGTTGAACAAGGTCCTCTGCCTTGACGCAACCCTCCCCAAGTCGCGCATGAACACACAAGGCTGCCCCCACCCCTCCCAGTGCCAGCTGCTTCAGGTCAACCGTGACACTCTGTTCTCCTTCCACCCTGTTTCAGAGAAGTTCTTGCAGCAGATGATGGCGCTTTACGTCGCCAGTCACTACAAGAACACCCCCAACGACCTGCAGCTCATGAGTGACGCTCCCGCTCACCAGCTCTACGTCCTTGTTCCTCCTATCGATGAGGAGGCTACCAAGTTGCCCGAGCCCCTTTGTGTGATTCAGGTCGCCCTTGAGGGTCGCATCAGTCGCCAGAGTGTGCTCAACAGTCTGAGCCGTGGCCAGCGCGCCGGAGGTGATCTGATCCCCTGGTTGGTCAGCCAGCAGTTCCAGGACGAGAACTTCGCCAGTCTCTCTGGTGCTCGTGTGGTCCGTATCGCTACCAACCCCGAATACATGGGCATGGGTTACGGATCCCGCGCCATGGAGCTCCTCGTCGACTTCTTCGAGGGCAAGTTCACCAACTTGGAGGAGAACAGCACCGCTGCCGAAGAGGAAATGGTCCGCGTTACAGACGAGGAGCTCGCCAGCTCCAGCCTTCTGGACGACAACGTCCAAGTTCGCGACATCCGTAGCATGCCCCCCTTGTTCGGCAAGCTGTCTGAGCGTCGTCCCGATGCGCTGGACTACATCGGTGTCAGCTACGGTCTGACATCGTCCCTTCACAAGTTCTGGAAGCGCGGCTCTTTCCACCCCGTTTACCTGCGCCAGACTCCCAACGAACTCACCGGCGAGCACTCATGCGTCATGGTTCGCACCCTGTCCACCGCTGAAACCGACGATGCTTGGTTGAGCGCCTACACTCGCGATTTCCACAAGCGTTTCCTCTCCCTTCTGTCCTACCAGTTCGGCCAGTTCCCATCTGTTCTATCATTGAGCATTTGTGAGTCCGCCAACTCCGGTGCCAAGAAGGACCCGAAGTTCAAGCCCCGCCTGCTGAAGAAGAGCGATCTGGATGATCAGTTCTCTCCCTTCGATCTCAAGCGTCTTGACAGCTACGCCAACAACCTTTTGGATTACCACGTCATTCTCGATATGGTCCCCATTCTTTCTGAATTCTACTTCAGCAACCGTCTGGATGGCAAGGTCAGCCTCTCTGGTGTTCAGCAATCCATTCTGCTCGCCATCGGTCTGCAGCACAAGAACCTCGACGATCTCGAGAAGGAATTGAACCTCCCCTCGTCTCAACTCCTCGCTATGTTCCTCAAGATTATCCGCAAGATCTCCACCCACTTCCGCGCCCTGGTCGAAAAGAGCATCGAGGATACCCTCCCTGCTAAGAAGCAGGCTCTCGTGACCTCCGCCGCTCACGACGATGAGCCCGAGGCCAAGCTGCAGCCGCTGTCCATCAGCCTGGAAGACGAACTCCGCGAAGGAGGCAAGAAGATCGATGAGGAGATGCGCGCCAAGCAGCGCGCCATGGCCGAGTCGAACCCGTAAGTCACACGAAGCCTCACATAATCCGAAACAACAATAACTGATTCCCAGCCAGTGATGAGAAAGATAGCTCCAAGCCGTCCAAGCGCAAGAAGGTCGAGACCGCGCGCGATATCTACGATAAGGAGATCGACTCTAAGAGACAGAAGATCATCAAGAAGGGCACCGAGGGTCGCAAAAAGCGTTGAATGTTGTATTTATGTCTGCATTTGTGTTCGGTGTTTGGTTTGGGTCTCGATAACTAACTTTGTCCGCCTTGAATATGTGGATCATTGTATTTCATTCTTACATAAATGACCATTTCTTTGGTATTTCTTATTCAGACCTCCTTTGTACATCTATAGCTACGCCCCGGCCCAAAATGGGACTCCCATTCGCCCAATTTTGACTTATAACTGCGACCTCTCTCACGAGTCAATGATCCCGAGATCCTACCTACTGTTTCTGCTTCAATATACCACTTCCACGGTTTCTACCGTTTTCTAATATCCCAGCTATACAGCACTCTAATCGTTTATTGGTGGCGGCTTCAGGTTCGGCCAATCGACTTGGAAATCGAGTCCCTGGTGTTTTCCCACCCCCGGCCGTCTCCAGGGCTCAAAGGAAGTCCCCCTCTGGGACCACCGATATGCCAACACCCAGGCAAGGGGCCTTGAGGTGCCTCTATAACATCATGGCGTGAGAATGACGCCTTCCGGTTCGGAATTTTAAACCGACCCAGCTGTCATCGAGTGGCTCGGCGATGTCAAGCCCCATCTACGCCGTTTGCCCTTTTCTCTTTTCTCTAATATGAAGCTGCTGCCCTGGACCCTCGGAGCCTTGAGAAGTCCGAGCCGAATGAACGCAATTGCCAGCATGCCCTAGGGCCGCCCAGTTATTCGACCTACTTCCAACGGCTCCTTCAAGATAAGCACAAAATTTTGACAGTAGTGCTGGTATCTGGGACCTGTGGACAAGGGCAGCGGGCCTCCTTCAACTTCAAAGTCAGTCAATATAGCTTGCGAAGAAGCCCATTCCACAGAATCTCCAAGGATCAAGTCTGAAATCCGAATTCGAAGGCTTAATGGTGACTGGCACAGAAGACGGCATCGAATGGTGACTGTGGATTGTGGCCAATCTAAACACACAATCGCGCATACGGGTCGCTTGCTAGCTCTACATTTAGCAGCCATTGCGATGGTTGGGAAGCGTATATCATACTCAAGCGTGCAGGCCCCCAGACAAGAACCGTCTCAAGGTTGATCAGAATTCAGCAGCACCAACTAGCGCGTGGACCGTCGAGTTACGTGAGTGATGGGTGAAGTTAGATAGTGTAATGGGGAAACAGCGCCACTTCGCATGCGCTACAAGGGTCAGAAATGGTATTTCTAGTCTCTCATTCGCATAGCATAGCAATCAAGCATCCTACATATCCCTGAAAAACATCATCTATTCCCTATTTCGGTCAATCAGGGGGTCTGCTTCCATCCCCATGACCCCCGTTGAGCGCTGAGCTCCCCCATCATCTCGTCTGCGATGTCAGACCGCCAGCGCGCTCTTCCCACTTCAATACTTCCCCCCCTGATAAATCGACCGTCCCCTTGTCGAGATACCAAACACATATCCGAGAATCCATCACATCGTATCATAGTATCACCCGAATCATCATAACAGCAAACTGATCTGAACTGATAGCCCCGGCGGCGCAATACTGGTGGCCCCGGCGGTCTAACTGACATAGCCCCGGCGACGCAAGACTGGTGGCCCCGGCGGTCTAAACTGATGCCACTCCGTATAGTGGACTTGAAACGAATAACTGAGACTGTATCGACGATTGGAGGTGAGGTTTGATCGAGTATGATGGATTCTCCGGACGGGAATACTCCCCCAGCTCTTGTAGAGCTGGTCAACGATGCCTCCCTGCATCGGTCGCCGATGAGGCGGGGGCGCACCTGTTGGCGAGCCAGGTACGCCACTGGGAGACAGTGAGCTCTACAAAAGGAAGGCCCTGGGGGAGTGGAGGAGGGAAGATGCCTGGGTTGTAGAACTAGCGGTCTGCGGGCATATATAGGGCGCTGATATCACATGACTAGTATACAGATCACAATAGGTGACGTGTCTAAGGACTTTGAGCAAAGTCTATCATCAAAATGACCTGTCTCAAATCACTGCTTGGAAGCCTAACTAAATAACGATTGAAAGATCAGTTTGTTCCGAGGTTTTCAGGAAATTGGAATGATTGTGGCCGCGTTCATGCACGGCTCTCGGCATAGACTATGTAGTTTCCTCTCGGCACACTTGTAGGGAATTCAACTGAAATATGCTTCGATGCTGCTGTTTCAGTTCAAAGCTCATCATGCTCAACCGTCTTCTCTTCAACATCATCCTCTTCCGCTTCGGCGGCCTCGGCGGCCTCGGCATCTGCCTCAGGTTCCTTAGCCTCAGCCTCAGCACCGATAATAATGCCCTCAGGCAACTTCTCCTTCGCGCCCTCTCCAAGACGAATTCCATCAATCCAAGATTCAACTGCAACAGCGCCGAACTCCTCGGCACTGTAGCGGCGCCACCATCCACGACGAGCATTCAGCGCGATAAGCTGAACGCTCTGGGCATCATCGGCAGCCAATCCCAACGCCTCGCGCAGGATCGTAGAGCCACTGTTGATGGCAGGCACCGCATACAAGGGGAACAGGTGGGCACCGCGCTGGGCATGCTTGTGTGCAATGTCAGCAAGGCTGGCAAGAGCATCTGTGGCAGACTGGGGAAGCGCGGCGTCAGGTTCGCTCGCTCCTGGGAGGAGAGCAAGAACACAAGTGCCGGATTTCGGTGCGAGACAGGAAGCTTCAACGGATTCGGGTGTGGAAAGGGTGGGGATAGGGGGCGCAGGAATGGGCACGTGTGCAGGCTTGAAAGAGGGATCTGTGGAGTCCTGGTCCTGAGAGGCAGTGGGGTTGATATCGGGCTCATCGGCGACAGAAGTAGGCTTAGAAGCGGGCTTGGACTTCTGCTTGGGCTTGGGCTTGGGCTTGGAGTCTGAGGCAGCGCGACCCAAGGCGTCTGGGTTGGGTTTCGCCGCTTGGCTGAGGAATTCGGTGATGGGCTTCTTCTTCAGGTCGCCTTCGTAGATCTTGGGTTCAGCGTCGGGGCCGGTGATGAGGACCAGTGCGGGGACATCGGTCACTCCGAATTTCTTCACTGAGGCTGCTTCCTTGTTTCGGACTTGAGCGATGTCAATCGCACCAAGGAAGTCAATTGCCAACGCACGGATGAGCGTGCTGGTTGTGCCCTTCTCGGTGAAGAGAATCGCCTTGGGTCGGTCCTCATCCTGTCCGAGCCAGTTGTCCAGGTCCTTGTCCGAGGCGCGCTTGACGTGATTGGGGATGTGGTCGACGACCGCGTCGACGATGCCCTTGGCGGTACGCGCGCCTTTGTAATCCTCCACACGAGGTTTTCCGGCCTTCTTGGTGGGAGTCACGATCTTCAGGGTTGGGAAGCCCTGCACGCCCATCTGCCCGCAGAAGGGTTTGTTTTCGTCCTCATCGCAGTTGATTGCGGCGACTTTCGCGAGTCCGTCGAGGTTCTTGGCGGCCTTTTCGTAGGCGGGTTTGAGGCTCTGGCAGTGACCGCACCAGGGGGCGTAGAATCTGAGAAGAAAAATGTGAGTACGTTGCGTTGCGGAGGAACCTCGGTATGATAGCTATCGTGCGGCGCGGGATAGCTTACTCAACGATCTATGGAGCCACACGTTAGTCAATTACGCAAGGTTGGTGGTGAAGTGACTCACTGAAGTGTAATTTGATTTTGCGATGAGCGAGTTGTAGGTCTTGGGGTTTAGCTGGAGCACCGGCGAGTTCTTGGTGTAAATGCCATCGGCGTTAACAGGCAACGCCGCGAAGAGCGACGCGACGAATAGAAGGCTTGCACTGGGCAGCATGATCGCAAAACAATGTTCAGATACAAGTAATCACAAAGTAGGGCGAGTGGAAGACTCTGGTATGCGGAAGAGTCCAACAAGTCCCAAGGGTCCAAATTGACATCAGGCAAGGTGTCCTGAAGCTCTTGGCGCGCGGAGTGTATTTCTATAGCGCCGACAACTATACAATTTGAATCCCCGGGTTTTGAACTCAAGTCAAGCTCTGGAGTATTTCAAAATATTATTGGACAGCCCAAATCTTTAATATTTGCTGACAGATTTTGTTTCAATCTGCTCCCTCGGTCTCATTTTTGTGATGCTATTGCTTTCGTTCCCCGACGGAAATGTCTTGGTGTCTCATCACAGTCGCTTAAGGTATGAAATACGGCACACCCTCCGACGCACTTGATTAACTGGAGAATTATACGTATTATCCATTATAATTAGGAATTGATATTGAACAGGCTCGACACTATAAGGCCTAGAAGGGGATTCCTTGCAAGGACTGAGTAGGTACGATGTCGAGACTGTCTATGCCAAAGTGTTGATTTACATCCATAGGTTTGTTTCTATTTGTTCGTCGTAAGGGGCACTCGGATTTGTCTGGTCGTTCAATTTCGTCGCATACATAGTAGTGGGTGCCCGGTTGGAACTTTGAGCCTTGGAGGTTGCAGGGCTGCTCTTCCGGGGTTGTATCGATATATCCAGGGTTGCGGGTGATCTGTAACTCTTTTCTAGATTTTTTGAGCCTCATCTCAACCTTGAAGTCTTGCAGAAATATCCATGGGTACCTGGATATCAAACCGAAAGATGTTCTATCCCTTGAACCTGCGAGTAAGACCGCCTACAAGAATCTAGACCGTCTTCATACTTCGAAATTTGAAATCGGTGACTCCTCGGGTGGATCCGCTCCCACTAACTGCCTAAGAAGGAAATTGTTGTGTCATAACCAGCCTCGAGAACTGCTTTTCATCTTCCTTTCTACAAATACTTTGCGGGATATTGAAATTCGGGGGTCCTGTTTGGATTCAAATTGGGATACCGGGTCTGCAACTTCTCATCATGCTCCTGCAACTTTTACAGTCCCTATATACATCCCCAGGAGATGCTCTTTTCCGCGTTGTTGTGGCGTTGATATTGCTGCTGGGGACTGCATTCGCCATTGCTGTGCAATTCGGAAACTCCTACCGCACTCGCAGGAGTCTCAAGAACCTACAAAATGTAGGCTGTGTCGGCAGTAATATGACAGACCAGTATCATCCTGAGTTCGCTTTACTGCCAGATGCTGCCGTTGACGGCCCAATACAAATCAAAGCATTGTATCTCCATCCCGTGAAATCTTGTGGTCCTATCGAGGTGAACAGGGCTTTGCTCACTAAGACTGGATTCATGTACGACAGATGCTTCGCGCTTGCAACAGAAAATACCGACAAAGATGACGCTGCGATCACGACATGGCGATTTATCAGCCAACGCACGAAACCACTCATGTCACTGGTCAGAACAGAGATATGGATTCCTCATAAGGAGAGTGACCCAAATGATCCACTCGTTCAATCAAATGGCTGCGTAGTCATGAAATTTGATGATCCAGACGCACCAACCTGGATTACCCGACTGGATGCTTTCTGTCAGACGTGGAATCCTTTCGCGACACCGGAAGTCTCCTTCATTGTGCCTCTCCAGATTGGAAGCTATCAGACAGACAAAAGCAAAGCGGATCTGAAAACCTTTGGTATCCATAGCCGCGATGCAATGGGACTGGACTTCGGCGTCATCCCTTCCGTCGCAGCAGCTCTACCGAAGTTGAAGCGATTTCTGGGGATCCCGGAAGAACAGCGCTTTACGATTTTCAAATGCACCCCAGACACATTGGTCCGCACCGACAAGAACCTTGCACCCCTCGCACACATTGGCTCGCCTGCCGTGCATGGCTACACAGATCAACAGCCCATCAACATCAACAGTCTATCATCCGTGCATGCCGTCTCGGCACTTCTACCCGCCGAGAACCAGCCCATGAACGCGCTCCGCTTTCGCGCAAACATATGGATCACCAATGCTCCCGCATTTGAGGAAGAGAACTGGAAACGCTATCGCATTCTGCCCAAAAAAGGTGTTACACAGCCCCGAGCGGCTGTTTCGCCGACAATTTCCGTTGTCTGTCGCACATCAAGATGCACAATGCCTAATGTCAACCCGGATAAGGGGACTTTTGACACCGATATCCCACTTCCGGAGAAGAAACGAGGCAAACCACAACCCAGCACCACACTTGTTCAACACCGCACCATCGAGACTGGCAATAAATCTGCACTTGGGTATCTTGGGATGCATTGTGTCCCCGAGGACTCGAGCTTGAAGACAGCGGAAGAGCAGGGGCTGGGATTATACGTCGAGGTTGGCGATGAGATCGAAGTTCTTGACCGAGGGACTCATCTCTATGGATCGACAGGCGATGATTATTAGTATTGCAAAAAGGAAAGCTACACCTACCGTGACCTACGTACCTCTCACGCCGCTATTTACTCAGCGATAAAACTAGACTTGGGCCGCAGGGGTGTCCTGGGTGGGGCTTGAATAAATTTACGCCTCAAACTATGTCAATAGATGCAGTGTGCTTTGAGCAACAAATGAACTGCCTCATTCATAAAATTTCGAGGCCTCCAAGGTAAGATTACGCCCACCAAGATCGATGTCGGGGAACTGAACGGGTATAGTGTGGGTATGACTCTGTATGAGTCGAGCCCCAAGCTTTCAAGGTTGATGCTAGGAATTTTTGATGCCAGCGACAGTGTCTGATCTGAATGTGTATATAACATCTCCACTAAACAGGGAAAAAAATGTTCAATTCACACATGCAAGTCGCAATTTTACAATTTTCAAAATGAGTCTCCCTCTACGAAAGTTAGGTCAAAACGGCCCCCAAATCTCTCCCGTCGGCCTCGGATTTGGAAGTATTGGTGGCATCTACGGGCCAGCAGGGACATTGGATGAGAAGGTGGCCCTTTTAGATCATGCACACACTACTGGTCTACGTTTTTGGGACCTTGCCGACGTCTATGGAGACTCCGAAAGCATTGTTGGTGAATGGATCAAGCGATCGGGTAAACGCGATGATGTTTTCATCGGCACCAAATTCTCGCTCCAACGCCAACCCGATGGCAGTCACACTTTCCACTCTGACCCTGCTTACGCAAAAGAAGCATGTGAGAAAAGCCTTCGAGCTCTCGGTGTTGAAACAATTGATCTTTATTATTGCCACGCGGTCGATGGAATCACACCCATTGAAAAGACAGTGGAAGCTATGGTGGAGCTGAAAAGGTAAGTTGAAATCAAGACGGAAATATCACGGAGGACCTCCTAACTCTTTAAAGCGAAGGAAAGATTCGCCACATCGGTCTATCTGGTGTGTCTGCAGCAACACTGCGCCGAGCACATGCCATCCACCCTATCGCTGCGTTACAGTGGGAATACAGCCTGTTCACCTTGGATATCGAATCGCCCAACTCGGATATTCTTGACACTTGCCGTGAACTAGGAGTGAGTCTCATCGCATTCTGTCCAATTGCTCGCGGTATTTTCACTCGCGAAATCTCATCATACGAAGATATTCCGGTGTTCCTTCGAACTTACTACCCAAAATATGCCGAGAATAATTTCCAGGCGATTTTGAAGCTGGTGTCAGGTGTCAAGGAAATAGCTGATGCTCATGGAGTCACACCGGCACAAGTTGCTCTTGCTTGGCTGTTGGCGCAAGGGCCAGATATCATACCAATCCCCGGGACAAAGTCGGCCTCCAAGATGGACGAGAATGCGACGGCTGCACTGCTTTCTCTGAGCGAGGATGAAGTGAGGAAAATTCACACTCTGGCAGAGAAATCGGAGATAGAAGGTCCTCGGTACCATCCATCGTAAGTTTCGCAAATCTACGGTGGTTGCACCATACTAACAGTCATCAGGGTGATGGCTGCTCTTAACCAAGATACTCCGCCTCTATGAGAGCATACGAAGCAATTGGAAGCATGACATTGTGCAACGCGTGTCAATGCCTGTATCAAGGGGCGCAAATATGCCAGACCTTTTGACATGTTAGTTTCGAATTTAGTTCAAACAGCTTGGCAGACTTCCTAATTCGGGACATCGGATGCTCATGGGAGCATTTCAAGAATTTATTCTTCTTATTAGCAAAGTAGTAGCTCAGCTTCAGAGCCTTTGTGCATAATGTGGCTGATTATCCAAGGATCAGAAGATGTCCCCTGCCTGCATTTTGAGTAGAATTATTTTCAATCTCTTCGCACTAGAATTCGATTGGGCCTTTCCCACTCAGATTATATGCATATTCCAGACTGTTTTCTCTGATGTATTGGTCACACTTACTCCGTACAAAGAGGGGAGTGAAAGCAAACAACCCAAAGTTGGAAGTGGGGAAGCAACATGGATGCCAGGCTAGGCAACAAGCACAAGAAAAGCAAAGAGAAAGTCTTCTGGTCCATGTATGAAAATACCAAATCTGGAGAAAGGAAGGGGAAAGAGAGAGGAGCTGGCAGAGGTGGGAGGTCCCCCAAGGGATCTCTGCCTCAGGAACAAAGACTCCACTCGTCCCAACCTCTGTCACGTGACCTACAATGGAGGATGAAACTCAAGCGTTTGTAAATACGAATACGAATACGAACCCGATCCCGATCCCGATCCCGAGCGCCTTCGCATGGGTGACCCCGTTTTTGGGATTTCCTCACCCCCTCATTCACTTGTATAAAAGTAAGCATTATTTTCATAACCTCACTCCCTACCCCTATTACCGGAATATTAAAACCCCCCAGTCCCCAGCCCCAGATTTCCATGCTTACATTCGCCCCAAGGCTTCCTTTGCAACTATGGCCACACTTACTGAACTTGAATCCAAGACTTTAGTGAGCGGTAGCCACGATGTTTCTACAAATCTAAATTATCTTATACCACCCGGACAGGATGGGCTGCAACCTATCAGTTTCTGTACACATGAAGCAGAAAGACGCACTGTTCAACGTGAGGGCATCACCGACGTGAGAGATGTCGTCATCAGAGACATTCGCGGTAGAGAGGACGAGTTCAAATTGAATGTTCAAGGATTTCAATATGTCAAGCATTCAGTGGAGGCTATCACAGATTGGAGAAACCAAACTCAAGTCAAGCAACTTGTTCAGCCTGCGACGGAGGATTTGGTCAAGCGAGTGTAAGTGTGACACGGTCACTGGTGAGAAAGTGACATCTCCATTATGATCCACATCCTGACCATCATTAACAGTACCGGTGCATCTGAAGTCGTTGTGTACCTGACTCGTACCAGGTTTGAGGGTAACCAGGGTGGAAACAAAATGAGCACCATGAACTCCCCCTCGCACGGCGTTCACACTGATATCACACATGCTTCTTGTCGGCACGTCCTGAAGAATGTGATACCAGATGAGGAAATCGAGAGGCTCATGGGTTTTCCCTTTGACATTCTCAACGTTTGGAGGCCAATTAAGCCCATACTGAGAGATCCTCTTGCAGTTTGTGACTGGAGGTCGGTTGATCCGGAATCAGACATTTTCCCAGATCGCAGGGTCGTTTCTGGTCAAATTTTCGAATTCGGAATGCCAGTCTTCAACGAAAAACACGAGTGGTACTATTTGAGTGAACAACAACCAGACGAGCCTCTTCTTTTCAACCAGTTGAGTAGTGACCTTGCATCGAGTATGACAGTGCTCCACTCAGCCTTTGTCGATCCGAATCATATCAATGAAAGCCCAAGGGAAAGCATCGAGATGAAGTGCTTTGCCTTTTTTACTGGATCAAAGGATTGATTGATCTGTTTGACGTGAGCTTCTGTCGTTAAACATATGTGTAATGAGGAGGAAACAATGAATAAGTTATATTTGGTTTGAACTTAGGTGACACAACCTTGGAAATAATGGGACACAGAACACCAATTTTATTGATGCAAGCTTGATAGATCTTTGTATATTGTTCAGGTCCACGGGTGGTATGTAAGTACACTTGCTTTGTTTGGTCTTCTTTAACTCTACATCCATATCCATGGATGTCATTCCCACCTGGGCAGGCTTTCTCATTCCTGGGCCTTGAAGCCCTAGGTTGGTGATATCCATGGATATAGAATGGTCTTAACTTTACCCTGGCATCATAAATTCCAACCTTGCAAGGTTCCTCCCCAGGGCCAGCTATCCATGTCTATAATTGCTTATAATTTCCCATATATATGTTTCACCACTTTCAACACGGGGAATTTATCCTTTAATTCAATCCTCAGAGATTATATATGAGTTATACGAGCGACAATGCCATATTCGTGGGTAGATTATAGCTTCAGTGCTTCCTAGAGTCCAAGGTTGATGAGATACCAGGACTGAAATCCAGGGATTTACGTACCAGCACTTAGTGCAATGGCTTCCAAGGTTCAATATCGTCGAAAATATAAAGCTACTAAAAAGACATGGACTACAGTCAAATCCAAAGAACGAATCTGGTTCTTCCCTAGACGTGGGGATGCCACCACTCCTTCATTGCCGAGAGCGTGTGATGAGCCCGCTCCAGGATGTTTCTTTCCATTTCCTGTCTCTTTCTATCTCCTCTCTCTTCAAACCTTTCTTCATTCTTCATTCTTCATTCCTCATTCTTCATTCCTCATTCCTTTTTTTTATAATAGAATTTCCGAAACTTATCTTCTCGGACTCTTTTTTCTGCGTTGATCACTCAACAAAACGTTCCCACCAAGATGCAGCCCACTCATAACGTCCCGGATTCTGAGGATCTCACGACCTTCAGGTCGAAGATCGGGGTCTTCAAGTTTACGGTGGTGCCTTTTGGTGTCACAAATGGCCCGGCATCGTTTCAACGCTACATTAACTCGGTGCTGGGGGATTGCATTGATGACTATGCGACTGTCTACGTTGACGGGACCTCTTGCAGCCCAGGATTTTGCTCCTGCTAGTCAACTCCCGGGGCCAGAACCCAACTTCCTTATTTGCAGCGGCGGACGATAAGGTGATGGAGTTTGGTATCACCAAAAAGGCACTTGTTCCAGTATCTCTGAGTAAACATGTGATGATTCTGAATGGAGTGATCGGGAACAGCCGGGAGTATGGGAGACTGGTGGGCTTGGCAGAAGAACCCAACGCCCTGGAGCTGCTACGCACCAGAAAACAATTCCATGTTGGACATGGCTTGATCATACTAGAGGCCCAGGAGCGGCTTCTTGGATCCCTGGTCCAATGCTCTTTGGACCTCCTTCACGATATCCTCAGATCGGCTATGACAAGTGAGACCTCTCCCATCTTACCCGAGCCTCACATCTCAACTGAAAGTGAGATTGGAGGATTTGTGTCTTTGGGACAGATGGCCGCAGAAGCGCCTGATCGTGCCCCGGGCAAGCTTGATGTCAGGATCCCTTTGTTGATGCCTGATTTCTCAGGCTGCAAGGCCTGGACGTAGACTTAGTCGAGGAAGAGAGCTTCTCTCTCTTCTCTCTCCTTTCTTTCTCCGTCTCTGCAATTCAAAGTGACATAAATGCCCCTTTTCTTGCTCCCGTTTTCCCGTTACTTGACCTCTCCAAAGTGAAGACTTTACTTGCCGCAAGGGCATCTGCGGCCGAGGATCATCTCTGGGCCTTGCGGGAAGATCCCGATTACTTCTGCAAGATACTCACTGAGGCCGGTGAGCATAAACCAGAAAACTTGAAGGACATTGCCAAAAACAACTATCTAATGTGGAGGGTGAACCAGCATGAGAAATTGTGATCGCCTATCATCACAACAGTCGCGAGAGACACGTACCTCGACCTTGAGACATTTTCCGAGCTCAGCACCAGGCGGACAGTCTTACGCGATAGCAGGAAAAACATGTGGTCAACATCAATCATTCCAAGGATCTACCTGAGGAATACGAAGATGCCTTGCTTCTATTTCGATACTGCATCAACGAAGCCATACGAGAGCCTTTAAACAAGCTGAAAACAGCAAATGCTGGGTCACCACCATTACGAAAATTCCTTTGTCGTGATATTCCTTCCGAATCTCCGAATCATCTTCCGATTCGATTGTGACTGGTCTGAAGTCTGATATCATACTTGAAACGACAGAAACCTAGTTGATGTGGCTGCTGCGCACCTTATTGGGTGGTGACCCCAGGTCGACTTGTGCCATCATGACTATCCTGGTGGACGAGTGGGAGCGATTGCTACAAACAGAAAAACGCGCCAAGGAAATGATTTCAGCATATCTCAATACTGTGCTTGGTGACCTCTTCATTCAATCTCAATGCTCCAATCAACTTGAACTGTACCAGCCATGGGCTCGAACATGGAGCTCGGAGACATTCAAACGTTGGGATAAATTCAAAGATGAGTTCTCGCAGCGAAACATTGCGTGGGAAAAGAAGTTTATTGGACTCCATGAGGCAAGCATCGCAGCCAGAGCCGCGAAGCTCGGCGAACCTTCGGGCAGGACGTTCACCTATCCCATTCATAATCGACGTACCAGGGAGAAGGTAGACACGTTACGCAGGGCTAAGCGCAGTCTTGATGCTTTTTGGGCCGCCATTGACCAACTTCTCATGGAGGGAGTCCGCGAAATGGGTGACACAGCTGTTTCCCGACTGGGACTTTCTTTACCACGTCTGCTTTAGCGAACTCTGGAGTGGAATAAAACCGAAAGTCTTTGATCTACCACTCTCCCAAAACAAGCCACAGAAGAAGACGATAGTTCTTTTCGGGCTATCAACAAATCCTTTTGGCTCATTCCGAGCCTTCTTCGGAGTCTCTGGGCAACACGCAACTAAAAAGCCAACCCAAAACCCGTGGAACAGCGGAGTTCTCATCGGAAGGGGCGGCAGAGACAGAAATGTGCGCCAAGGCGAGACCCTGTCGCCATCTCACTCAGAATTCTTCTACATGCCCGCGCGTACAGGGTGTTCAGTGCAACATTCTTCACCCCAAACAAGGCCCCTACCCCAAGAGAAAAGTTACTGGAATGAATTCCTCTATGCCATGATCTCCGTGGGATTTAAAGCAATGAAGGTTGATGGCTCTGCATGGCAATTTCAACCAACACAGAGTGATGTTAAGCGAAAAATCAATTTCACGAGCCCCATCCCCAGAGGAAGATCCCCTACGCCACTGCTCGACAGATCGGTCGAAGGCTGGCCCGCGCCTATGGTTGGAGTGCAGGCACTTATGCCTCCTCCACCAATCTCCACATAATGGCCACTCCCAGTGCCATCGCCGCGTCAGCCAACGATGCTACCTCTGTCAAGCGACGGCCAGCCCTCCTGCTCCGCGATGTCGACAACGAGCTCAGCCTCCCCCAGCAACGTGTGGCACGGAACAAGCGTGTCAAACTTGAAATGATGAAGGATTCTGTGTTTAACTAGAGAGATACAATAAATTTTGTCTTATCCCTACAATCCTATGATTGCATATTGTTGAGTGATTCCCAAAAGTTGAAAATTGACACCTCATCCATCAGTGCATCAATAGTATCCTCGCCAATGGTAATTCCAGCCATTGGGTCATCGACCACAACATCTTGCGGATGTGAGTTTTCAGATGTAGCCAGCTCTGGTATTGTCGATTGGGCGACATAGCTGGGGAATATGTAATGGATAGCTTCCAGAAAGATGCCCCGAAACAACGAAGACGATGGGTGGGTATGTTGCATCTGCTCTAGAACCATCATGCACAATTCCAGTTTGTTCAATCCTAGACGTCGAGAAAGAGGATCCGGGGATTTGCAGTTTAAAAGATGAACGTGCATTGCCGGTACTAATAGTGGTGGTCTAGTACGAGTGTCAGTATGTATTCCTGCTGAAGAGCTTCTGACTCACGTCATGGGTCCAGAGAACTCAAGGAGCTTCTCGCGGACTAGACTGTCTAGTACTGCGTTTGTTTGAAGAGCAGCAGTGTCAATTGAATTTCGAATTCGACTCTGCCATGAAATTTCGCTGGATACCGGTAGACCTTCAGGTATCTTGGTGATGAATGGGCGGTAGAAGGTGACCAGGAAGGCTCTTTTTGATGTCAGATAATCAATCTTTTGTTTAGAACCAAGTCAAACTCACTGGTAGTGCAGCTGAAGATGATATAGATAGAATGTCGCGAAAGGACTCGATGCTCGATCTTTGTTTTCTGGAAGTTGAAAAAGCAAGATTTCTCTCTCGAGGCTCTCAACCTGCTGCAGGGTTGGACTGGGTCCAAAGGGTTGGTAGCTTAATGTCAATGTCTCTCCCAGAAGCTGCGTTAGCTGTACCATTGTGACCCAGTATTCTGCCAATTGCGGTAGATCCTTTGGGATATATGCCGCTGACATGGATTCGGGTAGCTCGATGAAGTCACTCAACATGTCGTCTGCGGATGGCATCATAGTGTTGCAGTCATTCATGTTGATTCTAAGTGGGCGCCCCATGGTAAGACTGAGCCAGCGGTCTCTGAAGACACATGTCCACCAAAGACGACGCCATAAACGTTGCTGCTGCTCGGGAATGGGCGAAGTAGCGCATACTATACTCGAGCATCGATGCAATCCGATTGATTGACATAGACTGATCGCTACCCCAAGCCAGTACCATGGTTGTGTATGGGTATCAGCCTCGGAGTGGTAGAATCCCAAAAGGAGTGCTGATTGTAGCAGTACAGTGTGGTCTGTTTCACCTCCAATGTAATGCAAGCACTGTCCGGGGTATGTCAGCGAGGTATCGAATTGATTTGGGCATCATTTACCTTTGCACGAGAGTACATAGAATCCTTCATATCTTTCCTGGAGGAGAACCCTTCCAGTTTCCAAGTATCAGCCGAGACATACTGGAAATTGTGTTAGCCGGAAATTGCGTCTGGGATAAACGGTGTGTGTTGGCTTCACATTTGCAGCAACGAAGAAGATACTCCATATCAACAGCAAATTATGCTGTTGATTTTCACCAGAGGGATATAAATGTGGTAGCGTGGTAGCGTCCACCACTGGGGTGAGAGGGTGGACATGATGAAAATATGCCCGTAGAAGCTCATTGCAAGTACTTTTTTGTGGCAGATTAAATACTCCCTTGTACTGCAGATACTCCTTATCTTCGTTCGACAGATATCTTGAGGTTTTGGAAGTGAGTAAGATGTGCCTTTGAATGGGCTGACGCGGAGATGAACATATGTCAAAGACACTACCAAACCCCGGTGAATCACCTATAGAACGAAGTCAGCTTTGTCTGAGAGAATATACAAAAGTAACACGAACCAGTATAAAATGGCGCTTGGCCATTTTTGTTATCTCTCCCGAGGGCTTTGGTGGCGATCTCCACGCCAGTTCGCTCTTCAGCGCGTCGTTGGGGGTACTCTGGGGGGTGTGATACACTTCTTGTGCCATTTGTATCATTCCAGTTGCTTTTCTGCACCGGATGAACTTCCAAAAATGCATCAGCTGAATTTAAGGGCTGAGCGCTGACTCTGGCGGGCTGTGCGTTCACAGGGCTGCTAGCTGCTGATGCAGCCCGGCGAGCCTGTCTTTCACGAATTCTATCAAAAATTAGTATTCATCATACATTATTGTGGCATATTCTCACGTTTGAGCTTTGGCCGGCGTAAGTTGACATTCTCTGCCGTCTTGTGTGCAGCCTATGCACGGAATGCCAGTCACAGTCACGCTACACCGGACTTTGCGCTGCCTGCAGTGCTCACAGGCAGCAGCCGACCTATAGCGACGCGTTGACATAAGAGCTATATCGTTTTCACTTCTTTTGGTGATGATGGTCGGGATGCCGAGAGACAGGCACAGAGGAAAAAGCCGAGGTAAGGCTACGTCATACCAAGGCTCCTTGCCGAGGTTTCCGGCCGGCAGATCCTATTCATAGATACAACGCGAAACGGCCGCTGTAGCAGCCTGTGCTGGCCATAATTTCTAGTATACTATCAAAAATGAAGGAATCTTTTTCATAATACCTGTGATCATTGGCTGGAGAAAAAATCAGAAGCCCGAATTTGGAAGGGGGATACCAAGACGCTAAAGTTGTATGTATTCTTTGAAGGACTACGGGTAGCAACTACAGTGGTGTTGCATAAGTATTTGACCTTGAGTACTCCGACCACAGACCTACTCTTTTAATACAGCCTCACAGAAAGCTCTGATATTCGATTTAAATTAACAACCAAAAGGAGAGTTGAAAAGATAGCAAAAAATACATCAAAAAAGATAGAAAAGTTTGTTATGTACAAGTTGGTCAGGTTAAAAGGTGGACTCCAAAGTACCGGGGGTCAAATACTTCTGCACCCCCACTGTATCTCACTGGCAAGTCTCCATAACAAATTTGAAGGTTCCCGTATTCTAACAATGTATGTATCAATTCTATTTTAACAAATATCACAGGAGAGTAATTCCCGTGAAAGCCCGGTATTCCTCGGAGAAGACTTTCTGCTTATGACTGCCATCCAAATCGCACCGGTAGATTGATCCGCCCAAGTCAGTGAGGTAGATATGCGAATTGGGCACATCCAATGTCAGCCCGATAGCTTCATTCAAACCCCTGGTGAGAATGTCATGCCTCCGCGATGAATCAGGAAGTCCGGCTTCATCCAGGCTGGTCTTGTTTAAAGAGTTACCCCAAGGGATCTCGCCACGATCAGTCCAATAAAGAGTGCGAGTCTCCTCGTCCACTTCAAGGTCAATTGGCTCAGGAAGATCGCTCAGAATGCACTGGGGGTTGTTGTGCAAGTCCGCTGGCTGGCTCTTGGACGCGATATCGGCGCAGAAGATTCGGCCGTTGCCCCCCTTGGGCGTCCCTTTCTGAGTCCAATAGAACTTACCCAGAGCAGGGCTAACAGCAACTCCAACACACCAATTTCTCACACTTTCTTGAGGGCTCAGATCTTTCGAATAGTTGTCAACCAAAATCTCAAGATCGGAGCCATCGAGAGAACAGCGGTAAACGCGGCAACCCTCGCGGTCGCAGAAATACACTTTCTTCGCTAGAGAGTCAAGGGCAAGTTGCTTTGGGGTGTTTATAACGCCTGGGGCAACTAGGGTCATAATATCGGACCCATCAAGCTTGGCAGAGTACACTGCTCCATCGGGCTTTCCGGGAACTCCCATACAAGTCCAGATCATGCGACCAGAATCCCGGTCCACAGCCAACCCGTCGGGCAAGGCTTGATCTTTCAAAATGGTCTCGTAGGACTTTCCGTCGGAAGTGACCTTGAGAATCTGCCCCGATGTTGTGTTGGGTGTAGAGGCTGAGAGCCCCACGTCCAGGACCAAGATTTCGGGTTCTCGAGATGTGTCTTTGGTGGTCTTTCTGTCGCCTGGGGAGTAGAGACCACCCTGGGAACATTTGTTGCCAAGCTTGCCTTGGTTCAGATAATTAGTTTTCAGGAAGTCGACTGTTTTCTCGGAGGATAGTCCGCGCTCCTTCACATAGTGGCCCTCGATGAAGGCTACAGTGTCTAGTCCGATGTCTGAAATCATCGTGTCAGCCGACTCATCCGTAGCAGGGCTCGAAGGAATCACTTACTGTCCATCATCCGACAAGGAAGGGTTTCGCCTTTGATAAACATCTCATTCCACATGCCATCAATCTCTTCAGGAACTGAAACCCCCTCGGCGAGGATTGTCAAGATCTCTCGCTTGACGGCAGCCCATAGACGATTGAAGATAAACCCTGTAGATTCTTTCCTTGCGACATAGGGGACTGTAGCCGCCTCTTGGGACCTCTCAACCATGAAAGGGAAGATTTCAGGAGAGGTGTAGCCATCTGTCATGAGCTCAACAATCATACACTGAGGCGGCATGTAGTAATGCATGTTCAGAATACGCTTCTTGGTCTTATCCGTGACCTTGCTAATCATCTCGGAGGTCTTGTAAGATGATGAGTTGGATGCCAGAATACAATCTTCCGGTGCTGCAGTCTCCAGTTCTGCAAAAGTGGCGATCTTGAGTTCGATCTTCTCAGGAACCGCTTCGATGACGAGCCAAGCATCTGCGACAGCCTCCTTCATATCTTCGAGTGTCTCAAAGGACCCTGGAGCGCTTCCGGTCTTTTCGCCGTATGACTGCACATTCTCTTGAATATACGTGATTGCGTCCGCTCGTTGCTGTTCACTGGGATCCCGAAGTCGAACGCTGTAGCCGGCAGACGCCCAGATGCAACCTGATTGAGAGTGGTGGTCAGAGATAAAGTAAGAAGAGGAGATGCCGTGCGGAGTACGTACCAATTCGACGGCCAAGCACACCAGCACCAAGAATGGTGACTGGCCGACTGCGATAATCACGGGGAGGTTGCCAAACGGGCTTCATTTTGAACAGAAGGAGTATGAATATAGGTAGATGCAAGCGAGAATCTGTATTGTCAATGTCGGATATTAGGATTCACGTAGTTGCAGTCACATCCTTTTATGTTCCATGACTCTCGTTTCCATGCCGTCCACCCTCGGAGACCGCTCCACTGAAGTCGGAACCAACAATAAAGCTCAGTTTGAGGGTAGCCGGTTTTGCCGTTCAAGAAACCCAACAAGAAACAAGGTTAGTAGATCTTCACCGGCATTATCGATACCTCGGAATCTGCTTACTTTCGGGCCGTGGAGCAAATAAAGATTCCGAACTCGGCATGTATACGGGATAAGGGTTCCACTGCATCACACTTTGTGTCTGGATCGTCAAGACGCGTGGCGTCGTCCTTGTTTCTTGCTTGTGGAATGGCCCAGTTTATTGCGGATCAACGAAGCCGAGGTAGCTTACCTCGGAAAGCATTGACATGAGAAAGCCTCATCTGCTGATTGGTCAAACAATCTGATTGAAACAAAAGAAAAGATAACCAACTTCATTCTGAATATAAAAGGAAATTTGTCCTTGAGAGGTGCTGCGGCAAAATTCTCAATCGTGACATTTGCAGCCTTCACGCCAAAATGACTGATTTGAAAGAGTTCAACGTGAGCGAAGTGGCAGCTCACAACACCAAGGGAGATTTGTTTGTCATCATTCATGGAAAAGGTAACTTGTGATTTTCCACTCTGAGGGAGGTCTTGCTAACATGGGCGTACAGTCTACGATATCACGAGCTATGTGCGAGACCATCCCGGTGGTGCAGACGTGTTGATGGATGTTGCTGGTGGAGATGCCACAGCCGCTTATGAAGATGTTGGTCACTCGGAGGATGCGAATGAAATTCTCGAAACATACTTGGTTGGAACTGTGAAGGATGCGCAGCAATTTGTTCAACCGAAGACTGTCCGTGTGATTCAACAAAGCGCTTCCGTCACTACCAAGCCCAAGAGCACATCGTCAGCCACGAGGGCTTTAGCAGCAACTGCCTCCGCGCTCACTGCCACGACTTTAATCTACGTCTCTACCAAACATCATCGGGCCTTGAGTGACTTGGCTGCATTCTTTTCCACGTCGTCCTGGGGAGTGACCGGTGTCCATTTGCCATACCCTGAGTTCCTTCGCGGTGGATTTTCAAGTGGATTTGCTGCTGCCACTCTGGCTTGTGCGGTTGTTGGAGGATCTGTTGCAAGCAAACTCTCGAGCTTCACCAAGATCGAGTCCGGCTTCACGAAGTATCGTTCACATATCAAAGCTTCATCTGTGAAGAAGCAAAGCCCACATCTCATCAAGGGTTTCCTTGAGCCCAAAAGCTTCAAAAAGTTGCCGCTCGTCCAGAAAGATCAGTTGTCTTCAAACGTCTTTCGCTTCGTCTTTCAACTTCCCGGTTCACAAGACGTGATTGGGCTCCCCATCGGTCAACACGTTGCCATCAAAGCCACAATCGACGGTGCCGCTGTTTCGAGGTCTTACACTCCGACATCCAATAATCTGGATACTGGAAGGCTAGAACTAGTCATCAAGTGCTATCCTGACGGTCTTCTCACAGGAAAATATCTCGCCTCCCTTGAAGTGGGCGACAATGTGGAATTCCGAGGTCCGAAAGGTGGAATGAAATATCACAACGGTCTTTGCAAGAAGATTGGCATGATCGCCGGTGGAACCGGGATCACACCAATGTATCAATTGATTCGGGCAATTTGTGAAGATGATCGAGATACCACCGAGATCAGCTTGATATACGCCAACCGATCCGAGGAAGACATCCTGCTTCGTCGCGAGCTAGAGACTTTCGCTCGAGCTTATCCCCAGAACTTCAAGCTCTGGTACATGCTTGATCATCCCTCGGAAGACTGGGCATATGGCAAGGGATATGTCACACCTGATGTCATGGCTGCAAGACTCCCTTCGTCTGCGCCCGATACTAAGATCATGCTCTGTGGGCCGCCAGGTATGGTGAATGCGTCAAAGAAGAGCTTAATTGCTGCAGGCTTCAAGGCTCCAGGGGCTGTGGCGAAAATGTCAGATGAGATTTTCTGTTTTTGAGATGCATTTGTTGGTTTAATGTTTATCTCAACTGCTTTTGTAATTTTAGAAACTCAACTTGTTCAATCTATAGACCCTCCTGGAGATAGAAGCATCAATGGAATTTACTTCCAATCAATAAAGCTCGCTCATTCTTTACCCTCAGGCACAAGTTACACACTGCTTGCCATTACAAACATCTTTCATGTGCATTGTTTCAAAATTCCCAAGGTCTGTCCCTTGTGGCTAAATCAACATATGCCAAGATTATTCGTTCTTCGAACCTCTCTATGTGTCTGTCAATAAGACCACGCCTTCCAAGGTTCTAAGGCTATCGGCATTTGTCGACTTCCGCCCTTGTATCTAGCAATTAGGTCTAATCAACCTCCATCCATGCCAAAATGTCTTGACTCAAATTGCCGCTTCCAACCTTGGGTTGCAGACCACATTCAATGTTATTAATAAAACATAATCGCCTTGAATCCGATTGGGCTTTCTTGAAATCAGGTCGGTTCTGGGTGTGGGGCTACTATTCATGGTGATCAATCAATCGTCCTCCCCTGAAAGAAAAAGAAAAAGACATTATGCTCCATACAACAGCAAAGATTTACTGGTGGACCCAACTAATTATTAGCTTGGAGCTCACCGTTGTAGCCCTGGAGATATGACGGAGTGGAGCCAAGTTCTACCTCGGAACCTGGTCTCATCCGATTTGCTGAGAACTTCCCGTCTGCATCTTTCCGAGGTAGTGTCATATGTGAGGCTACACCAATCGGAATTGTGCTAGATCCACCCTCCGAGGAAGCGGCATCCCGAACTATGCAATCACCGAACGCGAATTTTTATCAAGGTGAAACTATTGGGTTAATATAAATGCTCCAGGTATTACTTCTGCTATTGATCTACTCAGTACCACAGAAGTCATACAAAAATGCCCGCAAAGCAATTCTATCTCCTTGGCGAGGACGTGTCCTCCGCAAGGAACATTGATGTTGACCCAACGAGTGGCCTGGAAGACCTCAAACACTTGATTGCAGCTCATTTCGCAATTGTTGAGCCGAATGGTATGTCGAAACTATCGCTTTTTACTGTCGAAAGCTTGTCCAGTACTAATTAATTTTAGGCATCGGTTTCCAAGCTCAGGACTGTGAATTCAGCGAGGTTTCAGAAATCACTTCGGCGCCCACACCAGTCGCCATTAACATTGACGGACACGCGATTCGCGATGCCCCAGGCCCAAAAGGACTGCCATTCGTCGGCAATTTCTTCGAGGTGTATCCGGATCACCTTGGAAATCACCAACGCCTCTTCGAGCAATACGGACCAATCATCAAGACGACGAATCTCGGACGCACCACATATCATACCAACGACCCTACACTTGCAGCAATCTGTTTTGCCGAATCTGACTTCTTTACTAAGGAGATCAACGAGGCTCATCCGCTTTATCCTCTAAAACAGAAGGAAGCTGGTGTCTTCTTGGGAGATACAGATACTCCCGAGTGGAGAGTTGCGCACAAGTTCCTTCCACCAGCTCTTGGTCCCAAGGCGGTCCGTCACTACGCTCCTATGATGCAGAAAACAGTAGAAGATTCCTTTGAAGTTTTCGATGCCCTTGACGAGCAAGGCGAAGCATGGAACGTCTATCAGTATATGCTGAAGCTCGGCTCTCAAGCCGTTGGCAAGCTCACACTGGGCATGGATTTCCAACACTTTGTCTCTTCAGATGCTCAGCTTCACGAGATCGTACATCTTATTGCTGAACTTCTCTCTCTCAATAAGAAGGTTGCATCAAAGGGAGATTGGTATGGTCGCTTACCATTTGGTGATCCTCAGCGACTCAGGGTTGTCAAATCCCGGATTGAGGAGCTTGTAGGCATATCAATCAAGGAAGCGGAGAGCGGCGGAGTGGAAGATCTTCCACTACAGGACGCAGCACTTAAGGCCTCTAATATGGTCGGTGAGTAAACATGCTAGAATCGTTCCCAGGTGCCCAATTTTCGGATTACTAACATCACAAAGACTATGCGATTCGCGCTACCGACAATAAAGGAGAAAAGCTTCCTCAGGAGAGCTTGATTTGGGCGCTTCTTGTGGCAACAGGAGCTGGCTTCACAACTACAAGCTCCCTACTATCCTGGCTGGTCTACGGACTCGTCACATATCCAGGAATGCAAGAAAGACTCCTTCAGGAGTTGATCGACAATGGCATTGATGAGAACACAGAAATCACCGCAGATGTCACCGACCGTCTAGATTTCCTCGATAAGTACATCAAGGAAATGCAGCGTCGTCACAACCCAAGTTTCCAACCAGCACGAACCGCCAGAGTGGATCTCGTGCTTCCGGGGGGCTACAAGATTCCCAAGGACTCCGTTATTCTCCCTGCATTGCATCACATCCACAACAACCCTGATCTGTGGGATAACCCTCACAAATTCACTCCCGACCGATGGGATACCGATGAGGTAAAAAACAGACACAAAGCAGCATATATCCCATTTGCAATGGGTCCACGCATGTGTATTGGTTTCAACTTCGCTTTGCAGGAGATCAAAGTATTCCTCCCGAAACTGATTTATCGGTATAAATTCATTCGGGAGGGCGATGGACCGATTGAATATGACCCTATGTTCCAGTTGATTCGGCCCAACAATCTCTATGTGAGAGCAGAGAAGAGAGTCAAATGGCCCCCAACAACAGAGTCCTTGGAACAAGCGCACTTGTGAGAGTCTCGGTCCATAGACCTCGGGGCGGGAGTATATATCAATCGGTCTTTGCTGGGCTCAGAAGCCAACTTCCAGGGCTTTTGTGGGCACATTGTGCCAGTAGATGGCAGCACAGAATTGTTTAGATAGAAATGCAACAAATCGTTCATTCAAGACAACTTTGATTCACCTATCAAAGCGGTAGATGATCAGTTCTCGATTGCGATTCTCCCCTACTAGATACCTCTCGCAGCCAGCAAGCTTCCCCTTGCCCATGAAATCGATGCTTTTATCATCAGTAAAACTGCAGCGAGGGGTCGTGGTAGTCAAAGAGTCGGTACAATGGTAACCCAACCCGCTGGGATCGAAGGTAAGATAAAAGTCCACATCGGCGCCATCGGCGCCATCGGCGACATGACCAATGGTTGAGAACCACAGATCAGGTTCCACCCCTACACTGCTTATTGGTTCTGCATTCAGACCACAATTACCCCGGTAAGGCGGTAACATATCGTGACATTTCCGACGCCAATGAGGCCCCGATCCGGCCACGGGGATGCTTGTCGTGGTCAATTCAGGAAGTGTCGTGGGGCCATGACGCTCCATGCGCCCGTAAATGTTTTCTGTGATCTCTACTGCCTGCGAATCATCTGTGATGCTCAATCTCTGAATGCTGGGACAGCCTCGTTGACGGATACCAAAAAACTCTAGGTCGCGAAAGCTGAATTTTGAAATGATGTGGGGTGAGCCGTCTGGTGCATCATCTCGCAATCGTCCCGTGGGATCTGATGATGGCCGATAAGATGACTCGTTGGAGATATCCCAGACAAACATGGATTCAATTGGCGCATCTTCGTCTGCCGTGTAGAGACTGCGGTTGGGTTGCCAGATATAGATCACGTAGTGGGTATTGCTGTGAGCAGAGAAGAAGCGATCACGCTCGCTTAGCGGGTGGCCCAAAAACATTATTTTCCACTCGTTTCGTGGAATGATATCCCAGCCTTGTTTCAAATTTTGCTGGACATCGAACGACGATGCAAAATGCCGGTGCACGCCATCACTTTCATTCAGCCAGTGGAAAGCCTTTGGCTCCGCCCACTCAACCACAAGTAAACGTTTCGCCAGACGAACTCGGCGAACAACCTTGCCACATATGATGAACGGTATCATAAACTGCCGGTCCGTTTCCAAATCCATCAGGACGAGGCACTGATGCTTAGCGCTGGGATAGACTAGTAAACGGTCTTCAACGGTCCATAATGCTTCAGAGAGTTTTCTATCAATGAATCTCTTCGGTTGGCTCGAATGTGATTCCCATGGCTGTACCTGGTACCATTCACGTTCTCCGGTGCTGCCAAAGTCATCACAGAGTTGGTACTTCTGGATAGAGCGAGGCTTCCCTTTCTCAAGGTGATGGTATCGCGAAGTTACCTGATCAAACAACTCCAGAGCTGAGGCTTGACATTGAGAGTGGGAGCTTTTGCTTAACTGCTTGGCTTCTGTCGTCCATGGGAACTCTCGTTTCAAGATCAAGGCCAGGACGGTTGGGTTGCTAAGGGCCGCATTCCAGGCGCGGGAGACACGACGAGATCGAACAATATCGGTAGCTTCCAGATATACTAAGATCATCCAGAAGATATCGCTGGGTAAATATGCAACATCATGGCGTTGTGATTTTGTCATTGTTGAGCGTGGGGGTACATGTACAAGGGAACATGGGGGACCGCGGGATCTTTATAGCAAGGGACTTGCTACGGCCCCGTCTTGCGACCCACGCGACAAAATGGGCATCCCACGCACCTGGGCATTTCCCACTTGGTTTCACCAGAGATTGTTCTGGAAACCAGGTCCACTGCTGAATTAAACCTTGGAATGAAATCATCCTATTTTTTCTGGTCTGAAAACGAAACCCACTCACGTTGCTCAAGCTGATAACTACTACAAAGAGGGGAGAACCCAAATCTAAAGCATTACCCAACAGACTACTCAAAGGACTATACAATGGATTATTCAATCAAATTTCTGCCTAATGACTTCCAAGTTGATACAAGTGGAATAGCAATGATAACCAAACTGAAAGAGTAACTCGATGTTTCTTTCCCTTCATCAATCCTTCTTGGGCACGGAAGCGTTACCCGTAAACTTGCAACGAATGCAGCCCCCCAGACCACATCCACGACAGGTAAGAACAAAGAGAGGCATCCAGAAATTACACGTTCCACACTGGCCGTGACCATATTCCTTGTACCAGCCACCGCGGTGAGAACAAGCTCCAGGGCTGTTTTGAGCCGTTTTGGGGATATCAGAACTGATTGAGACGCGCATGTCTTCCAACCAGGTCGTGTAACTCTCAAGCACCACACCCTTGAGCTCAGTGGCCAGATCATTGACTGTGTAGCGGCCCAATGGGTCGGCAAGCTTGCGCTTGAAAAGGGGTATCAACGGGCTCAAGCTAGACCCATAGGTAGCCAGGTATGTGTTGATCAATTTATCGGCAGGAGAGGGGGAATCCAATGGCTCACTCAGTGGGGACTGTTCATCTGGGCCAGAATCAACTGGGAAAGAACGGGTTGGGGGCTCGCTGGCAATGACACTGGCAGAACGAGTGCTACCACACTGGCTTCGAGTTGAACAGCTACTAATCAAGGAGCTGGTCGTTGACACGTCGCTGGCAGGCGGCTCAGGGCTGGATGGGGCCTCGAGATTGTTAGGTTCCTTTTTGGCGTCATTGGACTTGCTTCTCTTGAGAGCCTGCCACATGGACTCCATATTGTTCCGACACTGGTCATTATCGACGGCGCTGGGGGGGTCCCAGTCCATCAGGTTAGCTCCATGATCGTGAACTGGTTCTTGAGGACGAACCCAGACCCCGGGATGACACTTGAGTCCATTTACCGCATTGTAAATGGCTTGGTCAAAAGGGGTCATAGGAGACGTTTGCGACTTGGCCTCCGTCTTTTCGTTCTTCGGTTGTGCTTCCGCATCACGGGCCACTCGATCTCTCATGGCCTGCTTGCGAGCTTCGGCTCGTGCTTTCTCCACTTCCGGGTCAATCCCGGCCCATTCCTGTTGCCATTGGACGTTCTCAGCTCGATACTTCGCTTTGCTGATCTTGGACTCCTCGGATTCGGGGTTCATATGCACACTATTTCCGAA
The DNA here is from genome assembly GCA_026122735.1 of Penicillium bialowiezense. NCBI lineage: Eukaryota > Fungi > Ascomycota > Eurotiomycetes > Eurotiales > Aspergillaceae > Penicillium > Penicillium bialowiezense. Next base: position 4,394,165 of record JAKZFB010000002.1, read on the forward strand.
ACTCCACATGTAACGACTGTTGCCAGATGAAAAGTCAAAATAATTTGGTCTGCGCTCTCTTTGTCGCTTTGGCAGCTCTCCGAAAACCCCTTCGAAGTCTGGTTCAAAGCTTTGTTCCGGCTGTTGATCGCTAGGGAAATGGCCATGGGATGCATTTCCAGGCTGCCATCCGCGTTGATCAGATTGTGACTCTCGACGTCCTCTTTTTGACGACCTTCCTGCGTCGGCGTCGGCTGCAGGAGTTGACCTGTCGCCAGAGGCGTACCAAGGTCGGCGCCGTTTTCCCTTGGCGTCCAAAATCCTGTCGAGCTGAGCACGACGCGAGTTATCACGAAGAAGCTCAACCGCATATTGAAGCTGTTGTCAAGTTACCGTTAGTGGAATGCATCGAGCATGGCTGTGATAGTTTAGAGTGTCAATCGCACACCTTTTGGAATCGGGCGATTGCAGCATCACCATCTCCAGCCTTGTCAGGGTGGAACTTCAAGGCAAGACGCTTGTAAGCAGCATTGATCTCTTTGATGTCAGCATCTCGGGCAACGCCCAAGATGGTGTATGAGTCGATTGTCACGTTGACTGGCGGCATCTTTGCTAAAGCGCCAATTAAGTAGAGCTGCCAAACCAATAGTCTGAGATGTCAATGATGAAAGAATAAAGTGATGTTCAGGTTGCGGAGATGGAAGGAGGAAACAAGGAAACAAGACAGGTGATTGTTGATCAGGCAGGTGCGAGACGTTAGGATGAAGGGCCCATCAATTCACCCACAAACGATCACTGAGGTATGGGACGCCTGGAGCAAGAGCAGGTAATAAAGACACAAGGACAGCAGCACGAAAGCAGAAAGATTCAGATGTGAATGACAATTGCAGTGGTGGAAAGAAAGTCAGAAGACAAAGAGAGAACTGAGTCAAGTAGGAAGGACAAAAACGTTCCTTCCCATCAAAGGTGCACGAGTAAACACAACTGAGCTCTCCTTTCAGCACTATGCCATTGAGGCATGAACTCCTGTGCAAAGTGAAATCAGCGCTACAAGAGAAGGGGATACATAAGAAATTGAAATGGATTGACTCTGATTTTACACAAGCTGAAGGTCGATCTAAATATGAACAAGTCTACACTAGAGGCGACTTCGTCCGGTAGAAGAAAGCTTCTACATGTCCGCACTAGCGGTGGCACCAGTGATAATCTCAACAAGTTCACCGGTAATGGCGGCCTGGCGCTGACGGTTGTACAAGATCTGGAACCTGGGGTACTGTTAGGATCATGTGCAGCAAAGAAATGGGACACCACATACTTGTTGATCATCTCACCAGCGTTCTTGGAGGCGTTCTCCATGGCGTTGCGGCGAGCGGAAATCTCACAAGCGTGACCCTCAGCCATGGCCCAGAAGAGGTTGTTGGCAAGGGCGTACTCGCGGAGGCTGGACAGAGCCTCGTCGTCAACCTCGTAAGAGGAGATGTTGGCTGGATAGAATATCAGTACTGGATTGATCAACGTGGATATATCAGATCAACACTCACCGGACTGGGTGATAGCCTCCTCGGAGTAGGCCTCAATGGTGGTGGGCTCGTAGGACTGAGCGTTAACGAAAGAGTTGTAGATGATGCGAACGCTGGCGTAGTCCTCGGGGAGGAGAGCGATCTGGTCAGCGATGGCCTGGGCGTCGGCGAAGGTGGGGATGTCCTTGCAGACGTTGGCGAAGCTCAGGACGATCTTCTCGGGGGCGGCACGGGAAAGCTGAGCCTTGGCCTTCTCACCAAGGATGGCGATGTCGACGTTGGGGTTGGTGGCCAGGTAGCGGCGAGCAGCCTTGCTCAGACCGGAGTGAATACCACCGCAAAGACCCTTGTCGGAGCTGGCAATAACCAGAAGAGTCTTCTTGTCCTCAAGAGGCTTGGTCTCGGCCTGCTCGAAAACGGTGTTGGAGGTGTGACCGTAAACGCGGGAGTCGTCCATGGCCTTCTGGGCGCGGGTGAGACGGGTAGAAGCAACAATCTTCATGGTGTTGGTGATCTTCTCGATGTTCTTAATGGACTTGAGACGACCCTCGATCTCACGGAGAGTTGCGAAACCGGCGGCATTGGCGGGGGCAGGGCTTGAATTCCATGTCAGCACTTGCGATTCATACCTCTTGTCCCATTGAGCATCGTTTTCAGGTTTGGTGATGTTGATGCTGCGTCGGGGTACGTCGGGTGGAAGGGAACTGCACGAGGTGTCGGATGAAGACTTACCGAGCGACAGCGGCACCACCAGCCCGCAGAGCCGGGCGGACGGCACGGGAGAACATTGTGTAAGGTGTTGTAGGGAGGGGAGGTAGGTTTGCAGGTAGTGACTGCGGTGGAGAGGAGTGACGAAGGTTAGACGCAGATGCCTCGCTGGTCGGGAAGTGCGAAGTTGAGAACTCCTGGCTCTGTCCCGGCACGCCGCTAAACCGAAAGTAGTATAGTTGTACGGTGACCGATTCCGACTTCCGGCGCAACCTGGGAGCTACGGCCTGAGCGGTCGCACCGGGCAGAAGCGGAACCGTTCAGGCCGAATTCAGGCCACTCACGTCTAGTCACGTGCCAGGAAAAACATTCCTCAGCCACTAGCTGAGCTCCAGCCTCAGGCATCTTTTATTTACAGCTTTCTGCCTGAGGCACCACGGCCTCAAGGCGCCTTTTCCTCCAGTTCCCCATTCCTCTCTAACTTATTCCTCTGTTTTCTCTTTTCGTTCTCATCTCACATTTCTATTCTTATCCCACCCGCAACACCCCTCTCCACCTGCATCATTGATGCAGTATACGTTTTAACTGTACAATAACTGTTCATTGGTCAGGATTTCCTTCACCTCAGCCGTCTATCAGGCGGCTCGATTTGTCCGACTAGGCGCACGAGGGCCCTTGACTGTACCAAAACCTCGATTTATCTCATTTTACCCTCGCATCCCGGTCACTCGACCGCCAACTATCATCATGAGCTCTTCCGAGGATGATATTCCCCTCGCGCGCACCAATGGGCGTGGTAAAGGTGAGTTCCTCGGGTGATTCGGCTGAGCGTACACAACCCTATACTGCGTCGCAGAAGTGTGATGTGCACTTCTTGCTTTCTTTGGTCTCTCTACACCATATATGGACTTCACTTTTGCCATATCCAAGACCTTAGTTCTTTACTTGCGCCTTGACGTCACTTGCTCCCAATCTCGGACCCAAATTCAATCGTCTTACTGACATTTAATCTCCTACTCTTATAGCACCTCCCAAACCTACTGCTTCCGAAATGGGTTCCAGCCCTGCCAGCACCAACGGCCACGTTGACCCTGGGGTATCTATCCGCTTTGGTCCCGTGCAAGACAAGGACGTGAAGATGGAGGACGTGGAAGGCGATGCGCTTGGCGCTAGTAAGCGCAAGTCTCGGGCTAGCATCGGAGAAAAGAAGTCTTACGCAGAGGCGGAGAGCAGTGAAGAGGATGAGCCTTTGGTACGCCTTCCACACCGGCTGGGGCTTGTTGCTCCTACTGCGATATCAACATTTCCCTTGGTTACGATGTCTAATTATTTGGCAGAGCAAACGGCGACGAACTTCCGTTAAGCATGAAGATCCAGAGACCGACGACGATGTACCTTTGGCACGCAATGGACGCAAGCTTCCCAAGGCTTCCGAGACTGCCATTGGAGAAGAATCCGATTCGGACGTTCCAATCGAGCGCAAGCTCACCGCACAGAAGTTGAAGATTGAAAAAACGGCCGAAAAAGAAGCGCGCAAACCAGCTGCGAAGGAGACCAAGGCTGCAGCAGCCAAGAAGGCCACCAACGGTGTCAAGAAGGAGTCTGCCGCCAGTGCTGCCTCCAAGAAGGTTAAGGCCGAACCTGCGTCCGCAAAGAAGGCCAAGGCCAAGCCAGTCAAGGCCGAAAGTCAGGATGCCGAGGACAAGGAAGATGAGGAAGACGAGTACCGCTGGTGGGAAGACCAAAGCAAGGGCGATGGTACTATCAAGTGGACAACATTAGAACACGCCGGTGTTGTCTTCCCACCCGAATACGAATTGTTACCCAAGAATGTCAAGATGAAGTACGATGGTATTTCCGTCAACCTTGAGCCCGAGGCCGAAGAGGTTGCCAGTTTCTTCGGAACCATGCTTAACTCCGCCCACAACGTGGAAAACCCCGTTTTCCAAAAGAACTTCTTCGGTGATTTCAAGGATATTATCAAGAAGAGTGGTGGAGCGAAAGACCTCAAGGGCAACAAAATCGATATCAAGGAATTTGCGAAATGCGACTTCCAGGCTATTTTCGATTTCTATGACGCTCAGCGCGCAGAAAAGCGAAACCTGACCCCTGCAGAGAAGAAGGCCGCCAAGGCCGAGAAGGACAAGGTTGAAGAGCCATTCCAATACTGTATTTGGGACGGCCGCAAGCAAAAGGTCGGCAACTTCCGCGTCGAACCTCCTTCTTTGTTCCGTGGACGAGGTGAACACCCCAAGACCGGTCGTGTGAAGACCCGTGTGCAACCTGAACAGATCACCATCAACATCGGAAAGGATGCCAAGGTGCCCCCTCCTCCTGAAGGCCACCGCTGGAAGGAAGTCAAACATGACCAGGAGGGCACATGGCTTGCTATGTGGCAAGAGAACATCAACGGAAACTACAAGTACGTCATGTTGGCTGCCAACTCCGATGTCAAGGGCCAGAGTGACTACAAGAAGTTCGAAAAAGCTCGTGAACTCAAGAAGCACATCGAGAAGATTCGAAAGGATTATCAGAAAAACTTGAAGCATGACATGATGGTGGAGCGCCAGAAAGCCACCGCAGTCTACCTCATCGATCAGTTTGCTCTGCGTGCCGGTAATGAGAAGGGTGAAGATGAGGCTGAAACCGTCGGTTGTTGCTCATTGAAGTACGAGAACGTCACTCTCCAGCCACCTAATACCGTCGTCTTCGATTTCTTGGGTAAGGATAGTATCCGATTCTACGATGAGGTAAAGGTCGATCTGCAGGTTTTCAAGAATTTGAAGATCTTCAAGAAAGCACCCAAGAAGAATGGCGATGAGATCTTTGATCGACTTACAGTATGTTACCCAACATTAGCCCTTTTTATGATATGCATGACTAACATCCCAAAGACTTCTGCCCTTAACAAGCATCTTGCCAACTACATGCCGGGTCTTACCGCCAAGGTGTTCCGTACCTACAACGCTTCCTACACCATGGGCTCTGTGCTCAAGGAGATGAGTGGAGCTGGTGGAACCGTCGCTGAGAAGGTCAAGGCATACAACGATGCCAACCGCAAGGTCGCCATTCTGTGTAACCACAAGCGCACTGTCACTGCTGGTCACGCCAATGCCATGGAGAAGATGGGCGAACGAGTAAGTTTGACCACACCATTTCATCTAGCTATGAAATAACTAATTGACTTCTTTCCACAGATCAAGGGACTTCGCTATCAAAAATGGCGCCTGAAGCAAATGATGCTCGACTTAGATCCAACATTGAAAAAGAAGCGAGGAGCTGCTTTCTTCGAAATCGATGAGGATCTTGATCAAGAATGGATCAATGAGCACCAGGCCTTCCTGATCGAGGAGCAACGGACCAAGATCAACAAGAAGTTCGAGAAGGACAATGAGAAGCGCGTTGCCGATGGCGACAAGGAGATGAAGGCCTCTGAACTCGAAGAGCGTCTCTCGGCCGTCACGGACATGGAGAAGAAGTTCAAGAAGGAGAACAAGACGGGCAAGGTCGAAGCCGAGGCTCGAGGCGCGACGGTCGAGAAGCTTGATGCACAGATCCAAAAGATCGATCAGCGTGTCGAGACCATGTCTGTCCAGGCTCAAGACAAGGAAGACAACAAGGAAGTCGCTCTGGGTACATCCAAGATTGTGAGTACTAACAAAATCACAATTCACCACCACCTCATTCTAACTATCTACAGAATTATATTGACCCCCGTCTCACCGTCGTCTTCAGCAAGAAATTCGACGTGCCTATCGAGAAATTCTTCTCCAAGGCCCTTCGCGAGAAGTTCGAATGGGCCATCAAGTCCGTGGAGGAGGACTGGGAGTTCTAGATCACCAGTTCCGTTACTTTTTCAATCGTTTTACTTTCTTCGTACATGATTTCGGTTTCAGCAACGTTTTGTCATCAACATGGGACAGCTTTTGCTTTCTTCAAGGGGGGTGGGGGTAGCTTATGGAGCCCAGATAAGTGGTGGTCGTGGGTACGATATGATTGACGCGGGTAAGTATACCATGGGGAAGGAAAATTCGAAACACCCAAAAAAAAAACGACTCATTTGCATTTCGCCTGGTTGGCTCCATTAGATGCATACCATGCGTGGCAGTCGGGCTCATTTGCACAGTTCGTCCCTACTGCCCTCGGTCTTTGCATGGGTTAGAAGTTAGCTTGCAGGTAGCAATACATTCCATCAATTTGCTCAGATATCCAAGGTTTCAATAGTTTCAAAGGTTCTGGAGTATCCAAGTGTCGTTGGCGTGCACTGGCTGAGCACAGGCATATAGTTCACGTCACACTAATCTCTTAATTTACACTAGCGCGAAGCCATAAAATCAAGCAGACTAACGCGTGGATCTAGACTAGATCTCAGGTTACTCAATACAAAGTACGATGTAGTCCATGGGGGCCAAGTGGGTATTCCCTCTGTGGGACCTGCACGACATAGCCAACCATGCATTTTGTATGCATAATGCATATCAAGTGGGACTCGTCACTGTCGTCTATAGTCAGGAAATGAAGCCGCGGGGTCATCTTTCTTAGTCCGAAAGGTTTATGGACCAATTGAGAGGTTTGAAGATTTTGAAAAGATCAGAAAACGGAGCTCAAAATGCTAATACAGAACCATGCAAGTAGAAAATAAGGCATGTATGCATGAGAAAGTCCCACCAAGAAAAGGGATTATCAATTACAATACAATCGCAATCCATGTCTGGCATAGCCAGGCCGGTCAATCGGTCAGATAAGTCTCGGGGTGATGCAAGGGACAGAATTTCATGGCACATGTGGAATCAAAGCATAAAAGCGATGCAATGACCAATTTTCTTAGGGGAACGAAGACCGTTAGGAATCATGAAAAAGGGGGAGAGAAAGAGAAAGAGAAGGAAAAAAAGAAAAACTAAATAGCCGACACACGGGATATCTTCAAACAAGAAAAAGAAATACGGGAGAAAACACGAGAGATCAACTCTCATGGCCACCAGCCCATCCGCTTATAGCTGTCCACGATTTCGCGGATGCTCTCCGCGCCGAAATTGGGATATGCAGGCTTCCAGCCCGTTGCGCTCTCGAACCTCGACCCGTCAATCGACATGTCCTGATCTTTGAGCACATCGCGTTCCAAGAAGGGGCTGATTGGACCCGGTCGTGTGATACCGGCCTTCTCAACGAGCTCCGCCCAGGTCTGCAGACTAACTTCGTTCATGTCGTCGACTACATCGTCCAAGTTCAGCTTGGCGAGTTGGGAAGCGAACGAGCCGATGAAGGTGACTTTAAGGCCGAAGACCTCGTTCAGCGCATTAGCCACATGTTCCTGTCGTGTGTCGTTGTGGTCGACGACATTGAACGCAATGGGTCCGGTAGACATATCAATGAAGCCGGCGGCGGCGCGCCATTTCGCGGCCGCGAAGAGCGCGCTAGCAGCATCCTTTACGTGGAGGGTGTTTATTTTCAGGTCCTTGGTGTGCAGGAGGACCAGATCCTGTTTGAGATCGACGTGCACGGCCGAGAGACAAATCCCGGTGGCGAAGTAGCCGGGATCGTAGGCGCCGTAGACGTGGGGCAGGCGGAGGGCGCAGTACTGCAGATCGGGGATTTGTCGGAGTTCCTCGGCGGCCTTCAATTTCCAGTCTGCGAGTTTGTGCCAGGGGGCGAGCTTGTCGTCTTCCTTTCGGGGGGAGGAACCGCCCTTGTAGACGTGGGCGGTGGATACTTCGATGAAGGCGGGGATGCGGCGGCGGGCGATTTCCTTGCCGAGGGCGACTGTTAAGCGGCAGCTGCGGGCTTCGTAGACGTCGTCGGGTTGGGAGTGGCGGGTCTCGCCGCCGCAGTTGATCACGTAGTCGAATTGCTGGCCATTGGCTCGGTCGAAGATGCGCGGGAAGTGTTCTGGGTGGGTGAGAATGTACGTTTCCCAAGGGGAAGCTTGGATAGGATCGGCGACTTACGTTCACGGCTGGCATCGGCTTGGACGAACTTGTCCTGGGAGCATGCTTCTGCGAACTCGGGGGCCAACCAGGCGAGTTGGGGCAGGACCTTATCGACCAGGCGGACTTCCGAGGCTAGGTTGTTTTCGTGGAGGTATAGGGCGAGGTGACGGCCGATGAAGCCTAGAATGGTCAGAATAGGCTCGTAATTCTCACTAGAGAATGGGAATATGTACCGAGACCACCCACAATCAGCACGGCGGGTTTGTCCATGGTGATGTTGTTCCAAGATTCTCCCCGCAGGTTCAGGAGATATGAAAGGGGGGAAAGTTGGGACGGGAGAAAGGAGGGGCCAACTGAGTCGGAACAATCAACTCGAAACAAGGGTCTTTAATGCAGAAAAGCAAGAGGGGAGAGGAAAGAGGAAAAACAAATATATCAATAATTCTCGATAAGGCTATATATTCTCCCCTGCCAAGCCGGTTGTGGGTTTGCACTAGAAATTGAGGCAATTTTGGAATTCCATCGAGAAATCTATCTGTGACGTCGGCAAAAGAATAGTGTGTGTTAGTGCTGTTAGTGCTGTTAGTGGCTTTAGTGTTAGTGTTTTACAAAGTGGTGGAGTGTAATTAGTGTCTAGCGAAAAGTGAAAAAACAGGGCCCTTTCACTTAACTGCGTAGTTGCTCTGTTTGGAGTAAACATCCCTGCGCCCGAGTCCCATGGTACCGGTTCCGATCACCCGAACTGGCCAAGCATTTTTATAGATCCGCTTTGTTACTGTCTTGACTTCTATAACACGACGATTCTACTCTCAATTGTTTGACCTCGGCTATCTCAACCCGATTGAAATGTGTAGATATACACCTGGGCGCAGACTGTGGACCCCATAGCCCGGAAACATAGTATCGGACCTCGGGGCTAAATAAACTATGGACACCTCAATAGGAGCGCTAGTTAGGACACAGTATAGCACCGATAACCTTGGAAAAGCAAATATCACCTATTTCACCTTGTCTACCTGAGCAGTACCTAGCATTGTTAAAGAGCAATCCACAACACACAGTTTAATCAACCACGATGAGTTCTGGGATGAAATTATCCCGAGGGCTTGGGTAACCTTAATATCTAGCATAGATTGAACATCCAACGTTTGAAAGTGGTACAAGCTAAAATAGAACCTTCAATGTTGGAAAGCACAATGACAAAGACATTTCAACTCCATTACTCATAGGTCAGATAGTCAAAATAAGGTGTAGCTCTGGCGCCCTGACACAAAAATTCAAGCAACCAAACCTTGGAAATAACCACATCATGAAGCACCAAGATACCTGAGCGAGTTACGCAATTCCTTAATAGCCGTATCAACATCATCAAACGTCAACGCAGAGACTGCCCAACGGGCATGCTTCTGCGCCAACTGCACCGAGTTATCATCCACTCCATGGGATGGCTGCGCCGGCACATATGGCACAGGCGCAACAGGCGCATGGGCAGCCGGGCTGGGGACAAATGTAGGCGCAGCCGGGGGCGGAGTGGGGTTACTAGCTGGGGCATCGTAGAACGCAGCCGGGTCTGATGCCGATGTGTCAGTTGGAGGTGGAGGGAAGGACTGGAACGCCGTGGGGGTATCTGGAAGGTGGGGGCCCGAGCCAATAGTCGCCGGGGTCGAGGGAAGGTTCAAGCCGCCGTCCTGGGAATGGTTGGCACCGGCATGCGGGGCCGAGCCTGGTGCATTCTGGGGCACGGAGGGGATCTCGGGGGTTGCGGGCGGGCGCGGTGCGGATGATGTGCGTGAGGGATGGAGGGATTCGTCAAGAGTCGATTTCCGTGCGAGGTCTCGTCCCAGACGGTCAGACTCATCGGGAACTTCTTCGATTGAAGCTTGTCTGGGCTTGGAGGCTTGTGCCACGGACTCGTCGAATGCCTGGACATCTGGGTCGTCGACGAGCTCGGCTTCTTCTTGTTTGGGTACTGGGTTGCTTTCGTTCGGGTCCTCGCCGGCCTTGATAGCTTTCACGATTCGGACTGCGTGGAATTTGGCGAACTTGATTCTTCCTGCGATTTCTGGATCGGACCCCCAGATCGAACATAGTTCCAGGAAAGTAGCGGCAGCTAGGAATGTGTCTGCGGTTTGCCTGCAAAGGTTATAAGTCATCTGTGAGTTTGCGGACATGCTCCGAAATAGCTCACTTGGTGACTTTGTTGGCGTTCATGGCTGCCTCGGCACGGCCAAAGACCTCCAATCCAAATTGTTCGACATAGGCGCTGGCCGCCACGGTATCTGTGACTGTCTCATTTTCCGGGTTCTCGACTTTGAACTGCTCAGAATATATCAATGAGCGATTGTCGCAAGAGTGTGTGGTGTGGTGCAGGATAGCGGGAAATAGGGAGAAACACTGGCGGGGAAGAACCGACCTGCTCCAACTTGTCCACCAGATTTGTAGTATATAATTTGATTTCGTCGTCGGTGTTATGAAGACCCCTCTCGATGATTTGGTTCACAATGTGAAAATTGCCTATCGCATTGAAATGTCAATCAGCTTGGATATTCCACTGCGCTGCGCGGGGTCCTCAGACTCACACCAGTAGGCCACCACCGGCTTAGCGCTCTCGACCTGGGCGGCTCTGATCGCAAAGCGACCAATATCGGCCGATCGTAGTACAGCGGGAACACTACTCGCCATTGTTGAGTTTCAAAGATTGTTGTGTAGAGGAGAGGAGAATAGATGACGTTTGGAGATTAGGACACCGCCCGTGTGCGGGGACAGGGGGATCTTATCGGCTACGCTTTTGGAGATCTGTTTGGTCTGCCTTCCAACCTTGGAGGCCTCCTTTCACATTTCAAGATTCTGAACTATATCGGGGTATCATTCGTCCTCAATTTCCCACTTTCCGATTTTCACTTGTTCTTCAGCCAGTGCCTCGACTTCGAAATGGTCCTCCACTTGCCCTCCTGGTCCCCCAATGCGCTCTATGACAATCCAAACATTGCGCTCACCGTTGGGGTACAGGTCGAAGTCATCTACCCGCACTCCTGAGGAAGTATCGCTGTGAGATCCATCTTCAGATGTTGCCACAACCTGCTTGTATGGACCTTGGCCTAGTTCAACGGTCATCAACACAGGTGAGGGTGCAACAGCCCGAGAATCGATTGTAGATCGTTTGTTTCGCGCAATGAGTCGAATCCGTGTTAACCGAGAGACCCAAAGTGAAGTCAGCATTCTGTCTTTACCCGGTGGGAGAATGCCGACGTCGGACAGTACAACACGCCGCCCCGCAGACTCAGAAGCCAGTTGCTGAACGACGCATGGTATAGTGGATGAGATCCATAATGTGAAACGGCCAAGCTGGTCGGGTGCGAATGTAGAACCGACAATAGTGTATGTTCCCTTGTCCAGGGACTTGGTCTCAGCCAGGGCGCATCCTCGGCGGTAGTCACCACTGTCGGCAATTATATCTCGACTGCGCACGCGCGACACGCGCTGGCCGTTAGACCAGAAGAGTTTCACGTGGGTTGCCAACTCTTCTTCGTTAGTCTCGAGCAAGATTGAAACGTCTGCCTTCTCGGAAATCTGTAGACTGAACTGCGGATTGGAGTGGTATCGGGGCGACTCGGCGTTTCCACCGGCTGTCATTGCTGTCCAAGATCCCGCTGCTTTGGTCAGACAGAGATATCTATCCAGTGAGGGTGCCACGGCAACGGGGGCGGTTGAAAATGCCGATAGTGTAAAGTTTTGGCTCGCCGATGGAAGAGATTGCTCTGAAACCACAGCGGTGTACGTAGAGTTGGGTGGCATTTCGAGTCTCATGAGTGTATTGGGGGAGTCGACGTACGGACCGCGATGGAGTGCACCGTCGCTGAGTGACACCCTTCTTCCCCCTGCCTGGAAGATGTATATACTGATGAACCCGAGGTTGCTTCCTGCGTGGTTAGTTTTCAACTGCTGGTCCTCTGTCTTGAAATGTTTTCCCAGCAACAGCCACACGGTTCCACCCGTCTTGCTGGAAATAGAGAACTGGGGATTCTTCACGAAACAACCGGCAATGAGTCGACCGTGAGACAGATCCCACGTGAAATGAATATCTTCGCGGTATTTGAACAATCCAGGATTCCAGTTGAGGTAAAGATTTTCGAAATTGAGGAGAACATGTTCGCAATCCATCCAGAATTTGCCCGGCGATAAGGGAGATTTCGCATCAGATGGATCAGAGCCAGCTGTTGAAGTACTTTGTATGTTTGGCTCTGCGCCGGCCCAGGGGTTCTTCAGTAGAAACCGGCGCCGACCCTGTATCTCCTTCATGTCCAGGATAGCATAATCATGCTCACTGACCAGAGCCAGGCCTTGTTCTTCACTTTCGGATAATCTCCCAGTGCCGATTGTCAGCACCACGTCGCCATGGTGGAAAGCGTTGTACAAACGCCCCCAGACTTCATCCGAGGTGGAGTCATCATGGTGCAGGAACATTTGTTCCGGAATCCAGCCCGTCAGAACCCACAGGTCAGTTCCTGAGTTGCTACCTGGAAAATCATAACCTCCGCGAACTTTCAGGTAGGCTTTCTCGATCAGAGCAGGCCAAAGAAAGCCGGGATTATTGCGGTCGACCACATGAAGACACCGTGTAGTCTTCGAAGATGGCAATCGGTCATCTATGATGACTTTGCGGAAGGATCCGTTGAAATAAAATCGAAAAATATACTTTGCACAACGAGAGATCATGGGAACATTCTCTTCATTGCACGGGTACATCGTGGACGATGCATGCTAAATTTGCTGCATTAGCTTCAAACTGGTATTCCAATGACACATGAATGCATACCTGTCCTAAACCTCGTTCTGATCTAGAGGTTGTAGCGCAAAGACTTGCAACCACCGAACAATCGGTCAAAACGTCTTGTACGAGATCCGTCGGCCCGGAGGCTGACATGGTCGGGATCGTCCCATCATGTACCGGATTGACTAATTTCGACGTTTTTAACAGCTCCTGCGGCCGTTTCCATCCTGCGAAAATATCCTTCTGGACATCAGAAAGATGCAGGTCAGGTGCGTCCCTATACCCGGTTAGCGGCGGTCAATATAGACGTGGCATTCGACGTACGTAAAAGGCGGCCCTTCCCAGACGAATTCATCCCGATTCGGAGCCCGTGCCCAGGGCGGAAAAATATAGCCATGGAGCTTTGCGCCCTCCAGAATGATGATTTCTTCGCGGGTAGTGAGCTTCCGCGTGGAGGCAGGCGGCCGCAAAGTGAACGCTTTCTGGGGCCCCGCATGAGCGGCGGCTTTCCAGTCGGCGGCGCTCTTGATCTTTTCGGCCTTGACGATCAGCTCCTTGCATTTTGAATCCAGTTGTTTCTTCTCGTCGGCTGGTGCGAGACGCAGTGCTTTCATGTAATGTTCCGCGGCATTGATTGCCGCTTCCAGTGCCGCCTTTTGGGAGGTTGCAGCGGCTACCGCTTCTTCGGCGCTCTATCGCATTGTTAGTTCGAATATCGTGAGAAGATCTCGTCTCGGGTCGGCATGATATACCAAAGCTTGCGATAGATATGTGGGCCCCGATCTTGACATACTTGGAGGTGGTCGTGGAGTAATCAGATCGGACCAAGTAAATTACCGGATTTGGCGCGAGCCGAGAGGGTCCCGTACGCACTGATTTCGCCGTGTGGTTCGGCATATTCCTGCGGTGATACTGGAGTCTTTACAATTCGGAAATTAGGTATATTTATGATGATATATGCGATCGAAGTCATATCTGAGCCCAATTAATCCCAACAATAGGCGTTCAGCGAAGTATAAAACGTGAAAGGGTGATGTAATGCCTGACATAAGCTAATACCGAAAGTGGACCTCGGCTCATTTTAAGGTGAAGCGCCGAGGTGCACCTGCTCATGAACTCGGTCGCTCTCTTAATATACTTTGATCACTCGGGTGACTTCGGTATAGAGGTGAGCTATCCTGATTCTCGCGGTACTGCTCTTAGATTCTCTCTCTGACCGCGATTCGGAGCAGAAAAGCCCCGCCAAATATTTCTCCTATCCGATCTTTTTTTTGGGGGGTAAATCTTAATCTTTCTTTTCTTGAACTCCCTTGATCTAGAACACCTTTCACCTACAAAATGACCGGTCAATCTAAGCCCACCCTCTCGCCCTGGGGTAGCGCCGTTGCAGGCGCAACAGGTGCCGTGCTTGCGAACGCGATGGTATACCCGCTTGACCTGTGAGACCCCGGCGAATGTACATTCAATCTGTTGGGAAAGCCGTACTGACCATGTCATTTTCGCATTCAGGGTCAAGACGAAACTGCAAGTACAAGTTAAGGAGAAGAACGGCGCCGCCCCATCCTCAGACCTCGAACACTATGAATCGACTCTTGATGCCATCACCAAGATCGCGGAGAAGGAAGGCATTAGCGGCCTGTACTCTGGAATGGCGGGATCCCTCCTCGGTGTTGCATCGACAAACTTCGCATACTTCTATTGGTACAGCGTCGTAAGAACCCTGTACATGGCCTCGGCCAAATCATCGAAAGCCCCTGGCACCGCAATCGAGCTCTCCCTCGGCGCTGCTGCAGGTGCCGTGGCCCAGATCTTCACAATCCCGGTCGCCGTCATAACGACCCGCCAGCAGACACAGCCGAAGGGTGATAAGAAGGGATTGATCGAGACTGGTCGGGAGGTGGTTGAGAGTGAGGACGGCTGGACCGGCCTGTGGCGCGGACTGAAGGCCAGTTTGATCTTGGTCGTCAACCCTGCTATTACATATGGCGCGTACCAGCGTCTGAAGGAGGGTGTCTTCCCCGGAAAGACGAACCTTAAGCCTTGGGAGGCATTCCGTGAGTGGTCCCTGCTCCCTCGTTAGCCAATGGCCCGCTAACAATGTCTCAGTCCTCGGTGCTATGTCCAAGGCTCTGGCCACAATCGCTACCCAGCCTTTGATTGTCGCCAAGGTTGGCCTCCAGTCTCGTCCCCCACCAAGCCGAAATGGCAAGCCTTTCAAGAGCTTTGGTGAGGTGATGAAGCACATTGTCGATAACGAGGGTCTTTTCGCTCTCTTCAAGGGCATTGGGCCCCAGATCTTGAAGGGTCTTTTGGTTCAAGGTCTTCTGATGATGACCAAGGAGAGGTATGTTGAAAATAAAATAACATTTCGTTCAAAGCTGACTGTCACCCAGGATGGAAATCCTCTTCGTTGTCTTGTTCGCCTATCTCAAGGGCATCAAGAAAGACAAGCTGAGCAAGGTCGTGGACGCAGCAGCAGCAAAGGCCCAGGCTAGCCGACCCGCCACTCTGAAATAATTGTCTTTTGATTACTCTTTGCAGCCTCCTCTTTTTTGTTCACTATTTTCTGTCACTCGGCGCATCGGTCTGTGTTGGCAATTTTGGATTATGAACAGTCTACTTGATTAGATGTTTTTCGGACTTACTTTCTATGAAGACTTGATGTGATAGAACCATGGGTCTTACTTGAATATAGATTTGTATATGCTCATTTCCACCTGGGCATCTTTGTTTTATCATGTGCAAGACAACAAGAGCTCAGGTCCCCTAAATGCCACTTTAGTTGCTTTATGTAGTCAAATATTGCGTGAAACTCCCTGCATTCTTAATTACTCAAAATTGACTGGCCATCTAATTCAAGTAATGGCCGATACTCATCGACCGAGGTGTTAGGAAGCCCTACTCGTAAGTACAGTGGTGTTGCATAAGTATTTGACCTCCAGTACCTTGGAATCCATCTTTTAACCTGACCAACTTGTACATGATAAACTTTTCTTTGTCTTTTTGGATGTCTTTTTTGCCGTCTTTCCAAATCTCCTTTTAGATATTATACCAAATCGAATATCAGAGCTTTCTGTCAGGCAGTATTAATAGATTAGGTGTGAGGTTGAAGTACTCAAGGTCAAATACTTATGCAACACCACTGTATACTTGCATTTGGCCGAGTGTACCCGTGCATGTTGATCCAGGGCAGTTCTCCAACTCACCGCGTCGATCCCTCTAACCCAACCACCACCACCACCACCACCCAACCTCCCTCCACCTCACAGCTGCTACAGAAGTGGCATGTGTCGTGATGCGATGGCCGCCATGGAGCTCTGAGTCGACCAATGACGAAAACGAAAGCTCACGCCTCGATTCCATCTTCGACTGGAAAGCCTACACAGAACCGAGGACAATCGTCCCAACCCTCGTCCTAACGAGTGGTATTCTCCTCGCCGTGCGATTTCACCGCTCGTACCTTCGCAGAATCCCCGACGCGCCCAGTATCTCCTCCTCATACCTCCGACGCCGAAGTGTCTTCGGCCAAGTGACCAGCGTCGGCGATGGAGACAACTTTCGCATTTTCCACACGCCCGGCGGCCGTCTAGCGGGCTGGGGCTGGCTCCCCTGGAAAAAGGTCCCTACAAATAAGAAAGACCTGAAAGACAACACTGTTCGTATCGCACCTAATCCAACGCCACCATGCCGCCCCGTCACACCCCCAATCTGCGATACAAAAGCTTACGCGATCTAGATTCATGTTCGTCTTGCAGGAGTTGACGCTCCCGAGCTCGCGCACTTCGGACGCCCAGAACAACCGTTTGCGCGCGACGCCCATACTTGGCTAACGGCCTATCTGACCGGGCGACGAGTGCGCGCGCTCGTCCACCGCCAGGACCAGTACTCGCGAGTCGTGGCGAGCGTGTTCGTGCGCCGAGCATTCGACTTCCCGCCGTTCAGACGTCGCGATGTATCGTATGAAATGCTCCGGCACGGAATGGCGACTGTTTACGAGGCGAAGGTGGGGTCTGAGTTCGGTGGGGAGAAGAAGGAGAAGAAGTATCGGAAGGCAGAGTGGTGGGCTAAGAAGAAGGCTAAGGGACTTTGGAAGGATTATAAGAAGATCGGGGGTGATTGGGAGAGCCCCCGGGAGTATAAGACTCGGATGGGAATGGGGGATGTTGAGAAGAACGGGAAGAAGTGAGGCATTCGCAGAGCGTTTCTTGCCTTGTGTTGAGCGTTTGATATGTTTTGTGACATCTGCATCATGATATGACACGACTAGAACCCCTGTACATATACCGTCAAAGGAATTCAACGATGATGAAACCAATTATAGGATGCGGACATTAGATAGATATAATACACCGGGATGCGTTCGCTAGATATGCGCGGGGGTCCATTACCCCCGAGCCCGCACTGCCGGACGGGTATTAAGATTCGAGCGATCGTTGGATCGCAGGATAGGATAGATAAGTATACAAAGTTCAGCCACACTCAGCAGAATCGCCGTTCAATCTCGGCGAACAGCCTGGGTGTGATCTCGTCGGAGCTATTGCCTTCTGCGCGGAATAGGCAGCCCCGGTTATCATAGTGGTCTAGCAGAGACTTGCTAGTTTCCTCGAACTTGCGAAGCCGTTGCTTCCAAGTGTCAATTGAGTCATCTTCACGCTGTGTCAATGTTTCGCCGGTGACATCGTCTTTGCCTGGCACCTTTGGCGGGTGGAAGTCTGTGTTGTAGACTCGCCCGGAGGGCTCATGGACCCAGCGCGATGCGATGCGGGCGAGAATTACCGAAGGTGGGGTGAGGAGGTGTACAACAAAGTTCACTGGCACCAGACTGTCCAGGCTCGTAGCCTGAGAGGAGGTGCGAGGGAAGCCGTCAAGGATGAAGGAAGCGGTAGGATCAACTGATGTAGCGGATGTGGAGTTTTCTGGAGATGGCGAGGTTGAGGGTTGAGCAGGAGAGTCGGATTGATGGAGCCAGCCCTTGGCTCTCATGTCATCGGAGATCAGGTTTAGAATCATGGAATCGGGGACGAGGTTGCCGGACTGCATTGCGGCCTCAGCTTGCATGCCTACTTTAGTTAGATACGACTGCCTGATGCGCAACCGAGCCCAATGCTTTGCTTACCGAGCGGTGTTCGTCGGCGCACATTCTCTCTCAACAGGTCACCGGAGCTGATTGAGGCCAGTTGCGGGAATCGGGATAGCAATCGCTCGGATTGTGTGCCTTTTCCTACTCCGGGTGCGCCAATGAGGATGATGCGCGCGGCCTTCTTGAGCTGCTTCGTCGCGTGCGACATGATGTGTGGTGGCAGCTCAGGAAAGCTCGGGGTTTTGGTTCCTGGCTGAATTCAACGGTTCGGATGTTGGGGAGCGGGAGGAACCACGGGTGGAGTTTTATACACCCGGGCGATGACAAGCTGAGATGCTGACGGATTTGTAGTTTGGTCAACTAGTAGGTTGGTAGGTAGGCAGGTTGAAGAGCTTGGAATTTAAGAGATAAGCAGTCGCATATCTCGGGCTCAACGTTGATTTTGTGGGGTTAAGTGTTGATTCTTTAGGCTGTCGGTGAACGAGCTCCGAGGGAAACTACAAGGTCCGCGCAGAAGGACGAGTGCTGTATACTAAATGTTGGATGTTCATTTTGGAATATTAAAAGGAGCAGTAGGCCCTTGGAGATCACTATAAACCTCGGGGCCCGTTTCACATGCCTCGACACATGTTCGACCCCAGACGCTCTGTCCAGTCGCGGAGCTCGGATTATTGTGTCAGCGGTCACGTGAGCGTCGCGTGTGGCACGCGTCGCGGTGTCAATTTAGATGGACCGATCGAATTATCACCGAATACACACTACCGCCACCATGATCCGACAAGATGTTAATCGCATTGACCCTAAACGGCGGACCATCATTGACCCTAAGAAAAGGCAATTTGCCCCGGCAACCTTCAAGCAACAAGACTATCCCCATCGCATGAACATCTATGACACGCCTCCTACCGCGGAGATCACCCTCGAGCAATTTGAACAATGGGCTATTGACAGACTGAAGAGTACGTGTGCACGGTGAAAACTTGACCATCTTTCACCACATATTGACCTGAAAACAGTCCTGGCTGAGATCGAAGCATGCTCTTATCGCAACAAATCCCCCGCCGAAACCGCGAGTTACATCACGCCTCTTCTCCAGAAATTCCTTCCTCTCTCCTCAAACACCTCGTCTTCCTCGGGTTCCGCTGATCAGCGCCTGAAGAATGAACGCCAAAAAGACCACTACTCCCATTTCATCCTCCGATTGGCCTTCTCCGCCACGGAGGACCTCCGTCGGCGATTCGCGCGCGCCGAGAGCATGCTATTCAGATTCCGCTTCCAGCAAGATGATTCAAGGGAGAAGCGCGCATTTATCGATAGCCTAAATCTCGACTGGGAGCCCTTGGGTGACTTCGAGAAGACCGAGGTTGCGGAGGCTCTGATGAGCTCCACCTCGGGATTGCGTCGAGTGGACGACGAGACTTGGTATAAGGTTGATTGGGAGAAAGTCCCCGAGTTGATCGAGAGACGTGCGGTTTACTTGAAGAAGGGAAAGGCGTATGTCCCCGGGCGAGAACAGATGAGTATGATCTTGGCTGAGTTTACTGCACGCTTGGAGCGGGCACTCGAGGTATTTTCACATCAGCACACTGATACAGAAGGTTATATTGACTAATTTTTCAGCTCACGAGCCGTGCCCTTCCCCGTTTAGATGAGGATGACCGCCTGACACCAATTTTGAACCATCTATCGAAGAACTTCGGCAGCGCCGATTCAGTGTACTCCGAAGGTGAAGGATATGTGGACGGGACTCCCATCACCGCCAGCTCCATTGATCAGCTGGCTCAACAGCATTTCCCCTTGTGCATGAAGAGCTTGCACGTGAACCTGCGCAAGAACAATCATCTCAAACACTTCGGTCGACTGCAATATACACTTTTCTTGAAAGGCATCGGGTTGTCTTTGGAAGAGTGTATTCTGTTCTGGCGCCAGTCGTTCAAGGGCAAGACGGATGACGAATTCAACTCGCAGTACAAGTACAACATCCGTCACGCATACGGTGAAGTTGGTGGTGATGTGAACCGTCGTGGAAAGGGATACACTCCCTACTCATGCCAGAAGATCCTCGGTGATTCGAATCCAGGTATTGGCCAGACTCATGGCTGTCCCTACCGCCACTATTCTGTGGACAACCTGGTTGGATTCCTCCAAGCCACTGGCGTCAGTGATAAGGAAGTGCTGCGCGGTGTCCGCGAGGACGTTGGCAAGATGCGTTATCACATCGCCTGCAACCGGGTTTTCGAGGCAACGCACAAGAACGAGATCAAGAAGGTCAAGGAAGAGGGCACAATGAGCCAAACCGACCTCGACACCATCGTTCACCCGAATACCTACTTCAAGCGCAGCTTCCTCTTGAAGCAGATGTCCAAGGCTCCGAAGGATGCATGAAGTGGCTTGTTGGGTTCACATGTCAAGTTTAATGAGGTTATGCCGGGCTGCTTTCACATGTTTCTTTCCACTGGCGTCACGGGGGCATAGGTTGTACTGTATAATGCATATTTCTTCGGATAATTTCGTTCGAGACCATCATATTTGTTTCTATGTTTAAATCTATAATTGAAAGTCACAAATAGGGAGTGTGACCACAGCTGATTCCCAGAGAATCGGAAAGGATCAGAATGACCTCTCAAATCCAGGTGCCCAGCAACGGGTCAAGTCGATCTCCGCTCAACTAGAAGACTGCTTCGCCATGGAATGACGGAAGCTGTCAAAAAATAACATGTTCAAGAACACATTGGAGTCGGCGTGAAGTTGAAAGAAAAGGGCGGAGGAGTGCGGCTTGCCGAGTTTTATGGGTGTTTTTGTACGGCACACCGCAGTGACCAACTGTGCTGCAACCTGGCCTTACTCGCGGAGCAGACACTCCACACAACATACTCCATCTTGTTCAATCATTCCCTAGCTATTAACAGGGATTCAACTTGCTTCTGAGAACTGGATTATGCTCCAGGTGTCTCTTTAAATTAGTTTCTTGGAGTAGAGCTCAAACGCCGAGGTTACCCTGTGACTTCTCATCCTTTACCCCCCTTCCATCAACACAACAACCAAGATGGACTTCGAGGCGCTCAAGGACCAATGGAGCGATGTGGAGGACCGTGACGGAATCAGGCTCAGTTGGAACACTTTCCCGAGCACTCGCATGGTTCGTGATGGTGACACCGCTTCATCTTGACCGCATCAGGAACTAAGATTCGATATAGGAAGCCTCCCGGCTCGTCGTCCCCATTGCCGCCGTCTACACCCCTCTGAAGGAGAAGCCCGACTCTCCGCTGCTTCAATATGAGCCTGTTAGCTGCAAGCAGCCGTGCCGCGCCGTGCTCAACCCATATGCGTATGTACAGAGTCAAGCTGGTATGCATCATAACATGACGCTGATTTCGATTTAGCACCGTTGATGTCCGCGCACGAATTTGGATTTGCCCATTCTGTCTATCTCGCAATCCTCTTCCTCCTCATTATAAGGATATTACGGAGAACACGATACCCCCAGAGCTCCACCCCCAGAGCACGACAATCGAGTACCAATTGGCCCGGCCCGCCCCCGCGCCCCCGATCTTCGTATTCGTCGTTGATACTTGCCAGGAGGATGATAGCCTGCAGGCCGTGAAGGACGCTCTCATTCTGAGCTTGTCGCTTCTGCCCCCCAATGCGCTCGTTGGTCTGATTACCTTTGGTACCATGGTAGGCAGAACCGATGTTCCAGATGGTGGCAACTTATTGACCATGATTCACAGGCCCAAGTTCACGAGCTCGGTTACACGGAATGCGCAAAGTCATATGTGTTCAGAGGTAGCAAGGAATACACCGCAAAGCAAGTCCAGGAGATGCTTGGTCTGGCCGGTGGTATCCGCCCCGGTGTTCCCCAGCAGCAGCCTGCGCGTGCTCCCCTTGGACCGGCTGCGCGCTTCCTTATGCCCGTTCAGCAAGCCGAATTCCAGATCACGAACGTCCTCGAGCAATTGCAGCGTGATCCCTGGCCCGTCGCCAATGATAAGCGTCCCCTGCGCTGCACTGGTGTCGCACTGAGCGTTGCCGTTGGTCTGCTTGAGACTTCTTTCCAGAATGCCGGAGGTCGCATCATGGCTTTCACCAGCGGTGCCGCCACTGAAGGCCCCGGCCACGTTGTTTCGCCTGAGCTCAGAGAGCCCATTCGTTCCCACCACGACATTGACCGCGACAACATCAAGTACTACAAGAAGGCCGTCAAGTTCTACGACAACCTTGCCAAACGTGCTGCCAACAATGGTCACATTGTGGATATTTTCGCTGGATGTCTCGATCAAGTTGGTCTGTTGGAAATGAAGAACCTCTCCAACTACACCGGAGGTCACATGCTCCTTACAGACAGCTTCACATCGTCACAATTCAAGCAATCGTTCATCCGTGTGTTTGACAAGGATGCCAACGACAACCTCTTGATGGGCTTCAACGCTTCTCTTGAGGTGCTTACCACTAAGGAGCTGAAGGTTACTGGTCTCATTGGTCATGCGATCTCATTGAACAAGAAGTCAAGCTCCATTGGCGAGACAGAGTGCGGTATTGGTAACACATGCGCATGGAAGATGTGTGGAATCGACCCGTCCTCCAGCTACGGTGTTTACTTCGAGATTGCCAACCAGGGTGGACCTGCTGCTGTGCAGCCTGGTCCTCAGCGTGGTATGATGCAATTCCTCACATACTACCAACACTCCTCTGGTCACTACCACCTGCGGGTTACTACTGCTGCACGCCCACTTAGCGGACCCGCTGGTGACCCCACTTTGGCGCAATCCTTTGACCAAGAGGCCGCCGCTGTGCTCATGGCCCGTATTGCCGTGTTCAAGGCCGAGGTTGACGATGGTCCCGATGTTCTGCGCTGGGTCGACCGTATGCTTATCAGGCTGTGCTCCCGCTTCGCTGACTACCGGAAGGATGACCCAACCTCATTCCGATTGGAAAAGAACTTCACACTGTACCCCCAGTTCATGTTCCATCTCCGCCGAAGCCAGTTCTTGCAGGTATTCAACAACTCCCCTGATGAGACTGCTTTCTACCGCCATGTTCTTAACCATGAGGATGCGGGCGACTCTCTTGTCATGATTCAGCCCACCCTCGACTCATACTCATTGGAGCAAGAGGGTGCCCAACCAGTGCTGCTGGACTCTGCTTCCATCCAGCCCGCTCACATTCTCCTTCTCGATACCTTCTTCCACATTCTGATCTTCAATGGCGAAACTATTGCCGAATGGAGGAAGGCCGGGTACCATGAACAAGAAGGCTACGAGAACCTCAAGATGCTGCTTGACCAGCCTAAGGAGGACGCTAGAGTATGTTCCACTTTCTCCACCACTCTACTGTGCTTTGACTAATACTTTTCTAGGACCTCATTGCCGATCGCTTCCCTCTGCCCCGTTTCATTGTCTGTGATGCCGGCGGTTCCCAAGCTCGTTTCCTGCTGTCCAAGCTGAACCCGTCGACCACCCACACTACCGGTGGCTACGGTGGTGGTGTTTCGTCCCAGACCATCTTCACTGATGATGTGTCACTCCAAACATTCATGGACCATCTGATGAAGTACGTAACCCCATTTTCGGATCACTGAATTGTGCTAACAATGTCTTAGGCTTGCTGTTTCTGGAACCAGCTAGATGTGATGAGACACGACCATCATGAGAGCAAAGGGCGGTCTGTCGTCGACCCTCGGGTCTTGTGTATCTTTAGCGGTGAATTTAACTCCTTTGACGCAATATAGTAGTAAATTGAATGGATTGATACCATGTTACGAGTTCTTGATAGCATTAATATTGCCTGCTAGATCACTGTAAAACAAGCTACCAGAATAGGCATGTAAATAAGGGCTGTTGTTATCACGTGATATTAGCCCTAACACCTCATCGGGCCACTCGCTTAGTTTTTGGCTCGCAAAGTGGGTCCCGCTAGCAGCTCGACTGCTCAAGTCAATTTCCGCGCTCCTCTCCTTTTCTCTTCTGTAACCAACTTCTTCGACAACCAAGGAAGATCGACTACCTTTCGCACTCGCCATGCGTAAGTATCATCTACTTGGCCTCCTGAAAGATGGCGACTAACATTCCCTCGTGATCAGCTCCCAAGTTCGATCCCAATGAGGTGAAGATCATGTAAGTTGAAAATTTCTTGAAGATTTTTTCTTTGGTCCAGAAGACTAACAATTCTTTCTTAGCCACCTGCGTGTGACTGGTGGTGAAGTCGGTGCCCAGTCCGCTCTGGCCCCCAAGATCGGTCCCCTCGGTCTGTCTCCCAAGAAGATTGGTGAAGATATCGCCAAGAACACTGGTGACTGGAAGGGTCTCCGTGTCACCGTGCGCTTGACCATCCAGAACCGTCAGGCCGCTGTCTCCGTTGTTCCCTCCGCCTCTTCCCTCGTGATCAAGGCCCTCAAGGAGCCTCCTCGTGACCGCAAGAAGGAGAAGAACATCAAGCACACCAAGTCCATCCCCTTCGACGACATCATCGAGATTGCCCGCACCATGCGCTCCCGCTCCATGGCCAAGGAGCTCCGCGGTACTGTCCTCGAGATCCTCGGTACTGCCTTCTCCGTCGGCTGCCAGGTCGATGGCCGCAGCCCCAAGGACGTCTCCGACGATGTCAAGGCTGGCGAGATTGACGGTTCGTTTGCCCAGACCTTTCATTTGATTGTTCGATTACTAATTTTCTCTCAGTTCCCGAGGAATAAATTATTCGCTCTTGAACGATCAAAAAAGAGGAGGCCTATCTGATTTCTAAGGCGTGCACTCTTAATGTTGAGTTGCTAGTTGCAGAATACGAATGGTTTTCTCAAACCAAAAAATATTCATGAGTCATGACTATGATACCATTAATGCGCAAGGCGTTCGATTGAAACAAATTGAACAGTCTGCTTTTTGTCTGGTTGTATTTCCGCTTTCCCTTTCCCTTTTCTGACGCCTTTCATTATTCTCTCGCTGTTCCATGTGTGATGAGGATACTGGAAGGCCATGCCCGGCGCAGCCGACAGCTCATCCTTTTGGATGGAACCCCCACAACACTCTGGCCCTTACTGTTCTCTCCCTACGGGGTTTGATCATATCAAAACGTGGTATAGGCTTATTTTAAGTGGGGAAGATTGAACCAGTCCCATTACTCACCGCGGTATCCTTGGAGCTTGCTCCGTGGGTGCAGTGGTCCATATTTCGGGTCTACATCTCTTGCGAAAGAGATTTCGTCTTGTAAGCTGTAGTTAGCTAGCGCCAAAATGAAAAAGATTTTTTTTCCACAATCACTTCCAAGTTGCACTTCTGAGAACACATCTCTCGTACATCAATCATCCATGGATCCTTCACCTTAGTACTTTTTGTCCTTCAGTTTGCTCAGGCCCATCCGACAGTGTACTAGCGGTGTATATCCAACCAAAACCCCCCAACATGACCAGACTCCCCTGCATGTAGGCCGCCAGCATGCATGTACATATGCAGTGTAGCGCTATGGGTACATAGACTATCGATTCAATGTGAATGGCTAGCCACCCTCCCAACGAGAGTTCCAACTGACCGGATAAAAATGAAACTCCAAGATATATATTCCGAGTTATCCATGCGCAGATGGATGTGACCCCCACTCCCACCACGCGGTGGTTCATTTGCGCACAAACTTCATCCATATAGTTTTAGTAAACCTACCTGGCACAGTAACACGGTCGATAGAGCGCATATGTTATACGTGGGTGTGGCTCAGGATGTACAACGTAGGGCAGACATGTCTTCCAGGTCTGAAACATGCCAACGGCCAACAGCACACAGGTATCCGAGCGCTGCACGCGAATGAATGGCTGCGAGTCACCTCTAGGCTAGGTATTAAAATTGCTGTGTTGACTACATACTGGGATCCGTAATCTGTACAAAGAGATAGTACAATATGCGAGTGGATAGAAATATGATCTTAGGCCTGTATGGCGCAAGGCGAGAGTCAAAATCTTGGAATTACTAGGTAATCCATGGATCATGTAGAATGTATGAACAGCAGGTCAAATGCTACAACGTATACGTACATACAGGTAGTATTTGTGCAGAGTCCACGGGTACAGAGTACAGCATCAAAGTGTAAATCATCTACCTCATCATCCACAGTGGAGACAAAGGATGCTTGGCCTTGAAATTGCTTTGGAACAAGTGGCTCTCTCTGTTATTTGGATGATCAAGTGGAGTCAATAATTTTTTTTGACCTTCTACAAGAAATTGTACTCATTTACCAGGTGGATTGCGCCTAGATTCATAAATTTTAGAGAAAGTGAATGCCAATATTTAATAGAGTCGCAGCAACAAGGCTGAGTGAGCATCATGCTTTACATATTTAGAATCAAGTTAGTCTGTACCACCCGACCGTACGGCGTTGTGCAGGCTAAGAAAGGATGCGACACACGGTGGAGTAAGTTTGTCGATCTCTGCGACCTGTGTCATAGCCGTTGTAGACAACAGGTCTAAGGGCCACCGAGTCTTGCGAACGGGACCATTGGTCTCAAGCAAGAAGATTAATGAAACTGTGTTATAGGGCACTGTGTGGAAGGTAGTTTGCCAAAATAGTCCAGATATACTCGTAGTGAAATGTACGCATGATTCAACCTACGAGTACGTATACCCAAGTTAGACATGAAATGATCGTCATGAATATCTTGAACATCACGACTCTCCCGACTATCACGGATATGATGGACCAGGGTATTCGAATCACAACACAGCCTTGAATGCGCAGATAATAGCCCCCAAGCTAAGAAAAAGGCTGCAGGGATCGTGGTGGACATCCTTGACTAGCAACCCCAGAATCATCCTAGACAGGCAACGATCGGAGGCAGATGAGGCGGCCAACAAAGGGGGGGCTGCGCCTGTCATCACAGTGGGCGGCTAGTCCACGGCCATGCCGGGTAAGTCAAGTGGCGTTTCTCGATCCAAAAGTCCCAAGTGCTGGCCCCAGTGCAGAGTGCAAGGTGCAGGGTGCAGGGCGCAGAGTGCAGAGTGGCCACCAAAAAAAGTCTAGAGAGATGCATTTGACAATATCACGTAGGTTCAGCCAAGTCTCATAACCCACTGAAACCGAGAACGGGCTCGACTCGATCACCGGCGGGGCGTCACCGATCCATCACTAGTCGCTGGGACGGGACCAATGATGCGCCCGAAGCCGGCTTTGTATGGAGCCGCTCAGCCAGAGAGAGGGTTCAGCCGTTGGAACGAGTGGATCTAGGTGGAGAGGTAAGTTGTAAGATGGCAAGTTGGAAAGTTGAGGTGAGGTGAGTTAAGACGAAGAAAAAAGGGGGGAAGTTCTGGAGGAGGCCGTAGTTAATGGTTAATAAATTTATATAGAGACGACAAGACTATAGAAACCACACACTTTTTACTATCTTTCAAATAGAACAGTCCCCATAATTAAGTAAAAAGTGATATATAAGAAGTCGTAAAAAAAAGATCTAATATAGTAGTGTACTCGTACATAATATAGCACCTCCATAATCCCCCACTTGCATATCCACCGTGTCCACTCCCATTTTCTGCCTTTACAGCTTTCACCTTTTGCGTTGGTCTTTTGCTGCCTCTTTTTTTCCCTTTCTGCTTTTTCTCTGCTTTGCGCTTCTTCCCTTGACACCTTCCTTACGATTTCACTGCCCTCTTAATTCTTGCCAAGATCGAGATCGCACGTCATTGGCCGGACGCCAGCATCGTGAACTGGGACATTCTCTCCCTTGCGTCTGAACCTTCCCTCTCAACTTATCCCCTGTCGACCCGACCTTTTTTATCTCTAGCGCTTTATCTTGACCTCGATGACGATCTAACTCCAACTGCCGTGCGGTTGACTTGGTTCTCGCCCGCTGTACTCGGTTCACATAATGAGGTGTCGGAAACGATTCAAGCATGCTTTTTGAATGTTTAATCTTGACCTGAGTCGTTGTTCCGGCTTCAAGGCGCTCTTTAGATGAATATGTACCCGTCCGTCGCGCCATTTCACCCGGTTCAACCGCACCACCGCACACACGACCTCCACGCGTACGATGCGAACGACCCCCTCCGAAATGAACTCAAACCCTTTAACCCGATGTCTCGATCCCGCTTGCAGCTGCCTCATCCTGTCCAGCGACTCGATAGCCGCGATGCGTCCGGTTCCAGCTCCAGCGCGAACGTGGAACACACCCTGAGAAGGAAGACCCCCAACGGAACCCTCGCTGCGGGGTACGATGGAACACACATTGACACCAATCAACTTCCAGCGACCAAACATATCCTGGTCTCGCCGGAATCAGGCCAATTTATCCCTCACCCGGCCATGCAAGCGGAGAGTTGGCACAGGCCGGACCAGACAGCCTCGAATTTCCCACCAGTCTTCAAAAACGACCTGGCTGGCAATGCGATTCCCAGTGAGGTGGTCCAAGATGCGAATGGAACAAGTTGGGTTCGTCCAGTGAACTATCCGCCGGGGGTGGATTCGATGTTGAATCAGAGCTTGCCTCTGCAGGCAAATCAGCGGATGCTCCTTCACAACGGGCAATATGTGCCAACGGTGCTTCCTGCGACCTTGCAGTCGTGTCTCGGGCCGACCGCTTCGGCGGGCACTGGGCCTTTTGGCCCATACTGGCCTGATGGTGTGTATATTCCATACCGCCCGGCTGCGTTTCGCGATGCTCGATTCGAATCCCCGACGCCATTTCCCAAACAGTTGGCCAATCCCGGTCAGCCTTATTACGAGCTGAACCAGCCCGTTTTCAATCAACCACAAGTCCAGTTGGGCAGTCATGCCGACTCGGGGTTTCCATGGAGTCACTCTATGCCTGGGTTTCCTAATCCAGATCCTTTGATGAAAACTCACTTCCCACCACGACACTCCGACCAATTACCCTTCCACATTCGCGCCAATCGTCCTCTGCCATCGCCATCACATCAACAACTCACTAATGACCCAGCTTGGTCCAACCGGCAACCTGTACATGGATTCCAACCACCGGGACCTGCAACTGCGGCCAATGCAGAGTTCAAAGAGAAGGTTCTATCGTGGGCCCATGGGGTCTACGTTGATCTTCTCGCAACGATCCACCAAGCCCGCCGTAATAGCATGTCTAACGGCACTGCGGATAGTCACCCCCGCATGATGAAACCTACAATTTACCCCAAACCACCGAGGCAACCGGGCCTTGACTTTACACAAGCACATCCCCCTGACCTCACCCGGCATAACAGCTATCCGTCGAGCCAATATGATGTACAAAGGCAAAACATTGGTGCTATGGGCACTCAAAGATCTAATGACCCTACACATGCCGCGCCTCTTCGTGCACACCCTCGCCGCCCATCCCTGAGTCAATTTGCACAGAACCGTTCCGATACCCATATGATTGGAGTCCGTGATACTGGGATTCCGAGTATATCGCCATTCACCAGAGCTCGCGGCTCGTTGTTCAACGAGGGGTCACCCATGTCAAATGCAGCGACCGCCCTGGATATGCTGTCCCACCTATGTGGGGAGAGTAACTGGGAGTGGATCGATGGAATGCTACTTGGTGGCTGCCTGGCCTATGGCTTGGGCGACTACAATAAAGCCACGCGATGGTACTCTAGAATCATTGCCCGTGACTCCACGTGAGTGTATCTTATTTTCCTTGGGTTCCGCTGAGACTAACACAAGCAGACATGTGGAAGCCATTTCAAATCTTGCTGCCACCCTCTTGGCACTCGAGCGACGAGACGAGGCCCTCCAGAACTGGCTGCGAGCCGTGAAATTGCGCCCTAGCTTCTTCGAAGCGGTGGAGCATCTGATTGGCTTACTATGTAGCAGTCACCGCGGCAAGGAAGCTGTCAATATCATTGACTTTGTTCAAAAGTCTCTGCGCCACCCAAAAGACGGTGATTGCTTCAAGACCGATGAACACGCCAGTGAGCCTGAAAGCGACGCCGAGAGCACCCATTCTGACGTCAACATGTACGACAAGGCATCATTTGAGTATGATGATGACATGGGGAGACCCCAAATAGCCCCTGGGTCTCCGGAGGCAAAGCCCATTGGCTTTGCGACCAGTGGATATGCAATTGCGGGCGCAGACAACGGCAGGATGTTAGCCTTGGTTCACGCCAAAGGAAACATGTTGTATGCCCTTGGAGATAATGTCGCCGCCGCCGCAGCATTTGAGGATGCTGTTCTCATTGCAGCTGGGCGAAGACGCCATGGTATCCAAAGCATCATCAAACAAATTTTTGCTGCCTTCTCCGGGCCCAACAACGGCATCCCCCAGTCTGAGCACGAGTCCAAGGAAAGCATATTGCTGTATCCCGATCGAGCTTTGAAGACTGCCAAGCTTGTTTTCCCTGGAGGAGGTATGCCACCTGGACTGCAGTATGTTGCTGAAGGCATGGCCCGCAACGCGGCTACTTCTACAACTAGCAACTCTCTTCTTTCTTTGGCAAAGATTTACCAGGACGGCATGTCTAATGTCTCTTCGTCAGGATCACCTAGGTCATCGCCTGGCGTGCGAGACATTTTGGCTCTTTACTATCTCTCTCTCTCTCTCCAGCCCAGTCCATCCACCGCTAATAACGTTGGAATTTTGTTGGCGGGCATCCAAAACAATCCACCCGCCAGAGGCTTGGTGCGCCCGAATGGCGAGGTTCAGCACCCCGAGATCCCAGGAGTCATGCCTGGAAGTGGAATCTCCCTCGCTCTGGCTTACTATAATTATGGTCTGCATCTAGACTCGCGACATGCGCATCTATATACCAATCTTGGCAGTTTGCTCAAAGACATTGGACAGCTCCATGCTGCTATCAAGATGTATGAGCAGGCAGTGCAATGTGACGGCAATTTTGATATTGCACTGGCCAACTTGGCCAACGCCGTCAAAGATGCTGGTAAGGTCAACGATGCAATCATTTATTATAGACGTGCCGTCAAGGTCAATCCCGAATTCGCCGAGGCGGTTTGTGGACTAGCCAATGCCTTGAACTCAGTTTGTAACTGGGTCGGTCGTGGTGGCATCGCCAACACCCGTGGATTCCGCGATAGATGGCACATTGACGAGAAAGGCATGCTTCGAGATTCTGTCAAGAGTGATGTTGGGTTTGGATGGATACAGCGAGTCGTTGACATTGTTGAACGCCAGCTAAGTGAAGGCGAATCTTGGGGCCGTGGCATTTTGACTGCCACTACGGCAGAGCAGCTGTCTGTACAGTTGGCCCCAGCTTTGGAGTCTACCCGTTTTGGGGGTACACATCGAATGTCTCTGGTCAAGCTGTTCCAATCTTGGGCCGGGCACAAGTGGGAAGGATCCCGGATTGTGCGCCTTGTTGAGCGTGCGATCCGGTCACTTACCTGGCAGTGGTATCAAGATCGCTATGTCTACGGCAAGGACTATCCTGCTTCAAAGTACCGCCGGCCCCAGCTGCCTGGGGCTCTCTCTGCCCCCAATGCTCCTACAGTTCTTCCTTTCCACACTTTCACCTGTCCATTATCGGCGAAACAGATTCGCCAGATCTCCCAGCGGAACGGGTTGCGGATTTCGACTTCAACTCTGCGACTGCCTTGGCTTCCCCAGACAGTATTCCCTCCGCCAGCTCCCCCTGCTCCGTACCTCCGTGTGGGGTATGTGTCGTCTGATTTCAACAACCACCCCCTCGCACATTTGATGCAATCGGTTTTTGGACTTCACGACCCTTCGCGAGTCAAACCATATTGCTACGCTACGACTGCAAGTGATAAATCTGTCCACCGACAACAAATTGAGAAAGAAGCACCTGTTTTCCATGATGCGAGTGCGTGGCCCGTCGATCGGCTCGTTCAGCAGATTGTCGAGGATGGAGTCCACATCCTGGTCAACTTGAACGGCTACACCCGGGGAGCCCGTAATGAGGTCTTTGCTGCTCGCCCAGCGCCTATTCACATGTCTTTCATGGGATTTGCCGGTACTCTTGGTGCTGAATGGTGTGACTATATCCTTGCTGACCAGCTCTCAATTCCTCCGGACACCCTGAGCCCCGGAAGACGTACCACCCGAATTGAGGAGCGACCTCTGGAAGAAGATAATGGAGAGGACCTTGAAGACTGGGTCTACGGGGAGAAGATTGTCTTTACCCGTGATACCTTCTTCTGCTGTGATCACCGACAAAGCGCCCCAGACGCCGGCGAAAAGCACGTCACCTGGGAAGATGAAAAAGCCCGGCGCTGGAGAATGCGCAAAGAATTATTCCCTAATCTGAGTGATGACACCATCATCTTGGGTAATTTCAACCAACTGTACAAGGTCAGTCCCCTCCAATCCCCATGTTCAATTTTCCCGTCTAACTCATGAACAGATTGAACCCACGACGTTCCGTACATGGCTACGGATCCTCGCACGGGTCCCCAAGGCCATTCTTTGGCTCCTCCGTTTCCCGGACCTGGGCGAACAGAATCTACGCGACACTGCCAAAGCATGGGCCGGAGAAGAGACTGCATCACGAATCATTTTCACAGACGTGGCACCCAAAAATACCCACATCGCCCGAGCAAAGATTTTAGACTTATTCTTGGACACGCCAGAATGCAACGCCCACACGACAGCAACAGACGTTCTCTGGAGCGGCACACCACTCCTCACCCTCCCACGTTACAAGTACAAAATGTGCTCCCGAATGGCGAGCAGTATCCTCAGCAGCGCACTGCCCAACTCCGATGCCGGGCAGCGCGCTCGTGAAGATCTCATCGCATCTTCAGACGAAGACTACGAAAACAAAGCGATAAAGCTATGTTTTGATCTCCAAAATTCCTCCACTGGCCATGGTCGCGGTCGACTCATGGAAATCCGACAGATGCTGTTCCGTGACAGATACAGGAACAAGTTGTTTGATACCGCACGGTGGGTGCGTGATTTGGAAGATGCTTACGAGGCTGTTTGGGCGCAGTGGGTCAAAGGCGAAGAAGGCGATATCTGGTTATGATGAGCACTGCGATATATACCCCTTGAGCGATTTTATTTCCCCCTTTTTCTTGTTTCCATCTTTGACGACATTCCATTTTGGTTTCATTTACATTTCTATGACATGGCCTGGATGGCTGCCATTTACATAATGGATTCTTTCTTCACGGTTCATTTGTGCTGTACACGTACACTAAGCGCATGGCTTTTTTTTGGCAGGCGTTCTTTTCCCTTTTGGACATGCTAGAAATATGTGGTTTCCGAGGTTTCCAATAGACTGAATATCAGATCGAGTCTACCGGTGTGTTCGGGGCTTGCTTATACCTCTATCACTCTGCAATTGCCTACCTGGACTGGTGGCATGCCTTGGTTCTCTCTGGGGCTCTGCTTAGCTGCTTTACTTGTGTCAGTATTACCTGCTGGGGGTTACTCAAACGTTATCTTTCACCTAAATGGTTAATATAAGCGAGAGGATCTTTGATACGGCACACATCTTGACATGGGAGAGGCTTGTATAGACAGGCCAATGCAGGAACACTGCATGAACCTACCTCAGGCCCATAGCTGAGCATGAGACAACGGGGTATGAAAGATTGGTTGAAAGCACGCAGAACTTCCAAGTTTGGAGGCTTCTTATTGATTGGGGCTGCATTAGTCTGGTCCAGAGGTCAGGCTCATAACCACCTGGGCACTTCCAAGTTTTTGCTTCAAGGCACCGCAGACCAGACTGCATCCTACTAACATCGCATGCATGTAGTAACGGGGGTACTCCGTAGGTCATGACCAATTGGACTTGTCAGATAGTCTATTTACTGCAAGAATTCGGAGTGTATCCGCGGGGTATGTCACATCCAAGTCCTGGAATACGCGGCTCGACTCTCCAAACTGCCCAGGTTCCCGCGTCAAGCAGCACAAAGCCATCCTGTGGACGTGATTCGGCCTGATATCGCCCAAACGGTCCAATAGATCACCGACATGGTCTCCGATCTAAGACATCAGTCACTGGGACAACAGAGTCCCACCCTGGTTCACTAGCAGGGCTCTTTCTAAGACATCTCCTAGCATGCCATCTGCATGAAAGAAGGCCATGGCATCGAAATTGCCTCGCTTTCATCTTCCCTGCATGCTTCATTGGATGTCTCTATTCCACCGACTCGTCTCGTGCAGGAATGACAGATCAACCCCGTTACAGGCAACTTGCCAAAGTCAAAATGAGTCCAGACACCGATTAAGCAACCCGTTTCCGAACCAGCCTTGAACAACTCCACCTAATCCGTCCACCGTCTGCGCGTGACTGAGGCTGAACCGGGGTCTCTGCATACAAGGAGTAGACGCCATACCAGAGCGTTGGATTTACGCAGTGCAGCGATGCTGTGACCAGACAGGGAAATGGACAAGGGTTGCAAGGCAGCCATGGGCCATATCGATATACCCGACTAGTCTACATTGCCATGACTCTAGGGCTGGGCATTGTATGTAAGTATCCTCGATACGGCATGGCTAAATTTCACATGCACATTCCTCGACCATGGCGTCAATCTAAGACATGCGCATAGCCGTCGCTTTATCACTTCGTCTGCAGCTTTCCATACAAGCTCCCACATGGTTCCGTCCACGAGTGTCGGGAATTAATTCGGGATCTGGAGGCAGGGACAAGGGTCTGGAGATCCGTTTGCGAGGTCTATACGGAGTATGGGTAGGCGGAGACGGAGACGGGTCTCTCCGAAGTCGATATACACAGTATTTTGAGTACTCGAGGCGTAATGTGAACAAAGATGTACGATGCATATGCTAGTCATGATCAACCGATGAACCTTAATCCACCGTTGAATCGGGCTTACAGACGAAAAAGGAAAAATTACAACGAACAAAGCGCTTCTTCCAAGGTTATGACTTTCAATCCTCGTGCGCCCCCCCTGAGTCGTAATCGGATCCCTTGCGTCAGACCTCGTTGTCGTCACGGTCTCAGCCAAGTAAGCCCGTTCGCTTCCTAACTACCACGAGAGCCATGCAGTCTGGATTCCATGTGCAGTATCATATCCTAATCTGGAAGCATCGTTGCCCGGGTCCACGGTGGCGACTATCGGATGGTGGCTTCCGGCATATGTGAGTCGGTTATGCAGTGATGTGACTGGTGTGGCGCGGGTGAATGTGCGCCACAGAGATGTTGGCGTTGGATCGGTCGATTAGGCGCTGTCCAGCATAGAACTAGGGATTTACGTAGTTCCAGGCCCTGGAGCATGTTGCCGACTAAATTGATAAATGGCTTAAATGGCTTTTGGTATTACATTGAATTGAATTCGTGGAATATGCTGGGTGTATTCAGCTATTTCCAGGTTCTCACCTGGGCTGGTGAGTGTGGATGCCTAGGTGGGACTGGATATATCAGAGATATATTCAAGTAAATAATCAGCATAGTGGCTACAAATTTAGAACACATCAAGTAAATGGGGGAAAAGAATCAGCTGAAGTTATTGGAAACCGTTTATATTAACCATACGAATATCTCGTTTAGAAAATCTACAAGCAATCTATGGGAAGTAATATCTACGGCACAATTACTATAAGGCTGCACTTGAAGCATAACTGTATGAAGCTAAGCACGTGCTCTGCCGTACTGCGGAATCAACTCTGCCTGGAATATATTAAAGAAGATCAAAAATAGTACCAAACAAAACCGAGATCTCCTCAATCTTGAGACGAGTGATCGTCTGGAACCCGAATATACCAGAAACGTTGATTCACGAACTCGCAAAAATGCGCCCAAATAGGTAAGGTGGATGGCACATTCAAGCCTCAAACGACCATGGAACTTTAGGACGGAATGGCCGTTACGTGACGCGCCTTCGCCTCTGCAAACCCACTAGTCTCACCATAGCCCGCTCTGAAACGAGGCTTAAAAAGAAAATGATAAAACAATGTAGAAAAGGGGGAACAATAAGGTATGATCTAGAATAGCGGTTTTGGCCCCCTTCTCGTTTCAAGCCAACACCAAACCGAGAAAAAGGTCAGGTCGAAAGAGGGTCCGGTGGAATTTGTAAAAATTTGCTAGATTTGCTATGGTATTTGCCGTGGACGGGCAGGAACTGCTCCGTCCTGGTTCCACTCTGACATTCATCGCCCCTCTTCGCCTCCCAAGTTATGCAGGTGTCTAAAAAGAGTGCTGCTATGACCAACTCAGATGACGCTGCTGGTTGGGGGTCATTTGTTTCAACGGCCAATACGGAATTCCTTCTTTCTAGCAATGTACCATTGACCTGGGGAAAAAAAAAACAAAACACAATAGTCATTCCAGGATCCAGGATCCAGGATGTAGGAAATATTTCAAAAAGGTCAACCGGTGATACCGATTGAATGGGTTCTTTGTGTCCCTTGACGCTGGGACGATTAGGTTTAGACCGGATAGATAGGGTTGGCGCGGATTTTGTCGTCGGGTTTTGGGTGATTATTGGTCAATAGTCTATAGTTCAAACCCGTGTGTACGGAGTATGTACAACCCTGGACCTTTTGGACCCGTACGAGCGTACGAGTATGTGCGCTGAAAATATTGTTTGGTACTCCGTACTCCGTGCACAGTATACTACTCCCTATTCGCATATAGCCCTAGCCAAGTCGAACTGGTCTCCCCTTTACCCGTGGACGGGTTCGCGGAGCGGGCCCTTGACACACATGGCCCCGTCGCTCTCTCCACTCTCCGTGTATTAATCTAACCGTACGGGCTAACTCGCCTAAGCGTTAAGCGAAAGCGAGTCCCTGGGAGCGAATATAGATTAAACGGGGAATACCGAAAGTCGGAATGTGACTCGCATGTACCTTCAAAGTCGTCCGCAGAAAATACCGTGTAGTGGGAAACGAAATAGAGTAGGATTTCAATCTAGATCCCGTTGAAGTTACCAAGGTGTGACAGCATGGCCCAAACGGTTTCCCACAGATCGGGCACCATGGGAGTGGTCCCCGAGATGTAAAGCCCGAGAGCTAAAGCCCGGGACCCACCAATCACGGTGTCTTGAGAGACCAATCCTTAATCCCCATCCTTCCTATGCATAATTCTCTAATCACTTGATATCCACCGCTGTACTGTAACCCCGGAGATCACGGGTTGATTCCTTCGTGCTCCAGCATTTTCTCCGTTTTGTCGAATGGGTATCTGCTGGTTGACCAGCTGGGAAGGAGTCAAAATAAACCAGTAAATATTTATGTACGAAAAGGGTAATTGGACAGCTATGATTTCATCGAGGGAGATCCACTTTCCAGTATACAGATGGTCTATTGTACTAACCCGAAGTATACATTTGTACATGAAGGTAATGTGTTAGAGGTGACACGTGACCCAAACGGCGAAAAAGGGGTGACAGGAACGCTTGTGCTCGGGCCTCCCTGCAGAGCCATGCGCGAGGCCCGACAGTCAGGAAGCTGCGAGACCGTTCGCTCCACTCTTCCGACTTGACGTCCAAAGGCTATTCAGATATCATTTCGATATACTGAGTAAAGGAGAATGAAGTCAATATCACAACGTCACTGTTCAAGACTTCCTTCTCCCTTTCTTGCTTTCGTCTCCTCCCCTCCTACCAGTACCCACCGGTTTCGCTTCACTATCAGATCCAGTATCAAACATTTAATCTAAATCTCGAGGCGTGCACGGGACTTGTGATCAGCGGTGATCCCTGCAGGCCGACCAGGATTGATCTCAAATACTTACCGTGTCTCTGATTGGCCCAGAGACAAGGAGACTATTGTCTCCCTGGAGGTGTAAACGGTAAATCCCAAAAGGAATAAATCATAAAAAAAGTGACAGGTCGAATTTCGGGTACACCCTAGTCGATGTTGCATCCCAAGGCGACGGGTTCATCCTTTCAGCAACGGCTTTTTTGTTCCCAGAGGGACGGAAAGTCCGATCTGACTGTCCACACGAGGCCTTGTCCACATGGCTACACAAAGAGTCATGGGTACTTCCCTGAATGTGTTTCACACCCCAGACTTGATTGAGGTATACAACGGCGTCCAAGCGATCAGGGGGAAGAATAAATTAAATGTCTCGTTTCCAAGTTCCCCCACTGTCCACGGGTAGTCTATAGATAGCCCATGACACGAATCTCAAATCATCCCAGTAGTGTGTATATTTAGGCGCGGCAGAGGGTTGAGTTACGGAGGTTCTCCAGCTCCAGAGCTCCCACGCCAGCCCACGCCAGCCCCAGCTTCGGGTGTGAAATAGATTAAAATTCAATATATTAAAGATGTACGAGCGATGTCCATCACCGCAAGCCTATCTTTACTAGAACGGGAAGCCCCACACCACAATGACAAATAGACGGGGGACCAATCAGAGACAATACCACAGGCTCTAAGTCCCCCCCGTACGGTATTGGCATTTACGCGGATGACGCTGTACGTGAACAATGCACGGCAAACAAGTATGACGATACTCTCTGCTTGCAGGTATGATACGGTTTACCGCCCGGCTGGGTAATAAAAAGCAAAAAAAGGTGTGGCTTGCGTTTCAACGGTTTCCACCGGTGGAGATCTCAGCTGCGACATGCCTAACCAGGGAGTCTGGAAACTTCGCACACGTCGATCCCTCCCTCGATCCCGATCGCCTTTGGATGCATCGTTTCTGGTACACCAGCGTTTAGAACGACGATAGTCTGGCAAGGGACGGGAAGTAGATTGCCCTCTCTGTTGCGTTGTAAACGTCTGGTCTCGTGTGAGACTCCATCCCGTACCTTTTCTCCGATCCACGGTCAACTGTCACTGACAGTTGGCAGGTGGCCCCTGCGTTCTCTGATTGTACACAGAGAGTACTATATTTACTGTATTCGTCCAGTAGTTTTCGTAATTAAATTGATTCTTCTTTTAAGCGAGCTTCGATCTTCATTA
The DNA here is from genome assembly GCA_026122735.1 of Penicillium bialowiezense. Taxonomy (NCBI): domain Eukaryota; kingdom Fungi; phylum Ascomycota; class Eurotiomycetes; order Eurotiales; family Aspergillaceae; genus Penicillium; species Penicillium bialowiezense. Next base: position 4,432,914 of record JAKZFB010000002.1, read on the forward strand.
CGAACCCACCGAGAGGAGTCCATTTGGCAATGAATTTTGGATATACGCGACGAAGTCACCAAGGTATACAGGTCTACGTGTAGAACTTCAAAAAAAAAGGAAGTTCTATAAAAAGTCAATAGTGCACAGCAGTGAGATCTGAATCTGACCCGATCCACATCTCTGTCGGTGTTGTTCGGGGGGGGTCGAAGCTTCCTGTCATCGAACGGGGCCACCGACTTCCCCATACTATTGAAGTGAAAATAAAATCAATAATATATAATATTGGTATTTTGAATATAAAATAATAATAAAAAAATAAAAAAATAAGGGAAAATCTTCACGGACGGCGCCCGAGTCAGAATTTGTCAATGGCCATCGCTCCATCAGTGACCCACTTATGTGGATCTAAACAGGGCAGAGCTCTAGAAGCAAGCGCGATCAGGCCAATGGTATCTCGCAGATGGCCGATTGAACATGGATCGATGCCATCGAGCTTGAGTGTTGTGCATGGGCTGGCATGGCTGGCTGAGGGGAATCCGGGTCGTCTAACCGCTTGTCAACTCGGATAGATCTGCCCCTGGCTTTTTTTGTGACCCCTGTCTGTGGGTTCGCATCCATGGTTTGCGATATTACGGACTCAATTATGGGATGGTGAAAGCATGGTTCAGATTCTGCATCATCTTGGATAGTGTCATGGTGGAGTTGGAGTGTATACTTCTACTCTATACTGGCTATACAAACTATACAGGGCTATACTTCCTATACTACCTCTCTTCTAGGTCATAGCTTTATACTACTGTATGTATTTGCAATTGTAACGCAAACACTAAGACCAAAGAAGATGATTTGGAATTCCAGCAGAGGGGCTCAGGGTCGATCACTCCTACTGGACGCGTTCTGTTTTCCTTCAGCCCGGACTGCCGGGTCGTACTGAAGATCCCAACGGAGCATTTTTCCACTCCCCACGATCTTATAGATTACAATAGTGTTGTAATCTATTACATTAAATCATTTCTATAATTTCTATTAAACCTATCCATAATTCTAAAATCAAATAACGTATTGTTCCGAACTGTCAGCTCCGAGATCTTGGATCGTGATCTTCTCATTGCGGGACCTGGTTTTTCTTTTGGACCCGTCCCCCTGGGTACATTGGCTTTTCTTCTTAAAGTACCTCGTCCCGTCATCTTCTGCTTCAATAATTCAGTCAACAGTCTACTTCACCACTTCACCACTTCACCCACTTAACCCACTTCACCCACTTCACCTCTTCACCTCTCTCCAACACTCTATAATGCCTCCTTCACATCGCCGTGGACCTTGGGTCCCTGAGGAAGATCAACTCCTCACTCAACTAGTTCGGGAACAAGGCCCTAACAACTGGGTGCGCATTTCACAGCACATGCACTATCGCTCGCCCAAGCAATGTCGGGAGCGCTTCCACCAGAACCTGAAGCCCTCGCTGAACCGCGAGCCCATCTCAGCCGACGAAGGTCTGATGATCGAGCGCATGGTCAACGAAATGGGAAAGCGCTGGGCGGAGATCGCCCGCCGCCTTGGCAACCGCAGCGACAACGCAGTCAAGAACTGGTGGAATGGCAGCATGAACCGCAAGAAGCGTGGCTTGTCCACCCCCACCACCTCGCGCACATACTCCGGCCGCATCGAGGCGCCCTACACCCGTGCCTCAATGATGAGCCCTTCTCGCTCCCGCTTCTCCGTCTCTTCATCGCGCCCATCTTGGTCCGACTCTATCGAGTCCGCCATCTCTGAACAGTTCTCCCACTCTCGCAGAGAATCTATGGCCTCAGCCCGCCAGCTCTCTCCCATCTACACTCTCCCCTCCATCAACCGACCGATCGAAACTCCTCTCACCTCACCTGCTTTCTCGGAGATATCTAACACGAACTCCTGCGAGCCTCCCTCCATGGTCTCAGACCATAACTCCGTCTGCTCTTCTTCGCCCCGCACTATTCCCTCTCCGCAACTTCTGCCTCTGCCAGTCGACCTGCGCTCGCAGTACGAGAGCCGGAGATCCAGCGTGCACGTCGTGGACGACTCGCCCAGCTACGGAGTCCGCTCATTAGAGTCTCTCTCCGAGAGTGCCTCTAAGCGCTGGATGGCCCACCAGCCTACCCTTGCCTCATGGCACCAGCCAACCGACTTGTCCAAGTCATGGATCCCTAGAGCTGAGCCCGCTCGTGACACCCGAATGGGTGTGAGCAGCCTGCTCAACTGAAACCAAACACTAAAAGTCGCACCACACATACCCCTGCATTTCATGATTGCCACGAGTCTCATTTCTCAAAGAGTTTCCTTTATCATTTTCCTACTGTTCTATAATCTTTTTTGATTCCCCCTTGCGCTTGGGTCTCTGAAACCCTGTTGTACATTTTTTTGTCAAAAGCCTCGCGCTTTGTGTTTATTGGGAGGTATAACGATTTCCTTTTGTATACTCTTAATGTGTATTACCATGATACTGTATGGAGCAAAAATCCTACGCTTTTGAACTGAATTTCACATGCCAATCTGTAATCTGTGTTTCTACTGTATTCAATTAGTTAGCACTTGATGAATCGGGCTATGGTACTTTGTGGATCAACGGTCCTCTTCCGAGAGCCACCAATCATTACAATCTGATTTAATACCTTTGGTACATCTTACTGTCTCTGATAATCCCGTACCTTGATACTGTGCAACGGCTGCTTTGGCAAGAGTGCATAAATAGTATAAACCTTACTAGTACCTACCGTATACCAGACACATCAACCATGGAACAGGGAAGACAATAGTAAGACTTTCAACCGTTTATCCCCCTTGACATGGATGCCCATGATGAAAGCGCCACCAGACACGCTGTACTCACGAGGACGGACGCAAGGGAGACCGATTCTGGTCGGGGCGGCCTAAGCACGGAAGTAAGGACCCACTGGTTTGTCTAACAAGGCAAGGTGTGTGATTCACAGTCCATGATTCCACGAAAACCAATGCCGAAAGCTGAGAGCTGGAAGGCGGGAGCTGAGAAACTCCCTGGTTGCACATAGTAAAGCATATGCGCCTAGAAGCTAGTCAGACCTGAAAAAAAGAAAAACACAATAAAAAAAAAACCGGGTAATCTAGCCACCTCAAAGGTTAATGTTCATGCAGTAGATGCACAACCAAGAACCAAGGTCCAAGAATGAAGATCAGAAGATCAGAAGACGTAACCCACACTCCCCGTACAAATCACGTAGATGCATGTACAGGGACCTGCACCGACCACGAACCTGCACCGTGACAGACAAGACAGTGACATGCACCAAGAATCCAAACTCTAAGCGAGTGGGTTTTTCGTCTCATCCAGACCTGCAACGGTTTCTATCTGCGGTAAGATTTTCGCAATCCCGAGACCCCCGTCCACACAGCTCACCGTGGGCGTGCTGCGCAACTTACAGTACTCCGTACTTGTACGTACTCGTAGTAACAAGCCCTAAGCGATACCACGTCAAGATTGGGGACCCGAACGAGAAAGCGAGACGAGAGCCAGTCAACGGCCTTGGCCTTGGGTGTTTTTTTGTGACAGTCTCCAGTCTAGGTCGAATCATCAGCAGGGCCGGACGGGATGAGCGTTGGGAAGAGGGCGCGTGGCCAATCAGCGGGTGCAGCGAGCGAACTGGCCACCACAGGATGAACGGCGGGGCTGAGGTGCGAGATTTGGTTGGTCTTGCATGGATCGCAGAGTTCGTGCATGCACCCTAGCCGTACACGCCGTACAAGCCGCTTTTGAGGTTTCGCGCCCGGGGAGTGCTTGCCGCTTCCACGGGGGCGTTGGGCTGCGGCTTTGGCCGTTGTGGTTGTTCTGCTTTGGATTCGGTTTCGCTTTCGGTCTGACGGTCTGCTTACTTGGTACTAGGTACTACATACGATGTGGGGAGTACGGGAGTACAATATAGGCGAGATGCGTGGGGGTGTTGGGTATTGAAGTATTAGGTACCATGGGTACGGAGTACGGAGTATGGAGTATGGAGTACAGGATATCGAAGCAGGGAGTACAATGTACACGAACGGAATAAGTGGTTATGGAATAATCTACCTGTCGAACTTTGAAACTACGATGTGTGTGGTCTTTAGCCCCGATTTGCCGCCCTGTATACTTGTACAGCACATGTAACATCATAGATCGATCGAGATTGTGGACATGCTCGTACTAGTCAAGCGTACGGAGTACGCAGAACAAGTATGTAGGGTGTCAAAATTTCTTCGGCTCCACACCCACATCGCACCTGGGCATACTTCCAAGGTTACTATCAGCCAGCCCGAAATTCACACAGAGATACGGAAGTACGGAGTACACACGGGATCATTCAGCTCGAGAGGGAGGTGATAGTGTATAGTTTGCCGAGGGTGAACTGCCGAATGAGACGCTGTAGCAGGGGAAGTTAGCGATATTAAGGCGGCACATTGGCACATTGGCTTTGTGAGATCTGCATGTTATTTGAAATATTTTAGCTTACATTGCCCTCTGCATAGTACTTTGGCTGGAGAGTGGATCGGACGGGATGCGGACCGTGGAACTCAAGAAAAACTCTGATGTCACTAATACATTGCAGTATACGGTATTCATAGTATTGGACGAGCAATACGAAGTACGGAGTATTTTTATTGGAGGTAGTATTTGAAGGACAATTGTGCGCTAAATTCCCAAGAAAAGACCCCGGGACGGAAGGGAAGAAAGACTAAGCCAGTTCGGAAAATCCAAGGCAGAGGTTCAAAGGAAACAGAGTTCAAAGTGCCGCTAGATGGACCGGCATCTGGCGACAGAAAAGGGGAACGGCAAACGGCGCCAAGCGATCTGATCGAGCCGTTGTATCGTTTCAGGTGGGTACAGAGACAACCGTGGGAGAGAAACGAACGGGTCAGGGGTAACATTGAACCCGTTGACTCTGACAACTCAACCAGCGGTACTCGAAAAAACCAGTATACCCTCTCGCAAGCGCGTTGAACCGACATGCGTGATACTCGTATACACATCTACATCGACCCATGGGTTGCAGTACCCGTTGGGACCCAAGCCCCCGGAAACAATCGACATCCACATGTCCCTGTAAGTGTATAGAGTGCTCGCCCAATTTTTGCGACGCCGATCGATCTCACGATCTAAAGACGTCAGACCGGTGACCTCGTAACGAGTCCTTACATAGTACATGAGTGTGATTCGAGCCATTTGAGTGAAGAAAAAAAAAACAAGAATCAAGAATCAAGAATCAAGAATCAAGAATATGGAGTGTGCAAGTTAGGGAGAAGTATATGTCCAGGTCAAAGCAGACCATCTCCTGGCTCGACCATCGATCGAGCCTCGGATCGGTGCGTTCGCGGTGGCCCCACTAAACCGCCAGATCGTGGGTGCTGATTGGCCAGCGGAGAATCTCGGTGCCCGCAACGCGCTAGGCCGAAAGAAGCCTGACCTCGCGCTGAGCTCAGAAAAGATCCCCACCAGTCGGTGTTGAGCCGTTCTAAAGGTTCTTCCCCTGAGACAATCAAGTCTCCGGCCTCATTTTTCGAGCTCGAAGCTTCACATCCATTTGCCCTTTTGAGCGTTTGGGGTGGCTGTGCTGTTCTGGATTGGCAGGCTTCGAGATGGCGCGTTTGCCACGAGGCTGATCGTCACCTTTCTTTTTGGGTTCTTTTCTTCTGCTCCAGTTTCCACTGCCAAAGTTGGCGTGATTTCCTCATTTCCAGTCGTTTTGAGTTTCTGTGGAGTTATGCGCTGGCTATCTTGGGATCGCTGCCTTGGGCATCTACGAGTATATTGACGCTTACGGCGGACTATACGGAGTTAACGCTCTATCAACAATGGAGATGCTCAGGGAAAATTTTTGGGCGGCAAAGGGGAGGCTGTTGAGGTCCTTCCTAATGCGGCTCCGGCGCTTGACGAGCCCCAGCTACTTAATCCCTGGACGATTTTTGAGATTCTGAAAAGCTCGGCCGGACGGGGGCCAATGTTCGTCATCTGAAGTACTAACTTGGAAGGAGACAAACTCGGCAAGAGACAGACTGGAATTCAGAGTCAGGACAGACTGAGAGACTGGAGGTAATACCATCGCCATACAAAAGCCAGAAAAATGAGTTGCTTCATGGCCAAAGGAGGAAGGTGAGTCCTCCTATTGATGGCTCTTGCCAATCTTGAGAGAAGCTGCGGTAGCTGCCCAAGTTCTGGTCGGATGGCGTTCAGCTCATGCCTCCTTCGTCATCTATTGACGGACGAGGACGGGCATGCTATCAATCGGACACTCAATCACAATCTCCTTTCCTCCCTCATACACCTGAGTCCCGTCCCAGGGTTTCCATGATGCCCCAGCTGGCAGATAGATCTTGCTTGTACGCTGTCCCGACTCCAAGACCGGCGCAACAAGATACCTGGCACCAAACATGTACTGCGTCTCAACCTCCCAAGCCCTCTCGTCTTTCGGGAACTCATAGAACATCGTCCTCATCACCGGCGTGCCCTTCTCATGCGCCTCACGCATCAATTCACGCGTATACCCCCTCATCTCCTCCCTGATCCCAATATACTTCTTGCATATCTCATAAATCTCCTCTCCATACGACCAGATCTCATTATCCGATCCACTAGCCGTAGGCTGACCCTCCGGCTTAGGCTCACGATCCCCATGAAGCCTCATCACAGGACAGAACGCTCCCCACTGGAACCATCTAGTGAACAGCTCCCGGAACGCAGGATCATCGGGATTCCCACCATGAAACCCACCGATATCCGTAGTCCACCAAGGAATGCCCGCAAGTCCCATGTTCAAGCCTGCCGCCAGTTGATTGCGGAACGAGCTCCACGACGACGCAATATCGCCGCTCCAGACCAGCGCCCCGTACTTCTGGCTCCCGGCCCATGCGCAGCGGAGCAGGTTGACGACGTTGCTTTGTCCCTCGGCTGTCATGCCCTCGTAGAATCCGCGTGCGTATTCTTTCGGGTAGATGTTGCCGATTTGAAGATTGCTGCCGGCGTGGTAGCGGTAGATGTCGAAGTCGTAGATCGAGTACTCGGGCTCGGCTTCGTCGAGCCAGAATACTTTGATGCCTTTGTCGTAGTAGTTCTGCTTGACTTTCGCCCAGATGAAGTCGCGGGCTGAAGGGTTCGTGGCGTCGAAGTGTGTGACGTCTCCGTCGCATTGCATTGCTACGCGCATGCCGCGGTCGTGGCGAATTAGAAGTCCCTTTTCGAGCATTTCGGGGAAGTTCTCGGATGCATTTTCTATTGTTGGCCAGATGGAGACCATGAGTTCGACTTTGAGGTCTTTTAGTTCTTTGATCATGGCATCTAGACAGATTGTCAGCGGGATTAACATCAATCAATGTATATGACGACAATGTTCTAAACGAAGTTGGAAATGATTGAAGACAAGGGGCACACTTACCAGGATCAGGCCAGAACTCTGGATCAAAGCTCCATTCACCCTGATGTTTCCAATGAAAGAAATCAACAACGATTAGATCCAACGGCACATTGCGACGTCGATACTCCCGGGCTACATCAAGCAACTGCTCCTGATTCCAGTAGCGGAGCTTGCACTGCCAGAAGCCAAGACCATACTCCGGCATCATGGGCACATACCCCGTTACTTTAGCATAAGCCTCTTCAATCTCAGCGGGTGCATCACCCGCCACAACCCAGTAATCCAAAGCCTTGGTAGAGAAGGCCTCGAAGCTCATGACATTGGTTCCCAGCACCGCCCGTCCAATACCAGGGTTATTCCACAGGAGCCCGTAGCCCAGAGAGGATACCGCGAAAGGAACACTGGCTTGGGAGTTGCGATGAGCGAGCTCGAGATCAGATCCCTTGAGATTGAGGTATGGCTGCTGGTACTGGCCCATGCCGAAGATCTTTTCTTTCGGGTCGAGTGACTCGAATCGCATGGTTAGGTGGTAATCGCCGCCTAGTATTGGGCGTAGCTCGCGAGCTTCGACTAGCAAGGCGCTGCATTTTGGGTCCATCGGGTCTTTGCGGTGACGGGCGTATTCCTCGAGGAGTTTGTTTCCATTGGAATCATAGATGATGATCTTGCCGCGGCGGGAGACGGTGGCTTTGATTTTACCATTTGTGATACTGGCTTCTTGGTCGGAGGTCTTGATAGCGGGGCTTGGGGTTGAGGGCTTGGAAGACAGAGCCCAGTCTTCGTCTGGAATTGAGGCTTGTCTTGTGGCACGTATGCGGAAGGCATTCTCTCCCCATGGTTGAATCCAGAGGATGTGGTCGTCGAAACGAAAGACTAGTTTGTCGTCCTCGGCGAAGAGCATATCGAAAATGTGGTTTGACTGTGGCAAAATCTTTCAATTCAGATATTGTGATAAGCCTGGGATGAAAGATGTCTAGCATTTGAGCAGCCCAGTCCAGAAAGCGAGGTTAAGTATCACAGAGAGGAGATGTACCCCTCACCATGCGGTACGAGTGTGAAGCCATGTCTGTATATGAGCAAGTGACGTAGAGTCATGCACAAAATGCGAGGAAGCAGCAGTATCATTTGCTCACAAGCTGCTGGAAATGACAGGTGTGTTGTGTTGTGGGGATGCCCTTGAATACCTCAAGGTCATAGGTAGTGTCTGCCCGTGTGATTAGCCTAAATTCATAGTTCCAAGTTCACCACGGCGAAATCTCCGCGTGTCCAAAAATGGACACCAAGGTTCATGCCCCGAGAATCCTGTCAACCTCCATTGTGGAGGAGCTGAAAGATGGACGTGTCTTTTCATGCCAGTGAAAGATCCCGTTGAACATTTGCTTTAGGGATCCGGAGGTGTCTGTCATCCTTTTTTCCTTTGGTCTGATTTCTTGGTTCAACGGATTCGACAAATCGAGTACCTCATGCTTCTTTAGCGGCCCCTGGGGTATCCATGGATGGCATGATGGATGGACAGAGATGCGGTCTCTCTTCGACAGCTACTGGTTGGAACCAAAATATCGTAAGAGGAAGGCAGTCGACCAGGCCTCAATGTACTTGATGAGCTCTCACATTTCCCAGAGGCCTTCAGGACTCTCTCCATTAAAGGCTTAGACGATCATTAGATATGGATGAATCTGCCAATTTCGATCTGCATATCCAAGTCCATTATAGTGAGGGATCTCAAGGTATAGATTCCTATAGTTCACGTACCTAGTTGCTTATATGGATATCAGACTTGCTGCGTCGTGGAAAGTTGAGAGTGTATGTCATTATGAAAGCTCGATTAGACAAATCCATTTTCTTCCTGGTGAAACGCCAATGACCCATGCTACTCCACGAAACAATATAACAATAATGGTGATGAATGCACTTTGAAGACTTTGCTTCGGCCAATCAGCTGAACATGTCCTCTGCCCGACGCCGACGACCACCGCGCCCTTCTATCGTGTCCGTGAACAGCTCCTTGCCGGCATTGCCGCTGTTATCATTCCCGTACTTCGAAGGGAACAACTCGCGTACCGACTCGCCCTTGCCCTTGATTGACAGTCCCTGAGCTGCGCCACCGCGGATCGCAAACCCTTGATCTTCGCCGGATGCACCAGCTGCACCACGAATGCGAGCGCCTTCATCAGGAATACGAGAAGCGTCAAATGCATCTGACCGACGGTGATTGCTGGGCTTTGTGGGGATGAGATCCTTCTTAATGTAGCTGGAGGTGGTCTTGTTGGGGAAAAGCTCGCGGTTGCCCGACGTGCTTTCGCTAGCCCCCGCGAGAAGCTCTCTGCCTGAATTCCGGCGACCTTGGCGTGGCGACCTCTCGCGGAATCGTCGACCAGAATCGCGACTTTCTCTGTTGCTAAGCTCTTCTTCCAGCGTGTCTCGTCCTGGTGATGCACTGCGATTGCGGAGGCGTCCACTTGCTCGGTCTGCGTCGGGAAGAAGCTCCCGCTGGCTATGTCCTCGCCCTCTGCGCTCTCGTCCGGAACCAGCGGCCCCCACATTATCACCGTACATATCGGCACTGAAGTTTTCGCCGTCGTCGCGGTCTCGGCGGCGACGGTGCTCCCGGTCGTCGAATCTGCGTCTGCTGTAATCGCCATCGCCATCGTCGCTTCGTCGCCTCTCTTTGAATTCCTGTCGCAGACGCTCTCGGGGGTCGTGCTCAGGGTGCATGAGGTAGAAGCGACTCTTTTCATGGGCGCGTGCTTGCTTGCGGTCGGACTTGACTGCCGATCGCACTAGGAGAACGGAATCGGGGTGTGAGGGGAACAATTTCGCGGAGCGAAGACGCAGAGGGGACAGGGAAGACGCGTCTTCTTCTTCGGTGACTTGGGTGAGAGCTGCCAGAGCTTGGAGGCCGACTTCGGTGGAGGCGTATATGATATTGGCGGAAGTATCATCAATCCACTCAATGCGCACTGGCTCTTGGCCTGAGCAATCGCGAGCGAATTGCTTGATATTCTCTGTGGTCATCTCGTCGACCCCGCGAACGTGAACTTTTTCATAGACCGCTTCGTCGGTGAGGGGATCAATAGCGGTGTCGAGGTTCGAAGCCGATGCCTGTTCCTGCTCCTGGCATCCAATTCCAGTCAGCAAACGGTCAACAATTGAGAATAACGCCCAGCAACACCCACCATCTGAATCTGAATTGGCTCGGGCTCGGGCTCGGGTCCCAGGTCCAGGTCCATGTCAATGTCCATGTCCGCGATAGGGGCGGTCCCATGGAGCGCCATATTGTGCGAGAATAATGAATGGGATCGAAGCAATGGCTGAGATGTCGAACGCCAAAACCTAAGAATGGCAAGGAAGAGATGGGAAACAAGAGGACGTTCATGACCCGCGGTAGCTTGCCTCGCTATCCCAATCAGGACTAGCGTATAATATCGGCTTTGACATCTCCAAAGGGTCTATACGGGGTAAGTGAAGGCCGATGACGGGAGACTGACGGGAGTCTAACGGGAATATAATTCATTGTACTCCGTCCCCTCAAAGTTGTTTCCAATATTCAAGTCTGATACACGACTGCGATCCTGATCCCTTGCTATGCCCTCAACGCCATACCCGCCCAAGGGGCATAAAGGTATACCCGTCGAATGAGTCGAATTGAAACAAGCTGAATGCATGGCAAAAAAAACCGAGGTCATCCATCTGTGAACCGTCCAATTTGTACCATTGGTGGAAAAAAAAAAGCAGTCAATTGAAGGAAGACGACGCTGGATCCCTCTACCAAAAGTTTATATCTACCCCCGAGGTCAGTGTAAGCAAGGTAGAATATTGGATCCTTCCAGGATTTGGATCCATAGCCCTATGCAAACCTTGGAATCTGACTTTAAGAATTAGCTATTTGTGTACAACCAGGAGTAAACGCGATATCCATGGATCTTTTTATGCATAAATGTCACTACATACGAACTATAAAATGACAAAGGTATAGCCCTTTGCTCTTATCAATCAAACAGAATATTATAAGCTGGAGAGATATTGATGTTTAACAATTAATTGCCAATTTCAATAGTATTGGCCAATTTCTGCTGGTGTAAATAAAGAAGCGATGCATAGGTGTGTGATGGGGGTGGAGAGCGCTGGATGGCGCCTCAGGCTCATCTTCCCTCACCACACCCTCAACCAAAACAATCATGACTTCCTCCGCAACAATAGACGCTTTGACCAGCGCCTTGGTTGCCCGCTTCCTACGCAGCTATGGATATTCTGATACGCTAGAGGCCTTTATCGGCGAGGCTGGCCTGGCAGCCGACGTGGGGCAGAGTTCAGACGGGATCAATGATTGGACCATTCAAAGCTTGCTCGAGGAGAAGAAGACTTATGATCAGACTGCAAGCTTCGAGCGATACGGTGAAGATAAGGAGCAGTCTAGGCTGTGGAGTGAACCAGGTGAGTTCTAGCTTTCAGTGCACCTGTGAATTCAGATACTGGGTTTGCACAAAAAGCCGTCCTTTTGAATAACTCAACTTCGTGATCTGACACGCTCTTAGCACCATCAAAGCCTGTCTTTATTGATACGCCAACATCGGCAAACCCTCTTGCTGTGTCTGTGCAGCAATGGCAAAATCCTCGTGGTGATGATGATGATGATGATGATGATGATGATGATGTCGCAGGGCAATCCTACATCGTCTCCACTGGCTCAGACAAACAAGTCCATCTGTTCAACACAGAAGAAGGCAACACAGTTGTAACCTCCTTTCCGAGTGTATCCGAGTCCCCTGTGCTCTCATTTGAGCCTATCCTTCAAGGGCGGTACATCCTCATGACCAATATGTCCGGCAAGCTGCTTCTCCAGCACGGGTCCCAGACGTTGGATAGCAGGAAGGACCATACAAAGTATGCCGTCAAAGTGGCCAGTTACCAAGATAAGAATGATCCATCTAAGTGGTGGGTGGCTACCGCAGGCTGGGATGAGACGGTTCTTCTATACTGTCTCAACATCCCTGAGAGTAACGCCTCGACCTTGAAGATCGGCAACCCCGTCGCACGCATCAAGCTCGCCTCCAACCCGGAATCAATTCTGTTCGTGCCGCACATAGATACCAATGAGCTTCTACTATTGATCTCACGCAGGGATTCTACCTCTATCCACTACTACCAAGTTGAAGCTACCGAAGCCCCTACCGATGCCGCCACTGAAGGCAAGCCCCGAGAAGCTCGACTCCTTGGACAACAAAACCTAGCTCCCCATTCTAACACATGGGTTGCATTCTCGCCTGCCCATATGGCTCTCAGCCCGAACGATCCTGGTCTGCTGGCCGTGGCTACGTCGACATTGCCTCATATGAAGGTCATGATCGTGCGCTTGCTGTTCCCAAGTGCGAAAACCGAGACAGACAGCCCAGTTCCAGGTGATCCAATTACACAAGCAGCTCAGGCAATGGCAAGCCTGGCAATCCAAAACCGCGAGGACGCTGCCATTCTCGTGCAGGCAAATACGTTCGCATCACAGACTGCTTACTCTACGCCACAGCTGGCATGGCGACCCGATGGATCTGGCGTGTGGGTGAATGGTGATGATGGGGTTGTTCGTGGTGTGGAAACCAAGACCGGAAAGGTTATTGCTGTGCTGAAGGGTGGCCACGAGCCAGGCTGCAAGGTGCGGACTGTTTGGTCTGGATATGTGGATGTTCGCCAAGAAGGGGGTAACACAGTGCGTGAGGAGTGGGTGATTAGCGGCGGATTTGATAAACGAGTGATCGTTTGGAAGGTGTAGTTTATGTATGATACCTGAGGTCTCTACCTCCAGGCTAAGCAAATGTGATATGACGTACAGAGAGCATGCTTGGTCAAGTATGGTGGAGTAAGAGAGCAGATGTAGATTCAAATGAACGCATTGATTGATTGATCATGGGTATATATGAGTTTTACGGTTTACAGAATGTAGTCCTCCTGACTATGAACCCTGTCACGATCGAGAAGAATCAAGACAGGATATATAGCAATCGAAGACAGTTTTTCTTGGCACGTTAAGAAAAAATCCTTCAGCAATCGCGCATGAGAAAAGCACGCAGCTGTACACACATATGCCGTTTTGGGGGTTGGGGGAGAGGGGGAAAAGGGGAATGGAGAGCCTAAGCTCAAGGGCCGCAACGTAGCCGAAGTCCAACCCTCGAGACGAGAGAATAGAGGATAAAGCAGAAGAGACTCTGCTTGGGAAAGTGGCACCGCTGTGCACATCGAATTAAGCCTTTTGATTTCTCGATATCAAACAACTCGATATTCGCGCGAGGAATAAGCAGAAACCAGGCCTATTCGACACAGCGGACCATCCTTGATCGCACCCGTTATGTTCACCGGAGCTGCGCGTTCGAGTTGCATTTCATGTTTCCCATTTTTAAAGACTGTTCGTAATCTATGCGATCTCACGCTTGCCCTCCTTGCGCTCCTTCTGTTCAATGGGTCAGTATTCCGCATTATGGTTGTGCGTGTCGGGTTGTGGAACGTACAAGGGCCTTCATGGTGCCGTGGAGAGCGTGACGGTGGTTGCGGCGGAACTTGGGGTCAACACCGTTGAGGGAGGGGTAACGGTTGGTCTTGGGCTTCTTGATACTGTTCGAGGAAATCTATCAGCAACTCGGTTCTGGCGTGGAGTGATGGATAGGAGGCAGATGTGGTAGAGTGAATCGATTCCCCGAGTGAATATTTTCAAGATGTGTCCCGAATCATCACTCCGGATCATCATTCAACACCATCAATCCATCCCTGAAATCCAGTTTCGACCGTCGAAAAAGCGGAAAGGTATGCCGGAAGAGGGTCGGGAAATATTCAAGGGTAAACGTACCCGTTACGGTGAGCCTTCTGGCTGTTGTGGTGCTGGGACGCGTTCTTGGACTCTGTGGGTGAAAATCATGTCAGCGACATGGCGCTTTTTTCCTGTTTTCCGGGCTTGCAGGCGACCGGAAATCGTATGTTCAAAAGGGTCACGTACTGGCCATCTTGTCGGATGTTGTCGCTGATTGACGGTGGGATGGATGGGGAGGAGAGGGAACTGGGGACGTCAGGCCTAAGAGGCTCGGCTAGGGCTCTTTCCGTTTTTTCTGTGGGATCTCGCTTATCGGGCGGTGTACATACTAGAACGTCTCTCACAGCGGGTTTTAACTTAGGGGCTGGGTCTAATCAACGTCATATTATTGAGCTATGACGAGAGCTTGGGTATTGCTCTGAGTAATTGTTCTAAAGTATCTAGATTTCGATAGATTTTAGCTCACTATGGAGGAGTTCTTAAGATTTTCAATTTTCTCCTCAAGCCCCATTCTGCCGTCGCCTGCCACGTGACCACAGGCTTCAATATCACGTGACTGGATGTATACCAACAAGCACGAGGTAGCTCTTTCACCAATATCACTCACTTTGAACTAAATCAAAGCCCATGAACATTCTACTCGGACACAAACCGACATCGGCAGTTCAATAAATGGCTCAACAAACGTGTTTGGTGCTCAGACTTCATGGTCAGAGTCATGCTTGATTGGGAGGATTGGCCGGACAGTTTGCTGAGACAGATTTCTGATAATTCATGTAATGGAGGTATATTGAAACATTGCCCTGTTGTTTTCACTAAAGGAAGATATATCAAATGGTTGTAGTAAACAAGAGTGAAGCTGGCCATAGTTCGGCCGTTGGATTCCCGTGCCACGTGACCAGCCGCTAGGGAACAACCGGCGTTCCGACTTCGACCTTTGCAACGCAACTTCAAGAGGGATAATCCAGCCTTGCACGTCTTCCCCCCATATCAAAATGAGCTCATTCCGCTTCGCTCGCTCTGCCCTTCGGGCTCGCCCCTCCGTCCTCGGTGCTCCCGTCCAGCGCCGTGGTTACGCCGAGGCCGTCGCCGACAAGATCAAGCTGTCCCTGACCCTTCCTCACCAGGTGCGTGAACCAACCCCGGCAACAGTCCCAACCTCGATTTGCGAATACTAACTTGGCAATTGTGCTATAGACTATCTACAAGTCCGCTGGCGTGTATGTTTATCATCCACCCGCGCTCGCGTCGACGGTGCTGTCGCCCTTTTCCTAAATACTGACCGACCTCCGCAATTACAGTACCCAGGTCAACATCCCCGCCGCCTCCGGTGATATGGGTGTCCTCGCCAACCACGTTCCCTCCATCGAGCAGCTCAAGCCCGGTCTCGTTGAGATCCTCGAGGAGAGCGGTGCCAACAAGCAGTACTTCCGTATGTCCGACTTTCGCGCCCAGGGACATGTCGCAAATCCGGTCCCAGGCCAATGAAAAACAAATCGCTAATTACATTGCTGCTCAATAGTCTCCGGTGGTTTCGCCGTTGTCCAGCCCGACTCCCAGCTCAGCATCAACGCTGTCGAGGGTTTCGCTCTTGAGGACTTCAGCGCTGACGTACGTTTCCTTGCCCTTGAATACCTCGAACAACACTAACTCGCATTCTCTTGTTAGAACATCCGCGCCCAGATCGCCGAGGCCCAGAAGATTGCCAGCGGCAGCGGCAGCGAGCAGGACATCGCCGAGGCTAAGATCGAGCTTGAGGTATGACTTCTTGCCTACACAGACACAAGCTGGTTGACTGGATACTAACATCTTCTTTACAGGTTCTCGAGACCCTCCAGGCTCACGTCAAATAGATTTGATGTACATACCATTATTGCACCCACCATCAACATGTAGAATTATAGCAATTCACCTTTTGCCCCCTAATTATTACTGTCTTGTCTAGACTGAAGTTATGTCCTTTCACTTTCGCGGATTTAGGATCGCGCCTTCCCAGTGAACACCGGGGTTTAATCCCGTCTCTCCCCCTCTCCGATCGCTTTGCCTTCACTAATACGCAGCTATGCCCCTTACAGCATCATTGAAGACAGACCCTCTGGGTGCATTTGACACTCGGCTCACTATGGATAGATTTCTAGCGAGTGATATCGTTCCTTTCTCCTCTGCCCCGGTTGCCGGGTTGGATGGGGCCGCTGAAGGGTCACCCGACAGCATGAGATCGAAGAGTAGCCCAAAGCGCGAGTATCGGATTCTCGAGCTTCGCGAGTCATTCGGTGGATTCAACGTTGGCCGGAAGTGTCCTCGACTCGAGCTGGATGCCACTGTGGACAAGTACCATTTGCTTGACAATCTCAATGAGCGCGCGGACCCGCAGAACACACCGATCTCGAACAGCGTGAGAGAGTGTACGCCTGACTCCCTCTCTTATCACATCGAGAATGTGCGGGAAAGTATCAATGACCTCACGTTCGATTGTTACCGAGACCTACCAGTCAAAAGTCTTTTTGCTCGCCGAGGCGATGAAACCGAACTACCAGAACGCCCGGAATCCGGAACCCCTGGACACCTTGCAAATCGTAGCGCTCTCAGAAAACCTGGCAACTCCGGGGAGGCGAGGTATGTTCGATTCGGCGCTGTCCACTCGCCTCTGTCTTCGCCTCCGCCTTCACCAGCTCGAGTGAAGCGTCGCCCTCTGCCTTCAATTGAGCGAAAGCGGGATTACATTTCCACGTATCGACAGAAGAAGCAATGCGATAAATGGAAGATCGCCCGTCGCCCAACGCCCCGAAAGCGTGTCTCTTCTCGGAATTCCGCATTCGAGGCCCAGATCTTAGGTGCCTTGACCTCAACCCAAGTTCGGGGATGCAATAGATCACTTTCGAGCTCACCTTTGTCTGGGCCGATCCATTCCTCACCCCAGGCTCGATGTCGCCCCGGCAAATCCGCCGTTGATGCCATAGCTGACGACGCTCCAACTGCATCTGTTGTCAGTAACTCGACCGTTGCGCCTGACGTGCAGCAGGACGAGGAGCCCCTCAGAGTTTGCTTTTCTATTTACAGTATCCAAAACAGGATTGAGCTGCCTGCCGTGAAACTTCCATACTGGGTCTACGAATTCCGGACCATTGAAACAAAGATCGCAGATATCCCCAAGCATCTCTCACTGCGATTTCCCCCGGGCTGCGAGTATATCTTTGAGCCCGTCACCGTTGAGTATCTGCTCTTCCGTGCCACTTTAATCGTACCAAGGAAGACCATGAGACTTGTGCTGAGTTTGTTGTCATTCATGGACCGTGAATTGAAAAGCACTCGAGCGGGTATCATGGTGCTTTCCTGCCTCAATATGTTGCTCTCCCTGGTGACAAGTGTTGCGGCGCTCATCTTTTCTCTGTGCGGAGTGGCACTCAGTTATCACCAGCTCTCGTGGAATCCCGATTAAGCCTGAACCTTGACTTGAAGGTTGGGGACTCGATGTGAAGAGGAAACACGACCCACAGCCAGCGCTGCTTCGGTGGAACGGATTCTCATACCTGGCATATCTTTTTCTATATCGATTATACCCCAGAATTAAGCTTTGGCACTACAGCTTAGAAACTTCCAATGTTGTGGTCCTTTAGTGATACCACCTGGGCAGTATACTTTGGGTTGGATGCTCAGCTACAAAAACGAATCATGTATTTGAAGAAGCCCCTAGGGCTTGAAGGAAGTGGAGGATACAAATAGCAACATTAATTCATATCTGATTGATAAATTCATTTTTTGGTTCCTTTAGAAAAGACGCGTGGCCAGGGACATAGTGCAAAAAAAAAAAAAATCACTCCTATGATCATTCATGTTGGCGAATTTGAGAAAGAAATGCATAAGATAAACCGACCAATTGACCCAAATATCCATCCAATCGCCGGCATGCCAATAAGAATAGTAGAAACTAGCTAAGGGGAGGGAAATCATGTCGTTGCAACAAAACACATTCAAGAAAAAGAAGACATAGGACCGTGAAAAAGAATCATCATATCAACACGGTGCTTTAGCACATAAGTCGTTTTGTACATGTCGTAAGCTGTGTCCCCGAGAAGACAAAAGAAAAGAAAGGGGAGGGGGTAGGATGAGACAGGGAGGGTGATTAAGTGAACTCAACACCATGCTGCTGCTGTCTCTCCTGACGAGTTCGGGCTCGCTCTGCGCGTCTGCGTCGACGGTTGTTTGCATACGAGCCACTCATCTCGGTGGCGGTATAGGGGGGTGAAGTGATACTCCCAGGGCCATAGGGCATACTGGAAGGCGCGGGAATAGGTGGCGGTGGTGGCATCTGGCTGACTTGGGAGGGTGGAGCAGCCCATGAAGATGAAGGAGCAACGAGTGGAGCTGGAGCACCAGCGGCAGCTGCTTGTTCACGGCGCATCTGCTCTTCTTGTTTGCGTTCGAGTTCCTCGACACGACGCCAGCGGTCGTGGCCGGCGTCTTCGTTGCCGGAAAGAGATCCTGCACTGCTGTTGCGGCGGCGTGAACTTCTTCGCTCTCTGCGTCGGGCTTCACGACTTGCGGCTGCTTCTTCCTCGGTCAGTCGGCGGAGGGTCACATGTCGGCCGTCATTGTGCATTTTCACTTTGACGGAAACAGGTGGCGAGGCGACTTCCTCTTCTCGGCGTCGGCTGCTGCTTCTGTTGTGACGAGATGCCGCGTCCAAGGCAGCACCAGCGGCAGCACCCGAGGCAAACTCGGTCCCATCGTGGGGGATAGAGTGACGTGAATGAGGACGCTCTGATGCTAGATCGCCAGAATACCCATGATGGTGTACAGG
Source organism: Penicillium bialowiezense (assembly GCA_026122735.1). Classification (NCBI taxonomy): domain Eukaryota; kingdom Fungi; phylum Ascomycota; class Eurotiomycetes; order Eurotiales; family Aspergillaceae; genus Penicillium; species Penicillium bialowiezense. The sequence continues at coordinate 4,451,878 of JAKZFB010000002.1, forward strand.
TGGCATGGGAGGCATTTCTGATACAGAGCTATGGACAGCACCCGTGGCGAGTGGCTCCGGAGTGAGAAGTGATTCACCCTGCGAGGCATGTCGCGGCGGTCGTGGCCGAGACAGATCGGTTTCGGTGAGATCGCTTTCACTGTAAGAGCTGGTCCTTCTTCTTGGTTGGAAGCTCTCTCCTGCCTGAGGTCGTCGCTTGCTGTTTGCTCTTTGTAGCGCTTCGTCTTCATCCTCACGACGTCTGATGTCGTCCAACCTTTGCTTCTCAGCGTCGTTCTTATTGCGACTAAAGAATCTTTTGACGGCGGCGAAAGCACCGACGCCAGCAGCGGTATCCCGCAATTTATGAGAGCCATCTCGCCTGGGAGGCTCAGTGAAATAGGTGCTGTTGTAATAGTAGGACGAGCCTGGGCTTTGCGACCTGCTCGGTGCACGGCTTGGTGGGCGATTGAGAGGCGTATGATGGGTTGGCTCTGGTCGACCATCTTCAAGACGGCTCAGGGACTCATCCGAGTAGCTGTGACTGCGAGAATTTGCCGGTTTGTAACGACCAGACTCGGTATCTTCTTCTTTTTTCTTTCGACGATCCCAAAATTTCTTCGCCATAAGACCAGCCCCGGCCAATGCGCCAATTTCAAGCAGCTTTTTACCGAAACCACCGCCGCCGCCATTATGACGTGAAGACTCGTCGGAATATTTCTCATCAGACAGAGACGTGCGAGAATCTTCATAAGCGTGGCTGGTATGTCGGCTGCGTGGACGTCGTCGGAACATGGAAGCCAAACCAGCGCCCATAGCGCCAGCAGCCAGAGCCTCCCCTGTGTGATGGTTGTGGGGTTCTGAGACTTCTGATGGCCCTGTATATTGGCTGTGTCCACCGCCATGATCACTTCCCCCATGATGTCCTTGCTCGTCGTATCTGTAGGAAAGAAAGAAGTAGAGTGCTAGATAGGCGAAAGCAGCTAGGGCAAACAAGATGAAAAGCACCTTGGGTGAGCCGTAGAGCGTAAGCCCAAGAGGAATTTGGACAATGCCGAGAATGACAAGACCGCGACCTAGCCATCGATGAAACTGCAACATATTAGTAAATCCCACTTGGATCGAGCCATTTGAACCACTCACCACAAGTTTCAAGGGAACGTGGACTCTATGCCTCTTGCTCTCCCTCTTGTGTAAGAACCAGCCCCAGAGTACCTGGAAAATGACAATGACATAGATTGCTAGACCTATCCCATGGTGAGGGTTAGTCAGGCTTCGTGCCGGCCCGACAGCGAACCACCCAAGCACAAACACGACCGTCGTCAAGAGCAAGGTCAACACCTGGCACCAGGCGTGCAGTTTGAATGCCCAATATGGGTTCCACCGAGAGTAGTATCGGATGATTATGGCGGAGGTTGGGACGATGCCCAAGAAAACGATGGTTGCAATAACGCCGTGCGCAATAATTAGGGTATGGTATCCGGCCATATCCTTGAATCGATTACCCATGCCTGTGGCCTGTCAGTTACGTCGAGCTCTGACAAGAGGTATACCCTTGTCACTGAGACATGTTTGCTCTTAGAGCGCAAGACTCACCATTGTATCGCATTGTCTCGAAATTAACGCCCATTAGATTGGGCAGCAGGAAAGTATCCCGCCCCGAATCCCAAGTCCCATCTCCAACATGGAGGGTATTCGAGGCGTATGTACTGCTTCCAGCAGCGGCAAGATCTGAGTTCGACATTGCGTAGATATTTGTCGAAATGCTCAATGATCTTCAGTTTGGAATGTCGGATTTACCGGAGGAGATCTCTCACGATCTCCCGATCCGAGGAATGCACCATGCGATAGCGACAGCGGGGGCGGAAGGCGAATGGAATGCTCGATATTAGGTGGTCAATTGAATGTCGATTGACCAGCTGTATAAGGTAGGACTTGGATGTTTCACAGGGTGTCGAGGTAATATTCACGAGGTATGCAATTGAGACGGGGCGCAAGGACAGTGAGGAAATCTAGTCGTACAGAATCGAAATAGGAGAAAGAAATCCGATTGAGAAAGCGCCTGACGAGGTGGATATGAAATGGAATAGCGTCACACAGGGAAGAGAGAGACGACAACAAGAGGCTGACTGATTCCCCAGTGTTTACACCAGCGCATAACCCCGACAACCAGCCGTGGATCAGCCTTGGACCCGCTTTGGTCAGGTGACCCGAGAGTCGCGGCCCAAAGCTATTACATAATCGACAACTCAAAGTCATGTGATCAATCAGATAATCTGTGTCAGGTGACAGAGGTGGATCTCCGGCGCGGGTCCGGCGGAGGTCACGGCGCTCCCTGTGATGTTCTGATCCGGAGTCGCAATCGCGTGCGATATGACCTCGGTTTCCCACCCATGAAGTAATGAACTTCTTACACATCCTACATCGAAAATGACTCCCCAGCTAGAAACGTTCATCAGAGCTCTGTCTCGGTTCGTGAATCCTTCTTACCCATATGTCTCCGACAGTGTGAACAGAACTCTAATCTTATCTCCCTCACAGCCTCTTGGGGTGGTCATAGTAAGCACCCATCTCGATTCCGTGATTCTCGGGGACATCCAAATGGGCAGCTAACAATATCATAGTATGCTCTGCTGGTCCGGATCATTTTATCCTCAACCCCTTACCAACTGGGAGCGTAAATCTACAATCGGGCTCTCTATCGATTTATCCACCATCAACCCACTAGGCTTTATCAGTTACGCGATTTACACTTCCGCATTTCTCTACTCGCCCACCATTAGATCGCAATATGCGGCCCGACATCCCGTCGCTATTGAGCCGACTGTACGGTTTAATGATTTCGCATTTGCAGCCCACGCGGTGGTCCTGAGCTCCATTCTCTACACACAATTCTGGCCATTGATATGGGGGTTCCATGTAGGACGCTTCCAGAGGGTCAGCTGGTCGATGGCACTCATCTGGTGGGGTTGCATCTTGTTCCCCGTTTTGGTTGTAGGCATCGTGCTGTCGCAGAGTCCCGATGGAGGGTATGATGCTTCGTCGTGGGCATGGATCGACGTGGTCAGTGCAGAATTGCTGTCTCCAGTTCAAACGTTAAAACTCGGAACAAGCACAAGATCGTGGAAAGTGACAAGAGAACTAACCGTTGGCAGATCTATTCATTCTCATACATCAAGCTTCTTATCACCATTGTGAAGTACATACCCCAGGTGTATTTGAACTATACCACAAAGTCCACTGCTGGCTGGAGTATTGGGACCTGTATCCTGGACCTGGCTGGCGGTGTTCTCTCAATGGTCCAACTCGTGCTGGATTCGAGTCTGCAGAGTGACTGGAGCGGCATCACCGGTAACCCGGTCAAATTGCTGCTCGGAAACGTCACGATATTCTTTGATGCAATCTTCTGCATCCAGCACTACCTTTTATACCGCGATAACCCTGACCCGAAGTTAGCGCCTGGGACTGGTGAACAAACACCTCTCTTGATTGAACAAGATGAGGGCGTGGAAGCCCGGGTGTGACGGAAACTACTTTGGGACCCCGTTGGAACGCGGACCCCACACCTTGGGGGCCGAATTTAAGACATTAGAGAATGCCCGCTATTTTTGTTAGAGCAGCAAGGGACGATGACTGATTGTGGGGGCGGTTGATCACCAACCATCTCACTCAGCCTGGGCCATCCAAACGGCCATAGGTGGCCGTTGGCAAACCACGATTTACATGCAAGATAGACCGTCCTATTGGGAATGCAATCTCGATTCTTTTTTTATAGTTCAAGACACTGTTATTCTTAGATCGGAGATCGGAGATCGGTCTCACAAAAATTGGCTTCCAGCGCATCACGTACCATTCTTGAAACGCCCGTGGACATAGACCTGCTTCCGTTTCTGGAAAACGCATGGCGTGTCACACAATGGGATAGTTACAATGTAAACACCTGGGCAAGGGCTGCATATTGATTCTTTGAAGCAATTGTGTGAGGCTCATGCAGATCCCCATGGACACCGCTCCTTAGTTTGAGGGGGCCCCGTATTTTCCCCCTCCACCGAACGATATAACTGGTCAAGAACAGGGATAAGCACTAGATTTCCAATTCCAGCCTATCACCACTCGCACTACGGCTTGTCCGAGATCCATTGACGGTGTTAGCCGTCGGTGTCAAACTTCGGCACTACTCTGGCTGAAGTCTATGCATCTGATGCATCCTATGCCGTACTTTGTGGACCCGAGGTCTAGTCCCGCCCGCGCGCTGATGCCTGACTTAAGCAAAGATCAACGAACAGTTTTCAACCCCAGCTCCCAGTAAGACACGCAAGAGATACTACCTCCTGATTTAACGTTACGTCCAAGCTGACTCGACCAGGGTGAATGGGATGACGATGTATCTGGGGGCACGAATTACGGAGATTGAAGTTCATGTGTACAACCGATGATCTATCTGTGTGAGGTGCACTTGAGGCTCCAAAAAGATCATTCTCCACGTGTTTGCTGGACATTCTTGATACAAATAGACGTTGTTTCAGCATCTGTAAGGCGTGGGGTCCTGGTCAAACCCGGTGTTCCGGGCATCAAGTGGCTTTTTGTACGAGCCAATGATACTGGTAGATAGAAAATCCATGCAGACTCTCTAGGGACACCAAGGGACACTATTACCTGCACTGTACATGTTTAATGACTCACTAAACCCTATTCTATCTGGTCTAATAACTCGGCAGATGCCTGGGCCCACGTTGTGGCCCTTCAGTTTTTTTTCAGCCCTACTTCCCCATTCGGGGGCGCTCCATATGTCCACAAATGGCAGACTTGTACCTGCAAGCTCTGACTGGGTTGCCGATCATTTGCCAAGGCCACATCCGCCCCGGCCCTAGTTGTCCATCCATTCTGAATCACCTTGAATTTTGGACCCCAATTCTTGAGGGAACCGTATCAGCTGTCCAGCGGTATGGCTGAGCCTGGGTATTGTTAGTTCTGTAATGAGATAACGCAGATCCATCGACGTTTCACTTCCTATTACGGAACGCCTAGAGATTCTTACAGCACTGCCCCGTCCACATACCATATTCATAAATAACGTCTGGCTGTGTCTTGGCCCTGAACACGAGCTTAGCATAACACATCCAACAAGTTATAACGCTTTTAGTCTTCGACTTCGTCGGGCTTCTTCCAGTGCATAGCCAACTGTTCATGTCCAACCTCTCGAAAGAGACTTGCTCCACACAACAATTGATATGGGAACACAACCTCTTATAGAAAATACTTTGGAACCATTTTGACCAGGAGAATTGAATTTCCCTTCCATCCTCCAAAAGAAATATCATTCGACGACATCATTCAGGAGTTTTCAACGGCCAATATGTACCCCAGTCACCGGCGATCAAGGACAATGTACAACACTGTACCTGACAGTGCAGGTTACTCGGACGCTCTCCCGCCTCAAAACATGGGAGGCCTTACCGGCGTTGCGACTGGAATTGTGTCAAGTTCTGAATCACCGAGCCTTCAACAGTGGGACCTTATGTTCTCCAGACCCGATCAGCGCGGGTTCTTAGCCCCGGAAGGCCACCCCTCCGCAAGACGAGGCTCGCTAGGAGCAGACACATTTAGCTCTCCATTCGCATGGTCCACTGTTTCGAATACAGACATCATCTCAAATTCCTCTCACATGTCTTCCTTTGAAACCCCCACATACTCTGAAGTCAACGCACAATTCATGCAAGCGTATAACCGCTCGGGCGCCTTGCCGACAGCGATCAACGCTCCCAGCATGTCGGGATATAATTCTCAGCAAATTGGCAAGTGGTGCATTGACAGCACCCCCACCGGGGATTTTTATCACTCCCACTCTTTCCCAGACGTGGGGCCTATGGTGCCAACGGAGCCTTACTTTGCCTTCAACGAGATGACTGCCAGCGAACAATGGCTCCACAGCACAGGACCAACCTCCGCTCCTCTCCCTGATCCGATCCCAGAGTCCTTCTTCTCGATCCCACACTCAAACTCCTATCAAAATACGAATCCATACCATTCGACCGCAACAACTGTGTCAATAACCTCTTCGCCGCCCCGCTCTTTCTCAGATCCCGACTCTCCGCCGGCTCCCAGCTCCTCCTCAAACGCAAGCGATCTAAGCAATTTCGGTATCCCGGCTGGTGATGGACTATGGCGCTGTGCACACCCAGGATGTTCTTCGCAGCTTCTCTTTAAAAGAGGGTGTGATTTGAGAAAGCATTTCAACCGCCACCGGAAGTACCTGTTCTGTCGATACGAGAAGTGTCCTCAGTCTACGCAGAATGGATTCAGCAGCAAGAAGGACCGTGCTCGTCATGAGGCAAAGCACAACCCTGGCGTGGTCTGTGAATGGGAGGGCTGTGGAAAGGTTTTCAGTCGGGTCGACAATATGAAGGATCATGTTAGGCGGATCCACCAGAAGAGCAAATCCGGAAAGAGTTGATGCCTTTGAATGTTATGAGGATTATGGGACTATGCGGCTACGTGATGTGATTTTGAAGCGATGTATAAGTACTGGCAGGTAAAATGGATTTGGGTCTGGCGAAATGGATATGGATGGCTAGGTCTCCTGGCGAGGATTGACTTTGTTCTATAAAAACATGAAAACAAACTGAATGCATTGATTGATGGAAGACTTTCCCAAGGCTATAATCTTAGAAACTCATTTGGAGCGCTGGTTCTCTAGAACAGATAATAAAAGCAACGGAATTGATCTTTCGCATAGCCCTATGGCAAGATTACCAAGTACACTCAAGTTGCTCCAACTACAATGGAGTGATATGGTGTCTGGGTTACGTGGGCAGAGCAGATCGTTAGAGCTACTGTCAAAATCAAACCTGTTGCCTTTCCTCAAATGACTCACGTAAACTGACGCGCGTTTAGATTCAACATTGAGGAACGTTACAGTCAATGAAACCTTGATATAGATCTTGATCAGAGTTTTCTTTGGGGTAGGCAGGATATTCGTTGGATGGCCAGTAAAACTTGAACGCCTTCACCATTATAGGACTTCAACCGTAACAGCCTCGTAAGGTAGTTCGTGTTGTACAGGTGGCTGGTGGCTGTACATGGCACGAAAAGTTTAGGGCTCGCTCTAGTGCTATGTCTACATGGAACCCTGGAGCACTGAGGATTCCAATGGCCTTGGATTTGCCGGGTACTTGCAGTGCCCATGAGATACATTCGAATTCCGTTCGTTATCATCGATTATCAAATTTGGTCTGACTCGGGGGTAAACGAGCAATGTACTTGTCCGGCTTCGGTATCCAATTTTAGCGAGGCGAACAGGAGTCCCTGTCCGCGGCAGCCACTAAAATGCTTATTTTTAATGGAAAAATCTAGCAATCGACATAACTAGTCCATGTCATGCGTTGCAGATAGAAATCATTGCAATCAGGCCCGCGTCCCGTAAGACAGTGAGCATTTACGCGCCTAGGCCGTTGAACCGAGATCAACAAGATCAAAATGCGATATCTTCCTATTAAGTCAGTTTGTCTATTAATAGTGAGTGTCATTGGTCACGCTATTTATGGCCTCATGTGTGAGGCCCAGCTAATTATATCTATTCACCTGGGCAAGTGTTGCTATTCAAATCGGACTAAACATGAGGTTCCAAGGTTGGCTCTTGCCCTTCTGGTATTGTCATACGGAAATATAAGATCAATAATATCAGTCAGTAATATCAGCCAAGTATAATTATCCATTGCGATTAACCTTATCCCACGTCATCATTCAAAACATCAAGATTCAAAACAAAAGTCCAATTTTTGCCTGAATCACACAGGTGCTCGTCCGCCAGGTTCGTCCGAAGAGCCGCAAATAAATTTCTGTCCGGCTTTGCAGGATGCCGATTGTAGGGATGGTCCTCTTCTAGGGCTATCTTTCTACCAGGGTCTCCATGAAGTAGATTTGAAGTCGAAATGCAACGAAGCGTATACGAGGTTTCATCTCGCTTTCCGTTTTTTTCCCGGCATAGGACAAGCTATCCGACGACGACGCAGCCGTATCAAGTCTTGAAATTGGCCACGAGTATATCCTTGCTGAAAGCTAAAATAAGGTCACACCATCGTATATAACACGAAACTAAATTGTTTGGTTCAAAATTTATCATTGGCTATATGCTATGAGCAAAGTCATATATATCTAGCCCTTCCCCCCTCCCAAGATCATTTCTGCTTCCAACCTTGGAAGGTTCCAAGGTTTCCAAAATCCTACTTTTTCCTCAGGTCTATCTCTGCTTTTTCCTACCCTTTCCTACGCTTAAACCATACTAGGTACTCGGGCGACAACTCACAGGTAGCTAGCATTGTTCCTCTCTATCAACAAGGCTTCCCAGATGCTACTGGTTCTGCTGACCTACGAGGTCATCGCCCACCAGAGTAGACGTTAATCACTACTACTACTACTACTACTACTACTACTACTACTACTACTACTACTACTACTACTACTACTACTACTATGAGAAAGGTCAAATTGAACCTAGCTTAGTTCAGCGGCTTTTTTCCCCAGTGAACAAAAGGCCATGGCCTATAACAGAAATTTAAGAACATCTTGGGGTAGGTGATAGTCCTGAGAGCCGAGACTGCGTGGGAACGAAAGGCTATCCCGGAATTTGCCAATTAGTTTCCACTGCTCATATAACAAAGCTTTGATATCAGATAGCCGGGCCTCTCGTGCAGGTTGTGAAGGTGAGTGTGCATCAGTGAGACCGCAGCCCCATGTCTCTTGTTTCACTTTTGTCTTTGCATCGAAGATTAGGCCTTATTGACCCCATTGAAGTGTTTCGTATTTCCAGATCATGACCTTTCGGAGGTAGGAATACTATGCCACGTGTCGGAGTCTTCATATGATCGGGGAGTACTCGGCAATAGGGCCGAGAAAGGCTCTGTATCAAGTGGCTGCAGCCAAGGAGGGCATGGTGTAGATTCTGCGAGAAACGCCGACGCTTTATTTGCAGACGTTTCGTTTTCCGGATCTTGAAGCCATCTCGATATAATTGACCGAATGAGACAATAACATGCATCAGTATTTCCGCGGAACTTGGTCATATTGGCATGGTTTTTGTCGACGCTGCAGCTCTCATAACCTCTCAAAACTGCAGAGTGTTCTTCAACAATCTTGCCCACTTCATCATTCATCTCGAAGGCCTCATAGAAGCAGAATATCCTGAGCGAGAGATCACCGCGGTACAACAGAAATTGGAAATCGTTCCCAATGCTTTGCGAGTTGTTCGACACCGGATAAAACGACCCGACCATTTCTTTGCGTGCGGGATGAGCCGTTTCCAGACATCTGGCGAGTTTCTCCCCATATAAAGCGAGTGAAGATCCATAATGCGGCGTTCCCATGAATATGACTCCGATGGAGCATGATGATATCTGCCAGAGTCCGTCTATGGTATTGCTGAGTATCAATGTTTGTTGGCACACCAGGCCTCCCAAACTGTGGGCGATGAAGAGTATTGGTCTTGTCGAACAGTTGGCCCGCTCACTGACAATAGAATAACCCAATGACTGACCGCAGTCATTTAACCGACCTGAGGATGTTGTCGAGAATCTAAACACGTCGACGTCGTACCCGTAAGTCATAATGCGGGCCCTGGGGAAGTCATTAGGCAGGATATCTCGAGGCCAGAACGTGCCATTGCTGTGAGTCCATGTCTTCTCCCGGTTGCCGGTCAGTCCGTGGACAAATATTATACTGCCGGAGGTTAATTTTCGTGACGTTGATCGACACCCCAAGTGTTTTTCAGGAAGTAGACTCACTCAAGGTCGGCATTGGAAGGATGAGACAGCGTTTTCATCCCCACAGGACCATCTGTAGAATATCTTGGCAGAGTAAGCTTAGTTTTTTATCATTTCCTGCTATAAGATGGCTCACAGATTATTTTCTAGCTCACGGGAGTTGCCTTTGAACTTGCTTTTGAACAGCCACATATCTTCGGACTGAGAGAAAAGCACGGGAGGTGGCAGAGAGATCACGAAGCACCTGGGCAGGTCATGGGGAGATGATGTCCGAGGTTCCCAGTATATGAAACACTCATATTAGCGCTGTTGCTGCCCAGCTGAACACGTACCCCTGTCCCGGGCTGAAGAACCCCCGCGCCCTCTCTATCAAATATGATACTCAACAAATCCGCCCATATTAGAACATTCGAAACAAGTGGCACAGAAGCCGCGGCATGATCGCCGCCATGTTCTCCGCAGCTTTACCGCCCATGAGTCTATTTTCGGTCTCGACCTCGACGCTGATCTGGTCCAGACCCGAACATGTCTATTAATTTATGCCCGAGAATCCACGACTCGTAACATCACGTGTTGATGCAAATAGAGGTTGAAAAGGCATGCAGTTTATGCCGCGGTTCGGAGCTCAATGGCAACACCACTACTCGCATCATCTGCCGTTTCTCGGTGGTATACAACCTAGGTTCAGATGGTTGGTCTCGTGGACGCTGCTTTGTGTGTTCAACGACACGGCCATTTTGCCCTGAATAAAAATTATGCAACGGGATCTAGTTGAGACTAGAAATTTTATTAGAAAACACTTCAATACTCGACTGAAGTTTCAAAGAGGGCAATAATCCAAAGGCACGGAGTTGCAGAGAGAACAAGAATTTCACCATGATTACAATATCTCAAGCCAAAACAGACTTACAGTGGTGTTGCATAAGCATTTGACCTTGAGTACTTCGAGCTCAGACCTACTATTTTAATACTGCCTGACAGAAAGTTCTGCAATTTGATGTGGTATAATATCTAAAAGGAGATTTAGAAAGAGGGCAAAAAAGACATCAGAAAAGATAAGAAAGGTTTATCATGTACAAGTTGGTCAGGTTAAAAGGTGGATTCCAAAGTACTGGAGATCAAATACTTATGCAACACCACTGTATATCCGTCGTTGTGGTACGATGAAGGTATTGTTTCTTTGTTTTCCCTCGAAGCACAAGGGATCCAGTTAGTCGGAGGCTCGAAGATCTGCCAGGAGAACAACTGTGTGTCTGAGAGCCCTGCAGCAATGGACAGAATCAAAGTCAAATATTTGTCTTGATTTGGTCCTTCCAGCCTCATTGCAGGTCAAATAAGTGGTCGTACACTCGAGTTGAGCGGCTTCAGTGCCAACCAACTTGGAAAGGAAGACACCTGCCAACACTAGAGGTTTCTTGGAAAGAGGATGGAGTGATTGGAAAGAGATGAGTCTGCACACACATGCTGGAAGGCGCCATCCTGCTTAATCGCCGATTCGCCGTTTACCAGGGAGTGATTGCGTTGTATCAAGAGCCTCCATATTTCATGTCAGGTTCTGACAATGTCTCTTCCCCCGGTATAAATGTCACTTCGTCCTACCCTGAGCACCACAGCAGTTATCTTTGGGCTCCAAAATTATCCTTGATCTTTTGTGCAGATTTAGAATCGTCGCCAAAGGCGCGGCTGCCGTTGAGACCCGCTAATTTATCAATTCGTGGCCGATCTCGACTATATCCACACCCACAAGTTCACCCATTGATACTGTGGGGACTGTTTCACAAGCGGCTGATTATCCAGCAGTTCCAAGAGGACCACGGAGGCCAAAAAGCCAGTGCTACAATGGATGGGCAGACTTGCAAAGCATACACGAACAGCTCAGCGCTGATACATATGCGGCCGTCAGGAATCAAAAAAGAAAAAAGAAAAAAAGAAACCCGAGTATCTCGACATATAGACAAATGGGTCCGAGAGCATGAACGAGTTCACGCAGGTCTGCCCGATAAGCTGCACGTAAGTCGTAAGTCGCGAGAGTACCCGGACACATCCAAAAACGATACCCCGCAGCCGCTTGGAGCCCCAATCCAAGAATAGCCCCAAGCTCAGGCCGCGGTGGGATGACATCGCCAGACCCCGCGCACCGAAGATCCCGGGCCCAAGTGATACTACAAAGGTGATAAGGCAGAAGAAGGCCCAGAAGCAATAATCGAGAAGAAGGCCCCACGGGGCAATCGATTGATCAGACAAGTGTATAGAGAAGTAGAACGCTAACGAATGACACATGTAACATGACATCTAACAAAGAGACAGGTGGTATCATAGCACCAAAAGAGACAAAAGTACGTGTACCACGGCGGGTAAGCGGGAAAAAGGGCGGATAAGAGAGGTATCACAGGAGGAATCGTCACGCGTGAATACAATGCGAGAACACAGTACGCCGTGGCATGTAGATGTGGAACATCGGTGCTAAAGTTGAAAAACACCATGGCAAATATAAGCGAGAGGCTGTCGATGGTAATGATGAACGAGAGAGGGAGAAGAGGGAGAGAGAGATAGGAAGGGGAGGGGAGTTAGATAGTATTATTCATTCTTCGCTTCCGACCGCGAGCACTGCCCATAGGGCGTTGAGCGAGAACTTGACGGAGAATGGGGTCGTCTTTGTTTTTGTCGACGTGGTGAACGCGGACGTGTCTGTGAGATGGGTGAGCTGATGTCAGATTGCTCGGGTTACGGGCGGTACAGACCTTTGGAGATTATCGGGACGCGGGTATTTGTGTTGCTGGTCCGGACAGAAGGGACAGACGTAGCCCGGGGAGTTGTGGACTAGCCCGTGACGCATCATTTCGTTTTTGCGCTTGAAGCCCTTGCCGCCGAGAGAGCGCGGACACCCTTCTACCGGGCAGAAGTGTGGACGGTCTTGCGAGTGCACGTTTGCATGGGAGCTGGAGACGTATTGTGAGTTCTGAGTTCCATTTTCATGGTGTTATTTATGCGTGTGGTGTTTCGGCTGCTTACTTGAGGAGATACTGGGTTTGGAATGGTGCAGCTGTACATCCTGGATGGGTGCACTTATAGCTACCTACGGGCCCGCCGTTAGGTTGCGTGACAAGCGACACCCGGTCGCCCATACCAATGCCGACTTGTTCTGTCGGCGTGGGATAGCTGGTCGCTGGGCTAGTAGCGGTCATGGGTGACGCCTCGTATGGTGTCTGAGCTGACATCATATCAGATGTTGGCGCGCGCCAAAACGAAGTATGCGAGGCTGGAGAAGGATTGGTTGAGCTGTCCTTCATGCTCACAGGGGATATATGAGCATAAGGACTTGCGGCAATGGGAAACTTTGCGGGATAAGGATATGGAGAATCTGCCCCGGAAGCTGCTGAACCAGGTAACGGAGAGAAGGGATAAGGAGACGGCATTGTGTTGACTGTTGGAGGTGGGCCAAAGTCGGCAGACAATGCGCTAAGAGCTTTGTGAATTGAAGGCAACGGTTGAGTGTTGCCATTGCTGTCGGGCGATTTCGCCTGAGTTAAGGAATCTGGCGATTTGATGGGCTGTAATAACGGGAATGAAGGTCGATGTTTCAACTCTGGCGAATGTTTGGTGATATCTGATGAAGGCCGTCGGAGCTCGCTGACTGAATTATATCGACTTCTGGGGGCCATCTCCCGCTTAATGACATCAGGCTGCGGAACCTGTGTGTATGGAGTGGCCCCTTCAGGATTTGTGACACCAATGATAGGCGGGCCTCCATGCTCCAACTCCTTTGGCCGAGGAGCCAGCTCAGTCGGAGTTAGCTTTTTGATAAAGAAATCTGGCGGCTGAGTAGGCTGTTTTCGATCTCTGGTAACTGGTTCCAATGGCGTAACGCGAGCAAACTCAGCGATATGCGGTAAATTCGGTGCTAGAAACCCCATCAGAACTCGGTCGCCTTCGTGGGTTGAGCGCTGAGGGTCCGGCTGGTGCTTACGGGGTTGACCCGCTGCATCGGCCACTTTCTCTTTTTCATGGTCGGCGACAAATGGCGGTGTCGAGGGATTGTCTTCTCCATAATTGGGCTTTATCGCTACCAGCGGCGGCGATCTATTACAAGCTTCGTCCGAATCATACATAGTGGACGTCATAATAGAAGTGGGTGCATCAGGCACCCTGTTTTATAGTGATTGATCTGATTGATTCAAGCAATCACCCATCAGAAGCGGGAAGATAAAAGCCTATAAAGTCGAAGTTAGAACGTATGATCCGAGAAACGTATTGAATAATGCAGGCGAGTCTGGTCTAATGCCAGTGTCCGAGAAAGAGAGGGAGAAAAGAGTCGAGCGGAGAAGGAGGGGTTGATCCACGAACAGCGCGGCTCAAACAAACAAGAGACAAGGAACAGGGAACCCAAGACTAAAAAGAAATGGAGACAGGGAAACAGGTATGGAAGTATGAGAAATCCCGAGGGAAAACAAAAGTAAAAAAGTAAAAAGCCTCAAGCAAAAAAAAAAGAAAAGAAAAGGGAATGTAAGACAAGCGCAGAACCTCCACTGCAGAAAAGACGAGGGCACTTACCCAAGCGGAAAGGTGGACGGGTAGTGATATGGGTCCCGTGAGGCTCAAAGAACAAATGTCACAGCGCCCATCTGCAGATGATATATCCCAGAAGATAGTTCCTCGCTTCCGCAAGGGAGGTTAAAACGAGAAGGAGGAAAGATTGCAGACGATCTCACGCTTTCCCACGTGAGTGTGATTCGGACGGAGAGAGAGCCTCAAAGCTAGGATAAGGCCCGAGACAAGAAAGGAGGGAAAAAAACTAGGAAGCAAAAGAAAAAGGAGAATAAACGTCGAGGGGGATGCGGCTCTCTTTTCGGGCTCCATCGAAGGACGATACCACTTCGAGCCGGGTGGAGTCCCATACCGGTATGGTACGTGCGGAGTACTGTCATATTACCACGGAGTACGGAGTACACTAAACAGTACTCTTTTCTCTCTCGATATCAATTGTCATCGTGTTATACATACTCCTTAATCTATTTTATTCGCTCTATTGGACCTATCCTCGTCACACACACACGCACACGCACCAAGTCAACCAAATCCCCCCAAAATCCCACCATCAGAGCCCCACCGCTATTCCTGGTCCTTCGGAGTCAACACCCGGGGGAGTGCAACTGGCCCTACTGTCGTAGCCTCTCTCCACTCTCCCCAGTCCTTTTACCGTTGTGCAGGCCCACAACGGTCTGTTCTCTTTTCTCATTTCATTTCCTTGTTCTGTCCCGCCCGCGGGTTTCTGATTTGTGTCTGTGAATTTATTTATTTATATTTCTGTTTACGATCATAATCATGACTAGGATGCCGCCGAGTATCATGATCCTGTCTCCTCTCCAGCCTCTTCCATTCCCATTCCCACTTTGGCTACTTGGCCACTTGGCTACTTGGCTAACCCCGATTCAATCTCCATCCCGGTTTCATGGAGGAACTCCCACGTCAGACTCAGGATCATCACTTTTCCCGGTTTGAGGCGCTGTCTGCGGCAAGGAGATCGGCCGGTCCCACGTTGTTTCAGAGCCTCGTTAAACAAGAGGGTGACATGCCATTGTGCATGATACTAGTGTCCTAATACTGTCCTAATGATAGTCGGCCCTTCTTATAGCTACGGATACAGCCGACTATCGGCCTAAATAGCAGCTGATGCTACGGACACCACCCGAAACCCTCTCCACTTTGTAATTACCCGTACGTGGCATAAACCTGAGCATGCGTATTTACCGGTAAGAGTGGAAGAAGTGGAGTTCTTCACCCCCTCAGCCTCACTTAACGCGTAGAGCCGCAGGGTAAAATGGCCCTCTTTTTGCAACTGCAACCGCCGACTATTGACCCCTTCTAAACTTGGTCGGTTTCATATAAGCCCGATCTTCGATGTTCCACTTTCTGATCTCATATTTCTCCCATTTTCTCCTTTCTCTGATTTCCCACCCATAATATTTGCTGGTCGAGGCCCTTCGTCCCTATCGGGTCAAGTGCTGACACCACGTCAGGCGTCAGAAGTACAAGGTTCTCATGCTTGTACTTCTGCTCTGCAGTTTCATACTTTGTTCATTTGGAAATCATTCCTCTATCGGTCGATCCC
Source organism: Penicillium bialowiezense (assembly GCA_026122735.1). Taxonomy (NCBI): domain Eukaryota; kingdom Fungi; phylum Ascomycota; class Eurotiomycetes; order Eurotiales; family Aspergillaceae; genus Penicillium; species Penicillium bialowiezense. Next base: position 4,467,724 of record JAKZFB010000002.1, read on the forward strand.
TCCCCAAGCCTATATCGGTCTCGGACTAGACAGTAGTCGGTGATTCGGGTCAGATTCAGATCTAGATGTCCAACATGCATCAAGCTAAGATAGGCGAAGGGCCCAAACAGACCTCGCGAAACAAATAACCAAGAGGAGATTCCCCCCCTCCCCCCTTCCCCACCCGAGGGCGTTTAATAGATGAAAAAAGTGGGATTTCGTATATACAATTCCGAGAAGATCGAGCCAATCCAGCCACCCACATCGGGGCCACCACATCCCACCTGTATGTACAGCTAGCCACTACAACTTCCCTTTCAGGCTGTTATTCTTCACAGCCTGAACTCTCTCCCAAGCGCCCTCCGCGAACGGTTTCGCCCGCTTGGCATAGTCCTCAGCACGGGCACTACTAGCCTGCCGCCCAGCAAACCGGGCCGCAATGCCCTGCATAATCACGGAGCCCCGGAACGCAAAGAATGCATCGCCCCACGCGACGTCAGAGCCTGTCTCGTACCCGGACGTCTCGGCGTACCAGCGGATGCACTCCTCGCGACCCGGCAGGCCTGGAACAACCCCCGGCTTGAACTGTTCCAGTTGGCTGTCCGCGCCTTCAAGCGTGTAGGGGCTAGTCAAATTGCAGAAATCAGATAGCGGGTGGCCCACCGTTGCCATTTCCCAGTCCAGGATGCCGATCACCCGCGGCTCCGTCTTGTGGAAGATCATGTTGTCGATTTTGTAGTCGCCGTGCACGAGTGTGCCGCGGTCTTTGGGCTGCGTGGACTTCTGCGAGAAGAAGGTGACCATGTCGTTGAAGTGGGGGAGTTCGCCGACGGGCTCTTTGGTGTCGGCGTCCACGACGGCGGCTTGGGCTTTGGAGATGGTGGTGAAGGTTGCGATTTGGCGGTCGAAGAAGCCTGTCGGCTTGCCGAAGGTCTCGAGTCCAACGGCTTTGGGGATCACGCTGTGGAACTTGGCTAGGGTTTGGACTGCGTTCTTCCACCTGCGGTTTGGTCAGTATGGGTGAGGTTTGACACGGCCTCGTTCGCAGTAACGTACAGTGCATGTCTTTCCTCTGCACTCACACCAGGCATTGCTGGATCGGTGAAGTGTCGCCCGTCTAGGAACTCCATGATGTAGAAAGGTGTCCCGATGACACTGCTGTCCTCGCATAGGCAGTACGCCCTGGGAACAGGTACATCGGTATCGCCTAACGCTCTGATGATCTTGTACTCGCGTTCAACTTTGTGAGCTGTCTTCGAGACCAGCTTGCCGGGAGGCTTCTTGCGCAACACGACTTGCTTGCCATCGGCGGCTGTGAGCAGGTATGTAGGATTTGATTGACCGAAACCGAACTACAGAAACAACCTATTAGCCTGGATTTCATACTAACAACTGGATGAGACTTGCCTGCTTGATATCGAGAGGAGTCTTGATCTCCGACACATTCTGGTCAATGTATCGCTCCAACGAGGGGATATCTATAGGCTGACGGACTTCTCCCGCCATGATTGCAATGATATGAGAGGAACAGACAATGAAAGAAAACAAATGTGTATTTGCAAATAGTATTAACCGGGGAGTACTCCGTACAGGGGAACGCAAGCAATAAATGCGACCAATGTTACCGGGGAACCTCGGCCCCAGCATGTCCTCGGCGTCACCGCTCGAGAGCGGGGACGCAAGAGCCAAACAGAACAAACACCGTCGCGTCGCAGCGGTGAACCGCGCGCGCGTGGAGCTCACCGCAATTTTTTGAAAAGCTAGGGGCATCACTTGCGTGAGGGTGGGGTATTTGAACAATCCATCCACTTCCAATTGACCCTAATTTTACACATCTCCCCCGTACCATGACCAACGAAATCGAGTCCAAGCCCGCTCACAACCCTCCCTCATTGCCAGCCTCCCCGAACGCCAAACGCTCTAAGCCCGACATGACTGCTCCCGCCGTGACTTCGATCCAGCAGCCGCTGCCCCCACTTCTCGTGAAGAAGCTTGTTGAGACCGCGCAGGCTCCGACCCGAGGCTCGGCCTTCGCTGCCGGGTACGATCTCTACGCTGCGAAGGAGACCGTTATCCCGGCTAAGGGCAAGGCCGGTGTTGATACCGGCATTGCTATCGCCGTGCCCGAGGGTACCTGTATGTGTGGCCTGGATAATGCCGAGAGAGGTTGCTGACTAGCTTGCAGACGGCCGTATTGCTCCTCGCAGCGGCCTTGCCGCTAAGCACTTCATTGACACCGGTGCCGGTGTCATTGATGCTGATTACCGCGGTGAGGTTAAGGTGCTTCTGTTCAACCACTCTGACGTCGACTTCCCGGTGAAGGCGGGTGACCGTGTGGCTCAGCTTGTGCTGGAGCGGGTATGTTTGATCCTAACCGTTGAGGTGGTGGGGTACTGACTGTTTTAGATCTACACCCCCGAGGTGAGCGTTGTCGAGGAGTTGGAGGAGAGTGTGCGTGGCGCCGGTGGTTTCGGCAGCACCGGTGTTTGAACACAAAACACGCTCTAAAGAAACAAAACTTAAGATTATATGCCTGCTTATGATTGATACGTGATTGAGTACAATGAAAATAATTGAAGGGAAGAGCCAGACCAAACAAATGGACGGCCTTCCATGAATCTCGAATCAAAAATATGTACAAGCGAAATAAGCCTCCTAGATACTCTTATGAGAATTGACGACATGGATCTATCTATTATGCGACGTGATGCGACGTGATGCGACGTGATGCGACGTGATGCAAAAAAAATCACTGCAAATGCTTGGGAAGGTCTTCCTTCCGCCAATCCTGGACCTCGAACTGAATCTTAGGGTCCCTCAAAACACTCGTGTTCCTCACAAGCCTCACTTCCGCAGCCTTAGTGCGACGAAGATAATCCCTTTTAGCAGCCTCCTCCTCAGAAAGCTGCTCACTCGACGCCGGCACCTCAATGGCCAATTCGGCATCGCGGCTCTCGAGTGTCCGCTCCAACACGCTGTGCATGCTAGACAGGACCTTGATAGTAGCTTTGGCAAGCGGTAGGTCTACCGCAGCCACACTATCGGGAGAGACCCAAGACTTAGTGGCACGCAGATCACTGCCCGTGTCTGAGACAGCCTCGCTTAGTCGGCCAACCATTAGTGCAGCGAACATATCGCCCGTACCGCTGAAGAAGCAGTCTAGGGCGGGAACGTCGACGCGGAAGATACGTGGGGACCCATCGGATTTAGTGGTGGAGCCGATCACGGTCAAGAAGTTCTCTGGGGGTGGAGGGGTGGAGCCACTTTGAGAGAGCTTATATAGTTGCACAGAAGTGATGATGACGTGGGGTACAGAGTAGATGCGATGGATGGCAGTAATTGCTTCAGCCAGGGTTGCCAGAGAGGTAATTTGAATACCGGAGAGTACTCTGATACAATCAGCGATGGCCAAGGACGTCGATTGGACAACTTACTCGGCTTCGAATTGGTTAGGCAAGATCAGATCTGCAAATGGGACGATTTTCTTATATGCGGGGATTACATCGTCGTTCACATACAGACGACCTTGATCGCCCATAACCGGGTCCAAGACTGGGTTGATCAGCAATTGTATATGGACGATCGGCGGGATTGCTTACCCCAGAAGAAGGAGCCTGGTTTACTTTCTGCCTTTTGCTGCAGATCGATTCCGATGGCCCCTACAGACTCGACGGCTGCTGCGCTTGGGGCATAGCCAGATAGCATGACATCGAAGTCAGTCAGGTTACTCTGGCAGAGGCCCTGATAGAGATCTGAAATCTCCTGTGCCGTGGCCCGAGTTCCCTTGAGCTGGCGGTACCCGGAGTGGTTACCTGCGATTGGCGTGAGTCAGAATGCCAATAATGCCAATGCCGCGATTGCAACACAACGTACTGAAATGGACAGTGTTCAAGGCAGCAACTTCACAGCCAAGCGATTGCATGACAAATGTTGCCATTGTGTTTCCGACATGACTGCAGGTGGAGATTAGTGGCAGGTCACGATATGTGGAATTGATAATGGGTGATCCTACCCGTAGACGACCTGTTGCGAAGTTAGTGGGGGCCGAAGAAGTCTGGGCTCTTCACTTACATGACTTGCCACGGCGAGCACCCGTGTTTCCGGCACCAATTGATCCATGGTGATACAAGTGAGAGAAGAGGAAGCGTTGGAGTTGTAGATAATGTGGGGGAAGTTCGCCGCCGCAATTCCTCTTACCTAATTGGCTTATCGGAGATTACTGTTCTACGCAGTTCTACTGAGAAGATTTGAAAAAAAATAGTAAATGTGAATAGTAGACAGAGAAAGAGACAGAATGTAAAGTGTGTTATTATAATAGCAGTATGGAGTACGGAGGAGTAGATAGCACATTGGCATTGTGTAGTGCATACCCCCTCCATACGATCTGCAAAAATCGGGCTCGTGTGACAACTCCTTGCTTCGCAGCCTCCTTTAATTTCGCCTGCACACTTCCTGCAGTTCGACCTTGTGCTTCAGCCTGACTCTGTAAGAGCTTGACACGAGAATGTTGGTGCAAAAAGAAAGAAAAACGCAAAATGAACGAAAGAAGCAATGAAACGAAGATCACCGCGTCCCCGGTCTGGACTTTCCAGTGAGCCGAAGCAGAGCCAGCAGAGCAGCAGAGGGCAGGGCTGGCCAAATGGCCAAATGACGATGCTCCCCCCCTGAGCCGAAAAGTCCCACCGAACGGTCTAGTTCCGTGAGCACAGGACTGTTCCGGTCTTAGACTGACTGCTAAAGTCGCACTAAACTGCTTCCGCCCATTTTGCGCATTGGCTTCCCTGGCTTCTCGGCCTTGGCTGCTGTTAGTGCTCACGTTTAGCTTTCCGATTGGGATGCGAGTTTTGCGATATTAAGAAACCCCGTGTTTCTTCAACTTCTCTGTTCCTGGCTTTTGGAGGCGGAGGGACTACTTACCTCACCAGCTACGATGTCATAACATCACTCGGCTCTTTGTTCCCATCACACTCGTTACCACACTCGTTACCACACACTCGTTACCACACACTCGTTTCAAACTGCGAAGCATACACTCTTTTTCCGCTGTCGATTTCATTGTCTTCGCCAATTGACTCTGGCATTGACATCGATATTTACCCTGTCGTCTCGGCTGTGGTATACTTCAATTGGCATACCTCTGCCCTATCTCAGCCATCATGGCTTCACGACGTTGCGCCAACATGGCCCGCTCCATTCTCTACCTAATCGTAATTACCATATTCTGTCTTTCAATCGCAACCGCCCAACCGCTGGAGCAAAATGTGAATATACAGTCGGGCAGATATCCGAGTGGGGAGATCGTCGCAGATCGACAACAATCTACACATCAAAAAGCAGCACGAGCAATCCTCACAGCATCAAACGTCACAGACACCGACATGCCCGTTCCATACGATACCCTTGCCTACAACTTCGCCAACACAACCTCCTGCATAAACTTCTACGCCGCATGGCGCGCCAACAAAACAATAACAGACTGCCACGCCGTCTCGCTCCTCCTCGAGAACTCAAACGCCTTCTTCCACACCCTCAGATCCAACACCTCCATCTCTCGCGTCCTCAACACCTCCTGCACCCAAGATACAAACAAGTGCGCCGCCATCATGTCCGATCTGGCTGCCGACCTCCTCAAAGATGAAAACTGTCGCGAAGACTACGACAACGGCAACTCCGTCGTCAAAGGTACCTATCGCGATCTCATTGCCTATGAGCCCATGTACCGCGCGACCTGCTTGAGGAACCCCTCTACGCAGCAGTACTGCTTTGTAGACGCGGCTTTGAACTCCACTTCGCCGGATGATTATAATGTTTACTTCATGCCGCTGGGCAATGCGCTTGGCGCGGGCTCAAAACCGACTTGCAGTAGGTGCTTGCAGTCTACTATGGATGTGTTCTCGGGTTGGGCTAAGGTGGATGGCCAGTCGCTTGATACGACGTATCTTCCTTCTGCGAGGGTCATCAATGCACGTTGTGGGGCTGGGTTCGCGGTGACGAATATTACTGTTGGCTCTGAAGCTAGCACCGGTGGTGCTGGGGTTGCTATTCCATTACCCGGTGTTGGGATGGTGATATCGGTGCTTCTTGCGCTGACCTTGGTCTAGCCGTTAATATCGCGGATTTCTTTTTGTCTATAGACCTTTTTTCTTTTCTGAACCCCGTTTGGGGGACAGTCATGCTTCATGTCAGCGAGAGCGTTTGTTGGGGGGTTTACTTGTATCTAATCTTAGTGATATTGTCTATATTATGACTTGAATACTTTATCTGAACAGCCCGAGTATGTAGAATATTCATTGTATTCCAAGAGTTCATCTATAGAGGGAACTGGAATCGTATGTTGAGAACATAGCTCATGTTCATGGTCGTCATATGTCGAAGCCTGACAGGCCCAGTGAAGACAGCAAAGGAAGGTAGGAGTAAAAAACGCTCACAGATGTATTAACAAAACAAACCACCGACCTTCAAGGCCTCAACTCCTTCTCGAGATATTGCTACCCATGGCAACGCCAACAAGACTCTGCGGCTCTCCACCAAAGCTAGCACCCGGGCTAGTCGGAATGGTAGGAGAAGCCGCACCAGATACAGGACTCTGCGCCGCAGCGTCCCGCTCCCTTTTCACGCGAATGTACCCCAATTTCGCAAAGCGACCAACCTGGGTCCAGAAATGGCGCCCGGCGGGATGCGCCGCGATACGATCTAGCAGATCAACAGTGGCTTCGCGAACAACTTGGTCAGGGTGGAAGAGACCCATGCTGATGTAGAAGAGACCAGCCTGGTTCTCTGGTGCGACGCATAGGAGCTGGCAGATGCCGGCATAGTCCTTGACCGCATGAGACAGAGCGAGGTAGATAGAAGCCGCTTCTGGATGTGAGAGTTTAAGGGTACGCAGACGATCGTGATGATGGTTGATATCAGGACGCTGGATTGGGCGTGCGGGGAAGTACATCGCGGCTATATCCTGGATGTAGGAGTAGTAAGAGCGGGTGTTGCGCCAGCCTTCGATCCGGGAGACTGAGGCGGACAGTTCGCGCTGTTTGGCTACCTCGTCCGTCCACACGTAGCCGTGGCCGCGGAGAGAGGAGGGATCTGCTGCGTCGCTTTGGTGGCCTGTGGGGCTATCTGGGGAGAGTTCTTCGCCTGGGCCAATTATGTACAGATTTGAGGCACCGTAGACGGCTTCTTCGAAGGCGGCTGCTACACGCACGAACTTGGTGATGTAGGCGCGCCATTTGGCACGGACGGCGTTCTCGCCGTGACGCTGGCTGATGCTGCGAAGGATGTCTTCCATGAAGAGAGTGTCGCCTGTCGGGTCGTGGGTCGTGGTTGTGTTGTTGGGCAAAAGTGCGTTTTGCTGTTGGAAGAAGAGCAGACCCTCTGTCACTGGAGCTGGCTCGACATGACTTGAGATTTTGATGCGGCCGGTGGGAAGATCGCACATGATATCCCACCATTCTGGGTGGTTCGCGAACGTTGGGTTCGTGACTCCTGCAATGAAGCCAGGGACCTTGAGAAGGTCGTCGATTTTGGTAAGATCGGTATAGGGGAAAGCATGGCGGGTAAATCCCCGTAGAATGCCCCCTGATGCTAGGGCACAGGCTGCCAGGACTGCCTCGGCGACTTCTCCTGACGGCCTGTTATGCCCGAGGAATACAACTCGCTTTTGAGTGAGAATGGCGTTGACAAGCACGATGATAGGGTGTGTGAATGGACCACTGGTCGTCAAATGCGGGTGAGCTGGGAAAGCTTGCGGAGAGGTCGCATGGGGGACAGCAAAAGTCTGCACAAGCTTGATGAGAGAGAAGTCGCCAACGGTCTCCGGCCAGATCACTGTTGGGATCTTGACTGGGATTGGAATGTCGTTGTAGACCACCTTCGACTCGTACTCATGTGTATCACGCGGTAAAACATATCGGCTCATCTTTTTGGGGGATGGCGGACATTCGCCGTCTTGGTTATCTTCCTCCTCCCGTTGGCGAATCATCTGTTCGAATTTCTCCAAGAACATGTCTTTCGTGTTGCTGGACTGCAAGATGTGGCGCTCCAATATAGACATTTTCGGCATTAGCGAGAGATCCATGGCATTGACGGCATCGTAGAGGGACGCAAGCGTTTCTGGGTATGGCGATTTGAAGTAATCTTCCAATGCCAGAAGAAGCAGGGGCTGTTTTGGTCAGATTCTAGCTGCATTCAAGTAGAGCTCCGGAGGCTTACTTTATAGATATGGAGGAACGAGTGGCGCGTACAGATCGCCATGGCCTTCACTACCGCACCACTGCCTGCTATTAGCCTGCGTACAATGGAACTCCGCAATCATGATAGACATACCGCCGAACTGTGTTATCCTGCTTAGTATTGACCAGATTCAACACGTACATCAAGGGTGGCCCTTCACCACCCTCGTCGTCGCTGCTATCTGGATCATCAGATGCATAATCCGAGTTCTCGTGTTGAATGTCGGCCCCCTCTTGATTCCCCCGGTACTTTGACTTTCTCTTTTTCTTCTTCCCTTCCACCGAATCGGTGTCATCGTCCCCGCTGGTGTCCTTGTGCAAAAAGAACATTGTCCAGTCCTGACTCCGCACGTGCGTCTGATCGGGCAGCATCAGCTCCGCAAGCATGCTCTCGTCGCCACTGATTGCCGCGGGATACTGATGCTCCATGATCGGTCCCCGGTCAATGTGGAAGGACGCAACGAGGATATATTCCACATGGCGCTCCGGCGAATCGAGTGGGTATTGCGCCTTACAGCGGCGGGGTTTGAAGGAGGAGGTTGCATTCTCCGTGGATATTCGGCGATAGGATCCGTGAGAGCTGCTAGGTGATCGTCCGATGAAGGAAGGGGCTGGTGAGAGCCGGGGCAGCCCTGTCGTCTGGCGATTTGAGGCGGAGAGCGAGTCGTTTGACGGTCGGTATGGCAATGTTGTGGCCATCTTCGGAGGTATGTGTTGAGACGATTGCTCCGGGGGGCTATGAATCGAGAAGCATACCGAGGGGTACAATCTGAAACTCGGAGACAGACCCAGTGAGCCAATGGTCAATGCTTAAGCCAATGAGTGTCGGCGATGGTTATTCAGGGGTTAAGAAAAAGGGACGATCTCCCCGCTGTGGAGAATCTACCGATAACACAGATGGGGGATGCGATACTGTTAAGAGTTCGCTAGCGACTGTTCAGCACGGTACTTTGTGCACGAAATATGATCTATCAGTTTATTATCCCTTTCTATGCCCTTTCAGATCTGATACATCTCATCGATGATCTACAGCGCAATGTGATTCAATCGCACATGCAGATATGGTGACGTTTTCTGACTGGCAGAAAAGATACAATAGATATCCCGACAGAATGCTACATATGTACAGCCCTGGAGGATTGCAAAGATAACGGAGACTACATAGTAGTCATTAGTAGCCCTGGAGATCTCGCATGCAGCGTGAAATTAAAGAAACAAGAGGGCATCGAGGCGGTGAGGAAGGCGGTGACCAAATCATTGCTTGTTTACGGCGATAACAGCGTCATTGTTTACAATTTAGAATTCACCACACCTCCCGCCATGGTAAGGGAAAACGCCCAATTTCTATATCAGATGCCTTGCTGATATACTTGCTACTGTTCTAGGCCAATAATCCCACCTTCAAACCATCGCCATTGTCCTTTGGGTCTCCGAGGGCATCGCCCTTCCGGAGACCGTCTACGCCGAACTCCCCGCCCTCTGCTAATCGTGCATCCCCTACCCCGGGAAGCTCACCTGGTCGAGGCTATACCCCTATGGTCTCACCAAGTAAGCTCAACCAGACATATACAGTGGAGGATGGTGGATCAGGATCACAATCCCCCAAAAGCCAAAGCCGATCCCGATCTCCAATCGCTCAGCCCAACTTCGGCAGAGAGCTTCCTCCCTCACCGACCAAAGGAGCACAGTCTCCAGGAAACTTGTCCCCGATTGCGAGTAGCAGGACCACTGGTTTCACCGGGCCCGCTGGAGATGCGGCTGGAAAGCTTCTTCCACACCAAGTAAGGGAGATCAGAGAGGCGTTCCAAGTTTTGGACCGAGACAACGATGGCTTGGTCGACAAGGATGATGTGATTGATGTGCTTACAACTTTGGGTACGGAGGTCTTCTTCCACATTAGGATTGACAGGAACTAATGCTATCTTGATTAGGCCAAGACTCGTCCGCATCCACGGTTTCGCGCTTCTTTCCGCCTACGGGGAGCCAGACTATCAATTTCCCGAATTTCTTGAATACCTTGTCTGGACTCATGGCTTCGATGTCACCTTCCCAGGAACTTCTCAATGCCCTGGCTGCATTCGACGATGATGACGATGGTCAAATTGACATCACAGAGCTTCGTGATGCTCTTTTACATACGAGCCCAGAGGATGGAGAGACACGATTGAGCGAGAGGGAGATTGACGAGGTATTCAGAGGGTTTACCGGACGGCGAGCATTTGCTGGACGGGGTTCAAAGAGTGGAGGAATGGGCAAGAGGGGGGAAGTGTTCCAGTATCATGACTTTGTGCGCAGCGTGGTTGGTGGAGATAGCGGCAATAATGCGAAACGCGAGGGAGATGCAGCACAGGCATGAGGATGTCTAGGCCATTTGGGTTTGAATTGAGTGGGCGTTGGGGATTCTCACTGTATTCGTCTTTTTTTTGGAGGCTGTCTGAACATCTTTGACATAGGAAGCAATTACAGGTTATAATAAGCTTCTAAAACGCTTCGCTGCCAATAACAGAACGGTCCAACGTATTGTATGAACGAAGAAGCAGTGGTGGAGGTATGACGGAGTTAAGGCCCCCATTTCGTCGGCAGAAAAGCTCCAGCCACCAGATCTGATGCGCTCCACCCATCAACATCGTTTCCTTACATCGTCGTTCTCGACTCCTTGCGCTACCGTTCGATATGTTCTTTCGTCGCCCGTTCCAGACCTGAAAACCATAATGACGAAACCTCAACCCTCTTGGAACCTGGGTATCCCAGGCCCTGAGACACCCGCGTCGCCTCGTACCCTCCGAACACTGCGCAAGATCCAATCTCACCAAGTGCTGTCGAGCTCCAGCGCGCTAATTGCCCAAACACAAGGCCACCAAAATGGGCCCAATGATGATATTGATTCGACTGTAATTCCTGGTTCCGCAACAAAAGCACGCGCACATCGAAGAGTTCGATCAAATAGTGATGCAGCAGCGCGTGAAGCTGCCGCAACAGCACCTGCAACACAGAGACGGCCTGCGCGCAAAACGGGATCAGGAATCGGGCTGAAAAGGTCACTACTGGAGAACTTCTTGCGCGATGGGCCTCAGAGCGAGAACCCTCGCGATGGGCTGCAAGAGCTCAAATACCTTGTTCTATCCAGCCGAGTGGATGCTGACGGAGACGGCATGGTAAGGACCCCCTACGTTTTGCAAGATCAATAGACCACTAACACGGAATATTAGTCACCTTATCGAATTTATCTCTGGTTGATTCTTCTTGACGTTCCCCCTATGCCCACCGATGACTATCTCGCTCTTATTCACCGTGGTCGATCTCCTGCCTACGCCAAAATTCGCAACGATACTTTCCGCACCCTAGCAACAGACCCCCTATTCAAGCGGCGAGTCACTGAAGCAAGTCTCATCCGGCTTCTCAATGCTGTGGCGTGGAAACTCCATGATTCCCGACCAAAACCCCGGTCTCGGCCAACCTCGTCGCGACGTCGCGAAATGGAATCCATGGTGAACACACCTCCTAGTATCCCAGAGGAGCCAGTATCACAATTTGGCGGAGAGCTGGATAAGAATAATGCCCCTACGACTGATTCAGCAATGTACGTCCAAGGCATGAATGTGCTGTGTGCGCCCTTCTTGTATGCCGCCCGCAGCGAAGTTGAAGCATTTGCTCTTTTCCATTACTTTGTCACACGGGAATGCCCCGGTTACATCCGTGGGGCCATGGATGGAGTTCATAAGGGCCTTCGCCTTGTTGACAGATGCCTCGAGATTGTGGAGCCCAAGCTTGCAGCCTACCTCTTTTCCAAAGGAATGCATGCTGAGCTGTATGCATTTCCATCAGTGTTGACTCTCTGCGCCTGTACACCACCATTGCCAGAGGTGTTGCATTTGTGGGATTTCTTATTCGCATACGGCGCACATTTGAATATCCTATGCATTGTTGCCCAGTTAATACGTATGCGTGATGATATTTTCGGAAGCCCGAGGTAAGTTCGTCCCTTGATCTTCAACATCATCTGCTAATTCCTTTAGCCCTAACAAAATTCTCCGATCTTTCCCACCCCTCGATGCAAAGGAGATCATTGCTCTAACTGTTCTGATTGTGCGTAAGATCCCAGAGGATCTTTATGCAGAGATGATTACCCATGCAAAATAAACGTGCTCGGATCTAGAATGCCAGCGCCAACGTCTCACTATGTAATTTTTCGGCGTTTCTGGTATATTGCAACATTTGTTTGGATTAATGGGTTATGGGGCATGGGTCATTGTTACGAACGCTCAAGATACACACTTGTTTGAATGACTGATGATTGTACACAAGTTTTTTTTTCTTTTTGAATGAAGTCAACTGTTTGGTTATTGAAGTGATTTCTGGCTGAACTTCATAATGAGTTCTGCGCTCAAAAGTGCGTGTTTCCAAGGTTTCTTGTAAATACCTCCGAGGTATCCTATGGCAAGTTAAAGGCTTAATCCCATGGGTCAGACGGTCAGTAGAGCATCTGTTACCCTGGTCTTTGGGGTATTTGATTCAACTAGCTGAGTATCCAGGATGCTCAGATGTGAATGGAGTCATGAGTAGTGCCAGCGTATGACAATTCAATTCAACAAAGCTGTCCAGTAATTCAAATTATACTGTACTTCAGAAGCTGCTGTGGAATTACCACCTGAGCGTCAGCATGAAACTGCTCCCCACAGACGGATTTGCTTGAGAGGAAGTCATTGATGATAGGTATACAACATCGCCTCATCTTCGCAAAATAGCAAACAACAAATGGATGAGTTCCCATATAGCTTTCCTAAAGCTCTCGCCTACTGTAAATTTTGATCCATAGAGTTTTTCCGTCTTTGCAAAAGTTTTAATTCTTATGATGAGACCATTTTGCGATAAATTACTATCCTCTGACCGAGATGTGGCGGTTTGTATTGCGCATCTCATGTTCATAATACTAAGTGGGATATGGCTGAGAACCCGAAAACCCCTTGGTCTAAACCATGGACAAAAAAATATCAAAACAAGTCAAGATCCCTTGATGTGTCGCCAAATAATCGCCGGGGTGGCTCAATGTGAGCAGACCCTGAACGTGCTATCTCCACATGAGTCTAGAGCAGTCACCAACCGGAGATTGGAGATTGCTTTTGGAATTGATAATTCGTTCACCCGGCCATCGAGCGCCGGCGCTGCTTCGTTTGTCAGAACAGCCAGAGGTCTAATCAACCTCCTATCCACAGACTGGTTGGCCGTCTCTTATTTTGCAAAGTCGATCACAAAGAGCTGGGGTACCAGAGGCTTACTGGGCCCAGGTCGTGGTTTTCGACATCGTCTTCAAGAACAGGAGAACTTCGCTTCCCCCATCAACGTTGCAAGCATGATTCAGGTCCTCACGTTGAGGGTTGCGCTGCTAGTCATGTTCGATAAAGATGAGCAGGAAACAATATGCGATTCGAGTATACTCAACCTCGCCCAGTCCATTAACAGAACTTGGATTGCCTCAAAGAACAAAGAGGAAAGTGAAATACCCAGTTTTGAAGAAGATGCTCCACTACAACAAGCTGTCGTTGAAATCTTCGGAGCACCATGTGAGCAACTGGAAGACAATCCAATGAACCTCATTGTGCCCTCCTTCGAAACGATGTGGAGGGTTGTGTTACGAGCGGTTCTCGAAATTGGCTTTGTCAGAGGGAAAGACCACCCTGAGTGGAAAGAGGCGATGGTCTCTTTCGCGATGGATACGAACAAGGATCAATTTGAGAGACATTCTTCTGCTACATGCAACCGGGGATCCAGCTTGCAGAAGACAGATCAGCTCTCAAGTGAGGACAGCAATAATGTCAAAAACTCACCCTCTGCAGAGCACCTCGTCATGGAATGCCTTCGTCTTTACGTGCCTACCCGAAGGATCCATCGAGCGTACCAATGCAGTGAGGGTCCAGGGCCACACAACATCCATTCTGCGGATATCGAGGGGTGCCATCTTCGCCGTGACATATGGGGCGATGATGCGAATATCTTCAATCCAGATCGCTGGCTGAGCTTGACACCGCTTCAAAAACAGGCATTTATGCCGTTTGGATCTGCACCCTTTGAATGTCCAGCAAAGCCGACGTTTGGGCCAAGGATGGTCGGCCTCTTGGCTGGTGCTGTGTTGGCAACTTTTGACGATCAGTTCTCCAGCGCGGGTTGGTCATTGGAATGTGAAGATGGAAATATGCTGGAGCATCTGAAGTCCGGAGAAAGGTTGAGTATGGACAGAACTGCTTACGCGAATTTGTATCTAGTCGCCGAAAAGAAATGAATAGTTAGACTTGATAGACATGAACGTGGATAAGCGGGGGCCTTGCTTCCAACTTACAGTACTTCCAAGGTTGAAAGATACACTGAGCTTTTCTTCATATGAGCTTTGCCATTTTGTTTAGAAGACCACCTGGGCATGCGCGTCAATAATCTGGTCAATGGATACTGCTGAAAATGGTTGCGGTTGCGGCACTTCCCCCGGGGCCTACTCTGTTTATTTCCTCTCTTCTGGTGTTTGGACATAGGTATCTTACTCCTACTAGATCTAGTTTTTAAATATGGATTCGGCTCCGAAGAGATTGGGCAGCTATCTTCTGCTGATTTGACTGCCAAATCCGTGCTAATTCTGCATTTGTATTCTACACTTTGTACGCGCCAAGGGTAACATATTGCAAGAAATTAAAGGAATATTTGGTAAGAATAAACAGCAAATCAAAACACGAATAGAGCACATGTATAGTCAAGCGTTTTCTGGCTTACGCCAAATAGTACAATGGGTCTATCAAGTCGGAGCAGATGTGCACAGCACATCCGCCCTCGGCTTCCCAGACCCATCGATCACCAACGGCTTACAAGCCTTTTGTTCCAATCCACTCATCTCATCAGCCCAAGACACCGAGTCGCCTGCGTCGGATGTCAAACTGTCGGTACCAGAGGAACTTAATCTTGAGCCACACGAGGAAGGTCCTCGATCAAGCCTGACACTGATACGAGAGCCCATGAAGCGAATGTTATTGAACATGGTGACAGCGCGTTGAGCGTCCTCGTTTTTCTGCATGGTGATTGAGGCACGGGTCTGATCGGCTTCCAGTGCCATATTGCACTGCGTGACGACCCCAGCAGATGAGACTAGCTCTTTTAGATTGCCGGGGGTGGTGGAAGGGTGGAGATTATCCAGGGTGAGTTTGCGATGGTCCGGGTAGAAAGACGGAGATTGGGGGTCTGGTGCTTTGTGGGACGAAGGGTAGAAGTATTGATCGGGTGAGTGTGTGCTGTGTTGTGGGGTCATGGGGTACGGCATCATCCATTGCGGCTCGTATCCATTCATTGATGAGGGGGGATAGCATTGCATTGGAACCATATCGGGTAGCATTGGGACGAAGTTTCCCTGGATTTGCATGGGCATCATCATGCCGTATTCTGGGTATGGGAATGTTGGGGTGGGAGGTTGAGCGGATCTATCAAGTTAGATGAAGTATGTAGAGATAGGGCTTTGTTTGACTCACTCGGGTGATACTGGAGACGGTGGCATTGCAATGCTTCCATGGGCTCGTGGGGGCGTTGAGTGTCCGGAAACATAACCGGACATGACAGGTGGGCTTCTGGTAGGTCCGGCGATTGGTTTGGTGGGTGTGCTGGTTCGTGATAGTGTGACTACCAGACTCTGGCCTTCCCATCCATTTGTAGAAAGTCGATCTTCAATTTCGTTAGGTAAGTGACTCGGGGATCGGAGGTATTCAGTACGCACGATACGTTCGCCAGGCTTCGTCCTCATTCTTGATGATAATTTGGCCCAATCCAGTAGGGAAGCCATGGCTGTCGTCGTATACTACTGCCTGACGAATATGCAGAGCAGTTTGACGCACGAGGTCCTTCAATTCTTGCCAGCGACAATGCGATGGAATCTGCTTTTTGTCAGCTTGAAACCAATGGTTTTTCAGATCCATTGGAACGTACACCTTGTAAAAAGACGACAAACTCATCGTCAGATCTGCGCGATCTGGAGCGACCCTTATCACGACCGAGGAACGGCATGGCTGCGGATATATCAAGTTATGCACAATATCTAAGCGCCGAGTGGGCGCTAGTTTGAAAAAATATAAGAGAGTCGATGCTGATGGTAGATATTCGACGTTGTAAAACAGTCGGGCTTATCCAGGATTGTGTTCGAGTCCAGAAGACAATTGTCTGTAGGAGGTCCGTGTTAGCTCGGATTTTATAGAGGTGATACCTGCGTTAAGTCCCCTAGGATTGAGAGGTATGAAACACGAAGCACCAAATGGTAATGAAATCGGACTGCCAGGTGGGGACTCACGAGAGGTTTGTATGAATACCCAGGGACCAGTCACTCAGAGTACATGCACATAAAAATTGAAGAAGAAATCTGCGAGCGAAGAAGATATAAAGAGCCCAATAATATGTGTCGAGGTTTCACAAGCCCAAGTAAATTAATTTCTTAGGGCTAATGATGCATTCTCATTGCTTGCGACCCAGAATACTGCACGATTTGGACGAATAGTAACGCCATCTAAGGAGTCGCAGCCAGTCATAGTAAAGGAAACACCTTGTTTTTTTCCCTCCCTCCCTCATGCTAAGATATGTCATTTTCACGCCCGAGCTCAGCTCTGCCATGAACGCAATAGAGTGGTTCTTCGTACCACCCCACCGGGTTGAGTCCAGCTCCATGACACTCCCGCTATTCCCCCCCAACTACATAGTGGAAATGACAGATGGCATCTTTGCTATAGCTATCTCGATTGACT
This sequence comes from Penicillium bialowiezense, assembly GCA_026122735.1. Classification (NCBI taxonomy): domain Eukaryota; kingdom Fungi; phylum Ascomycota; class Eurotiomycetes; order Eurotiales; family Aspergillaceae; genus Penicillium; species Penicillium bialowiezense. The sequence goes on from JAKZFB010000002.1 coordinate 4,484,690, forward strand.
CCGGGTATACCCGTGCTTATTGCAGGGAACAAATCATGGATCGAAAAGAGTGCTTGTTACACCGCTAGATCCGGATCGTAGGTGGACCTGCGCGGCCATGTAAGTATTCATCACATTGGCTTCTGCATGTATTCTGCATGTCTTTGTCTATTGTCAGATCGGTCCAGAGAAACCCTGAAAAAAGCAATGAGTGGGTTTCCTTGAAAACATAATAAAAGAGGAAAAAGAAAAGAGGGAGCTAAAAAAAGAAAAGAAAGGCGTATTCCAAGATGGATCGTCGATGAAAGTGGAACCCTGCAACATGAGCAGTCATACGAACTGCATTCGGCTATTGGTCTCTTCGTTCGGGGCTATCGTTTTTCAACATTCTGGCGTATTGCCACTATTGACTCGATTGTGTTCGAGTACCTGCAGCGGCAAGTCCATGCCACTCCCCTCCCAAGTATTCGCTCCTCGTAATCCCTCCTCGGAGCACCTATATTGTACAATCACGAGCACACCGGAGCACGTACTCGCAGTGGAGGATCTCGCACGGACGCTGGAGGATAATGTTGAGCGAACACGGGTCACACTGCAGGTCCCAGCCGCGTTGGAGTTTCCCACTACTGCTCGGTATAAGGAGTACAGAGTCTGGTTCATGACTCTCGACACAGATCTTCGAATCGATCTTCCATTGTGCTCCCCCTTTTTTTCCACTCGGACATGAGGAATGTGGCAAGTCAAATGACTGTGTATTACGTGTAGCACAGGACTGAACGATGACAACACGCGACCAAAGAGCAGTGCCCAGGTGGGCACCAGGGGTGATCGTTTCGCTACAATGAACTACATGTAGACATTCAACACCCTTCTATCTTCAAAAACAAGGATATGAGACCGGGAAGCTCAAGTCGGAAAAACTTTTCCCTCGGCCGAACATCAAACATCAACTTTGGAACGGCGATCTACCCGGGTCCCGAACATTCAACGCAGATCATTATGGATTTCCGAGGTTGATATTCCCTATCGAAACTCTGATCGATCCATTCGGAGAGTCCACACCGGGAGGTCTACGCGTTCACTAACACAATATTTGAAGTGCCGAGTACGGGGTACATACTTTCAAGTCCCGTCCAATACGTCAAACTAGGTGGTAACCGTGGCAGATCCGATCTTGTGTGTATTTCAGACAGGTAAGATAAGTGTAAAAGTAATGCTTAAGTTAATACAACCCGTGGACGTAGGTGAAGGTATCTAAAATTGAATGCAAAGAAGTATGACATCAATGACTCGAATTGAACCGCGCTCTCAATATTCAGATACAAGGAAATGTGGCCTGCAAAGAACAGATATCGAAAATGCAGACAAAATGCGCTAGCACATAGTGGTCCAGGGCATGGGGTGCCATTCACCGGGGACGAGTCGAGTGCTTTCGGTCGGCATCTGGTCGGGATCCCCGGACTGCCCCGGACTGCCCCGGACCCCTACCACAAAACCATCTCAAACAAAAATTCAGTGAGCCCCTCGTAGTCAGGAGGATCTCACAGCCAGGAGAACTAGTCCCAGGCAAGAAATTTGGAAATATAAGGAAAGCGTGTCGGAAGCGTGTCGAGAAAGGGGGGGGGCATCATTGAGATGTACAAGGTCGCACTGCGGGCCAGGCGACTCGGGAGGTGAGTTGAAGAGGATGAAGCGAACTGTGTCTTTCGCCCGTGGTTTCATCCCCCAAATCCGACCTTGGAGGCACAGCGGTTGCAATAGTAGGAATTCATGCCGAACTGCACCGCGCCGGAGCCTGATTGACTGAGACTCAGCGACTGCTGGCAGCGGGAACAGCGAACAATATCGAAGGTAGGAGAGGTTGCTTGTGTGATTCGGGGGATTTCTTGTGGGATTTGCACTGGGGAGCTCATGGTTGAAGGTGAAGAAGGGAAGAAGGGGGAAGGTCGCATTTTTGAGTTCTTTTGCCCCGTGATAGTAGAGTGGAATCCCCAAATAGAGGGAATGATAGAGTTCGACAGGCTGTGGAGGGGGCTCAGCGGGCTCCCAGACCTTTTAAAACCTTGAAAATCCCATATGACTTGGTTATTTTTCTCCGACATACCCGACTCTATACGTATTCCGATACCCAAGTATTCCGGAGCCTAGGTGGCTTTGCGCCCCGTCCGCCAACGGCCTCAATTCTCACCGTTTTCCAACGGTTTTTGAACCTGATAGTTTCCCATACGATCTAGCGTAGTTCAGATGGTAGTTACATACTTATAAAACCCTCTTTCAAAGGGTGAAATCTGTAGATGTTTTCCAAGCGATGCCGTCATGAGGGGATCAACACTATGCGGGAGGCCTAATTAGGAAATGTTTCATCTGTGCTATGCAGGTGAGGATCGAATAAGGTGTGGCAAGATGTGGTAGATAGGGTGTCGATGCAGATGGCAAGAATCAAGATATGTGGGATGTGAAATGTGGGATGAAGTCCTGGAGAGAAGAGAGGCTTCGTAGATAAGATTTGCCCATCGACGTCATACCTTTGCTGACAGACATTTTGACGCTTCCGCTGTGCTCGTAGTTGCCCCTCACTGACCTCTCCTCTGTACTCGGTCTCGGCATCTTTATTTCAGCCTAAATCTTGAACAGTACTCCGTACCCACTACTCCTTCAGAGCCCAAAACTAAAACGGGAAATTCTGCCCCTCACCTCGTCCCACCACACATCACACAACATGGCTGCCGCCTCGCCCAATCTCTACAGCTTTGCCAACAGCAATGCTCTGGCCGAGCAATTGCGCACATATGTCCTCCGTGCCCAAAACTCCGCCCTCGCTCGCCACGAGAGCTTCCGTCTAGCCGTCTCCGGCGGTTCCCTCCCCGCCGTCCTGGCCAAAGCCCTCCTCGCCCCTAGCAATGGCACCCCAGAGGACACCCCCCAGTTCTCCAAGTGGCACATTTTCTTCGCCGATGAGCGTGCCGTTCCCCTCGACCACGAGGAGAGCAACTACCGCCTGCTGAAGGACGAGCTGGTGGCCAAGATCCCTGCCGAACTCGGCTCACCGGTGATCCACCCCATTGACGAGAAGCACGTCCACGATGACGACCCCCAGGAACTCGCAGACCTCTACCAGGAGGATCTGATGCGTGAGTTCGCCGCCAAGGACTCCGTTAAGCTCCCCGTCTTCGACCTTATCCTGCTGGGCTGTGGTCCCGATGGTCACACTTGCTCGCTGTTCCCCGGCCACGACCTGCTCCGCGAGAAGGACGCCTGGGTGGCCGCTGAGACCAACTCGCCCAAGCCTCCTCCTAAGCGCATCACCTTGACTCTGCCCGTTGTCACCCACGCTGTGAACATTGCCTTCGTGGCGACTGGTGGTGGTAAGAAGGAGATCCTGAAGCAAATCTTTGACTTGGAGGAGGGATCCAGCCTTCCCTCTGCCTTGGTCAACCAGGGTGCTGGTGAGAAGGTCAGCTGGTTCACTGATCACCCCGCTGTCGAGGGTGTCGCATTCCCTCGCCGTGGAAACCTGTGAAGCGTGATACCTTGGAATGGAAGACATTGATATGAGGAGATTCGCGTTCAGTACGCTCTCCATTATGAGTTGTGGTTACAAAAGTGAGGTTTTCCTTCATCTTGAGAAGGCTGGTTGTTTCCGGTAGACCGAGCTAGCAATAGATTTTATCTTTCAAAAATCAGTTCTTTCCGCGCGCCTGTAGGCACTAGTGAGTGTTGAAGCTGCATGTCCAATAGCTCTTCCGGTTCCAAGTTGCCGCTTGAGCCACGACCGACGACAAGCCTGGACACTGGATACAATCTAGAAGGAACAAAAATCTATTTGCATGTGCAATGCGACGATGGTAAGCTCTCAATGACCAATGCATGCAACAGAGATGTGGAATCTTGAAGCCTGGAGCTCTAGGGATCGTCCAAGAGGATATTGACGCTGCGGTCTGTGGGCAGGTCAACTCGCAAGCTTATGAAACTTGTCTACCATGTGATAATGTAGGTTGCAAGCTTGCAGGAGAGCACTGGGCATCGGCCTTTGTCCGATCGCCGATAGCTGGGTCACATAAAGTGCCTCTTCGCTGGTTCGACAGATGTTGTGAACTAGACTTAGCACCAGAAAGGGGGAGAAATCAATTGGGCCAGGGCTAATGAACCATCAATTTGCCAAGAGTAAAATCCTGTCTCAATCGAGGCAAAGTCCATTGAACATTGCCATAGCTTCGAGGGTTCAAGGATCAAGCTCTCCAATCATCGCTGGTTTGATAAGTAGAAAAGTAGCCAAGTGGATAACTGCGGGATCAGCGCGTCACATCACCTTGAACTCACACACCTCTCCTTTTCCTTTGTTTTTTTTCCCTTTCCCTTTCGCATAATGTATTTTGATACTTCATGACCCTTGACGATGCCCATCCCCACCCGTTCGGCCTCGTTGCGCGAGCCCCGTAAACACGTCAGTTCCCTGTTTGTTTACCGCATCTCGCTCCACCGTCGCATTCCACGCAATGCCGAGATTGCGAATATAAGAGATGCATACTAACTGCCGAAGGTTTCAAATATCGCACGACCCGCCACGAAACTCTCCCCGAATACCACCGGCTCGAAGGAGCCCTCCCGGTCGAATAATGACAACCGTCCATCCCCCTCGCCGGCCGAGGTTGCTTTGAAAGACAATGGCCCGACCGCTCGAGGGAGGATTCCACTCCCCCAGCGCAGTCACACGCAAGACAATAGCCGTACGGGTCAAGTACGGCTTCACCCACCAGCTAGCAGACCGAGTCCGCGAGATACTTCACCGACGCGACAAGAAACATCCCCGGAAAAGAAGCAGGCTCAGCCAGACTCGACAGCTGTGAAACCTGTCTTACCACCCACAAGGCGTCAAAGTATCATGCGACCTGGTGCGCTCAAAATACCCGCGGTCAAGACGGCGACCTCTGCATCTAAGAACTCGGCGCCTTCATTCGCGCCGCCGTCGCCCCGCAAATTGCCAGGCCGACGGTCGCCTGTGCAGCCTGTACAGCCTCCAGCCCGGACACCTTCCTCGCCCAAAAAGGTGGAGATGCTACCTCCCCCACGCCCCGCGCGCTCTGCTTCTTTACGACAGCCCATTAATACTGGAAAGCCGCAACCAGTGGTCAGAGGCCACACGCGGCACCGAAGCCAATTGACCCAAAGCACCAAACCAGCCGAACCAACACCCACCCAACGTTCTCGTGCGCTCTCAACCTATCAGCGACCTTCCTCCCCCAAAAAGTTCTCGAAACCGCCAACGCCGACCCCCGGAAGCAGCGCCCAGACAGACAACCTGCTGGTTCCCTCAGCATGGCCGGATATAACTGCGCTGCAGACTGAGCTCCTTCAACTCAGCCTTTTTCACTCAAACGTGATGCAGCAGCAAGCGGAATGGAAGTCCGAGTCCGAGTCCCAGTTACGAAACAAATACGAAGATGTCGCTGCTCAATACCGGTCCTTGCTGGCAAATGAAACAAAACAACAATACGAACTCAATTTACATGCGCTGGGCCTTTGGTTATCTAATTGTCGTGAACACCGTGGTTCATATGACTTCTCCGAGCAAATTCAAATCCTCTCACAAGTCCTACAAGAAGTGTCGGATATGATCGCCGAGAATGGTCATTATACATACATTATCAGGACCTTCGAAGCTTGGCTTGCACAAGCAGAGCAAATCCGCCAGAACCGTGGACCTGGCTGCATCGACGTCGCTTTTGTCGACCCGTTACCCCGGAGCTGGAAAGAACCAGTTCAAGCTCTGAGTTCCAAGTTGGAACTTTTCTCACGGCAGCTCCAAGCGCTCGATATCCTTGGGTTTGGCCAGGTGGAGCGTGCGGAACAGTCTGCACTTGCGAGAGTAGCAAGGACCTTGGTCGACTTGACCCAGTTGATAATGCAGGAGATACGGGCTCTGCGGGCTCTAGAGACAGAAGTTGTACGATCTGAGAGAGATGCTGTTGGATTGCTTGCGAGTCAAATCGCGGGCTCCCGGAGGGAATCGAGGGCTCCTAGGGCTGGGGCGTGGAGATGTTAGTTGTATGATGCCGGATTGAGGAAGTGGATGAATGACAGACAGGTTGAGGCTCAACCTGTCTTTACGAGAAACAAGAATTATGTTACGACTTTGAAATTCAAGGGCAGTCTAAGTGTACTTTTTCATTGGAGGAATAATGTCATGCCATGATTATTGGTCAGTCTAGAATGTCTTGGCTGGGCTCCATTCACATAAACATGGACGGAGATAGATGAGATAAAGATAGGAATTTCAGACTGGGAATGCGATACGCAGGGCGCAGAGTTCTTCATGGGCCGAATATGCAGTATAGCTATATGACTGTAGCCTGCCGTCGTACCGAAGTATGTACCTTTGCGGCGAACTGAAGCTTATTCGGTACCTGCCCGTAACTGGATTAGTCAGTTCGGGGCCTGAGGTTTGCTGGGGCCTGGATCGTGGAGACGAACTCGCTGATTCTCTTTCCTCCAAACCGGTTCTTTTTACATATTTACCTGTTCTTTTGTCAGTTCATCTCTACATCACATTACTTAGCTCTATTCATAATCACCCGAATACAGGGTGATGGGAGCTACATTTGAGCTTCGCTCCTGACGTCATCAACAGCTATCTTGACAGTCAAAACTCCGCAAAAAGAGTGTCTCCACTTCATCATTGCCTCGCATTATGGTCGATCATACCTGACGAAAACCTCTCTCACACTCTACATGTCGAGCGGCCATGAAAAACTCACTTAGACATCGCCTCTGGTACCGGGAATGCGGGGATCAGTCCCAATATGCCGGGCTTCGGGGGATCTACGGGTCCAAGGAATGGATCGATGATCTGGACATTGTGAACGAGCTTGGCGGGCATACGGGATGTGTGAACGCACTCAGGTACGTCTTCTTGGCTTTCCGTTGATTGATGGGCCCATCAATCATTACATGCCATATCTAACGCTCTCGCAGCTGGTCACGATCAGGACGCCTCTTGGCATCTGGCTCGGATGACCAGTACGTCAACATTTACTCTTACCAGTCAGAAGCCTCCAGTGCTCCGTTTGCGCTCAACACCACTCTATTCACCGGCCACAAGGCCAACATCTTCTCTGTGAAGTTCATGCCACATTCCAACGACGGAACTCTGGTCACATGCGCAGCTGACTCGACAGTACGCGTATTCGATATTGAATATTCCAGTGGCAGAAGCGACGCCACCACATCGACGTTCGAGTCTTCCGCCCGGAGCCGCCGCTTCACGGAATTCTTTAGCGGTGCACGATACCTGACTGATGGCAATACCAATGCCAGGGTCTATCGCAGCCATGCCGATCGCGTGAAGCGTATTGTCACCGAATCTTCTCCATACCTCTTCCTTACATGCTCTGAGGATGGCGAGGTTCGACAATGGGACCTGAGGCTACCATCTAGTGCATATCCTGCTCCGCGGGGTGGCCAAGGGTTCATGTCATACCGACCAGGACACCACCATGATGACTCGAATGTGCCACCCCCCCTGATCTCGTACAAATCGTATAACCTAGACTTGAACACCATCTCCTGTTCACCGAGCCAGCCGCACTATATCGCTTTAGGTGGTGCCCACATGCATTGTTTTCTGCACGACAGACGCATGATCGGCGGTAACAAGTCTGCCGAGAGAGGAAGTGCTGCGAGCACTCCAAGCGTTGGTAGTGCTGCAGACGAGGAGATGAGCAAGGCTACACGCTGTGTACGAAGATTTGCACCTGGTGGAAAGCATCATTCAAAATACGCCGCCGATGGACACATCACCGCATGTAAAATCAGTGATGCGAACCCCAATGAGATGGTCGTCAGCTGGTCTGGAGATCACATCTACAGTTTTGATTTGGTTCGCAGCCCAGATGCCCGAGAAGGCCGGGAAGAAAATAAAACACTGAAAGGTAAGAGCGCCAGATCCCGACGCAGTTCGCGGAGCCGAAAGCGTAAGCGCCAGAAGCCTGCGACGCCTTCTTCACAAGAAAGTGGTGCCCGGCATCAATCCCGTCGTCGATCTGAGCAGCCGAATACCTTCAGAATCCAGTATGAGAATGGTGAAGAAGAGGATGTTCCATTCAATGCGTTTTCTGAAAACGCTCCGAATACTGCCGAAAATATCCTCGAGCAGGCTCGGTATGCCGTGCTCAATGATGCTCAGAGATTGAGTATGCACATCGCGAAAGGTTTGGTTAAACTTCGCAAGACCCTCTTCTCTCTCGAAGCGACGATCCGAGAAGCCACCAGCTCCGATGAGGTTGAACCTGAGTCCTACGAGGCCTGTTTCTCAAACGCTTTAGAGATCGCGACGGAGTACCTTCCTCAGATGGATGAAATTATGCGCCAATGGAGTTATCCTATGAATCCATCTCAAGACACTGTTACATTTCAGCAGTCCCTTCGACGAAATCGCCAGTCGGCGTGGAGATTCGTGCAAGCATCAGGTGCTCTCGCTTACGCTTTGTCAAATGAAACCATAGAGCCAGAATCAATTTTCCAAATGATCAAACCTGCGCCAGGTGAAGACAGTATGGATCCCGATGCAAGATTCGGCTATGAGTTCCTGCGAGCAATCCTACTGTGGCTTCAAGGTGGAAGGCAGAATCTCCTCAAAGGCTTCCAGCGCCACAACTCTCCTCGCCGATTGCATGACCGGTACCCAATCCCAGATGAGTCCCAGGAAGACGCTATCGAAACTATATTAGTTCCCTACCTCATGGAAACGGTCCGCGATGTTCCAATAGTGAACGTCGATGCCTCCAGGTTCGAGCACGACAGCTCTCGCATCTTGTTCCGCACTCAGCGCGCCGCTGTCACTGCGTTTGGGAACGCTGTTCGCTTGCCTTTGGAGGATCTTGGCGGCTCGGCTGCTACGTTTGACCGTCAGAGTGGTTCTGATTCTTCTTCGCAAGTTCGCTCTCTTGATCGCGCTTCTGCGCGACGCTTCTGGCTCTTGAGGGTCGGGAGAGGTGTATTGATGGAGGCAGGCAGTGACGTCAATTACATGTTTGTCAACAATGCTTTCGGCGGATTACGTGCTGTTACGGATTCCTCTGACAGTGAATCGGAGAGAGACCAAACTGACATCGATCCCAATGCGGAGGAAGAACGGATTCAACATATTCAATTGATCAGGGCGGGTGGTGGTTCACACCAGGCTGATGCCAACCCTGGAGAGTCTCGGGGAGAAGGAGTTTCATCGGATCATTCCAATGACGAGGAAAGCGACGCCGAAAGCAATGCTATCGAAGCAGAGGACGAGGACGAGGACGAGGACGATGATGATGTCGATTCCTGGCACATGGGCTCTTCGGATGAAGAAAATCCGTACGACTCGGATGCTTCCTCTTCTGCCTCGTCTGGTTACGTGATTCCAAGAATACGCCAAGAAGCTGTCGAGCGACAAGCTCCCTGCTCAACCCATATTCGAAGCTATCGTGGGCATTGCAACGTCAAGACCGTGAAAGATGTCAACTTCTTCGGCCTGGATGACGAATACGTGGTCAGTGGCAGTGACTCGGGTCACATCTTCATATGGGACCGGAAGACCTCTAGTCTTGTCAATATCCTAGAAGGTGACAGTGATGTAGTCAATGTCATTCAAGGTAAGTACAGATCTTGCAGAAGAAACGAAATACTAACTAATGCAGGCCACCCATACGAACCAATGATTGCTGCTTCGGGAATCGACAACACCATCAAAATATTCTCCCCAGACCAGAAAGCTCAAGAAGATGCCCGCAACGGTGTCAATATTTTGGACCCAGACAATGCATCTAACATAATCGGTCGAAGCTCTAGGGCTGGAGGCCTCGAAAGCAAGAAGCGGGTCCATGAAAGCTACCGAATCATGAGCCAGAATGATGTTGAGCGTCGTGGCGGTATGAGCGAAGCACATATCACAGTATGTTATCCCTCCTAGTCACCCGGTCAATACCCGTGTTGACAATGAAACAGAGGGAAATGCTCGCACGTCTCACTACCAACTTGAGAGAGCGACAAGGTGGTGCTACAGCTGGTCTCGAGGTCCTCGATGCGATGGAAGAACATGCGACAGTCATTGCGGATGATAATTGCACGGTAAGTACTTTCGCATCTGGTTTTGGTTGCGCTCGGTCTGATACTGACGGTCGAAAGGTGATGTGAGTGGTGGGTGGTTTCAATGCACAGCGTGGCGTATTTCTTATTTTTAATGACTAGAATGAGTTCTCAGGCTTCCACGATAGCTGCATTTTGGAGTAAATGACTACTTTTCTTTCTTTGGTGACCTGACTATGCTTGGGCGCATTTGTGTTTCTGTGCTCATCAGAAGCCGCACCCAGGTAAAGTTTGACTGTGTCTAGTGAATCTGCTTGAGTCTTCAGTTGTACTTTCCAATCACTGACAAGCAACTGTCAAGTTTTGTAAATAGGTGGATTGGAAGTATGCTCTGGCTGCCCCCAATATCTAAACTGCCCCACGCCTAATCAGCGGGGCATAGATAGAAGTTTGCATCACAGCCAACTGCCAGCTTGGACAAAATTTCAAGGTTGACACGCATTTCTAGTAGGAAAAGATGTCAAGCGTATTACATTTTTCAAGATTACTTCCAAGAAGAGACAATCCTGCTATACCAATCGTCGAATGGAAAGACTTGGTTCTGATGGATAAGAGTGCAAACCATGCAAACATAGATTTTTCCGATATCTACAGAGGGGCAAGATTCAGTCTCAGAATAGCAACTTGATATTGCATTCAATCCTTGGAATTGAATCTGCTGTCTATTTGGGGCTGGCTATTCAAATCTCGAGTCAATACCCAAACTGGCTATCAATCATACATTGCACTGCAGGCTGGGCATCACGATATAAAACGCCATTTCACCAAACATATTTTACACAATGTCGGCCTCACAAGTGTTGCAAGCTCGCAACGAGGTCACTGCCAAACTCTATGCAGACCCTCACAATCCACACCATCATCTTGAGCGAGGAGTCCTCTATGAGAAGCTAGGCTTCCCCGACCTAGCCTCTGCAGACGCATACCGTGCACTGGCTCTTCTAGAATCGGTCATCGACCCAGATGAGTGTGAATTCCACGCAAAGCGGAAGGTAGACCCTTCCAAGACAGAAAAAGAAGCGAGTGGCTCCGATTCCGATTCCGACTCCGACTCCGAAGATGAGGACGATACTGTCCCCATTATCCAGGAAGAATACGACGCCATCATCGACAAAGTCTACACTTTGCTAGTTCGCAGTCTTGTCCAGTGCGGCTGCTACCGCGATGCTTTCGAGTTCGGCATTCGTGGTTTGTCTCTAGTCAAAGCCGTCCCCTCAGCCGAAGCCGCTCTCAACGAGCAACTGGACCGAGTTAAAGAGATCTATGAATCTCGCACAGGCTCGAAAGTGGACCTGGCCTCCATTAACCCAAGAGAACTTCCAGGCCAGGGCTATGCCCGCCGCGTTCTCTACCCGTGGAACGGACATGAGCCCGATCGCCGCTCCCCAGAGATACTGGGCATGCTCAATGAGAGACTATCAGTGATCGCGCCGAAGTGCGAAGTTCGTGCAGTCTCTTTACCAGTCTTGCACGCTACAGCAGACGATAACATGGACGTCTCCATTCAACTGGGTCTTTTCGCGAAAGAAGATATCGCACCTGACGAGATCATCCTTCGCGAATCCTCCCTACTGACAGCCACGAATCGTCTCCATGATGACCTCTGTGACGCATGCAATGCGCCGCTCCCAGATCTATCAGCCGAACAGCCACCTGTCGCCTGTGAGGGCGGTTGTGTAGACATCATTTTCTGCAGCCAAGCCTGCCACGACAATGCACAAGAAGTGTACCACGGAGCACTCTGCGGATTAGAAGATGGTCTTGACTCCATCGGTAAAGACATCGCCGATGCAAAAGATAAAGCAGACTACTTGTACCTTCTTCTCGTTGGGCGTGCCATCGCTATGTCAGCTACACAGGAAAAGCACGCGCTCGAACTGCCGGAGGTGAAATACATCTGGGGCGATTTCCACGACTATGACCTCGAATCACCGGCGTCTTCCGAGGAAGCCACGCTCCCCTTCTCGTTCCAGCTGAATGTTCTTCAACCGGAGCGGATCCTCGACGAAATGGGCCTTGATCCGTATGTTGAGTTGCATCGCTTTGATACGTGGGTTTTGAACACGTTGTATGCGAAATTCCGTGGCACGGCATCTGGTCGATTGAGTACGTGGGATGGTGGACCTGAGCTATGTGCTGTTCACCCATTGTGGTGTCTGGCGAACCATTCTTGTGATCCTAATGTGACATGGGAGTGGAGCAGTGAGATCAACTTCCGAGCGAGACGGGATGATGAGACGGCTGTTTGGTCGAGGGAGGGTGAGGTTAAGGATCTCAGGCCTGGCGGCATTGCTAAGGACAAGGAGATTTTGAACCATTATTGCGATATTGCTTTGCCGGTGGTCAAGAGGAGAGAGTGGGCTGCTGGTGCTTTGGGAGGAACTTGTTTGTGTGATCGGTGTGTTTGGGAGGCTGGAGAGGTCTAGCCCTGTAGGCTGGGTATACAGTACAGTGTGTCCCTTCCCCCAAAGTTGTATATAGTGGCACTTTCTAAAAGTTATGATTACGGTGAACATGTTGGATCATTCGGCGAGAGCAAAAGCTGGCCGAACAGTACCTAAGAGACATGACTGAATGTAAAAATACACCATGAGGAAATAAATTTGCTAATGAGTCCTTAAACCTCTTCAAAATTCCAGACACCGTAAAAAAAAAGCTGCCTCATATTTTCGCCCCAAATTCGAGCTATTTCATTATCAACATTTTGAGAGTGTCCAGTCAACGAACACTCATCCAAACTATCACACAAGCACTGCTTTATCTACGGCGAGGTGGTGTTCGCGAGTAGCTTCGACCCCGTGATTCGTCCCGACGCTTAGGAGTAGGCGAGCGAGAGTGTGAATCATCGCGTTTGCGCCGAGGAGGAGGCGACACGGACTCAGAGTGCCGTTTTGCATCTCGGGAGACCGAGCGACGATACGGGCTGCGGCTACGACTCGGGCTTCGTGAGTCGCGGGTGCGAGAGCGGGTGCGAGCTCGGCGCTTGGCCGGAGTGCGAGAAACAGATCGGGACCGGGACCGTCCTGCGGGAGTACGGGATCGGCTGCCGGATGCATCACGGCGACGGCGAACCGGAGTGCGAGACCGGGAGGGGGTATAGCTGCGGCTGCGGCTCCGGGAAGAACGTGTGAGTGAGCGGGTGTAGGAGCGGCTGCGCCCCCGTGAATCCGAACGAGAGTACGAGCGGCTGCGACCCCTTGAGGGCGAGCGGGAGTATGAAGGAGAGCGAGAGCGGCGGGAGTGTGGGGACCCGGTGCATGTTGAGCACATGGAGCGTGAGCGTGAGCGATCGGATGTAGTGCGCGATAAGCTCCGAGAAGCGCGCTCGGGTAGTGCTGGGGCTGCGGGGCGAGGGGCGTTCTTTAGTTGCTCGCGCATGTCCTCTGTCAACACACCCATGCCAATACTGGTGAAGTAGTTGACGGAAAATCTGGTGTGGCGAGGGTTCTCTGTGGGGAACAGACCCTCGAAGCTTGGGCGAAGAATTTCATCTCTGAAGCGGGTTTGGAGACCTGGCAGACCGAGGTTCTCTGCAAGGTTCTGGAAAAGAATCTTAATGAAGATACGGCTACTTGACGTGGTCTCCTCCTCGTTGAGATGGACGACGGACAATACGTGCCAGCCAATGGCGTCGTTGCTGATCAAGTGCCCGAAGAACTGAGCAATGTTGCGAAGCTTGTTGGTTTCGTAACGATGAATGGTGTCGTAGTATTTGGCAAAGGCCGCCTCGAAGAGGTCAGACCAAAGACGGTTGATTTTGGCAAACCGCTCTCCAATCAACCCATAGAACTTGGAGTAGGTGCGTTCTTGGGAGCAACATTCAATGATCATGGAAGGCAGTTCGTGCTCTAACCCAGCCGGCAGGTTAATCTTCATCAGTTTGTGGCAACATTCCTCGAAATCAATGCTGGACATGATCGTGAGGTAGATGGTTCGCCGGAGGTTGACCAGATCGGTGTTACTCTGGTCTTTGATATCCATTTGTACTTCTTCGGTATCGGATTCCTCCTCGCTTTCATCCGATCCATCTTCCTCGTCCTCATCGCTGTCTTCGCCCAGAATTTCGGCCTTCAATTTCTTGTAAGCCTCTTCATGCTCCTCCCACTCTGCATCGTACTTGAAGATATTGAGCATGTCCTGGGTCTCAAGATCATCATCTAGACCGGCACGATGGGTAATCTGATCTTCATCTTCCACGAGATCTAATTCCTCCTTGATAGCCGGGTTGTTCTTATAGCGATCCTTGCGCACTTGGAACAGCACCTCAATCATATATTGCACACGCTTGTCAATGTCGGCCTCGTGCAGAATGTTTCGGAATTGATCAAACACAGCGAGAGCAATTGGGGCGTTCATTTCCTCCAGGTGCTGACCGACTTCTCGAGTGAGTCCAACAGCGATTTCCACGCTGTCATCTGTCGGCTTGTGCAAGAGAAGCAACAAGACCTGCGCTGCCAGCATCTCGTGTGCAACTTGTTGATTGCAGAGATGCGCAATAAATGTCGTAGACGAAATGCAGACTGCCTTATCGTTTCGCTTGAACGCTTTGCGGAATTGAACAATCAATCTGGAAAGCAACAAATCACCCACTTGCGGGAGCTTGGTGTTCACAATTGCTGCCATGGTCGCGTAGATGGGAGTAAATGGCAAACTGGCCGCTTGCGCCTTCATGATTGACCGACAGAACAATCCACGGCCTCGAACCAAATTCTCACCAAAGAGTTCTGGCACGATAAACTTGATATTTGAGACGTTGATTTTGTTGATAAGACCATTGATTGACTTCTTCAAAGCCTCCCACGCCATGCGCTGGTACTCCTTGCTCGACTTGTCTGTGATCTGCGCTTGTAACGCACGAAGTCGAGCCGGGGGGATATAGGTACCACCCGATCGCATGTTGAGTAGTTTTTCGTATTCAGCCTTTGCGGATGCCTGTTTTTGCTCCTCGGTCATCGGCTTGCGCGCTGCTTCGCGCTTTTCATGTTCGCGAACGCGCTCAGCGAGTTGTCGCTCTCTGTCATCGGCACGTTCCGCATCGCCATTGGGGGCATCGGAGCCGTTTCGGGTGGAATCACCAGGAGGCGAGCGACGGCGATTCGGCGAGGGAGAACGGGACGGAGGCGAGCGTTTCCGAGAGGCTGCTGCTGGTGAGTCCGACACACCTGGGGGAGGCGTGGGGACGCGCACCGCAGACTGAAGAACATCCGAATCGGACATTTTCAATGAGTAGAGAAGCCTCTACAGAAGCAATTAGTATGCGAGAGAACCGAGGCGGTGGTTGTAAATCTCAGTGCCGGGGTTGCAAGACGATTCAAGGGAAGGAGGAAAGCTCAGCAGTCACGTGGGTCCCTTTTTGCCAACTAGCCGGAAGCTCTCCTGATATGCATAGCATTCATCGACGCCGCTCTTTTAGATCCTTTTTACTTGCTCTCATTATCCACTCATTATCAGAATGGTAATTGTGCAAATTCTACTGAATACTATCTGCACAAATCCCCGCTGACTGTGATGTATAGCTCGGCCAACTCGTGGGATCCGTCATGCTTCTGGTCGCAACCGCGATCTTTCTCTACTACACCGCGTGGACACTGTTGATGGTATGCTATGCTAGATGGGCTACCATGGATTGTACTGATCATTACTCACTAGCCCTTTGTCGACCCCGGTCATCCTCTCCACGACATCTTCCCACCCCGTGTTTGGGCCATTCGCATCCCCGTTATCCTCACCCTCCTGGGCTCTGCCGTGGTGGGCACCTTCATTGGAATTGTCATGATCAACAGCAACAAGAAGAAGGCAGCCAAGGCCAAGGCTGCGGCCAAGAAGAAGACCTAAGCAACCACGGACATTATATCAGGGGAGAGGGCAGCCTTTTTGAGAGCACTCTGTACCAACAGCCATCTTCAGCCTTCCAGCTATCAAAGCCCATCTCAGATAATTAATATTGTTTCCGTTGCGCGCCAATATCCCATCCTTTCCATGCCGTCCAGCCTCGTATCGATATCCTGAGCCCTGGGGATGGCGCAAGAGAGAAGCCGGGGGGTTGGTGTTGTACACCAGACCCTCGCGTAGTTTGGCAGCGAAACTCAGCCTAAGATGCCCGATTATTATGGCCAATGATGATCCGATCGCATTTGCCCCAACGCTCCCAAGGTCGTCATGGTCGGGGCCCCGTGACCTTCAACGATGACGAGGTCCACGCTTCGACGGTTGGCCAACTTTATTCTCAAACAAACAAGGAATGGCCAACAGTGACAAGGAATGCCCCGGTTGGACACGGATACAACATGCAAGGAGGCGATGTTCAAAGGTCTCAAAGAGAAGACTTTCCTTGCCCCATGGAACCTGACTAAGATATGCCTTATCGGAGTTTGCATTGTTTGATGACTTCCCCTCATGTGTCACCAAGCACAAGGGCCATTGTAGAGTCTGGATTGGAGAACAGTAGGGTAGAAAGAATGTCCGAGACTCACGATCATGCTTCCAATCAGAATGACCTCAGAGGGTCATGATCCGTTTTCTGACTCAGGTCTCTTACCCCCCCTATTCCCCCCATCCCTAATAGCCCCGTACCTGACTGATGACCCGGGGTCAGCCCCCCCCTCTTCTTATCGCGAACCATAACATCATCCCTCTTCCCTCTTGACTCATCTCACTCTTCAACTTGCGTCGTCGATGCAAGTCTTTTTGGATTAATCTTTACTCTGCAGCTTGGAACATCTCCAGCTGTTGCCTTGTCGTGTTTATCTCTTATCAAAGCTTCCCCGCGGCTCTAGAGTGATCTCCGCTCTAGATACGCCCTAGGTGGTGATTGCATACCACCTTCATTTCCCTACTGTTTGGACCTATATTTGTCCAGGTGTGTTACAGAAATGTCAAACTTTGATGTTTGTTCACTACTAAGGCTTCAGAAAGACACTTCGCTGGTGATACCGAGGTCCCAGTGGCAATTCCAAGCGCGATCTCATACCTCCCCCGTTCTCAGACCGAAGCGAGGTCCTGAGAGCGGCTGCACTCCTTTGCTCCTATACCGCCTCTTCCCCGAGGCATCATCTTTTGAATGCCCCCGGCAGCGCCTGACGATCTCATCCGCCAGCACAGCCGGTCACTCGAAGACGATAGTTCCTTCATCCCGGAACAGCCGAGACCCATTCCGGAGCATGAACCAAGTGGGAAGAGCAAAAAGAAGAAAGGCAAGAAGGCCAAAGCAGCCAGGGCAGCAGCGGAGACCCCACCGGATGAGTATGTACCCGGTGATTGCCTTTCTGATGAACGCGCGCCATTGACGCGTGATTACATGGATAGTATCCCGGAATTTTCTCCGCCGCCGGCGGAGTCATGCTTTCCAGAACCGGACCCCGAACCTGAACCTGAACCAGAGCCCGTGGTACACGAACATCTACGTGCACCGCTACGTGAACCCGAGCCTGAGCCTGAACCTGAACCTCAACCTCCCCCTGAGCCCCCTATCGAACATGTAAACCCCCCTATCACGTTGCCCGCTCTCGGCGCACTTGACTCTCTTGACGAACCCGCCGGTGACGATTTCAACACTCGCACCGATACCTGGGCTCAATCTGTACCTTATGGAAAGAGTCCCCCAACCGACCTCATGGACGCTGATCTACCCAGTGCATCTCCTTTGAACTTTCCAACCATCCAAGAGCGCGGCTTTAGCCATCCTTCCTCGGCCTCGCCGCAGACTCGGACATTGCCATCCAGCTACGGGAATGGTTGCGGAAACGGTTACCGAAGCAGTATGCAATCGAGACAACAATCCGCAGATAGAAGAAAGAGCCACTCCTACGGAAGCCCCATGGGCAATCCGCATCCTCTCCCTCATCTTCCCCAGGCTCATTTCTTCGGTACACCGGAAATCGATATTCTTCCGAGTCAGAATCGACCCCTCACCGACGGAAACTACACGTTCTGCAGCTTTGATACGCTGCCGAACTTATCGCCCAAAGCATCACGGACTGGAATGAATGTCTTGCTGGTTGGCACTGACGGCGGGGTAGAGATATTGGCTGTTGAGGACCGTAGAACGCGCCTCGTCGGACAGATCACCGGGATAAACGGCCGCGTGATCGAAGCCAAACTATTGACTGGCCATTCTTCAAATGACCCTTTCTCGTCATCCAGGCCTCACGTGGCGGTGATAGTCCATGGTCCACAGCCACCGGCTGAGGAAGAAGGCCGCATCTCGTCTGCAACATCGGACGCAAATGAGGTCGCTCCTTCCATGGCCCGAGGCCCCTCAAATGATAAACGTGGTCGGGATGAGACTAAATTCTACCAAACCCGGGTCGAAGTTTATTCTTTCCGAAATGGTGATCACGTTTCTACATTATTTACAAGCAAGCCTGTGCCATGTCTGGAAACCCTTCCGGGTCTTCCATCCTTCGCGCCCCCGGCTGTGGGTAGCTTGAAACTCTACACCTCCGGGGCGTATATCGTCCTGGCTTCGGGTGTCAGCGGGGAGGTCTATGTCTATAGACATGTCCTGTCGCCTGAAACAGGCACTTACCAGTGTTTGGGTAAAACCTGGACTGGGGTGCAGTCACAAGGTACTCGTCGCTACTCCACCTCTTCAAGCTCGACTACCGATCCAGAGGGAACTCGCTCGGATTCTCCTCACCGTGCTTCTGTTCTTGAGAGGCCCATCTTGGCTGTCCAGGGAAGATGGCTAGCCTTTGCACCTCCGTCTTCGTCTCACAGAGGATCGATTCAGGGGACCGTACCTTCTAATTTGTGTCACGGCAAAGCTCCAGGGATCGAAACTCGCAGCCCTCCTGCAGTGCCCTCGGTCTCCTGTGCAACCGACGTCGGTGAAGGGGAAAGCTTCCTTGATAAAGTGGCGAGGGGAGTTACCCAAGAACTTGTGCGAGGTGCCCGCTGGATGGGAGACCAAGGCATGCAGGCATGGAACAACTACTGGAATGCCCAGCAAGCAGGAAGCACCTCTCCACGTCGGCCACCCCCGGGTCCTGACCCACACACCCAAGGGTATGGATTGTTTCCACCGACACATGGTCAAGATACACAGGCCTCGCCATCCGAGCCTGATACCGTATCAATCATCGATTTAAGGCGGTTTGAGGATGGCACCGATATTCGAAACGTCCTTACCCACCCTGTCTCGACCTTCCAGGTCCCCAACGGCTGCAGCTTTCTATCATTATCCCCAAATGGCTTGATGCTATTCACGGCTAGCAAGAAAGGTGACGTTCAATATGTGTGGGATCTGATGCAACTCAAACATTGCCGATCAATGGCTTTTATGGCCGACGAGCAAGCAGGCCAAACACCCAATGTGCGACAGATCGCTAGATATGCACGCCTAACTACATCCAGTATTGTTGATGTGATTTGGACTGCGCCAACGGGTGATCGGCTGGCTGTCATCACACGCAAGGGTACAATCCACGTGTTTGATCTGCCTCGAAGTGCTTTCCAATGGCCTCCATTCCGCCGCGGGAAGCCAACTGCAGCTAAGGCGCCACCTACTGACTCTGTGTCGGAAGACTTAGCCAGTGAGCCTGCTGGCGGTAGCTCACTATCGGCAGCTATGAAACTGGTAGGTGGTAGGGCGCAGCCCTTCTTCTCCGCTGTGCGGGGCCGGGTCCCCTCTACAGGGGCCGCTTTTCCCAACATGAGTAGCTTTGCGCTTCCATCTGCGGCGAGCGTGAAGAGCGGAAAGGTTGTCGCTGCTGGTCTGAGCAAGTCGATGGGCGCGGCTACAGGTACGGTCAACACTCTACGCCACGTGGGTGAGAATCGTCTACATCTTTCAGGGCTCGCGAGAGACCCTGCGCCCTCTCGAGTGACGTGGATCTGCAACAAGGGTATGATCTTCCTTGGCGTTGTGGATGGCGGCTTCTTCAAGCTTTATCGCCTCAAGCGTGCTTCCGTGTCCGGCCAGAAGAACCGTCAGCCTCACTCTGTTGTGGGCGGCAAGGAGTCTCAAATCAAGCTACCTGCCAACCTGCAAGGTCCTTGTGGGCCAGCTCCCATGGCTACCTTTGATCCAGATCGCACCATTCACGCCTCTATCGCTCTGCCATCTGCCAGCTCTCAACCCTCTAGTGCTCGGCCACTCTGTCAGCCTCTTTCGCAGGCCGAAATTGAAACAAACACCCCATACCAGCCCTTCCACACGGACCAAAGAGTCGGTCTGAGTGTGTTCACTACTAGCTTCGAAAAAAGCGAGTCAAGTGGCCAATGGGTTTTCGGTAATGAAATCTCAACAACGAAAGTCCATTTGAGATCATTCAATAGTAGCAACGATGACCACGACGATGACGATGAGCACGCCGCTATCCACGGTAGCTCACTTGGCGCCGGTGGTGAGATAGAAAACCTCATCACTCTCGGCAATAGCACGGGTAACGTCGAGGAAGTTGTCATCACAACCCGTCGAAAGAAAAGACACTCCACTCCACTGAAGGCCGACGATGGCTTTTTCGAAGACGATTGCGAGGTTCTCGACTTTGCCCGAGACCGCGTCTGATCGTCGTACACTCGTTTTAATTCCCTTTGCATTGATGAAGACGTGCTCTTATGGCACTTGAAGCTGAAGCTTGGTACTTCGACTGCTTTGCTTTTCGCATATACTAAACACTTCACACTACTTGCATGAAACCATCTTCTCGAGGATGGTTTTCGATCCTATCTGCTCTCTCGGGTTGTTCTTCTCGTTTGACATATCTTACAACCACAAATACCCAAATACCCCCCCAGCCCATGTTTTGGCGTTTCTTTTTTTGATAGAATGGAGGTTTCGATCTGCTCGGTTTTAGGTAGTTGGGCTTTAACCCTTCAACATGCCCTAGGCTAGAATGGAATACAAGAAGAAATTGATAGCTGCAAAGCACCAAAAACACCTATTCTACTTACGATTAAAGCCAAATTGTTCTGCTTGGGCAAAGCAGGTCACTGAAAGTGAACTACGCAGTAGGATTCGCCTGGGGTCATGACGTATGTACCACAGGATCGTTTGATTTGCTCCCTTCCCAACCTTGGACAACCATGGATCTCAAAGTAACATGGGAACCTTGAAGCCCTCCGTGGTGATTGGTCAGGCCCGTCAGGTATATGTAGTCGAGAGACTCTCCGTCTCTCCCTCTTTCTATCTCGTCTCTCACAATACATACCATACCACACGTTTCTTCTCTTTCGATAGTAACCGAGTCATTTCCCACGAAGTATCGACATGTCTGAAGGTTTGCCGCCTTGTTTAAAGTGTGACTTCCAAAGTTCTCGCGTAACTAACAAAAGTCCAGCACAATCTCAACATCCGGTTAAGGGCAAGGAACCTTTCATTGAGAGAATTTTCGAGCATCATCATCACCATCATGATGAAGATTCGGCCAATAAGAAGGATGCAGCTGCACCTTCGACCAAGGATAAACCGAAATCCTATGAAGATTATCTGAAGAAGGATGAGGAAGCGCTCAAAGAGTACTATGAGAAGGACAAGGAGATGGAAGCCGAGGGCCAGATTTATGGAGGTTTGATGTGATTCTGTGGCTCGCTGGATTCTTTCTCAGTCATATTTTTGAGGGTATTTTTAAATTCAGAAAACAGGAGGAACACTATGAATCAGTCGCTTTATCAGTCCACTGTCCTCCGTAGACAAACCGCATCATGATGACACTTGGGGGTTATTATTTCTTCCCTCGTCATACTGGACAGATCGCGAGCGGTTTAGCTCCACTGAAGTAAGATGGCAATAAGCTCACGATGCTTGATCGATGCAGTTCTCACGAGTCTTGTGAATATTACTCATGCACTAACGGTCCTGGGGCTTCTTCCACTGCCTGTCAACCATGAAACCAAAGACGCCAGGCTGAGGGGTTCCATTGAGACTACCCTTAGTGAACGATCGTTCAGACTCACAGCTTTACACAATGAGAAGGAACTTGATTCAATTATCAACACAAGTGGAATCGGAGAAAAGTTCTGTGTTTTTTAGTACAAAGGTTTTTGGTAGTTGCAAATTGGTCTCGTGAAATTGCAGTAAATCGAGCGTAACTTGCGATAGTTCTTCATAAATGTACTAAGGTTTTCTCTTCCCGTGCATATTCTTCCCTCACCATACTGGACAGATCGCGAGCGGTTTAGCTCTTAACCTTGGCCTCCGTCGATTCTCTAAGCTTAGCCCCGAATTCTTGGTTGACGCGACCGAAGAGTGCTGCAAAGAATTCAAAGTAAGCAATGGACATATGTTGAACTTCGTAAGGTGAACGAACCGTAAACACCATCACGCAACTTGGGTGATGTGACCCCACTGATACTTCCTGCAAGGTTCTGGATGACCCTGTCCTGATGCCCTGGCTCGCGGCCAAGAATTTCCCACAAAGCTGCAGGCTGGACGAAATCCTCGTCGGTAACCTGACTGGTGTAAGTTGACACCTCGCCAACCCATTTCTCGTGGTCAGTATGGAGGCTCAGTGAATTTGAGGTAACGCCACTTTCCTCGGTCTTGAAGCGCGTGGGCTGCAAGGTAGACCCAACGTAATTCGGGTCAGCGCCGTAATTGTCATCGAATCGCATTGCTCCATCCCGCTCAAATGGACAGTAAACGGGGACTTTGGCGGCATTGGTAGGGAGCTGTTGATAGTTGACACCAAGGCGATACCGAGCTGCATCGGGGTACGCAAATAGACGGGCTTGCAAAACTAGATTTTGGAATCAACCTCATGTCATTGAGTTATCATTTGACACGTAGCTTACTGGGATCCGCGGAAGCTGCAAATCCGGGTACCATAGTGGAAGGCGAGAAAGCAGCCTGTTCAATATCGGTAAAGTAGTTGTTGGGCTAAATAGTAAGCATAGGCATCACTCGCAGGAACCTTGGAAGGGGGTGTAGCTCACATTGCGATTCAAGGTCATTTTACCAATCTTCTTCAAGGGGAAGTCCTTTTGCGGCCAAACTTTGGTCATGTCGAAAATATTCCAGCGATAGGTTTCGGCCTCGGAAGGGCTCATCACTTGCACAAAAACATCCCACTGCGGGAAGTCTTTTCTCTGAATGGCATCGAACATGTCTCTAATCATGTAATCAGGGTCTTCTCCCGCAACGCGAGTGGCTTCCTCCTGTGTGAAGTTCTTCACGCCCTGTCGCGTCTTCATGTGGATTTTGATATAGTTGAACGAGCCATCCTAGCTAGTCAGCGATAGATGATCGTCATGATGAATGTTATTCTTACTGCCTTTGTGAACTTGTAAGTATGTCCACTGTATGAATTGAGGAATCGAACGGATTTGGGGGTTCCTCTGTCGCTGAAGAGAACCAAAAGTTGGTGGATGCCTTCCGGGTTCCCGACATGGAAGCTAAAGTAGGTCAACAATGTAAAAAGTGCCGGTCGTATATAGGGATCTTACTCCCAAAACTACATTCGCGTTAGTTTATTGTTGAATTGTTTTGGGATCGAATCTCGAGACCTACCATGTTTGGATCGGGCAAATGAGATCGGGGATTCCTCTTATGGGAGCGATTCACAGAGGGAAATTTGATGGGATCCCGAATAAAGAACACAGGCTTGAAGTTTGGTCAGTCAACTTGTCTTCTTGTGGAGTGATAACGTTACCGTATTGTTGAAGACCCAGTCGAGGTTTCCTTCGTCAGTGTACATCTTCATCGCCCATCCATGCACGTCACGCGAAGTATCTGCAGAGCCCGCTTCGGGACCGACGGTAGAAACACGAAGGAGAATAGGAGTCTTTTTTCCAACTTTGCTGAGGAAGCTCGCGCAAGTGAGGTCGGAGCAGTCCTCGGTCGCTTCAAACTCTCCATATGCACTATAATCCATGGATAGGAGCGACAGTCAGCAGCGTATTGCAAACTGACTTGCACGACCAGTTTAGCTTACCCAACGGCCTTTGCATGAACAACACTACATCATTAGTTAGTTAAGATCAACATTGTAGAGTAGATGAGCCCATCCATACCGCTCGGGGATTCTCTCACGACTGAAATGCGCGAGTGTCTCAATGAGCTGAGTGTCTTGGAGCAGACCAAGGCCACCGGTTCCTTGACGGTTCCGCATCAACACTGCAGTGCTGTTGCTAGCGAAGGGGCACCCTATTCGAGAATCAGTATGTGAAAGACTGCTAATCTCCCTGAAGATGCCGACCTTCCGCAAGAGTGTAGTATCTATCCTCAGACATGGTAGATTTGTAGATGTTGGAGCAGATGATATGGGAAGGAGAAAAGAAAATGGCAACAGAATCACGCAGCCAGGGCTCTCCTATTTAAGAAAAAGGAACTTCTCTGGGAATTGGTATCTCGTTCCGCCATTCTTCCTTAATGTGAATGACGCTTCCATGATCCATGTGCCAACCATTCAGGACGCTTTGATGCCACTGATTTTCTACCGCCCATATCGGTGGTCAATTTCGCTGAGTGAGATGTCTACATCATACAAACTGCCGACCTTTGCTTTCGTATCGTTTCAGCTACCCCAGTGAGGGCTCGCTCAAGCCCATGCTGATCATCCTACATTCCAGCCGGCCGCCTAGACAAAGAGAATGAGTTAAGTGGCTTTTGAATTGTCGAATCTGATAGGACTATCATGCCGGAAGTACCTAGTACCTATCCAGGGACGCTGTTGCGTTGCATGTGGGTTTGGTTTCGGGTATAAGCTTTGATGACCCGCATATTCTGTCAGCCTGGAGTGGACAACAATACAAAACAGAGGTATGATTGGTCGAATAGCATTTCCTAAAGTACCTAGGTAGATACGAGTAGACCCGTGAGCGTATGCGGGTCGATCATCTAGTAGTTTCCAAGGTTAATATAAATCTCACCTTCCGAGCTAACCGGCCTTACCCTCGTATAGCTAGTGACCAATTGCCACAGGCAATTCCTTCACATCTCGGGCGCTCGGCCTTCGATATTAAATCGATTGGCTATTTACCCTTTCCGGAATTAGTTTAGAGCCTGGCGTTCACGCGCAGACCGATAGATTGCACCCTGGACTCGAATCTAGTTTTCCACCTAATCCACACCAAACCTTGTGGTTCAGATTTCTGACCCCGGAATGGGTATACGGCCCGACTTGGTGTATACGGCCCGATTCGGGTCAACAGCTGGTCAATTGGATCCATGTGTGCTACTGCGTCATCCGTCCATGGTGCCTAGCATGGAACATTTGTACCTTACGTTCAGCCGGCTACTCCTGATAACTGCTGTCCTCTTGGCCTCTCAAATACATGATTAATAGTCTTGGGAGCCCACCCTCGCTGAATAGGCCCAAAGTCGACTATATATTTGTTTACTCAAGTTGTCTACTTGCATACTACCGGCTCGACAATTCAACCTTTCACGCGATATCTCGAACTCAATTCAGGCGGTTATCCGGCCAACCCACGGGCCACTCAGTGCGGTAAAAATGGCCCATCCCATCTAGCCCAGCTCCACTTAAGCAGCATGGGGTCAAACCTTGGAAGGTTCATGATCCACTATCTGACAATCTACCTTACTTCAGGTTATCGTCAAACCCCTCTCATGAATAGAGAAACATACTTTTTTATTCGCTTCGCTGGGCCAGGCGATTGGATTTCAGATTCTATGACATCGAGACATGATCTGGATGCCTCAGCGCAAACCATTGCCACACGGCAAAGCAAACGCTAGGACAACCATGGGAGCAGAAGTGAACGATGAGACAGTGCTTACGCTGGAAGAGTCGCTTATGTGTTGGTCTACTCAAATCAGTGACGTTGCATGGGGGGGGTTAGAGGGAGGAATGCATGCGTTGGCTATTGCAGGAAATCTGCTCTCCGTTTCCTGAAAAGCTCAACCCATCACATATAAAAGGCCTCTCAAAGTCCCTCACTCCGTAGATAGAGCACCTCATTCCCAACACATTTTCAAACAACTCAATTCCTTACAACCTTTCAATCTTGTTCACCCCTCAACATGACTGTTGTCAAGGACAATGCAAGATTCGACTTCATTGTTGTCGGTGGAGGCACAGCCGGTAACGTCGTTGCCGGTCGACTGGCCGACAACCCCAATGCCAAAATCCTAGTCATTGAAGCTGGTGTCGAGAACGCCAAGGACCTGGAAGCGATCCGAGTTCCTTCCAACGCAATGCAACTTCGTGATAGCGAGTATGACTGGGCCTTCAAAACAACCATGGTCAAGCGAGACGACTATGAGCGTATTGAAAAGCCCAATACCCGTGGCAAGGTCCTCGGTGGCAGTTCCTCCTTGAACTACTTTACCTGGGCCCCTGGATCCAAGGGAACGTTTGATATGTGGGAGGAGTATGGCGGAAAAGAATGGACATGGGATCCGCTTGTTCACTACCTGCGGAAGAGTGTCACCTACCATGACGACGCAAATTTACACTCGCCTGAGCTGAAGGAAATTGGCAAAAACGGCCCGATTCCGATTGCCCACTCTGAGCTTATCCCCGAGATGCAGCCATTCAGAGACCTTCTCACCCAGGCATGGAAATCTACTGGTCATCCAGTTACTGAAAATATTTTTGACGGTAAAATGTTGGGCCTCACTCATAGTGTCAACACCATCTACAAGGGTCGTCGCTCTGGTAGTTTCCTTTGTGTTGCCGACAAGCCAAACATTACTATTCTTCCTCAAGCGCATTCCAAGAGTCTCATTATTGATGCTGCAGACAAGACCTGTAAGGGTGTGACTGTCATTCTCGGCTCGGGCCAAGAGCTCAATCTCTTTGCCTCCCGTGAAGTCATTGTCTCTGAGGGTGTCTTCGAGAGTCCTAAGCTTTTGATGCTTAGTGGCATCGGGCCAGCTGCGGAGCTTGAAAAGCATGGAATTCCAGTGATTGTTGATAGCCCTCATGTTGGACAGCATCTCCTAGATCACCCTGGTGTTCCTTTCGTTCTTCGTCTCAAAGATGGCTTCGGCATGGACGACTACGTGTTGCGGAAAGGAACCCCTCACAACGACAAAGCTATCCAGGCCTACGAAAACAATCATGGTGGTCCATTGGGATCTGGATTCCTCGAACTGGTTGGGTTCCCCCGGATCGACGAATATTTGGAAAAGGACCCCCTCTATCGTCAAGCGAAAGCCTCGAACGACAACAAAGACCCATTTTGCCCCTACGGCCAACCGCACTTTGAGCTTGACTTTGTCTGTCTCTTTGGTAGTGCCTTCCAGTGGCATTATCCCACCCCTAGTAAGGGTAGCTATATGACAGTGATGGTGGATCTTGTCCGCCCCGTCTCTGAAGGTGGCACGGTTACGCTCCACAGCAACGATCCGTTGCAGCAAGCAAACATTAACCTCAACTACTTCAACAACGATCTCGATATCATTGCGATTCGCGAGGGTATACGGTATGCCTATGATGTCCTTCATGGCGACGGTTTCAAGGACATCATCGAGGATGAGTATCCCTGGCCGATGCCGCTGCACGATGACAAGCTCATGAAGAGAGTTGTCCTTGATCGCTCTCAGACCTCATTCCATCCTTGCGGTACCGCTCGTCTGTCCAAGAACATCAAGCAGGGTGTGGTGGATCCCGGTCTCAAGGTTCACGGCATCAAGAACCTCCGTGTTATCGACGCGTCTTGTATCCCTGTCATTCCCGACTGTCGGATTCAGAACTCCGTCTACATGATTGCCGAGAAGGGTGCTGATGCTATCAAGCTTGACCACTCTGACTTCTACAAATAGGCTATTCGAGCTTGCCGAGGCCTTCAAACTTTTGTTCAAATGTCAAGTATTGAATTTAGGCACGTGTGGACTTTTATCTATCTACCAAATTGACTTAATGATAAGTATTCAATAAAAGGGTACGTATGCATGCATCCCAGCGCATATCCAAGTAAAAGCCGTCTAGTTTGAGTTTTTCTTGACTTGGAATTATCATTGCTGTAGCCCGTTATAATTCCATTTTCAATTATCGGGGTCATATAGCATAGCATGTCAAATATAGGGAAGCTTATGTGTAACTGGTGACTAGCGTTCGATGAATATAAAGCATAATCTCGCTGCTTATGGTGGAATGGAAAGTCTTTTTATCTGACACATGGCGACCTTGAGATGCGAGTAAACAAAAGTTAAAATTTGTGCAATCTTCCCCTAGCCCAGAGGGAAAACGTATGCCAAAAGCGCCATGGACCATGAAAAGTGGTGTCTTCCCAACCAGAATGCTTTTCCTTTGCTGGTGGCAATGCACGCAAATTATAGAATGCTTCTCTGCAAAATGGACAAGTAGCATCTCGTGAGATCAGCCATAGATCAATACACGGTTTGTGAATTATATGACCGCATGGTAGTTGACGAAAGATCGAGAAGGAATCCAGATCTTCGAAGCAAAGACCGCAGGAGCTGGGACAGCGGTGATCTACACGACAAAATATCAGTTTCTAACTCAAAATTGTGTTGGCAGGCTTCCAAGGTTCAGCATACCAACTGATGGATAACCATCACCCATCCAGCAAGGCATTGCTGCCACATCGATATCTTTCGCACTGAGTGGACCCGCCTTTGCCGGTAAAGGCATAAGTCTATATTGTTCTTCCATTTTGCTTGATAACCGATCAATCAAATTGTAGATACCTAGGTCGTGTGGCCGAGTTGGAACTATATATCTTGTCACTAATTGAGTATCCGCAGTAACAATTAAGAGTTTCGCTCGGAGGTGTTCTCGTGTGACGTCTATATCGACTTCTCCTCTGGATATGATTGGGGCTCTAGAACTACCAGGAAGGATCCCGGAGACTTTTAGAAACTGAAAGACGTATATATTTCACTAAACCTTGGAAGATATCTGCTTGATGGTAGCCAATTGGCTGTGTACTAATACGCATTTCTGACACCTGGGCACCTGGGCACCCGTGTTTGGTGGCGTTGTCTTCTTGATAGACCAATCAGAATCCCCATGATTAACGAGACACCCCACGAGCAAATTAAGCGTCCTTGAAGTATTTTCCGATGTTAGCTTCCATGAGGGAAATGGATTTCAAGCCGTTGTTTCCGCGCTCGCCCGTGGTTAGGCTCCAACGGGTTAATAGAGCATCGATCCACGGAGAAATCCTCGGTCCTAGCGCCGTGTGCGAGGCGCATGGTTGTCTAGCTAATATCGAGGTAGATAGAGAGGTTTGTAAGGCTAATTATGCAAGTTGTCAAAGTTTGACATTGATCTACAACCATCGTCTTCTGATTGGTCGACTAGTATTACCGGAATCGGAAGGATCGTACGGCCCCGGGCCCCGGGGGAGTATAGCGGTGGGTCATTTCGGCCCCGAGATTTCGTTACAACCACGGATGTTACTAAAACCCGTCACCACTAGGCTCTTGACGAACATAAACGATGCTTCATCTTGCAGATACTTTCGGAAGCCCTATGGGCTGCCTGTTTGGTCATGCTGCCCGCAGATAGACAGATAGACAGATAGGCCGAGAGGGCTCTCTCTCTCTCTCCTTTCTCCCCGTCTCCACAAATATGATCTACATTACCGTACGTTTCTGTATCTGTCTTCTGATAGATACCGTTACAATGAGAGAGTAATATAAAGATATTGAAAATGGAGTTGTGGACATAGAGAAGAAGGAGAGGGATTTATCGGCAGATGCATGGGAGACTATCCCAAAATGACAATTTGCAAAGACTTCTCAACACTTCATGACCACATACACTAATTTCCGTGCATTGACGACAGAAGCGAATCCGGCGACCATCCGTCTTCAACTAAGAGCGCGTTGTTTTTGTTGTTCCCAAGGCAGTAAAGCAAATTAAGAAGACATTTCTCGACTCCCTGGCGCGCTTCCAAACTCAACGTTCCAAGTACCTGGACAAGATCCGTGAAATAATTCACATTGTATTGCCCTTCTTCAAAGAGTCTTGTCAGGGTGTCGTATAAGATGGAGCGCAAGTCGTGTATTGAACGCCCCCATGTATGATAAGACTGCTTTAGAGATATCTCCAATCCAAGAAGTGTATTTGGTCCATTGGATCTTGTTGAGTCTCCATCGTACAGAGCGGGAATCGACTCCTGCATCAGGACACTGATGCAGAATAGAAACCATAACATCTCGTCTTCCCACTCCGCGTTGTGATAGTCATCTGTAGATGACTCAATAGATAGCAGGAAATGATCACGCAACAGGCCGACGGCAGCATGAGTGAAAGGATACGCAGAGAGACCTCTGGTGTAAAATGATCCCATGAATGTTCGCATATCTTGAATAAATGATATCAACCAAAGGCAGCGGACCTTGTGAACATCGCAAGATGATGCCTGTTGTACAGCCATGGGTGATAAAAGAGGACGAGAGATCAGTTCGAGGTTATTCGTGGACTCGAGCCATGAAGGTCGTGACATTAACGAAACGCTGGAAGTAATCAGTATCGCAGATAAAACGTATGACCAACTGTACTAACAGGTAAACCACAAGTTGCAAACGCCAATTCTGGTGAAGCTCTTCAACTCCACCTTTGGAATCGATCATTCTTTGTAAGCCATCACGGTGGATTTTCCAATCCTCCACTGTACCCCAGTATCGCTGGATTAGGCGCGATCAGCTAGTTTCCCACAGACGAGATCGCTCTTGGTCGACATACCTCGAATGTGAGCAGACGAACAACAGCCGCAAAAGAGTCATCGCTTAGCTCCTTCTCGGGATCACTAAGCCAGAACCGTAGTATCCTGACAGCCTCGATCTTGTATTTCAAGGCATCGGAAGATTTCGATCCTCGTCGCGGGGGCGTTCCAGCGTATAGGTGATACAAGTGCGCAGCTGAGTGCGCCATGACACAGTTGAAAGACGAAGCATTTGAGAGGTCCAGTGGGAACCAAACATCCTTCATCGGATTGAACTCGGTGACATTCAAGTCTTCAAACATCATGGCCGCATGAGTGCTCATCCCTACCGTCCCGTCAGTAAGATTTTCTCAAGCAGCGAGGTCTCCAAACTTTATACGCACAGTGATGCAAAAGTTTCTGGTGCTGGTTCGTCAAATGAATAGGGCAAGTTTGGAACGGGTCAGGCCTCGAGCTTGACAGCGCATAAATCACGCCACATAACAGCTGGGAGGGAATGCCGGGAGCTTTCTCTTGATTGCCGACCAGGTTCATTTGCCCAAAATCTGGCAACTCTGAAGATCCACTTGTATCTTCTGATGTTGAAGTATCTTCATTAAAGGGGTTCTTTGCACGGAGAGGCAAGTATCGCGATAGCTTTTTCTGGTGATGTGCCTTGGCCTCTTGATTGCGCTGATGTCGCCGCTTCCAGTGTTCTTTCATAACATGGCTCCGAGCTTCCGACTGAATGTTTCCAGTCACGAATGAGAACTGAGGTATTCCACTCGAGAAACTGGAGTTCTGCGGAGACATTTTTCATTTCTGGCCATGGTAAGCGGTGTCGGGACAAAGTTGTCGGCGAAGTTTACGGATGCAGGGGGTGTCGGTTAATATGAATGCGGTATTATGACCGTTGGAATACCGTAGTTCGGCCAAAACGGAGTCCCGAAAAAGCCGCCACTCATGTACTCTGTAGACTTTGTAATACGGAACTGGGCTCAATTCGTTATTTAAGGGTATTGTCTATTGAAAATGTTGGCTAGATTGTAGATGACCTCAGGAGTATTGAGTAGATATTCATTTAGTATTCAAAATGTTCGAAGGTATGATTAATAAATAACCTTGAAAGCAAACACAAACCGCCAGGTAATCTATGATCTATATTTTATTACCTTCTGTATACAGCTACATTACCTACTATATATATTCAAGGTACGGAGTATATTGACCAGAATTGTCGACGGTGAAGGGCCTCAGGAACCAGTACTTTCGTGATGACATCTAGTGCTCGTCATATCAGCCCGAATCAAGTGGGTCGGCGTGATTCGGCCCGAATCCAGAGGAATCCCGGTTCGCTTAAGTTCTGACTTGTTGCCAGTTCTCAGTGAAACTGCCATCTGAGACCAGAAAGTCTTCTGCTTCGGCCCGAAGTTCCAGCTCCAGAAAGGCCCGAATGTAAGCGACACGTTCGATGCAAAGATACAATGCAGACCGCTAGTGATCAAGAACGCTGGGGAGATACTCGCGTCATAACGCGCTTATCAGTTACCGCGTGTTTGCGGTGTCGCAATCAGAAGGTGACTGCATCTCTAATTACCAAATGAAGTCTTTTACTGAAAGCGAGCCCTCTGTAGTTGAAGTGTGGCCGTGAACATCCTACATGCGCCCGGTGCGATCGACTTGAGGCGACTTGTGTCTACCCCAATCCTCCAAATCGCCGGGGCCCACGAGGAAAGCGCAGGCAGAAGCTGCTGCACAACGCAGCTGAATGCAGTCGTGACGATACCCACTCTGCGAATACTGCCATTCAGCATCCTTGCAATGGGCCTATATCACAAGAGACATCACCCGTTGTTGGACCAACGCCAAGCTCACACCCCGTCTCTCAAGCTCTTTTCTTGACCCCACTTGGCTCCAGTCATTCCTTTGAAGATAATGCAGCCTCTCCTGGTCATGCTGGGATAGGCGACGCATCCACTAGCCTAGCCGCGGGAACTCCTGTGCTATCTGATGTAGGCTCCAAGTCAAGAAGCCGCCGCTTCTTAATGATTTCTCCTGCATTTACTAATCGCTCATAGTCTTATCCCACTCAGCTGCGTAGAATGAGATCGATCGCAACAGAGTCAACAGTCGAATCAAAGGAACCGCCGTTGCCACCAACTGCCCTTGGTCTTTCTTTACTAGAAATATACTTTGCGCGCATATACAATGCGTCTCTTTTATTTCACAAACCTGTTCTTTTTCAGGAATATCTCGAGGGCAAAATACATGGGGCTCTTCTTAGAGCATTGTTTGCTTTAGCAACTTTGTATATCTCCCTCCACGCCGCAGATGAATTTTCCTTAAATTACTCAAGCTGACAGATTTTTTCTAGGTTTCTCCACCCAAGAGATGATGGAGAAGAATCAGATCAAGATGAAAATACAGAGCTCAAAGTTCTGAGTGTGTATCACTCTTGTGGACTCCCATGGGCAAAAGCTGCCTTGAGAGAAGCCATGCCATTGGCTATGGAATCCCCGTCTCTTATGATAGCTCAAGCGTTAGAATGCATTCAGCTCTATTGGTTTGGCATCGGCCAGCCTCACTCTGGAAATTTATGCCTCGGTAAGCTGTTCTCCATTTGAAAAGCGATCTCTCAAAATCCAGGGGGTGTTGCTGGGAACCCTAAATGACGAATCTATAGCTCTTGCCTATCGATCATGTCAAATGCTTGGATTTGACAGGAAGTTTTCGAATGAAAATGATGGTTCGGTTGAATCTGAACTCAAACGACGATGCTTCTGGGCATGCTGGACATCTACTTGCATCGTTATGGAGCCGGAACCATACATCGAGTCGGCTTGGAAGGAAGCAGCCATGCTGCCACTTCCATGCTCGATTTCTTCTACGTCATCAGGCTGTGAGGTATCCTTTAATCAGATGATGAATGGAGATTGGCACTCTATTTCCGTACGGTCCTCCACAGGAGATTCTCACCCTTCCACCCCCGCGGGATTGTTGATCAAAATGATTGGTGTCTGGGCAAAAGTCCAGCTCCTGTGCAAGGATCACTTCTCATCTGCAGTTTCTAAGAACCTCAACTCGACGAGGCATTTATCCGGTTTGGCAACGTCACTATTTGTTGACGCTTCTGGTGTGAGGGCCTCCGTTCGTCAAGACGATAAAGCTCCCGAAGACCAGATTTTATTACTTTTTCATGATGCTGTTTACCATCAATGTCAGATGGTCTTACACTCCATGATTGTTCCTCTATTCTCAGGCATCCCTACTGACCCGAACATTGATCCTGAGACACAAAGAAAAGCAGCAGAGACTGTCACTCATCATGCAGACTTATTTGAGCGCCTATTGGCTCCTTACCTTTATGAACGAAAGGATGCTTCACGACTGCCTCCCCTTGTTGGCTATGGCGCTTTTATAGTGGGCATGGTAGCCCTGTCTACACACATTTCTCGCCGTAACCGACCGTTGAGTGAGCCACCGGTGAACACCAGTAAAACGGACTGCAGGCCGGTTGCTATAGAAGCAATACTACGCCTGTTAGACACACTTAGAGTATATTGGAGAGCTTTACAGCAACCTGTGAGTGTTTTTATCTTCCCTGATGCCCCAGGGTATCGTCTGTTACCTGTTAACACTATAAATGCAGTGGGAAACTTTACATTCTGCCTTAGAGACCGGCCTTTCAGCGCCTAGAAAGCCATCTAGGCCAGTTGACTCACGAAATAGTATGCCGATCATGAGCTTCATCATTATATGCTGATGTAGTTTTGGGAGCTAAATCATTCTCAGTTCAGCTATCCCTGAATTCTAATAACCACCGCCCGTCCACGGCCTTGGAAGAATCCAATCAATCCGTGGACTTCGAAAGCGGGCATCCGCAACCTTCCGCCACAGACAGGAACGCGAGCGAACTCATCCAAGAAACGCCAGCCTCAGCTACGAGTCGGGATAATGGCAGTTCTGGATTAGATAGTTTGGCTGAAATGACCGCAAATGACTTGTCCATGGGCCAAATCGATCCGTTACCAGGCTCTGAATGGTACAGTTTGTCTTTTGCAGAAGCTGGGGTTGAGCAGTTTTCTGGACTTGAACTACCCATCCTCTTCCAACAGGGTTGGAGGGCGTTTAGTTAATTTAACATTGGTCCAAGCGACCATCATGACTGCAGACCCCCTGGGTCATCTTTCAATCGCCATGCTTCTTTCAATCGCAATATTGGCTGTGAAAATTCCTTCTTATACTGATTAAATAATAGACATTGAAATGCTAGTTGAGCTATTTAGCTTGGCGTGTTAGATAGGCACTTCATCTCGGGTTTGGAGGTATTCTTGGGACTCAGCTTGGCCGAATCGGGCCGTTATTTCGCATAGCCGAGGCATACTGCGTCTGACGCATTGTTCGCCTCAATCTCTCGACTTTACACCGAAGACTTTTTTTTGGTAATACGAACCTCTCCAGATGTCTAAAACTCCTTAGGTCCCGGGGGCTAGTAGGCTTGCTCTTCAAAATCAAAGCTCATCTCAATCAGCGAAACAATAATCAATATCTAGCATGTCGGCCCAACATCGCGATATCCTAACCATTGATTCGGAAAGCTTCTCTTACATCTTTGAGGAGAATGTTTCAGTGCCCTTAGGCAACGGAGGGGTGATCCGCTGCAATGTATACAAGCCCAAGGCAGTTTCAGCGGGGACCAAGTTCCCTGTACTTATGACTTATGGACCGTACGGCAAAGACGTTCCCTACAAAGAGTAAGCGGCAAGAGGCTAACAGTCATACGACGATGTTTATTCCGTTAACAAAACATAGTTTCAACCCAAAAAGCTTTTCTGAGCTACACCCTACGCATCAGACAGAGCACTCTGCATGGGAGACTCCAACGCCCCGGTTTTGGACCGATAACGGTTACATTGTCATTCGAGCTGACGAGATTGGAATTGGCCAATCTCCTGGTGTATTGAACGTGAAATCTGCATCTTCAATTGCGGGGTTCTGCGATGTCATCGAATGGGCTGCTGAGCAGGAATGGTGCTCGGGGAAAGTAGGCCTCCTTGGTGTCAGCTATTACGCTGCGACGCAGTGGCAGGTTGCGAGCTTGCAGCCCAAAGGTCTCGCGGCCATTGTGCCATGGGAGGGATTTTCGGATCCATACAGCGAATTTTTGCGGCACGGGGGAATCCTCTCGAACAAATTTTACTCCATGTGGTATTCTCGTCAGGTTGCACCCAACCAATATGGATTACCTGGACGAGCAGCGCGCAACTGGGGTCCTGATACGGTTGAAGGCGATCTCAGCGCCGGGGAACTCAATGCAAATCGATACGAAGCGGTGCTCCATGAGCAGAGATACCGAGACGACAAAAGTTTATCATCCCTCAATTTTAATCTCGAGGATGTGACAGTCCCCGTCTTGAGTGTGGCCAACCTGGGTGGGAACTTATTGCATCTGCGAGGGAACGTGCTTGGATACCTATGGGCAGGATCAGACTTCAAGTATCTTCGATTTATCGCAGGACGGCATGACCTACCCTTCTATTATCCGGAAGAAGTGGAGGTTCAAAAAAGCTTCCTCGATGCTTGGCTTAAAGGTGATGATCGCGAAGGATGGACCAAGAAGGGGGCTGTTCCGGCAGTTGACTTGGTTCTTCGGCAGGGAAACGTTGGGTGTAACAATCCACAGGGAGAGAAAACATTCCTTCGTCGAAAAGAGAATGAATGGCCACTTTCCAGGACCAAATACACCCCGTTTTACCTCACAGCCAGCAAAATGCTTCAACGCGACTCACCGGAGCAGCAACATCTGCCGAGTAAATTGACTTACCAAGCACTTGGTGCGGGAGAACTTGAGCATATTTTGACCTTTACGTCGGCGCCATTCGACTCGAAAACTGAAGTGACGGGACATATCGTGGCTCACCTCAATGTCTCCATCAGCAAAGATCGATGGGGAGGTTCTCCGTCCGATCTTGATTTATTCCTCACGCTGCGTCATCTGTCTCCATCTGGCGAGGAAATATCCTACACCGGCTCTGCTGGAGAGCCTGTTCCAGTAACCAAAGGCTGGCTTCGAGTTTCTCTCCGCAAAACCAATCCTCAGCATCCCCGTCATCGCTCTTGGCTACCGCATCACGACTTCTATTCCACGGATGTTCTGCCCGTAGTTCCAAACGATGTTTACCACGTTGAAGTGGAACTTTGGCCGACAAATGTGGTTGTTGAATCAGGAGGTAGGCTGGCATTGGAAGTGAGCGCAGGAGACACTTCTGGTACTGGCTTTTGGGGCCACAATGACCCTATCGACAGGTATGTTTCCATACTGGCAATGGAGCTTCTTCCAAACTCCAGGTACTTGTATTTTCTAATCTTTCTACAGATCGGACGATGTCTTCAAAGGCCAAAATCACATTCACTTTGGCGCCCACTATGTCAATTCCATCATCTTTCCCATCATTCCTGCGAACTAGTTTAGTCCTGGCTGAATGAATATGCGTTTTTTCTGTTATTCCGATATTTTTCCTCTAGTCCTAGCTCATACCCGGCCACAGCGAGGGAAATTGGAAGTCTAAGATGTAATCATGGTTCCCCTTCTGCACATTGATCAATTGATATAATTTAGCACATGAAATAGTGACAAAACCTTGGAAGTTAGTGTGTGGTATTCGGACCGACTCCATTCCAGCTCCGAATGTATTGCCAAGTTCGGTGGCCTCGGATACTACGATCTCGGTATTCTCCAGCGTCTGTGATCATAATCAGAACCTCGTAACTTCCAAGGTTTATTAATACTTACGTTCAGGACTGCTCCGTAAATCTGCATCTTTCCGAAAACCCATCTCATCCTGCCTCCAATGGTTATCGATCACTTTTTTAAGTCGAACGAGTGCTTTAGCTACGAAGCTCTTCGCGCGGCGGGTTACAGCAATTATGGTGGTGCGGATCTCGCTGAAGTGATAGCCATCTGCTCCAAAATCCGGCCTGGCAACGAAGATGACTGGGTGCGCGAATGGCAAAAGGCTGCGGAACGTGCGGTCTCTCACGCAGAGAAGTCAAAATCAGTGAAAAACCACGAGAGCGCCTATCAGGGATACCTCCGTGCATCGAATTACTTCCGCACTGCTGAGTTTTTCCGACGAGTGAATGTGGACGAAGACCACGTATCGCAATTTCTTTACAAAAGCTCGGAGAAATCGTTTTTTGAGGCCATGGGAGTGTCTTCGTTCACTTGCGAATCTATCACCATTCCCTATGAAGGTACAACGCTTCCAGGATATTTCGTCAGCCCTGACAGCACGATGAAGCCACGTCGTACGATTATCTTTAATGGTGGTTATGACTCGACTATGACCGAAGGGTGGTTTGTGATTGGAGCGGCAGCTCTAGCAAGAGGTTATAATTTCCTCGCCTTTGATGGCCCAGGACAAGGGGCGGCCGTCAGGAGACAGAGGCTGTATTTCCGACACGATTGGGAACATGTACTTACCCCTGTCATGGACTATGCTTTGACTCGGACAGACATCGACGCCAATGCTATAGCCATCTTTGGGTGGAGCATGGGTGGATATTTAGTGGCACGAGCAGCTACGCAGGAACATCGAGCCCGAGCCATTATCCTGGACGATGGAGTCTATGATTTTGGATCTGCGTTCCGAGCCCAACAGCCTGCCTTTGTTCAAAAACTGGTTGAGCTCGAATATGGCTCAACGTGTGACTGGATCTTCGGCTGTGTACAATCGTTGTCGACGGGTATTCGCTGGGGTCTGCGGAATGGAAAATGGACGTTTGGGGTGCATTCCGTCGCGGAATTCTTGCGTGCAGTTAAAAATTACACTTTGGAGGGGTTGAGTCAAAACATCGTGACGCCTTGTTTGGTACTCGATGCGGAGAATGACCATTTCCTGAAAGGCCAGCCAGAGCTTCTTTGCAAAAATTTGCAGTGTGAGCACCAATTCATCAGCCTGAGAGCAGACGAGGGTGGCGACACACATTGCCATCAAGGTGCTTTCTCTCGGTTGCATCAAGTCATCTTCGATTACCTGGAACCGCGCCTGGTGTCGGAGGAATCTTGACAGTTTGCAGGCTGTCCTCTCTTTGAATAGGACTAGCTGTATTGTATATGGTCTTTGAATAATGCACATATTTTACATTCTAGATATAAGGCTTTTCTAAGATTGAGTCATTGATGATGCAGAAGTCAAAACTCACCGACAGTCGCAAAATTCGTGACTACTGCAGGACTAGAATGCGATATAACATCCAGATGTTGAAAAGGCAAAGGGCTGACAGCGCAGACGCCAACGACCTCTGAGATTACAAAGTGGCAAGAGGTGAACACTACAGCGGAAAGATAAAGGTCTCAGGTGCCAGGCATTATCTGGTACATTTGTATGTGTTTTAGAGAATCTGATCAGTCACTGTATCCAAGACTCATATGTGTGGTGGATCCCGAAAATATGTTACACTCTCAGGCCTTTTTGCGAGCACTGCTGAACAATTCACTAGGATCAATTAGATCAAAATCGGAATCATCGTCAAAATCATCATCTTGGCCAAAAGTCGCGCGCCTAGGTTCAGGCTCAGGAGATAGCAGCGAAAAGACCTCCCCGCCAGCAGGGTTCGTAGGGCCTGGTGCTGAAGTGGGCTTGGATTTTGCATTGGAAGGCGTTTTCGGAGGCTTAGCAGCATTCCGTGGCTTCTTTGCTGCAGGCTTTTTCGCGGGGGGTTCATACAATAGACTCGACTTGTGCGAAACCGGGGGTTCGCGGGCGAGGATATCTTTGAATCGACGGTCACAACTAGCGTCGGCCTCGTCCATCATTTTCAATGCAGCTACCATGCGCTTCGTGTGCGAACCGTGCGTGACATTGTCGGTGGGTCGAGGAACGAGCTGCAAGTTTGGGAAGGCGTCGTTGCGAGGGAATCGAATAATTTGCGGGGAGGTACCCCCGACGTTCTGATAGTGCATTTCCAAGTCTTTCTGTGCACTCGCGTTGAGGACTACATCATCGAGATGGGGAACATCAACAGGTTCAGGCGTAGGCGTCCGAGGTCGCTTTTTCGGAGCTGCGGCTTTTTTGGGTGCAGCATCTTTGGGCGCTACTTTCTTGGGTGCAGCCTTTTTAGCAGCGGGTTTCTTGGGTTTCTCCCCATCCAAGGCTGAAGCTCGAGTGAATCCAGTTTCCACGCCATCCGGCATGTGGAAGACTTTGGGTGGTCGTTTCGGCGCCCGGCCCTTGCGTTTCGGCTCAGGAAGCTCTTGCTGTGAGTTCTCCGGGGGAATGTCAATCTGTCGCTTGTCGGGTACTGGGCGGATGCCCGCAGGCAAGATGCGAGCAGAGCGGTCGTGATGGAAGGTGAATCTCGAGCCGCTAGCGATCATTTGTTGCATCTTTTCATAGTTGTCTTTGGCTTTGACGAAGGAGTCTTCTTCTTTGCCCTTCATCAATAGCAGGGTAATGTTACCAGCCCGCTTACGGCCTGTTCGACCCATGCGCTGCAACATTCGAATTGGCGATGCTGACGAGTCGTAACACACGATGAGGTCGACTTCTCCAATATCCAATCCTTCCTCACCAATCGAGGTAGCGACAATGGTATTGTATGTCCCTTTCTTGAACTTTTCGATGATTTGGAGTTGCGTTTTCTGGTCCATACCCTCGGAGCCTTTGGCGCTGGATTGACCAACGAAGACATGGGGCCGAATCATAGGCTCATATCTTTTGAGTACTCTTGTGACCTCCTCCGCGCTGTCGCGGAAATGAACGAAGATCATGACTCGTGTTGCCGGTTGACTTGTCTCGTCGGCAGGCTCCTTTCCTTCGCCTCTGTCCATGAAGTGATTCAGGATGACTGACTTCAGGTATTCTAGCTTTGGATGGCCAATAAACTCTGGATTCTTACTCCAGGGTTCAAGGTGACCCATCAACTTCTTGAAACTGTCATGCTGCACAACTTGCTTCTGGTATTTGCCGCCTCCGCCTTTCTGTCCCTCCATGCCAGACTTGAAGTGGTTGACATGGCGGTAGAATGGCACGATTCCATGGTACTTCAATAGATCGATGGCATGGGCCAAGCTGGCAAGTACGGTGAAGATGGCATTCACTTTGCCTTTGAGACCAAAATTGGCATTTCGGCCAGCGTCAGATAGCATCCACTGCTGTCTTGCCTTTGTAAGGCCAAACGCAGTGAGTCCCATGGGGTCTCGTCCCCAGTATGCGTTGAGGGTGTGGAGTTGTTCAAGTAATGGTTTCAGAGCTTCAGACATGAGATCCATACAGAAAATCATCTCATCTGAATTCTCGAATATTTCGATCTCGGTGTTGCGGTCATGTACGTAGTCCCGAATGTCGATCGAGTTCTCGGTACGAATCTCCACTCGTGCTATGTCCAAGCCGTCGATCACTTCCTGAACAGACTCGACTGTTGATCCTGGAGTAGCTGTGAGTGCCAGAACACGGAAGCTGTTATTGAAACGACGGAGAAATTTGACGACTTCAACGTAGGCATAGGCGCCCGTTGCACGGTGGGCTTCGTCAACAACTAACAAGACAATTCGCTTTGGGTCGGCGATTCCGGTCTTCAGGTCATTCATCAAAGTCTGAGGTGTCATGAAGAAAACCCTCTTCGCTTTCCACTCCTCAGCACGAATCCCGGGCGACGCCCCTCCTGTCAGCATCGTTGAAGCTGAGCGCGGTATGCCCGCGATATCGAGACACGCTGACACCTGCTGGGAGACCAAAGGCTTTGTAGGTGCAACGAAGACAATTTGTGAGTCTTCTGTCCATCGAAACCAGTTGAGCATAATGGTGGCTGCGATGAATGTTTTTCCCAGACCAGTCGGCAAAGCCACAAGCAGATTTTGAAATAGACCTGCCTGGGTGATGTTGAACTGGTAGTCTCTCGTTTTCCCCAGGTTCGTAGGATAGACCCATGTGTCCATGGTATCTTTGACGAGTTTATGCTGGGTGGGTGGCTCGGCCCTTTGTGGGGGGCCCGAGTCTGATTCTCGCGGCGCCGGCTCAGGGTCTGCCACGATCATGCCGAAGAGATTGCTTTGTCTCATATGCTGTGGGCGAATCGGAGCCCTGGGTTGGATGGTTTGCACGGGCACAGGTTGTGCTGGCCTCGCTACCGGCGATGAAGATGGAGAGGAGTCAAAGGCATCATCGGGTATGCCTGCAAGATCAAACGGATCATCTGCTGGACCATCCGCAATTGCAGGTTGATGAAACGCAGGAACTGGTGGTCGATTATTTGAGAAGCTCCTGGGCTGGAATGCGGCTCTGTTTGTGGTCTCTTCCTCAAATGAATCCAAGGAAGCCGCGATGGCAGCACTCAGTCCATCATCATCCTGGGCCATTCCGTGTGTTCCTTGTCCACTTTGTCTCGAGGGTTGATCAAATTTCGGCGGAGGGGGTCTAGCAACGGGCTTCTGCCATCGTGGGCCTCGTATTCGTTCGGGGCTCGAAGATGGCTGTGAAAGTTGAGTGACAAACATGTCGTTCTGGACCTGAGCATGCTTCAACACGCAACTCTTGTTTTTGGAGTGGCCTTGGTGTTCCTCAAAATGGACAGGTGAAGCTCGCTGCGCTGGCAATTCACCGTCCGAGAACGAATCGATCGAAGTGCCGTCTTCATCTCGCTCTGTTTCAACGCGGCGGCGTTTCGAGGCACGGGAGGGCCTGTCTGGGGTAGACGGAACGACGAAGTCATCATCATCATCAAAGTAATTGGACTCCGAATCCGTCGACATCGCGACAGTGGAATACCGCAGATATGACGCGCTGCCGTCGCGTGAAGATAATATTGAATACGCGTTCTGATTGGTTGTCCGGGGATGGAGTCTGCTGATGTAATCATTTAATCTAGCCCTGGAGCCCTGACTGGATGCATCTAAACCGACTGTTTTCCAATATTATCTCTTTCACGCTTCCATAGAACCTTTTCTCATGGTCTTCTTTGCTAGGTTACTGCTCCTTATGTACTTCAACATGATCCTGAAAGCCGAAATCGCTATACGGAGTATCAAAGTAAACGTTTGTAGGCACAGCTCGTGTACCTCCAATCTTCCCAATCAGGATATAGTGATAGCCAAATCCTAACCGCAAGTGTGCAGATCTGAGAATAGATAGAGGAGTTGCATCTGGTATGGCCCCGGGGGCCAGTCTAATTTTTGTGCATTTAAACACAAAGTACGCCCGAGTGTTTGGGAAGTAATGTGATTGCTCGGACTGGAATAGTTTAAGAAAGATAATCCAAAACTTGCAAAATTTGGAAATTGAGATGTTGCACCTGGGCACTAGCGAGCCTCGTTCGCCTATCATATTGGCCCTGGTTTTTCCCTACCTCAATGCCGTTGTATTCTTAGGCTCAGCATTGGCTCTTTGGTCTGTGTAATTGTTGCTTCCGAGGATCGATTCACAGTTCTTTGGTTCTTTGAAACATTGGCTCCTTTGAAGCACATGAATGTATGGCCCTATCGACCCTTCTCCTGCTGTGGGTCCTGAGGCTCAAAGTTCGGGGCTGCCCCTGAAAAGTTGGGGGCTATCTAGCACTAGCGGCGCCCGGTCTCGGCTACGGAAAAGCTTGCAGGGCACGAGCTATTTTGGCATAGCTCTCGATATTTATAGGCCACGGCCTGCCCTCAATTCCAGGGCCATCTCCGAGAAAACTTATTCTTTCCCTCAAAAACAGCCACTCTTCCTCTTTTTTATATTGATTTGCATAGTCGGAAATTGTGCAACTTGTAGACAAAATGGCACCCACGATCACAATATCTCGTATCCTCGCCTTGTCTGCTGCTTTGGGCCAGACTACTGCCACATTCAGTCTCAACACTGCTGGTCCCAGTTGGGATTACACAACTAAGGACTTAGCAGACACCACTTCCCAGGCTTGCAAGGATGCCTATAGCGCCAGCATCAACTGCGATGAAACTCTCGTCAAGCTCGTGGCGTCCATGGATCCAAACTTTGATCCGCAGCCTTCGGACTTGCAGGCTGTGTGCACCACTACATGCAGTGAGTCCTTGTCGGAGTATGTCAAGAACGTCAATACCGCCTGTGGCAAGGATGGTGATCTAGCCGGCATTGCCAGCGGGAACAAGTATGTTTATGAGGCTCCCGTTGCCACCGTGGGAGAGGTTTTCCAGTACAACTACGGCGAGGCTTGTGCCAAAAACGGGTAAGTTCCATCCCAAATGGTTTACTCGAGACTCAGATGCTGATAATTCCCCAGGTCTGACTACTGCTACCTGACCTATCCCCGTAGTGCTGATTGGGCCAAATCCGACTTTCCATGCGACGACAAGTGCGCAATCCAGTTTTTCCGAAACGCACACAAGCAACCTGGCTCCGCGTATTTCTTCAGCTACTTCTCTCTGGGTAACCAGTCATCATACTGGGAGGAAAAGTTTACCGATGGTTGGGAAACTGTGGTTAAATGCGGCGATGGTCAAAGCGATGAAAGCTCCGCCAGCACGAGTGCAGGTTCGACGAAGACTGATACTGCTCTGAGCTCCTCCTCTTCCAGCTTAGACAGCACCACAGCGGCTGTTTCTGCGACCGCAACACCATTCACGGCGACAGGAACCGCATCAGTTCAGTCTGCCTCTGAACCTACTTCGACTACAGCCACCAGTGGCGCCTCGAGGCTCAGGGCTTCCTTTTTTTAAAGGGTTTATAAACATACTGGATCTTCTATTTTCTTGCATTCACAATCAACGTTGAAACTTTGTGTTGGTTCTCATGTTGAGCGAGCAGTTTGAGGTCA
The DNA here is from genome assembly GCA_026122735.1 of Penicillium bialowiezense. Taxonomy (NCBI): domain Eukaryota; kingdom Fungi; phylum Ascomycota; class Eurotiomycetes; order Eurotiales; family Aspergillaceae; genus Penicillium; species Penicillium bialowiezense. Next base: position 4,529,081 of record JAKZFB010000002.1, read on the forward strand.
CTCGGTGGGTGACTTAGGGCACCCTGTGACATGGAAGCCGATCACTTCCTGAGGCGGTAATATTACCGTCAGCATTAATGTTGTTGAAGAAAAAGGATTGGATGTCTACCCGCCTAAGCCGGAGATTTATTCCAATATACTGTTTGCCTACCCGACGTAGATATGTCAAGGACACCGGAAGTGTACTGGCCAGTGGGAATATCTTGCCGGAGGCTGAGACAAGAAATTATTTGCATTTTATATCAAGTCCTCGTCATGTAATTAACTCCACAAATGAAAGCACTCCCAGCCGTTATGAACACCGAGACCATGGGCCCAAACTCCGAAAACAATGCAAATCCCAGACAGGCGCTTCGCCCGCATAATCAACCCTCAATACCGTAGAGCTTGTTGTAGAACTCCACATGCTTGCGAGCACACTCGGCGCGTTCAAAAGCCTCTTCCCGGGATCGGATGAAGTCGTCTTCGCCGATCGGGCTGAGCTCATCCCACATCTGGTTATATTCGTCGCGATCGTCACCAGTCATGGCCCACATGCTCTCACGCAACCGCTTGTTGCGCTCACGATCTTCCTCAATGCGTTGTTCAATCTGCTTCTTATCGAGACGTAGCTGTGGCTTTTCGGTCTTGGACTTGCCGCTCTCCTCAGCGCCCTCCTCGTGCTCAAGGTCCATATGTGACGGGTCTGATTCGCGGTCTTTCAATGCAGCGTCGATCTCGGCCACGGTATCGGCTGCAAGAACCTCCTTGGCTTGGAGACCGTTTAGGACATGGCGAACATGCTTGACGTTGGCCGCGCCGGTACCGTCTGGGGGGACGACGGAGTCCACCACGCGGAGGATGTCGCGTTGCATCATGCGCACGTATGGAGGGTGGTTTTCTTTGATGGCCAGTTCGCAGAGATGTTCGATGAAGTACATGATGTTGGCGCGGTTGTTCATGTTGTTCTGATCACATTATTGTTAGCATGTGCTGGGCCCAATTGATCTAGGCTTTCTTACTCGCTCCAACTGCTCCAGAATACACGAGTGGAGGTCCTCATCCAGGTCGCGATACTTAAGCGCATAATGAGCAGCTTTCTGGGCGGAGGTGACAGCTGCGCTGAGATGCTGCAGCTGTGTCGTGAAGCGCATGCGCACCTCAAACGGATCAATCATCATCTTGTTGCCGGTCTGTTTCTCAAGACCTGGAGAATCTTTGTGAGTAGACATCGTGTACCGTGATAGGTGGAATAGAGAGCGGTCAGTGCAGAATGATGACAAAGGAATGTGGGGGAAGAGAAATGGCTTGGCGCTGGATTTCACTCTATCGTTACTTTGATGGTCTCAACGACTTCACACTTTTCATGTTTGTCCACGGGGTTTCTTATCAAAGCAAGTGACTCAAGTGTAGTACGAGTCTACCAGAGTCCGATGCTATAAGCTACCACTATATCCATAGGTGTCCGAGGTCAACTTTAGAGCCCTGAAGGGTCCACGGGTGATGCGATCTATATATCTTGACGCTTCTTACACAAATTTATCATAACAATTTGCTCTACAAAATCCAAAGTTCCAGGTTACCGCAAAAAGCATATAAATTACAGTGATTTAAGATTCTGTAGTAATTTCTCTACCTGGCAAACATGGGGGAAAAAATCAAAAACCAGCCCTGGACGAGATGACACCAAATTTCAGAGAGAGTCCCGCCTTAAGGAGCTGCCGATACTGGATCTAGCGTTCCGATCGAGCAAGCCAACTTCCTCAGCCTCATTATGATCCTGGACATCCCGGAACTCATCGTTTCGAAGGGCTTCTTCTCGGCGAAACTCAATACCGTTAAGCACCGACCAAACGTCTTTCTTGGTCAGTAGTCCTTGTAGAATGCCCTTATTGGCAAACAGTACATAACGCAAGCCGAGACGCTGGAACATTCGCAACACAATCAAGAAAGTGATATTACTGTTCAGCGTGATGGGTGTTTGGTCCATCCAAGGCCGCAGATCAAGTGTATCAACAGGGTCTGCAAATGGTTGGTGAGAAAAGAAGACCTGCGTCTCATCAGAGAGATTGCGGGTGGAGGGGGAAGTGGAATATTTCAGAGCAAAAGAGAGCTCATTGCGAGTGATATAGCCCAGCAAGATAGGGCTTGATGTCTCAGAGACAACGGGGAAGCCGCGGTACGTGGTGTTCGCCAGAAGATTGCGGATTGAGGCAATTGTGTGACCGGTCGCAGTGATGATGCTGATATCATCGACCGTTGTCATAACTCGATGGGCAGACACGTCTGGCGGCATGGTATCATCGCGATGATCAAGGAAAGGATACTCATTCAATCGGATCCATGACTCGTAGATACCTCGCTTTCCGAAGATGTCACCACACCATTTTGACAGCATAACCGCAATCATGATTGGAATGACGTATGTCAATGCACCGGTCAATTCGAACATGATTACAACGATAGACAAAGTCATTCGAGTTGCACCTCCAAGAGCAGCAGCAGCCCCAATGATGGCGTACAGCCCAGGTGTGACACATGGAACATCTGGCTCACATTTCGCAAACAAGAAAGCTTTCGGGTAAGCTTCTTGCCACATGCGGACAATGATGCCCAAAGCACGCCCATAAAGAGCACCAATGGCAACCGAGGGAAGAATGATACCAGCAGGAATCTCAAGTCCAAACGTCAAGGAAGCCAAGAAAAACGCTAGCAGCGCGGCCACAGCAAGATAGATTGCCACGCCAATAGATGCAGATCCTGTGACACAAAGGCCAAATCGATCGTATGTTTCAGAGTTGCATTCTGCGAACAATGATTGGACGAGCTCCGAGTTTTGAGCTCGCATGAAGTGGTTGGGATAGTTGACCAAAGCCGTGATCAGAGCCACGACCACCACTTCAATGATCGGCCGGGAAGATGTTCGAGATCGCCTCCACTTGGCAATCCTTGTATTCAGTCGGATCAGGAATGCACCATACAGACCGCCTATAACACCAAGTATGATGAAGGGAATAATTTCGAATCGATGCCAGCCTCGAGTGTATGTGACTTGGTACAGCACAATCTTGCCTGTTCGGAACGGATTCAGGGCTTGTAAAGTCACAGCCGCAACCATGGCGCAGACAAAGCTTTGCCACATTGTCTTATCAGGGAAGTAATATGATAGTTGCTGTGACCGTCAACATAAAGACACGGTAAAATGATACGAGATATTGAGTATGTCATACCTCTAAGCTGAAAAGCACACCGCCGATAGGTGCACCAAAAGCGACTGAAATTCCTGCAGCGGCAGCGGCGGAAAGAACCTCTCGTTTGCGTGCTGCTATATGAGTATAGGTTTTTGGAAACTTGGGACAAGAGACTTACCTTCATTGCCATGAAGACTGTCAAACGGTTTCATCAGAATATTGGCACAACAACATGCAACATGTACAAGCGGACCTTCCTTACCAAGCCACAGTCCTGATGCGACGGAAAGACACTAATCATGGTCAGGATAAATTCATCTAGGTATCTGGATCTGCACTCACCAAGCCCAAGGATTTAATAGCAAGGGTCCAAGGCCCCATGAAATGTCGGATGACAGTTCCTCCAAGTACTGTTTTGATTTCAGGAATTCCACTATGCCGAGCATAAACAGCATAGTTCCTGACCAAGAAGCAAGCACATGCAGCAAAGAAAACCTAGGTATGATCAGTGTAGCTCCAACAGAGAAGATGTTCAGGTCTTACTGAGAACATAATGTAGAAGATATAGCCAACTGTGTATGTCCCCCCTTTAGAGCTTGCACCAAGTGCGTTGCCCCATGGTGTCCAGTCTAGGCACTTCGAGTGATCTATAACTTGATAAGTACTGCGGCGAGCGCATTTGGGAAACAATATTTGACCTACCATCCCAACCCCAGCAGCAGAAGCTCTTGTTCAGATAGAACCTTCCACCCCCACTGCCGTTTTTGCAATATCCACCTTTCAGATCACCTAGCCAATCCGTAGCAATGTCGATCGAAGCAGCAATGATGCCAACAGCAATACCTGTGGCAATCAACACCAACCAGACGTTGCTTGCATCAAGAAGTCGACGAGCATGTCCCAGCAGGCCTTGTCCACTGGAGTAGAGTAATCGTTTCCTCTGTCGCTCTTTTGTGTACTCGTAGATCCAATCGATCGCAGTAAAGTCGTCGTAGCCTACACGCCTGCCCGGACCTTCGACATACCAATCTAGCGGACCGCCGTCTTTTGATCCCTCGGCTCCATTGCCAAATTCTATGGGCGCATAAGGATCGAGGGGCGATGCATCTCCGTTCTGACCACCTTGCGGCGCGGGAGAGCTGAAAGTGGCGTCCGAACCGCCAGCGGTAGGGGAAAGAAGACTGGATAGACTGAAACGCGATTTTTGTTTTGTTTTCCGTTTGAAAGATATTCTGAGTATGCAATATGGTCAGCGATATACTCAAAGGTGGAGCTCCGAGTACAGACGGTTCGTGTAGCCCCTCGGCTTCCCGATTCCCTTGAGGTTCGTCCTGATCTCTCGATTGTGACCAAGACCGGCCTTCACCACCAGAGGCCTGACCACTCATTGGCATCATGTAACATAAATGAACCGCAAGATCATTTCCCGGTCGCAAAGTTCGGAGGACAGCTTTGTCTGACGCGCAAGTGTGGCGCAAGCTCCGCACATCAGGCGGTAGGCAGCCCAGGCGGGGCTGCGCCACAAGTTGCGGCAGAAAAAAAAAGTTGGAGAGAAGCGGAATTCTTCACTTGTTTTCAAACTACACATAAGAGTTTCTCTTACGGCCGAAACAATGGATCAAAGGCCGGTCTATGAGAGGACTCTAACAGAGTCCGAGCTGCTCGAGCAGCTTCCGAGTGAAATCTCGACTTTCATTCGGACTGCATCGGGGACTCAACACCTCCACGCGCTTGCGCTTGGCGCATTGAACAACGAATTTACAGAGAGCATTTTCAGGCTTTACGAACCGATTTTTGTCGATCTTGCAGCTCGATGGCTTCAATCGGATTTACATGCAGACTACATTCATGTATTAGCGGCATTCACCCAGATTTTACCCTTTGCGCCGCATTTGCGGTCGCTCGCCAGTCAATATGCCTCATCACAGACTGGACCTTTGGCAGCCTTGGCCATGTCAAAGGAATTAACACTGTTGCAGTTGGACCAACCTAGCATCCGACTACTACTCCTCGCCCTCTTCCGACTCCTCTCGTTTGATCTGGAAACATTCTCCCCCATCATTTCACCGCTCCAATTGCAGTCTCTCTTCCAGTCACAAGATCGAGTGACACGCTATCTTGCCGTCCGGTGCTTCGCCCTGTACATGCATGCCGCAGATGCGGCCACCGAGAAAATGATCCGTGTCAACACCGGGACAGAATCTATTGAAGGAGAGTGGGAAGGAACCACAATCGATTACCGCCTGCTAGGATTGTGGGAGGAGCGACGCTGGGATGTTCTTGGAAAATCCATTCAGAATGCGAGATCTTTAAGAGTGGAATCCGAATCCCTGGCATTGGTTGAGAGAACACAGGAATACTTTACTACAAAGACCGCAGAGATTTGTGGAGTTTTGATTCCTCGGTTGAAAGATACCCCTCCGACCTCTACATCCGTCGTGAAGACTTCAACGACTGTTGGAAACTTGCGCCGAATTGCAGGTTCACTGCTCGGTCACAAGCCCATTCTGTTGGTCGGCTTGCCCAACTCAGGCAAAACATCTTTGATCAATGACATTGCCGCCACAATGGGCCAGGCCGAGTCCATGGTCACGCTCCACCTGAACGAGCAGACCGACGCGAAGAGTCTTCTCGGAATGTATGCCACTTCGTCCGCCTCTGGATCGTTCTCCTGGCAACCTGGTGTTTTGACCAAGGCCGCCCGCGAAGGACGTTGGGTTCTTATTGAAGATCTGAACCGTGCTCCATCTGAAGTGATGGGTCTGATTCTACCCATCATTGAGCGAGGGGAGCTGACCATCCCCAGCCGCAGAGAGCGGATCAAGTGTGCCGAAGGCTTCAAGATTATCGCAACCATGAAGTCATCATACAACATCGCTGGTGAAGAGATTGCACCAAACAGCTCAATGCTTGGAAGTAGACTTTGGGAGCGAGTCCAAGTGAATTCCCTTCCAGTGGACGAGATGCGCGATGTTATCCTGCAGAAGTTCCCTTTGCTCGAGTCTCGTGTCCCAACAATAATGAACGTGTACGCACGTGTATGCTCTGCATTCCATGGAAGTCTTGCCATCAAGGGCTCCCAGGGCCGTACTCCAGGTTTCCGTGATCTGATCAAGCTGTGCAGTCGCTTGCACAATCGTCTTCAGCGCATGGGTGCAAAGACCGGATATGAACCTACAACAGAGGGAACCGAGGATGAAATATTCCTCGATGTTGTCGATGTGTTTATTAAGTACCTGCCCGAGAAGTCGATGCAGAGTACTCTTGCGGCAGTTGTTGCCGAATCACTTCAAATTTCCCCACAGCGAGCACAGTTCTGTCTCGAGGAACGCACACCCACATACACGGACAAGAACAACAGCCTCGTTCTTGGTCGTGAGGTCTGTCAAAAGGTTAAAGTGCCAAGTGGCTCTGCCTTGAAGATGGCTGCCTCAGCTTCGCGCTTTGCTCCCACAAGAGCTGCCCTCGGGCTCATGGAACAAGTGGCTGCTTCGATCCAGATGGCTGAGCCTGTCTTGCTCGTCGGTGAGACTGGTATTGGAAAGACTACAGTCGTGCAGCATCTCGCAACACTGATGCGCCAGAAACTTACTGTTGTAAATTTGTCCCAACAGAGTGAAAGCACTGATCTTCTGGGTGGTTTCAAGCCAGTGAACATTCGTACAATGGCAGTCCCCATGCTGGATGAGTTCACCCAACTTTTCGAACTCACCTTTTCAGCCAAGAAGAACCAGAAATTCTTGACCTCGATCTCTAAAAGTGCTGCATCTTCGAACTGGGTGCGATTGGTAACTTTATGGCAGGAAGCTGTTCGTCTCGCAAATGGTGTGTTCAACCCTCCAGCTGCCGATGGCGATGAACAGCCAGCCAAGAAGCGGAAGCTGGATTCCCCCAAATACCAACACTTGCGCCAACGATGGGAGAGCTTCGCCACCCAGCTCAACGACTTTGAGGCTCAGGTGGCTCAAGGTGACGCCAAGTTTGCCTTTGCCTTCGTGCAAGGTAAGATCGTGAGGGCCTTGAGAAACGGTGAATGGGTGCTTCTTGACGAGGTGAACTTGGCCTCCCCTGATACGCTCGAAAACATCGCCAGTCTTTTGCATCACGGCAGTGAAGGCACACCCTCAGTCTTACTCTCCGAGGCAGGCGATGTCGAGAGGGTATTCGGTCATCCGGAGTTCCGCATTTTCGGTGCCATGAACCCTGCCACCGATGCCGGAAAGAGAGATCTGCCTCCAGGACTGCGGTCTAGATTCACCGAGTTTTATGTGCATTCACCCGACAGTGACCTGAATGATCTGCTTGCCCTGATCCAGAAATACCTCGGTGACTTGACCATAAGTGACCCGCGGGCTGTTCCGGACCTTGCCCAGCTATACATGATCACCAAGAAGCTTAGCAACGAGAACAAGCTCACCGACGGAGCAGGCCAACGACCCCATTTCAGTATCCGTACTCTCGTTCGAGCTTTGATTTATGTCATCGACCATGCGCACGTCTACGGATTGCGCCGAGCGATGTTCGAGGGTTTCAGCATGAGTTTCCTGACCGTTCTCAGCTTGAACTCCGAGCGATCTTTGACTCCTCTCCTTGAACTTCATATCTTCGGCAACGCGAAAAACGCAAAGTCTCTCCTCAGCCAAACCCCTCGCCCTCCCACTGATGGCAGTGACTATGTGCAGTTCAAGCATTACTGGATGCGCCGTGGTCATCTGGCACCGGAAGAGCAGCCACACTACATTATCACCCCATTCATCGAGAAAAACCTCAAGAACCTGGTGCGAGCTAGCTCAACCAGACGTTTCCCTGTCCTTCTTCAAGGTCCAACTTCTGCCGGAAAGACGAGTATGATCGAGTATCTGGCAAAGGTTTCTGGAAACAAATTTGTACGAATCAACAACCACGAGCATACAGATTTGCAAGAGTATCTTGGATCTTACATCTCCACGGACGATGGAAGCTTGCGTTATCAAGAGGGTGTTCTGGTGGAAGCGCTACGAAATGGTTATTGGATTGTACTGGATGAGCTTAATCTGGCACCTTCTGATGTTCTCGAAGCTCTGAACCGTCTCCTCGATGATAACCGTGAGCTTTTCATTCCAGAGACACAAGAGGTTGTCCACCCACACCCAAACTTCATGCTGTTCGCTACTCAGAACCCTGCTGGTCTGTACGGTGGTCGAAAGGTCTTGTCTCGCGCCTTCAGGAATCGTTTCCTCGAGCTTCATTTCGACGATATTCCAGAAAGTGAACTGGAATTCATTCTCAAGGAACGTTCTCAAATTGCTCCCTCTTTCTGCACCCGAATCGTCTCTGTTTATCGAAAACTCTCCCTGCTTCGTCAATCAAATCGTCTTTTCGAGCAGAAGAACAGTTTCGCAACCCTTCGTGATCTTTTCCGATGGGCTCTTCGTGACGCAGACGACAAAGAGCAACTTGCGATCAACGGTTACATGCTTCTCGGCGAACGTGTTCGCAATCCCCAAGAGAAGGCTGCCGTCAAGGCTGTCATCGAGGAAGTCATGAGAGTCAAATTGGACGAAGATGCTCTGTATAGCACCGCAGAGTTGGAGAAGAATTCTCCTGAGATGAGTGAGCTTCCCACTGGCATTGTGTGGACCAAGGCCATGAGACGACTTTTCGTTCTTGTCTCCAAAGCCATCCGAAACAACGAGCCAGTTCTTCTTGTTGGAGAAACTGGATGCGGTAAAACTCAGCTCTGCCAAGCTGTTGCAGAGGCTTTCCGAAGAGAGTTATTTATTGTCAACGCTCATGTGAATTTGGAGACCGGTGATCTGATTGGTGCTCAAAGGCCCATCCGTAACCGAGCAGCAATCGAAAAGCAGCTTTTGGATGATCTCCAGATGCTTCTCCACGGAAAGCAGACTGGTGCCTCCTTCGACGACTTGAAGCAGGAGTTTACCGCTTTGACTGCAGAGGAGCGCCAGTCCAAGGACCAGACTCTCCTGCGAAGCATTGAGAAGAATGCCATCCGATGCAACGCCTTGTTTGAATGGTCTGATGGAAGTCTCATCACTGCCATGAAAACTGGTCAATTTTTCCTGCTTGATGAAATCTCTCTCGCGGACGACTCGGTCCTCGAAAGACTTAACAGTGTTCTGGAACCTGCTAGGTCGATTTTGCTCGCCGAGAAGGGCCCGGTCGACTCGATGGTTGTTGCAGATGGTGGATTCCAGTTCTTGTCTACCATGAACCCTGGTGGTGACTACGGAAAGCGCGAGTTGTCTGCAGCTCTTCGCAATCGTATGACAGAAATTTGGGCACCGCAACTGTCTGAAGACGAGGACATTCTGCCTATTCTTTCAATGAGGTTGAATCTAAAGGATGAGAAGGTGACCAAGTCTATGCTGCAGTTCGCCAAGTGGTTCAAGACAGCATTCCAAAACACATCTACCACATCCCTCTCCATTCGTGATCTTCTCGCCTGGGTTGATTTCATCAACACTTCGCAAAGTCCGGACACCAACTTTGCCATCATTCAGGGTGCAGCTATGGTTTTCGTGGATACTTTGGGTGCCAACCCAGCCGCAATGCTTGCCATGTCTCTCAACAATCTGGAGGGTAACCGCAGGTCGTGTCTTACCAAGTTGACGGAATTGTTCGGTGTCGATGCTTCCAAAATCTATGGAGAGTCAATTAGTGTCTCTGTGGAACCAGGCATTCTCCGCGTTGGTCCATTTGCCCTGCCTGCTACTGGCGACGCAGATCCTGATCCGCAGTTTACTATGGATGCCCCCACTACAATTGCCAACTCTGTACGAATTGCTCGCGGTTTACAATCCTCCAAGCCCATTCTCATGGAAGGAAGTCCAGGTGTGGGTAAGACCACGCTTGTGACAGCTTTGGCCAGAGCACTTGGAAAACCTCTCACACGAATCAATCTTTCCGAACAGACAGATCTTACAGACTTGTTTGGTTCCGATGTACCTGTGGAAGGAGGAGATGTTGGACAATTCACGTGGCGCGACGCACCATTCCTACGAGCTATGCAGCGTGGTGATTGGGTCTTGCTTGACGAAATGAATTTGGCCTCTCAGTCTGTTCTCGAGGGTCTGAACTCCTGTCTCGATCACCGCCAGCAAGTTTACATTGCCGAGTTGGATCAAACTTTCAAAAGACATCCCGATTTCGTTCTGTTCGCCGCACAGAACCCTCATCACCAGGGTGGAGGCAGAAAGGGTCTTCCTGCATCTTTCGTCAACCGTTTCACGGTCGTCTATGCCGATAGTTTCACCGATGATGATTTGAAGACTATCTGCTCGAGACTTTTCCCCGGCAGTCCTTCCGTGCAGACAGAAAGATTGGTTGATTTCATCTCCCTTCTGAACAAGGCCATCACGAAAGAGCGACGACTGGGCACAATCGGCGGCCCCTGGGAGGTCAACCTGCGAGATGTCCAGCGATGGCTGCAGCTTGCCGATCGAGGAAACCTCCAGATCCAGACAAAGCACTTCCTTGACGTTGTCATCAACCAACGATTTAGAACCGAGGAAGACCGTAACGTGGTCGCTCAAATCTACGATCGAGTTTTCACTGACTCTGATACCGGCATGAAGAGCTACTTCCACAACCTTACGCCGGAGTATCTGCAAGTTGGTCTAGGCATTTTGAACCGTGATCCTCTGCTGCAGCGCTTGGCCGAGCCAAACATGAGAATCTTGCCAAAAGATCTTCACATTGTCGAATCACTTATCTTGTGCATTGACAATGCTTGGCCCAGCATCCTTGTTGGCGCTGCGGGATGTGGCAAGACCACCCTCATAAGAAAGCTTGCCGCTGTCAACGGTGCCAATCTTATCGAGCTGGCCCTTAGTGCTGACACCGATACCATGGATTTGATTGGAGGTTTCGAACAGATCGATCACCGCCGTGAGGTTTCAGGCTTTGTCCATGACATTGAAATCTTCTTGCGCAACCAGCTTATCCAGTGCTTTGCTTCAGGGAATGTATCAGATGTTGTGGTTTCCGCCCTCCGTATTTGTGAGCACTTCCAGTCGGCAGATATCTCGATGGAGAACGTTATTGCTTCTCTTTCCAGTCTTTGCCAATCTTCTGTTGATCCAGCCTATCAAAACTTCCTGGAGAGAGCCCAGAACCTGTTGAATGCCATTCAACAATCCGACAAAATGAAGGTTGGATTTGAGTGGACGGAGGGTGTTCTCACTCAGGCTGTCCAGCATGGACACTGGGTGATTCTCGACAACGCCAACCTGTGCAATCCATCTGTCCTGGACCGATTGAACTCTCTGACTGAGCCCAACGGCACTCTCATTCTCAATGAGCAGCGGACAGAGGATGGATCTGCTCGAATCATCACACCTCATCCCAACTTCAGACTGTTTTTGACCATGGACCCTCGCAATGGCGAGTTGTCTCGCGCTATGCGCAACCGCTGTACCGAGATCTGCTTCTTGCCAAGTGAACTGTCTGACATCAAACCTACCATTGGCCCATCCTACACCTGCGAATCTTTCCTATACCGACTCCGTCATCTTTGGAACTTGGACACTTCCTTGTCACCTTCCGCATTCGAAAATGCGCTCGAGGTGTGCTTAGATCATCTCTCACCAGCTGATTTGTCCTACCTTCAGCAGTCGCCCAGCAACTGTGTGGCCATCAGCTCCGAAACCCATAGCAAAGCACAGCCTTCTGATGTTTTGCAACGTTATGCCTCCCTGTTCCACGACAACAGCCAATGGAAGCCTCTCGATGCTGCTAGCGGAGAAATCATTCTTGGCGGAGCGCATCTCGGTATTCAGGGAGCTTTGCAGCCCCTTCACCCCCTCATCAACGAGCCTCTACTCTCCATTTCAGGAAGCAGTGACTTCCGGTCTACTTTGATTGTCCTGGCCTATCTCCAGGAGCTGAGACTCGACATCCATCGCCTTAGACAAGGTTTGATCCAAGCCGATGCCTCCGGAAAAGAATTGAAGCCAAGCCAGATGACTCGCCTAGAGCGATCCTTGGCTTCTGAGCGTATTCCCGCATTGATGAAGGATACCACTCAGCCCGTGGCCGCATTCTTGTCTGATTGTGGCCAAGCCTTGTACGATTATATCCAGTCACTGGATCGAACCGCCCTCAAGGGCCCATCTATCATATCAGCTCTTCGAGCAGTTATTTGCCTTTCTTGGGATATTTACAAGGCCACTGAAGTGAGCCAAGTTGACGAGGGTGAGTTCCAGGTCTACTTGCAAATGGGAAGGAAAACCTGCGCATCGCTTCTCGACTCCTCTCCTCTTCTTCAGCCACTTCAAGTTGCCTTGTCGCAGGCGCTTGATCGCTTCCAAGAAGGCTGGGCTTTGACTACCGGCCTTTCAATGCAGAGGATTTGGGATTCATGGAGACATGTCACCCCGATCTCTCAAGGCAAGCTAGATTCTTTGACGGAGCTGGAGTCTACCGTCTTCGAGTTCACTACTTTGGCCTTGCAGACCCGTGTGGAGCTGTCTCAATTGAGTCATGTTCGCGACTCATTGATTGATGCCCAGCGGTTCATTCTTCTGGATGGCGCCGATGGTGACGTCCTTGTTCAGAGTATCAAGCAAACCGTGGCCGAGCTTTCTCAGGCGGTCCGACGCTCAGAGTCCATCGAGTACCCGTACTTTGCCCGTGATTTCGAAGCTCTTTGTCAATACCATGACATCTCTTCATTCTTCCAGGCCCCAGTTGAAGATACAGTCATTCAGACAGTTGTGCCACTCCTGGCCGGTCGCGCAGCTCGCCCGCTGGATGCATCAAACTTCAACAGCGACGTGCCCAACATGCTTCACAGACTGGCATTGTTCGCTGGCTCTCACAGTCAATCCGAGTCTGCACTTGCTACCGGTGGCGTTGTTTCGCTGTCACTTCTGGAGAAATTGTCGACCATCGGCAATGCTAAATTGGGCCAGCTGGATATGATTGAGGAGGAGAAGAAGGCCCTTTCCAAGGCTCTCACTCTCAGCAGCAAGCAAATCGCAACAGATCAGTCTATGGACCTCAGACGTACTGTTGCACGACTCACAGCTGAACTGGTGACTTGCCATGGCGACTTCTTTGCGCCCGGTTCCGCCGAGAATCTCATTTCTGCTCTTCGAGCAATCCAGAGCGGTGATTTGGGCGACGATGGTCAGTCACCCATTGTTGTTGAATTAGACCAAAGCCTGCCAGCCACGCATTATTTGAAGCCTCTCGCTGAGCAAGCTCTGCCCAGTCTGGTAGCCTCGTTGAGGTCGCAATCATCAAACAAGCACCAAGGAATTCAAAGCACTGGGCTTGCAACAGTGCAATTGGCCGTGCTTCTTCTGCGATTGTTTGTACCTGACAAGACCTTCGATCCTTCGCTTGGCCTTGTTGTTCAACGCAAGCGTCACTCTCAACGACTCGAAGAATTCAATGCCAGATCTGCTGCAATTCTCGCATTTGAGAAGACTTTCACGAGTCAGATTTCCAACCTCCGATCCGAGCTTTTGCATGATGAAATTCGTGATCTGGGCTCTGCTCCCCCTCCTTCTTTGGTCAACCGACCCCAGAACTCTCAATTGAGCCTTCTCCAAGGCGAGTTTGTGAATTTGGTCAACTCTGTTTTGAAGAGAGACCCGGAGCAGATGATTCGTTCCGAGAGATCGGCTGAATCTCAAGATATGATTCAGCTCCTCCGTAACAACATCAAGCAGCTGTGCACCCGTCTCAGTACTCACTACAGATCTTATGATGATATTGCGGTGCCTGTTGTTCGTTTCCTTCAGCTTCTGGATCTCGGTGTTTTCCTGGCCTCTAGCCAACCCGAGGATTCCGCTGACGTGCCTGACATCCAAACTTTGAGTCAACGCACACCATTTTTGGGAGGCGCTATTCACCCTGTCCTCGCTCAATTCGATGCGAAATTGCCTGGCTCAGGCAAGAATGCGAATGAAATGCGACTTCAGGAACTATCTGCTCTTTGGGCCGCACAAGACGCAGATTCATCTATTTTGGAGACCCCTGCGGGACGAGGCATCGTGCGACGCATCTTCGCCGAGTTCCATCAACTCTGGAAGAATAAGCTGAAGGAAGACCAAGAGGAGGAAGCTGAAAAGGGCGACCTGTACCATTTCAAGGGATCCTGGGAGGAAGAAGAAGAAGTCAATGAAGCTGAGCTGAACGCCCTCTTCCCCACCTTTGAAGAAGAGCCTCTCCAAGGCTCCGAGCCGGTTGGCCGCATTGATCCCAAGGCCATCGCTATCCGTCTGGCTGCGCTCCACGCAAAGATTGTCTCAAATGAACGCACCGGCACGGCACTGACTACGCTGGTCAAGCAATCCGGCAAGCTTTTAGGCTCTATCTGGTCGGACAACGAGACTTCATTCTCGCCAATGTCACCTCAAACCCATCTGCCTGCAGTCTTGTTGCTTCTAGATGATGCTATCAACGAAGGAACTGAAAGCCACCAGAAGAATTACAACTTCTACACCGATTCCAACCTCGCTGAGGCTAGAAAGCTGGTTTCTCTTGTGCTTTCTGCTCAGGCTCGCTTCGCCCAAATTCAAACGGCCTGGCCCGAACACGCTGTGCTGGCTGATGTTCTCTTGTGCTGCATGGAGATCCTTCAGTTCAAGCACACTGAGCCCGTTGCTAAGTTCATGACCAAGGTTGAAAAGCTTCATTCAATGGTGCACGAGTGGCAGACTGTGGCTAGCAGAGAATACACCGCCGTGACTGTCTTTGACGAGATCACCACCCTTCTCATTGGGTGGCGTCGCCTCGAGCTTTCCACCTGGGCCAAGCTGTTGGACATTGAGAAGGAGAAGTGTGAAGATGACGTTAGCGCTTGGTGGTTCATTGCTTACGAGGCACTTATCGGAGCTCCCATCATGATGGTAGAGGCAGGCGAGCAGGACATGAGTGAACACACCGAGAGCCTGGTCAACACCCTGGAACAGTTCTTCAAATCTACCACTATGGGTCAGTTTGCTCGCCGCCTGAAGCTTGTATCCAACTTCCAAGCCCTGCTTGAAGTATTCGCCAAGGATTATCCCTCCCTCAAGAAAATTGTCTCTGCTCTTGACAATTTCCTCCATCACTACAGACCTTTCCAAGCTGGAATGGACAAGATCATCAACGAAAAGCGTTCTGTTCTCGAGAAAGACATCAAGGAGCAAATCCAATTGGCCAGCTGGAAGGATGTCAACATCGCGGCTTTGAGACAAAGCGCGAAGAATTCACACCTCAAGCTGTTCAAGCTTGTTCGCAAGTACCGGGCAGCTCTTGGCCAGTCGGCTTCGTCAGTCCTTGAATCTGGCCTCTCAGAAATCGATGAAGATGTTACTTCAATTTCCCAAGCAGAGCCTGTTCGTCCTACTGCAGTATTCCCTGAGGCAATGGTCATCTGTCAAAAGGACAAGAACCTGTGGTCCAACCGAGCCCTTCGATTCCAGAAGCCGGATGGCACAGCCAGCAACATGATGAACCTATATTCCGCGATCCCAGCTGAATTCGATATTGCTAAAGACCTTGATAGCTTCATTGTGTCTGTTATCGAGGACATGAAGGAGTTCAAGTCCCAGACCCCAAAAATCCTGAACGAAGACAACAAGGAAGATGTCCAGCACCTCAAGTCGCAGAAGCGTCGTCTCTACGCTGAAACACTGAAGCAGCTGTTCGAGATGGGCGTGAAGCGCAATGCTGGAACAAGTGTCATCGAAACCCAGGCATCCGTGCCACAAGTTCTCGCGACCAGTGCTGCCTTTGAAGCCGGTGCTGCGACCTCCAGTGCTGTGCAAAGCGCCGATTGGTACTTCCACCGACTCTTGGATATTCTTCCCAAGACTCGTCTGGCTGCACGCAACTATTCTGAAGAGCTCACTAATGTCGAGGTTTTCAGAAGTATGGGCTCGATTGAACATCTTCTTTTCACTATCCGTCGCCAGAGAGGTGTCATTTCTCCCGCTCTTACTGGTCTGGGTAACCTTAAGTCTACCCTCGACAAGGTGCAGAACCTTTGGACAGCAACTTCGACCTCTTTGACTCAAGATCACGCTTCCGCCCCCGAGGAGCGTGCCGATCTGGCCAGAGTTGTGGCTTGGCTGGCTCCTATTCTTGGGCTGGCTGCAATGATTATCGGAGTGCACTCCAAGTTCTCTGGGATTGATGCATCCAAGGTCATTGAAGAGCTCCGCGCCAAGAAGGCATTCTTTGATGACCTGCGCAAGTCATACGAATCTCTCCCCTTGCTCCCCACCCGAATTGCGTCCAAGGCACACCTTGAGATCGCACAGCAAACACAGACATCTCTCAATGAGTTGGCTGACGGGTTGGCGAAGTGGGCTGTGGCTCGTCCTGATCTCTCCTTTGCATTGGATCAAATCACGCCTTGGGTCAAGACCAACATGGCTGCTTACCCCAACGTCAATGAGCACAGCCTCTCTATCAAGGCATTTGACAGCAGCCTTTTGATCGCCATCGATAAAATGCTCATTGGCCTGCAAAAGCTCAAGGATGTGCCTGCCGCCATCACCTTTGACGGCCTGCTCTCCCGGAGTGACGAGTTCTTCTCCCGTGGACTTAAGGCTGTTCATCTCAACGAGATCACTGCCACAATGGAAGCCGTCCTTGATCAATTGCACACCTTGCAAGACCACTCCGCTGGCGGTCTCTCCCTCGCTGCTGCGCTGATCACCAGTATCTTGCCTATCGCCAACAGATACTACCAAATCTGCCGAGACCTAGCTGATCGATTCATTGCTGTTCACCGCGAGATCTGTAAGACGTCTTACATTTTGACCAAGACTTTCAACACTGTCGCCTCTGAAGGCTTCTGCAGCCCTGCTGAAGCCTCCCAAGATCAAGGCAAGGAGGGACAGATGCAAGATGGAACTGGCCTGGGTGACGGCGATGGTGCTGAGGACATCAGCAAGGATGTTGGTGAGGATGAAGATCTCTCCGAGCTTGCGCAACAAGAGAACAAGAAGGAGGATGGTGACGATGATGAGATGGACGACTCCAAGGATGCCGTCAACATGGATCAAGAAGAGATGGAAGGTGACGCTGAAGATCGCAAAGAAGGCGATGAGGAAGAGAAGGATGAAAGTGCCGATGAAGGCGATGATGACATCGATGAGGAGACGGGCAGTGTGGACGATCTTGACCCAGGTGCTGTGGACGAAAAGCTCTGGGACGGTGGAAATGACGAGCAGCAGAAGGATACCGAGAACGAAGAAGGAAAGGGCCAGTCAGAGGCCGAAGAACAAGCTGCTGCTCAGGAAGAGAAGAAGGCCGAAGATGGCGAGAAGGGCGAAGAAAAGCCAAAGGAAGGCGAGGAAGAGGAGGAAGAAACAGAAGACGAAGAAGCCCCCGAAGATGAGGGCGAGGCAGTTGGCCGCGAAGACATGGATGTCACCGACCCCCAAGCCAAGGAAGAAGAAACTCTCGAACTTCCCGAAGAAATGCAGCTCGATGACGACAACGGCAAGAGCGACAATGGTGATGAGGATGACGATGGAATGGATGAACTTGATGACGACTTCGGCCCTGCACCTGAAGATGATGGAAAGGTCGAAGACGGCGATGAGAACAATGGGGAAGACGCCGAAGCAGCCCCAGAAGATCAGGCCGAGGGCGATGGAGACGAAGAGATGGCTGATGATGCCGAGGAAACCAACGAAGGAGAAGCCGGAGACGAGAAAGAGGAGGAGGAAGCTGGTGGAGAAGACCCTGAAGAGCCCGAGCCCGAGGAGGACTTCCTCGCGCAGCGTGACGAGAACGAAGCTGCGGGTGACAACGTTGCGCCCAGCGAGGCTGTCACCGGTGGACTTGGCGCGGAGCAAGATCAAAACGAAGAGAAGGGCGCATCTGGTGATGCCCAGCAGGAGAGTGGCTCCACTGACCCCGCTGCCAATGTCGATGACCAGACAGGTGCTGCCAAGGACAGCGAGGAGAGCAAGCCTAGCCGAGACGCCGGTGGAGGCGAGGAGAACAAGCCAAATGAGCCTCAAATGCAGGCATTCAAGAAGCTTGGCGATATTCTCGAGCAATGGCACCGTCGCCAGCAGGAGATCCTCAACCCATCCCAAGAGGAAGAGGATACCCAGCGCATGCCTGAAGACACCGATATGGCCGATGCTGACTTTGAGCACCTCAAGGATGACGATGACGCCGCCGACACTCAGGCCCTTGGACAAGCAAACGAGGATCAAGCGCAAGCTCTTGACCAAAGCAAGGGCGTCGAGTCCGACATCAAGCCCGGTGAGAACGATGCTCTCCCCGATGTCACAGAGGACCAGCAAGAGGATGTCACCAACCAGCTTGAGGACGAAATGCAAATCGACCGCGAGACCGCCCCTACAGATGGCGAGTCCGCCGGAGCCTTCATTCCCGGAGGCCAAGCGTCCCACGAGCGCGCAGATGATGCGCAGGGCATGGAAGCATTGAACGAGGAGCTCGACGAAGTCGACACGCAACTTGCGGCAATTCACCTCTCCTCTACTCTTCCCCCATTGACGCCCCAAGAAGAAGCTCGTCGCCTCTGGTCGCACTACGAGTCCGCTACAAACGATCTCTCCCTCTCGCTCACCGAGCAGCTTCGTCTCATTCTTGCACCCACCATGGCAACCAAGCTGCGTGGTGACTTCCGCACTGGAAAGCGTCTCAACATTAAGCGCATCATTCCCTACATCGCATCCCAGTACAAGCGTGACAAGATCTGGATGCGCCGCTCCATTCCCTCTAAGCGCAACTACCAGATCATGCTGGCTGTCGATGACAGCAAGTCCATGCTGGAAAGTGGAAGTGGTCAACTCGCCTTCGAGACACTTGCCCTCGTCGCAAAGAGTCTGAGCATGTTGGAAGCCGGTGACCTGTGCGTCCTCGGCTTCGGTAACGAAGACCACGTTCGTGTCGCACACGAGTTCGGAAAGCCATTCTCCTCCGAGGCCGGCTCCCAGGTCTTCCAGCACTTCAGCTACCAGCAAACCGGCACGAATGTGCGCAAGCTGATTGCCGACTCGATTGCTCTCTTCCGTGAGGCTCGCTGGAAGCGCTCTCCTGGCTCTGGCTCTGCGGATCTCTGGCAACTTCAATTGATCATCTCCGATGGTATTTGTGAAGACCACGATACCATTCGTCGACTTGTCAGGACCGCGCTCGAGGAACGCATCATGGTTGTGTTCATCATTGTCGATGCTGTCAAGGGTAGCTCTATCCTTGACCTCTCGCAGGCCAACTTCGAGGCCGATCCTAACTCTGGCGGCGAGATGAAGCTCAAGATGAAGCGCTACCTTGAGGACTTCCCCTTCCCCTACTATCTTGTTGTTCGGGATGTCAGAGAATTGCCGTCTGTGTTGGCTACCGCTCTGAAGCAGTGGTTTGCCGAAGTTGTGGATGTGTCGTCTTGAGACGCAAAACAAAATAAAAGGCGTTGGATTTGATTTTTGGCGTTTCTGTTACATTCCATGGCGTTTGGTTGATTGCATTGTTTTTTCTGTATGATAGATTTCTAGATCCGCGATACATACGCGAATGTACATGCCCTTCTGCCTGCATACAACGTTTCTAAGGCTTTACATACAAGAACAGATATTGTGAGACTGTTTAGATTTGATCTCGATTGTGCACTCTAATATTTGTACAAAAAACATGGTCATCCTCTGCCAAATAGCAAGAGTATTATCAATGGTATCTCAATGCAAATGCGCTTGATAAAAATCCCCTCAAGTATGCTGTGCCTACCATCCATACTTGGATCCAGCTTCCTTCTTGTTCCTTTTCCCGGACGCAAAGCTCTCCTCCAACGCCTCCTTCTGAGAACTTGCTGCATTGACCAGCTGTTGGAGCGTGTGCTTGCCCGGCGCAATGGAGCGCACGGGATTGTGCACAGCAGCAGCCAGCTCGCCTTGAGCCAGGACCTGGTTCGAGGCATACTCTTCGTCGGTGTTGAAAGTGCGCACGTGGGACTGCGGAGCAACCGAATTCCGACCAAACAGCTGTCGTCGCTCGGACTTGGATAAGTTCAAGTCGTTGGCGATTGAATCGAGTGATGAGCCGGGATTTGTGGAAACTGTTGCTGTTGCAGGGGTTGGCGCGTCATATGAGGTTGCGATTAGGGCTGGGTCTTCGAATGGTTCATCGCCTTCCTCTTGTGCGTTATATACTAGCGGCTGATACGTCGTCGACGGGCCTGGTGCTAGGTCTGGTCGTGTCGACTCTTCTGATGATAAAGAGAAGAGGCTGACTTTCGGCTTAGGCGGCGGCGCAGAGGCTTGTGTAGCAGGTTGGGGCACAGACTCGGGTTTCGGTGCAGCTGGCCCAGGTGTAGGTTGCTCTGCTGTCTTAACGATCTTTCTCTTCTTCTGCGGCCGGCCGACGGATAGAGGTCTGAACATCATTGGGTTTCCCTGCAACTTGACGTCCTCTTGTTTCTTCATCGCCTGCGGCGCATCTGATGCGGCGCTTGGGGTCGAGCTACCAGCCTCCTGTGTGTCTTCCGTCTTTCCAGCCAAATTGTCAAAGGCGAAATCGTTTTTCAATTCATCATCTGCGCCGCGATCGAATCCAGGGCCGGCTCCGGTTTTCAGACTAAATCCTTTGCGCGCGCCCGCAGCTGGTTTCTTTTCTGCTGCTCGTTTCGGGGCCGGGAGGAAGGAGTTGAACCCCGATAGGCCTCCGCCTACACGGGGCTTCTTCCGTGGGCCATCGCCAGAGTCGTGCGCTGACGGTTCGGGCTTGATCTGAGGAAGTGCAACGCGAATCTTGCCCGTGGTGTGGTCGAGCTGGTATTTGTTGGAATCGGACTTCTTTTGGTCGTTTAGAGGCGCCGGGGTGGTATCTGGTTCGGCGTCTGAGCCCTCAGAGTCGGAATAGGCCACAAGCGCCATGATGAGGGTGGATGTTTATGTCACGCAAGGATGTTCCAGATGTCAGGTTGGCCGATAATAATTGAGGCCAATTCAGGCAAAAACTGGATTACGTAATATCACCAACCCCAAAAAACCCCGGGCCGGGAAGCTGCCTTTGCTGGCAGTGCCCAGCATCTTTACTCGGTCGCTCTTAGTACTTCATATCGATATCTTCCAAATTGTTGATTTCTCGAATTCTCCCTGGACAAACTTCCAAGGTTGCAGCTAGTATTCATAAAGTGGAGGTCTTGCGAAGTTACTTTTTCCCTGTTTCAAATAGTCTCACGGGGCACGGAGTACTGTCCCTAATCTTAGATGTAGGAAGCAAAAGACAACCTGGATTACTATTACTAGATTAGGAGTCTATGCCCAGCCGGGTCGAGTCAAGGGTATGCATTTTCCCCAATGCAACGTGTTAGTAGTCCGGAGCCCCGAAGCCAGGTAAAACATATGAGCGCATCACTCAACGTCATCATTCGATTTCTCCGCCTATTGGTGAAGTCATGGAAGTCATGATCGGACGAGTGCTCCAGATCGGAGATTTTGTCAAGTTCCTATTGAACCGTGTATTGGTAGTCCTTTAAAGCTCCTCTGTCATAAGATAAGCCGAAATACGAGGAAATTGGAGGTGGGCAGTGGCGCTAAAAGCAAAGACACCGGACTCAATATTCAGATTAAATAGATCGGAATTAGGCTCAAACGCCCCCAAATCAATTAGCTGTGAAAGAGAAAGAAAACAGAGAGAATGGACGGTAGTTTAAAGGATTCAGCGTAACTAGCTCGATGCTAAGCCAAAGATCAATGCGTCATTCTGGTTGCCCCTCCCCACTTAATCCGGTCTCTTCCTTCTCTTTCACCCTCAATGGCCCCTGTTTCAACTCTCCATGCCGAGCTTAGGAGGATTACTGAAGAAGCGGCGAACGAAGGATTCGCAAGATCTCGGGGAGGATTCCGCACCCATGCAAACACAATCGCACGCTTCACCCTCACACACGGGGACGCCAAACAATGCCGCTAGCATCGACAACATCATAAACCAGAGCCAAGAGGGCCACGGTCAGCATGCCCAGGGACAGACGCAGGGCGAGCAGCCTCAGAAGCCGGAGCGCGTCACAAAGGGCAAGTACTCGCAGGAGGACTTCCAGCTCCAGCGCACGCTGGGCACGGGGAGCTTCGGTCGAGTCCACCTGGTGCAGTCGAAGCACAACCACCGCTTCTATGCCATGAAGGTCTTGAAGAAAGCCCAGGTGGTCAAGATGAAGCAGATCGAGCACACAAACGACGAGCGCCGCATGCTGAATCGCGTTCGCCATCCGTTCCTCGTTACCCTGTGGGGAACTTGGCAGGATTCCCGAAACCTCTACATGGTCATGGACTTTGTCGAGGGTGGTGAGCTATTCAGTCTGCTGCGCAAATCACAAGTGAGTACATCAATTTTGTCGGTCTGAAACAATGGGGTAGATTGCTTATTTTCTCTTCTTTCTTTCTTTCAGCGATTTCCCAACCCGGTGGCCAAGTTCTATGCCGCTGAGGTCACTCTGGCCTTGGAATATTTGCACGCCCACCAGATCATTTACCGTGATTTGAAGCCTGAAAATTTATTGTTGGATCGTCATGGTCATTTAAAGATTACCGATTTTGGTTTCGCTAAAGACGTGCCTGATATTACATGGACTCTCTGCGGCACTCCCGATTATCTGGCTCCGGAGGTTGTCTCCTCCAAAGGATACAACAAATCAGTCGATTGGTGCGCTTGACTTCTCAACTCACATTGGATCTTTCTAACATTCGCAGGTGGTCATTGGGTATCCTAATCTTCGAGATGCTGTGTGGATTCACCCCGTTCTGGGACAGTGGGTCACCAGTCAAGATCTATGAGAACATCCTGCGCGGCAAGGTCAAGTATCCTCCATACTTGCATGCCGACGCAGTCGATCTGCTCTCTCAGCTGATCACTTCCGATCTCACCAAGCGCCTCGGCAACTTGCACGGCGGCCCGGGTGATGTCAAGAATCACCCCTGGTTTGCCGAGGTGACTTGGGACCGATTGGCTCGCAAGGATATCGATGCGCCCTACATCCCCCCAATTCGGGGCGGACAGGGTGACGCGAGCCAATACGACAAGTATCCGGAAGAGACAGAGCACTACGGCCAGGAAGGAGAGGATACGTAAGTTCCCATGTCCACCCCAGCTGCATACCCGACTAACCAACCCTTCTCAGATATGGTCACCTTTTCCCTGACTTCTAGGTGCTTGTATGATTTATGACGCGACGAAGAGCCCACACTCCGGGGGAGGGCCGGAACTGATCCCGGCAGGAGTCGTGAAAATCCAGGAGCCATTACACGGAAACCCATACTATTTTATCTGCACAAATCTTCCTTACTACTATTTTTTTTCCTTTTCTTTTAGCAATTGCAATCGAACGTTTTCAATGTTTTGTCTTTGGATGTGTCCGCTTGATGTACAAATGGATTCGTCATGAACCCTCTAATCCCATGCTCTCCAACCACTGGGTCATACAAGAGACGCCCATATTATACACGGGCTACCAAGCCGCTTCTATCGTACAGTAGTTCATTCACAGAGATGTGTGTCTTTTGCTTCTTTCGTTGATCTTCTTTCTTCTTTCGGATCGAGACGAATTTAGCCGAGGAGACCGCTGCCACCCTCGGGCTGACCGGCGGCCATTGAGGCAATGGCGGCGGCATCCTGACCACCCATGCGCTTGGTCTCGGCGCCAACGCGGGCGATGTAGGTCTTGCTGGTGACGTTCCACATGGCGATGTACTTCTCCATGCAGCTGGAGAGGCAGGTATTCTCCTTGGCGGAGAGGGAGGAGCCGGGGGTAGGGACACAAGCTTGGAAGCAGTGCTTGTTGATTTTCTGTGTGCTGTTAGCTTTTTGAAGCTGTGTTGACACAGGGGTGGTGACGTACTCCGATCAGGGAGCGGGCGTTAGACATGGCGGCTTCCTGCTGGAGCTGGCGCATGACGGCGGCCTTGATCTCCTCAGAGGTCTGAGGGGCAGCAGCGGAGGAGGAACCGAAAAGAGAAGACATTTTGTGATGGTGAGATTATAGAAACCGTGGGTAGATGGTGAATTGAATACAATGACAACTCGGAGTTCGTCAGGATCTGAGGTCTGTGGCTGGTGCCCTGCGCCACACCCGATGTGGACACCTTAGCATAACAAGCTGTATACTTCACCTCCTCGACCCTGTGCCTCGGGAACCTCGACTCTTTCACTCCTTGTGTCCCACTTTTTGACCTTTTCGCTTCTATTCCTACTGCTTGGGATTTCGGGTCCTGGTGACACCGTTCCTCCCCCACTCCCACCTCCGGTCTATCCTTCAAGCACCCTGAGCCTCCCCTCCATTGGGCCCTAATACAATGCGTCTTTCGTCTATTTCCTCACTCCTCTGCCTTGCAGGCCTGGTCCCTGGACCTGTCGCTGCCTACGATGACTCGAACATCAAAAGCATTCCTGTAGGTCCATGTCAACTCCTTTGTCGAGACCGAGGTACTGACTCCGTCTGCTAGCTCCGCACCCACAGCCTCTCTCCGGTATGATCGTTTCCTGCCCAGCTGAAAGCTGTCGGCGAATAATGTCGCACGACCTATGTCGTTGCACGCAGTGCAGCAACACTGACCGCCATTAACAGCCTTACCTCGATTCGGATTTCCAAAGCCGCTGGTTCGACTTCGGAGGAGATACAGTAATTCGCGCCGACAAGTAAGGATACACCGCGTTCTGGGGATTTGCAATTTGGAGCTGACCTTTGTCTGGTCAGGTATATCCGCCTCACGGCCGACCGACCATCGCAACAAGGATGGATTGCCTCGCGCGTGCCGCTCACTGCGACCAATTGGCAGGTAAACACAGCTTTCGTTGGAACATAGCGCATGCGGAGACTCACACATTTCTCTAGATCGAACTTGAGTTCGAGATCCACGGCTCCGGCAACTTGCACGGCGATGGCTTCGCGCTTTGGCTCACCAAGGAACGCGCGACGCAGGGCCCTGTCTTCGGATCGACTGATAAATTCGAAGGTCTCGGTATCTTCTTCGACACCTATAAGAACAACCGCCCCGGCGTTTCGTTCCCTTACGTCATGGCCATGATGGGCGACGGCCAGACCACATATGACCAGGCGCACGATGGCAAGGCCAATGAATTGGCCGGTTGCTCTGTTAGTTGAATTGGAGTCACTATTGAGAGCATCGCTAACATTGATTACAGGCTCGTGGTCTCCGCAGCGCCCCGGTTCCTACCAAGGCCCGCCTCACCTACTTCCAGGACAAGTCCTTGTCTCTGGAACTCCAGTACAAGACCGAAGATGCCTGGACAGAATGTTTCACCCTCAACGCCGAGGATTCCAACATTGCTATTCCCTCTGTCGCCTATCTCGGTCTCTCTGCCGAGACTGGTGAGCTGAGTGACAACCACGACATTATCTCCCTCAAGGCTGAGAACCTGTACGCCCTGAACCGCGGCAGCAACAATGGCGGAAAGGGCTCCTCGGACGGCCGTTCTAAGGGTCGTCCTACTTCGCCCCGGCCTGCCAAGGAAAGTGGCAGCTGGACTTGGTTCTTGTTCAAGACCATTCTGTTCTTTGGTGCCGTTGTCGGTGCTTACTTCGGTTACACCTTCTACCGCACCAAGGCCCGCTCATCTCGTTTCTAAACTTGTGTTGTATGGACATTTGTCGAAGTATAGGCATTGAAATCTTGTGATTCATGTTGACTTCTGAAATTTCCCAGCTTCTCTCCAAAATGGATTTTGCATACATAGCCCCCATGAAGCTTTTCTTTCTGGTCTACGATTTCTGCAGCTTTTGTTATTTTTCCTTCGAAATGAATTCAAATCATGAACATTCAATTGCAGTAGGCTGTGCAGTGTCGTAATGCCTGGGGTATCTTAAAAATGTAAAAAGCGAACGCCGCAAGATCTCGATGCACATCATCAACCATGTCGCTCTCTCTGCTCGTTCCACATGCGGTCGACAATCTGAAAGACCTCCGTAACGCTGCGCATGACAACATCATCAATGCCCAGCGCGCCATATCGATGCTGGATCTTGTCAGGGTGCCAACGGATTCGCTCCGCCTTGAGAGTATTCAACAAATCACCCTCAGGCGCATGTCTCATGAACTCGTCAACAGCAGCACTCTCAACGTCAGCCCTCTTCCCAGACCTCACAGGCCAGAAAATCATATTCCGCAGAGCTTGAGAAGGATCTTCCTTCTGCCTCTCCGCCTCCATCTTCTCCCAGCTCTCCACATACTCCTTCCAAACCCCGCCCCAAGCCTTGAACTTTTTCCTCTCCGCCCCGCGCCTCAAGCTCTCATCCATAGCCCTCTCAAACGCCCTCTTTTCCTCCTCAGCAGCCCTCCCCTTATCCTCACTCTTCTTCTTCCTCATCCTCTCAGCCCGTAGCCTTTCTTGTTCTTCAATCTGACCTTCCCGCGTTCGCTCCCACATCCGCGACCGCACGTACGAGACGTACTCTTCTTCCGTCATCTGCTCCAGCTCTCCTTCCGGTCCCTGCACATTAGGAACACTGTAATTGTGGATTGGCTGGCCATATACGGATTCCCAGTACGCGGCGCCTTCGTCGTCACCTAGCGCGTCGAAGAGCGATTCGCGGAAGGCATCTGATGTTGGAAGTGGGGCTGGCTCTGGTGATTTGGGACGGTGTGAGTCTCTGCTCCGACGCTTGGATGGTTCGCCATCTGTGCGGGAGCGGTGTCTGCGCTTGCGGTGTTGGCGGCTTTCGTCATGCTTAGAGCTGTCGTGGGAGCGTCCGGCCGAGCTCTTGAAGCGAAATTTGCTTTTTCGGGTTGAATGGGCGTATTCGTCGACCTGGGGCTCTGTGTTCGGTGGCCTTGTTTCGGTGGTCGGTATGGGATCGGGGTTCATTGTACAGCCGGGGAGTGTGGGTATTGCCTCATTGTTGGAAGCTGTTCGAGGCGCAGGAAGCTTCCAAGGTTCAACAAACCCATAGGAAATAATCTCGGAGATAAGGTGTCTTAGTCATGATTTTAACTCCGACTATATCGTTCCATGGCTTTAAGCTTGTTTGCTGGTGCAAGCTTGCTGCTTGTTATATAGTGGTTTGAGATGCCTCTTTTTGATGTCTATTTGGATTCTAAGTATACATTGCTAAGATGCTCCCATGATTTTGCGTCATCTCTCATATTGGTTATAACCAAAGTTCCAAGGTTGTTGCTTGTCCTACGTGTAGTACAAAATGTCAAGAAACCCCAATGAAAGTCAAGTCACCATAAAGTACCCTGGGAGGTAGACTAGAAATACCTTGGGATCTCTAGAAACCTGGCGTGTCAAGATACATCGCAGGAGTCATGACCTTGGAATACAATTGACGACAACTTGTGCCCTTTAGGGCTCTAGGTGCAGTAACCACGGAAAGGACCCTGCAACAGAAAACCGGGTTCACGATACGGCTATAAGGACACCTCAAGGGAGCAATGAGATTTTTGCGGTACCTAAGAATCATATATCGAAATATTCTACTCCGTAGGTTCTTGCATACTTGACGAGGCAGCAGGCAGTCGCGTCTTCAATGTTCCAAGGTTTAAGTGGTTTCTGACTAATGTGATGCCTGAGGCCGCGTTCACGTCACGTCGTCGCGCGTCAACCCGTGCGGACACCTGCAGCTTTAGCTCGTACTATCTCCAATCGGTGCCTTGATCCTACGTTTCGGTCATATTCATTGATCGAAAGATCATCATGGATATTAGGAACTTTTTTGGCGGTAAGCCAGGTCAAGGCTCCAGCCCAGCTGCCGCAAAACCCGCGGCCAAAAAAGAGGTATGCTGCCTTGCTTAAGAAGGGGACCCTGCCATATATATGGGCTCTCCCGTGGAAGTCGTCAGAAACATCTGCTAACATTCATACGCGATGCAGGATCCATCAGCCACAAGGAAGAAACGTATGCGATTGAGGCCTCTACTTCATTAACACAGCTCTAACAAGAATGCAGGTAGCAGGAAGATTGTGGATGATAGTGATGAACAAGAGGACGAGACACCTGTGAAACCAGCTGCGAAAGCAAAGCCAAAGAGCGAACCGTATGTTCATTGTCAGCCGAATCCCCTTGTCGCTATCTGTTTGAACTGACAATCCCCCTTCACAGAAAGCCCGAAGTGAAAAAAGATGAACCTACAACTTCCTCCGACTACTTTGCCTCTACAAAGAAGAGAGGGCGACCCGCCAAAGTCACCGAACCGGCCAAATCAGACGAGACCAAGGAAGAAACCCCTAGCGAAAAGCCCAAGAAGACCGCTGTGGAACCGGCAAAAAGCCAAAGCACTTCTCGCGCACCAACAAAAAAGGCCAACAAGGTCGTCGAAGACGAAAACCTCGGCGATGATGATATATTTGCATCAGAGTATGGCAAGGCCGGTAAAGGAGACGATGAATACGTCGCCGGAGGCGACAGCGACGGCGACGGCGACTTTGAGGTGCTTGAGGTAAAGCCTGCCGCGGCTAAGCCCAAGAGAGGGCCAGCAAAGAAGGCACCCCGCAACGATGAGGATGAAGATGTGGTCATGGAAGACCTCCCCAAGATCCCAGCCCCGAGAGCTCTACCAGGTCGCAAGCGCAAGTCAGAGGCTCTCATTGACGAGGATGAAGACGAAGACTTCGAAGAGCCGAAGAAACCAGCGAAAAAAGCCGCCCCTAAGGCAAAAGCCACAGCATCGCCAGCTGCGAAGAGAGCAAAGGCTAGCCCAAAGAAAGCCAAGAAGGAGGATAAGGTCGAAAGCAAAGAGATCCAAGACATCTTCGACAGTATTCCTACAATCGATGCCCCAGAGCCTCCCTCCGGAGAGACAAAGAAATGGAAATTTGGGCAACAACAGTCTCGGGAGCCAGAAATGGCCGGCACCAAGGAACTGCCTACGGGCGAAGAAAATTGCCTTGCTGGGCTGTCATTTGTATTCACCGGTGTTTTGGAATCCCTCGGCCGTGATGAGGGATCCAAGCTAGTGAAGAAGTACGGTGGCAAGGTTGTTGGAGCACCCAGCTCTAAGACGAGCTACGTTGTCCTCGGCGGTGACGCCGGCCCAAAGAAGCTCGAGACCATCGCGAAACACAATCTGAAGACCATTAACGAGGATGGTCTGTTTGAATTGATCAAGAGACTTCCTGCCAATGGCGGTGATGGTAAAGCTGCCGAAAAATACGCAGAGAAGCAAAAAGCCGACGAGGAAAAGGTCAGGGCCATGGCTGCCGAAATCGACGCCGAAGAGAAACGAAAGGCCGCGAGCGCAAAGCCCGTCAAGACATCTCAAGGCCCGAAGTCCGCAACCTCCCAACAGACACCATCCAGCTCGCAACCTGCATCCTCCAGTGATCTCTGGACTACAAAGTATGCCCCGTCTTCAACTAGCATGATCTGCGGAAACAAAGCCCCTGTCGAAAGGCTTCAGAACTGGTTACGCAACTGGCACCGCAACGCTAAGCATGATTTCAAAAAGGGTGGCGCAGATGGCTCAGGTACATACCGTGCCGTTATCATCCATGGTGGACCAGGTATCGGAAAAACTACAGCGGCCCACCTTGTGGCAAAGCTGGAGGGATTCGATATCGTGGAGACCAACGCTAGTGATACCAGAAGTAAGAAGCTCGTTGAGAGTTCTACCTTGGGTGTGCTTGATACAACCTCCCTGCAAGGATACTTTGCCGCAGAAGGTAAACAGATTGAGGGCGAGAAGAAAAATCTCGTACTGATCATGGACGAGGTCGACGGAATGTCTGCTGGTGATCGTGGTGGTGTGGGAGCTGTCGCTGCCATTGTCAAGAAGTCTAAGATTCCAATCATCCTCATCTGTAATGAGCGAAGACTTCCCAAGATGAAGCCATTTGACCACATTACCTTCGAGATCCCCTTCAGACGTCCGACAGCAGATCAAATTCGCGCCAGACTGTCTACCATCTGCTTCCGTGAGGGCCTTAAAATCCCGCCTCCTGTGCTCGATGGCCTGATTGAAGGAACCAATGCCGACATTCGGCAGGTCATTAACATGTTGTCTACGGCTCGACTGGACCAACAGGGTCTCAATTATGACCAAGGCAAAGACATGTCAAAGGCCTGGGAGAAGCACATTATTCTCAAGCCTTGGGACATCGTCAGCAAAATTCTCAGCGCTCAGATGTTTGCCCCGAGTTCCACCTCTACCTTGAACGACAAGATCGCGCTTTACTTCAATGACCACGAGTTCAGCTATCTGATGCTCCAAGAAAATTACCTCAAGACCAAGCCTACGCTTGCAGGCAGGTACCAAGGCAAAGAGCAGAAACTAAAAGCACTCGAATTGATGGACAACGCTGCTTCTGGCATCAGTGACGGTGACCTCGTCGACCGCATGATCCACGGAACCCAGCAGCAGTGGAGTCTCATGCCAGTCCATGCAGTATTCAGCTTCGTGCGACCCGCTAGTTTCCAGTACGGCAACTTCAGTGAAAGAGCCGGGTTCACCAGCTGGCTGGGCAACAACAGCAAACAAGGTATGATTATGACTGACCGCATCCTACCATGTTGGGTCCATCTGCTGACCGCCCTCTAGGGAAAATGTCTCGATACATCAAGGAAATCCAAGGTCACATGCGTCTTCGCACCACAGGAAACCGGGATGAGATTCGTCAACAATACTTGCCCTTGCTCCAAGAGAAGATCATCCGCAGGCTCATGGACGAAGGCAAGGATAGTGTTGACTCTGTCATTGAGCTCATGGACGAATACTACCTCACGCGCGAAGACTTCGATGCCATGGTGGAGCTGGGTCTCGGTCCGATGACCGAGTCCAATATCAAGATCGAGACACAGACCAAGGCTACATTCACGCGCATGTATAACGCGCGCTCGCACCCGATGCCGTTCATGAAGGCTAGCAATGTTGTGGCGCCGAAGAAGGGGACGAAGGAGAAGCCGGATCTTGAAGATGCTATTGAGGAGTCTGATGAAGAAGAGGTTGTTGATGAGGTGAAAGATGACGATGAGGAAGAACTTGACCTAAAGAAGGACAAGTATGTCAGTTTGCCAAAGAAGAAGAAGGCACCGGCCAAGGCCAAGAAGGCTAAGAAGGCCGAGGGTGATGAAGAGGAGAAGCCGAAGAAGGGTCGTGGCAAGGCCAAGGCCAAGGCTTGAGGACCGCCTTTTTGTAACATATTCATCTGATTCCAAAGCATCGTGGGTCTCATTGGTGTTGTCTAATGCATTTTCAAATAAACTTTCTTTCTTGTCAACATCTATCATTTGCTTAATACGAAGTATACTCTGTCAAATTCTAAAGTTGGAATATCCATGGATGTGATGAAGATATATACCAAAGACCACCTGGGCACTTGGGAAATTCCAAGGCTGTGAAGGACTAGAAAGATTACCTAGTCTCCATGGTTTAGACCTCGGGATTGTATTTGGGAAGTTGTCACAACATGTCACCTCCAAAAACTTCAAGAACTTCTTGAGCTTTTGGCACAATGATACTTATACTAACGATAGCTACGGATTTCTTAGGTTATGGAGGTCGGTTTCCACGGATTCACCCCCGGAGTAATTTAGATGAAGCTGAAGCTCGGAAGTGTATGCATTCCAAGGTTCCATCAAATAGATGTAGCAACATTGGCAACATTGGACAAGTGAAACAAAAGTGACAGAGGAATCATTACCATACGGCAGTGCCGCACATCGTGGTTTCAGCTTGCTTATGATATAGGTTAGCGAACATGCTCGTTTACTACGTGAGTTGCGTGTCTTTACCTCCACTCCACTCCTAACTATCCACCAAACACGTCCACACCGGCCGCTCGCCAAAAGAGTCTGGCGTCAACATGTCAGCCAGCCCTGATGAATCATTCGCAAATCTCAACCTGGGCCCTATCGCCAAACCTGCAGCCATTGCATCAGCAGCTACTGCACGTGAGGGAGTGCCAATCCCAATCGTCCCAACCAGACATCGTGCATTGATGCTTACCTTTCACCACTTCCCCTGTGCCCGAGTCACCGAAACAAGCTTACCGGCATTGCGGGACGGCTGTGTGATTCTGCGCGTCCTCGCAACCCCCGTGTCACCCCTCGCCAAAGGAACGCTCAACATGTATGGAACACATGGCAGGGGACGCTCCAACGGAGAGTCCATGATCCCAGGCTCGAGTGCCATTGCCCGCATAGTCAAAGTCGCCAGCGATGTCAAATCTTTGG
This sequence comes from Penicillium bialowiezense, assembly GCA_026122735.1. NCBI lineage: Eukaryota > Fungi > Ascomycota > Eurotiomycetes > Eurotiales > Aspergillaceae > Penicillium > Penicillium bialowiezense. The sequence continues at coordinate 4,561,352 of JAKZFB010000002.1, forward strand.
CGGTTGGTCAGCTTGTCTTCTTTGATCCGGTCTTGAGATCCAAACACAACCCCCGAGTCCGATACTCCGGCGCCGTCTTTCATAAAACAGGCTCCTTTAGCTTCTGCTGTACACAGGAAAGTGACATTGAAGATAGCTCGTACGCTGAGTACATGAGAGCTCGGGTTGAGAATTGTTACCCGTTGGACGAGGCCAGACTTATGGGAAAACAGGAGGGAGGGTTGGGCTATCAGCCAGCGCAACTTTGCGAGATTGCGAAAATCGTTTGGCTATTCAATGGACTGAAGAGGGTATCTCTTCAACCTGGCGAAACTGTGGTGATATACCCATCAACCAACAACAATGGTGCTGCTGTGTGCGCTATAGCTTTGGCTATGGGTAAGCTCTCTTCCAAGGACAAAGTCCAGAGTAGACCGAGACTAACAGAGAGAAGGGGCGAAAGTGATCGCGATTCCCGGCAGCCAGTCTGACATCACTCTGTTGGAGATGGCCCCGCCTAATGCAGAAGATGGTCATGTCCGCGCAACCGCCGCGACACAGAGGGATCTAGAAGGCCGCCTGGAAGGTTCGGTGACTTCCTTTGTTTATGCCATGGAGGCAGAGAAAGAGGATTGGGAGCCAGAACTTATATCCAGCTTGCTTCCACTCGATGAAACTTGCTCACTTCAACCTGGAGCTGGAGTGGCTGTTCGGTGTCCAATGAGCCCAGATACCCAGATTGAGACCGAAGTATTCGTCGAGTGCAACAAGATCACCATGCAGGGCGAGTGGATGTACGAGCGTGAAGATGTCCTTGCAGTTATCAATATGGTCGAGAAAGGTGGTCTCAAACTGCCCCCGACGGCCGGCTGTCTTCACACATTCTCCTTGAACGACTGGGAGAGGGCGGTTGAGATGGCCAGCGAGGGTGCAGAGAATATTGTCATTACTTTCAAGTCGTGATGAAGTTAACAATTGACACCGAATGGCCAATCGATCAGGACCAAGACATCTGTTAACCAAATATAGTTTGTAAGCCGATTAATGGCAAGATGGAAGAGCGTCTAAGCGGTCAAATTGCCCCTTGGCGGGGAAGTTGTTGATCTGCGGAGACCGACTTTCCCTTTCTTCAACGTCTATGCCGAGGCGTGACATATAACACTCCTTTGTTCTCCTTTTTCAGTACAGGCTGGCCCTGTTAGGAGACTTATTAGGTTTCGCCTGACCTATCTGTACGAGCATGCGACTTCACCCGACAGCCTAGGAACATTGGCCTAGCAACCTCGGTCGCCGACTACGCAACGCGACCAACTCCTGCGGACAGACTTCCCTTTGGCAGCCGAGAAGATGTCCCTTCTTCACAATGAGGAGTGAGTCGGAGTGGGAATTGTAAACCGATGTGTTGATCTCCGAACTGACCATCAGCACAGCTTTACAATCTGGCAACTACGTTCGTCTTATCTCTCAACAATTAAAGACGGAATCGGAGATCGCCTCATCAACCTCAATGACTCGGTCCTGAATACACCTGGGTTCCGCGCGGCGGGCTGGTCAACCGCCTCCGCGTTCCCGAATACGCACAGCTCATCCCACCTGAAGCGCACCTACTCCCCGCCGATTCCAACCACCGCAAATGTGTCGTCGGAGTACTATAAACTGGCGGAACGCAATGCGAGATCCTCAAACCATGACATTCAAGGCCTCGGCGAGGACGGCGAGGACGATGGGGGCATGGTGACCGGAAAGAGCCATACGGAGATGACCGCACGACGACATCATGCGCGAAACGGGAAGAAGAAAAGTCGAAGAGAACGACAGCAAGAGGTACAGAGGCAAGCCGTTGCGGAGGAGGATGACAGCAGCGATCTAAGTGACGACAGCGACGATGATGACGGGGACAATGCCGGAAGGTAGGTGATCCAGTCTGTAAAACCGCGCTGCATTAGCTGACCGAAACCAGTGCTGTTGATCAGATCAAGTTCCACAAGATGCCCATTCGTCGAGACCGAGCTGATTCCTCTCCAATGCGCTCCGAAGACCAGCGGGAGAGACCAGAAGTTATGGTCACATCGCCATCAACCCAAACCGTTGCGAACCAGTACAATTCGATACCGCTGAGGCCTCGTCGAGACACTACCACTAGCAGCGATCTATCGACAGATAACGAAACCGATCACCGAGGCTACAAGAGCCAAGTTTCATTCTCCGGCAGTGACCATATTGTCGATCATCCTCGCAGGGGGCGGCGTGAACGAACTGGCAGTCGTGGTGCAGAGAGCCTGGCTCTTGGTGAACTTCACGAAGAAGATGAGGAAGATTCTGGCGCCGAGTCCGTGGTGTCTGCAATCTCGTCTGACTTTGACAACACTGCAGGATCTGGCTCTTTGCTTTTGGCAGGCGTTGCCGGAGGTTTGAACCTGTCCTCGCCCATGGTGATGATGAACAAATTACCTCCAGGGACGGGGCCACAGAACAGTCCAAACCGCAAAAGTCGCGCACCAGCACCTACATTACAAGATCTTCCTCCACCGCGACCTATTAGCATGATACAGCCAGTTAGTCTGTTGACCAGTCAACTGAAGGCACGGAAGCGCGCACCAAGCAACCCGGTGGATAAATTCGTGGTGCTCTCTGGGCGAGGCCAAGAGGATGCCTTGTACTTGAAGATCTACGCCCCATTCTCCAGTGACCCCGAAGACCCGCTGGATCTGCCGGTAACCCGCGAGTCCAAGCTTGCCGAGCAGCCTGCACCCGTCACTGTCGCCGAGACGATTGGTCTAGCTCTTTGGAAATACTCAGCTGATTCTCGTGGCCCAGCGCTAGGCCGTGAAAAGTTGACCGTCAATCGGTGGACTTTACGAATGGTTGATGATGGCGAAGTTGAATACGACTTCCCAGCACTTGGCCGAACCCTTCCTATGACGGACTTCACGTCAAACAACAACCAACCTCCCAAAGCCCGACAGCGAACACGAGGTAAACCATATGACGAATTTGCTTTGGTTGAAGCATCGAAGACGGAGTTTGAGGAGAACGAAAAGTTGTACCCACAGTTCAGTTCCAGCGTTGGATCAGAAGACACCGACCAACCTGCCAATCTGGCGGCTCCGAAGACTACCCAACAGCCTGCCTCACAGAGCAAGGCTCCTCAGACCACACCAGCTCGGGCAAATCCCATCCTGGGCCAGCCATTCTCCTCAGCACTCAACCACAGCACTCTCACACCCGCCGATCGACCTGCGGTTCCCACCTCGCATGCTACTCCTCGCTTAGGCGTTGCGAAAACCCTGAAGATTCGGTTCATTAACACAGAGGCTTCTGCGCACGTTATGACTATCAACACCTCTACCGATAGCTATATAGCCGAAATCCTGGACTCTGTGTGTAAGCGATGGGGTCAGGACAAGGGCAACTACCTGCTCAAGGTCATGGGGTCCAACACAATTGCGCCTCTCGATCGCACAGTGGAGGCATTGGGTAGCATCACGGAGCTTGATCTGGTTCGCCGCCGCTTTGGCGGTGGTCCCCTTGCTCTCGGAACGTCACCCGGTAGCTCATCACCGAACGCACCTCTCATGGTGGAAAGCACCGAGCCAGCAACCTCCAAGAAGGCCAAGAAGGAGGCCAAGAAGGGTGCACAACGTATGCTGCCTTCCGCCTCTCAGAAACAGGACCACCTGGGTGGATACTACCGCCGGTACCACGTGTTCCGCAAACAACCCATGTCTTTCACAGCCTCGAACCATCGGATCCTTACATTCGAAAACGACTACATGCACATTGTGCCTGGTGATACCGGCAAAACGGCTTCTGGCGGCAAGACCCGGTCAATTAGTTTCAGCGACGTGATCGGTTCCAAGGTCAGCCGGAGACACCCCAAGAGCTTCCGTGTGATGATTGTTCGAGGAAACGACGCCACCGAACAGAAGCGGTATGACTTTGAAGCACGCAGTACGGTCGAGGCAGACGAGATTGTCAGTGAGATCAAGAAGAACATGGCACATTATCGCATTTGATTCTTTCGGAATTACGTGCGTTTGGGAGGTTTGATAGGGAGATAGCAGGCGTCCATACCAATCCAATTAACTTCAGGGTTCGCGCACTATTTAACCTGTTCGACTTCAGTAGACTAAGGAGTCGTGAATGCACCATACAAAGGTGTCACTTTAGCCGGGTGGATTCGGAGCTTAGCTAGGAGATTTACCCTCAGAGCTCGCGTGTTAGTGCGAACTGTATAATACTGACCCACCGTTCATCTCACGCATGTCCGCAGATCAAGCTAGATATGAAGATCATGCAGATTTTATAAGATGAAACAAACAAAAGAACTCGAAGTTGTCGAGTATACTTCGTGTACGGAGTAACTTGTAGAGGATTATAGTATTTTGCATCCATGGGATCGGCCCCCTGACCCAAGGTTCAGATTCCTCAGATCGGCTGGAATGATCTTAGCGCCAAATGAGCTTGTGTTTGTTTTTCTTCTTCTTATTCTCTCCTCCTTCACACTCGTTCTAGAACAATGGCTATATTTGGAAGGCTGGGCTGATCATAGCTTCACCTTAGCTCCCCGCCATCACACTCCTTACTGCGACTCCGCTACTCCGCTATCCCGCCACCTCGAACTTTACTTCTTATACCCTCTTTTGTTCGGTTGAGTCGAATGCGCCCAATTGATCCATCTTCGGGGGGACCTTGAAACCATAGGTCATGGCTACCACCCCTCTCTCGAAAAGCAAGCTTGCTGGACCCAGCGCATCCTTGAAAATCACTCCTTCCAATTCTCCCATCCTCCGCCCGGGGACTCGATCTCCGAGCAAAACATCCCACCAGTCCTCTTTGTCTCTCCAAACCGTGATTGGCACAACCACAACAACTCCCAATGGGTTCTCCAGCCACGACCAAAGCCGAAGTTTCGCTTTGTGCGCGGGATCAGCCGCAGTGCTCGCTCAGCTCGATGACGATGACAACATAAGCCAACGCTTCTTCCGAGCCCGTCCCTCTGCAATCAGTCTCAATCCCTCGACTTCGTTCTACAACCAAAACTCGACGCCTCCCTCCACCCCGGACCCGAGATCACGTTCCCTATCACATATCCGGTCCAACCCACATCTGAATATTCCCAATGGCTCTCCATCCAGTGAGGCTGGCGAGGCTGGGAGCCCCCGTGGGTGGTCGTCGAGGGAAAGAATCAAAGCAGTTACAAGCGTTTCGATCAGTCCCAATGGGCGTTTCCTCGCAGTAGGAGAGACCGGGTACAACCCTCGAGTTTTGATATTCTCCACAGCAACAGATGCTTTACCGGACGTTCCTCTCTCTATACTGAACGACCACACATTTGGCGTTCGCAGCCTGGCATTCAGCCCCGACTCCCAATATCTGGCAACTCTGGGCAACCCGAATGACGGATTCCTCTTCATCTGGATGATCAACCTGAAGAATGGATCGGCCAAGCTACACTCCGCGAATAAGTGCACGTCGGTTATCAAGGATATGTGCTGGGTTGGACGAAGCTTGGTCACCACTGGCGTGCGCCACGTCAAGGTCTGGCGTCTTCCTACGATCACCCGGCCTGTCTCCCCCACCAAGACACGGCTGAACGTTGACGGTGCCCCCTCACCGAACCCAGCCCCCAAGGCGCTTTCCGGCAGGAATTGTCTCTTGGGCGCGCTGGGGGACAGCGTCTTTACCTGTGTAAGCAGTATCTCCGACCATGAGGCTGCTATTGGCACAGATTCAGGCGCAGTTTGTTTCCTTGATGACCGCGAGGGATCCCAGAAGATGGTCACCGTCAAGCAGGTGGGTTTCAGTATTACGTCCCTGGCCGTGGACTTCGATGATGAGTCCATCTGGCTAGGTGGGCGTGGAAGGCGAATGCAGAAGGTGACATTTGAATCTTTGCGCTCATCTGGCTCGTCGACGCCAATGTCACCCGTCCGTCTGAACAAGGGGATTTTGGATAAGAAAAGCACTGCGCCAGCTATTACTTGCATGGGCTCTCTCAACTCTCACCTGGTCACGGTGGAAGCCACACGAGAAATCCATATTTACCCGGTTCATGGCCTCCTTGAAGACGGCGAACAGGAAGAGGGCGAATCCTCGATGCTCGCGCATCGAGATCCCATCCTCGGAATTTTCCACATGAAACGCCCCAACGAATTCTCTGCAGACTTCTTTACGTGGTCGCGTGATGGCTCTGTTAATTTCTGGGACATTCACGGGAAGTGTCAAGGATCCAGAGTAATCGATCTGGATCAATTTTCTGGAAACGAAGATAATGCAGCGAATGAACTTAAGGTTCTGCGGACTACTGCAGATGCAGAGTGGTTTGTCTCAGGTGACAAATTTGGCTTATTGAGGTATGTGCATGTAAATCGCACCATTCATCCGACTCCCCTAACTTGCATACCGCAGATTGTTTTCAAACTCCAATTGGACCTGTACAAACAAAGTACGTGGACATGGTGGAGAAATTACAGACATTGCTATCCAAGCAACGGATGACTCCTGGCTAGTAGCAAGCTGTGGCCGAGATCGAATGGTGCAGCTATTCGAGAAACGCGAGAGTGAGCTTCAATTGATCCAAACCATGGACGATCATGTTGGGGCAGTTGGGCAGTTGATGTTTATCAACGACGGCGAAAAATTGCTTTCATGCTCTGCAGACCGCACTGTCATCATCAGAGATCGTTGCACGCGAGAGATTGATGGCGGAACAATTGTTGCCTACCTCTCCTCAAGAACCATTACTCAAAAGGCTTCTCCATTATCGATGACAATCTGCCCAGACGACTCGAACATCTTATATCTATCCACTATGGACCGCTGTGTTTCGAAGTTCGATATCCCATCGGGAAGGCATCTTCACTGTTTCAAGGCGTCTGATTCAGAGACCACCGATGCCGTCATTTTGGGCTCGTTAACAGTCGCACCTGAGATCCCTGGTCAAAGCCCGAAGGTTCTCATCGGTGTTTCGGGTACCGACAAATCCATTCGCGTATACGACCTAGAGCGCGACCAGCTTCTCACCGGTGAATTTGGACACACCGAAGGTGTTACCGACGCTCTATTGATAGAGGGGCGCGGTGACTCCGAGGAGGAGTCACAGCCTCAACGCACTCTGATAAGTACCGGCATGGACGGTATATTGATGATATGGAACCTCTCTGTCCAGCCGCAGATATCACCCGACCTTCTTCAAAATACACGCGATGACGACGAGGGTCCCACCAAGGAGATAACAGCCGCCAGCCGTCCTCTAAGAAAAGTTCTCTCACGCAGCGAGATGGCCGGCTTCCAACGTCCGGATAGTCCTAACCCCACAACCCCAACGCCTAACCGCGAGCATTCTCCAACCCTCCTTCGAAAAATGTCGAGATTGTCTCTCGCCCCATCGTCTCTGAAAAACCACGCCCTTTCGGAATCAACATCACCCCCGAGCCGCCTCTCTCCCACCCCAGGTGTCCTCCAAGAGCGAAACCGCCGCTCCCCATCCCCCGTTAGTCCAAAGACACGAACTCCCGCTCGAAAACCACACAGCACACGAACCAATCGTCGCACATCTATCGACTTCCGCAACCGCGCGAAAACAACACCCCGCAACGAATTCGGAAGTCTAGACATGTCCACTGAACAACTCTGCCGCACTCTTCGCGCTTACCGTAAAAAGGTCAACAGTTCAAACCGACGCATCCAGCCTTCCAAGGAACTCGAGCGTGAACTGAGACTCACGCTCGGTATCGTCAGCGGACATGAAAGTAGTGACGCAAGTGGTGAAACTGAAACTGATAGCAGTGGCAAGGATATTGAAAACGATCGAGGACCCAGTCGTTCGTCCTTGAAATCACCCTGTCTGCCCCGCCATATGCCTTCAACTCCATCTTTGCGCCCTAGAAGCGTGCGCCAAGTCTCACGCAGCCGATCGTGTGATGCAACTGGCGAAGAATAATTATGCATGTTCTTGCTGCCATACACTTGAGGATGGCTTTGCATTTCTGGTGTCTCTGATCTTGCATTAGCGATGCATTTTCTTTTATCGCTCTCTCTTGTCATCTTTCTTTGATCTATTGGCTGATTTTGCCTTTGCATTCTCTTGATTTTCTCTCTTTTCCCTCGCATATTTGCATATTTGCATATTTGCATATTTGCATATTTGCATCTTTGGATCATCCACTTTATTGGTTGGTGGATTGGGCGACCTACTTTCTTTTTATTTATCCCATAGCCTGGAGATAAGTTCCCTTCTGATGATACCCATATTTACCATTTTGTGACAGGCCATAGGCTATGTCACTACAATTTACATCTTTTGGTTCGGCTCTATATACACCAACGCCTCTAGATTCGTCAGAGCTCCACGGCATTCAATCTTAGAAACCTGGAAGCCAGCTGACATACTACTCTGGGCCTTCAAGTTGACATCAATTCGTCGTTTTCCATTCTCAAACTAGCTACTTTGTTAACCTGCAATCGGAAAATTCACTCCCCAGTCTCACTTGCTTCATCCCAACCTTCCTCGTACTCATACACCCCCAATCCTTCCTTTCCTCATACTCGTACACCCCCAATCCTTTCTTCCTTTCCATCTTGAAACACCTTAGGTCACATCCGACAAAAAATGAATTCTTTCCAGCTCCTTATAAACTCCCCATAAATTTCCAGTTTTGCAGTTTCAAACCCTTAGACCTCGACCGAGTTTGACAATTTCTCTTTCAAACGTTCTTGGAATTTCTTGACACGTTCCTCGCGACCCGGAATAATCTGAGCAATTTCGATAGCCTTGTGGGCCCAGTGGATGTTATCCTTATCTTCAGGACCGCTGTAGAGCTTCATGGCCGTATCAAAGGCAATGATAGCAACATGCTCCAATTCGCGGACTGGGAATGGGTTCTTTCCGCCCACTATGTAGAATCCCTTGCCCCACCGGATAGCGTCCATACTGGGGTCATCGTTCAAGTCATCCGGCTTTCTCGCCTCACGTTCAGCCATTTCGTAAATGTGCCCGAGCACCTTGTTGGCGAGAGCGAAATCAAGCATGTGCTCCTTCACCTCAGGTTTGATACTCGCGGGTACAATTGTTGTGCAAATCAGGAATAGACAGTAGAGGTATCGAGGAAGCTTCAGGAGCCACTTGATGCAATCAACTGATCTGCACTCAATGAGGGGGATTATGTCGAAAATGACGCGCTAGCTCAAGATCAGTTGTTGCTCACAAGTTACTGACAAGGTGCTTCCTGTGAGCTTACCTTCAGGAGCTTGATATGGGCCTGTGAATGAGTGCCTCGGCGGAAGAGCACATGAATCATCCGAGTGAAGAACCGGCTCGTAGGGAATCTGTGGTTATCTTCACAGAGTTCTACCACTTCATCCCAGAGACCAAGCTCGCAGGTGGCTTCGAAGTTGAGGAATCTGCCTATGTCAAATTGCTTTATTTCGTTCTGCTCCAACTCTTTGTGGAAATCCTCTGTTCCGTCTTCCCACCCGAACAACCCGGCCAGACTCTTGAAAGATCTGCGCAATTTCACGTAATGCGATGCCTGTCTACTGTTAGTAATGATTTGGTGAGGCAAGAGAGTAGACTTTGGTGGTGATCTATGAGAATCATAATGGTGATACTATACCTTTTCATCCTCATCAGTCGCCGTGCGAGCCGCAAGAGCGTAAGCAAGAATGCGAACATAGTTGATCAGAAAGAAATGAGCACGGGGTGCTTTGTTTCTACCTTCGATGCCTGCAGCTCGACGGAACATGATAGTGAACTGGTATGAAGTCAGAAACTGGGAAGGAAGGGATATAAACATTTAACAAACCTCGAAAGAGTACTTGAGAGCCTGTAGCGTAACTTCATGGGGGCCAAACTGGAGAGTCTTCAGGCCCACCCGATAACTTGCTTGGTAAAACCATTGCAGTTGAGGGATTGAGACTGAGCTAGATCCCTCCCCGAAAGGGCCAGGCGCCTTTGCAAAGTCCAGAGCTGTGAAAAGGGTCAGAAACAATTCTGAGAGCCGAGAAGGAATAGAATACGTACCATTTTTCAAGACTTCGTCAACGAAATGAAAGAACTGCACGGGACGTAGTGAACTCATCTCATTGAGAACGAGACTTATCAAGAACCTGTCTTATATTAGTCTTGCCTGTAGGGTATTCGGGTACACACTCACATATGACATTCAGCGGCGGAAAATCCTGGATGATAGATGTCATTGGATTGAGTACATGCCATCAACTGGATCGCGCAGCTCATAGCTTCTGCGTGCTTTTTCTGTCGCTGGGCTTCCACGGCGCATGCCAGGAGCGCTGTCTGCTTGTGCAAGACTGGTTTGTTAAGAAACCCGAGACGGAAGAAATCTTCGAGATAATTAGCAAGATTCGAGGTTTGGGAAGATTTTTCAGCATACTTGAGAGGTCATATCCTTGCAGCATAGCCAGCTTGTATTCGAAGTACATTTTCTTGCAGTCGACATTGCTCACCAGCAAACCCTGATCGATTAGTTCACGAGCGGAGTCCAGGTTCCCAAACTCCACATAGCATGCCAGCAACTTTCTAACACATGGTTAGATTGGGCTGAAGAATAAATGCCAAGGTGTAATCGACTTACTTCGAGATCTCATACTGAGTTTCTTTATCACAGTCACTGTAAATCTTGCGATCGCTGCATATGCGAAGCCACTCTACTGCAGAACGGCGGTCGCCCTTGGCAATCGCAAGGCTTGCTAGCTTCCAAAGACACTGTGAGTACTGTTAGTCTGATCTTATCGTCTTTGAAAGGTACATTTTTGCCCTACAGCAACAGCAGCCCGAGCAGTCTTTGGGCCGAATGATGGAAATCCACGGTCCTCCAGCTTGTGCATCACAATATTGGCAGGTTGAATATGCAATACGCTCACTGAAGAGCATCTTGTCATCTGCATCACATAGGCCAGGAAGCACTTCTCCGTCCATTCTCTCGGGAGCTCAACTCCGAGAAGAGCCTCGAGAGCCTCAAGTACACAAGATTGACTGAGTATGAATTAGTCACATTCCTTGTTAGATGAGCGATGAATGAGCTTGTACCTTCTTTGGTTCATGAAGTGGACAAACTGGAAAATCCTAATTTTATAATTAGACGTTGTAAGGATAAAGCGACTTGGGGCACCCACAGCTCCATGTTGACATTCGTCATGGGAGTTTGAGCAACAACCGTCTTGAAGGCTAGAAATGGCAGTCAGAAAGATATCATGTTGACAGAAATAATGTTGGCTCACTTGAAACAAGCTCCTTGATACTTGGCAGGGTGCGTCTGGCAATGGGTTCGAGCAGCATCACTGCAGGGTGTGTGGGATACATCTAAAAAGAAATTGGAGTCAATTCTTGTTGATTTTATCCTCTCGGGAAGAGACAAACCTGTTGCATATTGGCCAACTCTGTGCAAAGAATCTGCTCAGAGTCCGTAGTCATCAATGGCAAGCATGCAACGGCTGCCATGAATCAGCTGAGATATTCAAGTTCGTCTGTCAGTGTCACATCTTACCAAGAGAGTGTCTGATTGTCAAATCCCAATCCTTAAATCCCAAGAAACTATGTCCAGTGGCTTCATACAAGTTGTGCAATGTTTGATGTGATTTCTGTAGCCATTTGATCGCAACTGGCGGATTTGTCACGAGAGCAGACTCTCCAGCAAGGAATGTTGATTCAAGAACAAACTCGCAGTCCCCCATCAGAAATGGGCTAGGGACCTTGTTCCAAAGGAGCTCTGCAAGCTCCCATTGTTGACACTCCACAGCCTGTGGACAAGTCAGTTCTAAAATGTATACCGTAAAGGATGGGGCCGTACCAAGCGAATCCGGAGTAACCAGTATTTGGTCGTGAGGGTGTAGTTCAGAGTAAGATCCAACCCGAGGTGAGAGGGTTGGACAGCGTGAAGTCGGTCCCCAGATACACCCAGGATCTTGTAGGCGGCATCGAGCTGTTTAGCCACTGTATATGCATTAGAGACATTGAGGTCATAGGTAGGGCGTATTATGCCGGTATGTCACTTACCAATGCAAGTCTGCGCGGCAGTGAGAGAAGCACCCAGAGACCTGAGCAAGCCAAACATAGTAGGAGGCACAGCCAGATTCAAGATCACGAATGCGACATTCCGACTTTTTGCGAGGGCTTGTATGTCATCGGGCTTGTCACGTACAGCTAACATCTGAGTGCAGGTATTCCAGAGCGAAGTGCCAATGGCATCCAGTCTTTTCGGATCCATACCATCTCGCACCACGGTAGTCAGTGGATCCAGCATGAGATGATGATCAAGCTGTTGAACGACATCGTGAGGTAAAACGGGCTGCCTCAGAGTAGACGTGGAGATAGTTGTTTGCAAAAGGCAAGCAAAGTCTATCGCGGTTAGTATATTTCCTAATTGGGAAGACCGTGCTAGATCGATCAACACATGCGTACCGGCTATGAAACTGCAATCCTGGTACGGAGATGAGGCCATGATGCATTTGATAGTTCTGATGATGGGTTCGATAGGACAGAGAAGGGTGAAAGAATGGAAAGGGAAGGAAGGAAGAGAGCGAGCGTGGGAGAGAGGAAAAGAGAGACAGCGTGCGTGACATCTCATCCGCGGGGTGCCAACGACATAAGCAAAGTACCATAGATCTGCCTCTTTTTCAAGATTTCACTAAATCACTGAAAACAAACAAACATTTTTCCATATACCTCCATGTCTTCTCACACCCTTCCATGGTTTGAACATTTGTATGAGGTCTTCCTTGGAAGGGAAGATCTTAGGGCTATTAATTCTTTGTTCACAGCACTTGAGAGTTGACCGTCAAATTGTATAAGCACAAAACAAATCAGTTGATTTAAGATGTGGACCAACATGCGGTCGTACCTCTCAGCTGGAAGGTCGTTTATGATCAAATGCCTTCGGTTGTTATGTCACATATAATGATCAGATCCGTCTGTGCTAACACTCAAATAGTCGCTTCCTCTTCAAGAATACTACGCCTCTAGCACCAAGGAGAACAACATTTTGATTCCGCTGTTGGACTTTACGTTCGAATCCTTACAGAAGTCACACGGAAAGCTGACTGACGCATCCAAATTTGACATCCGATCATTTAAGCCAGATCAGTCCGAGAGTGCCGAAAAGGAAACTCAATGGCTTCTGATTCATCTGTACTACTTGTGCCTGAGATATTCAGCCAACATGACGTTTTTTCTCTTAAAGCCGTTCATACTCTACATTTGAAATGGTCTAAAATATCTGAATCGCGCACTGTACATTTTGTGGCAAAAAAGCCCTGGGGAATCAACCAAAGTAAAACTAAAAGCAAAAACATCATGGATCAGGAGCTGACACTCTATCTTCCAGGCTCTTATTTTTCGATAGGCAAGAAGTTACCGACGATAAGCGATGGTCTATGATCCCAGAACTGTCAGCCTGCAAATCAAAACCATCTGTGCCATGGGTAGAGACTTACATGTTGTGATTATCCCTTCTAATTGTGAAAGAGAAACAACAGGTAATCCCATCGCTAGTTGAATTGGGATTGGGACTCTTCAAAGTACAGCTAGTGAGCATTGCCTTTTGGGTGTTGTCAAAGGCAATAGCGCCAAACTTCTCCCAATAGCTCACTAGCTGATCTTCGACGATGATCTCGTGGATGGCAAGCTTGCCCTACATGAAACAGTTAGCTGTGTTATCATAACCGACAAGCGAAACCTTACATCTCGGAGACCCTCTACTGGAACATCAATGAGCTGTGCCATCTCATTGTTGCCTCGGAAGATCTCGCCCGTTCGACGCCAACAACAGGCGGGAATGGCCATACTGGCGAAGACACGATCGTACTCCATAAGACTGCGCTCAAACCACATCTCCACCAGGATAAGCTCGATGTCAGTAAGGCTCTGCATGCGTTCTCGGAACTTGGGCCGGAACTTGTCGAGTTGCCGGAGAATCTTTTGCCGGGATATTTGCTGCATGTTCTTTTCCATGTACTGATTCAACCTTGCATATCCCTTGACGTAGTTGAAAGGTTTCAATAGCCCAGCGTCGTATTTTGCTTTGAGGAGCTTGTTCATCCGTTCTTCCGGGGGGTCAGTTCCTGCCGGATCGGCGGCAGTCATGTAATAGGTTTCGCGGGCTTTATCATTGCCCACAGCTGGTGGTTGTTGCATTGAAACACCAGGTGGCGCTTGGCTTTGAGCCGGTGGTGGAAGCTGTGCGGGCGGGGGCAAGCCATTGGACATACCCATGCCGTTCATCGAGTTGATCAATGATGGGTCGGAGTACACGCCCTGCATGTCCTGGTTTGGGTACATCGCCCCATCGTCCAACAAACTATTGCTCAGGAAGTCACCAAGCAAATTGTACTCGTTGGTAACCTCATGTGCATTGAACATGTACGATGGGTGGAGAGAATGCATATCTTGGAATTGGTTCTGACCACCTACCCAATTGTTGTACTCTAGAACTGGCATATTGTGTCAGTTTACCCCAAATGTGACAAGTAAGTGAAGTCGTCACTCTAAACTTACGGTTATTGCCCTCCAGATTTTGACCAGACGCGGTGAGATTTGCAGGGGGCACACTTCCCGAGTTCACAGCCGAGGGTGCGATTCCGATGGTATTGTCAGGGAATTGTTGCTGGCCAGCAGCATCGACGTCAACACTCCTGGGCATGCCTTGAACGTTGCCCAGTTCATTGTTCGACGAGCCTTCTTCGTCTGCAGCCGAATTGTCGTGTTCGCCACGTCCACGCTTCGCAGCTTCTCGAGGTTCATCATGGCACAAGTGTCCGATGTTGCGTTTTATACACCGAGTGCAGGGTCGTTCCTTCATGAAATTAGAGTCAGCTGATGTGAACAATTTTCATAACTTCACGACCGAGATTTCAAATATGAAGGGTCGCGAAGAGGAAGGGGGTAGGTAGAGGCGTCGTACCGAGTCGCAAGTCATATGCTGTCCCACGCGAGGCGATCTCGTTAGCAAAGCTTCTTGAATTCGACAAATGCGCCGCCACCGGAGCCGATCACCAAGCAACGAGCTGGCGCGCGTGATCCTCCAAACTTGAACTTACCGAACGGCGACAATAGACACATGCTAAAAATGCAGAAACCGCTCGTTAGCAAAGAAGTTCGTATCGGAATGCGCAACAGAGTCGGCCGCGCCCAGATCCCTGTCGCATGTTGCGCAACGGCACCTTACCGTGATTCACCTTGCGGCGCTTTTTGGGACTGGAGTGACTCCCCGAGCCGGTCGTTTCGGCCTTGGCCGCAGATATTTGTGAGTCCTTGACGCTGGTATCCTTCCCTGCATCAGCCCTCGCCTTCGCATTGGAGGCTGCGCCTAGCGCATTCTTGTCGGTCATGGCGCAAGAGTTCAGAGAAAACCACCAGGGCCGGAGTGAAATGGCTGCCTGCAGTCCAGTGGTTTGGAGATGGGGAACGTCAAAAAGTTCTTGGATGGAGAAAGCGGAGCCACACCCCTCCGAACTGCTCCGCATTTCGTTCTCCCGCCACCTTTGGGGGCGAGACCTCGGTTGGGGGCTTACATTACTTTTTTCTAGTCTTACATTGGCCAAATAAAAAATATAAAAATGTAAAGCAGTAGCTCATTTGATTATGTGGGCTCGCATAGAGTTCCTGTCCATGAGGGGTTCCTCCTGTATGCCAATGCAGGGGCATACACCATCTGTGCTGGATCAGGGAATGTGATGCAAGTCTCATGCACATCGGGTCTAATATGCGGACTTCAAACCAAGGATGATCCGCTAGACAACCCGAGGCTCCGCTGCACAGAGAAAGCCTGATGGGGGGACCATGACAAGAGATGTGGAACGCTTGCATATTTCGCTATAGCTGGTCGCATTGGAATCCGAGCTCGCGACAAGGATTGTCTCGTCCTGGATCCTCGGGGTCGGCACTGGTGGAGATTCTTTAGTCTCAGAAATCGCCCATAGCTGACCCGAGGTTTACATTTGTTAATAAGCATCGAGTGCCATGACATGGGAGTTTGTTGCAGGGTTGGATGGTAACCGATGGGGATCAGTCGTTCGGCATCGAAAACAAATCCAGGGCGGCCTGTGAACGAGTGATAGCATCGCTGAGGTCGGCAAAAGGTGCGGTGTTGTTCTGCATAGATTGCAAATGCCCATTGAGCTGTTTCATCAGCCCGCGCACCTCGGGATCATCATCCAACTAGTCGATATGGTTAGAGAATATAGTAAACAGCCGAGCCAGAGCACCTACCTCGTCCAATGTCGATTGGTTTTCCTTCGTGCCTAGAAGCATAAATTCAGACGATGCACCAGCCTCCGTGGGAGGAATTGCATCAAGCTGCCGAAGCACCGGGTGTTCCTTGAGGCAACATTAGCGCCGATTGCAAGTTGGTGAGTCCAACACGTACGTTCTTGGTTTGCCTCTTTCTCTCGGACTCAGCACGCTTAGCATTCTTGTTCATTTCCTGGAGAGATTTTGTTTCACTGGCAAGCAGTGCTTCTTCTTTGGCAATCTCCGCTTTCAGCAAATCGACACTGTCGTTCATCGTAGCCAGGTTGGCTTCAAGCAAACGCTATAGAGATATCAGCATCTGCCTATTTCATCATTTGGCACCGGGCACATACATGTTCATTCAGGGCAGATTCGTAGTCGAAATTGGAGTCTTTCGTAACAGGAGGGAAGGGCATCCGCGGGAGGCGTTTGTTTAGACTAAACACAACGGTCAGTGATTAGCTTCGATCTCTTGGGCGATCATTTGTGCCGACCAGAGCGCATACTTACTTTCGTACCACCGCTTGCACAGCACCCTGCGCCTCGATGCGCTTTCGTTCATTCTGGTTTCGCATGATCACGGGGCGCTCGAGCGAATGAAACATGTCGCGGACCTTCTCCTGGACGGGCTCGGGCAGCGGTGCCCATTTTGACTTGATGGTCTTCTCTGGCACGCGACGGACCTGAGGTTTGAGGTAGGCATAGCTCTCTGGAGCATCGTCGTGCTTTCGCTTTGGCATGGCGTGGGGTGGATGTACTTGGATTTAAGGTTGGAGGCGCGTCTCTTTCACATGGCAAAAACAGAGCGGTGGAGATAGCACATTCCCCCATGTCTTGGAAGTCTTGGCCATTACATCTGTTACGAGTTCATACGCACGTACTGAGATCAAATGTGGGCTTTATTATTGGCTCGTTACAAGATCCAAGCACTCTCACTAAGGATTACGCTTGGAGATCATGTCCGTGTGGGGTCAACGTCTTTGTCTCATCTACTAGAATTGTCTCGCACCGTGATTCCAAACTTTGGAGCCAAATCAGTGTAAAAAACCCCAAACTAAATTCTGCCAGTAAATGCCTTTTGGATTATGCAATAGGGTATCGATATGTGCCGAGGACCAGCCAGAAGGTGACTTAGTATCACCACGGCGAGTAAAGGAATACAGACAAGAAGGGCGCCCCAAACAATGGGCATGGAAATACATCATGGCGTCAGAGGCATGCAAGAATAGAACACTAGATGGTTCTGTATATGAAGAGGACCAACTCGCTGGAACGCTTGCATTGCCCACAAAGAATCGAGGCAGGGACATCCGTGAGATCATAAATTAAGGTAGTGAGCGTGACAGAGAGGCAAGGTTATCATCGCGGCATGACCAAGCCGTTGATACTTTTCAGGTCATGCAGTTGCCTTTGGAGTATCTCATTGCCCCGAAGAAGGTCTTCAAGCCAATCGGCGGCCCCGGTGAGCATGGCACTCTTGCTGAACCCACCACCTCTAAGTCCAGGGACTAGGATACACAAATCTTCAAAGCCTTGACGGATCAGATTTCGGCGCTTCTGCTCAGAAAGAATGTGGTTTGTCCGTTTTTGCTCTTCGGTGAGATTCTCGCGTGCGGTCTTAGACCCTGGCAGCAGCCGGGGTTTTCTAGACAAATCTGTGGACACACGTCGGACTTTGCTGATCGAGCCTCTCGATTTTCTTGATTGTGGTCTACCGTCTTCTTCGTCGGAATAGTCTTCCTCCTCCTTCACGACTCTGGATCGTTTTCGCGGTTGTGCGACCAGCTCGTCTGGCGCAGGGCCCCCTCGGAAGGAAGGTCGGCGAGTAGGGTTCCCAACCATCCGATCAGGGCTAGGCGGTCGCGTGTTATTTGCGCTGTTTTGTGTTTCAAAACACCCGAGATGATCGAGTAAATCATTGGTCCGTTGCTCCTCGTCGGGCTGATCAGGTGGGCGAAGATAGCCTTGGTCCATGAAGCTGGCATCTGACCCCCAGCGCAGACTCCGGACCTTGCGTGATGGATGTTGATCTGCGGGAATGGGATCGCGGACGTCAAAGAACATCTCTGAGGTGTGATATCCAGTCGGCACGTCGGATCGAGACCCAGGTGGGACTGGTCCGGGGATTCCGGTGTGGGAGTGATTTCGAGGTTGAGCTCCATTGTGAGGGAGAGCGTGGCCACCGAAGGCTTGTTGTGACAATGTGGACCCCAATTCTGATCCGCTGAGATCACTCTGGTAGAGCATAGATGCTGCGGCAAAAATATCCGAACCTGCGGGGTGTCCTGCCATCAGCCCTCCTCCGGTTTTGCCTAGTCCATGTTGCTGAAATGTTGGTTGTGATAAAGAAGTAGTCGAGCCCTCAAAGTTGGGCGGCAGCTCAGCTGACCATTCAAAGTTGGGAACTCCGGCCTTATGTTCCTGGCGCATCCAGAAGTCGTTCGTGAATTGATTTGCGTTCATAGTAGTGAAGAAGTTATCGAGCATATTGGATTCATTATCGTCAAGAAGAGATGGTCCTGGGGGGAGAGCAGGTGCCTGCTCAAAGGGGGTATCCATGGGAGAGAGAAAAGAGTCTGTATTCGATGTGAGAAGGGTGTCTAGGGAGAGTTGAGACGAAAGAGAACTTACAACCGAACGGGGCAGACGGAGAAGATGGGCGTCCAGGCTGAACCTCGGTCCCATGTCCATTCATGGTGGGTACTAGCTTAATATCAATGGTTTGTATGCGGGAGTCCCGGTCAACGGGAAGGTGCTACTCTGGCGTCAAGAGTAGCGTAGACCGAGATTGAACTGTCATGCCTCGGACACTCCGTACAGAATAATCGTCTGCGATAGAGTTGATAAAGAAGGTTCGACTCCACCGACGAGGGACGCGGGGAGGGTAGATCAAGGCCACAGGAATCTGATCTGATAATGCGGCTCAGGATGTAGGTACTCGCGCAGTGGGACAGGAACAACCAAAGGCAGTGAAGCAGTAAGGAAGCGAAAGGCAGAGAGGAGAGAGGTCCAGAGTAAAGAGATATCTAGAAGAAGGTCATCTCATCAAATGGACCAGGGCTCTTCGGTCGTCGAGGCGCATCACATGCAAATTTGCGCGTGACGTAACGGTACCAAAATTACGGAAATTACAACCACTCCGCTGTGGCTTGCTGGGTATTTAGCGTGTTCCTGGGGAGAGCTATTGGACCTCCGGGGAACATCCCCGAGGCCCTGCCACGAGACCACATCACAGGTACCTTGCAGGTATCCTCCAGGTACATTTTCCCACATCTTTCTTGCATGTACATTCTCTACATTGTACACATCCTGCTTCTTTTACCTTTGACCCTCTTCACGAAAGCATTGGCCTCAAGCCCGTTTTGCTCATATTTGGGTCAGTGCGGTTCATCTTTTCGGGCGTCTTTCCTGGGATCGCTCATTGGGCTCTTAATTAAATCACCCGCGGGCCTACCTTAGACAGGCCCCGCTCTACCGACTATCATCCTCCGAACCCCCTTCGGATGATCGTCTCTCTTCACTATCGGCCCCTGATTTCGAATATCCGCGGGGTTTCTGAAATCTGAAACTACCCAGGGACCGAGGTCCATCCACAATCTCTTACATCTCAGACCGTTGCACAGGATCCACGGCTGATCATCCCCCCCCCCCAAAATAAAACGATCGTGCAGGTGTCAATCTCCCTGGAAAATACTACCCAATTTTCGGGAGGTGCAATTCTAGGTCACGGGCTTTGTCAGTTGGACTTTCGGTCGAATTGCCTTCATTGGTGGGGATTTTCTGTGAATCCCAGCAGAGTTCAACAGAGTTCGACTGATGAGTTCGGGGGAAATTTGTGATGTTGACACTTCCCGACGGATCATGACATGAAAGTTTCCGGCAACATGGAACCCGCACTCCGGAGACGCCATGGAAGGGACAACGTCCGGATAATCAAGCCGTAAGTGCGATCTGGTACCCTTGTGGCTTGGTGAAACTGTGTGATCTAAGCCCTTGCTCATTGTGACTGTAGCCTCCTTCGTGCCTATGCACTCGGGTACCTTTCTTCTGTCACCCCCAAATTGGCGTCTTATGTGCGTCGACTACGTACCAAGGACTGGACGACGCAGCAAAAACTACAAGAGGTACGTAGTCCAGCCGCATCCTACACCTGAGAATGATCAATTCATGGGTCTCCGTCCTTCAGTGCTATGGCTAACCTAAGCCCGATCGAATAGCTTGCCAAAGTATTGGCTGGGCCTCTACGTGCTAACAGTTTTCCAACATCTTGTGCCGCTTTAGTCGGCGGCTCAACCCTACTGCCAATTGGATTGTATCGTCTTTGTGCGTTGATCTCAGTCATTCTCTCAAAAGACGAGTTTCGGATTTCACAGGGGCTCGACCGCTCAATTCGATTCGTCATCACTTTCTTATCAGGATGGTTCAGTTTCCAGCTTCTCAACAGAAACCGCATCTGTCGGTCAATCGAAGGTGCCGAAGGTGTCGAAGCCACCCGGGACTTTGCAGAGCAGGGAAAAGATCCTGGCGGGGTACTGATCAATCCACTGGAACACCGACGTCCTGAACTAGCAGGAAGGACGATGGACTTGACCATTTACATGGTCACAAGGGCGGTAGATGTGGTCGCGTGTGTCGCCTGGAACCGCTGGTCCCGTCGTCGTCGAGCCCAGAACCGCTGGACCACCGCCGAAGCCCTCGTACCTGGCGTAGCAGATGCGAGCGTGTTTGCTCTGAGTTCTGCTATAGTCATGTGGGCTTGGTTCTATCTCCCGGAACGACTTCCTAAAGCATACGAGAAATGGATTGGACAAGCCGCACAGGTCGACTCACGCCTCATTGAAGCCTTGCGCCGTGTGCGACGGGGTATCTTTGTATACGGCAAAGATACAGGCCAGGCATCTCTTCTTCAGTCAATGTGCAAAGATTACAACTGGCCAATTGAGTGGGGAGACCCAGCAAAGATGCGCCGGATCCCCTGTGAAATGGTACACATGGGCTGTGGGCCTAATTGTGAGAAACATGCATTGTATCGATTTGCCAAAACCTTTAAATTCGCCTGTGCGACCTACATACCCCTACAGATAATTTTCCGTCTACGGGGAATGAAGTCCGCCACAGCCCTCCGCCGGGCTCTTGCAGATGCGGCGCGGTCATCAGCCTTCCTCTCATCATTCGTCAGTCTCTTCTACTACGGTGTGTGCCTTGCTCGAACTCGAGTCGGCCCCAGGATCTTCGATCCGAAGACGGTTACTCCGGCAATGTGGGACTCGGGACTATGCGTCGGCATGGGTTGTTTCATGTGTGGCTGGAGTGTATTGGCCGAAAAGGCGCGGAAAAGGCAGGAATTGGCGCTATTTGTGGCACCCCGGGCTGCCGCCACGGTTTTGCCACGGTTGTATGATAAAAAGGTATGCATCGGACCCTCGCATCCTCTGGCCACAACAGGGTTACACCCACATCTTATCCTCCCTTTCTCGACGTCCCAAAAATGGCCTGTGACGAGTTTCAGAACCACAACCAAGTGCTGACTTGTTAACTTTTCTTCCAGTATCAAAACCGCGAACGAATTGCATTTGCTCTTAGTGCTGCTATCCTGATCACCTGCCTTCGCGAGCGACCCAGCATGGTACGAGGAGTCTTTGGTCGCATCACATCGAGTGTGTTGAGTTAGACTTTGGATCGAGCCGTCAGGACTTTTGAACAAGCCAGCGGTTGTATTTCTGTTCTCTTCTTTTTTCGGTTATTTTAGACTTCGGGACGCCTTTATGGATGCTACCATACTTTTTAACTTAATTAACTTTGCATTATGGCTAGGTATCCAGCCATTTACCTCGATTGAGTCAATGGTCCGACGACCTATGTGGACCCAGTACAACGTAGGACCTCAGGAGCACTCCATCAGTATGTCGATTGTGTGTATCATGGATATTGCCTTCTCATTGGCCATGATGAAGGTGTTCCGTCTTCATATATACCACTCAAAGTCACTACACTGTCTGGTTTGCTAAAGACTAGGTAAAGTGAAAAATAGAATGGATTCAGCCTCAAAAATACGTCAAACCCAACGGCTGGTCGTTTCGAGGAACGTGACCCGAAGCTTCTTATCGATAAGAAACATCACGTGTCGCGGATCTTCCTCTCAAGACTCAACATCCGATGTCATTGAAAGCATATAACCATGTTTTCACGAGTATTTCCCTCATTGGGGCTATGTGCACCAAAAGGGGCCATTCCACAGCAAGCCAGATATTTCCGCAAGAGTGTATTCCAGGCCGAGCGGAGGTATTTCTCGAGAAACTTCCTGAAGCAGGAACAGAGCCGGTCATCTGCGGCACCATTCAGAACCCCAGCATCTAAGAAGCGCAATACTTCTACTGCGTGAGTCGCCAATCAGTATAATGGTGGCTTCACTTACTCATGGCATCTATCCATCAGTCTCTACACCGTCAGTCTCATTCTCGGAACAACTGCTCTCGCATATGGATCCGTTCCGCTTTACAAAATGGTACGCCAATTCCTCTCGATCGCAAGCCTTCGGTGTGTCCACAAGCTTATCACTCTCATCCACAGATCTGTGCGCAGACTGGCTGGGGTGGCCAGCCCATCCTCACCCACCGCGGAGGAGACGGAGATACTGCCTCGCGCGTGACACCAGTTGCGGACTCCCGTCGCCTTCGCATTACGTTCAATGGATCCGTATCCGACGTAATGCCCTGGAAGTTCACACCTCAGCAGCGCGAGGTCCGGGTGCTCCCTGGCGAGACCGCTTTGGCGTTCTACACAGCAACGAATAAGGGCCCGAGCGACATCATTGGAGTCGCAACATACAGTGTCACACCTGGTCAGGTTGCGCCGTACTTCAGCAAAATCCAATGCTTCTGTTTTGAGGAGCAGAAGCTCAATGCTGGAGAGTCAGTGGATATGCCTGTGTTCTTCTTCATTGATCCCGACTTTGCTACCGACCCTAACATGCAGGGAATTGATACCATCACCCTTTCATATACCTTCTTCAGTAAGCTTTGACTCCTCTCGAATCCGATTTATCCTAGTGCCTTGCTGACCCCTCGCAGAAGCAAAATACGATGACAATGGCGTTTTGAAACCCATTGCTTCGTAAAAAGCTCCTCACGGGCGTTGTGGAATGCCACGCTCTGTCATGTTTCAAATGGTGCATAGAATCGCATTTGAATCGTGTACAATAAAGGCCGGTGCTCAGGTGGTTCTGGGTCCGAGTCTGTTGCATCTATCTCATCTCATAGCAAAATTCACATGTACTATAGACATTACACTTTTAAAGCTGTACAATGCCTCTGAAAAGTCTGCTATATCCATATAGTGTCATATTCTTGTATGAGACCGTGTAAATCAGCGCAAACAAATTCAATTTTATAATGTGTGTAGGTCCATGTAGATATAGACCTGCGCCGCACCTATAGTGAAGGTGCACGGACCAAGCATTAATTGTCTGCCGGGACGCGTTCACGCGTTGCCTTCTCCAGCCCGCACAACTTAACCTCCACCTCAAACATATCTTGATCCCTCTATACACAATATTGAGAATACAAAATGGCTCTTCTTGTTGATAAGCTGCGACCGAGAACCCTTGATGCTCTCTCATACCATCCTGAGCTCTCCGATCGCCTGCGCTCATTGGTAAGAAGTCCCATCTTGTGAGGTTGACAGCTCTGACCAGACACTTCTCACAGGCGCAAAGCGGAGATTTCCCCCATCTACTAGTCTATGGACCCTCGGGAGCCGGAAAGAAAACACGTATTATCGCAACACTGAAGGAGCTCTATGGTCCCGGTGTTGAGAAGATCAAGATCGACGCCAGAGTCTTCCAAACGACAAGCAATCGAAAGCTAGAATTCAACATCGTCTCTTCAGTCTACCATATGGAGATTACACCAGCAGATGTCGGAAATTATGACCGGGTCGTTGTTCAAGAATTGCTCAAAGAGGTTGCACAGACACAGCAGGTGGATCTCGGCGCGAAGCAGCGTTTCAAGGTCGTCGTTATCAACGAGGCTGACCACTTGACGCGCGATGCCCAAGCTGCTCTCAGACGTACAATGGAAAAATACAGTCCTAACCTGCGATTGATCCTTTTGGCCAACAGCACCTCCAACATCATTGCACCCATCCGTTCTCGATGCCTGCTGGTCAGGGTTGCGGCGCCTACCGAGAGTGACATTTGCTCCGCGCTCCAGGCGGCTGGAAAAAGAGAGGGCTGGACAGAGTCTGAAATGTTGAACCAGAGAATTGCGAAGGAGAGCGGGCGGAATCTGCGTCGTGCGCTCCTCATGTTCGAATCCATTTATGCCCAAAAGTGAGTCTATGCTGCTTTTTCAATATTGTGTGGAGACTTACACTCTTGGGAATATAGTGAGAAGGTCACGGACAAGACTCCAATCCCTCCCCCAGATTGGGAGGCCCTTGTGACTTTGACAGCAGATGAGATCTTGGCCGAACGCTCGCCAGCTCGTCTGTTGCAGGTTCGCGCTCGTCTTTATGATCTTTTGACTCATTGCATTCCGCCAACTACTGTTCTGAAGGTGTGTTTGCTATATCTCGAGTTGTATGCAGGAGACTGACTGTTCAATCTAGACTTTAACCTTCAAGCTTGTTGCGCGAGTTGACGATGCGTTGAAGGCTGACGTGATCAAGTGGTCCGCCTTTTATGAGCATCGTATCAAGTTAGGAAGCGTAAGTGCATCGCATACCTATCTCTAAGTGATGGAATGGGGCTAATATACATGCTACAACAGAAAGTGATCTTCCACCTCGAAGCCTTTGTGGCCAAGTTCATGCGCATTTACGAAAGGTATGGCCCCGTCAAATGATCGTTCATCCGTCTCCTACTAACATATTCAGCTACCTCATGGGCATGGACTTCTAAAATATCAGAACCAATCGATGAATGACGATTTTGTACCATAGATGGCTTTCGGCGAGCAAGCAATACAACTATGGCCTCGGCCATTGTAAGTATCGGCTTGCTCAAAGCCTTCCTATCATCCGCTTCTTTTTCTATCTTCTCGGGCGCATTGAGATATTGCTCAGGGTGGCGTTTTATCTATCATTTGGTGCTAGAGATATTTGCATGAATCACTCAGCCTGACCCCCGGGGTCGCTTTCAAACCCCTCGCTTTCTATTAGTTCTTTTGCATAACAGTCGAAAGATTATGAGTTAAACCTCGGGAAAGCCGATATCAAACCTGTATGTACTTGTAGATCAGAGGAGAACCTTGTCTAGCTGATATACGTCATACATGTCATCAATTCCGGGCACATGTGCACCTGGGCACGCTCGAATACGTCCCGTTCATCCTGTTCACTACGATACGACACTCATCGCCAATTGTTTTACAATACTTGTTATACTAAAGCAGGAAGATACTTGGTGCCTAAATTACCGCAATGTCAGACCCAAGACTCGTTGATACGGAACCCGGCGGCGAAAGCACTCAGTACTGCCACCAGCATTATATCACTGGCTTCTTGCTGACATTCTTTGTAGATATGAGTCAATCCGCCTTTACACCAAAAGTCCCTCTAAGCAGACCGGGCAGCTGGGTGGTAAGCAGCCTCTCCTGCAGGTGCCGGATGTTTCGAGAGGTAGATTAAGATAGCTGACCTCGCCCGAAGGAAACGAGCCACACACTAAAAGCGAGGCAAGCGCTAGCCTAGGAACAGACACCCCATCATCTCAAGAGGCCGAATATGCACAAGCACAGAGCCTCGGCTTAGGAGCGCAGTCCGGTAAAGGTAAATCCTGAATATATTTCCTTGTCTAAACTCCAAGTACCGAAACAAGGTATCCATCGGAGAAACCCATACCTCGATGGTTCTAAAGAGACGCAAACAGCTGATGATAATGTACAGATAAAATACTTGACGACGATGCAGCAGCCAAGGCCCGCAGACAACAGGGGTATGGACCTGGGTCTGGTGTTGGAGGCTGATCGACCGAGAGCAAGAGACATGACCGGAAAACAAATGCGGGCGGTATCATGCAAAAATGACAATTTATTGGGTAGGGTCGGAGCTGGAGGAGGCGCTCTTCGGGGGAGAAGCGAGATCTTCGGTGCCGAGGGGTGGGTTTCTGCGCGCGCGCTTGAGGCTTTCGAGAGTAACTCCGTTTCCAAGCTTTGTAATTCCAACGACAGGAGGGTCATCCTTGTTCACGAATTCCCAGAGACCTAATTCGAAATAATGAGCATTCGTACGCATTGAGCAATTAGAGAGAAGACCTAACGTACCTGGCAACTTGTGACCCGCCAATCTGAAAGCCTCACGGGCAATCTTCTCGTGCACATCTCCCTTCAATTCAAAAACGACTCGGCTCACGGGCAGTCGGACAGTCCAGTAATCGAACTTACCCTTACCCTTACCCATACGCTGCTCGTTACCCTTGGTGTAGACACCAACGTTCGCGCTAACGCGCTTGTACAGCTTGTAGTTCATTCCTCGTAGTCGTCGCTTGATGGTCTCTTCGGCGATCTTCAACGCAGATGCGGGCATTCGGCGGTCGTGGTCTTTCATCCGCAGACCGAAGTCTCCCCACACGACTGTTGTTCCTCGGGTGGATCCGCCAGTGGCGACGTGAGGGCGACCCTTGGGGGACTTGGACTTTTCTTGGAATTTCGGCCGCAGCCAGTCGAGGGAGGGTGAGGTTGTGGAGAAGCATCGCGATAGAGAAAAGGTTGCCAAGGGTCCTGACACTGCATTTCATTGTTAGTACCCGGAGGCGATCATTTGGGAAGCTGGTGTGTCTTACGAGTCGGCCGCGCGCAGGCGGACAGTGGCCCAGCAAACATCTTGATTCGTGGACCCATTGTGAGGTGGACGACGACGTTATATCTCGATGTTGCGGAACCTGCAGTTACTCCGGCTCTTTTCCACAGATTGACGCTAGCCCGAGATGGCTAGCCCACCACGTGATCTCAGGCCACATATTGATGCCTGAGGCTCTTCGACCCAGCATCAACAGTTCTTGTCTTGGAACGTATCGACCCTGTTTTACTTCTGTATTTGAGTCTAAAGGCCACTTGGGCTATAGATGATGACAAGTGAAAATCTTCATTATTTCATTTCGAAGAACAACCGAAAATAAACAGAGTCCACGGGTACAAAGAACGTCAAGTCCTAAATCTTCACGCTCGCGGTCTCGATATCTTCGAAAGAGCTGGGTAATTCTCTTTCCTCGATCCAAGCCAACGCCGTGTCCGAGAACAGTTTCGAGGAACTGACATGCCAGGGATGGTTTACCCCACGATTTTGCACCACCCGACTGCCCCCATATAATCCATCAACGACAACCCCAAACAAGTCCTTCGCACTGCCAACCTTATCTTTAGGTAGAAGAATTCCCCCCGTAGCAGCGATGATCAACGATCTCACAGAGATCTTCCCGAGCTCACGTCCATCACACAAAGAACGCACGACGGCGCCAGCAAGTGAGAATGAACAAGTTCCCGATACCCAGACATCCCACTGAGCCCGCGGATCGGTCAAACCGATTACAAAGTGACTGAGAGCATACACAAAGGCAGTCAAGATCGGAATGACAATCTTAGGTGGGGCAAAAGAATTGTATCCAGTAGCGAAGAGCGAAGAGACTTGGCCTGGGGCAGCATGTTCTGCGACACAGGCAGCAACGTGTGCACCGAGACTGAAACCAACTACATGTGCACGACCATTGTGGGCGAGCGCACTGATCAAATCCAGGATTAACTTTGCGGAGAGCTCGACGCTGAAGGGTACGTGCGAGGATGCACCGTGACCCGGGAGGTCGGGGATCAAGACGTGGTATTTTTCAGATAACGCTGGAAGGACTTTCTCCCACTCCTTACTGCTGCTGAAACCTCCGTGGATAAGGACAATCGTTTCCGCGCCTGAGTTGTTGTGCATAGTGTAGCTGAGAGTCTGGGGCGTTTCTGACGACATGGTCGATATCAAGAGGTAGGTAGCTATGACCTCCAAGGGGTTTGGCTGTGAGCACGTCTTAAATGAATAGTCAAGTTCCAAGATTATGTACAAAGATTCTTATTAAAAGAAAGGAAATTGTTCCCAATCTATTACTGTCAAACATATACCTGTGAGTGGGGGGGATTTGGCCCCAACGCCACTAATATTACTTCTAGGAAAACTAGGGGCCGTTAGATCCTGACACCGTTGACACCGTTGACACCGTTGACGATTTGAAACAAATAATTTAGTACAAGATGAGGCGCCACAACGAACTAATGCTTGTTTATTTCACTTCCAGCGAGGAGATTATGACCTGTGAGCCCTGATTCTCACAGACTTATGTACGGAGAAGGGAGCATCAGCAATATGAGTTATCGAGATAAAAACTGAGGGGCCTAGCCTGTTCAGCGAGTCATGCGACTCATGCCACCCGAGACACAGCCAGCTGACGTATATTCTTTCACAATCACCTCTCTGGCCCCGGGGGCAGCGCATGGACCTCGAGCTCCGGCTAACTTGCCCTAGGAGTTCACGGGGTTTCAAGGTTCCAGTTTAAAGCAGCTGATCTTAAGCTTGGCGTAGATAAGCATAGTTTCATGATCCAAGTCTTGATGTATAACCTTTGTGCTTGATTTCATCATCGAGATCTGGATTGCCATACCCCTTACTCCGTACTGCACCTTCCGGCCTCCCTAATGGCTACACGCCGTTCTATATACACCGCTTTGAAGAATGATCGGAGGGGTTCGTGTTCTTACGGTGAAGCTATGGTTTGCGAAGTAAAGTTGTGAATGACTTTGGGCATCCTGTATCCATCGGCGTCCTCCAGGGCTGGAACTGCTAGAGACACTTCCGATGGCTCTAACCAATCATTTAATAACAAAATACTCTGTAGCACCACCCAATTAAGTTCAAACGTGCTAACCCATGGGCTTCCTTCAACCAAGAAATTGACCCAAGCCTTGGAAACTTTTCACTCGGACGATGTTGAGCAAGAGAACGGCCTGCCAGTAATGCCATCTTGCGACTCTTGTATCTAGTAATCCACGGATGGAAGTCAGCAGGCTGCGATAATCAATCATACATCTGAACTTACCAGATGAATCACGTTGGCATACATGCCACACCCTAGAACCCCCAAACCGAATATGAAGACAAAAGCATTGCAGAAAGCCCTTGGGAGGTTATCACACCATTTACCTTCTCGGACCAGAACAAACCACATAACGGACGGAATATAGAAGCAAAGACCGGAACTAAAAAGCGCACCGCTGATAGATAGAATGGTCGAAAACACCGGAATAGCTTCGGCGATAATCCAAGCAAGGAACGTCAGGACTGAGACGAGTGCAATCCAGGTGATCCAACCCATTCTGGTGTTCACATATCGCACAACAGAGTAGCGATATACATGACCATGAATGTAGCGTGCAATTACGCTGGTGTTGATGGAGCCGGATATGAAGATGACGGGAAGAGCGATGCTGAAAGCAATTCTAGACCAAAGAGGTCCGGCTGATAGCAGGGCAGGAGATTTCACATCTTGTCCAACAAAAGCATAGACAAGAGACCCAACCAGAGTATATATCACTATCTCAATAATTCCCAATGAATACACAGCTTTGGTATAATCTTTCGGTGTATGCATCTCGCTCATAAACGAGGGAAGAGCAGGTGCAAATGTGTATGCAAAGACAATATTGTTGATTGCCACCATCCCAGAGGCAAAATCAGTGCCCTCTCTAGGCCATGCAGACCAATTTGAACTTGGGAGATCGCTGCCCGTCCGAGCCTGCGTACTCTGCACACCAGTAGCAATGATTGTAATTCCAATTGCGATCAGAATCGAAGCAAGGTCAATGTAGCCTAGGATGGCTATATCTGCAAAGGTTGGTGGAATGGCCAACAAGAGGAGAATGATTGTTGAAACAAGTCCGAATATCACGGAACAAATATCGCTCTGGGTGATATTTGTCAAAGCAATGATACCAGTGAGGGTATGTGACCCCACGGTCAACGCAATGGAGAGTATGAAGACCACGGTAATAATCCAGAAGCCCCATTCGCCCAAAAGAAGCCTCCCGATGTCACCGTAGTGCTCAACGTGGGGGTATTTCACTTTCACGGCCCCAACCTCGTAGCTAGCATAAGTCGCAACTATACCGATTCCAATGGAGGAAATAACCCCTGGAACCATACCCAGGGTTGCAAATGCCTTGGGAAGACTTAAGCTTCCAAGAGCGATAGCCTCGACAAACAACACTATCGTGAGACGCTTCCAGCCGAGACGGTGGAAATTCTCATCGCCTCTAATAACTCTCTGCTCTTCGATCTCTGCAAGGTCGCCAATTTTTAAAGATCCATCGTTGGTGGGGAGCTTTGAGGGTTCGTGGCAGGCCAAGATTTCCTCGTCGAATTTGCGAGATTCTCCAGCGGAAGCCGGTCGAATCCTGCTTTCAGTATGTTCGGTTTTCATGATAAAACAAATTTGATGTTTGTTTCTCCTGTGCCAAAGCGAAGGAACAAAAGAAATTTCTGAGTTGTGAAAGGAGTTGTATATCTTTTCTAGAAGATGGAGACGTCATCGAGGTTGAGACTCACCGAAAAGCAGCGGTTTGGCCTCGCTGATCCCGGTGCGAGAATATCATGCAGCTCTGGGTTTTCGGATTAAGAACATAGTGAAAAGATCTCTTGGAGAATTGCTGGCGACAAGGTCAACCCTGTAAGGTAGACCGTAGCCCTGGGCGATGATCTTCAGGCATGTTAAGTCACGAGATTCCCATGTGGGTTGTACAGCCACGAGGTGTTGATGAACAGCTCCATCATCTTATCATGATCAAAAGACGGTGTAGGGAACCTTGAGATGCATCTCTCACGCCAGAGCATCGTCGTGGTACGCGAGGTCAAACTTTATGTTCGGGATACTAATCTTTGTAAACCTGCCGGTGTTGCCACTCAGACAACACGGAACATGAGAAAGCCAATTGGATTGTCTAGCTTGAGACACTGGGTCAGTAATACCCACCCAAGTAGGGTCAAGGGCCCTCTGATAGACAGACGGCAATCGTGTTGTATCTCAGTGGTGATCGATCCCTTGCTTCGCTGGTTTACTTTCTTCCGCTCCAGGACTTTGTGGCTGAGACTTGATAATCTGCAGGACTTCAGAACAGTCACCTTCTCATTCCACTGATATCTTTCAGGTTTTCGATTTCAACTTCTCAAATGGACAGAGCACACCGAGTCTGGCCTCCAGAAAGGCAATCCAGAGGCGAGGAGCTTGTTTGTCAGAGTCAACATACCCAACTCCGGTAAGTACCCAGCTAAGGTCCAGCACGATCAATATAGTTGATCAAGAGTAGCAAGCCTAAGGGTGGGAATAAAAGCATCTTGTCAATGACCGAGGGCCCACAGGCCCAGTGCCTACTTGGCTGTTGACAAACTTCAATTTCCCCTCGCCGCGAGCAAGCACCGCAGGAGTACTCATGTTCACATTTAACTCTGTGACGAGCACATTGCGTGAAGTTGCGTGGCGTTCTTTGTGGAATGAGCTCAGTTTCTATGACGAGGAAGTTAGCAGAAGAGGGCGAAATTTGTTTGCCGTGGACCCGCGTTTTTCCTCGGTGCCGGAAGACGGGCCAGCCCGCCCTGCCCCATCCCCCACAGAGGTATCCGCTACCCGAGAAGCTGGGGCATCCACGATCACTTCCGATTCCAAGGTTTGCTGCCACAATTCGGAGTGTGCCATTGTGCCAGGATGCCAATGTGCAAAATGCAATTGTACTCTTCCATACCGGTGCAATTTGCGTATAGGTACTCAGTGGAGAGTTTTAACAAAGTGCTGAAAAGGCCTCGCGTGTATGGTTCCTCATGAAGGCATGTCTGACTATTATCGTGATCGCTGTCATCATGGCAACGTACTCTCCATCAACTCTACCTATCTGCTCCTGGTTGAACCGGCATGTCATCACGAATCAATCTAATCTGGCGGGTCCCACTGCTGCAAACCGGGGAGAAAATATCATTGAAGGCCACTTCCAGGGTTGGCATTGAAAAAGTTGCAACCCAATTGTTGTGACCAGAACGCAGCGGACATTGCTAAAAACCTTCGCAATGGCGAATATTACCCGTACAAACCATATCAGTTGAAAGACATTGAAATTCCTGTCTTATCCATCGCGAACTCAGACGATATATCATTGCTTTTGCGCGGTAATGTAGAGGGCTATACTTGGTCTGATCTGAGACACAAGCCCCTCTATCTCATCCTCTGAAATCATGGCATCCCGTGCAACTACGACGAGGAAGTAGATTTGCATTTCATTTTCCTTGGGGCTTTAATTTGGAATGAAAGGCAATGATTACACCGGTTGGAAGTCAGGTCAGGTCCTTCCTGTCAGTATGGTTCCAAGGTTGTTCGGAGAGGCGATTAGCGGTTTCATAGTGTTTACTTTCTACATGATGTGTTATGTTCACTCATGGACATCACAATACACCAAAGATACTACATAAAAACCAACTAGTATTCAGGGCTCAGGCTCGTGGTCCGCATGTTGGACTGATATTTCAGGCCACAATCTGTTTATCTTATCGCGAGGATTTTCCTTTCACAAGTCCGCGTCCCCGTTGCCACCTCTCTTTATTTTCTTTTTGAACCAGCAATTCAAAATGGTGGCTTCATGTACCGCTTCCTCCAGACTGGCGCTGTCGGCTGCTCTGCGTAATGTCTACCGCTCACAGGTGACCGGTAATACTGGCACTTTGATCACCCCCTATCACGGACGATTTAACTCTCATCCTGTTCCTCTTCCAAAGAGCAACTTTGGACGACTTTTCAGTTCCTTCTCGCCCCTGCGCAATTCTCAGAATGAAATCCCAGAGGCGACTCCTCCCGAGGCCTCAGCTTCTGCCAATGCCGCACCGTCTCCACGAAAACCCCGAAGGTCATTCGATCGCCCCGGCGACAAGGGTGGATGGAATACCCACAAACGCCAGTCCAAGCCCAAGCAGCAGGACCCAGAGCAGACAAGCGGGAGAACCGACAGAGAGCGCAGGGAATTCCGCAACGATGCCCGACGAGAGGCCAAAAAGCAACCTCGCAACTGGGAGGAAGATAAGGCAAAGGCGAGAGAGGAATTTGAGAAGCAGAGAAGAAGAAAGCCAGAGAATTGGCAAGTACAGAAGGCAGCCTTGAAGGAGAAATTCGCTGGTGGCTGGAACCCACCCAAGAAACTATCGCCCGATGCACTCGATGGAATCCGTCACCTCCATGCGAAGGCTCCTGAACAATTCACCACCGCCGTCCTCGCGCGAGAGTTTGAAATGTCCCCAGAGGCCATTCGACGAATTTTGAAAAGCAGGTGGCGTCCTTCTGAAGATGAGATGGACAGTCGTCGCCAGCGATGGGAAAAGCGACACGACCGGATTTGGAGTCGCATGGTTGAACTTGGTCTTCGTCCTTCAAATAACCGCCAACAACCCTCGTCGGACTACCACGTCCTTTACCAGGACAAGGAGAATGATCGCGGATCGTCCTAATTCATTACCGCTGGAGGTATGTCATGTATTATATCATTTTGCTTAAAAGAATTGTCTCATGTATAATAAATAAGCTTGAAATGGACTTTGGATTTCAATGAGTTCATAAATTAGTCGTCACAGACAACAACTTAGTACGCATGATGTATCAGCCTGTCGTAGTATTCCATATAAACAAATTGGCCGTTTACCCGCACATACCTATGTGCCAATTAACTAAAACAAATAGCTCTGGATAGTGAAAAGTCGTGAAAACAGGATTGTTGGAGTGGTGGCACATCAATGGCAGCTTAGAAGACCTCGGGATGTATGTCATTCCGCAGCTCGGGAGCTAACTGGAGCAAATCATATCACCCTCATCTCTTCAACCAACACGGTTCATTCGGGTTGACAGAATGCAGAATGCTAACGTCGGCACATCCCATCCAGCTTCAACTTGACTATAGCTTAAAGTGCCGGCTGGCAATTCCTCTCCGAACTTGAGAGCAGTCCACATGCTGACGCGCCCGCCATGCCATCCGACATCCAGGTCTTCGTGAAATGGAAAGACCAGACTATCTTCGCGGGCGAGAACGTGGAATGTACGATTACGTTCAAGAACGTGGCTGACACAAGCGCCGAGCCTAATAATATTGAGAGCCAACATTCAAGGAAAGGGTCTCGAGTCGCGAACCACACGAACCACACGAGCTCAAACTCCGAATCTTTCTTCGGCTTCAACCTCCCTGGTCGGCGCTCGTTCTCCATCAGTTCCCAGCGAAAACCATACCATCGAACGGCTTCGTCGCTGAACACCCCGTTGACCCCCGGCTCACATAGCTTCCCCCCAAACAACGGCCCCTCTACACCGCGGACTTGGCAACCCGGCCACAGCCATAAACGCTCTGTCTCTATTCTTTCAAT
Source organism: Penicillium bialowiezense (assembly GCA_026122735.1). Classification (NCBI taxonomy): domain Eukaryota; kingdom Fungi; phylum Ascomycota; class Eurotiomycetes; order Eurotiales; family Aspergillaceae; genus Penicillium; species Penicillium bialowiezense. The sequence continues at coordinate 4,595,988 of JAKZFB010000002.1, forward strand.
CGACAGTGAAGGTCAAGCCGATCCATCGCCTTCCCCACTTCAGCACCATTCCAGCCGACCCAAACCAGTCAGGGGCCATGGACGCTCGGCGAGTCTTCAGGTTCCGCCCCGGAGGAACAACAGCTACGAGGACACTTATAAGAAAGGTAGGCGCCCGGTGCTACGTAAATCGACTGAAGATGTTGAAACTAATATTTATCCATGACCAGGGCGAATTCCCGCACCTGCATTTCCTTTTCCATTAGCGGAGGCGCCGAATGAGCACCCCAACGGCAGCCTCAAAGTCGACACCTCCCATCTAGGTCGCGCCAGTCGTCCTGGCTCGCTCGCAACCAGCCCATTGGGGCCGCCAGAGCCATTGCGCCCCCCTGCACGACGGCCACACCCCCCTCCCCTTGATTTCAAGTTCCCAGCTGCGCCTTCGACGGACTCAACCGGTCGTGGGCCACGCACTCCATCCCCACGATCTGCGACTACGACTGGCACCGCGTCGACAGCTGGAAAGTCAACTTTGACAGAAGGACAGGGACTGACTGGGCCCGCGCATCAACAACTTACCCGGATCATATCGGCCACGAGCGCAAATGGGAGCAGTCGCAGCAGTGGAGAATTCTACTCCATCAGCGGCCAGTCCTCCGAAACCCTAGGATCGGAGTACACAAATTACTCGGCCCACGGCGCACGAGTTCCCCCTCCCATGCGGCACGCACGTCATGCCAGCGTTGCGGCGTCCCCTACAAAAGCCCCAAACAGCCAGGCGCTGCTGATGGGCTTTGCACAGGTGAGCGCATCCTTCACCGTCGACGGCTCACTGGTAAACCAGTCGGCCTTTGAAGAGGTGAAGCGGAAGGGAGTCGTGGGTGGCCAGACAGGCTCAGGAGGGTTGCCTGGTCGTCCCAACCCAACCGCAGAGCGCCCACGGAAGAGCGGCGGCTTCTGGGGTGCGCTCAAGTGGAACACGATTGAAGAATCAATTAACGGTCTTCTTTCCCATAACGAGCTGGATGGATTGCGCGAAATGCGTGGCGTGACATCTGAGCGCTCGATCCCGTTGTTGTCAACCTCACAGTCACTCCTCTTCGTCGATCTTCGACTTGCACCTGGAGAAGAACAGTCATACTCTTTCTCTTTCTCCCTTCCCAAAGGACTCCCGGCGAGCCATAAAGGGAAGGCGATCAAAATATCATATAATCTTGTCATCGGCACCCAGCGACCCAGCGGGCCGAATGAGCCCCAAAAGGTCAATCGGATCAACATTCCCTTCCGCGTGTTTAGCGGTGTTAATGGTAAGTACCGCTCGCCAACTTTCACATGATTTCTGCTAACGGTTTCGCAGAGAAGGGAGATGTTCTTGGACATGACCTGATGTCGCCTTATGTGATTCTACGCGATGAAGCAAAGGTACAAAAGGTCGGGCCAGTTGTGCCCACCAAAGCTAAAAATGAAAGCATCAGCAACTCACATCATTCCGCCACGGACTTCTTGGGCTACGTGGACGAAATCCTGGCACAGCGTGCGCGCTCAAACACGCTTTTCCCACCGGGTGCTCTGCCGCAAAGACGAGCCAGCGTCGACGGATTGCCGCAGATGCTGACCAGCAAGGACATCATTGATTTCGCCATCCTTCGCAGTAATCAGGCAGTCAATTCCCGGCGCAGTCCCAATCGCTTTGAGATTGCCCGCGAAGGTCAACGAATCGCAGTGGTTGTCTTGAATCGACCCGTCCACAGACTGGGGGAGACTATTATCGCCACTCTGGACTTTGGCGATGCTACAATACCATGCTACGCAGTGCGAGCCTCGTTGGAGACATCTGAGAAGGTGACCCCCACCCTGGCCATTCGGTCCAATGCGAGCATACACCGGACCACACGTCGCATCCACGCTTCTCTCTTTGAGAACACTCTCCATGCCACCCGCGTGGCTTTCAGCCCTGCAATTCCCATTTCCGCCACTCCATCAATTCTCACGAGCGGTGTAACTCTGGATTGGGAATTACGGTTCGAGTTTGTCACATCCAACGTGCATCGCGAAGCAGGCTCGGGTCCATCTGGGGCTCGTTTACTTGAAGCTTTGTCGTCAGATGATCGTGGAACGGTCCTTTCTGCTATGGAGCATCTGAACTGCGACTCATTTGAGATCGCCATCCCCTTGACTGTCTATGGAGAGACCGTGCGAGAGCGTCTCCCTGAAGAGAAGGAGGGCTACTCGATCTGATGCTCCCACTGTACAGGTGCACCTCCTGTCATATCTTTCATGCGTTGATATATCCTCTTTTCGATTCCCCTGTGCTGTTGGTATAGCCACGTACGTATAGGTACTTAGCTGGACTTGAATGTGTAATTGAAATCAAGTCTACGACTGTCATTCAAGTATTATACTACACAGTAAATTTGGAATCTGTTCCGGGTTGAATCAAATTGTTACAGCATAGTATACTTGGAAGATGCGGTCACTGGGGCAACGCGGATAAGCCGATCGGGTCTCACTTATCCACTTATCGACGAGCAGCTGAATCAACTCCCCTTGCGCCTCTCGTTCCTGGTATTCCAACTCTTTGTTTCAAAGTCATCTCCCCAATTGTGCCCTGTTACGGTATAGTCCACATTCCTGGAACACCCATTCGCTCCTTTCTGACTGGAATGTAGGCCACTCGCGATCAGCGCCAACCCCGCCAAACACGCCCAAAGGGATCGCTCTGTCGCGACCTGAGAGAACATGTCTTCGTTCATCACCACAATGTCCGTACCTGCTACCCCTCCTACTGTTCATTTTTCATCTCGCGGAGAGCAAGCCTCTCAGCCGCCAACCCAACCCTCCGTCTCAATCAGCCCCTCCCAATATCAGACCACTCGCACTTCCCACCTCCCTTTCTTGGAGCCTCCCTCTTATCTATCGCCCGCAGTCCGCGCACTCAAACAAGGCTGTCTTGGACTAACACCTCCCAGCAATGCGCGCACCCGGGCCCCTTTCAAGCCCCGCTCTGCGGCCAAAGGCACCAGCAGCTACCAGCTGCGCCAATTCGCCGAAGCTACACTTGGAAGTGGTAGCTTGCGCAAGGCCGTGAAGTTGCCCGAGGGCGAGGATCTCAACGAATGGCTTGCTGTGAACAGTAGGGAATAACCACTTGGTCTATTATGAAAACCATTGCTAACCCCGCGAACTAGTTGTCGACTTCTACAACCAGATCAACCTGCTTTATGGCTCAATAACTGAATTCTGCTCACCGCAGACATGTCCAGAGATGAAGGCGACAGATGAGTATGAATATTCTTTGACAGTTGCATGAGGTTCTCTGCTTACCATCTGCGTAGATTCGAGTATCTCTGGCAAGATTCGGAGAACTACAAGCGACCAACCAAGATGTCCGCACCAGAGTACATCGAGCACTTGATGGCCTGGGTCCAAAGCAACGTCGATAACGAGCAGATGTTCCCCAGCCGAATCGGTATGTCCCCAGTCTCCCAGGCGCATTCATAGATCGCTGACACATTGCTTTTACTAGGTGTTCCCTTCCCGAAAACCTTCCCAAGTCTCCTGCGCCAGATCTTTAAGCGTCTCTACCGAGTCTATGCCCATATTTACTGCCACCACTATCCCGTGGTCGTGCACCTCGGTCTCGAGCCCCACCTTAACACTAGCTTCAAGCACTATGTGCTCTTCATCGACGAACACAAGCTCGCGAGCGGGAAGGACTACTGGGGTCCCCTGGGTGATTTGGTGGATAGCATGCTACGCAGCGATTAGAGCTGGAATATCACCAGAGTCGAAATCATGTTAGCATCTGATCTTCGCTGCCAGTACCGGATTGGTTCAAACGAGGCTCAGAAGATCTTCACGGCGTTTTGGGGGCGGTGCATACATTACAGTATTATAGTTTGCGGGATTTGAGGCGTTGTGGGACTTGACATTGTACCCAGACTGAGACTATGAATCCGCGGACACCATTATATGACAAGTATTCTCTTCGATGTACAATCAGTCAATTACGTAGATCTTTAGAATCGATACCTGTATCTAGTGCCTCGGGGTGTTGCAATACAGCTCATTCAAAGGTTCCTATTGATGGATATCTACACGGTCCGAGATCAAGTAACCAAGTGCAATGCTAATCAAAACAGAATCACCACTGTGTGAAACGGAATCACCGACATGCTGGCATGGATTCACAGATGAAGCTGGTCCCACCCAACCTTGGAACTTCTATGCCCCGACTAACGAGATAGCTCCACATGTTCTCTACTCTTTTGCCTTGTCTCGACCCACGAAGTTCACCGCCGCTTCACTGACCAGGTGCCTCGAACAGTAATGCTTCGAGTATTGATCCAACACTTTTTTGACAGGATCACACTTCACATTCGTGCCGTGACGCTCGCTGCATTGTTTGAATTTGAGTTTTCCTTTGCAACCACATGTATATTGGATAAGTTCTTGCTCACACATGCTGGCCTAGCGGGATGAGCCAGGTTACATGGGCTTGGATACGGGGATATCTGATTCCTTACTGTGATTTTGAAATGTGATCTATATATTTGCACGTCCAAGCTCCGGGGGTTGATCAGACAACAAAGCGTGTATAAAACTGGCTCTAAGGTCGGTTGTGGATATAACTAAGCTGTCGATGAGGTTGACATGGGATACTGCCCAGGTGTTGATTTAGGAACGAGCGCTAGAAGGCATTTAGCGGTGGTGTGTTCATCCCGCATAGCTAGCCGCAGTACTTCGGCCAATCGCGAGGTCATTTGCCAGTCCCCTACAAAGGCTGCAGAACGTGGGTTAACACTCCAGGGCTTGGAACCAAGATATATCTAATGAATAATACGGTGGCAGCTGCAATGAAGGGTCAGGACTTTGTACACGCTGCGCACTATCGAGAATATATACACGAATTTTGGAAGCAAAAGATCAACGCTAACCACTTGGAACACCTGAGGCTGAGAACTGAACTTCAAAGGTCGACGGCCGACAGACACGCTGTTCAATTTGGCTTAGCCGAGCTGGCATCACTGCTGGTCCCCCTAGACTGATTGCTGGTATCTTCTTTTGGCTCGCTCGCGGACACAGCGAGATTATCCCACTCCTCAAGCAACAGATCCAATTCGACATCGTCTATTAAGCCGTCGTCGCCCTGTTGCTGGATAGCCACAGAGAAGTTCGGGTAGTGGCTGCTGAAGCTCTTCCGGTCATTCGTACTCCAGTCAGTCTCAAAGTCCTTCAGAAGAATATCAGACTCAGGAGGAAGTTGAGCTTCTTGCTTGATTGCGGTAAGCTGTACAAGCCGGAGCATGCCTTTGGCCATCTGCCAGCGCCGAGCCAGTGCACGAAGGGCGATCAGATTCTCCACGAAGGATACTTGATTCTGCTTCTCGTCTAGGGCCTCGAGGAGCGTGAAAAGAGCAAGAGTCGAGTATTGCATCATTCCCATGGGCATCCGCTCTACCGGCCACGTAGACCGATATTGGTTTAGCAGGGTGCCAATGTGGCGCGCTGAAGACATTCTTTGGCTGTCGATGCGGCTTTTTGTTTCTGTGTCGCTCTCCTCGAGAGATGGACCGACAATCCCATACATCACCATGACAGTGTTGTGGTATCTCATCCTTGATTGATAGTCAGCTCTGGTACACCCAGGCAGGAGTCTCTGCTACTTACTGCAAATCCATTGCACCAATAGTCGGCGTGTTCCCTGGGCGAATGCATTCAGGAAGATTCTCCATTACTGTTTCAAGACGTCGATGGAAAGCATCAATATCCGCAATATCATAGGTAGAAGGTTGATGATCCCCGAAGAGGTAATCGGTTATATCCCATACAACAGGTGCCAGATCTGAGTGGCCATTTAACAAACAGTTCGTATGGGCTGGCTCATCCTCAGTCTGGTGGGGATAGGGTGTCCAGGTATCATTAGGGTCATGCTCGCTCGGGAATCGTTTGAGTGAGGTCGGTCTCTTGATGAGCGGTGATTTCTGGAAACTGATAGTGCTTGTTCTGTGAAATGTCAGTAAACTTTAGCCTCCATTATTTGCGTCTTTTACTCACGGTATGAAGCTAGACAAGCCGGCGAATGCCACATCGATAGACCTTGCCATTTCATTGCCCTGTTCTTTGGCATCCGCAATCATTTTCTTCTGTTTTTTCATGACTTGCTGCATGCAATCGGCTGTTTCGACTAGGTATTGCCATCCCAGTCTGTCTTTCCCCATAACACACGCACTGTTACACTGTTAGAGTTCGAGATTTGAAAGAAGGGTGACAGATATCAAGATACCCTGTGTACATATCCCCCATGGCTTGGAAAGTGGTGAGTGGTACTCGACCCTCTTCTTTTTTGAGCAGGTCCACTGCCTCGGCAAAGAAGTGTTCGCCCCGAGTCGTAGGGTCATCTGGATTTGCAAAGGACTCAGGGTAGTCGGAATAGAACTAAATGATAGTATCCACCACTTAGACACTTATTTTGATAGAAAGAAAAATGGTAATTGGCGGCTCGGAGTACTTACACAGGCCACGGCGAGAAGGACATTTACCAGGAGTGGTGAGCAGAACCTTGAGTCTAGCTTTCCAGCCTTCATATCCCTTATGAAAGGGTCTCGATCAATCCACATGAACGTGGTTTGCTGCCAGGTGAAGTAGAGAGAGATGAGATGCGACACGAAGGCATCGTCTGCTGTCACAGACGTCCACGGCTTGGCTGGCACTTCAAAGACAGGTATATCTGTGAGTCTTTTCACATCCATATATATGGAAGGGGAGAGTTTTGCAATCTTAGCAGGGCCATCTTCACCACCGGAAGATGCATGATCGAGTCTCTGACTACCCGTCAGACAAGCATTGATCTCATCCAATGGCGCATTGCTCCGGATGAGATTGAGAACATCGAGAGAGGCCGGGTCATTTTGATTGCGGATGGTCTCCACAAGTCGCAGAAGCATCTCACGGTCATGTTCTAACGATTCGATTTTGCGCTTAAGGGTAATTCGCCGACGTCCATCGTTGTCTGCATTGAAGATGCATGGCGTGTTTGCTTTTTGGCAAGGTCCGCAGGGGGTGCCTCCAATACACTATTAAGTTTGCTTAGAGACAGGTGGTTCTAGTGGGCTGTGGAGGGCCGAAAACCTTTGATTTTCTTTTCTGGCAAGCCTGGCAAGCCGTGGTGGCTTTCCTTGTCCGATTCAAGGGGTGTTTTTCAACAGGGCTCAGACCTGCCGTTGGCGGCAGGGAGTGCCCTGAATTATTCGGATCCATGCTCAATTGAGGTGGTCAGAGAGAAAGCTGGGGAACGTGGGTTGTAGAGTAGAGCCAGTGTATAAGAGAGGAGCGGAAATACATATCCTGCTCCCCCTTCCACCAATATGACGCGCCACGGGATTTTCACTGGAGATTACTGGACCGTCCCATCTTAGCCTCCGTTGGAATCAAACAACGGACGATCGGTTTCAGATTCTTCTGTCTATCGTCCGATGGCACGGGCTTAGCTCACCTTTTTTCCCACTACTTGACAGCCACTAACTGCATCACAGCCAGTCTTATCACGCCTCGAGCCTCCAACGGGTCAATCCTTGTCTGACTTGTTCCGTGTGGGCAGTTGACAACGACAGTGCGATCGATCGTGGTCGCGAAAAAACCGGATTTCGATTTCCTGATCTGGAATCCATAATTTGATGTATCCCTGCTAGCGAACCACACCTTGACATTTTCGCCATGTCTCTACTCTCACACGGCCAACTCCCGAGATCAACATTTTATCCTACGTTGAGTCTATTAATTTCTAGTCTATATTTGAATTCTTGCATATTATCCTTCCATGTACCAATGGCATTGTATTCTGTGCTTGATGTAGTCCAACAATTTCAAGGATTTAATTAATTATGAACCCTAAGACAGTGAAGTATACTTCCGGGGGTTAAAACGCCAATTATATCTCTCCCACGTGTGACATTCAATTTGGAAATGTATCCCACGCCTACACTAGCCCAACGGTCAGTGGCGTCGCAATTTGGGTAGAGAGGTCACGTCAAGAGGCTTGAAGCAGGTCCGTCTCGTGTATTGAATGGATGCAGAGGAGAGACCAAAAGCAAGAGTGGTACGTGTGGCTTCTGCACCGACTAATCAGTAAGCAGGTAAGCACTAAGTGTTTTGGCAAGAGTGAAAGACAGCTGCAGAGCTGGCAGCTTTGGGGCACCGGGAGAGAAAAGCCGAAATGCCAAGACATTCTACTTTGCTGCAATATCACGTGATCGCAATGCTCAATCCGAGTCACGTGTCACGGGAACAATTCGGACCTCGTCTCAACCTGCACCTGGACGAAGCAGCACTCCGAACGTCGCTCGATATTACTCAACCACCACCCTTTCTCCCTCCCGAGGCCTACCTCCCAATTGCATAATGATGTCCGCTCGCTTCGCCCGCGCTGGCCTCCGTGCCACCCAGTTCTCCGTCGCTCGCCCTGCCGCCGTTAACGGCATGCGTTCCTATGCCACGGCCCAGGAGGTCCGCGCTCCCGTCGCTCTGTTCGGCGTTGATGGCACCTATGCCACTGCTCTGGTATGCACCTCCATTGCCTTGGTCTCGCACGCGACCTTGTCAACCACTCCCGCAATTTCCGTCCACCGCGGACCCCTCTCCGGGAGGGATATCCCCGGACGTTCAAAACAATCTTCAATCTTGAAATTCATCAAATAGTGCCCTTCAACCCAAACACACCTCTAACAGATCTGTCCTTAGTACACTGCTTCCTCCAAGTCCTCTGCCCTCGACCAGACCGCTCGCGCCATCGCTACCCTCGGCGAGACCCTGAAGGCCGACCCCAAGCTCATCAACATCCTCGGCGCCCCCACTCTCACCAACGCCGACAAGAAGTCCATTGTTGAGGAGCTCGCCAAGGTCGCCGGTACTGACAAGGCCGGTATCGTCCAGAACTTCCTCGAGACCCTTGCCGAGAACAACCGTCTCGGTTCCCTCAACGGTGTCTGCGAGAAGTTCGCTACCCTGATGGGCGCTCACCGTGGTGAGATTGACCTCAACATCACCAGTGCTCAGGTATGCTCCAGAAACAGAGTTATCGCAAATTGCCATCTAATACCCGTTGCAGGAGCTCGACGCCAAGACCCTCACCCGTCTTGAGAAGGCCGTCGCCAAGTCCGAGTACAGCCAGGGCCAGAAGCTCAAGGTTGTCGCCAAGGTACGTTCGATATGCGTTGCGATTACGAAAAAATACTTACATCTGTGCAGGTCGACCCCGCGCTTGTTGGTGGACTCGTCGTTGAGATCGGTGGCCGCACCGTTGACCTTAGCGTTTCCGCCAAGATCGCTAAGATGAACAAGGCTCTCACTGATGCTTTGTAAATGTAAATTAAGCCTCTGCGTTTGGGGGGATGGTTAGACTATAGCATATCGTCCCGGATGAACGGTAGCGTTCCTGGAAGGGAAAAGGAGAGTATCTAGGCTCCCTTTCAACTTCCATTTTATTTGTTCTCATTACCTGTCAATTGCACAAATTCATCCATCTATATGGCTGGTATAAATCCAACACGTGGATTGTAGAGCTGATTTTAATGCAAGCTACAATTCGAGTTTGAGTACTTAGCCCTCGGTCTATCAAAATCGAGCACCTGGGCAGTCTTATGAAAACCAATGATATTGTTGAAATTGTGTACTCAGCTATCAAATGCACTAAAAATCAAGACTATACTCCGAAAATGTAGAAAAAACGGTCTTAGGGAGATGCAACAACAAGTATAAGCTAGAAAATAGAGAAACTGGAAAGAAATCAAACCAGGGAAGATCGTTACAATCGTGTCCAAAAGCAACCAAAATGGGAGTCTGACCAAAGGGCGCAGATCCAAATTACGAGTGACCATTCTGACCATTCTCGGCATTCGCCTTATCAGCCTTCGTCTCAAACTCGTCCTCATAGTTCGCAATCGAAGCCGAGCTACGCACGCGCTGCAACTGGCTCTCGACGTAGTGACTGACATGATCCTCATCTTCGGGATCAACAGTGCTACCACGACGACTCAGAGCGCGACTAGGGCCGCGGCTCTCCTCCTCGTCATCCAAGACGGTGGAGGCCGCAGGAGTCGCTTCTCCAGAGTAGAAGTCACTGCGGTTGCCGATCGAGCGCGTCGTCGAGGACCGACGAACAGACGGACGACCGGAGCCGCGAGGACGACCTGAGCGAGAGAAGATATCGTCGAAGTAGTGCGAAGCAGCCGCGAAGGGCGAGCGAGGAGTCTGCGGCAGACGACAGTTGATACCGGTGTCGTGGATGATCTTGGCGATCAGACCGGTCCAGCCGCACTGGTGGGATGTGCCGAGACCGCGGCCTGTGTCACCGTCGAAGAACTCGTGGAACCAGAGGTTGTCTTTCCAGTGTTCGTCGAAGTCGAGGAGGTCGGAGCCGGCGTTCACGGCGCGACGGCCTTCGTCGTCTCGAGCGAAGAGATGCTGCATTCTGTGCTGGAGCTCTTCGGCGACGTGGCCCAGGTGCATGTAGTCGCCTGAGCCCTTGGGGCACTCGACTTGCAGGGTGTCGCCGTAGAACATGTAGAAGCGCAGGAGGGACTCGACGAGGAGGAAGTTGACGCAGAGCCAGATGGGGCCGCGCCAGTTGCTGTTTCCGCCGAAGAGGGCGGAGTCCGAGTCTCCGGGGACGTAGTTGACCTTGAAGGTCTGGCCGTTGACGTCCATGGAGTAAGGGTTTTCCTCGTGGTACTTGGACATGGAGCGGATACCGTGCTTGGAGAGGAACTCGGTCTCGTCGAGCATGCGCTCGAGGATCTTGATCAGACGCTCCTTGCTCACGAGGGCAAGTAGGAGTCTGTCGTCTTTGCCGCGGTGCTTCATGCTGGCGATGTTGCGCTCGGCGACGTCCGATCGGTTCTCGATGAACCATTCCACTCGTCGCTTGAACGAGGGGAACTTGTTGATCAGCTCGGGCTCCAGGGTGAGAACACCGTAGAGCGGGATCAAGCCGACCAGAGATCTGATGGGCAGCTGCTGGGTCCATGGCCCACCGTAGGAGATGGCATCGTAGTAGAAGCTGTCGTCCTCATTCCAGAGGGACTGCACAGTGTCATCTCCGTTACGGAAGGTCATGGCATCACTGATGAGCAGGAAGTGCTCGAAGAACTTGGACGCAATGTCTTCGTAAATGCGGCGGTGCTTGGCCAGCTCCAAAGCAATGTTCAGCATCGTCAGGGAGTAGAACGCCATCCAACCAGTGCTGTCAGCTTGCTCAAGAACACCACCGGTGGGCAAGGGCTCCGAACGGTTGAACAGACCGATGTTATCGAGACCCAAGAAGCCGCCTTCAAAGACGTTCTTGCCGCTGGTGTCCTTGCGGTTGACCCACCAGGTGAAGTTCAGCAGCAACTTGTGGAACACACGTTCGAGGAAGTCAAGATCCTGCCGACCGTACATCTTACGCTCGATCTTGAATGTGCGGAACACGGCCCACGCGTGCACGGGAGGGTTCACATCGCCGAAGTTCCACTCATAGGCGGGAAGCTGGCCGTTGGGGTGCATGTACCATTCACGAGTCAGGAGGTCGAGTTGCTTCTTCGCGAACTCGGGGTCCATCATCGCCAGCGGGATACAGTGGAACGCAGTATCCCAAGCAGCGAAGAAGGGATACTCCCATGAGTCGGGCATAGACAGGATATCGTCAATGTGCAGGTGACGCCATTGCTCGTTGCGAATGCCCTTTCGTCCCTCGGGAGGAGGAATTTCAGCGGGATCGCCGTTGGCCCACTGGTCCCAGATGAAGTTGTAGTACTGCTTGCACCACATCATTCCGGAGAAGGCTTGACGCTGGATGTTGCGGAGATCATCGCTCATGGGGAGAGGGTTGAGGTGGTAGTAGAAGTCGTCGGCCTCGGCGCGACGCTGCTCAATCACATCATCGAGAACTTCTTCGTCGACGAATTCCTCCTTCTTGCGAGAGACTCTGAATCGAACGACGGCGCACTCGCCGGGAGGGACACCCTCACCGTTGTTGAAGGCGTACCAGGCAGCGAACTTGGTACCCTCGTTGTCTGGGTTGATGGCACCCTTCTCTTCCTCCACAATGTGGCGGTGGAAGGCATCCTTCACGTATGGGGAGCTGTTCTCAGTACCCCACAGCAGCTTGTTGTTGCTCTCGTTCTCAGTGAACATCAACTCGGGCTGCACATCGTCGTCACTGGAGCCAACGGGAGGCGAGGGCGCAAATGAGACATAGCGCTCGCCAATCTTGCTGTGCTCGGTCTTGGCGACCAGAGAGCCATCTTTCTTGATGGTGGGCTTCTCCTGTTTCTTCTCGTCGCCCCAGGCCCACGTGTTGCGGAACCAGACATGTGGGACGATGTGTAGGTGGGCAGGCTCTGGGCCACGGTTGTAAGCAATGACACGGAAGAGGAGCTCCTCCTCGTCATCGGCTTCCTTGGCAGTCTCGATGTAGATATCCCAGTAGCGATTCTCATCGAAGATACCAGTGTCCAGGATCTGGTACTCTTTCTCCAAGCGGGAGCGCTTGGCGTTCTCATCAACGAGATCTTGATAGGGGAATTTCCTCTGGGGGTATTTGTAGAGGAATTTCATGTAAGAATGCTATAATTGGGTGAGCTAAGGACCAGCCGAATTGGGAAGATTGCATACCGTCGGAGTATTGTCCACATGGAAATGCGCCTCCTTGACACTCTCACCATGGTTACCCTGCGGGTTGGACAAGCCAAACAGACGCTCCTTTAGGAAGTCGCTGGGAATAGATTAGTTAATGAGTCATTTGTGCGGACATAGCAAACACATACTCTTCGCCGTTCCAAAAGGCAAAGGCGATGTTCTGCAGGCCGTGGGTATCGGAGACACCGGCGATACCATCCTCACCCCACCGATAAGTTCGCGACCGAGCGTCATCGTAGGTGAGATAGCTCCAAGCATCACCATCGGCGCTGTAATCCTCACGGACTGAAATGGAGTCAGTGTCTTGTTCCGTCCACCCCGGATTGCGCACCTACCAGTAGCCCACTGTCTCTCCGCAACGTACGGTCCCCAGCGCTGTGCGAGTTAACCCCCACCCCCAGCAATTAGCGTGTTTGACATACCTTCCAGTACTTTGTTCTCTCGCGATCTTCCTTCAGGCGCTGCTCTTCGGCCGTTATCACTTCTTTCCCGTCGATCAACATGGTGGGTACAATCACTCGAATGAATCGACAATTGCAGAGTAAAATGCAGCCTGAAGACAGGCGCAAGAAAGAATAATATTCAAGCCAAGCTGAGGAGAAAGAAGAGAAAAAAAAGAAGGGAGGAGAAAAGGGCAAATGGAGGGGAATCAGGTACTCCGCAACTCCAGCTTGGGGAGCTCCACAGCTTGTAGCCCGTGCCAGTACTTTGCACACTTTTCTCTGCACGACGAGACCAACAATCAAGGCATAATGACGACAGAGACCGCGGTGGATTTTTGAATGCGACGGTGTGATTGGTGCGCGGCTCAGGGTCGATTGGTTCGAGACTACGTTATCGTTAAGGCCCGGGCCAGTACAGCTCACTCATGTGCTTGTGAACTATATTACTTTTACCCGCACACGCTTGCTGCTTGGTATAAACTCAACACTGAAAGTTCCTGGATCTTCCAGGTCATTGCAGCTGGTAACTTCAATTCGCAAAAAAAAAAAGGGGACTCGGGTACATCGCAGATGGCCGCCGTAGCGGTGCAAACGAGGGGCGATTAGGAAGCAATTCTTCCAATACATAGGGGTTCTCAAAAAAATGCCAGAACAAGAACATATCAAAAGCAGCGAAAATCATCCCGGGGAAAATAAATGCGTCAATAGACGCGACGCGAGTCCCATATGGATCCGATCCGAACAAAGTCTCACCTCACGATCCCGAGAGGATGGAGGCCGACAACAGTACACCAATCGTGACTCTGCTTAGTGGTTGGCTCGCTGCTCAGAGTGCTCGGATCCTTGGGAAGCTGTCACACAGTCAGACCCTGGAGCAAAACAGACCGGCTATATCAAATGGCCGAACAGGGTACAACGATCAAAAGCGCTCACCCTGCTGCCCTGAGCCGGCGGGGGCCACGCCCGCCTTCTGGGACATCTGGAGGCGTTGTTCCGCCTCGCGAATGCGGTTCTGCAGTTCCTCCAGTTCGCGATTCTGGATCATCATCTGTTGCTTCCTGAGGACGGCGTTAGTCAAAGATGCACCGGTTGCGACCGTCTGCTCCACTTACTTCTGATCGACAGTTTGCGATAGGTTGTTGACATCGGAGTCAAGCATGAATGCGCTGTCCAAGGCGGACGAGAACGCTTGCGCCATAGTGCTGATTATGGTTAATTACCTGAAACGCGCAGCAAATGCAGGTAATGAGAGTCACTCACGATTGAGGACGCATCTTGGGCTTCCATTCCTGGTCGGACATGATGTGTTCGAAAAGCGCGGGCCACGTTCGGGACCCCAAAAAAGTTGTTGATGGCGGGGGAAGATGAGGGGTGTGTAACCTCGAGATCAAGCGCACAGAAAGGGAGAGTCTGTGTAGGTTCTTTGTACCGAAGAAGTCGGCGATCACAGAGTTCACGGATCTGGTCGGGGGACAAGAAGTTAGTTTCTCAGCTCATTCTTATACTTCAGGCAAATGATACCTTGGCGCGATAAGCGGAGAATGTCTTGAAAGGGTCGAAAGTGTCGAGAACGTCTGCGAATAGGCCGTAGAGCTCCTGAAAATACTGTGTAGCTGAAACTTGGAGAGGGGAGAGAAGAAAGAAGAGTGAAATTGAAAGAGCTGATCATTACTAGTCCACCCTACGACTCGGGAGCAAGGAGATCATTACAGCGTAATACCACTACGCAATTATCGTCTCGCATAAAAAAGGGGGGGGAGATTCAGGGGCTCGGGACTTTTTCAATACATCTATTACACTCTTAACTATATTCTCTGCTGCTAACTCGATTTTACTATTTCGTCCCGTCAAACATAGCAGAAAAGGGGTTGTTTACATGTAGATGAACCCTGGATCACTTGCATGGTTGAAGGCGCATGTTCCCGAGAGCATTGGACACACACACCCTGGCGTGGGGTCGCTCTTCTATAGGACGATTTGGGCTAATTACTATGGAGACCAGGGACACTTAGGGGTTTAGGGGTTTTTAGGGGCGAACGAGTGTAATTTTGATTCTCAAATATAAGGCAAAAACAGATTTCACTTGAAGTCAGAAAGAAAGATTAACATGAGACTATATCGTAGTATAGATGTGACTAGTAAACGTCAACGTGCCGCATTCTGGCAGATTCCTCCCTGGCAACTGCGGTCACATGATCCCATACAGGAATTGAATCGATCCCCCTTCCCATTCCACCTATCTCACTATTGATCGTCATCTCTGTCGCTGTATCCTATCTCTTGGCCTAGAAATCCCGATTCCGACGCGTTGTTACCCCAGTGCGCCCGTGGCAGTCGCCCTCCGATTTTTTTCTTGCCGAATTTTCCGGACCATGCGTATTGCGATTCACAGCCTATCGCGCACTCAAACCGTCTAAGCTCGCTCAACGGATCCCATCGTGATCATATCGCCGAACACCGTGGCCCCAATCCCCAAAATTTTCTCCCCCGGTGGCCGGTTGGACGGGCAATGGGGGATGCCTCCTCTGTCGGCGTACACCTCGTTTGAGTCCTTACTCTTCTTCCAGTCTCTTGCGACATCCGATGCCCGACCGGCAAGCTTCGGCTCGATCTCCACGCTGCTGCGCAATAATCAGCTCGTTCGCGACAATGTAAAGTTCGATGCCAATCGGCTCACCCCGGAGGCACTGGAGGATCTTTACGCGACATTAATGCGCGATGGCTTCAGCCGTGACGGTACCGCCTCAGAGGGTCGATCGCCAGATGCATCCAGTCCGAATCCGAAGAAGCGCAAGATCTCCAGCCCGCGACCCACGGAACTGGCGGAGGGAATCACGCATGCCACCCTCGTCCCGGAGCTCGTAGCCCATCTGTACGCGAAATATAAAGAGCTGGTGACCAAGGAAATCCGGGAGGATGAGAAGAAGTACTCGGAGATTAGGTCGGAACTGGAGCAGTTGCAGAAGGAGGACACCAAGTCAGCTGAACCGGACCTCACAACATCCAAGGATGAGAACCCGGAGGTAGAGCCGACCGAGCCGATGGATATTGATGTGAAGGAGGAGACACCACGCCCAAGTGTGCAGGACTTTGCAGACGAGCCGCTCGAGGCAACTGTTCCCATCACCCAGGACAAGAAACAGCCCGAGCAACGAAACCAGCGCATCGAAGTGAGCATGCCAGCTGCAGAACAAGAAGCTCCGAAAGCACAACCAGTACCGCCGGTGGCCCCATCCTTGGCCACTCAAACACAACCCCCGACGGCCAAACTCGAAGAACAGACGGAACAACCGGCACAACTGCCATCCGCAATGCCCCAGCCCACAGGGAAGCCGGCCCTTCAGCCTGTTCCGCTTTCAGCTCAGAAGATACCCCCTACAACACCCGCCGCGGCGCGAACTACACCCTCACACCCGTCGCAGATTGCACCTCGCGCGCATCCAATTCCACCTCCATCCGGCGTGGCAGCTAAGGGCGCCCCTTCATTGCCGGCGTCTCAACGAACCCCCGCCCAACCGACCTTCGGGCAGTGGCAGCTGGATCCTTCTCCTCACTCGCCATATCCCCTCATCTCCCCAGGGGCTACCACACCACAGGTCGGGCAGACTGCTACCAAGCGACCTCTTCCCCCACCGACCAACACACCATTACCGGCACCACAGCTCCAATCTCAACAGCAACCTTTCCCACAGACGCCCAGCAATATTGCTTCTGCAGTGCATACCCCTGTCCCAGTTGGCCGTCCGCACATATCACAAACGCCAATCACCAGGCTTCCCTCCTTCTCTGAATCACGCGCCTCTCACCCACGTTTGTCAATTGACACACAAGGCTCCTCCACTCCCTGGAAGAGGACACCGCGCCCTAGCATTCCCCAATCCCCACCATCACCTCCACGACCTCGCCCGGAGGACGTGAGTCCCATCAGTGAAAGGGGATCCCCAATCGATGCGATGGAAATGTCGCCTCCTCCGAGAAAGTCCTCGCACGAGAGAAGATCACGGCGTGGCCAACCCGATGCTAAATCTACACCAACCATTAAGACCGAAAAGCCAGCATCAACTCGAAGGATGCGGGCCGTCAGCTCGGCTTCTTCTCGGAGTCGAGGGCGATCGATGGCTTCTCGCGATGGATCCGCTGCACCTTCTGATGATACACTGCGAGCATCGGGCCGCCTGAAGGGTGCACCTGCTACCGCTGATGAAGAAACCCCCAAGGGCCGGTCTAAACGCAAGCGCGGAGCAAGTGAAGCACAAGATACTGAACCTCACCCGGCTGACATTCCCAAATTTGACACAACCAAATATGTCATGGCTGCCCGGCAGTTCCACCGCACTGCGCAGCCACTTCTCAATGACGTTGCAACCCACAAGCTTGCCTCCATCTTCGGAAAACCGATCGGGGAGCGTGATGCACCAGGCTACCACGATCTTATCTATCGACCACAGGACTTGAAAACCATCAAGTCTGCGGTTTATCAGGGAAGCAAAGCTGTCGCCACAGCAGGAGAATCCTTCAGTACTCCCGGGGACGGAGAGTCTCCTGCCCCAGGCACGCCTTCTAAGAGCGGCGTGCTCATGCTTAACAAGACTGAGGACTTTGTCCCTCCAAAGGGCATCGTGAACTCTGCACAATTGGAGAAGGAGCTGATCCGCATGTTTGCGAATGCTATCATGTTCAACCCCATTCCCCAACGCGGATTTGGGCCTGCTTTCCCGATGTCAACTGACCGTGGCTCCCGCGAGAGCACTCAAGTCGGCGATGGCGATGAAGGCGGCATCATCCAGGATTCTCTGGAGATGTTCGAGGATGTTCAACAAGCCGTTACTCGATGGCGCGCTGCTGAACGCACTGCCGATGAGCTGGCCAATAAGAATGTGCTCTCATTGAGACGTGGGAGTGCCAGTGACTTCAACACGGACAGTGCTGATGACGTGAAAGGGTGAAGCAAACCACCACTTTGTATTATGAACTTTGTACTTGATTAGGATTGATTGTCTGATATTAATGCCATGATATCTCGCCAGGCCTTCGATAGCCTGGCTGTTATTAATAATTGTCTTCTCTACCATAGGGTCCATGGGCCCGCAACCTTGTAAATTGCTGCATATATGCCAAAAGAAATTCATGTACGTGGACGTCATGTCTTCAGAGCCAGTCCTGCTGCCCTAGTCTATGGGGGTATATACTTTTCGCCCGATGCAACGCATCGAACCTATGCAATCTGCGGCTTCGTCCGACCAAGACCCTCCTTCGCATAGAAATCCATCGGATACACACCCTTATTCCCCGTATCCCAATTCTCCCTGACACCCAACGCAATCAGCGCCTCATACGGCGTCAGCAAAGGCCGCGAGAACGCATATCCCCAATCAATACTCAGCCGCGGACAAGCAATCTGCACCCAACACTCCACATCCGCCATGGAAGCAAGCTTCCCCGGGAAAATCTCACTAAGAAGCAGATTAACGACTGGGATTCCGCGCTCACGCAGGTGTTTCTCAATCATCGCCATTGTATGCGGGTTGCCCTGCCGGCCCAGCGAACCAAGGATAATACCCCACTTGCGCGCCGACTTCGCAGTAGCAATAGCGTCACGACGAATCGTGTGCATTTCCTCGTGCTCGTAGCTTTCGCGCGTGAGCGTGCGCGAGTACGGATCATATCTATAAGCCGGGATAGAGGGGTTGTGAATCATAGCGGATTCGAGATGGAAGCGGCCGTCTCCGAGGTAGAGAATGGCGTCGATTTCGGTATCGGAGAGCTGGGGCGAAGTGCAGCCTAGGATCTCGCCTTTGGAGAGTGGGGTGATCTGTGGGATGATGACGCGGAAGCCGGCGCGTTCGAGAACGGGCTTCAGGCCGTGGAGAGTAGCGTTGAATTGGATGGTTCCGACGGTTGCGATTGATTGGCCGGGTTTGAAGTTTCGCTCGAGTGTTGCGAGGAGGTGGGTGGTGTCGATGCTGATGTCGACGAAGATGTATAGGGTTTTGATCTTCGTTACGTCGACTGGGATCAGACAGCTGTGGGCGTAGTGGACGAGGAGATCGCAGCCTAGGGCGCGCGCGGTGTAGTCGTCGATGCAGCAGGCGCCGTAGGTGACATCGCCCATGATTAGGGTTTCAATGCCCGGGCAGAACTGCGTGAGGATGTCGGAGATTGTGGTGGCGAAGATGAGGAGACCCTCGGGGAATTGGAGGGCGACGCGCTTGGCTCCTGATGTCCGTACTCTGTGGATTGTTTTGGGGATCTCGAAGGAGTAGTTGCTAGGCAGGAGTTCGATGGCCTCTTTGATTTCGGGATCGTTCAGAATCTCCGGAGGGACTTGGTTCAGGGTGCGAGCGGTTCGGCGGGGCGCGGCTGAGACTTCTATTAGTGATATGCATTTCGATTGGAAGTGGTGTATATGAGATACCTGTTTGGACCGCTGTGGACTCTACATCGGTTTGTCCGGTCGACTCCTTCTGGGCTTGCGCGTCTGCTGCTCGTCGACCGACGAATCTCTTCTTTGGCTGGCGCATTTGGCTGGCCTGTGAGCCATCTTCGGTGGATGCGGGCTGTGGCTCCATGATATTGATAGTGATTTCAGATATCAACGTTGTAACGACTATCGCGTTGATCATCCCACTTAGGGCGGGCACTTTTTTTCTGCTGATTAAGAGGTGGGGTGATCGACTAGTCCAAAAGGGGTAAAGCGCTCTCCGCATCTCGGCCTGCTACTCTTCCCTTCCCCAAGCTGTTCTCCTTCTGCGAGCTTCTTACTCTAACCTTACTTATTTGCGGACCAAACAAGCTGGTCTAGTCTACACAATGATTGCACGTCGTCCCAATTTGCGTCTCTTCTCTGCTCTGCGCTCGCCCTTAGCTACACGCCGCTTTGCGACCGAATCGCGGTTAACCTCGGACCATGTCCGCATCGTTGAGGTTGGTCCCCGAGATGGACTGCAGAATGAAAAGAAATCGATCTCGAAAGAAACAAAGCTCGAATTGATCGGACGGCTAGCTAAAACAGGTGTCACAACCATCGAGGCTGGCTCCTTTGTCCCTGCCAAATGGGTACCACAGGTATGATGTCGCTGATCATGCCACAGCAGTTTTCAACCTGGCCCCGAGACTGACCCCTACCACGCTAGATGGCAAGCACTGCTGAGATCTGTGAGCATCTTTTGACGCGGCCTCCACCAGCAAAATCTACCATTGCATACAACTACCTAGTTCCTAACATCCGAGGACTAGAGAACCTGGTCAAGATCATGGAGCAGACGGGTGTCCCCGCAGACGCAAGGGGAGATACTGCAGAGGCCGCCACAACGTCAGAAGTGTCTCTCTTTGCAGCAGCAACGGAAGCATTCTCTAAGGCTAACACCAACTGCTCCATTGACGAGTCACTCGAGCGAATCAAGCCGATCGTTACTTTAGCAAAGTCCAAAAATATCCGGGTGCGCGGATATGTCTCTGTCGCCCTTGGATGTCCCTACGAGGGCCCCGATGTGAGCCCCGTCAAGGTTGCTGACATCACTGCCACCCTGCTGGAAATGGGAGCGGATGAAGTGTCGGTGGCGGACACTACTGGCATGGGCACTGCTCCACGCACCATGGAGCTTTTGAAAGCACTCAAGGCTGCTGGCATTGCCAATACAGACCTGGCATTGCATTTCCATGACACATATGGACAAGCGTTGGTGAACACAATTGTCGGGTTGGAGCATGGTGTTCGCATTTTCGATAGCAGCGTGGGTGGTCTTGGTGGCTGCCCATACTCAAAGGGTGCAACAGGAAACGTGGCGACTGAGGACCTCGTGCATACAATCCACAGCCTGGGAATGCACACAGGAATCAGTCTGGAGGAGATGTCTAAGGTTGGATCATGGATCAGTGGGGAGCTGGGGCGAGCTAATGAAAGCCGGGCTGGAAAAGCCACTCTCGCGCGTCTTGCAGAAGACAAGGCGAAGCTCTGATCGTGTACTGAGCTCTAACCGGTTGTCATAAACCAATGTATGTTTATCTGATCGAGTCATTATGTCGAGTATGCTGTGTGAGGTGGGAGTTGATCGCGAGGAACATGTATGCACTGGCGATACATAGAGAAGTAAATCTCAAGTACACTGCCCTTGTGTCATTTGCACTGTGTTTTACATCGTCTCTTTTTGTTTTCAACAGAGAACAAGTATTCCATGAAGAAAGTGGAACGAATATGCACAAACATACATGCATGTCCTATTTACATGACGGTATTCCGAAAACAAACACCAACGCCAATGTATGCGAAATTCTTTGACCATGCGCAGTCACTCAGAAATCAGTGACACGTCCACCATAGCTCCAGTCACTGCCAGAGCCCCAGCGCAGAGGCTCATTTTTGGGTCCTCCAATTTCACCAGTCTTCGGGTTCGTCTCGCCCTCGAACTCGGGCTTCAGTCCCTTCGGCGCATCGGGATGAAGCTCGCCACCGCTACCATCGGCCTGAATCTCTGCCTGCGGGGACTGGTTGACTTGCGGTGTGCTGAATGCACCGGTCGAGCGCTTCTGCAGCTGCTCGAAGATCTCTTGCTCTTCCTTCGGGAGGCGCGGAGGAGCCGGGGAATTGGAGAAGGGCAACGGCTTGTCGTCGTTCTGGCGCAAGGCGCGCCCTGTGGAAAAGGATCGGATTGCGCTGCGGGACGCAGTAGCCGAGAGGATTGATCGACGAATAGTAATGGAGAATGCCATTTTGTACGAGGGTAATGATATGTCGAGTGAGTCAAATGCGCTGGAGTTGGTCGGGGATATTGACTCAAATCTCCACAGTGACTAAGATTCGCCGATCCCGATATCGCCTTTTTCTATTTCTCTCGGCAGCTCGCTGATCCGATCAGTCATTCTTGCGATTTTTTTGTTTGCGATTGGCAATTTGTTGATACCCATAGATCATGTCTGCTATTCGTCTGGCCGCGCGCCGTCTTCCTCGCGCAGCGAGGTTTGTCCCTGCCCTTGAGTCACCGGTGCAGCGCCGATTGGCCACCACATCCAATGCTCCTCAGGATCTGAGCGCAAAGGTACGTTTGACGAATTGAATAATTTGCTTCCTGCTTACAATTGCATAGAAGCAGACCACTTTGCCCAATCCCGACCCCGCGGCTGATTCAGTTACCTCGTCCTTCGTCAATGAGCGGGCTCCGTTCATGGTTTCGACCTATGTCCGCCCGGCTCCCATGATGATGAAGGGACAGGGCTGCTACTTGTGGGACATGGAGAACCGTCGCTACCTGGATTTGACTGCTGGAATTGCTGTCAACTCTCTCGGTCACTGTGACCCCGAGATCGCGAAGATCATCGCTGAGCAGGTGCGCCACTCTCTAAATACTATTTGCGGGACCAATTGCTGATTTGGATATCTGATCTACAGGCCGAGACCCTTCTCCATGCCTCCAACCTCTACCACAACCCTTGGACCGGTGCCCTGAGCCAGCTCTTGATTGAGTTGACCAAGAAGTCAGGTGCCATGCGCGATGCTTCGCAGGTCTTCATCTGCAACTCTGGAACCGAGGCCAACGAGGCCGCCATCAAGTTCGCTCGCAAGGTCGGCCGTACCTTGAACCCCTCCGGTGAGAAGCACGAGTTCGTCTCCTTCAACAACTCTTTCCACGGCCGCACCATGGGCGCCCTCTCCGCTACCCCCAACCCCAAGTACCAGACTCCCTTCTCGCCCATGCTCCCCGGGTTCAAGTACGGAGACTACAACCAGATCGAGCAACTCCAGACCCTGATCACCGACAAGACATGCGGTGTCATTGTCGAGCCCATCCAGGGTGAGGGCGGTGTCAACATCGCTACCCCCGAGTTCCTCGCTGCTCTGCGCAAGCGCTGTGACGAGACCGGCGCTGTTCTGATCTATGATGAGATCCAGTGCGGTCTCTCTCGCACCGGCTCTTTCTGGGCCCACGCTCACCCCTCCCTCGCCCCCGCTTCCGGCGAGGCTGCCCACCCGGATATCCTGACCACCGCCAAGGCCCTGGGTAACGGTATTCCCATCGGTGCCACCATTGTCTCCGGTGAGTCTGTTGGCCAGCACATCAAGACCGGTGACCACGGCACCACCTTCGGTGGTAACCCCCTTGCTTGCCGTGTGGCTCACCACATTGTCGAGCGTCTCGCCGAGCCTGAGCTCCAGAAGTCCGTCCAGGAGAAGTCCGATCTCTTCGTGGCTGGATTTGAGGCTCTGCAGAAGAAGTTCCCCGGTGTTCTCTCTGAGATCCGTGGTCGTGGTCTGATCCTTGGTCTTCAGCTTGCACCCGAGTACACTGCCAAGGCCGGTGACATTATCACTGCTGCCCGTGAGCGTGGCATGCTGATCATCACTGCCGGTGACGGTTGCCTCCGTTTCGTTCCTGCGTTGACCATCACCAACGACCAGATCCAAGCCGGTCTGCGGATTTTGGAGCAGAGCATCGAGTCTGTGGTCCAGGCATGAGTGATTTTGAATGCCGATTACGACTTTTTGTTTTCCTGATACCTTCAAGTGATATAGAGCATATGCGTGTTTACATAAAAGATACAAGCTAGTCATGGCCGAATCATTGGGCTGATAAGAGGAATCGATATACTATTTCAAACTTTGGACCTCGGGAAGCTGCAGCTCACGTAGCACGTAGACTAGGAGTATCCCATTTAGGTAACCTTTGATCATTATGACAATTTATTCTTTGCCTTTGAGGATTCTTTCCGCGAGGCTGTAGTATAGAACAATAGCGGAAATGTGTCGCGTGGGGTGGAGCGCCAAGAGCCACGCGTTGACGGAAGCGGTGGATCTGACCGTAAAGGAGTCGTCACTCTGCGCTCTTCACTGTCATATTCCCCTGTTTCATATGGATTTAGAAATATACTTGGACTTTTCCACTTTTCCACCTGTAGCCTACCCCAACGCAACTGAATGCCTCGTTCACCCTCCGACGAGGACGCAATCTCCTCCCAAGAGCAACCTTCCTTCTGGACCCGCCTCAACGCCCGTTTCAGCGGCGCCTTCAGCGGCGCAGACCCTCGAGTCTGTGTCGCTTTTTGGCTATTTGGTGCGCATTCCCCCAACTCAGGCTGAGACCCGCTAATCGCAAACAGGCCTTATCAACAATGTCCTATATGTGATCATCCTCTCCGCAGCCGTAGATCTAGTCGGCCCAGATATACCCAAAGGCGTCGTTCTTCTCGCAGATGTTATCCCGTCGTTTGCGACAAAGCTCGTCGCCCCGTATTTCATCCACTTGGTTCCATACTGGATGCGTATCATCATATTCGTCTTCCTCTCGGCCGTCGGCATGCTGGTTGTGGCTATGAGCCCGAGCTATACAGATGGAGGTGCGATTTCGTCCAAGATCGCGGGTATCATTCTTGCTAGCTTCTCCAGTGGAGGCGGCGAGCTGAGCTTCATGGGCCTTACACATTACTACGGTCCGTTCAGTCTGGCGGCGTGGGGCAGTGGCACCGGCGCCGCTGGTTTAGTTGGAGCGGGTGCTTATGCCCTGGCAACTTCGGCGCTGGGGCTGTCTG
Source organism: Penicillium bialowiezense (assembly GCA_026122735.1). NCBI lineage: Eukaryota > Fungi > Ascomycota > Eurotiomycetes > Eurotiales > Aspergillaceae > Penicillium > Penicillium bialowiezense. The sequence continues at coordinate 4,620,605 of JAKZFB010000002.1, forward strand.
TTCACATCACGTTGCTGGTATCTGCGTGTCTACCGGCTGTGATGGTGCTGAGTTTCTTCGTTGTGCTACCCATGGCGCCGTTGCGATCTGCTGAATCCGGCGCTGATAGGTATCGTGTTGTCGAAGGCGGAGAGGAAGTGGAGGAGGACGAGATGGATGGTGGACGTGGTGAGAATGAGGGACTTTTGGGAGTGTCGCACGGTGCCACCAATTATCAAAAATCCACGAATCCCGAAGATGGCTCCTGGAAGGACCAGGCTCTCTTGAATCTACGTCGCGTCAAAGGCCTTTTCATCCCATTGTGGGTGTTCCTCTCGGGCCGATCCGTGCCCCCAGTGCTGACAGTGTTATAGTATGGTCCCTATGCTACTCGTTTACATTGCCGAGTATGTGATCAATCAAGGAGTGGCACCGACTCTCCTATTCCCCCTCCGCGAGTCGCCTTTTGAGCATTTCCGATCATTTTATCCGACCTACAATGCCATATACCAGATCGGCGTGTTTATCTCCCGCTCCTCGACCCCGTTCTACCGCATCCATCATCTGTACATTCCATCGCTTCTGCAGGTGTTGAATCTGGCGGTGTTGACACTTCACGCTTTGTTTGACTTCATCCCCAGTGTATGGATTGTGTTTATCATCATTTTCTGGGAAGGACTCCTTGGCGGCGTGGTCTATGTCAATACCTTTGCCGAGATCACCGATCGCGTACCGAAAGAGGATCGTGAATTCTCACTTGGAGCGACCACTGTCAGCGATTCTGGCGGTATCTGTATTGCCGGGTTGCTCAGTATGGGGTGGGAGGTCTCGTTGTGTAATTGGCAAGTCGGACACGGACGGGACTATTGCCGACAGAAAACATAGATCGACCAGGACATACTCCGTATACAATAAAGAATTGCACATGCACATGCACATTAAGATCGACGTAGATATGCAAGTCCCGTGACTGGTCAGCTGATGGGCGTCACATGTGAGATCCGCATTCACATGTGAATCCCTTCGCCAATGACGAATCTGGGGATGCTGATTGATTGTTCAGCCCAGTCTAAGCGATGTGGCTGACGTCGTGTCTTGATCCTTTGTCAATATGGATTTCCTTCTCTCTTGGCTTCACATAGAAAAAGGGAGCTGGCGAGAGAGCCCTTCGAGATAGCATGATAGGTAGGCAGTCATCGCCAACGTGCCGGGTACTCAGCTCACAAATATCCAGACCACGTCTTGGGGAGACCCTCAACCCGCTTCCGCAAGATCCAAGTATTTGCGGTAGTCTCCTTCTGGTCAGTCTACTTACTAAAGTCCGTCACACCCAGTCAACCGCACCAACAAGAGCTAATCACGGTATACCTACAGAGCAGATAAACATGGCCCACCGTTCATCCGATCACTATCATCTCGATTTACTAGCAAATTGACGACATGGCAGACAACCGTCATCATATTCCTGTGGCTCTACCTCAGTAGAAACTTCGCCAAGATCGTTGGCCTCGAATGCCCGGAGCCATTGGCAAACATGTATTCGCGGTCCTTCTTTCGAGCGACGTGGATCACCACAGGTCTGGATGCTGGATTTTGGACTGCGATGAATATTAAGCCAAAATGGCTCCGGGATATCGCCTCTTTGGTTTTTACAGTCTACTACTTGATCGCCGCCGAACAAGCAGACGAGAAGGTCCGCCGTGTCCGAGCCACTCTGACATTGGAGCACCTGCGTGTCTCGTGGAACAAGGCTACAAGTCCCTACCTATGGAATATGGCCAGACTTTTACGGCCTCGGATGACACAATATCCTGCTCGGGCCATCAGAATCCCTCGGCCGGCCCAATCAATCTATACCGAGCCCGTCAATGCATGGTTGTACTTCGACGGTCCACTAAGTGCGCTGAAACAGCAAACTTTTGTTGTTCTGGATGTTCCAGGTGGTGGCTTCGTCGCCATGAGTCCCAGAAATTCCGAGGACAAGCTGCTTGCCTGGGCGGGGCGACTGAAGGTCCCCGTCCTTAGCGTTGACTACAAGAAGGCACCAGAATATGCATATCCACATGCACTGCATGAGTGCTATGATGTATATCATAGCATAGTTGCCACAAATGGCCGTTGCATGGGTCTCGAAGGAAAGGTTCGACCACGTATTCTCGTCACTGGAGAGAGTGCCGGTGGAAACCTGGCCGTAGGAATGACTTTGATGATCCTCCAATCGGCTATGTCCCAAGGTTGGCGAAGGGAAGATGAGCTCCCGGCCCCCGATGGCCTTGTCTTGGGATATCCTGCCCTGAACATGAGGGTAGAGAGCTGGATGAGCGACGAGCAGATGTCTCTAATCCAAGACAAAAGTTCTCGACAAACGAACCGCAGTGTTCTTCAGCGCAAGCAAGACCAATACCGCAAGCTCACACCATTTACTTCTCCCGGTCGCTCAGTTGAGGATTTGACCGCCATATCACCAGAATGCAAGGGAAAAGAGAAAGAGACTGACATCGCTACTGAAACCGCAAAGTCACTGGAGAAGAAGCTTCAAAAGAATCAGGAGCTGGGCACAAAACCTCCCGTCAAAGCCGAAGACAACGTCAAACCAATCAAGACCCGACTTGCTGTCTCTTCTATGATCACGTACGTCCATGACCGCATTCTCACACCCGAAATGACTCGCGCAATGATCATTTTGTACATCGGTCCACACCATCGTCCGGATTTCAACACGGATTTCCTTCTGTCTCCTGTTCTAGCGCCGGACGCCTTGCTTGCTCGTTTCCCCAAGACCTACATCATGACAGGAGAGCGGGACCCTCTGGTCGATGACACGGTCATCTTTGCTGGCAGGTTACGTCAAGCAAAACTTCACCAATTCCGCGAGCGTCAGGACTTAGGGCTGGAGAAATCCAAACGCCCCTTCAATGAGAAGAATTACGTCGAGCTTTCCTTGATTCCTGGTGTGTCTCATGGGTTCATGCAAATGGCCGGATTCTTCCCTGATGCTTGGAAGTACATCCACCGCAGTGCGGAGTGGCTCGAAACGCTCTTCAAAAATATTGAAACGGACAGCCTGGTGGCCAATTCATTAGGCATAGATGATGGCGCACAAGCAAATACTTCCCTCAAATGGTCAGGCTCTGCGGACCTTGCGCCGAACTCCATGACACAGGGACGCAATCACCACCGAAGCCTCACAGGTGAGTCCTCTGGTGACGACGACAGACCTTTGGAAATGAGCATGAGCAAGATCAACCTGAGTGCTGGCGACGCGGTATCAGATTCAAAGCCCGAGCACCGCACACGACGCCGAAGGTCGCGATCTTCCTTTGCTTCTTCGCAGTTCAAAGGCTTCACATCCCTGGGAGACGACCGCAAAGCCAAGGATGACTTTATTGCCAAGCTTCGATACTTGGAGAGAGCTGGCCGTGGTGATCCTTTCGATCCCGATGAGACCAATAGTGCACCAGAAAGTCCGACAACGGCTCGTCCCCGGGGTCGCAGTATTGCCTCTTTGGACAGCGAAGAGGATATCTTGGATCGCCGAATGAATGGACTTGCTGGTGGGTTGATGGGTATCGGGGAAGGGGCTCAGACCCCTGGATTGTGAGGCTGAGAGGATTTAGAGGTGATGATTTATGATCTACAATCGAAGTCACATTGGGTTGATCTACCCCAACGCCGTGATTTATTTCCACCTATGCTCACGCAGAGGTGGGTTCCAAGTTAGTTAGGACTGAACCTGCGTACAGGAGCTATCGACTTTATAAGTTTCTAGTTCTTGGTTGGCAAATCAGGCGAGGTTGGTGTGTAGAATGACCTCATAGGCTTTTGTGGCCTACGGGTGAGGTACAGTGGTGTTTCATAAGTATTTGCCCTCAAGTACTTTGGAGTCCACCTTTTGACCCGACCAACCTTCCAAGGTTGGAACTTGCATACAATAAACTTGCCTTCCTAGATATCTTTTTTGCTGTCTTTCCAAATATATTTCGTCAAGACATTATACCGGATTGAACTCCAGAGCTTTCTGTCAAACAGCCCTGGAGTATGAGAATAGTATGTCTGAAGTCGAAGTACTCAAGGTCAAATACTTATAGAGCACCACTGCACTTATCAGGTGGACTATTGCACAGGTGGTTTCTCTCATATATCCCCATCATGCCATTTGATTAGGAATGGACCCCAGGGAATGACATTCATTCCCCTACAGGAAAAGCGAAGGGAAGGGAAAGATGGTCCATTCCTAGCTAATGCCCCTCTCTAATAACGGGGCCTGACAGGTCCCCCCTGCGAACAAAGCGAGCGTCCCGAGAGCAAATTGACCCTCCTGCGTGCGGTCTAGACTTCGTCGGCAATGAGGCCGGGGTAGAACTCCCTGGCGACCTCCCCCATTTTGCTGTAACTCCGGGCTGACAGTTTGCCCATGCGCTGTGAAAAGACGTTTCTGTCAATAGGTGCTGCTGCCGGGGTCTGACGGGCCATGGCCGCGGCCAAGTCTTTAACGACCTGTGTGAATTCGTCTGTCTTGCCAGACGTAATGATGTCGACTGCCAACGTGACGAGCGCCGGGTTCTCAAGGGCCATTCACATTGACCACATCATTTGAACCGCGCACCCGGCACCTAGTATCTGCACCCAGGCATGGTGGACTAAAAGATACATCAATCAGCGGTCCACATCGTTGTGATCATGGTCTCTCTCACCGTTCCAATCAATTTAACCTACTCGTAGAGTTCGGAGCAAGGAGTTGCTCCACTGTCCGAAGACAATCCTGGAGAGATGTCTCCATGTCGGCAATGCGTTCATTGCTCATCGTGAGAGACTGGATGAGCGCGGGAGTTTTTTTGTCCACCAAAAATTTCAATTGTTCGTCGATTGATTCCAAGGCATTTATCAGCCCAAGTTCTGGAGACTTGAAGTTGAGTGAACGTTAGTCAATGGTATCTCCGCGTCGGAATAGGTTGGTGGCACTTGACCCATACTCCGGTTGATTTGGCTCGTTAAACGAACCATGGTGTGGCACCAATTGGACCAATCGTTTATTGGTCGATTTGATTAATATGTTGGTATCTTCTGGCTGTTCACCGTGCGTGTGAATGCGGCCAAGGGCTTGGCCCAGTTGGCTTGCCATTTCTTCTTCAATAACAGTGGCCTCTGTTTTGATTTGCTTAAGCAATGGGTCATGCTTGGTTGGATTCCTGGATCAATGGTGGGATGCATGATTGGATGACTCGAGGATTCGATTATTCGACGACTGCCACCTGCACCTTCATGCCATCAACGCTGGCTTGCATGTTGTTTGCCAAATGGACTCTTGCTTTTGAAGCCTCATCGGTAACAATCTTCACAAGCTTTTCCTGCATCTCAGGTGATTGAATCGATTTTGGATTGCATCACTGTCATTTCTAGCTTCATCGCATTCATTCTAGTCTCCAATTTTGTGATCATGGGCCCCATTGTCTCGGTTACCGCAGTTGTGACAGTATGATCATGCTTTGCCTGCATGTCAGGTGCTTGGACTGATTGATAGTCGATTTTGGATTGGCCAGTATCCCGAGGCGCGGGTGGTAGAACCCTTCGATATCATCTATGCACCGAGTATTAGTTGTAGCAAAAGAGCCGCTGGATTGAAACTGACCACGAATATGGGCTTGATACTGAACTAAGACATGGAATAACAGTATGTAGATGTTAAAGAGGAGGATGTGGAGGAGGAATAATGCTGTCTCAGCTTCCATGTTTTATTTCTAGAAGGCGCGCTAATTTCTAACCTGGGGGTCGCTCCTTCCCTTTGGCAAGTCCGAGGCAATCAGCAAACAGAAAAAGGCAGTCTCAAGTACTTTGGAACCTTGAAACCTGACCAAATTGTGTATAATAAACGTGTCGATCCCGAGGTCTTTTTGGTTGTTTTTTTTTGCTGTCTTCCAAGGTTTTCAAACATCTTTTAGACATTATACCAGATCGAGCTCCAGAGCTTTCTATAGGGAAGTATCAAAAAAGTATGTCTGCAGTAGGATCCAGACCGTCTTAACCTTGCATCTGGCTGATGGCGGGGTATCCCCGTGCCTGGCCTACCTGAGCAGCGGCTCAGATTGATCCACAACAGCACCCGAGTCCCAAATATTATCACAGACCTTTTTGCAATGATCGAGCCTGACGACAGATTCTTCTCGGAGGGCCAAGGCTATTTTGGTCCAAGGGAGAACCCTGCAACCGAAACCCACTGCAACGTCTGGGATTGGGATCAGTTGCGATTGATCAAAGTCAAAGGAGCAGCCAAGCTATTTCCACCCGAGGAAGATGTTGAAACCTCAGTTCTTGCAAATTTTGCCGATTATCTTTCGCCAGAGATTCGTGCAATCACAGTCGACGATGATGGGCTTCTCATTGGAGTCTCAACAGACCCTGAAGAAGATGATATGTTCTTTATTGGATATCTCCCCTTCACACTCTGTCAATCACTCGCGGATTGCTCTACCATCTATTTTTCTGAAACTTCAAGAACTCGATCGGCTTGGACCAGGCGTCGACCTGTCATTATACGATGGTCAAAATGTCGCATTCAAATTCAACCCTTTAGGCATACCTCGACGACTACAGATGTCCTGGAAGGAGATGAACCTGCTCAGCAAGCTACCACCACATCCCAATATAATATCGTTTGATCGCATTGTTTTAGAGGATGTGCAGTCTCGGGTGATTGGGTTCACAACCAAGTACATCCCAGGTGGGACACTAGCAGATGCCAACCCGAAAAGGCCTTTCCAATTTAAATGGCTACAGCAGCTTACCCAGGTGGTGGATTTCCTGAACCTAGAATTAGGAATCATGCATCAAGACATTGCACCACGGAATTTGCTTGTCGACCCTGAAACAGACGATATCATTCTCTTCGATTTTGATTGGGCCGCCAATGGGAAAGAAGGTCTAATGAGTGGTCGAGACGATGTGTCGGGTGTTGTCTTCACATTATACGAGATCGTCACTAACGATACGCGATGGTTTGGGTAGACCTTCGTACAAGAGACAAATGATGTTAAATGCATGTGGGCTCTCGGGGAAAATATCAGGCAGGACGCAGGAGTGCCTGAGCTGAGGGGTACAGTGGTGCTGCATAAGTATTTGACCTCCAGTACTTTGGGGTCCGCCTCTTAGCCTGACCAACTTGTATACAATAAACTTGCCTATCTTTTGGAGAATCATTTTTGCTGTCTTTTTTGTTGTCTTTTCAGACATTAGACCGGATCGAAGTCCAGAGCTTTCTGTCAGACAGTATTGAAAAAAGATTTATGATGTCGAAGTACCCAAGGTCAATTACTTATGCAACACCACTGTACTCAAGTGGAACAAACCATGGTCGCTGATTTGGCCCCCTTGCGTGAGGCTGATAATTACGGTAGCATTGCAGTTCGAGAAATGCGAAAACTGGTGTAAATCGACAAAGATCGATTCGGATGGCTTGGAAATTGATATCTCCCAATATTCTACATTAACCACTTTCTTCTGTGGCCTTGGCTCCCGTCTAGAGCGAGAGTAGCCTCAAGTCGCACCCAGGTCACGGCCAAGGTTGCCGCAACCAACAAGACACCAACCATGATGCTGGTATTCTCATAAGTCCTGGGCCCTACATTCTTCTGGCCGTGGCCTCTAATCAGAACACCTGCAACTGGTGTTCCAATCAACGTGGCAAATCCTCTTATCATGTATAGCAAACCGTTGACGCTGGCAAAGTTCTGCACACCGAACAACTCAACCAGACTCGTTGGGAAGAGAGCAACGTACGCTGATGCAAAGATGCCGTAGAGAATCGTGAATGCGATAAACAGATTACTCCCACTCAACTGGGTTGTGGATAGACAAGAGGGAAGCCACAAAGCCAGCACGGAGATTGAGGATATGAGAGTCGTCACAAGCAGTGTATTGAGTCTGCCCATTCGATCTGCGACATGGCCAATCACGACCTTTCCAATTGCATTTGCAGCATTGGATATCGCAATGAAATTTGCCGAGGTTGCCTGTGAATAACCCAATGTACGGGCAAATGATGCGAAAAAAAAGACCGGCGTGTAGTATGCAGCGGACTGCAGTGCTGCACCGAGAGCGTGTGCCAGAAACTTGCGACTTCTCGCGACCCGCCAGTCCACCCGTGGCAGACGGAAGATGTTGGATGAACGCGACAAAGCGGCATTTTCAGCTTCGATGCGAGCAAGCTGGTTTGCGGGCCAACGCATGAATGCCCCGGAGCAAGTAACCAGCACAAACGAGATTCCCGCTGTGATACGGAGTGTGTTGCGGAATCCAACGGAGTCAATGAGATACCGGAAAGCAAGTGGCCAAGCGACACCGCCGACTCCTGTGCCCGCAAGAATGATTCCCATTGCCAGCCCGCGGTGGAGAGAGAACCATGTTGGCGCCACTGTGACAGATGGCATGTAGATGAGGCAAGTTCCGATTCCCAGGAGACACCCCTGTGTGAGGATGAACTGCCACAGGGCCTGGCTGAAGCTTGCCAATACCAGGGACCCGGAATAGACGACCCCACTTGCCCAAATGACATTTCGGGGAGGGTATTGCTTAATCCATGTTGTTGCGAATGGAGCGCCGATGGTCATCAATGCGATGGATAGAGTCCCGATCAAGTCGATCTGAGCGGGCGTGGCTCCGGTGAATGGTGTGTTGGGCTGCTTTGACATGGAGTCATACAGCTCTTGGAAGACACCAAATGCGAAGTTGATTCCACATCCTGTGAAGACGAGTGCTGTAGAGGCGAAGATTATACCAATGGATTGTCTGCGACATCATTAGTTTGGTTCGTGTGAGCAAGGGAGGATGTAGATACAGGCGAGTTCCCAGAGGTATTGGACTGCTGTCAACTTGCATGGGCTCTAAAGGACGTTCCATCGTGGTATGACTGTACTGCAAACAAAGGAATAGGTTAGTCCTCTGTTATTATAGGGCTGGATACCGCAGAATCCCGACGACCCGGCTTAACTCTATATCTGACTCATGGCGGGGTATCCCCGTAACGAATAGCGTCATTGCCGAGGGTGTATCAACTCCGGGGTCGGGCAAACCGGGGTTCGTCATCGAGAATTGGAAATGGGTACGAAGCACGGCGGGTATCATTTTCGAACAGTGGTATTGGTCACACATACCGGAGCTTATGATAAAAACGAACAGCAAATTCAGAAATAAAAGTGAAATGTCAACACAAAAAGATTGCTTTAGGATGTGAGGTCGATGAGCAGCTGAGAAGCCTTGGAAGCCTTTTAGATCAGGCACCATTAATGCCTGAGGCCCTAATCCGATCCTTCTTGTCGTGCTTTGTACTACTTCCCTCTTCTTCTTCCATCCTCAAATTCAGTGTCTTCGTAGCAGCACCTATATAATTCTCTCTTGTTTTCATGCCAGTATTACAGTGAAATACGAATGATGGAAGTAGGGGGGAGAGAAAGAAAGGAAAAAAAAGGCAAAGGTCTGAAAAAACGGAGTGAGAGATGCCTGTTGACAAAAGATTGAAGCCAAATATCCCACACTAGATGTCTCAACCGAAATTGTTTCTGGCTCTGTGAATGAGCGGACGAAGTCTAGACTCCCACAGAGGCGGCTATCCCCGCAAAAAGAAGTGTTACCAAATCGTCCGTGAAACCCGATGGATCCCCCAAAAAGCGCCCCGAGATCCCGAATAGGAATAAGCGATGTCATTCTGCAATCTATAATCTGCGATCTCACCTGTCAGGCGTCTGCCACGCGGCAAAATTATTAAGTGTGTGATCCACTTCGGCTGATATAGATGGGATCCGCTCCACTCGTGGCTGTCAGGGTCCACGGATTCTACTTCCATGTTATTTCAATCTAGATGAAACGTGCCAGTCACATCGCCGGTATATCTCTATACCGATTGGCCAAACAGAGAGATTTTCTTTAATTTTGCACAAATTTGCTTTGGCTGGGCCAGCCGCGACTTGCAGAATTCCCCCTCAGGTGGGCCTCATGCATGGCACCAAGCTATTTTCCTGCATTATTGAACAGACCATGATGGGTTCACTGAATCCAATCAATTCAATGACCAGAGCTTCAGATGCACTCGCTGAACTTCCTTGAAGGGGGAGCCTCCCTCTGCAAGCCGAAAGACCGTGACAGTGAGCTTGTTAGCGCATTGTTGATAGATCACTTCTTCACGGGCACAGACCTAGCTCCATGTAGCTCCATACTGAACCTTGGAACCGTGTATATTGACAATAATGATAGATGATTCTGATACGGGCCTGCATTTCTTTCCATAAATATGTGGATGTGCCCTCGTGTTGAAGATGCTTTACACTTCAAGCCCGATGAAGCTACATTTGCGATTCCAGTGGTGCGTTTATCAATTGCACTATGAGCGCCACTGGTGATTTCGGGCCTGCGCCTGCTGGTGTTGATCTTGGCGAGAATCAACATGTTCAAATGCTCGGTGCTGTCATTTCCCTTATGGTCATTGGGACTCTGGCAGTCATTTTGCGCATCTATACCCGCGCGAAGAGCTCACAGACTAATTTCGGTCTTGATGATTATCTCATCTTTGTATCTCTGGTATGTTTGAACTGGGGAAAAGCGACCTGGAAACATCGCTGATCTTGCTCTTAGTGCTTTGCCTACGGCACCGGAATATGTGTGATCATCAGTAAGCAAAATCTGACAACAGGCCGCGTCGAGAGGTGGAACCCTGATTATATTCACAGGTACCAACTATAAAAATGGGTGGCACCAACAGACACTCACAGACTCTGAATTTGCTTCCCTGTGGAAACTTCTGTTCGCTCATGTGTTCATCTACACGACGACTGTGACTCTGACCAAGTCTTCGATCATCATGTTTTATCGTCGAATATTCAACCTTCGTTGGTCATTATATTTCGCCATGTCCATCATATTGGGATATTTTGTGGCAGTCCTCGCGACGATATCTGTCGCGTGTCGTCCATTATCCTACTTCTGGCAACAGCACACCGATCCCGGCACCGAAGGAACATGCATCAACACTCCCGAGTTCTTTCTTGTCAATGGCATTATTTCTGTATTGATCGATGTCATGATTCTATGCGTTCCGGCTCCGATCATTTGGAGACTACAAATGCCGAAGACACAACGACTTGCTGTCATAAGCATATTGTTGCTCGGTGGCTTGTGAGTCACTTATCTGATGAGGGAGTGGGCATTTGCTGATATCACATTCCTAGTGTCTGCGTCGCCGGTATTATTCGCATTATATTTCTGGACAAGAACACTCATTCCGATGACCCTTCCTGGACCATTGCCCCCGTGTTTGTATGGTCCTGCGTTGAACCTTTTATTGGAATTATCTGTGCATGTCTGCCCACATTCACGCCATTGTTCCGCCGCTGGTGGGCGATTATGGGCGTCAAAAGGTCGGGCTCGAAGAAGGGGCAGGACTACTATGGTACGGGAGGCTCCAGGATTAATCGCTCGAGGCACCAAACGATCGACGAGAATGATCAGGATGATCATAATGATCACCATGGCGATGAAGTGCAGCTGACCAGCTTCCCCGGATGGCCATTGCATTTCTTGCGCGGAAAGGATAGCAGTGATCATATGGCTTCTCGTTCAAATATTCAAGTCAAAGAAGAGATAACGATCTCTTGGAATTGAGAACACCGAGGCCAGTACCAATGAAATTGTTCTGTCGCTCTGTTTGCTATCTACTAAGACAGGTCTCCCCCCGAGGGTGCTGCGGTGTACGGACCTCGGTATGAAGAGGCAATTCCCAATACCTAGGTATTGCTCTTGTAAATGAATCAACACCAAAGTTCTGGCAAATATACATTTGTTTCATACAAAGCCCTTGAGAAACTTTGGCAAGAACTGCATTATTTGCTAAGAATTATCTAACTTGAGTTCTAAGGTTCTATTAAGATACAGACCCTTTTGTCCAATGTCCTGAATACGACACTTCGATCGATATATGACCTAGAGTCACAATTCGATCTATAGAAAAGATCGAAAGCTCCGATATCATTATCCATGGACGTGCCAGTTGTTATCTAGCAGACGTATGTTTAGCGTCCTTCCAACCTTCGCTTCATTATGTTTGTACCCATGAAGCGCACTGGTTTGCACGTGCATGTGCGCCCTCGAATATGGATGTCTGTTTGCTTCGTTCTATATGGCTAGTCTCTCCTTCTAAGGCTGCAGTAGTCCTTTATTTGTAGGGTTTGACGCAGAATGTTTTAGACTCCGCGTGTATCCAATTTCTTTATACATGTTGAAGCTGCTACTGCAGGCAAAGTTTCGGATTTTCCATATCCATATCCATCTCCATCCTCATCCATCTTCATAGCTTCTGCTCATCTCAAATTCCGAGTTCGTCTATCAGAATATCGGTATCCCGGAACTCCATTCACTTCGTGAGTATCCCATGGTGTCAACGTGGCTCAGGGTGCACGAGCTGAGCTGCCATGTTTGCTCATACGTACTTACCGCTCTAGGAGATCATTGAAGCTTGCCGAGAGAGGCAGCCATCATCAGCTCATCCTTTATCATGGATAGTAGTGAGCCTTCGTCGCCGCTTTTCGGCGCAGATGCGCCGCATGACCAAGACTGGAACCCGGAGAAACCCAAGAGAAGATCCGCGAGTCAGGCATCTCTGTTACCTCGGGTCCTGACAGTTAAGCTGTGCAAAATCAGGCCACGACTTGATAGCTCCGATGGATTCGGTAAATGGTACCAAGCAGTTCTCTCTGCCTTGGAAGACGACAGTCTACAAGATTTAATCAACATCGAAGTTCCCCGGCCATACAGAGATGATATCAAGGCTGAAAGATGGTATTGCCTTTCGCGGCAGGTGCTATCCTTCTTGACCGAGTCGGTGGATAGCGCACTGGTAAAAAGAATCTCGGAATCTGACAAACCGTGCATCTTTGCGGACGAGTTTATGGCCGCTCTCAAGAACTACATGCTCGGCAACGGGCACAGCACCGCGGAAAACTCGGCATTCGATGTTTGGGAGGCAAAGCGCAGTGACTACGCTACGACCAAGGGCTTCATCAGGGCGATGAAAAGTAAATTGGCACGTGGAATGGAGAATCATGCAGTGAAGCCATGGCATGCTTACATTGTGGTTTCCCGTGAATTGGCCAAATTTCCGGGTCTTGAATTGGCGGTTCACAGACACAATTGTGACTCCTCAAAGCCACACTCACCAAAGCATTACAAACTTGCCGACTTTGACGAGTTTTGCGGTTACATTAACGAGTGGGTCGACGAATGGACCGATGAGTGCCACTACAGTAGCGATGAAGGCATGTGAATGATGGTGGCGCAAGTGTTACGCAGCGAGTGTCACTGGCGGACACGGAATGAAACGAAGCAAGTTTCACTGGTGGACATGAAATGAAGGTCAATCTCTTCGACGCTAATCTCCGGGAAAAAAAAAATAAACCAATTAACCAGACATACCCCACCGAGAAATGGAAAAGGTCTTTGAAATATCTAGTTCTGCCTAGGTGAATTGTGCACGTAGTATGGTAGCAACCTTGGAAATGCGATTGCGTATCCGGGATCTACATAACGATTTACTTGGTATTGCAATGCCGAGTAGTTACATGAAAGTCTCGAAGCAAAGTCAGGGATCGGTTGTTGTTTTTCTCTACGATGCCATGCGCTCAACTCGAAGCTGCAGTTCTTTGACCATCTCAATCCCATCTCGAGTAGCCTCATCCAGGCTCTCCTCGGGCAGACCAAGAAGCTCATTTTGTGCCTTGGCTGAGAAGTCACTCGCACCATCTGGGAAGAAACCCCTTGCATAGAGCAGCTTACCAAAGCCTGCCATGTTGCCAGTCTTGACCATCGCCAGACCATCTGCGTATCGCTTTTTGCTATCCTCATGGGTGACCGTCCAGTCAGCATCACTGGTGCACGTCACGCGCTTGACACTCTCAAACATGTCGGTGTGGTTGATCACAAAGCTCTTCAGGTAGATAGGTTTGTTGAACCACGTTGACACAGTAAGGCTCGTGTCTTTTTCGTCCTCAGGAAGCTCCTTGAAACTGAGTACTTTGGCCACAGCGCGCCCAACTTGCGATAAAGTCGACATCGAGTTCTTGGTCCTCCCATCATCATAGATCGTAAGAGTCCGCTTGTCAAAGTCGAAGCCGAGACGCGCTTCACCGCCAGCTAGGCTGTAATCGTACCAAAAGCCACAGCATACAGTGATCCACTGCATACCGAGACTCTCAATCTCGTCCCTGGCAGCCTTGGCAGTGGGCCCAGTCATCATGTCCTCTCCGAGTTTGGTGTCCTCGATGTCGGCGCCATACCCGTTAGGCATGACATAGGGAACACCAGCCTTGGCGGCCGCCTGTATGAGCTTGCTTTGGGTCTCGCGGGGCGCAGTGGGAGATAATGTAATTATGAAGAGCTGTTGGCCCTTGAGGGCAGCGACAATAGAAGCCTCGTCGGAATAGTCAATTGGCGCGACCTTGACGTCGTCGGGGAGTTTGTTGCCGCTATCTTTACGAGAGAGGGCCGTGATCGTGTGCTTCTCGGTTTGAAGGAGAGCGGCGACGAGGTAGGAGCCAACAGTGCCTCCGGCCTAAGGAAGTTTGTTAGTTGATGTTTATACGAAGCCAGTGACACTCATACCCCGACAATAGCAATCTTCTCAACGGCATTCTTGAAGCCGGCAGGTTGGTTCTTGGCGTATTCGGGCATTTTCGTTGCAATGAATGGTTCAATGCGTAAATATTGTGAGAATTTGGGCCAAAAGTGGTAGGCAAGGTGCTGATTGAGTTGCAAGGTTTGTTATTTCTGGCGAATTTTGCATCGGGCAGGAAATGCCTTTCCATTTATACTGTTCAACCCCGTGTCTCGTTGCCATACTCTTCCTGGGTACCATATGACCGGGGCCGTCGTAGCCGCACTGTGGGTTTGGGGCCGCTCCACAGTAACTGCGGCGGATGCGGCGACTGCGGTGACTGCGGTGATCTTTGGCCCCAAAAAAGCACCGAAGTCCCCGTCAATGCCGAAGCGCCTAGCAACGGAGATACCGCCCGTCGGAGTTACGCATGGTCCCGCAGCACCCGGCCGCAGCAGCCGCAGACTGGGGGCCGCCGGGCGTTGGGGCCGTTAGCTCACTCCGCTTCGCTTTGCACCACACCAAAGCGGCGTCCAGTCCCCATAGCTGGATCTTTTTCCACCCCCGACCACGGGCTCGGCAGCTTACCTCTGTTCATTATCCATTTGATGCCAATGGGGAGAAACAAGCGCTTTGTTACATGCCTTCAATGTTAAGTTTACATTGATTGTAATACGGAATTTCCAAGGCCATCTCAAAGTGTCACACGGACCGTGTTCTGAGGACTTTTATCCCCGGGCGGGATATTTTCACAACAAACGGCTTCCCTACTCCCCCACACTATTGCAGCTGGATTTCGGGTCCGAAAATCGATAGATATGGCTCGGCGAGAAGTTGATCCCAGTCTAAACCCCAATCAAAGTCTGAAAAAGTGGCGTTGGCAGGGGATTCAGGTCCCGGTTGCGCCTGGAAAGATTCGAAGCCCGCCTCCACAGCTTCCAGCTGCATAAGATCCTTTCGCTTCTTTGCTACGTTGAGGCTGAAAAGATGTCGCGCGATTGACAATGCCTGACGGGTCAATGTTGTGTTCGTTTCCCTGACAAGACTTTCCAACGCCTTCAGCGCAGCAGGGATATGTGCGGATGACGCCTGCGCGTCAATGGCCAACAAAACACATATATACTGGAATATGCTGCCTATCACATTCCACAGAGGGCCGTGGTTGGTCATTTGCTCAACCGCTTCTATTGCGGCATTCCCACAGTTGATAATGGGCTGGATTATCTCGTTTGGCATGCCTATGTTGAGCTGATAAATGCGTCGGTAGAAACAAAATGCCAGTTCCGCCTTCGTCACTACCAAGAATGGATGAGTGAATTGGAGCTTACTCAATGCCGTGAGACGCTGAACCAACTCGTCCTTCGGAGTTAGATGCTGACTTTCGAGCTGGAACGGCGAGTTAGGTGACGGGATGATTTGAACTATTTGCACAAACTGCTCGGCAACGGAACCCAGTCTCGGCGTAATAGTCTCACAAGTCACGGTACCAAACGTGACAGCTGAGCGATCGTACTCATACGATAGCATCTGATGCCCAGCCCACGCGATCCAGAAGATTCGCCTGAGCCGATCAGCATCATGCCCAACAGCAGCAGCACCGGCTACAGACGCCATCCTTTTAATATTCTCTTCTTTGTGTAATCCAACCACTTCGCAAAGGTGCATAATAGTGCACGATGTCAGCCAAGCATGAGCTGGGCGGGTTGTAGCTCTTAGGTAGAATAACCGCATGCCCCATGCAACGATATGGTCAATGCATAGCGTGCGTATAGATTCAGGATCATCGAGAATGGCTTTGGCGTACTGGAGCAGATCATACTCCCGCGAGTATTTTGTTGTGGAGAGAAAGGACCCGAAAGCAGCGATGCCAGCAGCTACGGCGCTGAATGCGACCGCGTTTTTGCCGGAGCTATGATAATAAGCGCGACATCGCTGGGCATAAATATTTGGGTCCATCAAGTCGCCGATAGACCCCATTGCAGAAAAGTACACATTTGAGTAAAACGCGAGGTCGTCCTCTGAAATTAATTTCCCCAGGAAACCACACGCATTGGGAGTCTCTTCTGGGCGGGTTCCGAAATTGTACGGGATCGAGTTGATCTTGGGAGGGTTATCGGAGCCAAGAGCCACCCCCAGGATGTGCGGGAAGGCCGTGGCTGCCGATGCACCAGTGTATCTGGACTTTTGCGCGTCAAAGATCCCGGTCTCGACGTCAGGATGTTTTGGCGATGAATTGTCAACTTGGGCAGATCTTGCGGCCTGAGATTGACTGTCGGGGCTGCGCGATTCGGCGGTGGCCCCGGTCGCCATAATACTCCCGCCATCATGAATGGAACGCTTAGCTGGGAATGGAGCCTGCTCGCTTTCACCTGCACCATTAGATGTGCTTTCCTCGGCATACTTGCAGTCATATCCGTAGGTGGTGCACGTGTTGCAAGGGTGTATCCCATCGCATTTTCGTTTGCGCTGGTGACAAGGTAAACATGCCTTCCTCGCACGCTTGCGCTTGCCAATTGTTGTGGACATGGCTGCAGGTTTGCTATGTTGAGATACCTGGGGCTCTTGACAAGAGAGATTGGAGCAGATTCATGGTGGTTAGATTGACCAGGACACTAGGCTAGAAAAAGGAAGAAAATTTGGGGGCCGGGGGCCGGGGGCGCGGCCTGGTGCATATCTCGGGAGCATCCCCTACGCGCCCGGCCCGGCAAGAAAACAGGGACGGAGCGCCTGAATTGATCCAGGTGTCAAGAACGGGCGAGAATCAGGCCAAGCTCAGACATTGGTGGGCATTGACATTCATGATAGCCTGTGGGTGCCATACACACGCTATGGGGTCTTTTTGGTAGTAGCCTGTAACATGACCAAACCTAAGGAAAGGAAGGGCTGCGCTCGCATAACGAGTTTTCTCCTATTGGTATGTCAAGGGCTCAATAAATTATGTGAGCTTACGAGGAATTAGACTCTCCAGAATAGCAAGGGTTGCAAAGCCACCAGGGCAAACTTATTGGCTGCGGTAACAACAGGCGTGCATCCACGGATTGAGCGCGTTACCCCGCGTTTTCCCATTCCACAGGCAACTAGCGCCTGATAAGAAAGATAAGCTTGTCTTGATGTTGGCCCGCACTCCAACACTTTTTCCCAGATCATCTGGGTTGTTCGTCAAAGTGAATGACTGCTGCTTCAATCAGATACTCCGATGAACAAGCGAAAGCGAGGCGAGGGCAGACGTGCTCCCCTGGCGTAAGTGCAAGAGACCCCATTCTCGTCCCAGAGCTGATGACTTTCACCAGCTGTGAGACTTGTCGAAAACAAAAAGAGAAGTGCGAAGGCGGACCGCCGTGCTGGAGATGCCAGCGGCTAGGTCGACCATGTCATTTTCAAGGCCAGCCGATTCCCAGAGAAACGACACCTTCCACCTCCGTTCCAACCCCGTCCCCATCTGGAGATAAGGACCGCATCAAGAGCCTGGAATACATTGCACGCCACTTCCTGGGTGATTTGTCTTTGGAGGATGGGAACTTGACACAGATCGTCAACAGGTTGCAAAATTCGACGACGGAGAGCGCTCGGACGGAAGCTGCATTGAGTATCAACGAGTCCTTTGACGTTCATTTCGTGTCCAAGGATATCGCGCATTATTCGGGAGAATTCTCACACTGGAATTTCTCCCAGAAGCTCAGACGCAAGATGAGCGGTCAGATCG
Source organism: Penicillium bialowiezense (assembly GCA_026122735.1). Lineage (NCBI taxonomy): Eukaryota > Fungi > Ascomycota > Eurotiomycetes > Eurotiales > Aspergillaceae > Penicillium > Penicillium bialowiezense. The sequence goes on from JAKZFB010000002.1 coordinate 4,638,916, forward strand.
ATCACCTGGATGCACCGGTAAGTGCCTTTTGATATCAATTCACAGGCTTGTCTGATAAAACCTGCAATAAGGTGACGGAATACTGGCGACCAACCCAGCTTCAGTCATCACCGCAAACTCTTGTCGATTCGATGGCACAGCTACCCCCGAGGCCAATTGCCGACTTTTTGATCAACTTGTTCTTCAAATATGTCGAAATTAACTCTTTCTACATGGAACGCAAGTGGATCGAAGAGAAGGTCGACATTTGTTACAATCCAAACGCCATTTACAGGGCTAGTGATTTTCCATGGGTGTGCTCGGTCTTTGCTACCCTAGCCATTGGAACCCAGGTAGCGCATATGGAAGAGGACTTAACAAAGAGCGACACAAATGCAACTGATGAGCTCAGACTCTGCTCCGAAGACTCCGTTGGGCTAGTATTCTACCACGTGGCCTGCAGACTTATTCCAGATGTGCTATTGGTGGCATCCCACGAAAGTGTGCAGGTGTTTCTACTTTTGGCGACATACTGTCTCCCTGTTTCCACCGGTGGACTCGCTTACACTTATTACGGCCTAGCCATGAAGATGGCCATTCAGAACGGTATGCATCGAAAATACACAGACGGAAACTGCGATTCAAAAACAATCGAAACAAGAAACCGCCTCTTCTGGACGGCATACTCTGTTGAGAAGTACGTGTCCTTGCAAAATAATTTCCTCAAGCTGCCGCTAAACGAGACTAGGTATGTCAGTATAATGCACGGGCGTCCAATCTCAATCGCAAAGTCTGAAATCAATGCCGATATGCCAACAGCTTGTTCCACATTCAGCTCGCCACGATTTACCAACATGATGGCATTCCATACTTTAATATCATACCTAGGAGAAGTTTCTGAGACTCTGTGAGTACTCTTCGCCAACCTGACATTTAAATCTGCTAAATTGGATAAGTACACAATTTAAGAAGTGTCCAAAAAGGCTTCTGTCCGAATATTCCGATCGGCTCTTGCGGCTGAGAACTCAGATAAAGCAGTGGTGGGATACACTACCCGCAACTGAGGAATGCCGCGACCTCTGCTCCCAAGGCCCACTGTTTCGACAGAACTTGCATCTAAAACTATGCTATCTGCTTATATATGTCTACATGGGCCGTCCATTCATCTTCATTGATGACAGAGCAGATGCTGGACAGAATGTAACCCCGACTGCAGATCCTAATTCATGCCGATCACGTCGATCATTATTAGTTGACGATTGTGTGGCTAGTGCTTTGGACATTCTCAGCACTCTTCAGTCATTATCAGACCATGTTGGTCTGTGTCGCGCTTCCTACAATGAATTTGGTGCGTGCAGAGCAGCTCTACTTGTCATCCTCGCCGAAAGTCTCAACTCCGGGAAATCACAAAGACTCCAGGATGGGCTCCATCGCGGAATGAGCCTCATCCGCCAGATGATTGGTGGCAGCTCAACACAGTCTGAGATTTCCTACATCGAATCAATCGAAGCTGCCGTCAGTCAATATCTAGCTACCCCTGAACGTGACACCACCGTCCAGCCTGGTTCTGGTCAAAGTCCGACTTCTGCATATTCGAAATTCAAAAGCTGGACACAAACGCTTAAGAAAGATCAGTCTACTACGGAAAATCGAGATCTGGCTTCATTCAGTCCCTTATCACATCTCACGCCTGGGACAGAAAGTCTTACGAACCCCCAGCTCGATGACATGACTGGTTTCTTCAATCCTGAGTGGACCGACGGAAGTGTTGAATTTGATCCAAACATTCTCTCATTGCTATCTGAATGACTGCATAAAATTTCACCTAACGCAGTAAATTGGACATCAAGACTCTGCGCGCGATGTGAACTATCCAAACACCATATACTGAACACGCTTGAACCATCTTTGCTTCTCAGCATTTTCCAAACTCGGCGGTGGTGTGCTCTCAGCGGCAATCGCGTTGATGACATCTTGCTCATCGAAGGCTTTCGCCTGGCCAAAATCCATATCGAGTGGCTTGACGATCTTGGTTTTGTAATACCACTGCAGAAATCAGACTCATGTACTTCTTTGCTGAATTTGGGAATTCTCACCTTGTACACAAAGTAGTCGAAAAAGAACAATGGGGCTGCGAGATAAGAGGTGAAAAAGCTCTTGACTGAGCCTTTTTCTCCAAAGGGCCAACACGCTAAGTAGAATTCACACCCAAAGACAAACAGCACAATGACAAGACCGAAGTACTGTGCCCATGGTGTAAGCAGACCTTTGAAAGGAAGTTTGCTAAGATCTTTTCCCTGCGCCCGAAGACCTTGCCGGAATCGAAGATGGGCTATATAAATTGAGGCCCACTGGAAGAGTGTCGCTATTGCCACCTGGATCATGATCATTAGCATCTATGCCCCAGGCTTTGAAGGTATATTCGAGTCAGATTCTTACCAAGGCAGAGAACCAACCGTAGACTAGCGTGCCCACACTGTTGGTGTTGAGATAGCAAAGCCCTCCACCAAGACCCAAACTGATAACAAGTGAGACATAAGGTCTACCCTGTGAGTCTTTTCTTCCGAAGAATGGGTGGATGATCTGCAGATCCGACAGAGCCGTGAGACTTCGACTTGCGATGTAAGCACTGGTGATTCCACAGCTAATCACGCTGAGGAAAATGAAGCCGTTAATTGCGTGTGCAAGACCATATACATCTGCTCGCTTGATTGCAATGACGAACGGACTTCCCATTGTCCCGCTTGCATTTACCAGGTCGGTATCATTAGAAGGAACACACATTCCAACGAGCCATATATTGACCACAAAAAATGTGAACATTCTCCAAAAGATGGGTCTGACTGTTTTCTTGATGGTTCGTCGGGGGTCTTTGACTTCGCCGGCAATCACAGCAATATGCTCACCTATCGATACTATTAGTTGTAGTTCTTCCTAATCCTGCCCAGGTGTTAGGAATACATACCGCCACCGAAGCTGAATGCTGCTTGCACGAAGGCCTTGGCAATTCCTTTGATTCCATTGTTGAAAGCTCCAGGGTTCTTCCAGTAAGTGAACTCGATTGGACCATTTGTGGCAGGAATGCCCCCGGAGGTCATGATAAACATGAAGAAGATCATAAGAACGACCGCAAGGCATTTCACAAATGACATGTAGTACTCAATGTATCCGTAAACGCGCACATGGAACATGTTTGCAAATGCGATCACCACTAGAAATATGGTAATGTATGCCGCTAACGGTACCACGTCGGTCTCGGGCCAGTATTTCAATACTGATATGGCAGCAGTGATCTCTGCCGGTATGATCATGACCCACTTATCGAATGTTAGTATACGGCAAATCTCTTGCTGTAATTCAGAACCACTTACCGCGAACCAGAAATTCACACCAATTGCGAAGCCAAACGCCGGGTCTACATATTCGGCGCATTGTCGGATAAAACCTCCATGGATCGGTTTGTATGTAGTCATTTCACCAATAGAAGAGTATTGGGCGTAGACGATCATTCTGAAACAACAGATTAGTATCAAATGCTAGATATTGCAGTATCATCCCGAGGTCATAGATCTTACGCGGTTATGGTGTAGGTGATAGCCGTACCAGCAGGACCAGCTGTTACTAGTCAGTATCAATGGCCGGTATATTGTATATCCTGCACTTACCATAATGCAATGCTTGCCCAGTTCCCACCCACAGTCCAGTTCCAATACCAGCACCGAAGGTCATCATCATGATTTGACGCCTGGTCAGGGATCGATGATATCCGGCGTCATCTCCCACCGAGAGAACAAGAGTACTTCCATGTTTCTCGGTGCCAGATGTAGCAGTCCGTTCTATGTCGGTCGCCACGCTTTCCTTGAAATCTGGATCATCTTTCGATATTTGCGGAGTATGGTTCATTCTGCCAATTTACACACAATGTGAGTCACAACCCAAAATGCATCATTCGTACGAATATCGTCCCATATTTCTAATGTTCATTCCTATCCCTATCCCTATCTAGTATCTCTCGCCTTGGCTTGCCGGTGGGATTGCGGACTTCCCGCCGGGACTGCACATAACCGGAGCGGGGTATACAACGGTCAATCAGAGATAAGTCCAACATCTCAATGACTCAATACCTGGGCAAGGGGTATTTAGGAGATCTTTCCCCCTGCATTCCTTAAATCTTCTTATCCGATAAGAAGCAAGTCAGAAGATAAGAATCAGGAATCTTCATCATGTCGTCGAAACACGTCGTTTTTGATATCGTTGGAACATTGGTAGCATATGACCATGTATTCGACGCCCTTGATGCTCGTCTAGGCGACCGATTGCGTGCAGAGGGCATCAAGCCTCGTCTGCTGGGTTACACTTGGATGGAAGCTGCGGAACGCGAGTACACAAACCTCAGTCTTGCACAAACATACGTTCCATTCGGCGAGGTTTTCCGAGCCCTTTTCTACCGCATGCTTTGGATGGCTGGCATTGCCGAGCCACGGCAGTGGGCTTCACCGGAGGATCTTGAATATATCATGAAGGAATACCAGCTCCTTGAATTCCGTCCTGATGCCGCCGAATGTGTCCAAAAGCTTCGTGATGCCGGATTCACAGTTTGGGCCTTTACAGCCGCGGACATCAACCGTGTCGGAGGCTATTTCAAGAATGCCGGCGTGGAACTTCCTGCGGAGAACTTGCTATCTTGTGACGATGCAGGCGTTGGAAAGCCTGATCTGGCAGCTTATAAGCCGTTGCTGGATAAGTTGAAATCCGAAAATGATGGAAAGACACCTTGGTTTGCGGCGGCGCATATGTGGGATGTCTCTGCTGCTAGAAAAGCTGGGTATGTTGATATCTCTACTCATCTGGATGCTCATTTATTGACTTTCTGCTATTTAGATTCAAGGGCGCATACTGCTCTGTATGGGAGAAGGAGTCGCTTTCAGAGTTATTTGGAGAGATGGATGTCATGGATGACACTCTGCCAGGAATGGCCGACAAGATCATTGCCCATCAGGCCTCATCTTAAAATCTTTAGAGTAATTTTTACAGTCACCAATCAATTGATGAGACTTTCGAATTATCTTGCTTCTTTTATTTGATTTTTTAAACAACTAGAGTACAGAGTTGGGTCTTGGGCATGGTGATATTACATTGATAATTAGTATGATCATAGAAGAAAGGCTACCAAAGAGCATTGACTCAATAAACTAGATTAATCCGAAGGAGATGAAGGAAGAGAGGAGAGAGAAAGGGACTTATTGCCACGCAGGCCTGACACCGGGGGATCTCCCAGCATCCCACGCTCGCTCATTTTTCTTCTTTTCGACTCCTCTCGTTAAGCAATTGAAATCTTGACACACCCTTTCAACGCTAATATCAATTCACCCAAGGTACTCAGACAACCCCGCACGGCTGAGCCCTCGCGCCTAGCGCTCTCTTTATCGGCGGGGTCAGAGCCGGAACTTCGCCGGTGGAAAACCCGCCGGGACGACAACGGCTGACGATAAATAACATTTCCGCTTGGCTTTTTTACCAAGCCCGCTAATATCCAGTCTATCATGAGTTCAAAGTCTACTCCCGTCCCAAATGGGATGACATCATTCTGGCGGACGGAGCCTCATGCCCTAGATAGCCATCGGTCTACCGAATCTCTGCCCAATGAATGCGATATTGTTATCGTTGGCGCTGGCTACGCGGGCGCCTCAGTCGCATATCACATCCTCAACCAAACCAGCCCGGGACAGAGTCCTCCTTCAATTGTGATTTTGGAGGCTCGGCAGGCGTGTTCTGGGGCCACTGGTCGGAACGGTACGAGCGAAGTCGAGAAGATGCCCTAATACTCTACTAAAGTGGTGAACGATTTAGGAGGTCATATGAAGCCTGATGTCTACAATGGAATTGTTGGATTGGCAGCAGACTATGGTATTGAGGCCGCTGCGGAAGTGGCCGCATTCGAAGCCAAACATGTCACTTATTTGAAAGATTTCATCGATCGGGAAAAGATCGACTGTGAATATGCTGTCACAAATGCTGTCGATGTTCAGTTGTCCCAGGATCATTCCAACAAGCTCAAGAGTGGATATGACAGGTTGATAGAGAATGGATGTAAACCAACGGCAAATGCAACATACATTGATACGCCTGATGCCGAAAAGGTTAACTCGCCATCACTTCATCTCCAGAGTCTCAACTAATCATTTTCACAGTTCTCGGGAGTCAAAGGAGCAAAAGGCTGTTTCACCTATGAAGCCGGTCATATTTGGCCATACAAATTCGTGCTGCACCTATTGGAGTACGCTCTCGCCCGTGGCGTGAATTTTCAGACCCATACTCCAGTGACTGGCACCGCCTATTCTCCTGAATCGAGTCTGAGTCATCGCTGGACTGTGAGCACTGCACGGGGCTCGATATCTGCGAAAAAGGTGGTTCTTGCAACGAACGCGTATACTTCTGCCCTGGCTCCTCAATATAAGGAAAAGATTGTTCCGGTACGGGGGACATGCAGTCGAATTATTGTCCCACCCGGTACTTCAGCTCCTCGTCTGACCAAGACTTACACCCTTCGCTGGAGCAATTGGAATTACGACTATCTGATTCCGCGCGCGGATGGCAGTATTGTTGTCGGTGGTGCGCGACCAGCTTTCATTCACGATTTGAACAGCTGGTATAACGTCACCGATGATAGTCAGGTACTTGAACCTGCTATCAGATATTGGGATAACTATATGCAACGCAATTTTGTTGGCTGGGAGCAAAGCCATGCGTACACTGACAGGGTGTGGACTGGCAGTATGTCTTTTCTTCATCATGTTAACCACTTTGATGTGTGGCTAACTCTGAATTTTCTCAATAGTAATGGGGTATTCTTCCGATGGCCTACCACATGTTGGCAAGGTTCCAGGGGAGGATGGCCAATATATAATCGCTGGATTTACTGGGCACGGGATGCCGCAAATATTCCTCACGGCTGAGGGTCTGGCGAAAATGATACTCAACGACGTTGATTTTGGGCAGACTCAACTGCCGCGGTTGTTTGAATCTACATTATCCAGACTTGAGAGCCCTCGCAGTCAGATATTGACCAACACTCCAGAAGGAAAGCCCCAAGCCCGACTGTGAAAATAATCTTGGAAGGACAGTTCCTGGGCATTTCTCTTTAGGGGGGCTTTTGGGGGCACACAAACATTGCGGCAGGGGGTTGCACTGAGGCCAGTTTGAACATGGACTTCGGGGGCTAACCTTTACTCGTGGGATCCAAGGATTGGTTTTGGCGGCTCAAGATTACCCATGCTAGTGCATTCTGCGTGGACTTTTCCACAACCTGAACCTTGGAAATGACACAATTTCTACTCTCAAGCTCAACTTGTAGCGCCCCTCGTGGCATTTCTTTTCTTTCTTTCTTTTTCCACCTCTGCTAGGGACGTCTAAAATAACCATTGAACGACATCAACATTTTTATCTTTAGGTTCGTTTCGTTGCAACTTACTGGCTGATAGTGGAACCATTCTCATATCTGAGAAGGCACACATTCTGTATATGCTGTACTACTCTGGCTACCTCTTCGACCAACAAAAACACCGACCATTTTTATATGTCGCTCTGCTGTGACGTGGTACATTCCTCGGCTTCACGCGAGTAAATGATCAAAATAGGGCCAAAACATCGGAAGAGCCGACTGCAAAATGGACAAAAAGCCCGTGCCGAAAGCTTAATCGAATCCGCCGGGGGCATTCCGATGGGGGGACTGCCGAATTTCCGACTCCCCCGAAAGTCGGACCGCAACTCAAATTTGTACACTGTGCGCCTCGGTGGGTCATTTCACATATTTATGAAAGAGCGCACGGCACCACCATATCATGACTCGTATGAGTACTAGCAGCTGACTAGTTGTCTTCAAACCGAGATGATCTCCCAAGGATAAGGCAGACGCCTGAAAAGGGGGTTCTACATAATCTGACAGTGGGTCTGAAAATCCAGGCTCCGTCCATTTGCTATGGGTCAAACTCTGGCTGTGGACCCGTCAGCCGTTAATGGGTGGAAAATTCGATAGTCCCATGAGGACTTATTTATTCTTCTTGTCATTTCACTCCTGAGGCCCCTGCTGAGGTAGAGCTGTGCGTCGCCAAGATGGAATCATACTTCCAATATAAACGGATTCAGCATGCCGTCAGAGAGCAGCTGGCGAATGAGAAACGCGGCAATGCCAGCCCTATGAGCGGTTCTCAGGTCGATGACAGGTAGGCTATCGCCCACACGTGCATCAAATTGCATCTGCCAGTTTTGCTTATACTTCGAGTACAGCCAACGCCTGGGAAACTCTGCAGTGGTATCCTCGGAAAAGGATTCCTCAATCTTACCAGTACAAGAAACAAACGAGGATGATATTATTCTTGTTGATTGGGATGGCAAAGATGATCCCCTGAATCCGGTAAACTGCAGTGTTTCGCGCAAGTTGTTCATGACACTTTTGGTGTCCATGATTGCATTCGCAGTCACCGCGGCTTCGGCTATCGATGCATGCGGTGTGAAACAGTACAGTGAATACTTCAATGTATCAGAAGTAGTCGGATCTCTTGCAACAGGTTAGTCACAATTAGTGCAGCGACAGATCCATTGAAGCTAACAAACACCAGGTCTGTTCCTTGTCGGCTTCGGAGTCGGCTCGCTACTTTCCGGCCCCTTCTCGGAAACATTTGGACGCAATGCAGTGTATTTGATCACGATGCTGGTCTTCTTGATTTTCGTCCTGGCATCCGCTGTCGCTCCAAATATTCACAGCCATCTGGTCTTCCGGTTCTTCGCTGGTTTCTTCGGTTCCACTCCTCTCAGCTGCGCTGGTGGCACCGTGGCCGACTTGTGGAATCCCGTGCAAAAGGCATATGCATTCCCCGCATATGCTATCCCTGCTTTTATTGGCCCTATGGTCGGTCAGATTATTGGCAGTTATGTTCCACAAAACTTAGGTTGGCGATGGCTCGAATGGCTTATGCTCATTATGGGAGGAGCTATCCTCATTTTGGTTGTTCTTATGCAGCCAGAGACATACGGAAACCTTCTCCTCCATTGGAAAGCTTCGATTCTACGAAAGGAAACTGGTGATCGAAGATACAGAGCACCGATGGAGTTGAGAAGAGAGAGTCTTGGACAACGGCTGTTGACTGCTATCTACAGACCTTTCTTGTGGAGCTACACGGAGCTCATCATCATTCTGATGTCGATTTATCTTACTGTGGTATATATCGTCCTTTTCACCTTCCTGGAAGGGTACACATACGTCTTTGGAGAGCCATACGGGCTATCACTAGGGCTGACCAACGTCTCCTGGGCGGGAATGCTTGTTGGAATAATCCTTACTGGCTGCACTGTTCCATTAGTATACTCCTGGACAGCAAAGGAGTACCAAAAGACTGGTCGCATTCTTCCCGAAACTCGTCTTTGGTATGCGATGCTTGGTGGTGCACCAGCTGTGCCTATCAGTCTATTCTGGATGGGCTGGACCAACTATGTGAGTATCACAGTCCGGATGGCCCCGGTCATAACACTAATATTCTTTTACAGCCTTCTATCTCGATCTGGTCCCCGCTTATTGCCTCTGCTTTGTTCGGCTATGGAATCATGTCTATTTTCCTCGTGGCCTACATGTACATCATCGACGCATACGGTGTATATTCTGCTTCTGCCTTGGGCTTCCTCGTTTTCACCAGATACGTTGTCGCAGGTGGTGTCACTGTTGCTGGCGGGCCGATCTATGAAGCCATTGGTGCACACTATACACTCACCATATTGGGATCTATCAGCGCTGTGATGGCTGTTATCCCTTACCTGCTGTATATATATGGCCCCCAAATTCGCAAGCACAGCAAGCACGCAGTCAATTTAGATTGAGTCTTTGAAACTATAGACATGAGTTTTGAATCAAAGCTGGGTATTTCCAGAACCTGAACAAGTTTGATTGCACCACGAGCGACTACACGATTTAACGAAAGCACTGCAACCAGAGTTGCGGACCATTCTTGCCCTGCGTACGAGTCCCCATTCAAGTAAAATACAGCCCCAGTCATCGGTATGGTAATAATAAAAGTTGGATCTTCAATCCTAGAGAGACTACGACCCCCAATATTAACAGACAGTAAGGCGAAATTTTCTTGGCAAGACAAATGACCGATTGCTCTAGGAACTGTATAAATCCTGCAGTCATCTCTCAATCAGAATTAATTCAAGATCATCTGTAGGAGCTTAATTGAATTGCATTGTATATCGCCGCTGCGTGAAACAACTAAACAAGTTCATCAACGTTTGCAATTTACCGGACGGATAACGTCATCAAGAGGTTTCCCCGGGCCGTGGCCACAGCCCCGAAGTTGACTCCCATCACTCGCGAATCTTGACCTCAATCTCAATTCCCATCCTTGGAGAGCTTCCATTTGGGTTGACCGCCATGTGCATCCCTTGATTGAAAGAATGTGCACGTGAGATTAAAGTGAGACATGTCGACTTACAGTTTTTGACGATCATCCGAGCTTTGCAATTGCCAATGATGATTGCGTGCTTCTCGCAATTCGCTGCACAATTGCGCGATGTCTCCTCACGTCTTGGCTCTGGGCTTATTTACCACGGAACTCCGCTGAGTTGCACTTTCTAGTATCTTGCCGCTCATCACGTACATTCAGCCAACCTACCCCGTGCAAATCCGACCGTGCTGTCGGGGGCTCTACCACTGCAGCTATGGAAGCCATTCAGTCCGAGAAAGATATTCCAAACGAGACCTTCGACCTCGAATCGAATAAATACGAATACGACCCTTGGCTTTTGGACGATCATCCTTTGCGATCCTATCCAACCGAGTGCATACCTGGACTAGGGACCTATCTGGACGAGACCATTGGAAAGCGGACGAAGGCTCTCGTTCGCGCTGGGTGTATATTAATTGGATGCTTGTGAGTATAAGCAATTGATCTGAGATCACTGAATGACCAAACTAATCGATTCTACTAGAGCTGCATTCCAGTTCCTTCGATTCCTACCGGTCCATTCCAAGTCCCTTCCGCGTGAAGCGTCCCCACACATCCACACCCATCCTCAGACTGGTGCATGCACCTTCCCCACACTCGACACGCGACCGCAGGCTTTGAAGGCATCTCTAGCCGCGGGGTGCGGTGGAGCGCGACTGGCCGTGTGGATGCACAACGGCGAGCTGCAGGTCGGCAATGCGGTCACCGGACACAGCCCGGACGCCACTCTCAATCGACTCGGTCTCGATCCGCTGCTTGTGAAGATGGACGAAGCTGCCACCAATGCCCCTAGTTCTATCTCTCCCAGCGCTCTCCCCAATCCTTCGGAAACATTCCTTCTCATGCTCGATGCTAAGAGCCCCCTGAACGATCTCTTCCCTGTTCTTGCTGAGCAGCTCGATATTCTTCGACACGCCGGTTACCTGTCCCATTGGGATGGGGAGTCTTTCGTTGGGCGCCCGGTGACTGTCGTTATCACTAGCGAGACTGCGCCCGACAGCGATTGCGTGAATGTCAAGTACTCCGACGTATTTTGGTCTCCTTACCCGGAAGGGCAGACGGCAGCGAGCTCCATCGTGGAAGATGGCCTTCGGCGCCTCTCGCCTGTCTGTTTGTCCTGATTTCTTTTTCCTTTTTTTGCTTCTGAGATACCCTATTTGAGCTTCCATTACACGAATGATATTTACTTTAATCAACATAATAACATAAGCTCCGCAATGTAGAGTTGCCCAAATCGAGATGCAAATTACCTGAAAGTGTCACCGCAACTCCGCGCTATGAGCAAGGGGTGAACAGCGGTTGATCAGCAAATATGCACGTACCCTATGTGGGCTGTACGCCTATCCATCAACTTTGGATCACTCCAATATTCACCTGCAGGGTACTATACATACTTGTACTTGTACAAGTATGCAGTACGTCATATCACATTTGAATCATGTATGAGTACGGAGTACCTCTTAAATCGCCTGCCAATGGGATATTTGGCAATATCATTTGGGGCCACTAAAAAAGCAATTAAGAGGGTGGGGAGCAAACATGACTGGATCGGGGTTTGCTTGGATGGATAGAGGGACCGCCAAGTGGGATCGCTAATTTATGTAGTATGCCGTGGATCGCTTGCAATCATCAGACTTGGAGTTCGAAAATGAACATGAACACGCAACGTACCAAGATTAAGTGTACCTGAAATCAATCCGACAAATGCTTTGTGAATTTAGAACCATGGATCGGACATAAAAATGCCCTGATGACTAAAGCGGACAATTGAAAACCCACGATATTTCCATCGCTGCGATGATCTCCAATTGGCTGTGGTTGTTCAGGGGCGATTTCGGGGCTTGGAAAACCTGCCAATCTTGCAGACCCGCCCTAAGTGGGCTTGCACAAACTCAAGCCCTAGATTGGGGAAGTCCGCATCAAAAACACGCAGAGCATACAAGTACAAGGTATGCACAGCTTGGCATTCACAGTATGCACACAAATTTTCGATGTTCAATTCAGGCAATTTGAACGGGTATCACGGCAGAAGAAAGCCAAAAATGAACGGAACTCAACGGGTCAAGAACCAGGCAAGCTTTTGCGGAGCCTCTGTGGGCCAACGACAGGCCAGGAACTACCGAATGATGTCAAGCTGGTTAAGAACTCCAGGATCGTGCGGTTCTGATATGTTGCTGGCTGGCTCCACCGATCCATATCGTGAACGCCAGATGGGGATTTTGGCGAAGATCTTGTCGGCATTGCGTAACTGGGTCAATTCTTGCTCAATCTCGCCTGGAACTAGGAATTTAGTCTGAGAAGTTGTCTTTGATCCACCCAAGGGGTCTCCATCTCTTTTTCTCCCTCCTTCTCCTTGTTCATTGTGATCTGTTCTTGTTATAGCCATTGCCTTTGTGTCTGTTGGCGTGGGTAATACGTTTGCCCTGAATCTTGCCGCCTATCCGAGTAGAATCTCGTTAAACTGTAGTCAAGATGGAGGAAGGCGATGATCGTCGCACGAGGACCAGGGTGAGTGCGAAACAAGCACAGGAAAGGAGAAGACGTTTTTAACCACTTGTTTCGTAGTCCGATTCCCAGCCTCAGTCGCCGCGTCGCAACCGCGCTGCTAGCGACGCAGATTATATTTCACCCTCTAGAGCCAGTGGTGTGGACGATGAGCAGGGCCAGAGCCAGAGCAACACTCGGCGACGTGGCTCGGCCGCCTCGAGGCGCAGCGGAATTCCTAGCTTGGCTCCTCGCACCACTCTTGCCCAGCGCACTCAGGGAAGGTTCACTCTGGCTGGACCGGATGAGACCCCTCAGCTGCGTTTGGCCCAGGAGCCCTTTGTGCAGCCCGGTTATGCAGACCTGAACCCTTCATATGAACAGCCGTCCAACTCTCGACCGGTTTGGTCTCTGGCCAAGCCACTGCCCCGTGTGGTGCGACCTGGCATGGTGCCGACTAAGGAAGAGCTCCTCCAGAGTCTGGCTAATGCTCAGCGTCCGACGGAGAACTCCCAGAAGCTGGGACTCGATGTCAATGCCAATGATGTCGAGCAGGGTCGGATTGATAAGACAAACGATCCGCGCAAGATGGCCGCTCAGGTCGAGGATGCTCGTCTGCAGCGTGAGAACAACTTCATGAACAAGATCATCAATGGTGATGGAACCTCTATGAGACAGACCTCGCGCATGTCGCGTACTTCGTCTACTCGGGGTCGACGCACTTCCCGGTTGGGTGGCGTCCCCCAGGATCAGCTCTCGATGGTGGAAGAAGGTGGCTCTCAAGACGACAATGAAGAGGGGGAGGGCACTCGGTTTGATGACGAGCACCTGGATACCATTCAAGAGAACGAGGACCTTGGCCAGAGACTGGATGATCTTCTGGATAGCTCTGAGCTGGAAAAAGCAGGCTACCCAGAGGATCTGCACCCTCTTGTCCAAGAGCTCGTTGAGGATGAAGTGCACAACAATCACACCACCTGGTCTGTCATCCGTACCCACCATCGCGAGGCCCTCGGTGAAGCTCTCGGCGTCTTTGTTCAGCTTACCATGGGTTTCTGCGTCGACTTGGCTGTCACCCTCAACAACCAGGGCAACCCCAACACAACCGACTGGGCCTGGGGCTTGGCCACCATGATGGCCATCTACATTTCTGGTGGTATTTCCGGTGCGCACCTCAACCCTGTCATCACCATGGTTCTCTGGTTCTTCCGTGGTTTCCCCAAAGCCAAGATGCCTGAATACTTCGCCGCTCAATTCCTGGCTGCTTTCCTTGCCGGCCTGGCCGCGTATGGTATCTACTACCAAGCCATCGCCCACTATCTCCTCACCAACGCAGACACCGGCATCATCAACAGTTTCGTGACGAACGCGCGTCAAACGTGGGTCGGTCCCGGAACGGCCTTCTTCAACGAGTTCATGGGAACCGCCTTCTTGGTCGTTACCGTCATGGCACTCGGTGATGACCAGAACGCTCCCCCCGGCGCGGGTATGAACTCCCTGATCATTGGACTCGTCATTACCTGTCTGAGTATGTGCTTTGCCTACCAGACCGGCGCGGCTTTCAACCCGAGTCGTGACTTTGGTCCTCGTCTTGCGCTGCTCGCTGTCGGATTCCCCAGTGATTTGTTTACCAACCCATACTGGTTCTACGGGCCTTGGGCTGGTGCGCTGAGCGGTGGCTTCATGGGTGCTTTCCTGTATGACATGTTCATCTTCACTGGTGGTGAGTCTCCCGTCAACTATCCGTGGGAACGCACAGAGCGTGCCTTTAAGAAGAGTGGAATGAAGTGGAAGCGTCGCATGCATCTTTCAAAATAGATGTTCCTGGTTTTAGTGGGGTATCACGTTACGCGCGGGTGTTTTGGTTTGACAACTTGCACATCGCATCGTATGCGAGACCTTTCGAAATTTGTACATTTTAGGGGAGGGCGGATGAGTTTTGTATTTATTGAAAGACGTTACTTGTCCACATTTAATGGGGAGTGTATAGCTGTGAATAATATCTCGGGTGAGCATGTCTCAATGTATCACAATCTTTTCATTCCAATATGTTTACCATAGAGTCAATGCTTCATACCATGGTACTGGCCTCGGGATGTTAAATATGTTCCAATTGCCTTGGTGAAGGTTCCTATCTGTGGTGAGATTCGTAGAGACCTCGGGAGTGGTCCCGGAGAATAAATTGCCCAGATGGCAAGGTTTGTGTTATCGATTCTGTCTTTGGCACTGCACCAAGTAATTCCTGAAGTGTAAAACTTTGAATAGTCAAGACTATTCATTGAATACAAAATGTCTCATCTATAGGGTTCCAAGGTCGGAGGTACACATTTAAGTACAGTATGCTGCCGGGTAAGCATCAACGCAAATAAGCAAAACCATACGTATTGTTTGACCGGTGGATGTGAAGTGGGTATTTCAATGGCTAATTAGGTCGCGTTAGAGCCAATGGATACCAAGACGTCCATAGATCTAGGGTAGGTTTCCTACATTACCTGCATATGCACGTTTCAAATGGGGCTTAGTACGGATCCTTGTAGTACACAAGGAACAGGTAGGACGCGCAAAGTCCATTAGTCAAAGGCCGCATGGACATCCCGAGGTTGAACATGAGCAAGGGGAGTTTGAAAGTCAACTCTGGCCTTCACTAAGAGAAATCACCAGAGTATATACTTGCCCCCGCATGCACGATGAAGTCTTGGCTCGCCCCATCGCGCTAAAGCGTCATCACTCACCGTTTTTTCTTCCCCCCAAACACTGCCCAACTTCGTGTCTTTCAGGATCTTCTGCACGTTCCCATTTCCGTCCCGTGAGCGTTATCTTCTACGGGGCCTGAGTCGCGCGATCAGCCGATCCTGCACCTCAGCTCTGGCCCTTTTCTTCCCTCTTGCATAAGTTCCACCGCCATTCTATTTTTCCTTTTATATTTATTTGGATCTTATCTTTTCCCTCCGTCATCATCCCCCCTTAATCGCTGCCCAAAAGCCCTCGGATTTTTGGAACGGAATTTTGGAATGGATTTTCGGCGACTCCAACACTCCTATCCGCCTCGGCCGTCGCCTCTGGGAACTTCAGAGCCTCGTGTCGATCGGCAGCTCGTTGCGCCTGAGTCTCGCGTTCGACCCGAATCGGACAAACCTCGAGCGTATCCTTCTGCAAACTCCACTTCCTCCCCGTCGCAAATTTACCAATCGACCGCCAACCGGGGGTCCCTCGCTGCTCTCCGTGGAGATACCCTCGGCGCATATATTCCCTCGAGACAAGGTCAGGCACATCGGCGGTACGGGAGTCTGGAATCCCGAAATCACACCCAGACACATCGCCGGAATAATTCGCAACCACAAGCTGTCAAATACCGTGAAGGTTCGTTGTTTATTTTTGTTGGTTCTCTGTTTCAAGTCGCGTGGCTGGTTCCGATGCCCCGGATTCACGAGAGTTACCAAGGATCGGAGCTGGGCCATAATGAGGCTCTATGAACTTGGGTACAGTGATCTGCGCATCGCAACCCACAAAGCTCTGCGATTACCCTTTCCAGACCGTCTTACCTGTTTTTCTCCCCCCAACTGCCCAACTCCCCTGATGGATTTTCCCCGGTGGCGCAGATCGACTGGACGACAGCTCGGGAGCGCTAGTCCAGGTCAGGTCTAGCGTGCACAGAGGAGCCCCTGCCCCTTTGAGACTAGCGTGGGAGCTTCCGGAGTCACGGGTTCTCCTCGATCTGGCCCTTGCATTTCCCATCTTTCATTTGCTTACTCGTCACAGTTGGGCTTTTGGATGCTACCGTTATGAACCATACGCCTCACGATACGGCGCGTCGTACTTCGCAGGGCAGCAGTGGCAGTCCTGGATTCACTGGTGAGCACCGACCCAGGCCCGAGAGCCCCGTGCAACCGCCCGTGTCGCGATACATTTCGTCACTCAAGCCGATCATACAGGCGCGGTCATCTAGGGATTTTTTTTTCTCACACAGCACATACTAACGTGAACCCACCTGATAGGACACGAACAATCGGCCCCTCCCACCTTCGGTATTCGTCAAATGCCGCCTCCGTCCCCTCCACACTCTTATTCCTCGCGAGCCCAATCTGCCCAAGCCAATCACACGCCTGGAGGGCCCTTGATGTCGCGCGAGGCTGCCAACAGCCAGGCGCACCGGCCCGGTAGTAGTATGTCGATTTCCGCCATGCTAGGATCCGAGCCGGAGCGCTCTGCGCGAGAACCGGTGCGTGAATCAGGGCCTTTCTTCCCGCGACCATCGGCATCCTCGATCTTCGGTAATGCACCCCCCTCATCTTCCTCCGCCGCGATGTCACCGCCGACCGCCCCGACACGGCCATCCCCTCTCGATAACTCTTTATTCCGTCGCTCGCAAACACCGGAAAAGCCATATTCAAGGCCCCAAGGCGCCCGCACCTATCGGTCTGGGTCCGGTGGTGGCTCCAGTTTGCTAGGTGCAGAGCAATCGGTGTTCGGAGACATGACGCGCGCGTCGCTGTCTCAATATCCCGAGAAACCACACTCAACACACCCCTCGCCCCGAATTTCCTCGGCAGACACCCCATACACAGAGCCTCGTCGCATGAGTCTGAACGGACCGATCGCTCGGCCCAGTAGCCAACCACCTCAGGTGGACGCATCCACACGTCCACCAGGATACAGTCCCATCTCTCAACCCGGTGGTGTTACTGCAGAACGTGCATTTGAGTCTGGTCCGCGGTCTGCGTCTGGGTCATACGGGGCTGCTGACCCACAGCAACACGGTCGGTTTGGAAACATCTTTGGCGAGCGTCGGTCGGAGGAGACTGCACAGCGAGATCGCGAACGCGCTCCCGCCCATGCGCCCGAACCCAAGCCATCCCAGCCTGGACCATTCCGATATGGCTCACACTATGGCGAACGTGAACCGCTCGACCGTCACCAGGGAGGGTCGTCTTGGGATCACGGTCGCTCGCACCCACCCTCGCCGGAAAATAAACGCTATCGCGCGCCCGAGCACGGCTCAGCTTTCGGATTTGGTGCTATTCAGAGCTACACGAAATCTCTGGGATCACAGCCTGGCGGAAACAGGCAGCCCCCGGGATCTCTACAATCTCGAAACAACCAGCCCACTCCCCCGCCCCAGGATCCATATGGCAGACCACAGTCGCAGTTACCGCGTCTCGGTACTACGTCTGGTCTTACCGCATCCACGGTTGCCGCTTCCTCAAGTCTCGCCGCTTTGGCTGACGAGGGACGTCGCAAGGGAAGCGAAGAGCTTCTTCACCATCGCAATTTGCTGGCCGTTGGTGCTGATGGAAAACGGGGAGGCCGTGCATCACCTCTTCCCCAAGCCGTGCAAGGCGCCCAGGCTCCGTTCATCGGCCCAGCTGGAGAAACAGCAATCAAGAATGAGCTCGGTCGCGTTTTCTCGGGTATTGGAAGTGGTGTGGGTGGCGTGGGTGCTACAACCGGTGGCAGCGGACAATCGACGCCACTAGGCTCAAGTCCATTTAAACGAGATAGCTTGACGGGCCGTTCAATGAATGGAGAAGCTATGGACGAAGCGGCACGGATTGCTCGACCCTCCTCCGCCTCTGGTCGGCGATCTAGGAAATCGCGGGATGAGGAACAGATGGAACTCGAGGCCAATGATCCTCGGGGATTGTTATCAGCACGCAATGCACGTCGCTCTCGGCATGCTCATCATCACCATCACCAGTTCGTTTCATCTCATGACATAACACAGACTGCAGTGCTAACAAAACTTCTAGCCACCACCATCACCGCCACAAGGCAGACGAAGAGGCTGCCACTCTGACCTCTCTTCATCGTCCTACCAACTTCCACCGAACTTCCCCAGCTGATCCCGCCGGACATCACCACCACCACCATCACCACCACCACCACCCCCCTCGACAGGCCACAATCCCAGCTGCGTCTCCCATACGCGAGCCTCGGACTGTAGTCAACATCGAGCCAATAGTGTCGAGTGTCTCTCATCTACCTCGCCATCATCTCGGCTCCACTCTATATACCCCCCGTGTAGGGGCTCCCACAGCCAAGTCCTCTGTGGACAGCACCAAATTTGGGTACACAACTACCCCCCAACCCCTTCCCCGCTTTGAAAAGCGAGAGAATTGTACCTTTACCGTCCGAGTCCCCCGTTGGCGCATCAACCAGTCCCATCGGGAGGAAATTTGCGCGCGTCGCGCGGTCTGGGGTACTGGTGTCTACACCGACGACTCAGACCCCGTTGCGGCCGCCATTCACTCTGGCTTCATCCGTGGTGCCTGGGGTGAAGATGTCGACGAGTCGATGCTCGATCTCGAGATCAAAGACACCTATCAGCACGCACCGCCGCCGACCGAAGAGGAACGCAAGAAGCCCGACTCCGAGGCTAAGGTGCCACGTATCCCACCAGTACCCCCAGCAGACAAGGATCTGCACATCACTTTACTTGTTCTCCCTCGTGTGAACCAGTACGACTCTACTCTCCTGTTTGGCCTCAAGTCCCGCAAATGGGATGGTCGTCACGACGGCATGAGCTTCAAAGTCCATGCCGTGGACTGGGTCGATGAGGGCGTTGGACGAGGCGAAGAGCGCGGCGGCGAAGCTCGTCGCAAACGTCTTCGCACCCTCATGCAAACTGGTCGCATCTGTACCGGGCCTGCGATGGCGAAGATGGACGAGCTTCGCCGCACGGGTGTGCAGGTCCCTCGCTCCATGGAGACCCAGGACCAGGCGGCCGTGCAGCTTGTCTCTTGATAACATGCGATTCACGTGCTTCTCTGCGCGCCCGCATCGATTCTTCTACATGATTTGATATTTTCCTATTATTTATTTTTCCTGACAGTTGGAGTACTCTGGATAGGGTGGTGCTGGCCTTTTCATTTTCCCCTCTGGCCCTATCGACACGATCGGACCAACGGGACCGGGCGAAAGGCATGCGTTGATTTATTTCACATATACATAATCTGACTACTTAACTACTTGAATATCTTACTGAACTTGTTGGATTCTGATTCGTAAGAATAGAGTGTGGCAAGATGTCAAGCCAAATTTCAACGCTAGGAGCTCTCCCCGCATACCGCCATTGATCGCCCCGTATCTGGCAATCCTTTTTTCCGCTTCCCAAGGTTACAATGTCTAATTTCGTAGGACATCACAGTACGTGACCTATATCTCAAGTACACCCAAGTACCAGAGGAATGTGTGTCTCACCCCTATCAGATGCTCTGAGAGATCCACCCCATATGACCGAAAGATCGCAGATGGACCGAGGCACATGTGTGGAGTATGTATTGGTATTTCCGTATTTAGTACATCTCTCAGCGTTCTTCCAGGCGAGTTCCAAGTTGCTACAGTTACATCGAGATAGCTATAGAGAAAGGCAAATAGCAGAATATAACCATCTAAGCACCCCAAGTATGCAGTCAACTCACGGCCGGTTCCCCGTGGGAATAGCAGCTCGGACGGGACCGATCTGAAAGCGCCGGTACCGCGTTTTACCGGCTTCCCCGCCAGCCGAGGCCCCTTCGGTTTCCCTTCTTAACGTCAAGCTGCCCTTCACCTTCCTCGAATTTATACCCAAATCGCTTTTCACATACACAGGGATGTTCACTGCTTCTGCTCGAAGCCGTCTCTCCACCTTATCCAGGCAACGGCTTCCCTCAACTCCCCTCCTCGCCCGCTCGGTAAGCGCTCACCGTTCACAACCACTGCGGCAGTTTAATTCCCCCGTTCGTCCATTGACACGTATACAGACTCTCACAATGGCTCCCCGTCGAGCAGCGTCTTCGGTTCCTGAGGGTGAGTGAAAAATGCGCCTGGCTAGGCGGCCGCTCCTTACCCGAGCGCCGAGCGCGGATGCAGAGCTAACACAGTCGCAGGATACAAGGAGGACATCTCCAAGGGCAAGATGCTCCGATTCGAAGATTCCCTCCCCCAACTCCCCGTTCCCACCCTGGAGGAGACCAGTCGCCGATACCTGAAGTCTGTGCACGCGGTCGTCTCAGAGGCCGAGTACGCGCGCACCAAGAGCGCCGTCGAGGCATTCATCCGCCCTGGTGGCCAGGGTGAGTCTCTGCAGAAGCGCCTTGAGGCCCGCGCTGCCGACCCCAAGATTAAGAACTGGCTTGCCGAGTGGTGGAACCAGGCCGCTTACCTCGGTTACCGCGACCCCGTCATTCCCTACGTCTCCTACTTCTACTCCTACCGGGACGACCGTGAGCGCCGTGACCCCGCTAAGCGCGCAGCTGCTATCACTACAGCCGCCCTTGAGTTCAAGGCTCAGGTTGACGATGGCTCGTTGGAGCCAGAGTACCTGCGCAAGGAGCCCCAGGCCATGAGCTCTTACCAGTACATGTTCAACTGCTGCCGTATCCCCGCCAATGGCGAGGATTTCCCCCGCAAGTACGCCGCTGCTGAGAACCAGCACATCGTGGTCGTGCGCAAGAACCAGTTCTTCAAGGTCCCTCTCGTCGTGGACGGCCAGCAGCTCAATGTCTCCGAGTTGGAGCAGCAGTTCGCACGCATCTACGAGATCGCACAGCCCGCACCCCCTGTCGGTGTGCTGACTGTTGCAGACCGTGATCACTGGACTGCTGCCCGCAAGACCCTTGTTGCTGCGGACGCCGCCAACGAGCTGGCTTTGCAGGACATTGAGTCTGCTGGCTTCGTCATTTGCTTGGACGACGCCAAGCCCGTTACTCTCGCAGAGCGCGCAGAGCAATACTGGCACGGTGACGGCTCCAACCGCTGGTTCGACAAGCCCCTCCAGTTCATTATCAATGACAATGGATCCGCCGGTTTCATGGGCGAGCACAGCATGATGGATGGAACCCCCACCCACCGCCTGAACGACCACGTTAACAACCTCATCTTCAACAAGAAAATCGACCTTTCTGCCAAGTCTATCCGCTCGCAACTCGCAGACCCCAAGCCCATCAACTTCAAGCTGAACGATGCCTCCAACGAGGCCATCGACATCGCGGCCCAATACCACCGCAAGCAGATCGCCTCCCACGAGCTCGTCGTCCAAGCCTACCAGGGCTACGGCAAGGGTCTGATCAAGAAATTCAAGTGCAGCCCCGATGCATTCGTCCAGATGACCATCCAGCTCGCCTACTTCAAGATGTACGGCAAGAACCGTCCCACTTACGAGTCCGCCTCAACTCGCAAGTACGCCGAAGGCCGCACAGAAACCACCCGCACCGTCTCAGACGAGAGCGTCGCTTTCTGCAAGGCCCACCAGGACCACACCACCCCCCGCGAAGAAACCGTTAAGCTCTTCCGCGCCGCCCTCGCTCAGCACACCAAGTACACCCAAGAAGCCAGCTCCGGTCACGGTGTCGACCGCCACCTCTTCGGTCTGAAGAAGCTCCTTCAGCCCGGTGAGCAGCTTCCTGAGATCTACCAGGATCCAGCTTTCGCCTACTCCTCCTCTTGGTACTTGTCTACTTCGCAGCTCAGCTCCGAGTACTTCAACGGATACGGATGGAGCCAGGTTATCGATGATGGATTCGGAATTGCGTACATGATCAACGAGAACAGGTATGTCTTTTTTCCAGCAGCACTCTTGTCATTGTCACATTGCTAACCTTTTCTTCCAGCCTTAACTTCAACATTGTCTGCAAGCGTCTCGGTGCTGAGCGCATGAGCCACTACCTCAACGAGGCTGCTTCCGAGCTCCGTGACCTCCTCATGCCCGACCTTGCTGCCCAGCCTGAGAAGCCCAAGCTGTAGTGTCTTGCATATACCCGTGTTTATTATATTTTGGATTTGTGCTACTCCAGCGTCTGATAGATGAATATATCTTTTTCTGTTGGGGTTGTCTTGTATCTACATCATTTTGGATACAAATTGGATCATCGAGGATCATTGTTGATACTTTCAGAGACTAAACAAGTAGGGGAATACGTATGAGAAGTAGCTTTGTCAAAATGGGGTTCATTATTTCCAAAAATCATGAAACACATACAAAATGCGCCGGCTGGGTATCAAATGGGGTAAGTAGTAAAGTAGATCAATGATGATCAATGAAAAGTACATGTGGTCTCGTGGCATAGCAACCTTGGAGCACCGAGACAGGATGTTTGAAGAATTTCTCAGGAAGGAACACCTTCATATTCCCAGCCATCAATGGCACGCTTTCTTCGCCGAGAGTTCCGACGATTAGCATTACACTTGACAAAGAATGTCAAAGCAGCAATGACCACGATGATGATACCAGCTACTGCAGCAACGAGCACAGTCTTGCGCTCGAGCTGCTGCGGGTCAGAAGCATAGGGACAAGTAGCCCCATACCCACCCGAAACCCAGCACGAGGTCACATCAATCGAGTTGAAATCCACGTAGACCTCGCGGAGAAGAGCATTAGAAGAGCCCGGGTCGATTTTCGATTCGGGTAGGGAGAGAAGATGGCGGTATAGGTATTTGTTTTCAAGTCCTGTGCGCGGTACGGCGAAACTCGATCCCTCGGGACAGGTTTCGGAGATATTGGAGAAGTAGGCAAATGTGTCTGATAGAACCCAGGAGAAAGGCGAATTGCCAACTCGACATGCTGCGCGTCGTTGCTCTGTGCAGTTCGTTGACCGCCAGTGGCCTTCGAGTGTTAGATCCATGATTGCGCAGCGGTCGTACTTTGGGTCTCCGTCGCCGCCTGCGTAGTCTGCATCGTGCGGTTCGCCGATGGCCCAGGCCCAAGAAGAGGATAGAGAAACGTTTCGGTAGTGCTCTATTTGGGTGTCGGCGGTTGATCCAAAGAGAGTGGTGTTGAGTGTTGGTGAGAGGCCACAAGCCGTGATGTCGGAGATGGCGTTGGATATTGAGCCCATTGTATCACTGGTGGAAAGGCCGGCGGGGACAGGGATTTCATTAGTGATGCCCCATGATGAGTTTGCCTGGGCCACGTCCGTGGCCCCGGGTTCATAGAGACAACCTGACGTGAGTGTGCCATTGCTAGTAGCAGCAACCTTTGAACTGGCCGACAGGTACCCAGGAGGGAAAATCGAATTCCCATCTGCGGTCAAGTCATAATCCGCCAGCTGAGGATCAACGGTACCGTATTCAATGAGGACCCTATCGCGTTTGGCCAACTGGATATACTTTGAAGATGGCCATCCATCGGGTGTACTCTGTTCCCCTGCTTCATTTTCGTGAATAGTGTAGTACTCTGTGATGGGCATGTAGCTCTGCTCGACCCGGTACCAAGAATCATTGAGATTTCTTCGGTCCGTCGCAAGCTGGGCTGGGCTGTAGATGAAGTCACCTAGCGCCGTACCGAGGAGTGACCCAACCCGCTCCGATCCCGAGGGTAAATCATCCCCGGTAATCGCAGAAGCGGGCTCGTCCGGCGTGGCATCACTTGCCGCGACATGGAGATTGAGAACGAGGTATGACGTATACACGGTCAACTGGGAGTTGGTGTCCTTGAAATAACCCACAAGCACTTCAGCTAAGGTGTATGGGTCAAGGTCGTCGGTGCATTTATACTGTCCCAGGTTGTAGAGAGTATCTCCATGTGAATCTTCGTACCCGGTGACGGTCGCTGGATCAGCACTCGCCGCCGTACTCGTGGTCTCAGCTGTGGTGACCGTCGAAGTCTCCGAGGTCGTGCTCACGGTAGACGTCTCACTCGAGACCGTGACGTCTGCTTTGGCTGGAACATTTACTGGGCAAAGCGACCACGTCCTACGGGTGGGCGACCAGTATACATCGACAACGAGCCGCCGGTATCCGATCGCCAGCAGATTGGAGAAGCATTGCACGGCATTGTCTGTATCATACACGCCGTTTCCAAAGCAGGCCGCCGATAAGGAGACGGCAGGATTCGTCACGAAATTGAGTGGGATCTGCCCGGCCACATCGCGCTCACTCTGAATCGATAAGCGCGGGTCTAAGAAGCGCGAACGCGCGAGCTGAGACACTTACCAGCAAGACAGCCACCCATGTAGCGTTCAAGAGGGTAGCAGAAGAGTCATAGGTGACAGACATTGAGAGGGAGCATTAAAATGGCCTCGAGCATAATGGCCATAGATGCAGAGCGGTGATCATTGCATGCACAAAGAAAGGTGGCCGAGTCGGTAGGGCGGAGCGCAAATCAGCCGAGTCAATCTGGCCACTTCTCTTTCTTTCTTTCACAACTGCACCTCCCACCGTTGACGCTTCTACCTCTTCTCTTTTATTTATCTGATTATAATATTCCATCACAATGGCCGCGCCCGGCCCCAGCCCCCAGCAAATGGCGGCCATGCAACAGCAGTTCGCCGCCGAAGCCGCTAAACGAGGGATGACGCCCCAGCAGTTCGCTGAGAAGCAACGCGAGCAGCTCACAGCTGACGCTGAAAAGCTCGGCCTGACTACAGAGCAATATGTTGCGCAGCTGCGGGCGCGAGCAATGCAAGCCCACCAGCAACAACAGCAACAGCAAGCTCAGGCACAACAAGCCCAGGCCGAGGGACAACAACAACCTCAACAACAGCCTGCGCCCCAGCAGCACCAGCATCAGACCACACAACAGGTTCCCGTGAACCCTAACAACCCTCCTGACCCAAAGGCCATTGCCGTGGCCAACTGGCTGCGGTCGCAGAACCTCAAGCCGCGCACATGTATCATGGACGGACAGCGCAAGGACATGTTCAAGGGTAGGCAATAGCCACACGACCAGCTACTCAGATCGGTCCTCTCTAACCTTTTATTTCAACATTAGTCAAGCGAGCTATCCGCGCGATTGAATCCCCCGCCTACGCCAAAGCAGCCGGCAAGAAAAACTCCCTCCTCCCTCCTGTCACCGACCGCGCCTCAGCCGAGAATGTATTCAAGCTCCTTCCATTGTCTCTTCTCGCTCTGCGAGTGACCAAGGTCGACCCGCACGCCGGCCACAACCACGCCAAACCCAAGAACCGCACTAAGGGCCTGTGGACCGTGAAGATCGAGCAACACCAGGAGACTGATCCGATGATGCACTATGTCTGGCTATACGACGGTCCGCAATGGAAGCAGAAGGCTATGGCCGCAGCCGTCGTGGCGGGTATCTTCGCCGTAGTCCTATTCCCGCTGTGGCCCATGATGCTGCGCCAGGGAGTGTGGTATCTGAGTGTTGGTATGATGGGACTGCTGGGACTGTTCTTCGCCATGGCCATCTTCCGTCTGATTCTGTTCTGTATTACTGTCTTCACTGTTGCGCCGGGTCTCTGGCTCTTCCCCAACCTGTTCGAGGATGTTGGTTTCTTCGACAGTTTCAAGCCTCTCTGGGGCTGGCAAGAGGTATGTTCGACACATTTACGTGGGTGAGAATAACAAAGCTAACTGAAATCCA
Source organism: Penicillium bialowiezense (assembly GCA_026122735.1). Classification (NCBI taxonomy): domain Eukaryota; kingdom Fungi; phylum Ascomycota; class Eurotiomycetes; order Eurotiales; family Aspergillaceae; genus Penicillium; species Penicillium bialowiezense. The sequence goes on from JAKZFB010000002.1 coordinate 4,665,169, forward strand.
GACCAAGAAGAGCAAAAAGGCAGGCAAATCCAAGGCCAAGGACGAGTCTGCGCCCGTCGAGTCTGCCCCAGCTTCTGCCCCTTCTGCAACTACATCTTCGGCTGAGCCCGCTTCTACTCCGTCTGCGGCGGCCAGGCGGAATCTGAGCGCGCAGGTGGAAGAGGTTGAGGAGTAGTGTTTCTCTGTTTCCAGCGATCAAAGTTCAAGACCAGTATTGGTTCGTGAGTTTTTATTTTCAGACTCTCCTCACGAGAGTTGTATTTCCATAGTCATCTGGCGTTTTTGCATTGTCCCTATGTTGAATGAATTGAGATCAATCCAAAAGTCAACTTTGCTCAGACATTTTGAAGTCTCGTTAGTGTCTCGGTGATTGCCCAGGTGGTGCCTATTTATGCCATCGTTGCAGAATCGATTCAAGTTCCAAGGTTTAGGTACTATTTATGCCACGTCCACGGGTGTGTCCAATTGGTATATCCATTGTAGATCGACCATGCACCAATTCCAAGATTTGAATAAAGCAATTTGATAATATACAAGAGCACCATCAACGCAACCTACTCGCTGCACAATGATATCCGAGCCTCATTGGAAGAAGAAAAGCCAAGTTCGAGAGAAAAGGATTCAAATGCATAAATGAAAAGTCCAAATGATACAAAGCCCAGAAAAGAAAAGAAAATTATAGAAAAGGGGTATATATACAGGACCAAATGCCAATGAATCGACGTGAGTCGAAAAAAATGAGATAGATATAGAATGGTATAACCAAACTCGATGCAAACAGGTGAGACGAGGGTATTTGATACACAAATGCCAAATATAAACACAGTGAAGAAGCGAAGTAAGGAAGATTATAATGAATGTATCTCGGGGTATTGTCGTAGGAGATATCGTAGGAAATGCCGGAGGCGTCGGGGGTATTGTTGGGAGTCGTGTGGGGTCATTCGAATTGCTTATACAGGGGGTCCTTTGACCAGTTTGGAATGCCGGGCTGTTCTCAATGCTGGCTTTGGTTGGGACTCTGTGCCGGAGTTGGCGCCGCTCCTGCGTCGGTCTTCCACGTGGTCGCGCACTGGCTGGGAACCGTAGAACCGCTGCGTGGGGGAGGTAGGGGACCAGGGGGATAGTGTCTGCGGGTTTGATGGAGTTGCAGGGCTCGGAGCGGAGACTTTGATGGGAGCAGGGGCGGGAACAGGAACGGATACAGGGGCGGGGGCGGGGGTTGAGACGGGAGCTGGAACTGGGACCATAGCAGGAGTAGGGGCGGGAATGGGGTTGGCGGGGCGAGGGAGCTTGGGGAGGGGGCAGTTGGGGGGAGGGGCCGATGGAGGACCGATTGTGACACCCAGCCCTGGCATACTCTTGCGGCGCAACATGTTTGGGGGTGTTTGGCTATCAGACCCCGTGGTTGGGGGCTTTGTGCGCGGTGGCTCTGGTGCTGGGGCAGATTCAAACTCGGCCTCGTTGATTGTCTGGGGCGTCATGCCAGAACGCCCGACCAGGCTCAGAGGTCGAGAAGAGTGGGGGTCTGGCAAAGGCTTTGTAGGAGGTGCGGTCCTGGGTGCACGAGAAAAGTTTGGAGCATTCTGCGCAGACCGTGCAGCTTTGGCTAGGGCGTCTTCGGAATTTGAAGGGCGCAGCACACGCCTGTAATTGTGATCCGAAGACTCAGTATAGCGCGAGCTGGCAACGCTGAAGGTTGGGGACTGCGGGGGAGAGGCAAATGCGGGCAACTGTTGATCGGCTGATCCACGCCGTACAAATCCATTCAATGATGCAGGAGGAGAGACGTGGATGGGAGTTGGACCACCCCGAGGCACAAACTTCTTGCTGAATGAAGGAACGCTGAAATTTGGTGCTGGGGGCGAGGCGCTTCGGACCAGGGCTTCGGGCACAGGTGGGAAGTCCTGGATTTCCGTGAAGTCGGTGATAGGTGGAGGCTGCGAAGGCGGAGACTTGTAGAATGACTGCCTTTTCCCTTGGCTAGAAGAAGGGGGACTGCGGGCAAAGATCCGATCGAGCTCCTCGGGTAAAGGCTCGTCGGATCTATAGACGCCATCACTCGTCGGTGGCGCGTTGGGAAAATTCGAGGAGGTGAATGACGAGGAGCGCACGTCTGAGGCAATCGAAGATCCATTTGTAGGATTCGTAGCCTCAGTACGGCTGGTTGAAACGGAGCCGGATCGTGATTCAATGACCGAGCGGCGATTGACAGATGTGTATGAGCTGCGTCGAGATTGCCATGTTGCCCCACCGACAGACTGTCCATCATCTTCAATAGGCGACTGAAGCTGAAGATTCTGGGGCTGGAGGAACAAGCTGGAGATACGGTGGGGGTCCTTCTTGACCATTTGACGAATGCTAGACTTGGATCGCAATTGAGGCATGGTATCCTCGTCCGAGTGCTTCTCTTGCGTGAGCTTGGGTCCTCCGCGTTTCTCAATCTCTGCCCTGACTGCAACCAACCAACCAATCATAGCTTCAGGGTTATCGAACACCAGCAAGAAGCTTTGCGACAATCGGCGATGGTTGGACTTGTGGAACCCAAAGCGCGAGAACCGAGGCTTTGGTGGTTCCGGTGCGCTGGAGCTCACATCAGCGGTAGAATTGTGGGAAACCTGAAGTACCCAATGTTTGCCTGGAATCGCATCACTGGCGAATGCGACAGACTTAGGGCCCAAGAGTAACATCCTCTCCGGAAGACGATCATGCTTCCCTTCACCTGCATATTGCAAGATATACCCAACGTTGGCCAAAACGTATATCTTCTGCGTCCATTCCACTTTATTGATTGTACCGGACAACGTCCGAAGATGTTTCCGCTGCTTTTGCTCGCGCTTTTTCCGAGCAGCCGCGGCAGTCTCGTCCTGCTCTAGCGCATTGGCCGGCGTATCCTCCTGTGTGCTCCTAGCGGTGGTCGCGTGCAGGCGCAGGATTGTATCGGCAGAGAGTGCAGGCGCGGGCAGGGTATCATGCTTGGCAGACTGTGGGTAAGCCTGAAACAGCGGGGGCGGTTTCCACCCGTACTGATCCTGGGAGGGGACTTTAAGGTCGGGGGGCGGGCGGGCGGTTTTCAGAGTGCGCGATCGCGCGTCCGTCGGCGAGGTGATGGTCGGGTTGGAGTCTATAGTTCGGGGGCTCATGAGAGAGGGCGACATGGGGTCGTTGAAAATGGCAGTCTGGGGCTCTGGCAATTGCGTTTCAACAATCTCATCCAACTTCGGTTCTACGCGCGACTTGTCGCGACCAAAAAGGTTGCGCAAACTCGATTTGGAGGACTGCCGCTTGATGGTGACCGGACTTTGGAGCGGAACCGGCCCTTCTGATCCATTGGTACTGGGGTATTCGGTTGGCCGAGGTCGCTGGAGACGGGCTTTGGCGGGCGCTGGTCGGCTAAAATTTGTTTGCAGCGGCGCCAGCTTATGACCTCGGCGCTCCCCAAAGGACTGGGCTTCGTTCATTTTGTGCAGAAAAAAGGAGCGACGTGACAAAGTTTAAGGCGCTGATCATCGGAACGTGGACCGTTTCCGTCATTGCAGGTCGCACGAGGTGAAGCTGATAGCCGATTTAGAGAGGAATAACCATATTGGGGTGCTGAAGATATACACAAGGATGAGGGAAGGGAAAAAAGCAAAGCAGGATTTCAAGGGGAATTCGCATCCAGACTAGTTCCAGTGGGGGGGAGAAGAAGATCTACCAGTGGGTGTTGGGGAGACCAAATTAGCCATTAGCTTCATTTTGGAGGGCTCTGCGAGAACAGAGAAATATCCACCGCAATTTTGAGATCTAGATCTATCTCATCGAACTGCCGTGTTGTGTTTTGAGTATAGATTCGAGTCCCGATCGAGTCCAAGTCAGGTTGCAGCTTAAGGGCCGCACTTCATACCCTGACCAGGATCAACTGCACCCATCAGACCAGCGCCTCGATCACAATGCTGCGCCATCGTCACATCTTTCTGGCTGAATCCCCGCGGGCGATGGGTCGTCCAGTGCACGTCGACGGAGCCAATCCGCTATGGGGCGTCAGCCTTAATCTCTTTTTTTTTTTCTTTTCTCCCCTGGTCTTTTCCCCCTAGGCAACACTTACCACCGTCATAGTAGGATGATGTTTCTTCGACGCGCTCTCGGCAGCAATTGTGTTAACAAATGCCTAGTATAGTCAGCCCAGTCCCATGCTTCACGCTTGATGCTTGTTATGCTATGCGCCACGCATCGCGGAGCACGTATTGCACACCGCGCATCGCGCATCGCATACTGTACAGCCACTCACCACGGCCTTAAAATAGCTCTTAAAGTGAAACGTCTTCGTAATACCCATGCCATCTCCATCCCGTGCCCAGCCCTGCTGGAGTAGAGAATCCGCATCGCGGGTGAGCTGCGGAACATCTTCGCCCTCGGCGAACTGGAAGCTGGAAGCCATTCTCGGGCGGAACGCGGGAAACCGCAGGGCTGGTCGTGTGATGGATGGGCGCGCGCAGAGGCGAAGCGATGCCAGGCTGTTCATTCTGGACTGGATGGTTGCCAGACCTGAGAAACGTCCACTCTAATGGGAGCGGGTGCACGGACCAGATCACCTTACGTAGCTGAGACTGCAATTCTTCAATGCTTCATATTAGGCGATATTAATAGACTATAACTGCTATTATTATATTCTACCCTATTTCGAACTCCACTGCAGTTCGACATTCCTTCCAAGGTTACATAATGGACTGGTGTCGGAGTCGGAGCCTGGGCGTGGCTCCTCTATAGACCCCGAAGCTATATGACTGACTGTACCACAGAGCCGTGGAAGCTATGTAAATTGTTTATTTCGGCGAGTTGCCCAGATCTATGCGGTCAAATATCTCATATCAAAAACCTGACTTGCCCAGATGTGCATCGAATTAACCTTAACGCTAACCTTGGAAGAACTTAGTGTCTGTGTTGCTTCAGAGTCAAAATCAAGCCACAATGCCACCCAGTCCCGATTAATATGAGACCTCCAAGGTTCATTGTAGGTCTTCCATTCGAACACCCACTCCGTAATCGAACATTGTATACAAGAAAGCCTATTGGCCCTCGGCATTTTTGACCGTACCTCGGTCTACCCGGAAGCGGAAGTCCAACACTTGCACCACAAGAAAGCTAAACAGTTCCTCCCGTGTACCTGGAGTCGGGTCCGATGGCGATCCCCGAGACCATATGGGAAGGTGAGATCATCGTGGACCGCGGGGCCCGGATCGGCCATCTCCACTGTAGATCGTTACTTGTCGCGAAGTTGAGATACCTTCATGTTTACTTCAATTGGATTACGGTAGAGTCAAAATTGGGAACAGCCAGTAATAAAATAAGGGTATAATTCGTTTCTGGTATCACTGAGCCTGAGTCGTACTTATAGCGTACATAACACCCCTCCAGATCATAAAGTCTTTCACTTGAAGCAGACAAAAAAGACTATTAGTTTAATAACGCGCGCCCGGAACCCTGGCAAGAAAAGCAAATCGAGTTTGTGTCTTTGTGTCGAGTACACAAAGCTCGCAGAGCAAAGGGATATTCGCCGAGCGCGGGAACAAGAATGAAAGCTGGCCACGCACAGCGTTAACTCATGCGATCGAAAACATGCATAGAGAAGAGATGGAGACGATCACAAATTTGACTATGCAGGTCAATTCGATCTCGCAACTTGCGCTGAAGTTGATAATTCGCAAGAGAAATTAGACGCTTAAGCGTTGACGGTGCTGTTGCGGCGTGAACCGACACGCGAATTGGCTTGCGAATTGACGCGCGAGTTGACTCGAGAGTTGCCTCGGCTACCCATGTTGGGACGGATACGAAGGTCTTGCTGGGAGCGGGCGAAGGAGTTTGCACGAGATGCCTCGGGGATCTTGGATCCACGGCGGCTGTCGATGTTGGTGTGCAGTTGGACACGAGCATCCTCGAGCTGCTGGGCAAAGGGAGAGCGCTTGCGCAGTGCAGGGCCCTTCCAGTAGATGATGTAGACTGCAACGACCAGCGGGACTGAAATACAGAACAGAATGGTCGAGGCGTATTCAAGGTGCCTCTCGCCGCCAATGTTTTCGAAGAACGGTGTGGCGGGAATAGTAAGAACACCAGCAAGGAAGTCACGCGACCAGCCGTTACCACCAGTGGCAGATGCAGAGTAGGGACCGTAGGCACAGATCATGTAATCAATGGTGGCCATGTAGATAGCGTAGTTGGCAATACCGATGATGGCAGCGAAGATCATAGAACCGATCCAGTGAGTAGTGGGCAAACTGGTCCAGGCGAAACCAATGAGACCGATGGGCAAGCAGGGCACAGTGTACAGCAACCACCAAAGGCGAGACTCATACTGAGCACGCTCGCTCTCGGGGTGGTCATGACGCTCCTTTTTGTTGCGCTCGATAACCGGGAAGAAGGAGAACCAAGCAATGAAATAGCCGATAACAATGGGAATGAAGGCAAGACCCTTCTCCCAGGTGTTGAAGCCCCACTGGTCGTAGACAAGAGCAAGGGATTGAATGAACATGAAGATCAGAGCGTCACTGAAACCACTGAGGAGCGAAAGCACCAACACGATCGGCTCGGTGAGGAACATCTTGAAGGGACGAATCCAGGTGGCCATAATCTCGGAAGGCGGGAAGCGTTCGCGGAAGGACATGCCCTCGGTGGGGCCATAGATTTCAGGGTTCTCGCCAGACTTGCGCATCTTTTTCGCGATGTTGTCCATCATCACAGTGGTTCTGGTCTCTGGCACCAGGAGGAAGTGGAGGATCTGCACGAAACCACCGAAGATCAACTGGATCCAGATAGCCCACCGCCACGGCAAGAAGGCCTCGACGAAACCACCAACGACAGGACCCAGGACGGATCCACCGACAGAGGAGAAGACGACGGCAGCCACGGCGTATTGCTGGTTATCGGGCTCCCACATATCGGCGATCATGCCCAGGGTGACGGAGCCACCGGCAGATGAGAGACCTCCGAGGGCACGACCCACCATGATAGAGGCGAAGTTGGGGGCCAGAGCGACGGGGAGTTGGAAAACATTGACGAGGAACAACGAAGCCTGGAGGATGGGCTTGCGACCCAATTCTTCACTCCATGGGGCCCAGAGCTCACATCCAAAAGCGTAGAGGACGAGGAAGATCATGGCACCACATCGCGCGGCTTGCATGGAGACGCCAAATTCTTCGGAGATACCTCCGAGGGCGTTGGAGTAGAGAGATGTGTTGAAATTCATAGAAACTTGGACCAGGAAAATGACGCTGATGATAGTCCATTTCTTGGTCTCACTGAAGGAGTAACCAAGCTGATCATAGCACATATCCTCCGTAAGCTCAATCTGACCAGATGGCGAAGGCGATGTCTCCTCGCACTGATCTTCTTCGAGCTTCTCGGTGGCGGCATTGACGACAGCTTGGGCGTGGGCAGCTTCAGCTGCCTGCACAGTGTCCCTTCCATGTTTATCGATCGCCATGGTGAAGGCAAACTGTGGAGACCAGTATATAAACAAAGCCTCAATAAGTTGGGGGGGAGTATGGAGAATCAACAAGAAGAAAAGAAAAACAGAAGGAGAAAAGAGGATTAAATATGAAAACGGTGGAAGGCAAGTGCCAAATGCAGTCCAAACTTTACCGGATCCACCGTTTTATTTTTTTCTCCAGACTTTGCCCTTGTGTACCTTAAGTACCAGGTATTCTATGATTCTATTAGTCTACAACTACTCTGGTACTTGGTACTTTACTGTATCGAAGGTGTATCCGGCGGGATGCCGACTGATCGTTACCCCGTGGGTGAGGCATACCCACTTTTCCCACTTTTTATCCCCGGTCAATTCCCCAGACTCTCATACGATATCCCTCTTTCAATCTTTCAGATAAATGGCAGCGTAGTATTTCGTGCGCTTGTCAGCTACGTCCAGTGTCTGCTTCGCCCGTCGACTTGAAATCTGGGTAGAACCCGAATCCGGAATGAGCAACCCCCCGAGTCCGCAACGGGGTACGACCCACACCTGGAGAAAAGTGATGACTACGGTTTTTCCCGTATATCTTGGCCGAAGATACCGCTCTGGGCCGATTCCAGTGTCCGCTTCGGGATGCCTAGTCTGCAAGTCTGCAACGTCAAGTCGACGTTGAATCGACGGTCAACTCTGAGCGAAGTGCCATATGGTGCCCCGCGAAGTAAGGAGCCGGGATTTATTGTCAACCGTGCGGTCGCATGGTTTCCCCGGATATTGGGGGGAAATTCCAAGCGGTATCAGAAACTAAGCCAAACGGCCAATTTTGCAGAGGCCGATAGGCGATATCTGGATTCTGGAACAAGAAATTGCCAAGATCGCTCAATACTTGCTTGCCCTGGAAAACTGACGTCAGGCCGCTTACGCCCCAATAGAGCGTTCGTGGATCATACAGGATCCAAGACCTGGCCTTACGGCTAAATGCGCCAAATACATCGCCCATGGCGCGCTATATTACGGCCGTGGCGTTTCGCGATCGTCATGGCAGGGGCCCCCCGACTCTTGTTCTGACTGCCGCTCGGACTCCGCTTACCTTCCAGAGTGGGTGGATATTTCCTGACATTGCTTATTTATTACATCTTTTTGCGCTCATCCTTTGATCTGCAGAAAACCCTCCTCCTCTTTGGATATCAGGCCGGCAAAATGTCGCCCCTTGCTGTGGCAATGGCACGATCCTTTGCGCCCTGATGCGACTTGTACCCCGGACCTTTCGGCGGGAAAAAGGCCCCAGCAAAGTTTTCGATCCAAGTCACATCGCCGAAGGTGGAACCCCATCTACGTTGTCCGGAAACATCCAGAACCGCAACCCGGACCCGGGGGAATGCCACCTTACATTCCTGCACATGGCGCCGAAGTGATCGACAAGATCGTATCTCAAGGGCCACGCGATCCGTGGACGATCTTTATAAACATCTACGGGCGGAAGCGGCCAGGACACATTGTACACAAACGTAAATACTTTGACCGCCACCTGAACATCCCTTGGGTTGGGAACAGGGGTGATTTCATATGGCTTAATGGACCGCGGTACCATAGGTCTCGACCGTGTTCCGGGAGCACCGAATTGGAAGGTTCTGTGTATTCAGTACATGCCAGTCATATGTGTGAATGGTATATTTACGAAACTGGTGTCACAGAAGCCTTTCAGGGCCCTAGAGCATTCTAAAGCGCCAGCTCTGCTTGCGTAGTATTTTAGACCGATTGTACAAAAAGACTTTACAGCCTGAGGCATCCAGATTGACTCAGTCGTCATGTGACCGACCCCGCGTAATGGATCCAACGGCTCCCGAGCTGCAGGATGTCTGACGTACACAGACAGAGCTCTGATCACCAACTTCTAGCTTCATCTATTTCCTATGAAGATGTCCCCAGATCTGAACTCCCTTCCTCCCTCTCGTTCTTCCTCGATATCATCCTCGGTCCAGGCCCGCAATATGCCGACTGCGCCCGCGAGTGGTGCGCCCGCGAACCCCAATGCCTCCCCCAGACCGTCTCGTGGCTCGAGCATCGGCCGCTTGTCAGTATCCGAGCGACGGAGATCTGCTGCTGGTATCAATCTAAATCTGAATGACATGCAGGCCAATAGCGAGGCCCCAGCAGACCATCGTAGCTCCATCGGACATGCATTCCGCACAGCCAGCCCATCCAGTCACGGAAGTCCTGTCTTCGCGACAGCAGACCCCCATCACCAACGGGCGCCGTCTCTAGGGGAGTTGCATCAAGAACTGGAGCAAGAGCAGGAAGCGCAGGTGGTGAGTTCTGGATAGTCCATCACTCCAGGAAGAGGCACAGCAGACTAATCTGGATAATGAACTATAGAATCGTCTCTTGCAGATGATCCGCAGCCAACAAGCCCAACTTTCTCAATACCAGCAAAATCAACCGCAACAGAACCCGCAGTCATCCGCCGCCATCGATGACACTACCCCTGCTTCAGAGCGGTCGGCGTTCTTCCCTCCCGGCTCAGCACCACCCCCGGCCGGTAACAGGCTATCGATTTCTTCCTCATTCTCAAACCGTCGAAACTCACGACCAACCAGCCAGGCGACTTCGCCAAATTTGCGACCACTCGACTCGCGGGGACCAGAAGGCGTGGAGCCGTTCCCCGGTTTGCGGGATAACATATCTCGGCGGGGAAGTAGGGATGAAAGTGCATTTTACCAGGCCGAAGCTAGCTCGCTAGGCCGAGAAAACCTCCTCCTTCGGCAACGCATTCGGGAACTAGGTAAGAGACCCTGTTTCGCTGCTAAAGCGGTTTGGCGAAAAACTCCACCCGACGGTGGATTCGCTACGTAGGGACAACGTACTGACCTTCCTTTACAGAGAGACAAATTGGAGATTTGACGACTTCTCAAGCTCCGGCGACATCTGTATCGGGTGTCTCGTCCGGGCAAGCGGGTCCCGAGGTCGCGGACCCGCCTGCCTTGGGGTCGACGCGAGACGGTAAAGACTGAAAACCACCTTCACTTCGGCCCGTTGGAAGACTCTACCGACCATGATTGGCAGCGATACAGGGTTCTGCCTGTCGGCTCAATGCTCTGCAGTATCAGTTCAATACCGTGACGGAGAACAATCTCAGAAAATCCCTCAATACCCGCAGCACTTGCAATATTACGACCTTGGCATTCAACTCCTCGTGACTGATAGTTGAGTTGTTCGTCTGTCTGCAAATATCCAAATCTCTTTGAGTGCCAATGCAGAAACTCACGTGTCATTTTCGAAATTTGTTGTGTGCGGTCACATCACAATGCCCCCCTAATGGTTATCTTGGGCGAATCTGATCATTGACCGACCAACGCACGCATGCAATGTTTGATTTCCAGGTGCCAACAACCCGTCCACTTGTGTGGCTATGTACATATACAGCGGCATAACATGCGGATTCAATGAAATATTCACTATTGCTCACTATTGCCTGTAGCCGAATGTCCATGTAGGTAACCAGTATTGAGCAGCTAGACTATCCAAATTCCGATACTTGTAGGCTGTCAACGTGACAAAAATAGGGACTCTCCTGACGCCATCTAGTACCCACACAATCAAGTTCCCTTCCATGTAGTCCAGTCCAGATACTGAACCAGTTGTTTGAAGCTTTCGACCGTCTCAGTCAAATCTTTCTCGTCCAACAACCCCGAGACCAAAGTCGAACAAACAGTCCTGGAGATTGAAGAGATGACACGACCCCCAACACTCTCTGAAGGTGCAGAAGCTGGAATGAATTCATTCTGACACAGGTCAACGATCATCTCCTTCGCCTTGAACTCTCTATAATCGATGAAAGGCTCCAACACCGCCTCAATCCTCTCACGAACTGAGTCAATGGACGTGAAGTTCCCAGACGCAAGATTCTGCAACTCCTCCGAATACCGAAAGACAATCATATCAGCAACAGCCTGCCAATTGAATGGGACAAGCGAGGGCTCCAGGGTATTGACCATAGCGTTGATATCTCGTCGAATGGGCTCCAACTGCTCAGTCGGGATATGATCCAAGACAGGATGACTGGAACCACCAGGTAACAGATCCAATCCATACCCAAAAGCCGAAACAAAGTGATCAAAGTCCAAATGAACCTTGTGACCCAGTAACTGATCATACTTAGTAGCAATCGAGCAGCAATCACCCCTGAACGGCCCACGAGGTGGATGAGAACCACCAGGCCCACGACCCTTTCCATCCTTTCTCCCCTTCTTTCCATTCCCGCGCCCTGGACCTGGACCGGGACCGGGACCAGCACCATCCTGTGGCTTTGTTTGCGTAATCCTGACAACTTCCAGATCACGCTCGAACGCACACAGAATAATCTCGAAATCGCCCTCCGTACGCACGATCCCATCAATTCGATCCCCCCACACCTCCTTCACCATCCGACATGTCTGGAACGCTCGTTCCTTTTCCGCGGGTGGTCCACCAACAGGCGGACGCGGACCAGGAGCCGGATTGTGTATGGTATCATTGAACAAGATTCGGTCCTGGGATTGGGCTGCGCCGCCCGGCCCCGCGGACATGCCGTCTACATACAGAAGACGGAGGTCTTTGGCTGCGGCATAGGTGTGCAAGTACCCAGCCTGGGTCTGGATACTGGATGTGTCCTGGGCTTCATTGAGAGGCTGTTGTTCTTCTGATCTCTTGGATCTGCGGCCGCTGCGGTGAGCGAAACCGAGGGAGTGCTGTGGTTTGAAGGCCAGCCATTCGACGCCGGTGATGGGATCCGGTCTGCCTGTTCCGTGGTAGAAGCGTGTTCCTTTCGGAACGGATGCGAGGTGGAAGGACATTCCGTATGGATTCAGGGCTGTTTCATAGTGTCTGAGGGATGATTGGATGGCGTTGAAGATGTGGTTTGCATTCTCGGGTTGGTCTTCAGCTGCATTTGCGAGGCCTAGGCATAGTGCCCAGAGGTACTTTGAGGGTCGCATGGTGGTGATTCATTGTGAAGACTTTGGGAGGGGATTGGGGTTGTAAATATTGTTGAACGCGTGGCCAAGCTTCGGCGATATCGATGCAGCATACTGGTTCTGGTTAGACTCTACTGATTGATAAGGTCAAGTGGAGCTGCGGCCTTAATTGCCCGATTTGGGAAATTCAGGTCATTGTAAACACTTGCAACTTTCCAAAGTTAGTTGGTATTGCTCTCCTTATTTTATGTCAGGGTCCATCAGACTGAATATTCAATTGGCATTCAGAACTACATACAAAATAAGAATAAAAAATACAACAAGTCCAATCCATACATATTTCCATGAAAGCCAAATGGAAAAAGGGTAACTAAGTTCCCAATTAGCAAAAAAAAGTCGCTACATGCCAATCATGAAATCAAAACCGTCAAACTCCAGATATGAGAACAATCGAAATATGCCACTTAGAGCCCTGCGAAGCGAGCCCAACCCGCCGCACGGGTTGGTGAAGCGCCTGGGGTCGGGTTCTGGACAGGTTCGTCAACAGGTGCACCGCGCCCTTCCTCTGCAACTTTGCCGCTCACATCACGTCGACGGCCAACACCGAGACCAGCAATGTAGCTTCCGTAAGAAGATAAAGAAGCACCAACGCCAGCGGCAATGCCAGGCCTTGCGGTGTCTGCGCCGGTGTTGCTTACAACACGGCCCTTGCGGTCACTCTCAATAGCACGAGGAGAGGTGGGAATCTTGGGGGAGAGATATCCGGCTTCGTCGCCACTGTCATCCTTTTTAAGAGCAGCGTACGCAGACATCTTCTTGCTTTGCTTCTTGGTCAACTTGGTGGGCTTGCGTGCCATTTGGACACTAGGTTCTCGGTCCAATCCCAGTCCAGGCTTGCCGTCCACGTCCAGTTCACCATAGTATCGAGTCTTAGGTGAAGAGGGGTTGGGGCTCTCATGCGGAACGGATACTGGTTGGGTATTTTCGTTGTAGGAAATGTTTGGGTGGTCGTTCAGGGCGACGCGTCGTACAGGGTCGGTGTTCTCGGAAGTTTGGGTCAAGATAGGCTGGGGAGTTGGTGGGTTCAACATCAGGGGATTGAATGGAATAGAGTCATTACGATCGTCAACGAAGTCATCATTGTGCTCTTCCGGGTCAGGGAAAATGTCCATGCGCTGGTCACCGACATCCTGTCCATAATCGCCATCATCAAGACCGTAATACTCGTGCATGGCAAGCGACGCATACTCTCCGCGAACATCTTCTGGGATAGCAGTTCCGATGTTGGGCGCAGGCTTGGTTCCATAGGCAAACCAATCTCGAATGCCACTGCCAGTTGAAGTTGTTGTTTTCTCGGTTTGGCGGCTGTAAACAGAAGAGGACTGACGGAGAGTGTTTTCGTTCATATTCTGTGCCTCGGGTGACATTGAGCGTTCCGAGTACGCAACCCAGTTGTCAGACAAGGGGCTAACAGTGTCCGATCGGTCGGCGGTGCGGGATGAGCCATGTCGCATTTGAGCAGTGGCGTTGATAATCTCTGGAGCGTGTGATGCAACGTTTCGATATTCCGGGGCGGGAGATGGCGATTTCGATATCAGATCAAATGGCTGGTTTGCGGGGTGGCTGAAGAGCATTTCCGGACTGGAAGGCTCAATGGGAGATTCAAGGTGGGACAGACGGTGATGAAGAACCGGTGGGTACGATTGGCGTTGTTCGTCCATCATAGCCATTGACCCACGGTTGGAGTCACCGCCGAGTGACTGCTCGCGTGTATGCATGAATGGCACGCTGCGGGGAGATCCAATGAGCGGGTCCTCGAAAGACGAGTTCAGAGTCGACTGGCTCAGGTGTTTTTCATCCTTGTCGGCCACCTCACGACGGCTCTTGCGAGGGCGTGCAGTTAAGTTGTCCTCTAGAGGGTTCATGTCAGGTGGCAACTGGGAGATTTTGCGGAAGGTTACGGCCAAGAAGATGGATATGCCGAGAGAGATGAGGTGCAGGGCGCCATTTGCGAGAGCCAGGATGAACGTGGTTTCGGCAATCGTAGGTGTAATGTCTTTGTTGTTGAAAAGGGTTCCCCACTTGTACGCATCGGACGTCCATTCTCCGTATGACATGTATGCAGTGAATACATAAAAAGGAATCAATCCAAAGTCAAGAGTCGACGCGAACACACCGTAGCTGGCTTGAGAACCGGCAGGCCGGTTAACGACAGAACGAGAATTGTGTACAATTCCATAGATCGTGTGGAGAATCGCGACGATTGGCTGAAATCTAGGTCAGTAGAAGTCAAACATTACTCAAACGTTTGTTGACTCACGCCAGCGCGTATGATCCAAATGACTGTAGCCGCAGCTCCCTTAATAACAACAGAGCAGAAAAGGGCACCAAGGGCACCCAAAAGAGTGAAGATCCGAAGAACCAATTGAGTCGTCCGTGCATATTTGACCCGATCCTTGGTTCTTGGGTTCATCGGCGTAAATGAGGTGGCCGTATTAAAAGAACCCCACTACACCCACTGTTAGCAAAATCCACAATATGCGCATCATCTATCATCTATCATACTGTATCGGGATGGCGATTGAAATTCACCAGGGGCCCTTTCGGCTGGGTCTTTTCGGCTGGTTGAGTCCAGCTTGCCTCGGTCGCAGCCCTCGGGTTGAACCCGCGATCGGTCGGGCCTTTGAAGCTATAATTGGCTGGTCGGTCATAAAGGAATGGAGGTGACGAGGTCCCCATTGTAGCGACTGAGAGCTCGTGGCATCCACGCGAAGAGAATGAGAGGAATGTTGGATGGTGCTGGAATGCGACTGTGAGCTCAGCAGTCTAGGGTGTGCCCAGATGAGCGCCTGCAGCAAACAAGATTGTTGCTGCGGTAACGACCGATAATGGGTCACGTGCGATATCTGATCTTCTCCGATTGTCTCCGCACTCTTTGCGACTATGCACAATGCACTCGCATCACCTCTTTGTACGTGCTCAATGCACCGTACGGCCGTCTTGTAGACCAGCTCTACATGCAAGGGTCTATCTCGCACAATGGTCTCCCAAGCGCTTTAACAGCCATGCTGCACAAAGCGATCGACCCCCCCGTGTGGCCATCATTGGCTCCGGTCCGGCTGGGTTCTATTCTGCCTACCGTCTGCTGGGCAAGCGGGGAGATACCCTGATTGATATGTATGAGAAGTTGCCAGTTCCATTTGGTTTATCGAGGTATGGCGTTGCCCCGGACCATCCCGAGGTTAAGGTGAGTCACCAACAATCCAAAGATTTCCAATGTTTTAGCCATTGAAGCGTCAAACTGACCAGTTTGCTGGATTAGAATTGTGAAGACAAATTCATGGAAGTTGCGTCACACTCGAACCTCAATTTTATCGGCAACGTTGACGTTGGAAACGATTTACCACTCGCCGCACTTAAACCTCATTACGATGCCATATTATTCTCATACGGAGCCACGAAAGATAAGGAGCTCGGAATTCCGGGAGAAGATACATTGGACAATGTGCACGCAGCGCGCGCCTTCGTTGGGTGGTACAATGGCCATCCCGAGCACAGGGACCTTAATCCGGACCTGAGCGGGGAGACTGCAGTGATCGTCGGACAAGGGAATGTTGCACTCGATGTCGCTCGAATCCTTCTTTCCGACGTCAGCTCTCTCGCCAAAACTGATATTGCAGAGTATGCCGTGGAGAAGCTGTCGCAAAGTCGAATCAAACGGGTGCATGTTGTTGGGCGTCGTGGACCCCTGCAGGTAAGTTGCCAAAGATTTGGTTTCATTCGCGTGTGCTCACATGCTCCACTTAGGCTGCATTCACCATCAAGGAAGCACGGGAGATGCTTCAGCTTCCAGGAGTGTCGTTTGATCCAATCCCCAAGGATATCTTCCCACCAGACAGTGTGATTTCAGGATTACCCCGGGCGCAAAAGCGCATCATGCAGCTCCTAGCTAAGGGATCAAGCAATGATCCCCAAACATCCCCGAAGTCGTGGTCGTTGGACTTCTTGCTTGCGCCAGAGTCTCTGCATGGGTCGCCTGAACACCCAGACCATATCTCCCATGTAAAGTTCTCCCGCAACGAGCTCGACCCCTCAGATCCCCACACCGCCAGCTCGAAGGTTTTCCCCAAGTATCTGCCTACTGGTCAGCGGGACGAGGCCGAAATTCCCGCCGATGTCTTCTTCCGCAGCGTTGGCTACAAATCCCTCCCTGTTCCAGGGCTCGAGGATCTCGGTGTTGATTTCGACACCCAGCGTGGAATCCTTCCGAATGATGGTTTCGGTCGTATCACAAGCCCTACAAACAAGGGTAAGCCTGAAGATCTTCCCGATGGATCTCTTATCTCCCATCTGCCCGGCCTATATTGCGCCGGTTGGGTTAAACGAGGTCCAACGGGTGTCATTGCTTCGACAATGACGGATGCGTTCACCACTGCAGACAGCATTGTGCAGGACCTAGCAAAAAGTGGTGATTCAAAGTCCCTTCTCCATCCACCTGGTCAAAGCAGTGGCCTAGGGTGGGAGGGCGTAAAGGCCGAGGCCAAGCGCCTTGGCTTGCGCCCTACCTCCTGGGAGGACTGGCTGCGGATTGATCGGGAAGAAAAGAAGCGCGGTGAATCCTTGGGCAAGCCTCGATCTAAACTCGAGTTCCCGGATCGGTATATCTTTTCCTAAATTATTGACGGGGGCATGGTACGGAGTATTCAACTAGCTATTCTTGGTGAATCAACGCTATTGGACCCCTCGATGCCACATTCTCTGTTAAATACATTAACCCTAATCCCATGTCACTTATGAGGTGCTTTGAAGCAATCCTCACACAGCCAATTAATTCCTCCAAAACATAGAGCTCCCGTCGGGTTCCACCTGGGCATCACTATTCATGAATCACGACTGGAATGCTTTGTACATCCATGGATATGTAGGTATCCATAATTCCAACGCTGTCGTTGCCAAGCATGAAGCTATTCGGTCCACCCCCTTGCATCAAACCAAACTTACTCGGGTATCTCCAGGGCTTTTGCTCCCGACTTTGGCAATTTTTTAAACTGGATTGTGCGCTAGGGTAAAAGTTCGAGACCCGTAAAGGGGGCTGGCTAGATTCAATTGCACTGGTTCAAAGGTCTTTGTATAGGATTCAACTTCGCATGCATTCTGGTCTCATGTAGATTAAGTACTGGCCCAACTTCTCAAATTATTACCATATGATTCATGTACATTCTGATTCCTTCGTAAAAGCATTGATGCACTTCGATCCTTACAGGCCGCACACACTGTCCGCTACCTGAATGAAGGTGGCATCGATTCGGCCGAGCTGGTCAGCCTGGTTGCGGGTCAACAGATTCATGGCCTGCTTCCCGATGTTGAAGCCACCGGGGGCAGCATCGACAGCAAGCACGGTGATGGTTTCGTCAACCTTGCCGTTCACGTAGTGGAGCTCATAGCATGCGCCGCAGTTCGCACTGTTCCAACCTTCAACAGTGGGCGCACCACCGATGCGTGGGAAACTTGGCAGCGAGGCGAAATCGGTGAAGCCTGCTGTGACCAAGCCGTTGGGGCCGTCGGAACAACTGACAGTGTTCAAAGAAGATGTTCCAACGTCGAATTTGGGGTCGAACGAGACAGATACTGTCTGGGCTACGGCCGGTGCGGGAGCAGCGGTAGCCAAGTTGAGGGCAGCCAGGAAGGCAGAGGCGAAAGTAATGGTGGACTTCATGATGGAGATGGAGACGGGTGAAGTGGATGGAGGATTGGTGTTTTTGTTTTAATTTGGGTTGTTTTGTTGGTGTGGAGTTGGAATGTTTGCTTGGACTGATACTCTATACTTCCTCCTCGGACATGCCTTATATATCTTCAAAGCTCACCGAGAGGCCTCCAGCCAAGATATCTATTTTCTAACATCCCTCACTGAATCAAGGTCCTAGAGACACTCAGGTGACACCATCCAAATCGGAAGGCCTCATTCTGGTCCGCCATCAGCCGATACTCCCGCAATAAACAAGTTGTCAAACCGGTGCAATAGGACGAGGCACTTAATGTGGGGTTGACCAGGAATGCACTATGCAGAGGGTGAGACATGGCATATCTTGGCTTCTATTTCGATACGATCTGCAAACGAACTTACTAGATGCGCAGTCGATCCACAGCTCACGCGAGATACGGTGCTACGGTATAGCATATGGTAGTCCTGAAGTGTACCTAACCGTACCCAAGTGGGCGACTGCATTCGAGGTTGCATTGGGGTATGGACTCAGCCACATTTTAACCACATCTGAGCCTCAATTACAATTTAGTCTTACTAAGAAAACAACAAAATAAAAAGAGATAGGATTACAATAAAAACAAAAGTGAAGGATAATTTGGCAGTGAGATATAAAAAAAAACAAAAATAAACGTCCCCGGGAAGGCTCGAACTTCCAACCTCCTGATTAACAGTCAGACGCGCTAACCAATTGCGCCACGGAGACGATTCGTTGAGGAAACTGAGCAGCATAATGTATTAGGAGGAAAGAGCAACCATCAAATTCCATAATCCTTCCACTTTCCTTGTCATTTCTTGTTCTCATCATCAACTTTGGTCTCTCCTGATCGTCAGAACACTGAATCATGCAATGAACTTTGTCTCCTCCCTGCCCCCACGAAAGTGGGGCAACGACACGGAGATCACTCAAAAATGAGTGCATATAGACTTCCAATGTCTTCATTCCAATTCGCCCATCAACGCATTGCATTACGAGCAGCGGATCTGGGGCGGTTTCCCACAATTTGTTGGTGCTCTCATTGCTATTTCGGACATTTCGACGTTTAGGGAGGATATCAAACTCAAAAACCAATTGATTGGTGGATCTACACGATCCAGGGCTCGCACGAGTACAGTACTGCTGTATGGTTTCTTTGGTGCACCTGAGACTCATGGTTCCACGTTCAATCACCATGTGGAAGATTGTGCAATATTTGCAGAGGTACAATCTGACTATTCCCAAACACCCGATCGCCAATTGTGGATCTAAACACTGGCCGCAATACGAACAAGAATCCACTCGCTCAATCACGGCGCGCCACCCACTAACCACGAACACATTAGTCGCCATTCCTCCAGTGCTCAGAGGCGCGGCTGAGGCCGCCTCAAATCTACGACGTCGATCAGGACCGCTTTACGAAAGTTGAAGCGTTCTGCTAATGCGCGACGTACATAGGTGGGACGTGCTAGGGCTCGGTAACCGGTTATTCTCCCCATCTGGAAATCTGGGTCTTACGTCGAACGCCTATTCGTGCAACACTCCAGTTGCCCTTCCGACAATGTACTTGTGGTGGGATTCATTCGTGTCTTCTTATACAAGTACGGTTATTCACTCCACACAGCCTAGCTCTGGCGACTAGTGTGGTAGTCTATACTGCGAACCATGGAACTCCACTGCTAAGAAGTGAGAAGCCTTTTTGCACGGGCTGGGTGGAGAACATCAGGGAACTATGTCCGCTATGTACTCCGTTGGCTCCAGCACCCTGGTCAAAGCCCCCAGTTGTCATTCTTATACTGTCGAGGCCCCTCGTTTGTGTCGCTTTACGATTGTCCGACCTCTACGGCCTCCTCGTCATGCTCTTTCATGTCCTACGCTCCCTTGCGTTTGAGGATAATGCCTCTCTCGCCCGCCGAAAATGGGAGTTCCATGACGAAGTCCCTCTCGTGGGCTCCGACCGGTCGCTCTTTATTGCCATGGGCGTGATTGCTCTGCTCTCCATGGTGTCCTCTCTTTTTTTGCTTTGCTTTTTGACCTATCGATTCATTTACTGGCAACGATACTACAAGCACCCCCTCGCCAAGAACCAATATGTCGTTCTAATTTACAATTTACTTCTTGTCGATTTACAGCAAGCCATTGCCTTTCTGATATGTCTTTATTGGGTCTCACGGGGCAGTGTTCACTACGGCGAAGCGGCCTGCTATCTACAAGGATGGTGGATTATGACAGCTGATCCTGGCAGTGGACTGTTTGTTCTAGCCATTGCTTTACATACGGGCGCAATCGTCATGCGTGGTCGTCAACTCTCATTCCGTACCTTTGCATGGTGTGTTGTTGGACTGTGGGCATTCATTCTGATCCTGGGATTCATTCCAGTTGGTCTATATGGCAAGAAAGTCTTTGTGGTTTCTGAGGCTAACTGGGTATGTTATAGCGTCCTTTCTTGTCTTGGAATTAGCTGACCCTACTGCAGTGCTGGTTGAGTCCCCAATACGAAAACGAACGTCTTTGGGGTCATTACATTTGGATTTTTATTTCCGAATTCGGCACCGTTGCGCTTTACGCCGTCATGTTCTTCTACCTCCGCCGCCGTATGAACCAAGCGAAGATCCTCCGCCGTGGCCAGCAAGAAAGTTTACAACGTCTGAACCGTGTCGTAATCTACATGGTTGTGTACCCGCTTCTATATCTGATCCTGTCACTACCCCTCGCTGCTGGCCGCATGGCGACTGCAAGAGGCGACGCGCCCAGCAAGACATACTTTGGTGTTGCTGGTTCACTCATGGCCCTGTCTGGGTTCTTCGATGTGATGGTTTACACTTTGACACGCCGTCATTTGCTGCTCGACACCGAACACAGCACCACCGACCACAACTACGACAACAACACCGACTCACAATGGCAAACCAACATTACAACGGAAGGTGGCTCTAAGCCGCGCAAGTTCCGCAGCAGAGGATCTCGGCTCGGATCTCGATTCCAGAAGAGCGGAAACCACGTTGACGTCAAAGCAACGAGTCCATTCGAAGACTCGACCGACGACATTGTCAACAAGAACGATATGGAAATGTCCAACTTTGGTGGTGTGTATCAAGAGACAACCATCGAAATTTCACACGAACCAGTTTCTGCATATGAATCCGATGAACACACCGAGCGCCAACACGAACATGAGCACGATCAACCACGTCGACCCTCTTGAGCTGGATACCTTTCTCATGACCTTCCTTTCCTTTCTCTACCCTCTTTCCATATTACTATCTTGTATATACCAGACCACTCTCCTTATTTACCTAGTGGTCAATATTTACTTCTCACAAATTTCCTAATTTGACCAAGATGATATCAATTCGGTTTACATCAAAATACTGGCCAGCTTCGCTATCCTACAAGCAAGGGAACTAACAATGCAACTACCCCGTATACAGCAAGTCCCAAAACAAGTGCACCCTGTAACGCCACAGCTCTAGTGTAATTGAAAACACTCGCTAGAAAGCACCAGAATCAGCCGCAGTGGAGCATCAGCAGCAGAAGTACATCTGTGAACCCCTGACCCGAAACCATGGTTGAACGTTCATTTCACGAACCAAGCATCGTCTAGCGTCATCATAACTACATAGTTTCTTCCCTCTCTTCACGATCAACAAGCGATCTATTCAATGAACTGTGGTTCACGAAATCGACCCCGAGTTCCCCGAAAGGAAAGGAGTGACAGTTCCAGACTGAAAATTTGTTCTCAGTGGATCTCTCGCCCCAGCTTGATTTCGAATAGTGAGTGCTTAGCAGGTGGGGGAGTGGAGGGGTGGAGTTCTGTCGGATCAAGTCGTTAGTCTCGAAGCGATCTGTGCCCTTGGGGGGGGGTGCGTCTTCGGTGGAGCATTCATTTCGGCGGCCGACTGTGGTCCACTTATACGAATCTTACGTCCTTTCGTTTGGGGAGAGTGGTACGAACACATATTTAGAAACAAGAGCTCACGAGTAGTTGAAACATGGCCTTGCCTGGTCAATTCAGGGCAGGAAGTACACGTAGAACGATCTGCGGCCGCTCAATTAGGTGGTATCATGCATTTTCGAGATCTCTGTCCTTTCGCAACAAATATGGCTGGTCCGAGGATACAACTGCCGCCCTGATGAGTTTCATGTGAACTTAACTGAAGATCCCTGGGGGTATTTCCGATCGCCCGCTAGGACAGGGTATGGGGTGCATGGAATGATACTTTGGCCACGCGTACTTAGCGCATTCTCGCCCGAGTACCATGGGAAATTGCACTTTCTTCAGGTTTGCTTGTACGGTACGTCATACTACTCAGTGACCAAATGCACAGGTGGTTTATTTCTACGACTAATTGCTCACAGCAACATTGAAATTCGAAGCCACGGAGTATATGATGTACTAGTTAGTCTGTAGACCCAGGATCTGCAGTGCACACGAACAGATACACAAAAGCTTCACGTTTTGAACGATCGAATTGAAACTCCAACTCGGCTTTCTTGTAAAGGAGCCCTGTGATTCAGCTGATGTGAAGAGTGCCCCTTACAAAGTCTATTGTGGAATCAATTGCGGTTGGGCTTCTCGAACAACAACATTATCTGTCTACACAAAAGAAGACTTAGGATTGTTAATGCACTAGTCAAGTGTCAGTGATCCTCATGCAGAAATGCTTCTCAGAAACGGTGTCTTTGAATCCCGGATGTATTTTCCGCAACTGGACTATGTATGTCTGCTCGGATAGACTCCTCCACAAGCGCCATTCCCATTGCACTTTTCTCAGTGAAATTCAATTTTAATAATTAATTGGACGGAGAACACGTCACAGATTGGAATGGATCTGGCTATTGCCTTGCACCCGTGAAGAGATGAGGCGCTTGGTCCATGTCTCCTTCGACGACGCTGATAAAAGGTGACTGCGCCTTTAATCATTGAGTATACTCCAAGCGGCCACCGTAATTAATCGCAAGAAGTGTGAGATCGGTGTGTTTTCGAGTAAGTTAACAGACTGAAGTTATCCGATCACGTCGGGAACCCTGTTGGATGCCTGGTTTACCAGGCTCCCAAAGTGTAGATGTTAGTTAGCGTAGCTCTAGAGAGCTCTCTCTCTCCCCTTCTCCCCGTCTCTGACAATGGAACTCTACTTTGCCGTATGCTTCTGGCCTTCTTCCGATAGATCACCACAATCCAAAATCTACGATAAAAAAAGATGAACTTCAGCACCTTGAAAGATTCCCAAGCATTGAGATAATGGCTCATCGAAGGTGGAGACTGACGACAGCGGGGAAAGCTGCGGGGGTCCTCTCCCCTCTACTTTTCTGACTCCTAAGATACCCTGGAGTTCTCATCTCTGATATAATCTGCTTAAAATGACGAACGAAAAGTCGGTTGCTATCATTGGAGGTAGGATTCTCGAAAGATCGTCCCTGAATTACATTTGACAGCAACTGACGAACATGCCAGCTGGAATATTTGGTCTCTCTTTGGCTATTGCATTGCGAGAAAGAAGTGAGTCAGTTACTGACATGAAAAAACCTATGCTGATGGCCTCAGATTACGAGGTGTCTGTATTCGACAGGAGCCAGTACGACGAAAATGGATACGACCCCACAGCCGACGATGTGCAGGCCGCATCCGCAGATCATAACAAGATAGTATGTGTGCCGAAATGACCGAATTTTTAAAAGTTCCTCAAATGACGGGGTTCAGTTCCGCGCGTCATACGGTAATGAAATCCACTACCAGCGCCTCGCCATGGAGAGCCGCAAGGCGTGGGTATTGGAAGACGAGAACCAGGGGCTTTCCAGCGGCGATATAAGCGATAAGCGGCTGTTCGTCAACAGTGGTATGCTTCGAGTCCAGCCATCTGATCATCTAGCAGCCCTGGAAAAAGAGACGTTAGCAAATATGCAGCGTGATGGTTTCAGAGACACACAGTTTGTCGAGAGTGACTCGGCAGACTGCGAACGCGCAGAGAAATCGGGATGGAAACACAAATTGCTTCATTTCAAGATTACGGACTCCCCGGAGAAAAGCTACGAAGCAGTGTTGGACTCTCTGGCTGGATTCCTGCGATGCAGCAACGCCTGTGATCACTATCGGGAAGTGGCTGTTGCCAAGGGAGTCAAATTTTACCTCGGTGCGGAAGATGGAGCGGTTGAGTCGTTGGTCAAAGTCGCTAGTACTGTTGAGGCAAACAAAGAGAAAGTCTCAGGTCTGAAAACCAAAGGTGGAGCAATTCATCAAGCTGATGTTGTTGTTGTGGCTGGTAGGTCCCCACGATATCCCTCAACTTACTATGCTGACATTTTGCAGCTGGATCATTCTCAACGCAAATACTTCCAGACTTGAGCTATCATCTTGAGTCTTCTGCTGGAAGTCTTGCAACTTTTAAGATTGACGAAAGCGATACCGTGCTGTGGGAGAAATACTCACCGGAACGTTTCCCTGTCATGACCTGGAAGAGCACTCCACGCGACACCTCAGGTAAAGACACCGGAAGTATATATGTTCTACCGAGAACCCCAGAAGGCCTTGTAAAGATTGGATACCGTGGGATCAAGGTGAAAATTCCAAGAATCCCCCGCGATCTCTACTGACTGGCTTTTGCAGTGGACCAACTTTCAGCCAGCACCTCAAGAGGCACCTTTTGCCCAAAATGGACAATGGTCAGTGCCTCTTCCATCAAAGGAATGCTCGATTCTCCCAGAGCCGGCTTTGCATGCAGTCAAGCAGTTCGTCTCGATATTCATGCCCGAGTTCGAGAATACTCCATTCTATTCCACCAAACTTTGCTGGTATACTGATTCCTTGGACAATTCGTTCGTGGTTAGTAACATTTGACACTATCTTGGACTGAGAATAAGTCAACTAACCTATGGTTTTATCAGATTGACCATGTACCAATTTATGCAGAGAACTCTGTGTTTGTCTGCACCGGTGGTAGTGGTCATGGTGCAAAGTTTTTACCAATTTTAGGACAAGTGAGTTACGCGAAGCATCATTTTTGGATTCCCTCTCACAAATTACGCTCTAGCATGCAGCAGATATTCTTGAAAAAGGCGACAAAAGTACGTCTTTTATGCGCCCTTTCTGGCGTTGGCGCCCCGAAGCGCCCCGGAGGAATGGATTGGAAGAAGGCCCTGGCGGACCGCGAGACATTTCGCATGCTTAGGACATTGCCTATTCGAAACAATTATATGATTACGAGGTTTCTGAGTGAGAAGTGAATTTATAAAGCAGATTAAATACATTAATTGTCCCCATAGACAGATGACATCCATGGATGCTGCACACTCAGTTCGGATACATTCTTGACCCAGTGCTCACGGGCTTCAGAATACCCGCCTGTTCCAAATCCTCAATGAGGTTGACCAGCATCAAATCACAGCCTCTGGCCGCAACAAAACTCATGGTCACAGGCATGTACTCCGTCTTCAGTGAAATCGTGGAGTTATACGGAACCTCGCCAACAGGAACGACTAGATCCGGTGCACCAGCCAGGACGGCAATGCGACCATCGGAGAAGCCCAGAGGAGGTGCAGAAGGGGCACTAGTAGCAGTGAGTAATGGAACTTTGGAGATGCAAGATCGCTCGACTCACCTGAAATACGCATTGCGGTATTGTGTCTCTCCCTTGCTGTAGGGGTAGATGTAAATACCCTCGGAGCAGGTCTTTTCATCGGCCTTGCCGAATCCTTCCGTCTCCCACCAGTCTTTGAAAATGGTCTTGTTCTGCAGCGCCTCGTCGTAACCCGCGTTGCCACCATTTGCCTGACCCCAAGCCCATCTTGCCAAAGGACCTGGGTTCACGAAAGGTCGACGACCTTCATGCTCTGCCGCATAGTCCTCATAGAATGGCAAACTCAACAAGCGATATTGATCAACGGATACAAGAGAAGCGTAAGTCTAAAAAGGGTCAGTAAATGAATAGAGAGACAATCTCGCGTAGTACTCACAGTATTCAGAACTGTGGAGATGGCCGCTGTTCCAGATGGCTGAGTTTCTTGCCAATGAGAAGAAATGTTCACGAACTCCCGCTTCGCCCCAAGGAATTTCTCCACCTTGCCAACCAAATCCTCAATGAGTGCACCAGCCGTTGTGTTAACAGCAGGGAATGACGAGTTCTGATAGAACAACTTCTTCGGATATTCCCTGTAATCAGTGAAGTTTTCATACCAAGCATGCATCACCTTCGACCAGGTCGCGGCGTTACGAGCAAAAACACCAGCGGTGTCAAGTGCATGACACAGTGGAATAACGTTATCGAGATTGACAGCTCCGGTGGAGGGTCTGTTTGCGAAGAGGCCCTGCATTCCTCCCGGGCTGCGCATTGAGCCACCAGTGTCGCTACCGATGGCAATGTCGAGCCAGTCGTAGGAGGCCATACCAGCGCCCGGTCCAGACGAAGAACCTCCTGGTGCTTGATAGCCATCACCCTAAAACAGGTCAGTTGATATCCAGGAAGGTGGTGGTAACACTCACGCGTGGGTTGAAGGGACAGTGGAAATCCACCCAATCGGCAGTAGGGTTATCGCCATTCGCGAATTGGACCGTTCCCATTTTACCAATCACCACAGCACCGGCATCGATGAGTCTTTGGAGTGCGGGGCCGGTGGTATTGCGCGGAGGATATAAATCATAGTAGGCCCGATTGCCGCCGCTGGTCCGTAGCCCCTTGAGATCGAAGATGTCTTTGATTCCCACGCGCAACTGCAAAGAGTCAGCTGGGCTCCTCCTTTGGGCTCGGTGATCAAACATACCCCTGCAAGTGGTTTCTCCGATGTAGGTGTGTAGTAGAGCCTTGACGGCACAGCAACGCTTTTGGTCATTGCCCCCTGTAGGGAATTAACATAACTTCGTAGAACAACCTTTGACAGTTAAGTTTACTCACCGATACAGCTGCGGGTAAAGGCTTGAAACCACCAGCTCCATCACTCAAGGCAGCTTCAGTGAATGCTAGTTGGTGGTCGGCATACAAACGGAAAGCTTGGTACAATTCTCCCGTCTTCGGCGCGTAGAAGTAGGGGCCTTTGGGCAGATCGTGTCGAAACTTGGCCGGTGTGATATGCTTCTCGGGGCGATAAGCGGGGGAAGCCATCATGAGACTACTTCCAAGGTCCTTCAAGGTTTGCTTGGCAGTAGAGTCGATTTGACCTCGGCCCTGGCCCTCATAGAGAAGAAAGACAGCTGCCACAGAGTTAGTGCAATT
Source organism: Penicillium bialowiezense (assembly GCA_026122735.1). NCBI lineage: Eukaryota > Fungi > Ascomycota > Eurotiomycetes > Eurotiales > Aspergillaceae > Penicillium > Penicillium bialowiezense. Next base: position 4,692,500 of record JAKZFB010000002.1, read on the forward strand.
CTAGCATATTGCAAGAGAGAACAACTCACTTTCGAGAAATCCGGTCTGGAATACATCATCAGTAGCGGAATAGTTTGCGATGATATTGCTCAGACTACTTTTTGTGAGAAGGGTTTCGTCTGTCCGAATAACTGTTATAGGCACTATATCGTCAAATTGAGTGGAGTTGAAATCCACAGAAGTAATTAAAGTCGAAACTGGATGGCCACCACTATAATAGCTAATGCCATTGACCGAGAGTAGCTTGCCATTATCGATAGTCGGAGTAGATGCGACGACTGGGACAGAGAGAAAAAATATAGATAGACTCCACAGCCGAGAACGCAACTTCAGAGCAGCCATGATGCAAATCGTGGCAAATATTTGAACGCAAATAACATTGCAGACATCTGCATGCTTTATAAAACAGCCCGAGTCCAAATCGCCAAGGCCTTCTCAGGCACAATCTCTTGGCTGTGGGGCTGCCTATCGCCCCGATATCTGCCCACGCCCTAAGCCCCAACCCCAAGATAAGGACGTCTACCTCGGGAGGTTGCAACTCCGCTTTTGGGGTTGACTTTCTCCAACTGGCCTTGGCAACGATTTCTCCGGAACTTATCGGATGATATGGGAGCGTTAGCAAATTGACATATTGGGGAAGCTGGGGGTGAAAGATTAGCGGTCTTGGCGGATGTTGATAATGACTACAACCTACCTCAAATAGCAGTGATATGCAGACGTTGGTATGCTCCTTCGAATGACTAATTTGAAGCGATTGCCTAGGGGATATCGCCTGAATCTTTGTTATCATGGTCAAATCGCGCCTGAGACAACCCCACGGAAATCAATCATTTTATTGGGGGTTCGAGTTCGCGGGGTAGCAGTCAGTTTTATCTCTGCGCCATTATGCATAGAAGAACTTTGTAAATAGTTCCGAGGCTGTTGGAAAATCTGTTATACCGTAATGGCAAGCGTCATCTGAAGGGTCGTTGCCTTCGTTCTAATTCAAGGCTCTGACTGCCGTTTCCTAACAGTGCCATCTCTTAAAGACTCGGCCCAGAGCATCACTGCGCCATGCGTTTCTTTTTCAAAATCTCACAAAAGAACAAAATGTTGCTTAGCTGAGAATAAGACGGTGTGCCCTTATTCAGTGGCGCTTGTTGTACTGTAAAGAGCTAAGGAATATGCTCCAAAATAAAGAAAGCATCGAAATCATCAAAGAGAGTGGGACAGACGGGTTTTGCATGTCGGTGCCATGATCCTGAGGAACGATCCATACCAAGAAAAATATGATCAAGGGTGAGATGCAAACGAAGTTATAAAACAGGATCCAGCGCACACTGACTTCTTCGCGCGCGTAGATCCCCCAGAATTCTTCTCGCTTGTCACCCGATTGTTCAAGCTCAGTCCGCTTCTTAGGGAGTGATTTCAAAACGTCAGAAGAATAGGTTTTGGACTTCTTACACTTGTGATAGAAATGAAGAAATGAATGAGGCTCATAGCACGTATAGAAGCGGGCTTTGAACTCGCGCTCGCAGATTGGCGGAATGTTGTCCATCGGCTTTGGTAGAAATTCGTAGTCGGTATTCGCATGGTCTGGAAATGAGTCTTTGTATCTGATTGCGAACTCCTGATCCCCGAACTTCTCAAACTGGTTTTCATTTGCTTAATATTATCATGCGGACACTTTAGGATTCACTTACCTTGTAAAAGTCACAATGATCAAATCTCCATATGCCGAACCAACTTCGGAAGAATCCTCTGAGATGGAAGTATTCTTGTTTCATTTTTTGAAAGAAAGATCTCGAATTGTCTCGCTCGACTCTTAGTTGCGCCAATTTGTAGTCCCCACCATGGTTTACAATGAAGAGGACGTGGCGTGAGTCGAAGTTGGGGCCCAAAGCGTTGACTCCATCACCCGGAATTTGACCTTGAAGTGAAGTGCCTGCGGGCGAAGCGTTCTGATTTTGGGATCCATGATATTGCTGATGAGTTTGTGAGGAAGTCTGGGTGCTGCCGAGGGTACTACCAGATGACAGATCGGGGGAAATATGGGCCTTCGGAGGAGGATTTATGTGTTGTGTTGCCATGGTGCTCATTGTAAGTGTTTCAATTGCCGACCGAATGCGCTGCCCAAACCTTTTGGGCACCTCTGCCCATCGTTCTTCTCCGCATGCCTACAGTATTAATCAGTAGCATAAAAGAGAGAGGGAGAGAGGGAGAGAGGGAGAGAGGGAGAAAGGGAGATATATCAGATGCCAACTTACAGACTTCCACCATAAACGAGTTTCTGATTCTTTGAGGGGTCTTGGATAGTGGGGAAATGGCCACCAATCCCATTTCTCACCACTCCAACACTCGACTGCATGTTGATAATGACCAATGGTACGGCGAATCCGTGAACTATCTCCATCCGCAATCTCAAAATGAATGTCAGTCGGATTTACATCTTGCAGCTCCGTGATGAGGTTCCTCAATTTATACCGAGAAATATCACCATGGGGATCATTCGAGCCTGAATATCTCGAAACCATACGACGAAGTTGCGAGTAAAACGACGGCTGAACAAATTCCCGGAGCTGATTGAGGAAAACCTGATAGGCTTGACTCCCCAAGACAAACCTTTTGATTTGATACAAGTATTGGAGAGAGCCCTCATAGGGTTCGTCATCACCAGAAGCTTCACTGACGGATTCTTGATCGCTATCTGCATCGAGTCCGAGATCCTTAGATGGATCTATTGCCCTGGGAACAGGGTGACTTCTCGATAAACTCTCAAGATAGTCTTCGACTTTCCTCTCATGGGCCAAGGGCTGATCAACCGATGCATTGCTCTTCTTTGCTTCTGACAGAGGGAATTGAGCGTTTCCCTTATCGTTGAGGGATGTCATATGAAAGAACTCGTGTGTGATCATCGCCGAGTAGGAACTCACGAAGGTCCTGAGCTCTTTGTGGAGGTCGGTGATAGTCTCAGCCCTAAGGTTGGCTGCAAAGTTTTTGAGCAATCTTCGAAAGTTATTCCGCATTCTCTCAAGTCCAATGCGATCTTTTAAAACGGCATTCGAGACAAGTGCTGGAATCATGTCATTTTCAAGCAACAGGGCCGCAAATTCACGGACGAGTAATGGGCCTATTGCTCCCATACCAGATTCGAACATGGTTCTGGTACTCGCAACTGAAACAGGAACAGAAAAGACAGAGTCACTCTCGGAATACGAGACTGTGGACTCCAAGTCCTCGTGGTCAGATGCATGGCTGGTATTGTGTAAAGTCACGCCAGGCCCCAGTCGTGACTTATTTGGGTCGTTCACCCCAGAACCTTCGTGCCGATCAAGGTATGAGCCGAATTTCCCAAAGATTTGCTGTTTGGAGTCGAATTGCACTTCTCCCATATTTTGCGAATTACCTTGATATGTAATCTGATTGAATGATTCGGTAGTTTTCCCCAAATCACGGGCTGGGGGTTCCTGTGGTACTTCAAGACCATATCCATCCCTCTCGCTTTGGAAGAGAGGAATTTTGCTCAGGATGTCGGAAGCATAAGCCGCGGCAGCCATTGCTGCATAGCCTTGCCACTCCGTATTTGGATGAGAATCCGCGTAGTCACATATTCCGCAGATAACAAGGCAAGGAAAATCATTCATGAGACCCGCTGCTTCTGTCTCAAAACAGAGAACGTCCGCCTCAGAGATGATGGTATCTCGAAGCAAGGCATCTCTCATGATTTGGTTCGCGGACGCGATAAGCCCATGGTGAATAATTGTAATGTCATCTTCTCCAGTACGAGGATTGCGTGGGACTAGACAAGTTGTATCAGAGCCACAAGCGAGGACACAGTCTTTTTTATCATCAGATAAATGACGAATATGACTTCGGTACAGCCGATCACTTATTTGAGCTGGCCGACTATACTTTCTTTGCAACCGTGGGTTTTTTTGGATTCGAGCAAGTACATTTTGATCAATTCGATTTCCACCAGATTTATACTGAGATTTGACATCTTCAACCGCCGTTCGTAAAATGTGAGGTGGATAGTTTAGAAACCCAGTGCGTTGGAAGCTTCGTCCTTGGATGGCTTTGCCGAAGTCATACGGAAGAACCCCACCGAATCCAGCAGAGGGTGTACTGACCACAACATCTCCGAGTCGGATATCATGTTTAGAACTTGGAGCCCCACCACAAATTCCCACTGATAAAAAGATGCGAATGTTCGGGAAGTCATGCATCATGTTGTTGGCCACCAGCGCTGCCGGCACGGAGCCAAAGGAACCTTCAGGCAAGGCGCTAATAACTATATTATGCTGGCCCATCCGGCCCAGGGAATAAACGCCATTGCTGTGGGGTGATATGTATTCTGGTGGTGGGTGCTCCTCATCGAGGAAAGTCCGGGCAGCGGTGAGTGCTGTGGTGGTGCCACAAATCCAGCCGACGGCGTACTTTTTGGGATCGGACATCTCAAATTGAAGCTCTGTTCATGAATATTGCTTCTTTGATCGGGCTCTGACTTCTTGAATTGTGTTGGACTCGAGACGGGAGCAGAGCGGGGTGGGTTCGGAGCCTCGTTCTCTGTGGGGAGTTAATCTGACAACGAATTCGGTTGGAGAGTACACCGTAACATGACTTGTATCGAATACGAAGGAAGGGTACGGCGAGAGCGAATGGTCTCGTCAATAAACAGCACCTGCCCCACTCAGACTGCGTGCCCAGGTGGCCAAATACAGACAAGGGTGTGCATTGGTGTCTTGGCAGGGGCCAGAAGCTCACTCATGCTGCCATGACATGGAAGACGTATTGAGGCGTATGGGCCTGCAGTGTTGGCAGGAGGGGATAGCTTGGTTTTGCATCTACCGTATTGTCGTGGGGCCCGCTGAGTAACTAACAGACATCGGATTCTCGACTTTCCATGGCGTTTTTAGCGCGAGGAGATGTCGAGCAACGTCGAGGAGAGTGTCCGGTCAACGTATTGAGTAGAACGGCATTTATCATGTCAATATGTGCAGCAAATGACAGGCCTGGGAGACGAAAAAGAAGCGAAGTTGTAGTTGGAGTGGAAAGTCGGCATGCTACTGGATATGTCCAGGTGTGGGTCTTCGGTTTGCAGCATGAGGGCCGTCAATGTGTACTATCGACTCGCCTAGCCGACTCTTTGGCGATTGATCAAAACAGATTGTTTTGACATCCAAGTCTTCATTCAGTATACAGAGGATGCCCAGGTGAGTGCGGGTGGGAGAGTTCATGTTAGGCCCCCAATCCCCTTCGGACCCGCTTTGCACTACACGGTTCGTTCCGGAAAAGCCAGCCCTAAGTATAAATGGTGCAATTCTATGTTCCATCTCTTTTCTTTTCCTCTTTCTCTCTTTTCCCCCTCGAAGCAACTCTCACCAATCCCACATAAACCGAAGAAATTCTCACATTGTGGACAATCCTCTTGCTTTTACATTCTACATCCACCAGCCATGTTCTCCACCACAAACAAAGTCTTCGTCGTGACAGGTGCGAACAGAGGCATCGGTCTCGGACTTACGAAGAAACTGTTGCAAAGACCGAACACTACGATCATCGCTTCAGTCCGCAATTCTGAGGCAGCAATCAGTCTCAAAGCAGAGACCGAAAGCACAACAGTGGGCGAGAACAGTATTCTCCATGTCATCGAGCTAGACTTTTCCTCTGCCATTGCCCCAGAGAAGATCCAAGAGGTTGTTAAAGCGGGGGCAAGTAGCGTCACACAAGTGGACTTTCTGATTTGCAACGCTGCTGTGGTCCTTCCGTTGACTCCGGCCCTATCGACCTCAGCCGAAGACTTGCGCGCCTGCTTCGAAGTGAACACCATCGCCCCTCTATTGACCTTCCAAGCGTTCTGGCCCTTGTTACAAAAGTCGCCTGCGCCTCAATATGTGGCCGTCTCGTCTTCCGTTGGGTCTATTGCTGCCCAGGAGCCATTCCCAGCTGGAGGTTACGGTCCCAGCAAAGCGGCGTTGAACTGGCTTACCAAGGCTATCCATAATCAGCATGAAGCAGATCGCTTGATTGCTTTTGCTTTGCATCCAGGTTGGGTACAGACTCGTGCTGGTGATTATTCAGTGCAACAGTGGAACTACCCCGGTGACCCGCCAACCACAGTGGAAGAAAGTGTCACGGGAATACTTCAGGTTATTGATGGTGCTACGCGGGAGAGTACATCGGGTAAACTTATCATGCACACTGGCGAGGTTCTGCCTTGGTAGAAGTGACTTGATATTTTGTTCGGGCTGCACCGAGCGAAGTGATCATTCTAAGTTCTATTGATATATACAAAGTTTTTGAATCATTCAGGTGCAAAGACTTCTAGACAGAGGTCTGTTTAAACATAGCAGATTATCAAAGCTTGATCCATCTCCCCATCCACTTTTGGTTCAGCTCCTTGGCCTCATCAACAAGGCCAAGTTCCAAAAGCAACTGAACAGATCCTCGGACCGAGGAGTGGAGCGACGAACTAACCCAAGCATGTGTCGGTGCAGTGTGCTCTCCAATAAAGATGGTGTTGTGCTCCGTCTGATGGTAGGCTGGAATGTAGAGTTTGTGCTGCTCAACATCTGGCCGACACCAAGAAGTCGCGGTATGTTCATCCTGCAGCCAACAAAGGCGCTCGTAATCGCCAGTGTACAAGTCTCGGGCTTTCTCGCCGTGCAAACTCACAACTGCGTCGAGTACTGTTTGGACGTGCTCTTCGTCAGAGAAACTGACGAAGCGATCGCTCCAGTCTCCGCCGCGGTAATGCATTATCAACCCGGGACGTGACTCGTTGAGTCCATAGACGGGATAATACAATGCGCCCACGGACTTGCTTTCTGGTTTAGAGTATCCTCCAAAGATAGGTTTATCGCCCTTTTCCCAGAACCGCTCGGAAAATAGCAGTGCGACTTTGCACGCGGACTTGAAGCGCAGACCGGCTTCGCTGATTGCTCGGTCCAGAACGGAGGAGAATTTAGGGAGATCCATGAATCGAGTCATGGTAAATGGCGCGGCCATGATAGTGTAGTCGTAATCTTTGGACTCGTATGTTCGGTTGGATACACTGGGGTACCATGACAGTCGGGTGCGGGTGTTTCCATCTTTGTCCTGGATGGGCTCCAATTTTCTGATCTTCCGGCTGAGGGTGAGTCTGTTCTGGACATGAGGGAGGAATGCATCAGACAGCCTGTTGAAACCTCCGTCGATACACACCCACTCTGTCTCACCCATGCTACCTTTGCTTCCATCCAGACCGAGATTGGAGTTGTGGTGCAGTTCATCCCAGAACACGTCGTAGTCAGACGATGTCAAGATCTCGTCGGTGACATTCTCACTGGCCTTGAAGACGTGACGCATCATTGCCTGCTCACTCCAGTCGTCAAGCCCTTGCTCCATCGCCGTTTTGTGGGCTCTCCAGGCATCTTTCTGGATGGATTTGAGAGTCGCTTCGTCTTTGAGAATCTTGTCCATTTGGTTTTCGGTGTTGGTGTACTGAGCAGTTGTCATTTCTGGCGCATCTTTCAAACTCGGGTCGTCTTCGATTTCACCCCGCGTTGGGATTCTTCCGTCGGAATGGCGGCGAGTCCCTTGAGCAATCAGCTCGTTGGGGCTGTGCTGAACCCAGGGAATGAAATCGATTTTCCACCGCGACTCGTTCTTGTTCAAGTTGTTCAAGATCTCAGCCATTTGGAAAGTCAACTGATGATCTGTGTATAAGAGTGTTTCGTTGTCGTTCTTGTAGGTGACCGAATAGGGAAGTCTCATGGGTCCCATCTCGGCCCATTCCTGCGTGTCCGCGACATATTTTGTTCGGAATCTGCCTCCAACACGCTCACTGGCTTCGATGATTTCCCAGTTGTGGACGCCGACGCTATCGAGCATCAAGCCTGTGGCTAGTCCGGAAATGCCACCTCCCACGATAGCGATCGTGGTATTCTTCGGCGAGCTTTTCGAAGCCACTCCTCCCCCTTGTTTCACCTTTTCCTTGATTTTGGCAACTCCATCAAACCAGGTTCCCAGGGAGTCAAAGTCTTTCAGCAGTGGGATATTGGAATCTGCCGTCGATCGTTTGATGGGTGACTTCTGCAAAGCGATGGGATCACTTTTGCCCAAAACCTTTGACGATCCGAGTTGATCCTCAGTCCCAAGAATATAGATGCATTGGTGTGTCGGGGCATTATTTGGCACCGCCCAAGCCAGTCTTTGGGGAGGCTCGTTGGAACTCGTGAACCGACCAATGGTCTGCCCACTTTTGGTCGAGTTTGGCCCATCACACGACGCGTAAATGGCTTTGATGGTGCTGGAATCATGCTCACGCCAATCCAAATGAATATTGGCAAGCTCGCCACGCCGAATTGTCTCCGATGTCGTCACTCGGACCGCTTCCTGTTCGTCTATCACTCTCCCCAGTGCGGGAACACCCTGGGTGAGTGCCAGTGCCACCACTGCAAGAAGTGATTTATTGAACATTGTCACTTAGTCGAAAGTCAGATTTCCCGACTATACATACACACACATATTTATACCCATCATTTTCGTCGGGTTATTCGAATTCCGGGGACCTTCGGCGATGCCAAGGAAGGCACAATGGGATCGACAGCATCCCGCCGTACCTTTGGAGCACCATTTTGGTTTTTCTCTTCGGATTCCTGAGTGAATTCTCCGAGATTGACAGTGACAGATGAGTACCGTGTAGACTGCCAAGGCAATACCATTTGGATAGCATGGAATTTCGGTGGATGCTGGTGCCAATGAACCACTTTGCAAAGCGACGATCTCCAAAGCGTCCATCGTGGGGTTTGCACAATCTCTTTGGGTTACTAATTTGAGTGAAACTGCGAATAGAGATACGTGCTCAAGGCTTAAATCCAGTATTAGGATCAGCAATTGCATTGCCAATTATTGACTGCAACTGGCTGCCTCGGTCATACGCGGCAAAAAAGGTTCAGACCTGCGAAGAAATCAAAGTATGTCAACGCTGGTTGCAATAAATTTTTCATCTTGCTTAACTTTATTGAGACACCTTTGTTCAGTCCCTTGAACATACTTTCTTATCTATGGGTTTCATGCATGAGTGTGCATTGTTCGCCTGCTCAACTTCCAAATATGCCAGTAAATGAACTAGTATAAGGCAAAAACAAGAGAGCAGGGAGTAGGACCCCCGGAATTTAGTAATATTCTCCTCTTTTTTTGAGCTAGATTTCAAAACGCGGAAAGGAAGTTGTGGAAAAGCGATGCATTCACAAAGCCCGTTGCAGGAGGCTAGTTGGTCCAGGTACTTCCACCAAGTTCAAAAAATTAAGCCTAATCCAAACAGGAAACAAAATGACACGAAACGTCCCAACTGGAAAGATTGCAACTTGGACTAAGGTCCCAGAATCGAGCTGAAACCACCTATATCATAGCCAAAGAGACAAAACAGGACAGAGCCATAACAATTGCCATGTCTACAGCAGTCTCAATGCCGATTCCTGCGTTAGTGTGAGAGGTGGCGGAGCCAGTTGTTTGACTCGCTGATTGAGTAGCTGTGCTACTTGTGGACTCCTTGGTCTCGCCAAGCAGGCCGCCTTGCACAGTTGCAGGTATAGTGCTACCTTTTGCATTTGCTGCGGCCAGTTTGAAGTTTTCAAGGGTTTCCTGGCCAGTAGAGCTAATAGAAAGTCAGCTAGCAGGTCGTAGAAGTGAATGATACGCTTACGGTGCATTGATGACGCCTACCATGCCAGCTTGGCAATGGCCAACTTGACCACAGTAGTACCAAATCGGCGTTGTGTCATTGATAGTCACAGTGAAGACGGTTTTCTGTCAAGTTCAGGCTTCGGCCAAGAACCTTGGAAAGGATTTCGCAAGTTTACTTACCGACTCCTGTGTGGTAGGCACAAATCCACTGGAGAAGCCGGTGGCATTGGCAGGGTGGCAAGGATTATCGAAGGAAGCCTGGGCCACCGAATGATTCTGCGGGTAGAAATGAAATTCGACTGTCTCCCCTGGAGAAACAGTCAAGGTATCTGGATCAAATTTAAAGCCATCTTCGCCGACATCAACTTTGTGGACAGTGCTGGTTGCCGATGCCGATGCCGCGGTCGAAGATGTGGAAGTAGTCTTGCTAGCATCCCCATACTGGGCATTGATGAGCGGGAGTGCCACGAGAATAAAATGAGATGCCTTCATTGCTTCGGGAATATTGCGAGGAGTAGTTTGGATTGCGTGCTGGCTTGTAGATCACTGGGCTCTTGGCTTGTTTAAATTTATCCCTACCTAGAGCCCAATTTATAGAGCTTCACCACCACTCTACGTACAGGTATTCAATTTGAAAGTTCTGGTACATACGACGAACGAGAGCATAGCCACGAGCTAGACCACGGGGTCAAACCTACTCATGAATGCATTTAACTACTATACTCGATATAGTTAATGTCCAAAAAGCTTAAGTATCGTGGCCAAAGACATGAAAGAAATACATTGGACCCCCAATGAATTGAAGCCCCACCTGCAAACAAAGACTAAACCTAATAGAAAGCTACTCCGCGTCCAAAGGGCCAAGCAAGCTTACCCCGACCCCTCCAGCTATTCAGGCTGGGCCGACGCCACGGCCGAGTGTTCCAGAACGTGGAGGCGCAGCACGCGGATCAATCTGACTTCCATGTGGCTCGCGAAAACGAGAACGAAGATAGGCAAACTAATTTTCTCCAATAGGCATGTCGTGAAAATTCCATTTCAAAGCATTCGGTAGGTGTCATTGACTTCCACCCCTGCGAGCATAAAGAAGTGACGACGATCTGCCATACCAAGGTCTTGGCTTGCCCAGCCCGGTTGAGATGCCAGCCGTGCAACAATCAGCAGAATTGTCATCATTATTTATTGAGTAGAGCACTCCCCGGTAGATGGCCAAAAAGTGCCATTCAGTCTACCACCATGTTTCGGTATACTTTTTCTTGGCTTTTGGCCGTCCCTGTACTAGCCCAAGTGCACAGCTTCCATCCTAGAGGCAACAGTGATATTACCTACAGCGTCAATGTACCAGATAACACCTCTTCAACTGGCTCTGGTCCTATATTCATTCAGATGAATATTACGCGCCAGGTGCAGTGGTTTGCCTTAGGTCAGGGAAGGCGGATGGCTGGCTCCAATATGTTCATAGTCTATACATCTGGCGACAAGGTTACCGTTTCTCCGCGGTCGGGCGTGGGTGAAATTGAACCTTTGTATAACCAAGACGCCCAGATCACGATGCTCAACGGCAGCGGTGTGCACAACGGAGTCACGACTGCGAGTTTCCGATGTGACACCTGCATCAAGTGGAATGGCGGATCAGAAAACGTGAACAGTTCTTCCAGCCCATGGATATGGGCCGTCAAGTATGGCCAATCACTCAGCTCCACGAGTGTATCTGAGGATATTAACCAACACGACGACAACGGTGTTGTGTCCATTGATATGACAAAAGCGACCGGCGGCAGCTCGGAAAACCCGTTTGCTGAATTGGGCCAAGCATCCGTGTCATCTGCGGAAGACGATCCCACATCTGCGTCTATCCGAGACACCATCAATCGAAAAAGGACAGCGCATGCTGTGCTCATGGTCTTGGCTTTCGTGATCATGTTCCCTTTCTTCGCGCTGGGACTTCACGTCTTCCCCTCCAAATGGACAGTGAACATCCATGGGACATTCCAATTGCTTACACTGGCTGTTACCATTGCGGGCCTCGGAGTGGGTGTCTCACTGGCACGGCAGATCCAGCTTGTGGACTCTTATCATGCGATCATTGGCATGATTGTTGTCGCGAGTCTCGTGCTTTTCCAGCCTGCCATGGGCGTGTTGCAGCACCGATACTTCCGCAAAACAGGCGGGAAGGGTGTATTCGCATATACCCACCGGTGGTTCGGAAGGACGATGATAATTTTAGGGGTGATCAATGCTGGGCTTGGCTTCAAGCTTGCGCAAGGGCCGCGTGGGGCTATAATTGCGACCAGCGTGGTTGCTGGAATCATTGGAGTGTTTTACATTGCTGTTGTTAGCTTGGTTGGAAGACCGAGAAGAAGGCTTGCGTAGGATTGATAGCAGCGAGAGAGCAGATAACGAGCAAGGAGTATGAAGTAGTGAAAGAGGTGAAGACGGAATCAACAGAAGATCGGCGATGGCTTCAAGCGGTGACGTCATCTGGGGAATGCCCCTGTCGCTTTTCGGTTCCAAAAGTCGTTTCTCGCTCGGAGACACTTCGCTTCTTCTTTTCTGTCGTGTGCCTGTGGGAATTCCATTGATACCAACTTTCTCTGACCTCTTCTTCGTTCCTTAACACATTGGTGTAGGCGCTCTTTTTGTTTTTTGCTTATTCCTTGGCCCCAATTAATCTTGGGATCGCTGCGCGACCAGAACAACCATTATGCCATTGCATACGGTCGCACTAGGTGCGGTCTTAACTCCGACTGTTCTTCATACCCTCGTCACTCATGTAAGTATTCGTTTGGGAACGCTGTGATTCATTTGCTGATAGCGCACGAATTAGTACTTAAATCGCAAATCGTTGCACAACAAACCTACCGTGCATATCACCTATGACGAAGGTATCAAAATTGTCCGCTCGTTCTTGCAATATGCATCCAAACACCCCGTCGAAGACCTCCAAGCCTTTACTCGTCAGTGGGTACCCAGCCCTCATTGGGTGAGAACCGAGGCCATCACAATCCCCGCCGAGATCCTCTCTTCTGCTGCAGATGCGATCAACAAGCAGCTTGGCCCGAAGGGTATCATACGTGTTGGGGGAGAGAAGTGGTGGCAATGGCGGGGGCCAGCTGAAGACCTGAAGGGGGAGTGGATCGAGATGCGAACCCACTACAATGAGACCAAAAAGGCCAATAAGCGCTGCAATCGTGTAATGCTGTATATCCACGGCGGTGCCTACTTCTTTGGCAGTGTCGATACTCATCGGTATATGATGCAGCGGCATGCGCGCAAGCTCAAGGCTCGCCTTTTTGCGCCAGAATATCGACTATCACCACAATTCCCCTTCCCATGTGGTCTTCACGACTGCTTGGCCGCATATCTTTGGCTCTTGAAATCTCACGAGCCAAAGGAAATCATCATCGCCGGTGACTCTGCAGGCGGAGGTTTGGCTCTTTCGATGCTGGTTATCATGCGTGACCAGGGCATTCCTTTGCCCGCGGGTGCCATCTTGATCTCTCCTTGGGTAGATCTGACACATTCTTTCCCCAGCATTGTCGCGGACAACCCAGGAGACTATATTCCGCCTTATGGCTTCCGTCACAAACCTTCGACCGCTTGGCCTCCCCCCAATGCAGATGATATTTTGAAGATGAAGAAAATGGCTCAGCAGAAGACGGTGACTGCCAAGGATGTGAACAATGCGATCCCCGCATCAAACAGTGCCGCTGAAGAAACTGCTGTCCGGGGTTACACTGTTCATGAGAGCGGTCCGCCTCCTGCTGAGCGTGCATACCCTGGTCAGCAGCAGGCCCCAAACCCCGGCACCCTGCATGCCGAGCCTGATAATATTCATGTTGTTCTAGATGGCAAGACGGTCGAACTGAAGGACCAAATCCAGATGTATACGACAAACCAACTCATGTCCCACCCCCTTGTTTCTCCAGTCCTGCAACCTTCTCTAGGTGGCCTGCCTCCGCTGCAAATCTTGAGCGGTGGTGGTGAGATGCTTCGTGATGAACAATTCTACCTTGCCCACAAAGCTGCGAATCCAACAGCGTACCCACCTGGCGATGTCTATCTTGACGAGCATGACCCAACCCGGGAAATTTTGAACAAATACGAGCCCACATATGTGCAACTTCAGGTCTGGGACCATCTTTGCCATGTGGCACCTACATTGAGCTTCACGCAACCAGCCAAGTATATGTTCCGATCCATCGCCCAATTTGGATCTTGGGCGTTGGCTCGTGCGCAAAATGGCCAGATTGAGATTGAAGATGATATCATGTTAAGCCCCGCCTCATCGACTAGCTCGGAGGGCGATCAATCTTTGGGTCCCCAGTCTGCAGTGAACAAATCGGCACCAGGACCAGGACCCGAGTCTGTTGGGAGAGCCGGGGATCCCCTTCCAGCGTTCCAAGATCATATGATACGTCAACGTATCGACAAAGGAGGCCAAGCCTTCCCGCTTGACCCCCCATCATCCTACCCTGTTTTGGACCTCCCAACTTCTCAAATTGGTGCTATCAACCCACAGCTCATTCGAATGTGGTTGGACGCCAAGCAGGAATGGGATATCCGATTCTCCAAAGAAAAGCTTCGCGTGCAGAGTCGGCGCATGAAAGAGCTCGCTCATGGTTTCCAAGACTTTGATGGAGAGGTTCCTCCCCCAAGCTCCTTGGCAGCTCGTCGAGCTGCTCCTGGTGTGCTCCCCAAACCCCGTGCCAAGAAGAACTACGGTATGATGATGTGGAGCGGCTGGGGAAGCAGGCACGACGAGCGCACAATGGAAAGGCAGGCACAGGCGCAACAGTCAGGTCGTCAATCGACTCGTACTAGCGTCGATGCCAGCCAGGCTGGGGCATGGTCCAGCACACCAGCACTGAACACCCAAAACGAAAAGAGCAAACCAGATGCCTCTAAGGCCAAGCCGCAAGCGGGCCCTTCGGGAGTTAGCTGGAATGAAAAGGAACATCCCAACGGTGGCAACTCCTCAGATGGCCGCGCATCTCTGGAGGCACCTTCTCGGGCATCAGTCGGAACCAACTCTGCTCCCATTCTCATTCTCCCCGAAGTAAACAACCACAAATTCACGGAAGACAACGCCAGTACAAGGGCTCTCTTCCACGCGGCGGGCTCTCTGCCTATGAAATCCGATGTCTCCCTTGTGCAAAGCAGATACCGGCCATCATCTGCTGCGGGCTCAACCACAGGCCGAAGCGATTTCATGTCCGATACTGCCAGCACCGTCGGCGGCGACAAGGACTCCGTCGCGTACATGAACATGGCGTCTGACACAGCTAGTACCCGTGCTGTTATGGGTGCTAGGGGAGTCTCGGCTCATATCATGGCTGGTGAGAATGCCCGTCGCTCCACAGACACTCTTTCCGTTTTCTCGGCGGCAGGTCGTGATTCAACATCTCATCGCCCTGAAATGCCTGACAGGGACGTTTTCAAGACTGCCGAAGAAGTGTTATAGTAAATTTGCCATTTGTTGCTGTTTCACTATCTGAGTCTTTTGGATTTGAAATCCAGCACCTATCGTTTCTGATTTTCTTTCCTTGTTTATTGATCTTCGGACCGCTTGCAATCGTGTCCCTTTTTGGAGCTCTGACCTTTTGAGCACATTTTTCTTTTCTTTGATCTTTTTTCTTCTATATCTGATATACCCGATCTTGATCATGACCTAGGGGTCTTGTCAGCCTACTTATCTGACAACGTATACGTCTCATACCCCAATTTTGAAATCGAATTACCTTCTTCCTCAGATTTGCAACGACTAGAGAGATGACAGCGCCAGCATCTTATCAGAATATGATAATGACCAACCATGAGTGGCAGATAGAATCCGCCCTGGACGGTAGCCCAAGAAAAGAGATCATCTGGAGACCGAAGTGCCCCAGGACTGAACGTGACATGTCACCTAATAGTCTTGATTTAATATACAAGGTTGATTTGTTTATCGATAAGCCGCAATAATATGGTCATGCGTGAGTGCGGCCAGTCACTTGTCGCCATTATAGTTCAGATACCGACACACGCTAAGTTTACTTGAAAAGCCTGGTCGCTGTTTAATGCCAATCAAGACCAATCTTTTTAGCGACTTGTTCAGCGACACCGAGGAAAGCCTCGCGCCTAGCACTGCGCTCAACACTCTCTTCTGCAACAACAGTCGGCATGCCTCTATCGGCATCTTCGCACACTCGGGCATCGAGAGGAATATCGCCTAAGAAGTCCACACCAAGACGCTTGCATTCAGCTACAACGCCGTGGTTCTCGCCATGTTCGTGGTGGTGACTATCTCCATGTGAGAAGATACGTGTTTGATGCCCGCACTGGGGACAGGCAAAGAACGCCATGTTGCGAACCATGCCGAGAACGGGGACCTCCATGCGCTGGAACATGCCGATTCCACGAACTGCGTCGCGGAGGGCAATATCTTGCGGTGTTGAGACGATCACTGCACCGTCAATAACGACTTCTTGGTTTATCGTTAGTTGGACGTCTCCTGTGCCTGGGGGCAGATCCAGAATCAAAACGTCCAGTGGGCCCCACGAGACGGAGTGGAGTAGTTGTTGCATGGCTTTTGTTACCATAAGTCCGCGCCAGGAAATTGGCGTTGAGTCCATAGGCACTTCGCCTGTTGTGCTGTCGGATTGTGTTTGGGGGAGAAGATAGCCCATGGACATGGACTTTAGTCCGTAGTTTGTGAGAGGAACGAGGCAATCGTCTGGGGTTTCATGAATATTGGAGATCGTAGTACAAGGAAGCGGATTGAGGCTCACTTTCGTCAAGGCGCGGTTCACCAGAGAGATTGAGAAGTGTTGGAATTGAAGGTCCAAAGATGTCAGTGTCCAAAATACCAGTCTTGATACCGCGACGTGCAAACGAGAGTGCAAGGTTAACTAGTGACGGCATTAGTACCATATGCCAAACTAGCTCGGAGTTAGAGCAGCAATCTGATTTACCTGCTATTGTTGACTTTCCTACTCCACCCTTTGCCGATGACACTGCGACCACTTTCTTGACATCTCGAATCTTGCGCTTTTGCGGCATCCCACGGCGCGAACGGAATGCTGGCGGGGTACCAGACTTGGGTAGGCCCTGATAAAAGTTAGCCAAAATATTGCTCAAAGTTTTCTGGTTTATATAACCGAGCTAAAGCTAAAGCTATCCTTGAATTGAAGCTATGCGGAAGCTTTGGATGAAAATACTCACCAATGGATTATCATGCTGCAAAGCTCGACATGTCGAGAAGAGCCTCACGCGAGGCGCAGCAGATCTAATTGGTGACACCAGCATATCAACTGGCTATCCCGATAATGAGAAAATGGATGTCAACGGATTGAACATACCCAGGCAGTTCTTTGCGCAGATGCATATACTGCCGTCAAAATACCACACCGCCCAATATATTGCGCGCGGGCTGAGACCGCTTACGGGGGCTAGTCCTAGATTGGACAATTGATCCGTTATCCGGAAAAACCAACAAAAAAAAGTTGCTCGCCAGGCTCTTCTCTTAAGACACCAACATAATGGGTAAACCGCGCGGAGCTCGTTCGCTGGCTGATCAGCTTGCTGATTTCGAAGACCCTACTCCCAAAGGTAAATTTGAAATGCTTACGGGTTTCTGAAGACACCATGCTTACCTGCTATCTACACTAGACTTCGATCCCGAAGACATCGACAATGGCGCGCAGTCGAGTGACGAGGAGAGTGGAGATGACGATGAAGTGAACACAGGAAGGGAGCACTATGAGAAAGTCGGGTATGTGAAAATGGGTATCTAATTGGTATCAAAGACGCTAATTATAATGACCGGACAGAAAAGCCAAACTCCGCAACGATGACCCCATGGCCCTTGGAAAACAATATGATGGCGCTCGCGTCAGCCGCGATGCCTTGGGAGAAGACAGTGAGGATGATCCTTTCGCTGCTCGCTCAGACGACGAGGATTCTGCGAGCGGATCGGAGGAAGGAGAGGAAGACTCAGACGATATCTCCGGTGTCGAGTCCGACGATTCCGCTATTGATGAGGATGCATTGGCTCAGGAGGACTCCGACGATGACGAAGAGGGAGAAGAAGACGACGAGAGCGAGGAGTCCGACGAGGATCTGCCACGGAAGAAATCCAACAAGAAGTCTCCAGCTGTCAAACATAGCGAAGCTTCCGGCGACCGTGATGAGATTCGACGACTAATGGCGACTGATCAGAAAACTATTGCGGCGACCATCTCCTCCGCGGCCAAGGCCGATGCCACCAAGGGAAAGGCTGTCAAGCAACAACGTACCACTTTTGATGCGCTCCTGAACGCTCGTATCAAGCTGCAGAGCGGATTGACGTCTATCAATGGTATTCACGCTGTTTTGGGGGCGAACAATGAGGAAGGAGAGAATGCGACCGAGCAGGACGAGGTTGATGAAGAAGCGATCAAGTCTGCAGAGTCCGCGGCTATGGCATTATGGTATACCCTTGAAGGTCTGCGCACCGCCCTGGCTGACGCTACTGCGAAAGAAGGAAGCAAAAAGCGCAAGAGGCCTTCCCCTGTTTCTCCCACTACCCCTACAGCCTCCCTTTGGGAACGTATGAATGAAGTGGAATCCGAATCCCTTCCTCACCGCCGCTCCATTCTCGACAAGTGGTCCTCCAAGGTTCGGGGCACTTCTGCCGCCCTCCCCAACAGCAGGGGTAAATTGCTCGGCTCCGCCAGTCGCCAGCAAACCATCACAGCCGTCCTGGACGCCCAGGTCGCATCGGAAGTCAGTGAACGACCCTCCAAGCGTTCGCGCTCGGACCAACAAGAGTCATTCTTCGACGACAGCGCTTTCTACCAGTCTCTTCTCCGCGATCTCGTCGAGCAGCGCATGACCGGCTCCGACGGCGCCACCAGTGGCTTTGACAACCTGCACCAATTGCCCACCCGTCTGCCCATTCACCCTGTGACCGGCATGCGCAACGACAAGGTCAAGCGAGATATCGATACCCGTGCTTCCAAGGGCCGCAAGATGAAGTACACCGTGCATGAGAAGCTGCAGAACTTCATGGCTCCCGACGACCGTGGGTCGTGGTCCACGCGCGCACGCGACGAACTCTTCGCCTCCTTGCTTGGCCGATCTGCCAGTGGTCTCCTTGGCGAGGGTGACGAGAGCGGCAGCGACGAAGAGGACGACGTTGACCGCGAGGAAGGAGGCTTGAGACTCTTCCGCAGCTAGTGTATATACGCATTGTACAGAACTTAGGTGGTTACGACCAAAATAAAAAAGGCGAACTCGGTGCATTCACAATGGTACACGCTATTTAATCATTTGCCTCAAGCGACGTACATAACTCCATGCACAGTGGGTATTCAACAGTCGAAAACAAGTAAAAAAAAATACAGAAACACAGGTAAGAGCTGCATGCATGGCATAACACAATCATTTCTTCTCCTCTTTTGGCGTGTAGGGTGGTAGTTGTAATTCTTCAGAGACCGAAGACGAAGGTCCCTGGTGCCATTCAAAAGTCACTGTGCGTGGTAACCCCAGCATCTTCTCGCGCACCGCGGTTTCCAATCGATGCTGACGCTCGACCTCCTGCTCCGGCGTGAGGAATTGCGGTTTCCCGTCTTGGTCTATTACGACCGGGCCGCTGACGTCGTTGTACGAAGGCGGGACGGGACTTGACGCGGCTTTGAGTGGAGTGTCGGAATAGGGAATAGCGCAGATGGAGTCGAAGGTTGTAGGGTCATTGAGAGGGAGGGCCGTGTAGGCTATGCTTTCGCGCTCTTTTGCAATGCGGCGGCTGTCCATTGTATATATATTGTGGTCTGCTTTTTGCGAGCAGCGAGCAGCGAGTCGTGAGGCTTTTATCGAGGAAAGCCCAAAGTCGCGCGTGATACGCTATCCGAGGTCTGGGGAAGAGGGTCCCGATGGCACTAGCGGGTGGATTTGCGGGGGTGACGGCGAGTCTGAGACAGGTCGGCTTGATTGTGCTGATGTTCGTATAGATTGGGTTTTTCTTCAAGTAGGATGAGAAGAATCGCAGAATAGCGACAACAGCCGATTTTAAGTCTGACAGGAGGTACAATGCAATGACGATCCCCAGGGGCCATGCGGATTAAAATGGAGAAGTGGTGGGGCGGGCCTACGTAGACCCCTTTCCCAATGACATAGGGATCGCTATGCTCCCTTCTCCGTCGCTTCTTCTGTCCTGTCCGCTCTTGGTTTTCCCCCCCTTCTGCTGCTGAACAAAGCGGTCATGTGCCTCGCCTAATTTCGCTCGGAGTTTGTGCTCGGAAATCCCGTACACCAGCTGAGATACCAATGACCTTCAATTTTCACCCTCCATCTCTTGCCATTGCGCGCGGAGAGTTTGAATTAGCGTGTCCATATTCCATCCTGTCCTTGCATCCATGGCTTGCAATAATGACTCCGCCGCGCTTTGATCCAGGGGATGCCGAAGGACCCAACCCCCTGCCAAGTTAATACATTGCTAAAAAACCGGGGGATCGTCGTCAACTCACAAGCCACTAGACTATGTCGTGCAGTAAACAACGTGTTTTCCGCCCTGCTGTTCGACTGCGCCAACCCCAGCACCGTGAGCAGGTGATGGCGTACATGTTTCTATACCATGGGTGAGCAGCTCGCCTCGCGTGAATGTGGCACTTCCAACGAACCTCCACTACCCGAGAGTGGCGTAGGCTCTCATAGGCCGAAGACGCCCGCGGGGCTTCAGACAGTGCCAAGAGGATCTTGGCAATGTGATAGTATTGGATGCCGATGACTGCCAGGTGTTTGAGCTAATGTCAGTTTGCGTATGCTTCGCTTGGGGTTTGACCAGGATCATGTACCGTGCACGGGTAGAAGCAGCCAGATCGTCGGGAATCGCCGGTTTGGTTCCGCCCCTCGTGGGGCCGATCGAACGGGATCAAAGGTGTCGGGCTTGCTGGAGTACCACTCTTCTATCTCGTGCTGGACGCCGTGGGCCATGGTAGGGTCGGTGAAAGCGCTCTGAACAACTTTGGCCAGCAGGAAGACCATCCGGCTGGACCATGCAAAGTCGTCATTTCTCTGAAATACATCCGAGTGGTGGAAACTATGCAGGTCAGTCCGCAGTGGCTGTTGGCTGGTCAGCGAGATGTAGATATCCTGTCGCAAACAAAGCCAGGCCGCTGCCTCGCCTAGACCACCCGAAGACCCAAACGTAGATACCGTGTTGAGGATATGAGTTGTTCCAGTCAGATGGAACTGATTATCCTCCCCTGTCATTATTAGAGTCAAGTCAGGACTTATTGGGTTGAATGCCATACCGTCCATTTCCTCATGCTGGCGGAGGATAGCGACTGCAGCAAGGATGTCCTCCGTGATGTTATCGCGAGGCCCAGAAAGTGCCGGGATGAGTAGCTGAACACAGCAATTATGGTGTTGAAGTGCCTCTGTCGCATCGCTGTCGTCTTGTCTATTCAAATGACGAGAAGAAAATGCGAAGATGGCATAGCGCAAAACTGGTTCCTTAAATGCCCGGACTGAGACTTCTGTTTCAAAATGTCTCTGCGGGTCTGTTATATCGGCCTATATCGAGTTAGAAATTACCATATTCATTGATAAGAGATACATACCCATAAGGCCATATTCTCTACGAAATTCCTCATCAGGATAGCTTCCCTTTCAGATAGTGGATGCCGGACCTTTGAGGAAGCTCTTGATTGGGTCGACGAAGACCACGACGAAAGAGATGGCGAGTGGCTTGCTGCAGCGGATGTTAATGAAGGGAGCGCATTGGCTGCGCTTGTATGTAGTGAGTCCTCTGGAATCTCAGGTGCCTCAAATACTATACTCTCGAGGAACGCCGACTGGCCCTCTGTTGAATATAGAGTTGCGATCTCGGCTGTTTCATTGTGAAAACGCACTGCATCAAAATCGTTAGAGATGCTTGGAAAAGATCTGATAGCCTACCTCTGCCATGCAGTTGGGGCCAAGAGCCTTGGTCGGGAAATGCAAGTTCGGGCTCTTCGGGGAGAGACAAGCCATTGCGAAATCGGATATTACTTCGGTCACAATCGACCCCAGCCTGTTGACAATGCACGCAGCCCAGATCGTTAAGGTCACCTGCTATAGTTAATAACCGACTTGGGTGGCTCTCGATGCCCCTACATCTAAGATGCCGTTCTGTACGATCAGTGATTGGCCAGTTGCAACAGGGGACACCACTTACCACGACATCGTTGGCTAGAGACAATTAGCGTCGATCTATAGATGCACGGAGAGACCTACCAGCCTGCCACCAAGCGACTCCTCCTCGCAGACATTCCCGTTGTGTGTTGAGGGGAAATTCTTTCCGTTGAGTGCGGGGGAATGCCGATCCCCCGTTCCCCCAGTTCCCCGGTCTTTACCCTTTTCATCCCGAGAGGACATTCTTTCCGTCTGCACCACAATCTGTATACGGGGGTTTTTGCCTTTCAATTCTCCAGACATCATGAACATGGAATTGCTGCGGTTTGCTCAGCTATTTAAACCCCCTTGAGGGACGGCTGTCAATCCAGAGAACCAGAGTCTTTTCATCCCACATTCACAATGCCTGTTCAAAAACTTCAAGTCGGTATGGCCGGCCTCGGCCGCGTTGGCAAGCTCCACGCCATCAACTTCCTCCAGAAGACCCCTCGTGCAGAGCTCGTTGCGGCTTTCACTCCCGACGCTGGCGAGATCGCATGGGGCAGAGTCAACTTGGAGCCCCACGGTGTGACTTTGTACACCAACTACGATGAGATGCTCACGCATCCCGGTCTCCAAGCCGTCGCTATCGGTACTGCCACCTCTGTGCACGCCGAGGAGGCTATCAAGGCCATTGAAGCGGACCTCCATGTGCTCTGCGAGAAGCCCCTGTCTACCGATGTCGAAGTGGTAAGACTTGGGATTCTGCTTGAAATATTCGCATACTGACAGAACTCTATTTATAGTGCAGATCGGTTGTCACAGCTGCTAAGAAGAAGCCTCACCTTAAGGTGATGTGCGGATTCTCTCGCCGCTTCGATGAATCCTACCGCAATGCCCACGCCAAGATGGAGCAGGGTCTCATCGGTCGTCCGGCCATTATTCGCAGTCAGACCTGCGACAAGTTCGACCCCTCCGGCTTCTATGTCGAGTACGCCGCCTGGTCCGGTGGTGTCTTTGTCGACATGTCCGTCCACGACATCGATCTCAGTCTCTGGTTCTTCGGAGACGAAATCCTCCCCAAGAGCATTTCCGCCCACGGCATTACTGCCGTGCAGCCCGAGCTCAAGAAATACAACGACTACGACAACGCTGTTGGCATCGTGGAGTTCTGGAACGGCAAGATCGCCTACTACTATTGCTCACGTATGATGGCCGCCGGCCAGGAGGATACCACTGAGATTATTGGTACGGAGGGCAAGTTGACTGTCAACGGAAACCCCCAGAGCAACTTTGTGAACCACTACCACAATGGAGGCATTACTCGCGAAATTCCCCATAACTTCATGGGTCGCTTTAGCCCTGCTTTTGTCCAGGAGGCGAATGACTTCACTGCCGCTTGCTTGGACAACACGCCTCTTCCGATGAAGTTGACCAATGCTGTCAAGGCGGTTGAGATTGGTTCGTACCTCCAAGAGGCACTTGTGTCAGGAAAGCAGATTCACTTCGATGAGATTGGTCGACGCATCACGAAGGCTCAGCTTTAGATCTGAGATTAGAAACAAAATATGAACATATTTAGATGAATGCTATGATTATTTACTGTGTCTCTTGGCTGGTAGTGGTAGAAATATTCATCATTGAACCCATTTGGTCTTTCTATGAAGCGTGCGTCGTAAGCAAAAGGCACTACTAACAAGGTCAGACTAGCTCAACGATCCCCTCATGGCCTGAGCGCAGAGTGGTGTTGCAGAGCAGTGGATACTAATGACGTGGAATGATCGGCAGGCCAAGGGGCCATCTGATAACTATCACTGTATCCTTGACCTTCAAGAAACAACAATTGAAAACACCAAAACTCATGTAGAAGACTTGACCACACAACATTTGCCACCAAAGACACACTTCGGAAATGCTCGGTAGCAGTCTGGGGCTAAGCTCCCTTTATGCCTCATTGCTCTATTTTCTCGGGCAACAACCAAGCTCTGTCACGCATCACCCCGTCCTCCCACCATCTTATCCACTAGCAGTCCGCAATCCCTACCTATCAGCATGGATGCCCAGCGACCGAGTCCAGCAGCTGCCTATTTCTGAGCCTCAGTTCTGGGCAGGACAGGAACTGGGATGGTCTGTGATTGTTCGTGTTGATGGCCAGGCATACAGTTTGATGGGCGTGCCCGAATCGGATGATAATGTGATTCGCCCCGCAAAGGTGCGCCGTGCTGAGTATACAGCTACTCACACGATATTTGATCTTGTCGCCGGTCCTGTGGCGGTGACTTTGGACTTTCTGTCGCCTGTTTCGCCTTCGAATTATTTGAGACAATCGCTTCCTTTTAGTATGTCACATGGAATGTGTAAACAAGTTCTTCTCTAACGATTGCAGGTTACTTGACTGTTCACGTGTCTGAGTCGCGTGGCTATGACGTTCAAATTTACTCTGATATTGATGCTAGATGGACTGGCCGGGAAAGTCGGTCGCTGTGTGACTTCGAGGCGGTAGATGGCCTCGCTATTTACTCACTTACGGTTGAAGAAGCAGTGCCATACGAAGAAGCTGATGACATGGCTCTTTGGGGCTCGGCCATTTTGGCCTCTCGACCATCGAATTTTACGAGCTTGTCTGCCCTTTCGGGCATGCCCGACGACATGAGACGGTCTTTCGTTGAAAATGGTAAGCTTTCCGGCGAGGGCAGCTGGAGTGACGGAAGTGTCGTCGCACTGGCTCACGACCTCGGTCGAGTGACTGGTGGACTTTCTGTCAATTTCGTTGTCGGATACGAGAGGGAAGCTGCTATTAATTATCTGGGAGAGCCCTATACTGGCTATTATCGGTCAGAGTACCCGACCACATCAAGCGCGCTGGCTTTCTTCCTCGATGACTACCCCTATGCGTTGCTGGAGTCAATGAAGCTGGACCAAGAGCTTGTCACCTCTTCTGCAGCAGCAGCAGGGCCAAAATATGCAGATATACTTACTCTTTCAACCCGACAAGCCTTCGGAGGCATTGATTTGACTATACCCAGCGACTCACTTAACACAAGTGACGTGTTGGCTTTTATCAAAGAACTCTCCAGCGACGGAAATATCAACACCATTGATGTGATCATGCCCGCGTTTCCGATATACTACGTGATGGATCCGGACTACATTCGTTTGCTGCTAGAGCCTGTGATGAAATACCTCGCTGCTGGTCGTTGGCATCTGCCATACACAATCCACGACCTTGGAACTCATTACCCACATGCTATTGGCCATGATGATCAACAAGCAGAGCCTATGCCCATTGAGGAATGTGGTAATCTGCTCATCCTTGCGGTGGCGTATGCTCGCGCAACCGGTGATACAGAGTGGACTGCGCAATACACGAAGATCTTCCGCGGATACGCCGACTACTTGGTGGAGAATAGCATTGACATCGCCAATCAACTGTCATCAAACGATGCAGCTGGCCCACTTGCAAACGAGACAAATCTCGCAATCAAAGCCGCAGTCGGTCTCAAGGCATTTGGGCAGATGAGTGGAGAAGAGTACTATTCTCACGTTGGCGATGACCATGCAGGCATCATATTCCAACAGGGCTTGGGAACAGACCGCAATCAAACGCATTTCGTGTTGCAATATCCCGACCTGCCAGAGACCTGGAAAACGCCATACAACCTTTTCCCTGATGTTCTGCTGGGACTCGACACATTCCCTAAAACGGCTTATCAGATGGGTAATGCATTTTTCGCATCTGTTCGTGGCGAGTACGGAGTCCCACTCGACAATCGCCAAGATTGGGCAAAATCAGATTGGAATATGTGGCTGGCTGGAACTTTCGAGGCAAGCACGCGAGATGAGTTTGTTGAAGACCTCTGGGCGTTCATGACCAATGGGAAACACAATTGGCCGTTTTCTGACCGGTATGTCGCAACTTCGAAACATGGTCATGATCCCGGGGTTCCTATCTTGTGTCGGGCACGGCCTACCGTCGGGGGTCACTTTGCATTGCTTGCACTTGAGGGGCCTCGGTCGTTGCAATCTATATCTGCTTGCCGCGGGATGGATCCAGCTTCCGTGGCATATGAGAAGGACGGCATTGCTGGGAAGCATACAGAGGAGCTTTGATATTTAAAAGCACATCAGCGACTTTGCTTCATCCATGGATCTGGCTCGGTGTTTGGGTGGTAGTTTCACAACGAACATGAGAAAATGACCACCAGCCCGTGGTGGATGGTTCGCTTCGAAGTTACTTGAGCTTCCATACATATTTGTGTACTGTGAATGCTGGAGCTCGGCTTGGATTAGACTCTCACTGATCGTACCGTGCATTGACCTGTTGTTGAAGGGGTTTTTATTATTTTATTATTTTATCTCTTTTTTTAACAAAATAAATAAAGATATATGTCTTTTCAAACTATATCAACGTCAGTACTTATCTTTTTTCTCCTTTTGTTAGGCTCCTCGAAAGGTGAGGATGCCATCGTGACATGCGGTGTGACTCCAAAGGCGAATGTATATCAATGGTCCGATTGGAAGATGACAATAGAACGTCAATGAGCCCTTCGCCTGTCAATAGATCCTAGGTAATTCAGTTTGGACCTTGGCAATAGAAAGATCGACTTCAAAGGTATATCCCGTGCATAGAATAGTCAAGGCTTGTCAATAGATACGCCGTAAAGGGCGAATTGTTTGTGTCCCAGGGGGCACCGACCTCGCTTACGTAACCCCATGTCACGCCTGCTTCATCGCCAGGAAAGTGATTCTTCGTCTTCCTCTCGATCATCTGTCTCCTTTTTCCTTCTTGGTTTTGTCGCCCCTCTTTAATATCTCAACCATCTCCCCGATCTCCCTTCCTTTATCCTCTACCATCCTCGACCAAATTCCAGACACCCAGATGGCTTCTGTAGGTTGCTCCCTGATCATCTCCCCTCGCTTTTGCCCAAGCTTTGAATGCGCCAGATCTTCACGTATTATCACTCCGAAGTTTAGCCGGCTAACCGAACTACTTGTTTGCTATCTACAGCCCCGACCCAACTTCGGCCCTCAAGGCTACCCTCTCCAGAATGGCACGCCTGCGGGCCCCGTCCCCGGTGCTACGCCGCTTCTCCCCAACAACGGCCGTGTGATTCAGAATGGACCTACTCGAATTCTATGCATTGCGGACGTGCGAGGTACATATCTTGGTGAATGAGCTCTTTCGTCTCAGCATACTAATTGAGCTTGTGTCACAGGAAACCTGAAGTCTCTGAATGAGCTTGCTAAGCAAGCCCGCGCAGACCATATCATCCACACGGGTGACTTTGGTTTCTATGATGATACCTCACTTGAGCGGATTGCCGATAAGTAAGTGCAGCATATAATCACTCTAGCGCATTTTGGTGCCCAACGCGCCTTCCGTCTCACATGAGCACCGGGCACCGAAATAGGAAGGACAGCACCCACTAACCGGCATCTTTTGGCAGGACCCTTAAGCACGTTGCACAATACTCCCCTCTCCTTCCCGAGAATGTGAAGCGTTCTATCGCACAGGTTCCTCCCCAGCAATCCATTAAGCAGCGCTTCGCTCCCGAGCAGCTGCCCCTCTCCGAACTTTCTATGCTTCTCGATAAGCGCATTACTCTCGACGTTCCCGTTTACACAGTTTGGGGTGCTTGCGAAGATGTCCGCGTGCTGGAGAAGTTCCGCTCTGGGGAGTACAAGGTTGACAAGCTGCACATTATCGATGAAGCGAATTCGCGCCTTCTTGATATCGGTGGAGTGAAGCTTCGTTTGCTGGGTCTGGGAGGTGCCGTAGTGATGCACAAGCTATTCGATAATGGCGAAGGAAAGACGACGATTGCAGGTGGTCAAGGTACCATGTGGACAACACTGTTGCAGATGGGAGAGCTGATCGATACCGCCAATCGGGTGTATGACCCCTCCGAAACTCGTGTCTTCGTCACACACGCCTCACCCGCGCGCGAGGGCATGCTCAACCAGCTTTCGGTTACATTGAAGGCCGACTTTTCTGTCTCCGCTGGTCTCCACTTCCGTTACGGCTCCTCATACAACGAGTTCTCCGTCAACCCGTCACTTGATCACTACCGCGGCAAGCTTGCTGCCTCCAAGGCTTCATTCACCGATGTGTGGGAAACTGTCCGCGGCGAGGTTGAGTCCGCCATCTCTTCCAACGATGGCCAGAAGACCTTGTTGGAGAATGCGCTGGATGTGGTGAACAAGATGCCTTCCATTGCCAACGGTGGAAACCCATTCGGTGGCCCTGTTGCCGCCGGAAATGCGGCTGGTCAGGTTGATGAAAGTGCTTTCAAGAACATGTGGAACTTCAACCTGGCTGATGCTGCTTTCGGATATTTGGTGTTGGAGATCGAGGGTGGTCGCATCGCGACCGAGATGCGGGCTCAGGGCTTCAACTTTGCCCACCGTACCGGCAAGCCCCAGGCAGGTGGTGCTCCCCAGCCTGTATCTAGCGGTCTCCCAGCGACCACCGCCTCTCCCGCCCCCACCGGAGCTGCCCGTCCCCCAGTCGTGGCTCCTCAGTTCGGCCAAGCTCCTCCTGCCCGTGCGCCCATTCCCCAGGGCCAGAAGGGACCTCGCGCCTCGCCCGTTCCCGTTATCCCCAAGTCAGCTAGCCCGGCCCCCGCTGCGCCAGCTGCTGCCCAACCCGCCGGAGAAGAATCGCCTGCTGCCGATACCAACGGTACCGCCCCGCACGAGAAGACCGAATCCCCTGCGCCCCGTGCCGAGAAGAAGCCAAGCAGTGCGTTCTTTGTGTCTCACGCTGACAATGAGCAATCCATCCGCGACCTCCTTGCCGAAGAGGACAAGTCCAAGGTCGTCAAGGTCGACAAGTACGGCAAGTTCAACTACGTCGTGACCTTCCCTTCTGCCGAGGAAGCTAAGAGTGCCATGGACCGTCTGCCTGTCGAGAACAAGAAGTCTTCCGCCCCCGGTCAACCCCGCAAGACCAACTTCAAGTACTTCGAGGAGCGTACCAACACCAACCGCGGAGTCGGTAACGCTGGCACCTGGCAAGCTAGCACCCGTGGTGGTGCCACTCCCGGCCCGCGCGGTTACAACAGCGCCAGTGACAGCGAAGGCGCTCGCCGTGGTGGATTCGGTGGCCGTGGCGGTCGCGGCCGTGGAAATGGTGAGCGTGGTGGTCGTGGTGGACGCGGTGGTCGCGGCGGCTTCAAGAGCGGCGGCTCCACTGACTCTCCCACCCCCTCTGACAAGCCTGCCGCCTCTGGTGACGCCTAATCGGTAACGCCAGACCTTCTACGTTTCATATTTTTCTGGCTATCGACCCTTTTTCGTGGCATTGTTCTCACACGCCCTATGTTCACACATTCTTGATACTCTAATTCTTTTGTGTCTTCCTTTTATCCCGTCATTTGCCTCTTTTTTTACTTATGGAGTTTGGTTACACTTGGTTTGTTTTCCCTGATGCATGGCATGGGAGAATTCCAAACCAAATCTTCGTGTGAATCTGGACTTCGGAATTGAGTCCTATGGTGAGCCCTTGGGGGTGGTTGTCGAAGGCCAACAAGATGCAGAGGACATCGCAAGAAAGAAACAACAAAACCCAAAAGATCACCCCCTTTCTATTTGTGTACTTTATTTCTATTTCCCTGGACACCATATCGATACCCTTACAGCTTCGCTTTACGCTTTCAATTATGTAGTAGTCTACGTAGACCTAGTAGGTGCCTAGTTCTTCTCCGCGTAGCCGTTCAAGAGTACGACTTGGTGGCAGCCCCGGAGGTGTTTGTGCCTCGGCTTAGAGTGACTACATTATGGCCCTTGTAAAGTGTATACGCCTGGCACGAGTCCAAAAGAAACCCATAAATTGTGTACAAAACGAGATAAAGATCAGAATTTACAGACACTGTCAAGGCAAGCCATCCTGTCCCGCAAAATCCAAATAACCTTTCCGTGTTTAAATATTCGATGGCCGCGAGGCCAATATCCATTCGCCAAGCTGAGTGCGTCAAAAACCAAAATGAAAACCAATTAGATCACAACTGTAAATGATTTGAACACAGCGTAGAGAAATATAATGATAAAGGAGAGAAAAAGTGGAAAGTTGATGTCCTCGGTAAAGAATGATAGTCAACCGTGAAGATCAATATGGTCTGGTTTTTTTTGGGGGGTTTTTGGTTTTGTTGTTTCAGAAAATGATATTTGAACAGAGGATGCGTTCCTCCGATTGAGGTGGCCTCTTTTGACTGGATCGTCTTCATGACGCCGGGCAGAAATCCTTCCATAAATGACAATTCGATGGTGGGTATGCGTAGTAAACAAAAGCGCGAAGTTGAGTGGGTCCGTGAATCGTAATATAGGCCTGTGTCGAGGCAAGGCTGGGTCGTGAAAATTGACTACTTGGCTCGGCCCATGATATCGTCAACGTCGTTCTGGTTTACGACAACGCCGCCCTCGGAGCAGCGTGCCTTGGTGCGAAGCTCGGAACAGAGATTGTCGACATCAATCTCGCCATTGCGGAATCGTTCCATTGATTGAAGGCGATCCCTGGAAAAAGTTAGTTTGTATTGGGAGTAAGGGTGAGATAGAACATACCAGATCTTTGTGCACGACAGCATCTGTGATTGGTCTTCACCGGGAACGACCTCGTCTTCATCAAGCTTGCTGTCGATTTCGGCAAGGAGGCTCTTCTTGGGTTGGGGTTGCGCGGCAGTGGTGACCTCACTGAGGTTGTGTGATGGGCTGCCCAAGTCCGGCAGAGGGAATGCATCGTTGAAGAAGGAACCGAAGTCCTGTGACAGGACGGCATCCTGAGGCTCTCGCCAGTCGCCAAAGAGCACTGGGTCGAACTGGCCGCCATTCTGGTGGGCCAACCAGTCGATTCCGAGATCCTGGGAGTCTTCGCCGCCTGCGACATTCTCGGTCGGAGTTGGCTGGTTGCTTGAGACACTCAGGGATTTGCTATCCCGGTGTGCGGGGATGGGGTTCCGGATGTTGCCACAGGCCATACCGAGCTGCTCGCAGAATGACTTCTCACCATCGGTAGTGATATGACCTCCACACGCATCACCTGGCCCAAGCTCACGGTATATTCCACCCGGGGAGCTCAGACTTGGTTCGGGAGAGGTCCCGTTAGACGAGAGCAACTGGCTTTGATGAGAGTCAGAGGACGATGATGGCGAGTTCTCCGAGGTGGAGTTGTCATGTGTGTGCGAGGAAGACTTGTAGCCAGAATCTGGTGCCTTGGTTGATGTGGCGCTGTTGGGAGTGCCGTTGGACTTGGAACCCTCCGACCTGGGATATCCCGCCCCGGTGGAGTTGGACCGTGAGGGACCGTTCGAGTTGTGACGAGCCAGAACACCGGGGGGGCGAGGGGTGGCATTGGCCTTTTGTTGGTCGTTCTTGTTCTGACCGTTGAATAGGTGACTGCCAGGCAGGTCACCGAACTTGGGGAAGTCGAAGAGGAACTCGTTGTTCTGGAGGCCAAAGGCACCCTTGGAGGGGGCATTCGGGATGGAGTTTGAGCTAATGGCTGAGATGCCATTTCCGGTTCCTGAAGCCATCCAGGAGAGGCGCTTCCGGTACTCGCGGAGCTCGACTTGCAACCGCTCGACTTGGGCACGTAGCAAGCCGTTCTCCTGGGTTGCCGTCTCCGAGCTCTTCTGCAGCGACTCCACTGTGTCTTCCAAATCCTTCAGGTGCTTCTCCTTGCGTTCACGGAACGCACGTTGAGCGGCCCGATTTTGCGCCTTGCGCTTCTGTTTGGATGGTTAGTCCAGGCTCAGTCGCGACCCGCATTATGGGGGGCATACCGTAGTAGGCTCCGACGTGAGTGGCTTTCTACCGGGTTTCTTAGCCTCACTTTCCCTGCGCTTTTTCCCATTCTCCTCGCCTTCGATGTCCGACTTTCCATCGACGGACTTTCTCTTTTCTCCAATATCGTAGGCCGACCCTGGCAGATCACCAATCAGGTCTGCAGAGCCGGGGAAGTCGAAGTCCAAATCAGGGTTGAAGTCCAGATAAGGACTTTCGTTGTCCCCATAGGCAAAGTCATTGCCATTGTCGAAGCCACCGGACGGCGGGGCACTGATGCTGTTCAAAGACTGCTCGGGGGATTGATCGGTCTTGATCGGGGGAGTGCCGGCTTGCCGCTTGGAGTTTGGATTGTTGGAGGACAGAGCAGCGAGCAGGAGATCCTGCTGATTCGGAGACAGGTAGAGACCTTGCTGGTACCGTTGGTCGTAATCGCCCATGATGAAGATATTAAATCAAAGGGATAGATAGAGGTCAGATATGCAATGAAATCAGATAGAATCCAACACGAGAGATCCAACCGGGCCTTCAGGCCCGTGACAAATATCGAAGGATAGAAACGGTCAGCGTAAGCTTGACTTGTCAAGGATGGCCAGCCACGATATTCCGGCAAAACGATTGGGTGAAGAGGACCGGGATCCCAAGTATCAAAGTCAAGCAGGTGTCGAAGGAGGGGGAAGAGAGGTTGCGAGAGGCTCTCAAGAGGGGCCTGAGGCGAGAACCAAAAAAAAACCCCGCTAGTCAAATTGCGGTCGAGTGTGGCTCAAGCCGATTGCACGAGACTAGTTTAGTCGTTATATGTTGAAAAGTCGGCCAAGTAAGTTAATCGAGAGAAATGATGGCAGTGTACGAGTATGACTGGAGGGGGGGGAGGCGATCACCCACAGGCGGTGAATATCGTGTGAATATGATTGGGTGCAGATCACCGTGTTTCGGACCGATTTGGAGTTTTTTGCAAATGCTTTGAAATCAGCTTGACGCTTCCAGAACTTCTCTCACTTTCTGCTTCCTCTGTCTATTACTTCCCTCCTTGGTATTGGTCCCTTGCCTCAATTGTCCCCTAATTTCTTCACGCAGTGGATCTTAACCACTCTTTAAGCTTTTTTTTCTTTTTCTTTTTGTAGGTGACTCACCCATGTACTCCCTGGTACATCCGGAGCTGCACCGTAGCTCTCCGACTTTCGGGGGCCCCACGTTCCTAATCCCCCGGTCCGAGATCTGATGAGTATCAGACCATTCGATGACGTTGCCACTGCTCGAATGATGTGCGAAGTACTCCCCATATGGAGTAGTACACTACAACTACATACACGAAGCACTCTAGTAAACTTTGGAAACCGGATTGGGCGTCTGCCTAAAGACGGGCCCCGGGGTAACTAGACCCCGTTTTAACCTGCATACCGCATGTCCCGATGTCGATCCAAAGTGGGCTACCCGACTTGGGTTCATGTTCTTATCAAACCAGTCCTGCTAGTAGTAGGATACGTTACTATTTATCATGTCTCGATCTCTCATTTTCTTAAGATCTGAAGCTTGCATTAGCAGTGGACTTGATTTATTCTAGTATCTTTATAGCACTATGTAGATATCCACACAATATACTACGCGCTTCCATCGATTAAACGTCAACGGTAATCTTTCACTCTCCGTGTGGCGGTGAACAAACACGTGACTATCCGGCAGTATGAGTTTGCGGCCTCTTCATTCTCCGCAATCACCGATTAACATCACGCGTCGGAGATTCTACATCTGTTTACCCTCCACGTCAATTAATCAACTGAGCTTATACTATGTCTGACATTGCTGCCCAGGAAGAAGAGCTGAAGGAGTTCAAGCTTCAGGTAAGCCACCAGTCCCCTCACGCGCCGAGTCGCCACTAACGTGCGTGTAGTATGAAACAGTTGTCTCCAGCTTGCAGACCGATCCTGATAACACAGAACTTGCGAGTCTTCAAACTGAACTTGGGGAGCTCATCAGCTTGACCGAGACTGCCATTGCCGAGCAAAAAGCCGAACAACAGGCTGCGGCCCCGAAGCCCGCACCCAAGGAAGGCCGATTCAAGAACAGCTTCCAAAAGAAGCCCGAAACGGAAGATGCCCCTACACCTGCAACACCGGCTACATTTGCAGTCAATGATACCGTGCTCGCTCGCTGGGTCTCCGGCGACGGGGCTTTTTACCCAGCCAAGATTACCTCCATGACAGGCTCATCAACCAACCCGATGTATCTGGTGTCGTTCAAGTCATATGCGACTGTGGAAAATTTGACGGCCAAGGACCTCCGACCCATCTCTGGCTCTGACTCACGCAAGCGCAAGGCTGATGGAACTCCAGGCAGTTCGGCGTCTCCCTCGCCCGCGCCCCCCGGTGTGATCTCCGCCGCGGCAGATATTAACCCGCTTCTGGCAACCCAGGCCCGCAGTGAACCGAGCCTGGCTAATGATGGACCCCCTCGTCCCGCTAAAGCTGCCCGCAAGGTCAAAGCGAACAAGGAGCTGGAAGAAGGCAAGAATAAGTGGAAAGACTTTGCTGCCAAAGCCAAGGGCAAGGGCAAGTTTGGCAAGAAGGACAGCATGTTCCGCACTGGTGATGGTGTTAATGCACGAGGTAAGCTACATCCGTGATTGATCAACGACCCAAGCTAATCTTTTTCCTTTTCTTTTTCTAGTTGGATTTACGGGATCCGGTCAAACCATGCGCAAAGATCCGACGCGCTCTCGCCACATCTACCAACAGGCCGAAGATGAAGGCTATTAGGTCGCAATCAGGCCGCCAAGCCCGGTTGTGATGTCCCAGCTTGGGCAACGGCTATGTCACTTTCCCACTTGTCTCATTAAATGATACCTCTCGGTTGTTTTTCTTTACCATTGTTCTCATCGCTAACTGAACCATTGGCGATGTAGATACATCCATATGTCTCTATCTAGAGGCTCGGAGTTCCTGTTCATAGAACGCGCCATCGCTCGGAGCCGGTCATATGTATGCTATCTGTACTTTTCACCTCTATTATGAATGAATTATGAACATTTCAGAATAAAAGTCCCAGCTTTGCCTATTGATACCTAGTTGTACACATGTACAGTGGTGTTTCGGAAGTATTTGACCTCTACTGCTTCCAAGGTTTGGAATCCACCTTTTAGCCTGACCAACTTGTATACAATAAACTTGTCTATCTTTTTTGATGTCTTTCCAAATATCTTTCTAGGGCCCCTGGAGATATTATTCCAAATCAAATTCCAGAGCTTTCCTGCAGGCAATATTAAAAGAGTATGTCTGTGGTCGAACCTTGGAAGTGCTCAAAGTCAAATAGTATGAAACACCACTGTATATATAGGAGGGTCTGAATAACGATCTCAGGAAATTTGTAATAGTAAAATCACAAGTTTGATCCTCAGTGCCAAGATTCTGAGAATGTGATTAGAGCCACGAAGTGCCATCGGCATTGTTGTGCCTGACGTTAGTGCAGTACTTCGCTACGTTGCGTGACCGTGCGGGGGACGGATGGACCAGGTTCAGGTCTCCGCCTTCACGTCACTCATCTGAAGCTTGCTTTTGCTCTTTCATTCCACCTCTCCCCATTACTTCCTACCATAACCACCTGGGCACCGCCTGAAATATCGACTTAATCCTAGCCTAGTCGATAATTACTGCCATTTTAATTCAAAACCCATCTCGTGTCTCTTCCCATCAGCCCCGAGAACCCGACCTGCAACATTTCCCCACACGGACCAAAGGGTACATGGCCATCGATCGCTAGTGTAGCACCAGTATCCCGGACATCTCGGTTGAGAATTCTGAGGATATTCAGCCCGTCACTCTTGATTTTCCTGCAAGATGCGGCTACCAGGGGCTATTGCGACGATCGTTGGATTAGGCTCTCTTGCACCCACCTTGGTGGGAGCGCAGGGTGAGACCAAAATCCACGAAACCGGTCGCTGCGCCATTCGGGGTCATTGTGGGAAGCAATCTATATTTGGTGGAGAACTGCCCTGCCCAGATAATGACCTGGCGCAGCAGCCGGAGGACTCCGTGCGCGAGAAACTGGTGAATCTGTGCGGTAGCAAGTGGAAGGAAGGGCCGGTTTGTTGTCGTGATGAACAGGTATGAGCATTCTCAATTCCTGCAACGTGCTTCACCTGCTAATTATCTAGATCGACGCGCTCGGGCGAAACCTCAAACTTGCCGAAGGAATCATAGCATCATGCCCAGCCTGCCGAGACAACTTCTTCAACATATTCTGTACATTCACATGCTCCCCAGACCAATCGCTGTTTGTCAATGTCACGAAAACAGAAGAAAACAGCTCTGGTAAGCGATTGGTGACCGAGATCGACAATATTTGGTCCGAAGAATATCAACGCGGGTTCTACGACAGCTGCAAGAATGTCAAAAATGGTGCCTCGGGTGGCAAAGCTATCGACTTCATTGGCGGCGGCGCAAAGGATCATACGGCATTCATGAAGTTCTTGGGCGATAAGAAATTCCTTGGGAGTCCGTTCCAGATTAACTACCACACAGAGCCCACCGGTCCCGACCCGCAAGGCATGGAGGCTTTACCAATGAGCCCAAAGGCCTGCAATGACCCCGACAAGAACTTCCGTTGCTCGTGTGTCGATTGCCCTGATGTCTGCCCTGAGTTACCTGCTCTCTCTCCTCCCAAGGCATGCCATGTAGGCCTTTTGCCGTGCTTGTCTTTTGCTGTCATAATCGTGTACTCCGCGTTCCTGCTGTTCGTCATAGCTCTTGCCAGCTATGTCACGTATAAGGAACGCCGGTTCCGCAAGCCGGAGCGAGTACGCTTGCTGCAGGATCCTACACCGAGCGATGACGAAGACGAGGGAGATATCGTACGGCGTGGCGGGTACATGGAACAGCCGCAGGGAGTATACAAGCTCAACTCGGCATTGTCTGCGTTGTTCCATCGGATCGGTGGTGCCTGTGCACGGTTCCCAGCCATCACTATATCATCCAGCATTGTAGTCGTGGCTCTAATGAGCTTAGGCTGGCTACGCTTCGCCGTTGAAACGGACCCGGTACGTCTTTGGGTGAGTCCGTCTTCTGCTGCCGCTCAGGAGAAGGACTTCTTCGATCAGAACTTCGGTCCATTCTTCCGAGCGGAGCAGGCTTTCCTGGTGAATGATCGGCCCTCGAACGACTCCCGTCCACTATTAGATTATGAGACTCTTGTGTGGTGGTTTGAAGTCGAGAGCCGTGTCAGGCGGATGATCTCCCTTGACCAGGGTCTGAATCTGGATGACGTTTGCTTCAAGCCTACGGGGGATGCATGTGTCGTGCAATCTCTCACCGGTTATTTCGGTGGTGATGTTTCAAACCTTGACCCGGATACATGGAAGGACCGCTTGACACATTGCACGACGTCTCCAGGAGATCCAAGCTGTCTCCCTGACTTCTCCCAGCCTCTGAACCCTGAGATGATCCTCGGTGGTTATGAAGATACCGGTAATGTGTTGGATGCCCAGGCACTCGTTGTTACCTGGGTGGTGAACAATCATGCCCAAGGATCGGAAGAAGAGCAGAAAGCCATGGCATGGGAAGACAGCTTCCAAAGCGTCCTTCATGACGTCCAAGAAGAGGCTTTCCAGCGAGGTCTCCGCGTATCGTTCAACTCTGAAGTCAGCTTGGAACAAGAACTGAACAAGTCCACCAACACAGACGCGAAGATTATTGTCATCAGCTATTTGATCATGTTCTTATACGCCTCGGTTGCGCTGGGCTCGGCGACTGTTACATGGAGATCTCTACTGACCAACCCGTCCAATGCGCTTGTTCAGTCCAAATTTACTCTAGGAATTGTGGGCATCGTTATTGTGCTGATGTCTGTCTCTGCATCGGTTGGCCTTTTCTCGGCAGCAGGTGTCAAAGTCACACTCATTATTGCCGAAGTGATTCCATTCTT
Source organism: Penicillium bialowiezense (assembly GCA_026122735.1). Taxonomy (NCBI): domain Eukaryota; kingdom Fungi; phylum Ascomycota; class Eurotiomycetes; order Eurotiales; family Aspergillaceae; genus Penicillium; species Penicillium bialowiezense. Next base: position 4,729,955 of record JAKZFB010000002.1, read on the forward strand.
GGTTCTGGCTGTGGGGGTGGACAATATCTTCCTCATCGTCCACGAATTTGAGCGGGTCAACATCAGCCACCCCGACGAAGAGATCGATGAGCGAGTGGCCAGAGCGGTTAGTCGTATCGGTCCTAGCATCTTTTTATCTGCTTTGACAGAGACTGTGGCCTTTTCTTTGGGAGTGTTCGTCGGAATGCCCGCTGTGAAGAACTTTGCCGCATACGCTGCCGGTGCTGTCTTCATCAATGCCATCTTACAAGTCACCATGTTCATATCTGTGCTGGCTCTGAACCAGAGACGAGTGCAGAGCCTCCGTGCAGACTGTATTCCCTGTCTCACCGTGCGAAAGGCGAACTCCTTCGGTTTCTCAGATGGGCGGTATGACGACCAGGAAGTCGAGAGTCCCCTTCAGTTCTTTATTCGCCGGATCTACGCTCCCTTCCTCCTGGATCGCCGTGTCAAGGCAGGCGTTGTCATCTTCTTTTTGGGTCTTTTGACTGCTGGTCTAGCTTTCATCCCAGAAGTTCCCCTTGGTTTAGATCAGCGAATCGCGCTTCCCAGCGATTCATACCTGATTTCATACTTCAATGATTTGGATGCCTACTTTGGCGCAGGTCCCCCGGTATACTTTGTGACCCGCCATGTGAATGTCACCGAGCGAGACCATCAGCAGCAGCTCTGCGGACGATTCACCACGTGTGAGGAATATTCCCTACCATTCATTCTCGAACAAGAATCCAAGCGTCCAAATGTTTCTTACCTTACAGGCTCTGCAGCCAGTTGGATTGATGACTTCTTCTATTGGTTGAATCCCCAGCAAGACTGCTGCCGCGAGAATGGCAAAATCTGCTTTGAGGACCGTGTTCCTGCGTGGAACATCTCTCTTTCTGGAATGCCACAGGGAGATGAGTTTGTTCATTATATCAAGAAGTGGATTGACGCCCCTACCGATGCCTCATGTCCTCTTGGCGGAAAGGCAGCTTACAGCAATGCATTGGTCATCGATGAAACCCACAAAACGATCAATGCCAGCCACTTCCGTACCAGCCACACGCCTCTCCACAGTCAGGATGATTTCATTCAGGCATATATCGCTGCTCGCCGGATCGCGGATGACATCTCACACGAGCACAACATCGATGTCTTCCCGTATTCGAAGTTCTATATCTTTTTCGATCAGTACGTCTCCATTGTTCGACTCACTGGTACACTTCTCGGATCGGCCGTTGCCATCATCTTCCTCTTGACCTCCGTGATCTTGGGTTCCATTGCCACCGGCGCCGTCGTCACCACTACGGTCGTCATGATCGTGGTCGACATCATTGGAGCTATGGCTATTGCTGGTGTCTCGCTAAACGCAGTTTCTCTTGTGAATCTGGTGATATGTGTAGGCATCGGCGTCGAGTTCTGCGCCCACATCGCTCGTGCCTTTATGTTCCCAGCCCGCCCTATAATGGAGAAAGTTCCTGCCAAGTACCGCGGCAAGGACGCCCGAGCATGGACCGCGTTGGTCAATGTCGGTGGCAGTGTTTTCAGTGGCATCACCGTGACCAAACTGCTCGGAGTTTGTGTCCTGGCATTCACTCGTAGCAAGATCTTCGAGATTTACTACTTCCGAGTGTGGCTCGCCTTGGTGATTTTTGCCGCTATCCATGCTCTTATTTTCTTACCGGTGGCTCTCAGTTACTTCGGTGGAGGTGGTATGTATTCTTTGTTATTCTTTGTTGATTTGACTAACTAGTTTAGGCTACTATGACCCTGCATCGGATGGTGGCCTCGAGGCTGACCTTGCTTCACGTGGCTACCGTGCCTCTCTGCTCCATGACGACTATGAGTCCGATGATTATTAGCCGGCTCGTTTATTTGGGACTTGAGTGGGTCCTGGAATGACCGGATGGTAAACAGCATGCCCACTGGCGTTATTTTACTGGTGGAAGCACATGGTCTCCATCAGGAATTGGAGTTATGACGGAGTTTTCGCTTGAGGTTTCATGAACTATGCCAGTGTGCGAACAACTAATACAATGTAGAGCCGAAGATAGTCCTAAATAACGTTGTATCGAGCAACAGATTACAGTATTCTCAGTGCAGGCGTAAATGAAGTCATAAAGACTCGATGCCCAAAATCCCGCGTGTTGACATTTGTTCCCGCCCTAAGCCGCTTACGGAAGTAACCCACTCCCCTAAATTTTTTTTTTCCTTCTTATTCTTTCTTCCCCCCACCACTCTCCTTTTTCTTTCTTCATCTCTCTTTTCCTTTTTTTTTTCTTTTCTTCCTTGTCAATACTTGCTTTGTGATACCCCCAGTTGAGTTGTTTGTCTTGAGACAGACTGCTCAATCTTTGCTCTTTCTACCTGCGTCTCTCTTGAGACCTGGGTCAATTGAAAAGAAAAAATTGAAATTCTTGCACATTCTTCCAATATGGATCAGCAACGCTTTTTGCAGCAGCTGCAGATCATTCTGGATCGTAAGTCCTGCTCCTGAAGAGAATGCCTGAGTTGTTACTGACTTTTACCCAGCCTCCCTGGGAAACCTGAAGGAGGCGACCGGTGTTCTGCAGAAGGAATTCTACAACAAGCCCGAGTCCCTGGTGTTCTTGATTCAGATCTGTACCACACACGATGAGCAGAATCTGCGCCAGCTCGCTTCCGTCGAGTCCCGCTCCCTGGTCTCCAAGCTTTGGCTGAAGGTTGCCGCCGACCAGAAGCCCCAGATCCGTGAGCAGCTGCTCCGTTCCACTATGGCCGAGAGCTCTTCTCTCGTCCAGCACTCCATCGCTCAGATCATCTCTGCTGTTGCCAAGATTGATCTTGTCGATGGGGAGTGGGCTGACCTGCCTAACCTGCTTCTGCAGGCTGGTAACGGTGGCAACGCCGCTGAGCGTGCTGTCGCCATCTACATTCTGTTCACAATCCTGGACACCATTGGTGAAGGATTTGAGGAGAAGTTCGGCGAGCTCTTCGCTCTCTTCGGCAAGACCATCCAGGACCCCGAGAGTGCTGAGGTCCGCATCAACACTCTTATGTCATTGGGCAAGCTTGCCAGCCACCTTGACTCCGAGGAAGATGAGGCCCCCGTCAAGGCCTTCCAGCAGCTCGTTCCCGCTTGCGTCGCTATTCTTAAGGACTCCATTGAGAAGAACGACGAGGACCACATCCTCCAGTGCTTCGAAGTCTTCCAGAACCTCCTTGGCTTCGACCCTGCTTTGCTCACTGTCCACCTCAAGGACCTGGTGATTCTTATGAACCAGATCGCCGCGAACACTGAGGTTGACGAGGATGTCCGCACTCAGGCCATCAGCTTCCTGATGCAGACCATTCAGTACCGCAAGCTCAAGGTCCAGGGCATGCGCATTGGTGAGGAGCTCACCCGCACTGCTCTCCAGATCGTTACTGAGCTCGGTGATGTCGCTATCGGTGATGACGACATCACCCCTGCCCGCTCCGCTCTGGGTCTCCTTGATATCCTTTCCCAGAGCCTGCCCCCTAGCCAGGTCGTTGTTCCCCTGCTCAACTCCCTGGGTCAGTACTTCAACAGCACCAACCCTGACTACCGCCGTGCCGGTATCATGGCTCTCGGCATGTGTGTTGAGGGTGCCCCCGACTTCATCAGTACCCAGATGAAGGAGATCTTCCCCATGGTCCTCCAGCTCCTTGCTGATCAGGATCCCAAGGTCCGCCAGGCCTCTCTGCACTCTGTTGCTCGTCTCGCCGAGGACCTCGTTGAGGACCTCAGCGCTGAGCACGCTCGTCTCATGCCCCTTCTCTTCCAGAACTTGGCTTCCGCTATGCAGGAGTACAAGGGCGAAGAGGAAGGCCCCATCCTCGACATCATCAAGGCCGGTATCAGCGCTATTGACGCCGTTGTTGATGGTCTTGATGAGAAGGATGTCGCCCCCTACCAGGCTGAGCTTGTGCCCATCCTGCACAACCTCTTCAAGCACCCCGATTTCAAGATCAAGGCTCTCGCTGCCGGTGCTCTTGGTTCCCTCGCCTCATCTGCTGGCGACTCTTTCCTCTCATTCTTTGACGAGTCCATGCACCTCCTCCAGGAGTTCGCTGCCGTCAAGGACTCCGAGGATGAGCTTGACCTCCGCGCTAGCGTCACTGACTCTATGGGTGAGATGGCTGCTGCCGCTGGTCCCGAGCGTTACCAGCAATACGTTGAGCCTCTCATGCGCGCTACCGAGGAGGCCCTCCACCTCGGTCACTCTCGTCTCAAGGAGAGCACCTACATCTTCTGGGGTGCCATGGCTAAGGTCTACGGCGAGCACTTCTCTCCTTTCCTTGAGGGTGTCGTGAACGGTCTCTTCGAGTGTATCGAGCAGGACGAGAACGACCTCGACGTTGACCTAGGCAGCGCTGCCAAGGATCTTGTTGGTCAGGAGGTCACTTTCAACGGCCGCAAGGTCAAGGTTGCAAGTGCTGACGACTCGGACGATGGAGACATCGAGGATGTCGATCTTGATGATGAGGATGAGTGGGATGATATCACCGCCACCACTCCCTTGTCTCTTGAGAAGGAGATTGCCGTTGAGGTCATTGGTGATCTTGTCACCCACACTCGCAGCTCTTTCCTTCCCTACTTTGAGAAGACCATTGAGCACGTGATGCCCCTCTGTGAGCACCCCTACGAGGGTGTTCGCAAGAGCACCATCAGCACTCTGCACCGCTCTTACGCCATGCTCTTCACCATCGCTGAGGAGACCGGCCAGATGGCCAAGTGGCAGCCCGGCCTTCCCCTCCAGGTTCAACCCGCCAAGGAGGTCCAGAAGTTCGGCGAGATCCTGATGACCGCCACCGTCAAGATGTGGACTGAGGAAGACGACCGGTATGTTTTTTCCCCTTCTTTCATCACATGCCCACCCCATGCACACGATTTCTATGATGATCTTTTACCGCTTAACCCAGCTCACTTTGATGTGCAAAAAGCACACTTGATGTAAACGGCGAAGTCTACACACTGAGAAATCTTCTTGTTGCCTGATCACTTATCACTCATCGATTTCATGATTCGATTGCTGACCGATCAATAATAGTTCTACCGTCGCGGATATCAACCGCAACATGGCTGAGAACCTGCGCTTCTGCGGCCCCTCTCTGATCTCCAACGAGACCATGCTTCACAATGTTATCACCATGATCGGTGATATCATTACCAAGCAGCACATCTGCCAGGTCGAGTTCGGCCCTGAAGATGAGGCTCTTGAGGCTGGCGATGAGTCTTCCGAGTTCGACTGGATTGTCGTTGACACCGCCTTGGACGTTGTCTCCGGTCTGGCTGCTGCTCTCGGCCAGAGCTTCGCTGAGCTCTGGAAGGTCTTTGAGAAGACCATCCTCCGCTACGCCGGTAGCAGCGAGTCCCTCGAGCGCGCCACTGCCGTTGGTGTCCTCGCTGAGTGCATCAACGGAATGGGTGCCGCCGTCACTCCCTTGACTGGTACCTTCCTGAAGCTCCTGCTTCACCGTCTTGCCGATGAGGACCCCCAGACCAAGTCCAACGCTGCCTACGCCGTTGGTCGTCTGATTCAACACTCTAACGCCGAGGCTGAGATCTCCAAGGAGATCCCCACTATCCTCAGCCGTCTTGAGTCTTGCCTCCAGATGGACGTTTCCCGTCTTCAGGACAACGCCACTGGCTGCGTCAGCCGCATGATTCTGCGCTACCGTGACAGTGTCCCCGTCAAGGATGTTCTTCCCGCCCTTGTCAACATTCTTCCCCTGAAGAACGACTTCGAGGAGAACGAGCCCCTCTACCGTATGATCTGCCAGATGTACAAGTGGGAGGATGCCACCATCCGCGAGCTCACTCCTTCCCTCCTTCCCGTCTTCCAAGCCGTCCTTACCGGTGACGAGGACCAGTTGGAGGATGAGCGCCGTGCCGAGCTCATTGAGCTCGTCAAGTGGCTCAACCAGATGCAAGCTGGTGCCGCTCCCTGGGTGGAGCAGCTCTAAGCTGCATCTTATTATTGATTGATGATGAACCAAAAAAAGGAATTTAATGGATAGACGGATGGATGGCTTGGACGCCCGAGATGACTAGAAGATACCCCGGTCACTGCGGCGATGATTGATGAACCCCTCAAAAGTTGCTGCTGTACATACTGTCAATGACTGCATACTTTGATTCTATACTCTAAATTTTCTAGTGCCTTTGTAGTGTAACTGCTATGACGTAACGTAGTCACTTCTGCGCCTCACCAAGCCCCTTGAGGGTTTGAGTTGTTGCAAGTGCCCGAGAGACCGTTTGTACGTGTACGAGATGTACAAAGCTTTGGACCCTGTGACGTGGCGACCCCATACCGACTGATTGCACTATGAAGACCGGAGCCGATGACCTTGACAATTTGCGATGTCTCGGCAGTTTCAAGTGGGAAGCTCAATATATGGCTGCCTGGGCCTAACTTTCCCTTTTCTTCTCCCCAAACCCCGCGGTTTTCAGCCCTACGCTTCTTGCTATCCTTGACCAAGTTTGTTCTCATCTTTCATAGTTTTGTTTTCTATCTAATTGTCTCATAGATATACACGCCATGGCCGTCACCTCTACCTCGGCTCCGGTCGACTGTACCCTCCCCTCTAGCTCCACTAGCTCCATCACAAAGCCGATCAAACCAGTCACCAAACCGTGTTTTGGTTGCGACTGTGGCGATGAGGAGTGCGATTGTTGCATTTGTACGGTGATGTGAGCGACTCCCCGCGATGATCTATCTCGATCGCCACCGATCTACCTCAATATACCCCCTTCGAGTTTTTGGACGCTGGTCTGTTCACAGGGGCTGAATCCAAGGGGTCATGCCATGAAAGGCATATGGAAATGCAAGATTGGTATACTACGTTTAATTTAATTCTGCTTTCGGGAACTGTATGTTTTTGGTTTGGAATCTGGTTTTGATGGCCAATCGGCAATGCAGAACAGGCTTCACTCATTTGAAAAAGCACAACTTCTAGGCTTTCAAGCACCCTAGTATAATAACATACTTGAACCCTTTATGAGCGTGTAGTCCCTTATACTCCATCCTTTAAACTCTAGGGTCCAGCCCGATGAGTCAGCGGAGCCTTTGTCAGCGGGGGTTTTCTGAAGCTTCCGACGATGAGCTTAATTCTTTAACCTACAATGCATTCGGCATCAGACGGAGAGTCCCGTAGGCGGACGCCTCGAGCCTGTGATTCATGCTATAGACGAAAGGTATATTTGAATTCCTTGGGCAATGGATCATAGCTGACTTGCTCTAGATCAAATGCGATGCCGCTGTCCCGCAATGTAATTGGTGTAGCCACCACAACATGCCCTGTACATTCGATAGGGCGGTACAGAGAAAGCGAAAGGGACCCGAGGATCAACCGTGAGTCGGAGTCAGCAGATCATAGATTTGTACTAACCGCGTAGACGACCGAAGGTTTCGCGGCTTTCAGAACGAATCAGTCGCATTGAGCAGCTGCTCGCGGATAACTTGAGAGGGGAACAACACTGTAAGCGATGTGAATTCGGGTTGAGGATATATCTGACAGTGCCAGCACCCGAGTCTCCTCGGTCAGTTGAGGCTTCTACGACCTCCAACACGGGCAGCTCTCCCAGTACCCATCAACCCCCAGACTCGTCATCAGTTCGAGTCCACTTTGCAGGCAAAGAGTTGGGTGTGATTAGCCTACTCACTGGGACACCATTTCTTTTCCCCGAAGGACAGGAATGGATCACCGCTCGCACGGGACAAGTCGTTTCTCTTGACAGGCTGTCTCCGGCGCGTGCCCCATGGGAGAAGGAGCGTGGGCAAAGTTTCAATGCTTTATTAATGAACATGAACTCTCTCAATCCCTTCGAGCTACCTGACCTGGGGGTTTTGCGGGTTTATGTTGAGGCCTACAAACGCTCAAAGGTCATGCGCCGCATCTTTCCTGTCATTGACACGGAACTCTTTGAGGAGACGATCAGTACTGCTTACAAGCAGTCTATCTCCTCTTTCACCTATGGCCAAGCCAGTGCTCGGGTTTGTGTTATTGCATTTCTCACCTTTGTCTCTCGCCTACCTCCCGTCAACGAGATCGTCGGTGCTCTTCACATTCCCCCGATCGACCATGATTTACTCGCCACGAGAGCTCAGTTCTTGATGCCGCAAGTCTTGCAAGAGTCTGCTGGCTTAGACTCTGCCCAGGCTCTAACAATGCTGGTGAGTTGACCACATAAAACTTTATTCTTGTCTGACCATATCAGACTCTTTTCGAATTATCGTCAGGGAATATGCGCGCAACTAACTACTATGCTGCGATTTCTGCGCGACTCATCTTCATGCTTGGAGGGAATCTCAACGGGGACCAGACCTTCAACAATGACCCACGCGGCCAGCAAAAGCAGGAGCAACTACGTAACCTTTTTTGGATTGGCTACACCATTGACAAGGACCTGGCTCTGCGAACAGGTCAACCACCCACCATCACCGACGAAAACTGTGATCTGACTCTACCGCCTGGATACCTCGATCGAGCCTTCATGGATGTGGAGGATGATGAAGCACCGTACCTTGGCCCGGTCTTCCCATTCGACTTGCGCCTGAGTATAATCAAAGCACGGGCACATCGCGAGCTGTACTCGGTTAGCAGTCTCCAAAAATCCGATGCCGAGCTCCTCAAGTCGATCCGTGAACTGGACGACGGTTTGGAAGAATGGCGACTGTCTGTTCCCCCAAAGTGGCGTCCGACAATGTCTTTCTCTTCTGAGACCTCCGATGCAAATATGAGCATGCACTCCGTCATGTTGCGCTTGAACTATCACCTATGCATGACCATCATTCACCAAGCGAGTGGAAGGTGCAAGGCATGGATACAGGGTCAAAGCGGTATGATGGACGGTGTGAGCTCCAGCATGGCTCTTTCAGTCGAAGCTAGCCGATCAAGTCTATGCTATCTTGAGGCAGCAGAACATGTGGTGGTTGATGGTGTTTTCTGGTACGTACCCACGCCGTTTAAATGCTGAATCTTGAATGCTCATTTAACTTTCTAGGACGTTGATCTTCTACCCGATGTCTGCGCTGCTCACCATCTTCTGCAGCATCCTTCAGAACCCACTGGATCCACACTCGCGTGAAGACTTGGACCGATTGAATGTTGCCACGGTCATGATCGAGCGCATATTCTCTCGGAAATTGCCTGATACCGAGCTTGAGCATTTCAAACTCGTTGCTGATTTCATTTTAGAATTGAAGCGGTTGGCCGAGTGTGCCATTGATAAGGCGTGGGCCGAGCAGCGTGCAGGCCAGTAAATTGCCGATCTTGCTTTTGTTTCTGACAGGCGCTGGAGTGCGGGTTTGGGTCACGGTTCAAGGGTATAATCATATAAAGGAAGTAACGATACATGTATATTAGGAACATATTACTTGACGTTGGGTCAATTAGATTAGGTAGAATACGGTGATAATCAATGGATCTCTGCTCCTCGCTCTCTATCATTCTATTTTCTTCGCTTTTGGTGGCATCGCCTCCTCGTAGATTGAGTAATCGAATACTACGGCTCAAGCCTCTGACCCACGTGGAAGATGAGAATGTATGGCTCGGAGCATGTGATATTGACAACCTAATATCCAGACTCGAGCTAGATAGGGTTCGACCGTTGGCTTGATGCGAACGGCAAATATCCACTGTGACTATTTACAGTAACCAGAGGCGGTTTCGTTGGCAGATTTGCCGGGTATCACCAGACAGTGAGCTATGCAGCTGTTTGGCTCGGGAGTCATGCGGCCTTTTTCGGCGGTGTAGGTGGCACGCCCAATCCCAAGCCCAATCCCAAGCCCAGCTTGCATATGCTTTCCAAAGTTTGATGGTTGCTTTTGGGGGTTTGTAAGAAGACAGTTTGGCCGTGGACGCGAGAGTCCGCTCATCGTTGCGGGTCTAGCACACGAGTCACACAAGGGGCCAGCGGATGGTGCTCGGACGGGTGTTGTATGTCCGTTTCTTCGATGCAAACACGGGTAAGTTCTCATGAGTTGAGAGAGGTTTTGGGGCATGTTCAGTTCTCTTTGTCCAGCAATTCCCAGATTAGCCGGGAGTGTTCATCAGCCTTCTCTTTCAGACTCTTGGCCTGGTCGTTGTTTTCTTCTGACTCGATAGGAAGGGCCTGACGACCTTCTGCCTGCAACTGCTCCAGCAATCCCTCGATGTCTGCTTTGACTTTTTCCATTTGCTTGATTTCCTCGCGGCTGTGATTGAGTTGCTCTTCCATCATCATAATGAGAGATTCTCGGGCTTGATGAGGGCGGTATAAGTTGAGGAGATGATGCGCATTTATGAATAAATTGCGCAAGTCTTGCACTTTGGATTCAAACTGCTCCGGGGATACAGAAAGAGTACCCACGAATTCCAGAAAGTTGAGGAGCAGGGACTTGCTGATCTTGAGGAGGTAGTATGCGTGGTTGAGCTGGGAGGGTTGTGATTCTTGATCGGCTGCGGTCGCGGAGGGTTCTGGGTAGAGTTGGTCGATTCCTTGTTCTTTCAGTGATGGCAATGCGGTTGACAGCTAGTTCATGGTCAGCTTTGTTGATCCCAGAGCTTAAGCGGAGACACCGACAGCTTGTAATTCGCCAAACACGCTATATTGTCCTTCTGGAATATCAGGAGGGACGAGGTAGCTGAGCTCTGATGGCAGCTCAAGAGAGCGCAAGTCTGCTGCGGACCATTCCTTCTTCTTCGGTCGTCCATCTTCGTTCTTGGATGCGTCGGCCTTGATCTTGTCCAATTTCTCAATATTCTCGGGTGTAAAGTGCTTCCACAGTGGCGGCGGAGGCGCAAACGCCGTGTTCACGGCTCTCTGTTGACTTTCGTCGGCCATTTTGGAAGTGCAGTTGAGAGATTGGAGAAAGGTCGAGGTTGGAGTTGGCCGCGTCATGGTCCGTGCGTTGATGTCCTTCACCTCCGCAACTTCAGCAACTTCCGCAGCTGCGTGTCCTGAAGCTCTCTGAAAGAGTTCGGAGATTTTCCAGGATGTCTCACAATGGCGCGGGGCATAATCCAACCCCATTACTACAACGAGTTGGACTTGCTGGGGCTGCAGCGCGTTTTGCGCAACACTCGTATGGCCCCGACTACATCGCGTTGGGGTTCCTGGTGATGGGATGGGTCCTGGTATGATTGCAATGTCAATGGACGGAAACTCTTGCTGACGACTGAACAGATCCAATTATTTGTGACCCCATTCCACCGCATGTTTTCCCTCGACAACAAATCCATTCAATACCCATTCGCCGTCCACGAACGAGTCCCCGTTTGTAAGTCACCCTGCGACGGCGTGCATATCACATCATGTTAATTGGCTACAGTGTGGTCTGTCGTTTTTGCCGGATTGATTCCGTTTCTCATCATACTGGCTTGGTCTGCGATGGTTCGCGCCGGCGTGCAAAAGACACAAGTGACGGTCCTCGGCCTTTTCGTGGCTTTGATGTTGACCTCACTATTGACGGATATCGTGAAGAATGCAGCGGGGCGACCTCGCCCCGACTTGCTGTCACGTTGCAAACCCGCGCGCGGTACACCAAGCAATGCGCTGGTCGCATGGACTGTTTGCACGGAAGCGAATCAGCACATCCTGCAAGAAGGATGGCGCAGCTTCCCAAGTGGACACAGTAGCTTTTCATTCGCTGGTCTGGGCTATCTCTACCTGTAAGTCCTTCAGTCCAAAAAACGCTGCTGCATCTAACGTGATAGCTTCTTCTGCGGTCAAATGCATGTATTCCGACCCAGGACAGATCTGGGTCGCTGTCTGTTAGCATTCTTTCCACTATTGTGTGCGCTCATGGTCGCGATATCGCGTCTGGATGATTATCGACATGATGTATATGACGTGACATGTGGAGGGCTCTTAGGCATGTTAATAGCCTGGTTCTCGTACCGCCGATATTACCCACCTTTACGTTCGGTTCTCTGCGATGTCCCCTACGACAAGGCGGATCTTTCTGGACCAGATGGCTTTTCCAAGTTGGACGACGAAGAGCAGGGTCTCTCTCGATCCTTCATATCGCGCGCTGGTCCGTCGGAAGAAAACTATCCGCTTCAGGATACGGAATCTCGTTGAATTATGCATTAGGCAGCGCTACTTATCAACTCCAACTGCACTGGGATACTCCAGGCTGCAGTACATATCCACGTAACACGGTATTTCCATGTCCAGTTGTAGTGACCATGTTGTATTTGTCTGCTGTACTTGATCAACTCTAAAGTTTCTTTTTCTGCCATAGCTCTGGGGTAATCGCTTATTTCACGACATAGCTGACTCTGGAATTTCCGGTTTTCCTCGAGATTTTCTTGACAGCAACAGGTCCACATAGATCTGTTGTATCGACGTGCGTTCCACCACAAGGATAAACTTCGGCGCCAACGATGTTGACAACACGAGATTTCTCACCAGCCGGCACCAGACTGCGATCAGGGATCAATCGCTCCAGCCCACGGGAGCGGAAATCATCCTCGTCCCACCACTCAATCTGGACTGGCATCTTGGCAGCGATGAACTCATCCAATTTGCTTTGAATAGGCTCTTTCCACTTTCCTTCGATCGAGCCTTGGAACTCACATGCCGCCGAGTCGGGGAAGTGAGAGGCTTTCAACTCGTCAAAGTTCTCGATCTCCTTCTCTAGCAGATGTCGGACGGCTGAGCCTAGTACATGACCGGCAGTGTGCAGACGGGAGTAGAGCAGGCGCTTCTCGGTGTCAATTGTCTGCTCAATTAACTCTCCCTGCGGAAGTGAGGAGCCGTCGTCGAACAGCCCAAGGTGGAGCACTTGTCCAGTGGCATCCATTCGAACGGCTGTGACGGTGAAGCTGCCAGAGGGACCTTTCATCACGCCTGTATCTGACGGCTGGCCACCACCTTGAGGGTGGAAGATGGTTTTCTCGGTGACAACGACATGGTGCCTTTCGTCGGCATCTTTGAAAAGTTGACGAGCAGATTCTTCGAGAGAATGAAAAGTGTTGACGGATATCACGCTAGTCTGAAGTGTGTGAAGACTAGCATCATGTTGGAAAGCCAGAATAGTACGAGGCGTGGCCATTTTGTGGACAGGTCAGTGAGTGAAAGTCAAGAAGTGGGGAATGGCGGGTTGATAGCGCCCGCAGCAGTGGGCAATGTAAGCAATTGATAGCAATTGAAGGCATCGTGAAAAAGCTTTGTTTCTCTTTCATGAGTTATACATCTCAATCTTTCAAATAGTCCAGTTTGGTGCCCAGGTGTGTGCCTATATAACTGCTTACGTAGGATTGTGGTGTGGTTAATGTAAGTACTGCAGGATACAGACAGAAGGACTTGTGGTGATTCGACTATAATTATTCTCTAAGTTTGATTTAAATCATTATGTTCCTGACTCAATGTGCGTTTCTATAGCCCTTTCCTAGTCCCACATGGTGTAATACTCCTGTTTGTAAAATACATAGGCTCACAGGGCTTAAGAACAACCCGATCTTCGGGTGCTTAGGGGCAATATTTTCCCTACAAGGCTAGCTCATATACTTTTAGTGGGCTCTCTGGCCGATCTCCTGCTAACCTTGGAAATCTGAGATTGCCTCGCGGTGTTCCACTTCAGATCCCGCAAGGCGAAAGTGGCAACTACAGGTCATTTTGATTAAATTGGATCGAATAGTGAGTATCAATAACCTCGGCACTTGCGTGATAATTGCGGACGGGCTGATGCAGCTGAGAAATCTTGGAGTTTTAGATGTGATCTGTCTTTTTATTACGTTTGTGTTCATGTCGCCTATTTTTACTTCCCGCAAGGTGGCTAATTAAACGTGGATACTTAACCACCGTGTTCACGCAGCATTCAGCTGCCCCACTAAGGTCTTGGATCGAGTATGCAGGTAAATGCAGTGTAACCTGGAAACCTTTCGCGTAGATCGGCATCTAATGCGATCTCGATGCAGAGATCTTTTTTTGTTGTCAGCTATTTGATCTAGCTCTTTTTGAGCTATTTCCTACTCGTGTCTCCATTTTCTTAAGTTGTGGCACATTGCAATAGTCTCAAATATCGAACCCACAGAGACTTTTGGAGCTCCGAGACAAATTTAAGATGGCATTCTCGTTGGCAGAAGTGCAAGCAGTTGCTCAAAGACACCCCTTTTACAATCCTGAAGCACAGTATCCTCCAGATGCAGCGACAGTGAAAGAAATTCGAGAATTATTGATTGGCCAAGAAACAAAGTCCAACCTCGAAAAGCAACCCTTGCTTGACAAGAAAACACTGTAAGATGATTCTGAACCTTGGAAATATCTTCGCCGAAAAACACTAATTCATATTCACTATCAGCTACAAAGCAATTGAGCGACTTACCCATGATGTGAGCCCGGAAAACAACTATCGGTATAGCTCTTATATGAGCATCACTGGCGGTGGATCTGGTGGAGTTCCGATGTTGTTCGCCGTAGATACGCTCGAAAATCGCCAACATAGAGCTCAAATGGGAGAATTCCTGAAAGCCACCAGAGTCATTGAGTCCGGGGATTGGGTATTGTCCACGCATTTGGCAGGCAGCTTCTACAGGTACGCAGTCGTGATCCCCCAATATGACTTGTGACAGTCTCTCACCGGTGAAATGTACAGATCCCTCGATCTCATTACAGAAATGATGGAGAATGCTGGAGCTACCGTCCTCAGTGCTGGTAGCTATATGCCGCCTGCCGACGTTGCGAAAGCTCTTGCTGATTACCACGTCAACGTTCTGACTAGCGATGGTTGCCAAGTCATTCAAGTTGTGCAACAAATCGCTATGATGGAGCAAGTGGATCGCGATCGTATTTGTCTTAATAAGATCATTTATACGTCGGAACCTCTGAACAGTCCTCAGCGCGAATTTATCAAATCCGTTTTGGGGGATGTCAAAATCCTATCCATCCTTGGTAGTTCAGAGGCAGGCGCTTGGTCAATCAGCAACCCCGATCTTACGGGGAAGCACGGTATTGTCAATGGCTGTGTTGATTTCGTATTTGACACCCGCCATATCATGATCGAGATCTTTCCCCTTTCTGTTTCAGAAAGTGTGCCTCCGTCTGATCTGACAGCGCTCCCTGACGGCGAACAGGGTATCATCGTGCAAACTTCCCTTCAGAGATTGCGCAATCCGTTGGTGCGTTACATCACCGGTGATATAGGCTCCCTTCATATGCTTCCCGAGGATGCCCAAAGTAAGATTCCCGGAGCCGATTGGGAGCATCTTCGTGTTCTACGAATGCAGGGGCGCGACCAACGCTTCAGCTTCAAGTGGTACGCATGCTATTTTGAGTTTGACAAAATCGAATCTCTCATGCAAACGGAAGAATACGGCATCCTGAAGTGGCAGGTTGTTCTGGATAGGCTTCAAGACACACCGGAATCAACTCTTGAAATTCGCCTTTTCCGATGTCATCCAAGAGAGAACATTGTGTCCGATGAGGAACTCAAGCAGCGCTTGGGAGAATTTTTTGCTTTCTTCCCTGAAAATGCCCACCTGTCGCGTATCGTGTTCTTGAATGACCTGGAGGGGTTCGAACGCAGCGCTACTGCTGGAAAGATTATCAAGTTCGTGAACCGTTGGCATTGAATGGAACCAGGTAACATCTACGGAGTAGTGTTTCACGACTTCCAAGGTTTCGAGATGTCTTGATTGAGATTCATATCATTGTGCCTTTATAAATCAGATGATGATTTGATATATCTGGATTAAAGTAAAGAAAAAGGCTATCTGTATACTCCGTAGTAAGATTGAAAATTTGCCGAAATTCATAGTACACCAGAAAACCATGTTTCACTCACAAGATACGACCCGAAACCTATTGAAATGAGAGTTTTTCGATTTTGAAATTCAAATTTTGCTTCAGGCTCACCTGGGCAACCCATCTACCTTTAAGTCTTTCCAAGGTTGTGTTACAATATATACAATTCAAATCCAAATGATGATTTGCCTCTGTGCACGATGTTCCCGAATTCTAGCCAAGAATTCATGTTGACCACGCAATATCCGTAAAAAAATTAGAAATAGCGTACTTTTTGAGTCCCACTATGCATCGTCGGGGCGGGGCGGCCCGGGCGTGTCCCTCCGTTTCGAAAAGGATGCTGCAAGAATAGCAAGGCCAATATAGAAAAAGCCTGCTTTTGTTAGCAGTGGATCAGAGACACGGAGTGGATACCATTACCCAAAGTCCAGCTCAAATTTTTGTAGCCTACTAGTGACTTCAAGGTTCCCCCTATGATTGGGCCGACCATTGTGCCGAAACAAACCGCGACATCCAGCATGGCAAAAATGCGCGACAGACCACCATTAGAGCCAAAAATGCCAGGGGTTCTCTCCTGGAGAGATTTAACAGCAGCTATAATGGCCTGTTCAGTTTTGCTGTATGCACATGTCGGAAATGGGTAACTTACCAGTCATCTCGATAGGAGCGATGCCTGACACAAATGGCCTCGCTATACCAATACCAATGATAGAGGTGATATAAACGGCTTTTCCTCCGGTTTCCACACTGGCCCAATAAAATATATCAGTCCCAGCGATTCCCATCAGTCCGAGCAGTGCTGCCTGGACTATACAGCCCACCGTGACAGGTATTTGTGCCCCAATCCGATCGCAAGTCCAGCCAGCGACGGGGCCGAGTACAAGTCCAGGGACGACTAGGCCGGCGAATAGGAGCCCTGAAGTGCTTGAGCCCCAATTGAAACGCTCTTCTATATGTAACGGAAGCGTGGCATGAAAGCTCGCTGTCACAAGCGCGCTGTTCAGGGTGATCAGAAGACACGTTAAAGCACTACCATCACACAGGACAATGCGCCAGAAGTGAGATGCCCGGTCTGAGACATTTTGATCTTGACAGTGTGATAATAGAGCGGTGCTATCTGACGGCTCTTCGGTTTTCTTAGATGGGGTTGGACTCTCAATCATGGCCATTCGGGCTACAAGGTCAATGGTTAGAACTATCAGCGGAACAGACCATGTGACCCAGTAATTTGTAGCCTCTAGAAGTAGTCCAGAGACTGCCGGTCCACTGACAGTCCCGGTGTTAGCGAGGGACATCATCAATCCCATTGCCGAGCCCATGTTGTCTGAGCTCACTGTGTTTGCGACGGTTGCAAAACCAACGATCCACACGGCAGATCCCGCTATGCCTTGTATGACACGACCAAGAAGGAGTATCGCGGCTGAACGAGCAGCCGCGACCATGAAAGTACCGATGATGCAAAAACCCAGCGACGACAGTAGTGCAGTCTTGTAATTGGGGGTTCTATCCGCATAGTGCCCGATTATGGGACCGGATAACATTGCAACAGCGCCATGAAGAGCGAGGACAGTAGATGTCAAAGTCTGGGTTTGGGAGGGGTCAATTCGTAGGCGACTCTGGATCATGTAGCCAAGAATAGGGACGAGAAAACCATAGAGGAACGTTTCTGTACAAGATCAGTATGTCTCAATTGTGGTGTTTGGGGCGAAACAGACCTCCAAATAAAGCTATCGCAATGGTGGAAAGGATGAACCACTTGGAGGACCGCCAACTTTTTTTTACTGTAGGAGTTTCATGATTGTCCATGACAAAGTGGTGGTCTGAAACTGAAGTAAAAGTTTCGATTTCTGAGTTGGATCATGCGGTACGCTCAAAAAGAGAAATTGGACTCGGCGGATGGTCAATTCTGTGTGCTTTGCAAGGTGAAGGCTCAGCTGCGCCCCCACTACGGAGTATGGAAGTTGACTCGAGGCCGAAGTGAATGCCAAGAATATACTATTGTATTTTAATGGGTCTGCATGATGCACCCATGCAGGGGATGCAGGGCTTCGTACAGAAGCACGGCTGACTTCCAGCTGACTCAAATTAGCGATCCCGCATCTGATTAAATTGCGGGATATGCACGATGCTGCAGATTCGCACATCACCTCAGCGGGGCAAAAGTCGGCTAAAGGGCGCTGATGTCGCATTGGTACTGCATATTTCGTGATGTGGAGTTGATCTGTGCTTTCAAGGATCTCCCCTACATCCACTCCCACCTCAGGTGGGCTACCTGGAAATGTGCTCAATCGCCCCACATTAAAAGACGCAGCTAAACTCCTCCATAGTACACGAACCCATGGGAATGCTAGGCATAGTGAGGCATCACTATTGGATGGGCGACTAAGCTTAAGCTGCTATTCTCCAAACCCCATAATATATTGGAAATGTAATATGTATTTTTGCTTCATGCATTGGGTCAAGCTGAGGTCTTCAACTATCTGATCCTTTGGTAATTTTTACCGATTTTTAATGAATGTTGCAGGTGGATCACACAAAATTCATGTAACTTTCAATCTTTGTAGATGTGTAACTTGGCCTAGTTTGGTCACTCCGTTATTCGCCACTATTCGCCATTTGTCAAGTATTCTCCAGGGCTGGCTCGTTCATACAGCTGTAAGGGGACTGTGTTGTATTTAAGACGATGGGACCGAGGCTCTAGAGGGAGCTGCAAGAAGTTCGAGTTGATTACGATTACTGCACAAGATGAATCGAGCTTCCAATCTCGTCACTAGGGCCACGGCCAATTTTGCTGGTCACTTTACCCAGTCTATCCGTACGTCTAGTCTTCAATTCAGGCTTTGCCTCTCGGTCCGAATGAGCTGTATGAATGCTAACTACGTCAAGGAAACCCGCGTGTGGCAAGCCTTGTGCCTCTGATCGAGGCTTCCACGCCAAGTTTTGCTTCCTCGGCCGATCATCTAAGAAGTGTGCATGAGTCCCTTGAAGCGAAAGGAGCGGTCCAAGTGCAGCTCGGATTCAGTGACACCAAAAGCAACTATCTTCGGGACCTCATCTCCAACCTGCATACATCCCATAATCATGGCCTTCCAATCAGTCACAGTGCCGAACGAGGCTGGTTTTGGGATGTTCGGCCTTCAATTGCCAGTCATCAAAGCCATGGACATCAAGCTCGATCTGAAACAATGTCTCGCTTTGAATGGCATACCGACTGCAGCTACGAAGAAAATCCACCGCGATATTTTGCTCTCCAGGTCCTTCAGCCCGATCGTTGTGGCGGTGGCACGCTGTCGGTGTTGAACGTCGATCGACTCCTTTCCTTACTCTCTCCATTCGCACAAACTTGGCTATCTAGCCCTAGCTACAAAATTACCGTCCCACCAGAGTTCATCAAGAACACAGGGAGTCGAAACATTATCGCCAATTTGCTCATGGTGAAACCAGGAGGCGAGCCTGGCAGCCAGTTGCGGTTTCGAGAAGATATTACCGAGGGCCTGAATCCTAATGCTACCAAGGCATTGAATGAACTGAAGGAAATTATCAACGGAGCGCAATGCCAAGCTGATGTTCTTCACTTGTCGCCCGAAAGCCTTCCCGAGGGATCTGTCATCATTATGGATAATCGCCGATGGTTGCATTCGCGGAACGAAGTGAGAGATCCCAGCCGCCATCTCCGGCGAGTCCGATGGGATGCGACACCATTCAACCCTGTACGGAGTAGCTCATAGGCCATTTTAGCGTGCTATTTCTTCTTTTGCTTTTTTTCAGATAGGTACGATCTCAGCGCATGAACCCTGCAGTGCAACTTTCCATCCCACTGGACTCCACTTTCAGCCCTCACAGAGTTAGTTCATTCATCCATGCTAGCGTATTACCACATTTGGACCAGCCTTTGGACTTGATGCACTCACGTTTACACAACACATAAACAATTTTATTTTTGTGGCTATTCCAGTACGGAGTACTCCGTACCGCCCCGCCACTTAACCAAATGTAACGAAAGTGCTATGCAGGAGGCCAACATAATTGCTCCTTTCCCCCCCAGTGTTTTCGTTGTCGAAAAATTCATTTTCAGCCGAATCTTCGTCACAAAAGTTACAATGAGAAACGAAATTTTGGATCATCTTCATTTAGTGTCCCTCGCAAAGACCACTAAATGCTCTCTGTTGCCGGGAGAACTGGATGCCAACCTCTTGGGTGAGGTTCGCCGGAAGTATAGATCCAGACTGAACGAATGGTCTTCCACGTGGCCATCTGGCTCTGTGGATGCAGCATGTGCTCATCCCGTATTAATCACACAACGGCACGACGACGATCTTAGTAATTTGCACCTAGCACTGAATCTCGCACTCGAAGATATAATCGGGCGATGGTGGACGGATGAAGAAGCACAGTTTCCTCAAAGAATGCCCCTTGAGCCGGAAGAGGAAGATCTCTTACACGTGAGATATCGTATCCTGCTTTGTGTTAGGAGCTTAGTGCACTGACTATTGTAGTGGATTGATTCTAATCGAGACCTTTTCCGCCCATGGAGCGAGCGACAAGGATCCTTGAGACCGGATTTTCTGATTGATATTGACGCAGCCGGTATGGAAGTGTTTCGCGTCTGTGAGATCAATGCGAGATTTTGCTGGAATGGTTATATGCATGCTGGGTTCGGTCAAGACTCGCTTTCGGCATTTGATCTTGAATCCCGCGATCTGATACATGCCGCACGGGCTGAATCTGTAAGGACCTTACAATCCAGGCTGTAGCTGTGCTAATCAGGCTCTCCAGATTATCGGTGGACTGTTCAATCTCTTTGATAATAAGCTTCCTTTGCATCTTGTGAAAGGAGAGGAGCACGGTATCGATATAAGCATGTTTATTGAGTTCGCCACTAAGCGGCTGGGTATCGAAGCGCGGCTCATAACCCCAGATATGCTTCGTATCCTCCCGGATGCTTCTGAAAAATCGGGATACAAACTTTGCTGTGTCTCAGGGCCGAATTCAGTTAATGTCATCCATACAGACTCCGGCGAGAGTCTCGAACAGGTTCATCAGGTCTGTCTCGAGCTTCACCAGCGAGAAATCAACGGACTTGAGCCGGAGATGAAGCGTCAGATCAGCCTGCGATGCTTCAATGACATGCGGAGTATCCTACTCGCTCATGACAAGAGAATGTTGGGGATCGTGCGCGAAGAGCTAGGGTCTCTTGTCTCGAGGAGGGTCGTCTCTGTCGAGCAGGCGAAATGGCTTAAGCGAGGAATAATACCGACATTCATTCCAGGCTCAGCGTCTCTTGATGAATTGATCAAGGATTGCAAAGAATCCGAGACGATGCGGACAAACTATGTCCTCAAGCCAATCCGTGGTGGGAAGGGAGCTGGTATATTGTTTGGCGATGAAGTCAGCTTTTCCGAATGGATGGACATATTGGAGTCAATGCGGTGTCCTGCTCTCAAATCTGGCAAGACCCTCTACGTTATTCAACGTAAGATCAACCAGCCATACTATGATGTACTCTTGGGACCAAAGACTGAGACAGAGCGCTGTCATATGGTTGGCACATATCATTCAGTCAATGGGAAATACCTTGGGTTGGGAATCTGGCGATGCAGCCCAGAGAGACTTTGTGCTATATCCACTGGAGCTACCTGGATGTGCTCCCTGAAGCAAAAGCCATGGGTGCAAGATAAGCAAATTTCAAATGGGAATTGAGAAGGGCGGGCAAGTGGCTTGAGATTTGTATCTACGCTCCATGTTATCTACTTGCGCGCGTTATATCGCATAGGGTTTATGTGGGTTAGAGGACCCCGCCTTCACATCTCCCTCTCCTCCTCTCCCTTCCTCTCTTTTCTTTCTCTTTTCTTTCTCTTTTCTCTCCTTCTTGTAGATCTCCCTTTCCCTCTCCTTCCTGTATCCGTCTCCCGCCCCCCTCTCTCTCCCTCTCTTTCTCTTTCTTTTCTCTCTCCCCCTCTCCCTCTCTTTCTCTTTCTCTTTCTCTCCCTCTCTCTCTCCCTCTCTTCTCCCTCTCTTCTCCCTCTCTTCTCCCTCTCGTAGATCTCCCTTATGAAACTTTCTCTTCTTTATACACGGCACAATAATCCACTGTTCAAGCTATAATCCCATTCATCACTTCCAACTCCGCTCCAGACAAACAAGCTTCCGCTGGGGTCATACTTGCGCTTTATCTCAAGAAGTCGCTCATAGTTCTCCCCATAGAAATCATGTTTCCAGTTGATGTTAAAGGGGTTACCCTCGTTCATGTAGGAGCCAGATCGAGGTGCCCAATTTTTCCAGACAGGTTCTTGAGCTTCATTCATCCAGTCAGCCCCAACCTTCAATGATTGACTAGGGTCACCAGTGGCATCGATTGAGGCACTGTATGCCATGGCATGAACGTATGCTTTGCGCCAGGCAGGCAAGGTGCTACCATGCCTTAATTTGGGAACACCGGCTGGACCCTTTCCAGCCTGTAGCCCGAAAAGAAGCATGGTACCTGCCGTGGTATTTTGAGAGACCATGATAGCTTTGAGATGGCTGATAAGCTCGCCCTTTTGAATATTCGAGAGCTCATCTCTACCCAAAAGTTGACTTGTCATAAGGCTAACAGACCCAGCGGCGTTGCTAGCTGAAAAGTCCGGCTTGGTTGAGGCCCAGTAGCTTTTGACTGAGGGTGATTGGATGGTAATGTTCACATTTTCAAGGTCGAAGCGAGCAGCCAGCTTGCTAACGGAGGCGTTCATTGACTCCATCGTCATGTTGAAGCCGGTGAAACTTACCATTCCGGATACACCGGGCATCTCCTCCTTCAGTCCCATGTACGAGACAGCCTTTTGCTTGTTCAACGCCGTGACTGTTCCAGTCAACCCAGTGTCCATCATGTCTGGGATCTGAGCCATCACTTCAGCTAGCGCATTCCAAGATGCATTACCGCTAGCACTTGAGTTCCGGCTTGGGTAGAAGGAAATACCACCAGTCACCACGTTCTTAGGGACGGGATGGGTCTTCAAGACGAACTCTGTGACCACTCCGTACTGACCGCCACCTGCGCCCCGGACAGCCCAGAATAGATCTTGGTTTTGCACATCATTGGCGACAAGACGCTGACCCTCGGTGGTCACAACAGTGACTTGGTAGACCTGGTCTGATGCAAGCCCATGGTGGCTTGAGAGCAGGCCATGTCCACCGTTTTGGATAAGCCCGCCCAGGCCAACGGTAGCATCCTCTCCACCAACCACCGTTCGGTTCACTTTGTGCACTGCGTTATAGACCGCTCCCCAATTGTTTCCACTGCCGCAAATGACCACATCTTCCGTAGTGTTCGTTCCCGGCAAACGCCATTCAGGATGTCTTTGAATACGCTTGAAGTTGTGGGTCCAGATAGAGATGGCGAAGGCACCGGTCGATCTAGGAGAAGTTAGCACAGAACCATAGAGTTGAGGGATCCATTGCGATCATCATACCGTCCACCGAGATCATGCCCCGTTCCTTTAACGACAATTCGAATGTCTCTTTTTGATGCCCATTTCATTGCAGTCGCAACTTGGCGCTCAGTCGAGGCATTCACAATGTACTGCGGCAGACCACCAATACTGCAACCCTTTCCTTTCGCGTACCCATCAACACCGGGAGGCAGGCAGGAGTTGTTCGCATATATGGAGTAATCGATACTCTCAGGCCAAGCAGCATGGTACGCAGCAGACGACCAATGATCCTTCACCGCGGTACAGTCTTCGGGAGACTCAAACGGGTTGCCGCGGTAGCATGATGATCCGGCAGGGGATGTCCTGATAAGTGTCCCTGAAATGGACCGATTGAGCGATTGCCATTCATCTAGTGACGGCCAAGATACATCGCTAGGGGAAATTTTGCAAGGTTGATTTGCAGTGGCAGTCAATGCCAACAGCGCGACAATGGCGAAATTGAGATATCTGAACATGATGGTGTTTGCAAGATATCAACATACGGCTTTTTGTAAGAATACAAACAAAGTATCAGAGGGAAGAGGTATCATCTTATATAGGGGGAGGCCCGGAGCACAACCAACAACATTCATACCTTGAGGACTGTGACGCGGGAAATGTATACGAACACGACCCTGGGGATAGACCCACTATGGCGATTTCACTATGGCTAAACCAGTCCTCCATGGGTTTGATAAAGTATTGGATGAGATCGCAAACATTGCATAAATAACTTGAGTGCCTAGGGCTGATTGGTCTAAATTTGCTGAAAGTCGGAGTATTGACAGGCAGGTGCCCCTATGAAGACCGTAGAAAATACTCTAAAAAGGTACGAAACCCAAAATGACCGAAATAAAGGTCTTTTTTGGTGATCCTCGGGGCCAGAGATGTCCACGGGTGATATCTCCCAGTTACTGTTGCCTGGTATATAGCTAGGCAGGCAACAACCAATAAACTTGGGTGAGGAAATTTCTGGGCATGGTGTTGCGGTTCAATGGTCAAGGTTGCTGTAGAATTGCTGATCGGTACCAGATCGGGCAGAGTTTTGCGTACTCGTGTTGGATTTCTTGTTTCGGCCTCCAGCCCTACGACCTCGGGAATTGTCAAGTTGACCCGTGGACAGGGCAACCATACAACAGAATCAAGATGGTACTTTCCGCCTAAGGCTTCAAATGAGTTTAAAGTGAGAGATAAGCTTGTCCATGACTCCACGTTCTATTGTCAAGACAACGATATCCACTTAGCCAATTTTATTCTCTTCGCCACGGACCCCATGAAACTTTGGAATGCCTACTCGTTTCAACGCGGAGTGCGATTAGATCCACTGGAATAAAAATACACCCTGAAGCATCAAAGTATCAAAAAGTATCCCACTGGACCCTCAGAGAAAGAAGCATAAACGCGAAGTCCACGGGTTTGAATTTAAGTGGGGCCCGAGGGTCCACAAAACGTATTCGCTCACAGAATTTCCTAATTGGGAATCTAGAATTAGAATTGTTCCCCAAGATCAAATGAGTCCAGCATTATAAAGCTTGGCTATTTTCCTCCACGATAGAAAGACAAGAAGCCTGATCTCTTCAATCATTCAAAATGGATATCGTTTACCACGCCGGCCAAAACGGGTCTGCGCCCACGGTAGAATTCTATCCTTATACCCCGTCCGCCACAGCTGGATATGCTTTCATGGGTATCTTTGGCGTTTCAACTCTTACACACATCGTTTTGATGTTTCCCTTCCGTGCGGCCTACTTTATTCCCTTAATACTGGGTGGGATATGTATGATCTCCTCCCCTTCCAAGTTGACCATGGAGCTAACAGTCCCTACAGGCGAAACCTTCGGCTACTATGGTCGAGCATGGTCTCATGAATCCCGATTCGAGATTAGCTCATGGGCACTACAAGAGATGCTCATCCTCTGCGCCCCGCCGCTCGTCGCAGCCACAGTCTACATGGTCCTCGGTCGCATCATACGCTCCTTCGGCGCCGAACATCTCTCAAGCATGCGTGTCAAGTGGCTCACCTTCGTTTTCGTCATGAACGATGTCCTGTGCTTTTGTACGCAGCTCGGAGGTGCAGGTGTCCAGGTGACTGGCGACGAACAAATCATGAAGATCGGCAAGAAAGTTGTGTTGGCAGGCCTGATCTTCTCCTTGGTTGTCTTTGCATTCTTCATCTACATTGCGGCGAGATTCCATCGACGCCTCCAGCAGATGCCGACTCCTATTCTCAACCATCATCCCGATCTGCCATGGCAGCGGTACATGTGGGCAATCTACGTTTCCTGTGTTGCGTTGATGGTGCGCAACCTGGTGCGAACGATCCAGTTCGGAGCTGATCAGAAGACCGATGTCAACACCAAAGAGGTTTACATCTATGTTTTTGATGCGTTCTTGATGTTCTTTGCAATGCTTGTTCTGATCATCTACCACCCTGGCCGATTGATCAAGAGGGCTCGTCGCCTTACCAAGAATGGCATGTTCGATCAGACTAGTGATGGCAACTCTGCGCATATACTATTGTCTGAATGTGAGATGGGGCAGCGCTCAGCTGAATGAGTATGGCTGGCAATCCTTTTTATGTTTTTATCATTTTTATCATTCACGCTGTACATGTTTAGGGAGAGGCAATAAATAATTTCATTTATATTTGCTCCACCACCATAGCTCCAAGGTTCCGAGTTATTGTCGGCGTCTAGAAAGCAACATAAGACGTCATTTTTACCCCATATTGGACAGATAGGGACAGATAGGGCAGGGCTGTCAAGAAAGGCAACCTCGGGACGAGATTTGGGGTCGGGGTACCGATGTGGATTAGTGGCTTTTGAGTCATGACATTCATCAGTTCCTTTCCTGCTTGCAAGTATGTTCTTCCAATATTCTACAAACTATACAGCATGAGCCTCATTCAATATGCCGTCGAAGCCGACGGGCCAGCGCTTGCCAAAATCAATGTCCTCAGTTTCCGCGCCCGTCTTGCCCTTGGCCAGATATTTCCACAGTCTGGTAAGACGGTGCTCCAAGAGTATAAGACGCACGTCGGAATGAAACACCTGGCAAATCCCAACATGCATGTTCTCAAAATTCACAGCGATGATGGTGAAGTGGCCGTCTATGGTCGCTGGCAGCTTCCGGCATCATTCGGACAAAGCCTGGTCCCATTGAGTGACCAAGGCGCATTATCTGCCAAGGACCCTGTTGCTTTCGCGCCTCAGCCAATGAATATGGAGGTTTTTGCTGCTTTCAAGGGGATTTTAGAGAAGAGTCGCAAGAAATATACGACAGAAGAGGATATAGGTGCGTTCTGAGACTGACCCCGCGTTTGCACGTTGCTGACCCGCCAGTTCTTGATCTCTTGGCCGTTCTGCCCGATTATCAGGGCTTGGGGTATGGTGCTGCGCTCTTGAAATGGGGTATGGAGAAAGCAGATGCTACCAAGTCGCGTATCTACCTCGAGGCTACCCCCGAGGGCATTCCGGTCTACCTCAAATATGGATGGAAGCACGTGGAGGAGTGTAGAATCGACTATGCGGATTATGGGGGCGTTGGAGTCGAGACATATTACATTATGATCAGGGATCCAATCCCATAGTTTTGTGTAACTGTCGATTTTCATTACATTGGTAGTCCTCGGAGGTATGGATTCTAGATGCACGCAGGCCTGAGGCTACCATGATACAAGTGTATATTTTCTGATGGTAATTTAGGATCTTGAATGGCATTTTACCAACCTAGAGACTTCAATTAATTCTATCCGTGAGCTCTGGAGTATCCTTGGCTTGAGGATAGGATGAGTTCACCCCGATGGGTAAATCCACAGCCGGGATCTCGTCATTTCCCCGGGCGATTTCTAAGCCTGGGGTTATTTTATGAATCGCTCTCCCTCGCT
The DNA here is from genome assembly GCA_026122735.1 of Penicillium bialowiezense. Lineage (NCBI taxonomy): Eukaryota > Fungi > Ascomycota > Eurotiomycetes > Eurotiales > Aspergillaceae > Penicillium > Penicillium bialowiezense. Next base: position 4,757,001 of record JAKZFB010000002.1, read on the forward strand.
TCTCGTTTCTCGCTATCTCAAAATGACTATCAAATTTGCAATCCTAGACGACTACCAGGGCATTGCGCCCGCATACTTTGCACACGTTGACCAGTCCGTCGAAATCACAAGTTTCCCCGAGACCCTCGACCCCCGCATTCCGGCCCAGCGCGATGCTCTCATCCAGCGGCTCCTCCCCTTCGACGTCGTCCTCGCGATGCGCGAGCGCACACCTTTCTCCGCCGAAACAATTGCAGGGCTTCCCAATCTTAAGCTTCTGTTAACAACCGGTACTCGCAACCTGGCGTTGGATTTGGACGCGTTTACACGGGCAAATGTGATTGTAGCGGGCACCGAGGGTCGACCGCCCGGTGTCAATTCGACGGTGCAACACACGTGGGCATTGATTCTGGGACTAGCAAGGAACCTTGCGCGCGATGATGCAGCGGTTAAGCGTGGGGAATGGCAGGGCTCCCTCGGCGTCAATCTTTCGGGAAAAACACTGGGACTGCTCGGCTTGGGGAAGCTAGGGTCGCAAGTGGGGAACATTGCAAGCCTGGCATTTGGAATGAAGGTTCTGGCCTGGTCAACAAATTTGACCCAAGCTAAAGCCGACGAGCAAGCTCAAGCTCAAGGTCTACCTGCCGGGACCTTTGCCGTCGCAGCGTCCAAGCAGGAGTTCTTTGAACAGGCGGATATTGTCAGTGTACATAGCGTGCTCTCCGATCGGAGCCGCGGCATCGTTAGCACGGCCGAGCTGGAAAGCATGCGGCCTTCGGCATTTCTCATCAACACTTCTCGTGGGCCATTGATTGACGAGACAGCACTTCTCGAGGCTCTGAATGCAGGTCGCATCCGCGGTGCCGCGTTAGATGTCTTTGACCCTGAACCCTTGCCTCTGGATAGCCCATGGCGGACCACTCCTTGGGGTCAGGATGGGCGCAGTGAGGTGCTGCTGACACCCCACATGGGGTACGGGGAGGAAGATCTACTGCGAGGATGGTACCGCGAAACAGCACAGAATCTCGAGCGCTGGCTCGACGGGATCGAACTGATCAATAGGTTGAACTAAGTAGATATCTATGAACATACATTAGATGAGAGCGAGGAATAATTGCATTCTACACGATTCCTTTACTTACTCTGAAACCGAAAATGGGGAATTTGCATGTGTTAAATTTCACCGGGCGACTGAAAGCGTCGGATCACCCGCTAGAAGTTCCAAACTCCCCCACATTGAGCCTAACGGGGGCGGCTAATGCCAATGGGCGTTAGCGGATGCGGGTTAATCACTTTTAGGTCTGCTCTCCGCGGCGTTGTCGTCATGGGCCTCGGTCATCTGGCTCTTTAACTTCCCTCGGTTGAAGGGATGTCTTAAATAGACCCCTCCGTGCACGATTGATCACTAACATACCCCTCCTACTCTCTCTTCCTCTCTCTTCCTCTCTCCCTTCCTCAATTTCTCAATCTCTCCCCCTCATCTCTCACAATGGCCCCATCCGCCGATCCCATCGCCGCGACTCTTCCAGCTCCGACCCATCCCGATTGCCTGCGCGTCGACCGAAGTACCAAAGCTTTTGGAAGTGGGGCCACTTCTCTCGTCGACCTCCCCGCGGGTGCCCTCTTCGCCAAGATCACCACGGCTACACCCGGCAAGAAGGCCTACACCAGCGTGCAAACGGGTCCAGACAGCCACATCGAGCTTAATTCCGACCTGGTCTTCTGCAATCACTCCTGCGCACCTTCTCTGAACTTCGACATGGGTCGCATGGAAGTGCGCGTCGTGGACAACCGTCCCCTCAAGACAGGCGACGCTCTCACCTTCTTCTACCCCAGCACCGAGTGGGAGATGGACCAGGCTTTCCAGTGCACCTGCGGGGCGGGTGATGGAGCCTGCAGAGGCTGGATCTCTGGAGCCAAGACTATGTCCAATGATGAGCTGGACGGATACTGGCTCAATGAACACATCGCGCAACTGTTGGCTGGGCGCAAATGAGCCATTTCGACCAATTGAGGGGCTGGCACCCCTGTGAAGACACAAGATTATAGAACGAAAAAGAAAAGATATCCAATAGAGAATAGATACCAGATGAATTGAAGACGCTATGAAATCCTGTATAAACATGCCCCAGCGCAGTTGCTTTCTCAGCTGCCTGCTCCTGCAATCATTGCCAACTGCAACATCCTCCGACGATCCATCTCTCTCTTGAGCATCATAAGACATGTCGCGACAACGACCGCCTCGTCCAGCTCGTGGTATTGCAATGCCGCCTCGTCAATCTGCAGTTCTCCACCATTCCCAGCGGTACACTTCGACGTCCCCGGAGTACGAGTATCGGCCCCGCGGACCAGCTGCGCAATCCTATTCTGACTCTTTTCCGCCTCGACCGCGCGGAAAACAATCAATCTAACTTTCTGTCCGTCTGCGCGCTTTTCCTTTGCATATGCCCATTCGAAATGTCTGCCTCCAGGCATTTCAAACTGCGTGGTTCGCGAGGTCCATTTCCCGGAGACCGTTACACCGGTGGACTCGGAGACTTGCAGCAGGTGCAGGACGGGATCTCGGTTCGGACCGAAGAAGTATTCAGTCCGGATCAAACTTCCGCGTTTGGGGTGGGACAAAACTGCGGTTCCTGAACAGGCTTTGTCGCGCGTGGATACGTATGCTTCTGTGGCATCGGGGTTGTAGATGAATGTTTCTGTTTGTCGAGATGGGATGGGGAGGCGGAATGCACCGATGCCTCGTGCATTCACTGTGAGAATTCGAGAAGGCTGGAAATGGGCATCGGAAAGTGTGCAGACAGTGCTCTCGGACCGGACAGACAAGGCGGAGGATTGAACCTCATCCTTGGTTTTGTATTCAGATGTTATAGTAGCCATGGTGTATTTTCAGGTTCTGTCTGAGTTGACTCTTCTCGCAAAACTGCGACCTCGGGTTATATACAAAGAAGGTAAATACGAGCATTGCCTAATTGGGCGATGACGATCAACGGGGCGCGTGAACCAAAACTCGTGGACGATTGGATCCATCCATCCAATGGCTTGGCATTTCGTATAACTTCGTGCACCTGGGCACTCATGTTTCCAAGGTTGTCTCCACAAATTCAAAGACAGGCCTATTGGTGTGAACACATTTCATCCTCGTATTTAAATTATGTCATGGTTATATGTGCGTGGAACTTCGCCTTCCACTCCGCCCTGTTCATGAGCCCGATACGATCTTCGAAATATGTGAGCTTGTCGGTGTAGTGCGATTTACCGGGAATACTTCGCGGCTTAAATCCATCCCTAGCCGAATGCCATGCGTGGATCCAATGACTTGCAAGGCCGACCGAGCCTGGGCGTCTTGAGCCTCAGTGGCATAGCCGCATTGTGTCACGCTGAACACGGGCCAAAGTAGCGCAAAGCCTTGCACTGCCTTTGTTTCGGGCCGAAATATTGGGCGACCAGTTGACTCAACTTTGCCCAAAGCAAAGGGAATAGTATCGCATATCTCAGTGACCATATCAATGATGATCTCCTCCGGGGGATGCAGGGTGAAAGCCCCATTCAAGGCCCATGGTACCAAAAGATCGTCAAGGCACCTGTAGATATCCAACATTGTCTGCTGAAGGATTATTCGTGTCCCGCGGTAGTAGTTCCAAACACCCGCCGATGTGAGGTCAGGGTATAATATGAGACTGTCCCCGCCAGATGTTTGAAACTTGCGCGGCATCCACACATCTGGCAGGCCTTTGTGCCACATGCTAAATTCTAGGTCAAGGTGCTCGCCTCGTTCAAGTAGCGACGTAAGGGTTGATGCATCATGTGCCTGGGTCTCTGCGCTCGAAAGCAACTTTGCAACAGTAGCACAGAACTTGGTAATTTTGATATTCCCGGCCATCATCTGATAGATAGGGTGTGGGATAGTGAGGACCTCCAATAACCAATCGAGGTCAATTTTCACGGGGTCTTTCAATCCCACAAATTGAATCAGCTGTTGATGTCAGTCATGCGGTGTTTCATAGCAGCATTCCATCATACCATCTGTGTAAATGCAAAGTGAAACAAAGATCGAGTTGCAGGATCACCGAGCTGCTGCACCCCTCGCAGCTTCAAGAGGTACTGGATACCGGCAACATGAGTGCTCATAAGGCTCTGTCGCTCGCTATTAATGTCCTCAAATAGCATAAGTAGGACTATTGCTCCCAGGGTCTCATCTCTGACGGCATCTTGTATAGATGACAGTGCGATGTTCAGATATTTTAGGGCCTGGCCATACTTCTTCCGAGCCCTGACTGCCAAAGATGTAACATTGGCATGGTTCGCCATAGATGCAAATGCCGCAGCATCCATTGCTGCACGCAAACTCTCCAGTGGTGCTCCATCTTGGTTCCTCTGGCACAATGTGTACAGCATTGGAATGGAATCAAGGGGACCAGGGCTCCCGTCTGGTTCGACGGGTAAAGTAAACTGGTCTAGAAAATAGCAGTGCCCGTGGTACTCCCATGAAGAGTCCAACATAAATCGAGGGATCGTGAGATCAGGCTCGTGTGTTTGCATAACACTAGATCGAACGACGAGCTCTGTCTCGTCTTCTCGCTGTGATAGGCTCGTTGTTGATACCTTTTGGTCTTTCTTGACCAATCTCTCGATCTTCTTATTCTCATTTCGAAATACCAGAGGTGTGCTTGTCTGATACCCAGGGCATTTCCTACCATATACGGCACAGTTCCGACAGGCAGGTTTCCCCTCGTCGCACTACTTCAGTCAGATGCTGTTCACTCCAGTATAGTATATGATGTGTTCCAGCCACATCACTCACCTTTACTTTGCGCTTTCTGCAGAGAATACACCCCTGACTCCGCGGACGACCAGACATGACTGATTGTAGTACAGCGTTTGGACCCCAAAAGGGAGCTGTGATTCCCAGATCAGGTGTAGATCACCTTCCTAATCGGGAGCCATGCGACCCTGAGATTGGGGATCCACTCGAGAGCGACGATTGGCTCGCTACGGTTTGCGCTAGTCTATATAAGGTTAAGGTTTGCCATGTTTTTCACACTATAATTCTCTAGGCTAATAAAGCCAAAAAGGTAAGCGTCTTCCATCGAACTGGGCTTGTGGTTTAGTGGTATAATACTCCCTTAGCATGGGAGTGGTCCGGGGTTCGATTCCCCGCGAGTCCATTCTTTTTTGCTTTTGCTTGCCCTGCGAGGCCATTGGCATTGTAATTTTGCTGGGCTTCTGTTTTTGGTTTCCGACGTTGTGGATGGTCCAGGCTGGGGTTGAATGTATGTTCAGGGATGTGTATGTTATTGAAGCAGCCGCAATGCAACTCTATTCTAGTCTTGTAATGCACGTTATGTCTATGTCTATCCATTGACAATTCCAATATGCGCAAATCACAGCTTCGCCCAGATATCTTGGGCTGTGAGTAGTGTGCTCAACACCATGGTCGATCCAATGACCACATCTCCGGTAGGCCACCATCTCAAAAGTTCCAACGGAATAAGCAGATCACATCCATCAACCACGACCTTCTTGACAAGGGTGGAGGCAGGGGTCACCTTAGCGGGTGCGACCTGCTTAGGTTGGGCTTTCTCGCTCTTCTTCTCCGCCTTGGGGGGCTGCTTGGGGCTACCGAATAGCAGCTCCCAAAGAGCTCCAGCCACGGAGAAAGACAAGGCATAGAGCCAGAAGGTGTTGGCCTGGTCCATGACAGGGTCATTCCAGGGAACTGCATAGACACCCATTGCGTGGAGCTAATTTATCGTCAATACTGTTGACCAATTGAGATTGGAACAAGAAACATACAATGGTCAGATCTTCCAGGACAAAGTACAGTCCAAAGCAAGTCCACTTTGCTAGGTCAATCAGACCGGCTACCGAGCTGAACCCATCCCCGCCTAGCAGAGAAAGCACGCGCTGGAAGGAGTCGATAAATCCAAAGAAGCGGAAATATCTCCGTGCTGTATAACAATATCAGTACCTGCCATGGTGTGCGGGGATTCTCACACAAGACACTTACTCAGAGCCAGTTGCAACTTAACGGTTGTCAATTGCACAGCCAGGGCACTGCTCGTAGTGAGGGCTGCGACGACCTGCGACACGCATTGGATCAGGCGGAGAGACTTTTCCAGGCCGCTGCCCGTGTTAATGAAGCGGGAAAATTGCTGGATCATCGCTGCGTTGCAATGCTGTTGTTATTTAGTCTCAAGGGATGTGTCAAAGGCTTGAAAGCGGGCTCGAGGGCTGATCTCGCGTGCAGGTGGGCGCTAGCTCTGCTTATTCATCCTTCCAATACCTAGGTACACATGCATTATTCTAATTTGGCTAAATTGAAGATGCGGTTAATTGTTGGTTTAACCTTGACGGGGTGTACAACCTTGGAAAGGTTGGGCATGCTAAGCGCGGTTGTAGTTGACCGAAAGGGAATGTGTAGGAGATGGATCCATGAATATATATCGGACCGACCTCGATGTCTAGCTACTCTCCACTGTAAACGCTGCAAACACCCGTGGGCATGAATGATCTGATGATACGATTGAGAACAATTGCTACACAAAATGAGAAATGCTTGCAAAAATAGAGATATATCTCGAGCAATATGTCCAGTCTCTACCGTCCCTTGCCGCCTGAGATGTCCTGACCGAGGCGGTATCCACCGACCTTCTCCCACTCCACCTTTTGGCGGGTAATGGGAAGCTGTCTACGAAGGCCCTTGAAAGAACCCTCGGCAGTCTGGACAAATGCCCGGTTCAAAGCCTCCTGGTAATCGCGCTCAGCGGCCGCAATCTTGGAAACAATCGATTCAGCAGACACGGAGGGGAGGTTGACGCTGACGGGCTTGTTGGTGTTGAGTGCCACGTTGCCATCCTCGTAGTAGTGCACGTCGACCTGGATCTTGCCGGTCAAGGTGGAGGGGGAGGAGACGGGGACCTGGTAAATTGCGCGGAAGCGACCGTTCCTACGACATCATCAGCCTGCGTCCATTTGATTACCGGGATCGAGTTAAACACTCACCAGAAGTTGTTAGGGGAGTATCGGTTGGCGACTAGGAGAATAGCGACGGCGGAGTCGTTCTCGATAGGGTAGACGCCGTATGTGCTGTTGGGGTAGTGTTCACGGGCGTGAGCCCCGAACGACTTGAGTAGCGATTTACTAATCTAGTCAGCATGGTATCCCAGCATTCAAACCGAGTACTTCTCACATTAGATCCGCATTCTCTGATTCCAGATGGTATGATTGTGCCCCAGAGGCAGTCTATTATCACGAGTCAGCCCCGCGGACCCAAACAACCGGTTGGGCAGAAAGCCTACCTGTGTGGTATGGTCGACCTCAAAAGAAGTCTGGCTTTCAGGGTCGAAATAGCGGTTATCTTCGAGCGCGTTAAATTCACTGACGATGACCTATCCAGAAACACTGTCAGCGGCATCGCGCAACATCCAAGGGTGTACCCCCACCTCTTCGCTCGACCCTGGCAGTTTTACTGTCGAAAGCTGGGACTCGTTGTATCGTTTGAATGCGGGAAGCAGAGAGGGAATAATGCCCTCACCCTCAGAGGTCAGGGCCTGCACATCTATTGAACGGCGAGGATCAGCATGGGTATTCGGACGCGGGAGTCGGGGTTATGGGAGTCGGGCAGGCAGCGGAGGTTATGGGTAAGTTACCAGAGACGACATCTGCAAGCTGGAACAGAGCATGTTAGCTATTGTGGCTCGAGCTGCAGAACCGCAGGACCGGGGAACACAGGTTGTTGACATACCTCTCCGGGCGGGGCACCCTCGATGAAGGAAGAGGCCAACTCAACGGTGGAAGCCATGTTATCACAGGAGAGAAATGAACAGATAATAGTGACTGCAATTGGAATTCCCAAGTGGCTTATTGTGAGGGGAGGGGTGTTTCGGAGACAAGCTCTCGCGGAGGCGGAGGCGGAGAGCGATAAGCACGTGGTATACAGATCTACACATGGGGTAAACAGCGCTCAATATAGGAGGAATGAGTATGGTAATGATCGAATTGAAATATTGAATCTCCTGAAGGTATCTTAAATTCGCTTAAAAAAGAAAGTAGTCCCCAACACCATGCTTGGAAACTCCGAAAATCAATCGCCAATGACAAAAACAAATAAATCAAACCACATAAAAAGTTCAGTCAATGCTCATGTTCATAAACCCATCGCTGGCTTCGGTCATCCCCTGCAGGCCGACACGCTTTGTCCCTCCGTGCGGAGTAGTTCGAGGGCCAGAATCGGTGCTGGATCGCTCTGAGAATGGTGCACCAAGACCCGGCTTTGGTGGTGGACCCCAGATGTTAGGTCCCATGTCATTCACGTGGTGCGAATGCGTCATGACTGGACTGCTCTGGGCGCTCACACTAGGTGAAACGGCCCGGCGCTTTAAGAGGTTCGGGTCAAAGTCATCATCGCGACGTCGCTTCCGACATATCTCCCCAATACTCGACATACCAGGAGCGTGAGGAGTAGACGAGCGAGAGCGGGGCTTGGACGAATCTGCCGTCACAGAACCGATGGTCGTAGAGGGTGTCAGATCCATAGAAATATCATCATCGGCCACCGAAGAAGGGCCACCCTGTCGTGCGGGAGGTGGAGTGCGGTATCGCCCATCGAATGAGTTCCAGAACTCAACGCCGCCCGAATTACGACTTGCTTGCTTGTTGAAATCGCCTTTGGATGGCGTTTCCATCCCAGCCTTGGCCGCCGTCTCATCGGCTGGCGTAGAATCGTATGAGGTAGATGGCTGCAGAGAAGGGAATTCACCCAAGGCAGGAGTCGGCTCGGGCTCGGTGTCACGGACCTGCCGGACGACTTCTGCCTCACGTTTCATATCACTGTCAACCGGGGCACCCTCCTCCATGAGGGCAGCGCGAATTCGCGCGAATGTTTTGGTTTTAGGCTGTCGTCAGAGTCAGTGTAGGTCTCAAGTTAGAGTCGATACAATCTTACAAGTAAACTTCCACGTCTGGTCACTGCACGACGAATGACTCCCCATGGTCCACCGCCGCTTTCTGAGCTCTGTTTGGGAACTGGGCTTCCACTCCGCGTGTTGCGACTCTCGCCATCGTCGCTCATATCGGACAGACGTAGGTCGCGGGTGCTGAAACTGATGCTCTCTCTGCGCGCATTCACATTTGGCCGTGGCGCGAAGTAGCCGGCGGAGGGATGTTCGACGCTTTTCATAATGGGTGGTGAATGGGGGGTAGGACTGGGCTTGGAGCTATTCCCACTCGCACTGCTGGAGCTATGGCGACTGCGGCCTTTGCGGAATCGGGCGCGCTGGAAACTCATTAAGCTGGCAGCTGCCTGCGAATAGCCACCCATCCACTCGTTGCCTGGACTTTGCATAGTGCCCGCAAATGGACTTGGGGCATGCATGCGCGTTGGCTGTGGCGTATTGAGCATGATATCGTCGCGATCACCCATGGTCTCATCCTCATCCTCGCTGCTGCTCGTGTCTGATTCCATCATGTTCACACTCGACATGGAACCCGAGATGGCCGTACGATCCACCGGCCCGGACGTCGAGAATGGCGGGTTGGAAGTCAAGCCCGGCGATCCGTGTCGCTGTGGTATGGCCATGCCCCGCCCTCCAACGGTGGGAGATGAATCCGGGGAGGACTCGGCGAGAGTGGAATGGTGAAGGTTTGTGCATGCGCGAGAGAAATCGAGACCCCGGGATCGACGGGGCAGAACGGAACCCGGTGATCCGTAGGTATGAGATGGGTCGAGTTTAGGAGAAAGGGGAGCACGGCTGGTGAGGGATGGCGACACGGCGGGTTTGGAAGGCAAGTTCAGCGATAAGTTTGAATGAGGCAGGCTTGATCGTCGCGGGGTGGCGGGAAGGGCAGGAGTCGCATTCTCGTCTTTGCTTCCCGGTCGACTTAAATCACCTGTAGATGGTTGCGTTAAGGATGTAGGTTTGGATGCATCGGAGAGCGAACGCGATTTGGATGAGCGTGGTGAGTGTGACGATTCAAGTTGGTCCAATTCTGGTGAATGGGGTTGCGATAGTTGCTGGCTGAGTTTGCTTTCAAACGCGTGGGCTGATATACTGCGCCCGGGCGCTGAAGGACGTACCTCAGCCATTAGGTCACTCTGATCCAAATCAGCGATATAGAGCGCGCAAGTTGATGAGCATCGTTCAACGACGCCAATCTCGAGTTTTTTTTTGGCTTGAATCAATAATTGAAGTCCCACAAGGCCACAAAATGCGCCTGACGTTAATATACCACTCAGATTCCAGATATTGGGAGGAATCTATTGCAATGCAGGTCGCTGGCACTGAGCGGTTAACGAGATCAGATGATACGCTAACCCGATCCGGACGTTTACATCAGAGACCTCGGCCCTAGGGCATTCAGTACATCATTTCAAGACAATAAATGTTCTGTTATTGAGTTTTTATGACTATTTCAGATGCCAGAGGTGGTCAATTGAACTAATATTTACGTTAAATTATCATACATTGGCTTCAAGCCTGTGTTCAGAGTACATGTCATGCTAAACTCATGGCGTTGCTGATAGGCACCACATGCCATTCCCAGTCATTACAGTCATTTTGGGGAGCGGCTCCCTTGATCAGATCAGAATCACGAGTTTGCCATAGTTTGGTGATCACAGCGCGCGTCCTAGCAATGTTGGAGATTGTCGAATCAGCCATCGTTGCCAAGGAGCGCAACACAATCGCTCGCCCCGAGCCCGAGTCGGTCTCTGAGTCTGGATTGAGTTCATCATCAGATGGATCAAGCTCTACAGACGCCACGAAAACTGGCCATGTGACATTGGCAGTCGAACCGCGATCGAGGAGATTTAAAATGAGGTGTAGGATCTGGCGCACGTAGCTCTTCACCAAAGGTGTGGTTGGATCAGAGCCATAGAGAGCACAGTGTAGGTACAGCATTGCGGCTAGACGTTTGGCATCTGCGACAATTGCAAGGACCTCATCTTCGCCATCTCCGACCTCTTGGACCAAGCCTTCTAGTTGTCGCTCAAGAGAGGCGGCGCGCCGGAAATAGGATGATTTATCCTCATCAGACGTATATTGCCGTCTTGTTCGGCTCATGTCTGTGATTTTGGCCAGAATTGAGACCAATTCTGGACTACATCCCATCCAAAGGTCGATATTGCGCTCATCGGGCTTCCAATAGTCGGTACCGAACAGAACCTCTTTGGCACAAGCAGTGCGGCCCATGACATCCTGGAATGCGAAGAATTGTTCAGCGAAACCCGTGACAGGATCTGACGGTTCTGTAGACTTAGACAAAGCAGTCTGTTGTTTTCTTCGAAGTCGGATCAAATCATTGGCACCCTTGAGATGAATGGTCCATTGTGTATCACACTTGTCTACTATCTCATAAAGACATAGCATGATCATAATCACGAGCACCTCGGGATCCATAGAGCATGTCAAAGTCCCCTCGGATGAAAGACGCTGGCGAAGGTCTCTCAGAGCCTCTGATTTATAGCGTAAGCCGATAGCGCCATAGCTTGGGTTGAGTCTTGACCAGTGACAAGCCCCCAATGCTTGGATTGCCTTGAAAAGGGTGGGAGAAGCGGATAGGCAAAATGGCAAAATCACCGATGCAAATGGTGATGAAAATGTGGAGCTGGCAGCCGTACGAGGGCAAACCTGTTGGAGATAATAATCGAATAACTCTCCATGCCCCGATTGAGAAAGGTCAGGGAACAGCGCGAGTGAGGGTGGAAGGGTGAGGTTGTAGTTTGCAGTGATTTCGGAAAGTTGTGGGAAATGTTGCAGCCACGACCATAGTTGGTCAGTATTTTCTTTGGAATTTCGAGCAACTGAGATGAGTTCGCTCAGCTCATTGAAATCCACATCCACTTCATCGGGGCGTTCGAATGTCGAGACACTGCTATTGATAAACCCCCAGGGGCTGATTGTTGGCAACGGGCGCCACTCATGCACTTCATTTGAAGAAAGGGAACCAGGCGTGGGCTGATTGCCCCCTGCTTTGCTCCAGACACCAGCTCGCCCGAAAGCCACCCCACGGCTGGCGAACTCGGATTGCCATTTTAGAACCAGGTTTTTGGTGCATGGCAGGCCTTTCTCCCAGCAGCGTGTGCAAACGGGCTTTTTAGTGTCGCACCGGACACGGCTTGTGCGGCACTCTTTGCAACCATCGCGAGATCGGGTCTTGATGGGACCCGTCCGGTCTGCGGCTTTTCTTCGCGGCATGCTATCCAACTTCACATGATTAGACCATGCAATAGAAAGAAGCTGGAGAATTTGAAGGAGTTGGGGAAGCAAAAAAAAATTGGTCCCCGCAAGTGGCGATAAGGGTCTATCGGCACCCCGCAAAAGCTGTTAGCTATGCATGTCTGCCGTTGCTCTAGGCTATTACAAAGCCAACACATTTGGCATAATATTCACACATACAGGTGATATAAGTATGCCTGACTAGTGAACACTACTACTATTTGCAAGCCTAATAGGCCGAAGGGGCGTTGCAGCCGTATTGGCCTTCCAGAGCACGTTATTTTGTCGTCCTATTGTCACATTTGTAATCTCTATTCATGTCTGTTTCTTCTTCCAGTCCGCTGCACAATCTCCAAAGGTAACGAACTCGACTCCTTCTCCCTGCTGCTTGAGCCAAGAGATCACTCGGTCAATCATACCCACCACATGGGCCATTCCACTGGTGTCCGGGTGTAGGACCAAAGGGAAGACAAACCCTTGTTCGCAGCCCTCCTCGACGGACTTCTCAAGGGCTTCGCTATAGAGAAATTCAAACCGAGACTTCCAATTGCTTTCAATGGTCACTGGACTGACAAACCCATGCGAATTCTCCGCAGCTGGGAGGAATTGCATCGGTGTCATATCCTCCATATACCAATTGCAAGGAATTTCCACTAGAGTTTGCGAAGTTCTGGGAGCAGGGGCAATGAGAGGCTTCATCCAAGTGGAGGCAGAGTTGGAAGGCGAGAAATCAATGGGCTTAGGCTCAGACATGCGAGGCACAAAGTACAATGACGAGTCGTGGTGAGTAAGGGAAGAGTCTGCTCGATATGTTAGATACTGCATAGATTGAGAGATGAAGAAAAGGCAAGGATACCGTATAAGAACCCATGTTCTTCCAAAACTTGGATAGTGTGGGTTCGCAATTGATACAAAGGAGCTCGCCAACCACGGGGCCTTTTCCCTGTCAAATCGGTTGCTAGCTGCACGCATTTGGCAATCACTTCACTCTCTTGAGACTCTGTCATTTGACTTGACCCCTCGTGTGCATATCCATGGCAGCCGATCTCCGCACCTGAATCGACAATTGCCTTGGTCTCCTCAGGGAACGATTCCATTGAATGCCCGGGTACAAACCAAGTTACCGATGAAGAGATTCCATGTTTTTTGAAAAGTCGCAATAGACGAGGCACTCCAACTTGGGCAGCAAAAAATCCGCTGCTATAATCAGCTAGATTGGTGGTGGCGGAAGCACCTGTCCCCAGAAAGCCTGATACGGCGTCGAAATCCACAGAGAGCAGGATTTGAACCTTTGGCTTAGAGATTTGAGACGGATTTGCCATATTGCGATGAGGAATTGAGAGATGAGGAGAATTCCAAGGTTGAGATTAGAACGGAGCGAAGGTTTGCAGCCAAATGCAAAAGGAAAGACGACCCGATTGTTTTTGCGGGTCACCCCGCCATACTAAACTGTATACTACCTTGCTCCATCCACAACGAGTTCTCGATATAAATCATATCGAGTGCATTTCACATAGGTGATTACTCACCGCAATAAAAAAAAAGCTCAGCCCGAGAGTCTCCTTGCTGTCTCGTATACACTAGATGCTGTCTCCGCCTCAATGAGAAGACCTTGGAGATAGTCTTGCTTTTGTATTGAAGATCCGCCCACCTTCATGGATCCACACACTGGCAGACTGCATGCATGTTTTCGCGAAATTGGAAGCTACCTTAACAGGGTCAAAGATATAAGCAATCACAACATCTCCAGCTTGTAGATGCACGTCGATCGTCCTGGTACAGTAGGTGCCAACATTCACCCATGGACCTCAACCAGTAGCATCATGATCACCAAACTAACTGCAGCCCATCCGAGCTACTCAGATAAATCGAAATGTGCTTCAAAACTCCGTTTTTGCTGATATCGTTCGAGTCGCACCTGGGCACCTGCAGCTGGGCATTTTTGAGTATACTTTAGATGACTCAAATGATTAGATCCATGGATACGCCCAATGCGAGATCGAAACTCCTTATGAGAGCCGGGGAATCTCCTTGTCTCTGCCAAGAAACCTACTACCAAGCAGCACAACCTCTCCAGGCGAGGAATCGGCGTATCAGTAGCTGGTCCTAGTGAATAATCTGATCTCTGACACCAAGAGTTGCTTCAGATAGCGACATAGGCTTTCTTGCAGGTTCCCAATGTTACTGTAAATAAGAAAATGGGGGTTTTGCAGTGTTTGCTTTTCCGCTACAAAATAAAATGCGTCGAAGTATAAACGCGCCTCTTGATTTTGCCACCGCCCCGCCTTGCTCTCGAGATATCGCTCTCAACTTGCTTTTTTTCACTGTACATTCCAGTTCAAATAATCCAAGAGCTGTCGCAATGTCGGCACGCGATCAAAAAGAGACTGGGCAACCGCCTTCTAAGCCCTTTTCTCTGTCGCTCTCCAACTCCAACGGTCCTAAAAAGACGGCCTTCAACATCCAATCCTCAAATCGCGGCCGTCCCACTGGCCCAGCAAACGGCCGGACCCTTCCTCGGCGGCCGCATCAACTCGGCAATGACGACGACTCGGACGAAGATGAAGCCCCCCCGGCCCACGAGGAAGTCTCGGGATTTGACACCCACACCGGTGGCGCTATCACCGCGGAGGGAAAAGCAGTTGAAGATACCGAGAAACCATTGATCATTCCCGTCACAAGCAAAAACAATTGGCGCGACCGTGCAGGAGTCAATGTAAAGAAGGGAAAGAAAAACCTCCTCCCCCGCGAGGTGCAGGCTATGCAAGAGGCCGAGAAGAATGGCCAAGCGCCCGGAGAGCCTACAGTGGAGACGGACGCGCCGAGCATGGCATTTGGGCTGAGCTTTGCGAAGGAAGGAGCAGAAGAGACGCAAAACGGCAAAGCTGCGCATGAAGATCAACCCATGCCCGATGCAGCACCAGTCAAGACCACGCCTCTTACCGATGATCAGATCGCCATGCAGGCACTGATCAGTGAGAGTAAGGGTGAGGTGGAGCGGAGATCGGATCTTATTATCGAAGCCGCCAGCAAAGATGTGGACGGCGACGAGGAAGCCCCAGTCCAATACTCCGAGACTGGTTCCTTCCGCGCAGACATCGCAACGCGCCCCGAGTCAGCCACTCTGGACGCCTACAACGCCATCCCCGTCGAAGATTTTGGTGCCGCGCTACTACGTGGAATGGGCTGGAAGGATGGACAGTCCATCGGGCGAGGCAACTATGGCGGTGACGCAGCGGCCGAAAAAGCCAACAAACCTCGTGTCCCAGAACGACGACCTGGTTTCCTTGGCATCGGCGCCAAAGATTCATCTGGCGGCAAAGGTGCTGAGACCGAGCTTGGAGCTTGGGGAAAAGCGGCTATGCGCAAGGCATCACGGAAACAGGGCGAAGAAAACGACAAGGCCGAGGGTGTTTACATGCCCGTCACAATGCGCAACAAAAAGACCGGCGAGTATCTCACCGAAGAGGAACTCGCTGCCCTACAAAAAGAGGCAAAATCTAAGCCCGCCCAAGAAGACGATTGGCGTGAGCGAAGAGATCGCAACCTTGAAAAGAGCGGCCGAGACAAAGAACGAGAATACCGCAAACGCGACTATGACGACGATGAGGATCGTTCTCGACGACACACTGGTTCTTCCCGTCGTGACCGCAGTCGATCTGCCGGCCGCCATTCCTCAAGTCGGTCCTCTCGGTACGATGATGATAGGAGCAGAAGAGACGATCGTTCCTACCGGGATCGAGACCATGACAGGGAGCGTCGCCGAGACCGTGACGATGACAGGGATAAAAGAAGAGATGGGGATCGGGAGCGTGATCGCAGTCACCGATCGCGGGATGATAGGTACAGTAGCTCCAGGCACTCGTCCCACTCATCCCGAAGTGACCGCGACCGAGACCGCGATCGCGACTCTCGCGACTCTCGCGACTCTCGCCGTAGCCGACGAGACGATTAGAATAGGAACTCAGCTTCAGTGGTGGCTACTGCATGGATTTGTATATGAAAATGCTGTCTTGGGGCTGGCTGCAGTCATCCCTTTCAGCTTTCTCCATGAAATTGTTTCAATATCAAGATACCCCGAATCATAAAGTCAGAAGAATACTCATGATACACTGTTCAATTCTATAAAAGAAGAATGGCTTTTATCCTTCCCACCCATGGTACTCCAAGAACGAAAGCGCCGAATTCAATGTACAAACAGACAAAACTAAAGCCAGATTATGCTTCCAACATGATGACATCCTTCTCGTGCTCTTCCTCAGCATCACCTACAGTTAGATCACGAAGTCCACCAAGTCCAACACCACCATCCATCTCACCGAGAACCCACTCCACCAGGTAGCTGTCATCCACCAGCTCTTCAACCCGACGGTAGTGTCTCTCCGTGTACGCAGCCAGCGCCTGCAGGATGTCTTTCAGACCCGCAGCGGCACGACCATTCTTTCCTCGAACAGACTGTGTCGCCAGCTCCACGAAAGTGGATGCAGGGTAAGAGCGGAACAAGGCATAGAGAATGCGCTGCGAGACGCGGGATGTGCGGGCGTTGGTGTTCCAGTCACGAAGACGGAGCAAAAGAGTGCGCAGATTCGCCGGGTCCAGGGTTTGCAGGACCTCGTCGATGGCAGGGTTACCGGAGAGACTACCAGCAGCAAGTTCGCGGTCTTCAGCCGAGGACGTGGGGTCATCCGCGGCGTTGATGGCGGCCGTGAAGAGGGAGAGAAGTCTGCCAGGGTGGTTGAGCTGAAGCGCCAGAGTGATGGCTTCACGGTAGGCACCGGCGCGGATGTAGTTCTGCAATTCTTGGTCTTGCTCAACGCGAGCAGAGTTGGCATGGACAGCGGCGGTGTAGGTGGCCGATGTAGTATCAGTCCAGAAAGTCACGGTGGCATCGGCGGAGCCAGAGGCGATGGCGTAGGGGGTGTGAGAGGTCTGCTTCACGTCTGAACGTGAGCCGGATGGCGTTGGGCTGGCGAGACCCCAGACTCGGTCGGTGTGGTTATCTAGAGTTGTTTCGAGCTCGCCTGTGTAGGGAGACCAGATCTTGACGAGACCATCCGCAGCGGCGGAGGCGACAAGAGGGCGAGCCTGGATAGCCTCGTTCTTGCGTGCCGCAGCTGCCTCTTCATCCTCATCGTCATCCTCTCTGTTAGAGACCTGTGGAGGGGGCAGCCAGAGAACCTTGAGAACACTGTTTGTGTGGCCCTCGAAAGTAAGGAGACAGCTGTAGTCTGACAAGCTCCAGAGCTTGACAGTCTTGTCACCTGAGCCTGTGACTGCCAGACCACGGCTTGTGCTTGTGCGCGAATCCGAGTTGATGATCGGAGTGCCTTGAGGAGCAAAGCGCACAGACCAAACACCTCGCTTGTGCCCACGCAAAACACCAACTGCTGTACCTTCGTCGGCGGCCCAGATCTTCACAGTGCGATCTTGTGACGCAGAGGCAAACAACTCAGATGTAGAATCGACATCAATGGCGTTGATGTCTTTCTCGTGGGCTTTGCGAGTGAAGATTGCCTTGGGGGAGTGGTGCTTCTCTCCGTTCAAGGGGGCAAGCTTGCTTGTATCCCATCGCTTGATGGTGCGGTCCTGGGAACCGGTGATCAAGAATGACGGGGGGTGGTTTACGGGGTCATTATAAGCGGCGCTACCAACAGCTGGGGGCGCACGGGGAAGAGCGATTGCCCCCAAAGACTCGGCGTGTCCTGTGAAGACAGCAAAGCATGTATAAGAGGACGTCTTGGGGTCAAGGCGCCAGAGACGGGCTGTGTTGTCCTTGGCACCGGTTGCAAGCCAGTGTCCTGACCAGTCAACGTCCAAGCAGATAATGATATCGTCGTGGCCCTCTAGATGCGTGATATCGGCACCAAAGTACTCCTCGCCTTGCTCTGAGGGTCGGTCTTCAGATGAAGCACATGACACCACTCGGATGGTCTCGGTGTTGGTGGCCAAAGCAATCATGGATCGATCAGCTCCAACGTATGCAAGGTCAATGATTTCATCGTCGTTGCCAGAGATGCGGCGAACGACTGTTAGTGGCTCCAAGCTAGATCCTGGCTTGTATCCTGATAGCGCCTCCAGTGAGTGAATCCGCAGGGTCTGGTCTGCGTGGACAGTAAGGACGAAAGATAAGCCAGCAGAGTATTGAATGGCGACAACGCTTTCATACTCTTCGCCAGCTTCCTGCTCCTCTGTGACCTCGCTGCCGCGGTTGCAATCCCAAACTCGCAGCTTGCCGTTCTCTCCGCCGATAACACACAGCGGGGTGTCGGCAATGAAAGCAGCGGCCTCCACACTCTCTAGAACAGGGATGATGCGACGGGACTTCCACGTGCGCGCATCCCAGACAATCACCGTCTTGTCTCTGCTAGCTGAAATCAGTGCATTCTCTGACGGAGAGAAAGACAAGCTCCGAACGAGAGATACGTGTGACTCGAGCGATGCAATGGACTTCCGTTTGTGAAGGTCCCACACACGCAACTTGCCATCCTCGCTACCGGAGGCTAGGCGGAATCCTGCAGTAGAACCAGCAGATGTTGATTCGTCATTCATAGCATCATCTTCGTCACCTGCAGTCTTGCGCTTTGAGCGCTTGCTCTCTCCGTCGGCGGTAGCGACTTCGAAGAAGCACAGGGCCGAAACGACACCACCGTGACCATGGAAGGTGTGGGTGACAAAGCCACCTCTGATGTCCCAAACCTTGATCGAACCATCGGCACCACCAGTGGCAAGCAATGTACCAGTGGGATCCACCGAGATCGTTACAACTGGTGCTGTGTGAGGTTTGAGAGTGCGCAGAAGCTTTGCTTCAATAGTTTGTGTGGATTCGTCGAAAGTTGTGAGGGAGTAGATGCGCATGGACATTGAGCGCGAGCAAACAATGGCGTGCGAGGCAGAAGGTGTGACTATGATTTATTAGCGTTCTGTCGTAGAGTGTTGCCATCCAATACTTACTCGCCAGACCAGTGACAATTTCTCCATCCTTTAATCCTCATGCGATTAGCGGTTTGCAATTGACGAGACCAATCCACCAAGAGACACTCACTCCTTCAAGACTGGTAAGCTGGTTACCAGTCTCCAAATCAACGATCAAGGCATCTTCGCCCACGCAGCTCAGCAAGATACGGCCACTGGCATCCAGCGCCGTGCTGCCGCCGGTGTAGATGGGACGAAGCGTGCGGGACGCTTCGAAGGTGGTTTTGACGATAGCTTTCGACATGACTTTATAATTTCTCAGCGTGAAAAGGAAAAATTCAGCACGCCATTAGCCAGTCGAAGAGCCGTGTATAATCAAGTCGCAAAAAAACGGTAGCTTGAGCGGGCAACTTTTTTTGATGTTTGCACTGTTTGTTCAACGATAAGATAGGGTGTCTGCCTCAGGCCTTAACTGTAGCCGCGTTACTGCCACCTGCGACTGTTTCATCTCTCTCTCGCTGATCTTTTGTTGACCGTCGCTCGATTGATTGCACTTCTCGGAGCTTCCTACCGCTGATCAAAGTGATGGTGATGTAGCCGCGATAGTGGCTCAGCGCTCTTGAGATATGGGACGACAAGCTTATTTGAACCGGCTCGCTTTGGTAAGGCCACCCCATGTGTGAATACACCTTCTACTTGCCCTGTTCTGTTGTTGGAGCGAACGGCCACAATTTTGAACTTTTATCTTTGTCTCAAACAAATCCAAAGATTGTTTGAGATCAGAGAGCTTCTACTTTGCCCCACCTCCACAAGCACTTTATATTGGAATATAGAAGATCCAATATCACGGCATAATCCAATATGAGCTCGAAAATCATGGTATTAACCTAATGCAGGGTCGGTCGCCATATGAGGTTCCAGACCATGCCGCAGTTGACCTTTCACCCCCCGTCAGACGGGCCTCCGAGGTTCATGCAGACAATTACATGCAGGAGTATGACGTGCGAGGCCATCCTGTCAATCCCGAGTCTAGAATGCTGGGGAAAGCCATTCGAAGAGCCAAAAATGACATTCTATCAACAATGGGAATCGTCGTCAGCAGAGAAGATCGAAATGCTGGTACCCCCAATGAACAGCAAAAGCTCAATCAGATCGCCAGTGAAAATGACTTTGGCTTGGTTATAACCACTATTGACCAGCTGTTCATTTTCTTTGGCACTTGGTGGACTTCATCACTCACTGGGCGAGTTCAGGTAATTGGACCCGAACCATTCTCGATCTTGATCGAACTGACACCGTACCTATAGACATACAAGTACTATGCGCATTCTGCATTAATGAGTGTCATTCAATCGGAGCGAGACTCATCGGGAATTCTCAACTTTTATTTCTCGGGCATTCCAGCATGGGCAATGTCAAGTGGATTGGCTATAGCTCGCGAAGGCCCGCTGAAGCGTATTTTTGTTTCTCTTCGAGACTATGCCCAGCACCTGACCGGCGAGTCCAAGGCGGTGCGATCTCTTTTCGGGCTAGTCTATACAGTGTGAGAATCCATGCTCAAAAACCTCGACACAAGCTAACTCTAAATTCAGAGCGAGACACTCGGTGCTCATGCTTTCTGTGGAGTTCTATATGTACTCCACACTCCAGTCTCTCTCCCTCGTCTCCCCATATTCCATTCCTGGACTCAAACTTCTACTTCCGTTCGGCACACAATCTCTGCTGCAGCTGCCTGCATTGCCGGCTGACCTCTCTCCCCACTCCCTGGCCACATCGGCTGTCAGTCTTTTGACGTCTCCCAGTCTTTTGGTCTTTCTTTATGGATATTACTTGCGACCACAGCTTGAAGAGCGTATTTATCGGCTGATACGTAGACGTCTTCCGAAGCCAAGTCTACCAGATGAACTTTCCGTCCGAGTGGCCTATGAAGAAAACCTGATTGAATGGGTGGTGCCGAGTCTGGGGCGCAGGTCTGATGAGGAATTGCACCGGTCCAAGCTCACACTGGTCCAAGACATTGTGTGTGAAATGAAGGTTTTCCGACGTTGGGTGTCTTCGTTGTTTGGGTTGGTATCAAGCAAGTCATCCGATCAACAAGATCAGCAGTTCTTTAGGGACGAGAGGATGGAATCTTTGCGCAACTCTTTTGAAATGCTACGACACGAGCTTGATGAAGCACAGCCCAATGATTCGCACTCAGGCGGGCCAAGTGGCGCCCTACCTGCAGCAGCTGCACCATCAGCCCAACAGCCAACTGGATCCACAGCGCAGGACCAGCAAGATCCCGATGCTATATTGAACCAGGTGCTCACGAACGAAAACCGCATGTCCCAATCACCTGGGGAAATCAGCAATGATTTTTTCTCTGAAACGGCAACAGCTGGGCGAGCGACCGGTTTCTCAACCACTTCAAACTCGCATAACCCCATAAGTACCTCGCAAAATGATGAAAGTTTTGTCCGACACCGACAGAACTCGCGATCCAATACCCTATTATCTCGCCCGTCTTCTCCAGAAACATCCCCGCCTACTTCACCTCGCGTTCGTGCATCGTTAATTCACCAGAACTCAGACCTCGTCACAATGCAGCTTGAACTTCTAGGGAATCGCAATCGCAATTCTCAAAATGAAGCCCAAGATAATGCCCAGATAGCTGGAAATGCAGCGACGAGTGATGCTCCGTCTCAATCCCAGCCAGCTCTAGCCCCTATGGACGATGAGGCCATAGCCCAGGTCTTCCAAACTATGAGAGTAGCCGCCGCCCAAGATCTACTGAGGCAAAGGGCGGCCCGTCGCGAGATAATGAGGTTAGCTCTTGGCCAAGCGCTGAACTCACCTCAAACGGCAGATACAGAGGAGACTGTCAATACCACCAGGGCTATCAATACGGCTCCTACCGAATTAGCGGCACCTGAAGCAAGATCTCAAGATACGGCTCAAGGGACGCAGGCTAATGCTTCACCGCATTTTGAATCCTTCGAGCAAGCCCTGGAGGCGATTGTTCCAAACATCCTGCCAGACGGCGTAGAAGAGCCAAATGACGAGGAACCACCCACGGACTCAAACCCCGTCGCAATTACAGAGAATGATGATACCCAATCTGAGATCCCTGCCGAGCCACTCTTACCGTCCGCTCTCGCGTCTGGTCAATCGACAAGTACCTCCTCAGATGCCCACCGCGTTACTCTTCTTTCAGCCTATCCAGTGGACTCGCTTGCATCCCACCTTGCTGCTGCAATCAGTGGCATCATACTGGCGCCCATTGAATCGCTTTACCTTCGATCATTGACCCACTCTTGGTTGACGACGCATCCTTCCTCCACTACTCTAATTTCGGGTGTTCATCCTCTGGGCCTTTGGTTCGGTGGTAGAACTTGGTCAGATATAGGTGCCTATACTTGTCGGTTGGTACTTATGAGAGGTATGCAAGTTGCAATGAGGGCAGGGATTTGGGGTTTCCTGGTTGGATCAACGATGAGAATTGGTAGGAATTTCTGTGGTTGGGGGAAACTGTGAACTGCGTGAAGGTCGTTGTTTCCAGGCGTTAATCATACTGTAAGGATTGGTGGTCTCAAGGTCTTTCTAGTGATATTCTCATACTTTGGTCTTTACCATGATAATAGCAGATTAAGTGACATAATTTCGTCATATTTTTAATGATACATCAGCTCCGCTCTTGATGAGAAGGCACGTAGAAGAGATTGCCAAGATTAGACTCCAAACTAACTCCCCGAGTGTAGTATCTCTGTTCTCATCTATGCACGGCCCTTTCCTTTCTGTCCAGGGGTCTTGCGTCGTTCCCAAACCATGAGGTATCCTTCACGTGTGAACAAGGTCTCAGTCTCCGCACGCTTGACAAACAAGTCCTGGATCTCGAGCCACTCCGGGCCACGCTGCTGTGGCTGCCCCGTGGAAGCTGTCGTTTTTAACTGTGAGTTCTCCACTGACATAGCCTTGTCGTGAAGTTGCACAAGCCAAGAAACCTTCTCACTGCCACCACCGGCACCGGTAGAAGAGCCACCAGCTCCAGACGCAGCGTTGGTACCCTTGTCGGCAGCATCATCCATTTCACCGGGTGCGGCAATAGCTGGGTCAAGAATAATGTTTGACACCAGATCGTACATAATTGGCTCACCGGGAGACCATGCGTCCGGGTTTGGCTCAACGTATGGAGACATGTCCAGGGAGCGAGGCGAAGGGAAAGTGACAATTGTTGGGTTTCGCTCGGAGACGAAACGGTTTTTGCTGAAACGCTTGATGTGGAAGAAGAGGTAAGGGGGAAGAGGGTGGAGGAGACGGTGTCGCACACGATGGTCCAATTTCTCGGAAGCCGTGTAGCCGTTGTATTTGTTCAGTAGGGTGGTCAATGGAATCTGCGGGATGATGGACTGTCGATTGACAGACTGGAAAAGAGGGGTAGGTGGCAGGTCCAAGGTCAAAATCATGAAAGGCGTGACCTGGCTTTTGATATCACCAGAGTCGGTGAACACCAGACGGGCATTCTGGGTATCAGAATGAGCGGTGATGGCCTGGCTTTCAATCCGCACACGACCCTGGAACGCCGCATGGACAACACTTGTCGGGTTAGGAGTGGGCTTCTTAGATCCACCCAGAGCAAGATGGAGGGTGTTCAAGAACCAAGACAAAAACTCCACTGGGTCAGCTTGATTCGTGAGTGTATACCGCTTCGCGGACCGCACGGCAATCTCCTGGAGCAGCTCGTGTGGGGATACATGCGACCGGAATGCCTTCGGGTTCCATAGCTTGCGCACAAGTGTGCTAAAGCGCAGAACGATTTCTGGTGTGCCAGGTGTAGGGAAGTCGTGGAGGAGGAAGAAATTGCGGATTGGCAGAACATGAGCCAAAAGTTGGGCCACAACGTTCACGTAGTCATTAGCTTTAATGTTGTTCATACCGACAAAACCTGTTGAATAGAAAGTTAGTCCCCAAATATCTTCATATTCATTCGTATGTATAGACTTACCTGGTCTGTATCTAGATCCAGACAGATCCCAAGCGTCGTGAACTTCCTTGTCCAGCTTGACCACCTCGTTTTTGGTATAGTGTGGGTCAACCACATATTTAATGTCGTCCAAGCTTTTGTTTTGCACCTCGTATCCTTCCGGTAAGACGTAGACCTTCTTTGTGCCGATATTGACGAAGACGTGGTGTCCGACTTCAAGCGCGTGATAGTACGCATGCGATTTGGGACCCCGGCCTTGGAAATATTTGCCGCACACGAGACATGCGTACACATTGATGTTTGACAAACTGACGGAGCATAGTTTCTCAAAATCGAAGTCCAAAATCTGGCGGTTGATTGTGTCGAGGTACAGGTCACCGTAGCCTTCGAGTGGAGCGCTTTGGCGCTTTGGCGCGCTGAGCGCAGAAACGTTCTCGTCGATATCCAGAACCTCTGAGGGATCCTTCTGGACCTCTCCAAGCTCCTCCGCTTCTGATTCCGTAGCTCCTTGAACGTCGACGTCTGCGCCGGTGGAGAGATTGTCCGCGCTGGCGTCTTCGACACGCGCCTTTTTGGAGACGGGCGATTCAGAGAAGTCTCGCTCCAAAGGGAGCTCTGCTGGTCTTTTCGACATTGTGAGGTGGTTGCGATGAAAGATCGGCGACCACGGAGTTCTTGACTTTCCGAAAGGTGCACGGTGCAAACATGACAAACACATACCAACCTATGACACCACTCTTATCCCCCAGTTGATTTATATCAAGTGCTAGATCATGGAGGTGTGAGTATTATATTTGCTTTTTAAATTTAAGGTCCAAGAATCTACTTTCACTTGACTTGTTACAGCCTGAATCATGCCGACCGTTTGGAGACTATATCGAAATCAAATAAAAAACGTCATAGGATGCGGTACAAACGCCGTAGTATGTCGACCTTTAAGCACTCCGAACAATCTTATCGTTATCGAAAGGAATCTCTTGCACGCCATCCTTCGTCACCACCTTCACCAAGACCTATGGGTAAAAGAATTAGCGTGGGTCACTTGAGCATCGCGTTGATAAACTTACGCCCTTGTAATCGATGGGTAGTCGGCGCTTCAGCTCATCTGTGCACAGACCGAGGAGCTTGAGACCCTCCTCGAGCGAAATGTTGGGATTGTGGTGTTTGTCGAGAATGGAGAGGCAGTAGTATCTAGTGGGGATCAGCATTGATCGTCTCCAGAGCTCGTCATTATCCAGCATAAAGGAGTGACGGGACGTACTGTGCGTAGCCATGGGCGGCATATGGTAGGGGCGCCAATGACGCAAGGTAGTCGACCCAGTACAGATGAGGCTTCTCGGAGACCGGGTCTATACCACCAAGCAGCAGGTTTACTGTGTAAGGTGTTCGTGATCGTAGACTGCGCGCCAGTTCTCCTCGCACGAAATTGGCCACTGCCGAGGGGCTGAGTTCGGTATCGTTGCGCATACTGTAGAGTGCGGCGTTGGCTTGGATGTATTCGGCGAATTGAACTAGCCAATGTAGCTGGTTAGTATCTTGTTTGTCTTGGTGAGGCAGCATACATACCGGTATCTCCAGACTCTCCGGAGAAAGCCATGAGTGTGTGCTTGTTCAACTGCCTCGTCTTATCATCCTCGGCCTTGAGAACCGTCGGGCCTCTCATTGCGGCCTTGGAAGCGGCGAGAATGACAAAGTCCTTGCCGGCGATACCCAAAAGAACCTCCCTGTTCACAGCTGTCAATGACGATTTTCAAATAGGATTTCATCAGAAATAAACATACATGTTTGCGGTATTGGAGAAAATTAATCAAAAAAGAACAAAGCAAGTTAAGTGATCAAGACGAAGGAGAGTAGAGGTCAAGTGAGGAGCTCCAGGCGTCAAGCTCACCGCGCGGCTGCCGTCAGGTCAGCTATCGACTAGCTGAGTCAGCCACCGCTTTTTTTTTGGCAGAAAAAAAAAGTTGGAAGTTTTGATCTCCGCAACCCGAGTCTTTTGAGAACGCTATACTTCCGATTTCTCTCCAACAGAAATCAGGAAGTGACAGGCTCGACAACCGGTCGCCATGTCGTCGTTTTTCACTGTACCAAACGCCCAGCGCAAGCGGAAGAGAGACGACCGCGCTGCACCCCCAGGATCGAAGAAGCGAGGTGATGCCAAAGCCGATGCTGGTGCTGGTCGACGCACAGAGAGAGAAGATTCAATCTCCGGCAGTGATCTAGACGACGATGCTGGAATTGACTCACCCGAGTCAGGCGACGAGAGTGGATCCGACTCAGAAGGCGAAACCGCAGCGGATCGAAGATTGAAACTCGCTGAACGCTACTTGGACAACATCAAAGGAGAGGTCGACGAAGCCGGATTCGATGCCGCGGACATTGACCGAGACTTGATCGCAGAACGACTCAAGAAGGATGTGGATGAATTCAAAGGACGGACGTTCCGTCAAATCGCCTCGAAACTCGCCATTTCTACTGCACCACACTCGTTTTTCCGCTCTGATACCCAGTCAACCACCAACATCGCAGTTCATGCGCCATTTGTCTACACCGTGTCTAAGGATAAGACCCTGACAAAGTGGGAACTAGCTACACCCGTCGTACCAGGATCGACAGAAGCGAACAAGGATAAGGACACCTCCAAGCGCCCCCCGCGCCCCCAGCGCAAGAAGCCCAAGCGCGTCGGCTATGCTCGGGGCATGCGCAAGGTTGGGGAGTCAAACGAGGAACAAGGACACACAGGACCGATTATCTCCATTGCTGTCTCTCCGTCCGGGAGATTCTTGGCTACCGGTGGAGCGGACAACAAACTCATCATCTGGGATGCAGAGACTTTGACACCATCCAAGACCTTTTTGCAACACAGAGACTCTGTTTGCAGCCTGGCTTTCGCCCGTCACATTTCTGTTATGAGTTCCGGAGAACAACTATTCTCAGGCTCATATGATCGTACAATTAAAACATGGTCCATCAGCGGAGCGGGCCACGCCTATGTCGAAACACTATTCGGTCACCAGGACCACGTCACCGGAGTTGCTGCTATGACCATCGATGAATGTGTCAGTGTCGGTGCTCGGGATCGCACAGCCCGTTTGTGGAAGGTCGTCGATGAATCACAGCTTGTGTTCCGTGGCGGTGCCGCAAGGAGCGCACCTTACCAGGACAACAATATTGATTGTATTGCTCCTCTTCCTCCGGCTCACTTTGTCACTGGATCAGACTCAGGCTCCATCTCACTCTGGTCAATTCACAAGAAGAAGCCTCTCTACACCGTCCGCCAGGCTCATGGTGTCGACCCAGTTCCCCCTCTGGATGTGATCTCTCCCGAAGCAGATGAGGAGACCGCTGCTCACAATGCGCGTCACATGCGCCCCACCCCTCGCTGGATCACTGCGCTTACCACTCTTCCTGGTACCGACGTTGTTCTTAGTGGCAGCTGGGACGGTTGGATTCGCGCATGGCGCATTTCAGACGATAAGAAGACCATCATTCCTCTCGGCCCCATTGGTGCCGGTTCTGTCGGAGATGTCACTCCGGACACCCCCTCGCAACAACTCAACCAAACTCTTGCGCTTGATGGCACCCCAGGCTTGGACCAGAAGGAACCCGAGCCTTTGATCAAGGGCGTTATCAACGACATTGCCGTCTTTGAACGTCGTCCTGAATCCGATTTGCCTGGCGCTGACGCGAAATCCAAGCTGGCTTGCAAGTACGAGCCCCGTGGCGTGTCTATTGTTGCTGCGGTCGGTAAGGAGCACCGACTGGCTCGCTGGAAGTGCTTCGAAAACACCTTTTACGAGGGAGCTACTTCTGGCGGACGTAACGGCGCTGTTGTGTTTGAAGTCCCATTCACCACTAATGAACCTGTGGAGGCTGGTGTATAAATTCTTGTTCATAATTTATCTCGATCCTGGTCACTGATTGAGAATAAAATGGGGAGCGTTGCTCGGGGTCAGGTGTATTTGGAGTCAGATCTGTGTATTTCTACCATTTTTGCATATGTACCGGGTTTCTTCGGTACATTGAATTCAACTATATCCTTCCAAGCAGCTCTATAATATGTATGACAGCTAGGCAAATATCTAGGCACCACAAGTCAGAACAGGAAGGTAAGGAATCGATGATGTGCCTAATCACCGTCGGAATGGCTTCCCCGTGGACACCTTTGCTTTCCGATGTGGAAGGTCTTTCCTTTTCGAGACCTAAACACCAACCTTGGAAAGCAATTGGCCATGTAAGCGCAAAGAATATATAAAATCTGCTAAAATGGCTGTATTTGAATATTCCAACAGTGTGTGGTCTATAGCCGCCAAAGTGACTGTGGGATCATGACTACCAACACTTCGCAAACTCGTGAAAACATGCACTTGAAAAGTGAGATTGCTAAGTTTCCACATGGAAGACGTGCTTCCAAGGCATGTTCTTACTGCCAGTCACGCAAGGTGCGCTGCAGTGCGTTGCGCAGCAGCTTCCCCTGTACGAACTGCCAACTCGATGGAGTGGAATGCAAGATCAGAGGCAAGCGCAAAGTGTGAGTGTCGACTTTGACACCTGACGCTGAACGTTCAGATTGACTTATCTTTCTGTGAGATGAAGTACAAAACGAAAGATTCAGAACCTATATATGCCCATTCCCTGGGCGATCAATAACCAAGAAGAATCTACTACACTCCAGTCACCACACCCGGAATTCGACATCAAACTTCCACGAGAGAAAAGTCCAAGCGATCCTTGGATGCAGACTCGAAAAAGGATCCAGATTAATGAAGTCACTCTTCATACGCCATCATCCAGCCCCCCAGCCACGACACTCGAAACAAATACAAGCCGGACCCAGCATGATCAATTTCGTCATGATTATATACAATGGAACCCACCCCATATCGATGCAGATGATTTCAACTATCTGTTGAAAAAAGGTGCCTTTGAAATACCACATACAGACCTACGAAACGCCTTGCTGAAAAGCTACATCGACTATATACATCCCCACCTACCGATGTTAGACCTCAACGATTTTCTCTGGAGAATACATAAGAATGACGGGACACAATGCATCAGTCCACTTCTATTCCAAGCAGTCATGTTCGCCGGTACATCATCCGTGGACCTCCAATATCTCCTTCTAGCCGGGTATCAAGACCGAGACAGTGCCCGCAGAGCATTCTTTCACAGAGCCCGACTGCTATATGATTTTGACATGGACAAGGATAGAATTTCCATTGTCCAGTCTCTTATACTAATGTCTTATTGGCATGATTTTCCTGAAGAGAAAGATTGTCGGCACTGGCTGGAGATTGGACTATCGTTGGCTCAGCGATTAAGTCTGCACAGGGACCCGATGGGGTCGTTCTTGACCTCTGAGTGCTCAAAGATGAGAAAACGGCTATGGTGGAGTATACATGCATGCGATTATTGGATATCCGTACGAACGAGTCGTCAAAAACTGATATCAAAGGCTGATTATGATGTCCCCATGCTGTCTCTTGATGATTTTAATCTCGATCCCTTTCGACAAGAGTTGGATGTTCTCGGTTTGGGGGATTCGTGGTATCTGTACTACCCCCGAGATATTGCTGTGAATTTCATCCAGCGATTGGTTTCATGGCCTCGGTTCGACCACCAATCGTCACAGCTCGCTCAAGTGTCCTGGTGTACTGGATGGTTACCTTGATGTTGATAATTTGCTATAGCAACCTTGGACGCCACCGTGCCGAGTTATTACATGTGGGCATGTCGTCTCAAAAACACATGGGCAGAGAAATTGCTCATTCAAGATGGTAACCCTGGAACAACATGAGCTCTGACTACCCACCTTTCTCTAAGATTCTACAGGTTCTGCAGGTTCTGCCTAGTCTACTTGTATCATAGTGCAAGCCAGTGGAAATATAGTGACAGACATTGCGCATGTAGTCTGGGATTTTCATTATAAGATAGGAGGAATGAGATATGAAGATGGAGTACAGCTGGAGTAAAGCTGAATGTTTCTTTGGGATATCAAGATGGAAAAAAAGCACAAAAAAGAGTAAAGTAATGTGTCTTCCCAACACCAAAGCGCCGCGCTGAAATCAAAAGAACAAGAGATCAAAGTTTTTAGGGAGTCCTATCACGCAAAAACATCAATGTCATGGTAGTGAAAAGACTTGTCTCAATACGGAGAAAAGCGATTGTTGCGCCGCTGCGTATTTCTTCTCACGGGACCGACGGGCTGATCATCATCGGAATCATCGAGGGATATCGCATTTCCAACCGATGCGCCGCGCCCTATTTGTCGAGCGGGTTCAAAGGCTACCGGGCTCGAAGATTCCGAGTTGGAAGATTCTTCGGCCTCATCGGAATCAGGTATGACTGGCCGCCTATTCCTCGCCCTCGCCAAGACAGCACTTCCTGATGCGTCTCTTTCTGATGCTCCTCTTGCTCTGAGCCAAGGAGCCTCACTTGGAACTTGAAAGGGTTGAGACCGTGCAGCAAGCTGTGGTTGGCGTTGGCGAGGAGGCACGACCTGAACATCCTCTTCGTCTGAATCATCGTTTGAATCATCGTCCGAATCTCGAACAACTTCTTCGTTGCCTGGTTCGTCTGAGTCCTCTTCGATATATGGAGTGGTATTTCTCCATTGAAGCAGTCCATCTGTGCTAGGATGTTCAACTTCATCGTGATCCTCATCCACAGCCGTACCGGTGGAAGAGTCTGAGTCCAAATCATAAGCCTCGCCACTCACGTCGTGCTCATGGTGGCCGATGAAAGAGCTTGTGGGTGGACCCGCGGCTCCATCGTCGTCAATGAACGGATCGTCCTCATCATATTCATTTTCTCCCTCCTCTTCCTCGTCCGAGTAGAGCTCCTCGCCATAAGCATAATCGTTGGCAAGGTACCCTGGCTGATTGGGGTGAGCGTTAGGCCGACCCCGTCCAGAGAGTGCAAGCAATGCATCCCGTGAGTTGGGCAGATTCCCCAGTGAACTGAGATCGTGACCCCCGCTGTCCGAGTCAAGGCCCGGGTGATACCGAGAAAAGTTCCCCCAAGGACCGCCACCGGATGGACCGTGCCGTTCGTCATCTTCTATTGAGTCAATTTCACTTTCACCTTCGCCAGAGTACGGATCCTGGCTTAGATCTGAATCCGAATCAGCGGGTGACCTTTGATATTCGTAGCCGCATCCTGGGCAGGTATTCCCTTCTTCGAGTTCCCATGTGCAGTTTGGGCATCGAATGACACCATCGTCGACATCAAAGACAGGTTGCGGAGCCGCGACTTTAGGCCTGAAAAGACCACCAAACAGACCACCACGGGTTGGGTGATCGTTTGCTTTATCCTCTTCCAATCTGGCTGCTTCTTCCGTTTGATTCCTGAGGTGTTCTTTAGTGGTCTCCCCTTTGTCCAGCATTTCCGCCCGGCTCGTAAACATCTGCACCATGGTCCGAACCTAAACGCGCTACTTGATTAGATCCAAGGGTTGGGTCGTAGATTGTTGGTGGTACTGACCAGATAGGCTGGCGCCGGTTGTGTTTTCACGGGCGCTCGACAATCCGGACATGTTCGCTTGGCTCTTCCTCCGGCAAACCAAGAAGTTAAACACTGGTGGAGCATGGTCAGAATATAGGATCGGGAGCGCATATAAATATAGGAACGAACCGAGTAGCAGAACGTGTGACCGCAGGCGAGGGTGAAGGGCTCGTAGAGTGGTCGGATACAGATACCGCACTGTATAAGGGTGCGAAGATCATCGACGTGGCCTTGTAGGGTATGGACAAGCTGAATATAACGCGTCAGTCTTGAGTTTTTCTTTGAAGTACGCGCAGGATGTGACTTACACCGGATGTCTCGGCCTCGGTACGACGGCTTGAGGCCATGGTTGGGGTCTGAAGCTTGTAAAAGGGTCGAGTGTACCGAGATAAGTCTTCTCATCAGTCAGACTGGGTTCAAGGTGTCCGGGAGTGACGGCGCGCGTTCGGGTTGGATGCGGGTGGGGTCTCGGAAAGCAAATTATTTGAGAGGCGAAATGAGGCCTGTAACTTGCGCCAAAGAGAACGCCAACAAAACCAGGTTGAGATGTAGGGTGACGCTGCTTTCGGAGTATGGAATAAAGTCAGGTCCAGTTAGTGCAAGGACATTTAAATTCTTTATGTGAGGGGAGCCAAGGTAAATATGCTATTTTGAGCCTCAGGCTCTACCATCACATAATCACCGCCCAGGGCCCAAGGGCGTCAACAAGTGACTCGTCACTTGGACCTGACTCTTCATTGGTTTGCGATGAATCCATGTGCTAACTATTGAGCTAACTATGAAACTATTTTGCTGCTCCAGCTTCAACTACCAACTTGCTTGCCGTCCGCACCCTTGCGTTGGACGGCTCGCTATATACTAATGTCTTCCCGTACGTGCGCAGTAGATCTGATCTTTATGGCCGGAATTCTGTATCCCAAGTCAGACGCCCTTTATTCCGTACGCCATTCCTAGGATTAATTCCAAGCTTATATTGAGAGGGGATACATTGGATGTTTGATCAAATTTTGGTCTTTCTTCACGTCATATATTTCTGCTACAATGAACATGGAGCGAGAGAGAAGAATGATCCTCAAGGTACAAACTCAACCACCAAAGACTCCAGGGCTGTCTTTGGATGCCTGGTCTCAAATCAAATTAGGCTATTACACTTGGGTTGATACCAAGTATGTCTTGAACGTCAGGGTGTATACGGAATTCTCTGTAGATGATTGAGTCATTTTATCGAACAAGTAAAGCCTCATAGGATTGTGACTGGTATTAGGTTTACTCCCAAGATACTAGACATCAAAGCTGTCCAGTGTGATTCAAAATCCCAGCGCCAAAATATTATACGATCTACCGGTAAATTTGGGAAACAAGATGCACCGAACATGCATCTAGATGGAATGAACCGCGACGATCTCCGGGCGCGCCAAGACTGCGGATCCCCAATTCTTCCTTCAACGACCTCTGCTCCAATCAACTTCAGCTGACCTCCGATCTGCTCTCCAACCACTTGCGCATACTTCAGACTATCGCAATAATTTCCGAGGTCTTGGTGACTACACTACCGACTCATACATACGAGAATAATCAGCCATGTCGACCGAAACTACAAAAGGAGATGACCACGACAAGACCTGGGAGAAAGCAGAGAAGAAGTTCACACAGTATGTTGAAACATCAATTCCCCCAATCTAGTCTTCCTCCGCGTTCTGCTCTCCTCTTTGGCTCGTGATTACCAGCCTCCCCTGCCATATGACATCTTCCATGAGGTATCGGGAAACGCTATGCGAGTCAAACATTCTGAGCAGATGGTTCCCTACCTAACGAGTTGTGTCAAAACTTGCTTATGACAGCGGCTAATATGGAACTGTAGCAAACATGCCAGCCAATACTACGACCCGTGCCAGGATTTTGCGGATCGGAGTCTGAAGTGCATGAAGCGGAATGCTTATGACCGAGAACTGTGTCATGACTACTTCCAGTAAGTCTCACTATTATCCAAGCATCACAAATGCGGTTGAGCCGCAGCCTTTGGCTCCATATATCTTGGTCAAGACCTGAACTAATTGATCATTCTGCATAGAGCTTATCGTGATTGCAAGAAGAACTGGGTAAGTGAAGTAATTTTTTTCACAGCTTACCAACCTTGGTGAACATCGTTGAAGCTTATTCAACCTATTTCGTTTATTTGCAATTGCTAACGACTCCTGCAGCTCACCCAGAGAAAAACATCTGTACCCAAAACAGAGTGAACCATAGCCCGGTCATTGGAACTGGGTCAGTCCAGGACGATCCTTGGTACTCCCACCTGTATATTAGCATGCAATGTTCTTGTAACGCCCCGAAGCCTTCCGATTTAACAAACTCTTGGATCGGATAAAAGAATTCCGAGTCAAGGTAATTCTTCAATGTTCGAATGAATAATTCCAACGTATCCAGACAAACCGCCGAGGATCATGTTTGGCCACTTAGCACAAGTCGATGTCGATAGGGTCGGAAAGCGACCTGCCTTTCTTGGTGTAGCGGAACATGGAAGTCAGATCTAGGGGACAAGGTCTGTAGTATTTCCATTTTTCCATCGGGATATGAAATTTCATTTTATGCATGATAACGTCACGTCACTGAAGCTTTGCACGCATACGCCGGAAGATTGGTTTCTTGCCGGCAGTATAATGTGGGGAGGGCTGACCGCTTGTCCTTGGGCTTCCTTCCCCGCCAAAAATAAAAGTGGCCGAAGTTGATCACTGGAGCTCCACCAGAACCTCATACCCCCTCAGCGTTTGCTGTGTCCTGCGAGGTAACTAGGAGTCCTACCAACACTGGGGAACTGGAATTACCTAGCCCGACTCGAGCAATACCTTTAAAATGAGCTCCGGCCATGACGCGGTTTTTCTACGCCGCAACAATCAAGTTCAAGATGCCATTGACTCGCAGAACATGAAGCAGGCACTGCAGCTTATTGAGAAGCGAATCAAGAAAGGCGAAAATGGCCAGTTTCTCAAGGCAAGTCATCCTGATCTCGTTGACTCGAGTCCCGCTGCCAAACTGTCTCGAAACCACTAACACATGGATCGCGAACTCCATAGGTCTGGAAGGCGAACATTCTATTCAACCACGCAGACGAAACCCACAAAAAGCGAGGAATTGAAGAAACCCTGCAGCTGTGCAAAGCGGAACCGGCCATATCAGACCTAGACTCTCTTGACATACTCCACCGGACACTACAGAAGATGAATGATCATACCGAGCTTCGCAGTGCGATCTGGGAGAGAGCAGCAAAGTCAAAGCCCCAGGATCACGGTCTTCAGATGAGATGGTTCTCCTTGGGATTCGAGGCCTCTGACTGGAAGACAGCCCAAAAGGTTAGTTGAGGCGTGAAACAATGGGACCAGAAAATCCTCGATGACTGACTATTGGATCAATCCTTTCAGGCTGCCATGAGTCTCCAGAAGAACTTTCCTCGGGAGAGGAAGTATTATTTCTGGGCCATCTTCTTGTGTCACCTCATAGCACAAAACCCAACCAGCTCCGAAATGGACCGTAAGCTTTTCGGAACTCTTGCCTATCGGATGATATCTAAAGCGGCTGCCGATGTTCCCTCTGACCAGGTATGTGATCATATTCATAACCAATACATAAGTCCACTGCGATGGATATATGAAACAACATTTGGCAATTGACTGACAATCGTTGTGTATACAGGACCAATTGCTCAGTGCCCCAAGAGCTCTCCAAACCGGCGAGGAACTGTTCTTTCTTCTTCGAATCTACAAAAGCCAGGGTCGTTGGGATGAAGCTGTGCAGGTGCTCAACAGTGAGAACGTTGGTCTCAACTCTCGTATTGCCAACAACGACCGGATTTTCATGTTCGAGAAGCTCCATTGCCTGGGAAGCGCCGGTCTCTGGAAAGATGCGCATTCGTACACAAAAGACCTTCTCACAGTGCCAGATACCGAAGAAGGCTGCCAGAAGTTGAAAGAGCTTGATGACTGGAAGATCTGGAACTTACTCATCGCAGTTCCGCGTGGTTTGCCCGAAGAGAAAGGGCAAGTACTCTCGCAATTCTGCTGTGCGCAGATCGACTGTTGAAGTCCCAGCTAACATATCACTTTCTACTTTACAGGTTGATTTCCGATATTCAGCAGCACATCCAGAAGTTCATTGAGTTTGATCCCAGATCTCGCAATGCGCACATTGCCCTGATGGACGTCACTTTGACTGGGCTCAAACAAGGCGAACGCACGGAAGAAGACTTTATTTCGGCTTGTCATACCTATTTCGACGCAAACAAGTCCAAGCTCTATGCCTTCATGGACTTGCGAGGTATCATGGAGACCCGTGATGCTTCTATGATACACCGAGTCACTGATTATTGCGTGGAGAGTGTTCAAGAAACACCTGTGAGTGAAAATCCATGCAATTGAATGACCAGAAACTGATATGTATTGAAGGAGAACATCATTCCGTTGATCAATGCATACAAGCTACGCTACCACGCACATATATCTGGAAACAACTTATCATCGAAGTCTAACGTTGAAAGCCTCGTTAAAAAGTGCATTGAACTTTACAATGAATTCTCGCCAAAAGCTCAGAAAACAGGAACAGGTGAACAGGGAGATGCTGCCGCAATGGAAAGCCGCCCGGCGGATGAGTTCTGCATCATTGCTGCGATGACTATCATCACCTTCAACGATTCTGGGGAACGCTCGGAAAAAATCAGTAAAACTGCTCTTATTCGTGCTGCGGGTCTTTTGGAGCAGCTGCTGGTCAAGTCTCCCCATCACTCTGGGGCAATCCTGGTTTTGATTCGCATTTACCTTCTTCTCGGTGCTGGGTCAACTGCCTTGAAGATGTTCAGCAAGTTGTCTGTGAAGCAGGTTCAGTACGAGTCGGTAGCCCATGTTCTTTTCACTCGCCTGGCTACGATCCATCCACACCAAGGACCCCCTATCGAAGGCGCGGATTACAAGGACTTTGATCCGCAAGCTGCGTTCGTCAAGGCTCTTGATTTCTATCGATCCGCCAACATCACCGTTGGCCACCAGATGAGCAAAGGACTCAACGATGCATCATACGTTAACTTGGAGGACACTGCCGCGCTCAGAGATCGACTCAGAGACAGCGTCTCTCGGAGAATGTGGGCTCTTGATATTCGACGAATGCAGCGACTCACAAAGGGAGAAAATTTGGGCTTCCACGAGGATATCGGTACGTGTCTGCCAATTACCAATGGCACTAATTCTCCTGTGCGAATTGAATACTCACAAACCTGCAGCCCAAAGTATCTCGCCGGTCCACGATAACCGGACGTACGATGCCTTCCCAAGCTTCGAGCGTTTTAACCAACCGACACTTGAGGAGCACCTACGCGCAGGCCCGCTTCCTAAGGTCAGATCTCATGCCAGAAAATAAGCTTAAGATGGATGCTGACTCGAATATAGGAAAATTGGCTCTCAGCAGCCCGGGTCACTGACCGACTGTTTAGTGTTCTCAGAAGCATTGGCCTTCAGAAGCCAGTCGATTTAAGCCTCGAATTGCCTGCCATCGGCGATTTGTCCCTTTCCGAGACAGAGGCCGATCAGACAGCTGCCGAAAAGGATGTTGGCAAGGTTCACGTGGAACTACTCAAGGTCGCGCTCTTCATGGCTGGATCCAAGACCTACACTACCACCCAGATTGAAGATGCTGTTGGCATGATAGAAGATTGGCTCAAATCCAAGAAGCAAATTCTCGCCATCGATAGCACCAAGAAGTCTACTCTTCTCTCGGAGACCGCCATTGAATTCGCTTCAGGTACCCCAGGTGCGCCGACTTGGGAATACTTCCACACCATCTGGACCCTCGTGGAGACACTCCAAGCCATACGGAAGGTGGTGGATCTGGACTCCCGCAAGGCTATCAAGACTGCCAAGCTTCCGGCTGAACACATGAAGCAAATCCAGGCGCTTGTTTCCGAAGTCTTCGAGGATGTTCGCTCCAACACCCGGGCTCTGAAGCAGGGTCTTGCCGAAACAGCAACTCTCAGTACTTTGATTGACCTTGTCAACCAGGGTGATCCGACCAGTGAATACGAGGAGCCTTTACAGGATGTACTGAGCAGCATGACCGACGAATCCACTCTCGAAGTGTTCTGTGGGGAGCTAAGAGACAGCTGGGAGGAGGCACTTGATGGAGTGTTGGCCACCAAACTTTGATGGTGGATGTTGGAATTCGAACAATGTACGAAATGATTCATGTGTCTATGAAAATCTCAAACTCAAATACATGTAACCCAAACGATTCAGATATCTCTGCTCAGTTAGTTGATTCAGTTGCACATCAATTGAAACCCTGAAGAGTCAAGTCAAAAGCGCCAAGACGTTTCCACGCAATGCCTGGTAGCCTGAGGTGTCTAAATGCGGCCCCACTAGTCCTAATCTGGCAATACAGCGTAGCCCTAGCCCTAGCCTTTCTCGCCTACCGCACCAACCAGCGCCAAGACCCCATTTTGCGGTTCCAGGCAAAAGAACAGGCGATTTTCACACGGCTCTCTCACTCCTCCTCGACAACCTCCGCCAACCCCTTCAGTCAACAACCGCCGAGATGGTGCAAGAACGCTCCGGACTCATCCTCGGTCTCAACCACGGCCGTGTACGTTTCGTCTTTCCTTCCCCGTCCTGCTGGGCCTTTTGAATCCTCCTCGAGATCTCCCCGTTCAGTCTACCGGTTCATTCAAGGCCAATCGGGCCATGGTTCATCGCGGAAACAACGAGAAATAAAGAAACAACATGGAATACACCCAACACGACAAATGGAAAAAAGGAAGAGCTTGTTCGGAAAAATTGAAGATGGGTGGAACTTTTTTTCTGATTCGATTCGACATTCGACACACGACACCCAATCCGACTCCGACACCACACTGCCAAATGACCACGCATTGAATGAACCAACAGACCAATCCGAGACATGAACAGGGGAGACTTGGGGGAATTTTGGGCTATGGTATCCACGAACCAAACATGTACTGACTGTCTTTGATACAGCCCACGACCGCTCTCAACACCCCCAAGACCCGCATCAGCCGGTCCAAGGGTAAGAGCTCCCGTCGCACCGCTTTCGTCCGCGAAATCGCCCAGGAGGTCGTCGGTCTCGCTCCCTACGAGCGCCGCATCATTGAGTTGCTGCGCAACGCCCAGGACAAGCGTGCCCGCAAGCTCGCTAAGAAGCGCGTATGTTTACACCCAACCTTTCGAACGTTTTGAATCGGCTCCTTTCTGTGGATCACATTGGCTTGGTGGAAATTTGGTGTCGATATGCATGATGGGATTGAATGGGCTATACAAGTCGATCGTTTAAGCTGTCATCAGAAGCCGATCGCACTTGGAAAGTTTCACGCAACCACATTTGTGCAGATCAACCACCAATGGCCTGTCGAACAGATGTGATCCTTCAGATTCGGAGACTTTCAAAGCATACTTGGAGTTGAGCACATTCACTAACACCAAATTTAGCTCGGTACTTTCGGCCGCGGCAAGGCCAAGGTTGAGAACATGCAGAAGGTCATTGCTGAGTCTCGCCGTGCCCAGGTTGCTGGTCACTAAATGTCTCCAACCGTTCCTGTTTTTACATCGTTTTAACGACTCGACGCACAAAAAGCGTGATTCTCGGATCGGAAAGGGGGTTTTTAGGGCCACTGGGTGTGCATGAAGGGGAAGGCAAACATGGGATTCCATTAGTGAAACCATAATGAAAACAATTTCTCAACCAGTTCATGAAGTCTCCCTTGATTTCTTTATTTGACGGTGCATGATCCATACAACTGGCGACAAGTTTCCATATATCTATGTCGACCACCGACTTGCATTCGCGGGGGCTGTTGGATTTTTCTCTCTGCTCTCTGCATTGCTGCAGATCAAGACGCCGGGCAATAAATGCTCAAATAACATTGGATGCGCCGCCCTCGGACTTGACATAGTTCCAACCTTGGAAGGCTCGTAGCAATCATCTGCTGGTGAATAACTGTTCGTCAATTATGTTGTAGCAAATGCAGAGCCCTGTAGGTATTGATTCGGATCGAAGAAGTGTTCAGTGGAAGAACCTAGTAAGACTTACGGCTCGATGTCATGCCAGGCTCGACCCGTGGACGAGATACATAACAATGTTGCCTCCCAAGTTTCGTTTGTTTGCGGCTTTGTGGTAATATAATTGGGTTTCTTCCTCAACAGGGAACTCCAGTAAATACTTTCTAAGGTGTTGCCGCTGACAGTCCAGGCCATCTGGGGAAATATCCAAGACAGCCCTGGAGGTATTGTTCATCTTCTGTGGTGAGGGCTACCTAGATCCATGGATGAAGTGAGCCTCCAGGGCTGAAGAGAGGTGTGTGTATTGTTAAGGTATTAGGTATAGATAATGCCAGAACTCTCAATTGCTGTCCTCCAAGCTTCCAACGTTCATGCGTATCTCTCCTTTGGCTGCGTCTTGTTCAACAACACAGAAAACAACCATCTACTTCAAACCTAACATTTCTTTACTGCGCAATCATGAGGCATGGAAGAACTTTGAACATTGGAACCATGTGTTTGATTCGACTTTGTTTACATTTCTAAGATATCTGTGAAGATAGATACCACACGTAGTTTAATCATGATCATCAGTGAGACATGTCATCCATTCATTTGAACTCAATGCATCAATAGCAGGGAGTTCATTTCTTGCCTAGCTTCAGCCATTTAGGCATGGAACCGGGCTTTCGTGTACTAGGCTTTGCATCTCCTTGAGCGCTACTCGGACCAGGCTGTGCTGGAACAGTCTCCTCCTCCTTGGGCTCAGGGGGCTGTTCAACCTTGAGCTGTTGAGCCTGACTGCGAAGTTCTGGGCGGAGCGTCTCCGAGCGACGCTGGTGCACAAAAGCGGCAGCATTGTCGGCCCAGGAAAAGTTGATAAGCACCCTGCCAACCAGCTTGATATCTTTGATCAGAAGCTTCTTATCTGACGAGGGAATCGCTGTTGTGTGATGGGAGCGAGATGCCGTGGGAACAGTCAGATGGAACTCTTCATTCGCAAATGACGGTGCAAGACAACTGCGGACAAATTCATACAAAGTATGTCCAGTATCCGAAGCCCCGAATTTGGCAACCACTTGGCTCTGGTCTGGGAAACGGACTTTGATATCAACCTCGCGGATTGCTGCCTGCTTTGCCTCTTCTTCCTTGGCCTTGGCAGCCATCTCCGCATGAGTGGGCAAGCGCTGGTTGCGAGATGATTCATTCAGCAGTCGCTGATGCAGCTGTGCGTGCTCAATGGAGGGTACATAATCATTCTCATTGTACGCTAATTGCGCCGATGAAGGTGTGCTTTCCGAGGGAGGTGAGAAGACGGTGATATTTCGAGCAGCGTCGGTCGTTGAGGTGGCCGGCTCAAGGGTATCTGGGGGAGGAGCAACTGGTTCTGAAGAGGCGACAGGCACGCTAGAGGGCTCAGATTGAGTTCTATCAGATGGCTGCTCGGCGACTTCTTTGCCTTTATCCCCGGCGGGGTCGGCGGGGAGCGCGGCGCTTGTATCTTGCGTTGGAGGGGCTTCGTCTTCAGACTTGAAGAACTCGCCAATCTGAGCCATTGCCTCTTCAATGGGTTGCTCAGTTCGTCGGAAGCTCAGTCGAATGAGCACATTCCCATTATTGTATCCTAACTGCGCCAATGTTTTCTGTAAGTCTGTGAAGCTTGACATTTCACGCTCCAAGATTTGGAGCACAGGAACCTCATAGTA
The DNA here is from genome assembly GCA_026122735.1 of Penicillium bialowiezense. Lineage (NCBI taxonomy): Eukaryota > Fungi > Ascomycota > Eurotiomycetes > Eurotiales > Aspergillaceae > Penicillium > Penicillium bialowiezense. The sequence goes on from JAKZFB010000002.1 coordinate 4,798,312, forward strand.
GAGGCGGCCGGCGCCACCGTCTGCGCCATCGGTAGAGGGTACAGCACGCGAGGTCAGATTCCGCGTCTGGCTGCTCCCTGCTACACCAGCCTCAAACTTGCGAAGCACGAGCCAGAGTGTTGTTGTGCTCGGGAATTTATCAAGTATACGACCATTTGGGGCACCTCGAGCCTCGGACTCGGGAAGCTGTAGGCCGACAGTGACGACAGATGGAGAACGGGATGCTTGTACAAGCTCAAGCTTTGCACCAGAGCTGAGGCCGGATAGCCGGAACGATAGAGAAAGGTCAAGCTGCTTGCGATTGTGTCTGTTGGGCGGAGGGGTTTGATTAGCGATGTCATCATTTGACAGATCCTCGAGGGAGCCACTCACTTTAATGCATACTGGCTGGAGTTGTATCCGAGCTTTGAACAGGCCTCATGCAAGATATCAGTCAAGTGTTTGCCGGGTGTGGTCTTGACAGTTGCCCGCCTGGCCGTCGCGTCGATCACCACGACATGGGCACTCATTGTCACTTTTTACCAGAACAAATAAATCAGAGAAGATATTTCTGGTATTTTCCCAGAGATTTCTGACACAAATGAAACAGTAGTGACAAGAATGCGGGGGGTAGAAGGAAGAAAGTAATCGGTCGCATCAGAAAGACCCAGGCAGCGGTGCGGGCGTCATCTGAGCTACTCGCGTACCTCAGAGCTTCCCCGTCATCAACTCACCTTCATCACCTCCCCCCCAATCACCCCCTTCCCAACTCCGTTTTCTCCTCTTTTTACTTGTCGGTTAGCTCTGAAGAATCTGTGCCATATTGATTAGCTTTGAAGACTCGCAATAATGGTATGGAAAAAGCGCCCTTTCACCCCGATTCGTTCACTTCTGGACCTCCCAAGGCTGACCGACTTCTCCCATCATAGTCCAACCCCTTCGACATCAGTACGCTAGAAACTTTTCTCTGACGATCGTGCAATGCAAATACTAACCCTTCCACAGATGGCGGTGCTTGTGTCGCCATGGTGGGCAAGGACTGTGTCGCCATTGCCTGCGACCTTCGTCTGGGCATGCAAGCCTTGACCATCTCTAACAACTTCCCCAAGATCTTCAACTATGCACCATCCACCTATCTCGGGCTGACCGGTCTGGCCACCGATGTGAACACCATCTCCGATCTCTTCCGCTACAAAGTCAACATGTACCGACTGCGCGAGGAGCGCGACATTGCACCGCAGACCCTTGCCAACCTAGTCAGCTCATCGCTTTACGAAAAGCGCTTTGGTCCCTACTTCGTCAGCCCCGTGCTGGCAGGTATCAACCCAACAACGGGGAAGCCGTTCATCTGCGGCTTTGACAGCATTGGCTGTATCGATTTCGCCAAGGATTTCATTGTCAGCGGAACCGCAAGCGACCAGCTCTTCGGTACCTGCGAGGGTCTCTGGGAGCCTGATCTGGTATGTAAAAGCACAGTCACACAGAGTTTGTTCGGTTCTAACAAGGCTACAGGCCCCCGAGGACCTCTTCGAGACCATCTCACAAGCGCTGCTCAGTGCCGTCGACCGAGACGCTCTCTCCGGTTGGGGCGCCCAGGTTTATATCATAGAGAAGGACAAGGTCACCCAGCGTCTATTGAAGGGACGACAGGATTAGATCTGGGGAAGTGGTTGTTTTGGGCTTTCCGTTGGTTTGGCGAATCCCGGCGTCTATGGTCTTCACTGGATAAGGCATGCCGTTTACGGTCGATCGATGTCGGGATAGCACAATATCAATGTGAGGGCGATCGATACCTGAGCCAAAGGGCAAATGTGTTCTTGGACTCCATGTTTCTTACTCCTATCATGATAATAAAAGACCCGGTTGTCACGTCACGGCATCAATATCCATCTCTGCCAGCTACAACTCCGTATGCTGGTCCTTCCTTACCCAAGAATCTTTTGACATCAGCAGCTAGCAACTCAGGTACCTCCCACGCCGCGAAATGTCCACCCTTATCGTATTCATTCTCTTGCACAACATTTCCGATGGATCCATACCACGCCATAGGAAACATGATGAGCTCCTTCCGGAATTGTGCCACAGCAAATTGCACATTCTGGGGAGCTCGGACTCCGAGAACTTGCGCAAGCGACATGTAGTTCAAGTTCGTCTGTTGCGTATCCTCAGACTCATCCACCTCTCTTTTAGGCGCCGAAGCCTCGTAGTAGATCCTTGTCGAAGCCATTGGCCCTGCTGTTGAGAAGTAATACACACTGACCCAGGTCAATATCTCTTCATCTGTCCATTTGTAGTCATCAGACCAAGAATGCATCTTGTCGTAGATCCATGCTAGAAGTCCGACGGGGCTGTCGTGAAGCCCGTAGCCCAGAGTCTGGGGCCGAGTCTCTTGCTGTTTCATGTATGCGTTGGCACCGGTGAAGTATCCCACCGTCTGGGCTATGAGACCCCTGTCTTTTGCAGAGAAGGGCACTGAAACCAGTGATTTCAAGAACTGATAGGGACTTCTCCATGGATAAGGTGGTATTATGGGGATGAAGTTCAGGTGGATGGCTTGGACATGCTGAGGATAGAATTGGGATATGGTGCGCGATATCATGCTTCCCCAGTCACCTCCTTGAACCACTGCGAAATTCATAAATGTGAGATGGATTCCTCTTATCCAGCCAAAGAGAACTTACCGTATTCACTGTATCCCAAGGCCATCATCACTTTGTGAACAGTTTCGGCGTACTGGGCTAGCCCAAACCCCCTCTAATATGGTGAGTATAACATGAACCCTACCAAGGATAAATATCTGGATCTACCTTTGTGACTGCCTGCGAGAACCCGAAATTGGGCAAGGAGGGCGCCACCATATCGAAGACAGGACCGTCTCCATCGTTTTGAGTGAGCAGCGGGATAAGCTTTGTTACCTCCAAGAAACTGCCAGGCCCTGTCAAGAAAGTTCAGTACAACCGGGTCCGATGATACAGACTTCTGTCTGGTTGGATTTGATTCATACACCCATGAATAAACAACAGTGGGATAGCATTGGGGTTTCCACTTTTGTGATGCAGCGCATGTATATCCAGATCATCGAAGCCATCGACAGCAATACGAACGCTGATTTGTTGAAGATTTTCGTTCAACTTTGACTCCTGGGCCCTCCAGTCAAACTGATCGCGCCATATCGAAACCAGGCGTTTGATCTCATCAAGAGGCACACCCATGTCCCACCCCGAAGCATCGAGCTCATCAGGGAAAGTGGCATCCTCCAGTTTTTGGCGAAGTCGCTGGAGCTTCTCGTCTGGAACAGCAATATTGTATAAAGTTATGGAGGCCATTGTTTGAAGGGCTCGAGTCAGGATTGCATGACTGGTTGTTGTGATATAGTTGCAGTTTATACTGCCTTAGGCTGTGCTCGGACCTTGCTATGCAGTGATCGGCCATCACGTTTACCTCGGTCCCACAGCGCTTACATTGCACGTTGTACAGACTAGGGACATTAGGACATCTCAAGTCAATGACGTCCAAATGAAGCTAGAACCAGGTACATAGGTTGACTTTACTGTGGAATGTCTTTTGGTCCCTGGGGTGACGAGCTCGCGGGGAGCCCAAGAGGTACTATATAGATCTGCCGGCCAAGATATGTTCAACATACAGTGCACTCACTTTCAGCAGAGGCAGACTGCTAAAATTCTCCCATAAGATCGAGTGCCCCGCGGTCAACTTGTCTAGGCGAGCCTTCCAATCGATTATTCATAGTAAGAGTGGGTCATGGTCTGGAAGTGCCCGAGGAAACTTTGAAAGTTGGGAGATTTAACTGTGCTCCATAAAACAGCGTCATCCCTCCGAGCTCGATCAACTCTTGAACCAGTAATACGAATTAGAACACACGAAAATGGATGGCAGCCAGAATCCCATAAAATTTTGGTCCACAACGCCCTGTTCCCAGTCAATTGGTTGAACGCACCCCAGGGCTGTTTACTGTACCACCTACTAGTGGTCTGAAGATGCGGTCATTGAGGATCAAACGCAAACGAAAGATCTTTGCTAAAAGGCCCCTGGCGGCAACTACACACGAACACGAAATGTATCCGATATATTGAAGTCTGGTCCAAATGTGGCTACGTATGAGGTGAGCGGGACTAGGGACTAGGGCTACGGATGAGAGGAAGTACTGAGTACCTGACTGATAAACTGTGCTGGGCGGTAAAGCCAGGTACTCGGTACCTTAAGGTTCTTGTTCCGGTCTAGATCCGCCGATCCTGCACTCTCCGTGCGCCTACGCATGGACCGAAGGGGTTCAAAAAAAAACATTCACAGGAAAAAAAAAAAGATCATACAGGGAGAGAAATGGAGTTGAGTAAAGAGTCAGTACTCGAATTGATTGAAGCTCAAACCAAGACTGTAGCAAGTAGAAGTGTAGATGAGTTTCGACATGGAGGAGATGCTCCTGTTTCAGTCCCGTGTCTAGACCGCCCGGCCCCAATCGAAGGGAAAATCCCCTCTCCCCTCCTTCTGGGCTTCATTGGCCCTGACCTGCTTTGGCTTCTTTGGCTTCTTTCCTTGTTTCTTTGATCTCGGTAGAGATATGGTCGTTCTTGAATAGGACATACCTCACCATATATATCATTTCTAAACTATCATCTCTTACCTCATACCTTCAAGCCGTCCAAACCCTCAAATATTCATTCAAACCACCTACCTCAAATATAACACCTTCACTTGCCACATGGACTATGCCCGACACACCCGAGCCGGATGCCTCCAATCCTGTGCAATCCTGTCCCGTCATGCCATTTCCTTCCTGCAAATCCGAGTGTATCACCGGTGACGGACTGAACATTCGTGACGATGACGTGAAACGAGACTCGGAGACATGGAACGACGGGGCCCAGTTCGCGGCCATTGAACAGTTGGTTACACTCAAGCAGGGGTTACGCATATCCGATACCGAGCTGTTCTGGAAACGGCTGATGGAGGATGTCACGTCGATAACAAAAGCCCAATATGGATTTGTCGCTCGCAGAGTCCACGGGAGTGACCCTCTACCAGAACTCGGCGGGCGGCGCCCGACGCTTTTCGGTTCGGCCTTCTACTACAACGATGGCTATCAGAATGTTGGTTTGCAGCGAAACAGGTATTTCGCGGGCGGGAATCCCTTGTTGCATATGGACCACGAGCGTCCGTGTTTGATCCCCGAGAACCTCAGCTCACTGGTATCCTTCGGCGATGATCAACTGCCATTCGGTGCCGACGGTTATCTAGCGATTCCACTTTTCTCGGCTGGCGAGTGCCTGGCGCACCTCGGATTGATGTGGTCAAAGGATGGCCTGCGGCAACGGAATCTGTCCTGGTCTTTTATCGAAATGATTCTTCATTCCCTGGAGGATCTAATCGTTCAACGCCTCGGGAAGGCAGATATGGACATAGATGATTTGATATCACCTACCACGAACATCCCGAACATCCACAACCATCACGCCGCCGCCCTCCACGAACCCTCCGATTTTACAGCCCAACCCCTCAAGCCCTACGCACGAAGTCTATCCCATGAGCTCAGAACCCCAATGCAGGGCGTCGTGGGTATGCTCGATGTCATGCATGCTACGGTACGCGAGGCGATGGAGAGCAAGACACCCGTCAAGTCCGGTGGGATTTTCCAATCCCTCAAGGAGGGGATTGAGATGGTACAAGACAGTGCGAGACGTGCCGTTGAAGCGGCCGACAATGTCGTACACGCATATGACCTTAACATGCAGGTTCCTAAAACCCCGCTTCGGGAGGAAACTGAAATCCTGGGCCAACCTGCCATCCCTCCCGATATTCCCGAAAACCATGTAGCCGACTCCCACACCCCCGAAACCCGCCCAAGCATTTTCATTGAAGGACACAACATTGCAGTCAATCCTTACAAACGGCGTCGAAGCTTACCGCTGGAAACGAATCCACGGCCGGTCCGTAAACAAAGACTCCGTGCGGCTTCATCACGACAAGAGCTTTCGCCCCGAAGCGAAGAGGTCAAGAACGCCGTTCACGAAAGCGACCAGATCGTCCATGCTATCCCTGCTCGCCAGATCGAGGCTGTTATGGCCAATATGGTCGATCCCCGCCCTTCGCTCGCAGTACGACGATCTGCACCCCACTTACTCCTGGAGGGTATCAACGTCAACCTACGAGGGTCTGCTTTACGCTTTACTAAGCTGAGAGATCTTCTCCGTTTGGTCATCAATGAGTCTCTCCATGTTGGCGGTCGTCCCGATTCGGCTGTAAGTAAGGCAACTGAATGTGGCGAGAGAATTGAGATCCGGTCGCGATCTTCGAATGGCGAGTTGCGCACCAAGACTGTTGACTGGTCCGTGGACCCGGCTTTGCCTGACACTCTTCTTGCCGATGATCGCGATTTGGCCAAATTAATTTCTTGTGTCTTTCTCAACGCCATCAAATTTACCAACAACGGCACGATCACCGTTTGGGCGACTATCGACTCTAGGAAAAACGATGTTTTAATTCTTGTACGAGATACGGGGCCAGGAATTCCAGCTGCCTTTCTGCCAAACCTCTTCAAGCCGTTTGCACGCGAGGATGCCTCTACCACACGAAGCAAAGACGGCCTCGGCCTCGGTCTTCTCGTGGCGAAGGGACTCTCGCGAAAAATGGGCGGTGACTTGACCTGTGTCCGTTCATCCACCTCCGGCCCCGAGCGAGGTACGGAATTCAGAATTCGAATTCCTGTCAACCAACGCGAGGCTGAACTCCGACCCGCAACCCCTGGCGAGATCAACTATGACCAAGCACGGAATAGCAGTGCTAGCAGCAACCTCTCCGACCCTCCTCTCAACAACTCTCCTTTCATTCTCCCCCAACATGTCCAGCTACAGCAGCCTACTCCCAGCGCGAGCGAAGACATGTCTAAAAGCCCAACACCTCTGCGACCAGTACCGCAAACTCGCATCCATCGATCAAATATCTGCGGCGATGCATATGACAAAAAACTTGGGGAGAAATACCCGTTGCGTTTTCTTGTCGCCGAAGACAACAGGATCAATCGCCGCGTGTTGGTGAACATGCTGCGCAAGCTTGGTTATCGAGATGTGCTCGAAGCAGCTGACGGCAGAGAGGCCGTCCAGATTGTCGAGGGCATCTTGAATGCATCAAAGAGCTCCAACATGGATGTGGACTCCGACTCTGATCCCTCAAACCTAATGCAAGGTGTCATCAATGACTCTCCTCCACCGTCAAAAATGAAGGCAATCGATGTTGTTTTGATGGACCTCTGGATGCCTGAAATGGATGGCTATGAAGCCACCTCGCGCATTCTCCAGATGGTTGGCAACCACCGTGATGAACAAGCTGCCTTTGAACAACAAAACTGCAGCAGTCCTGATTCCATGGAAATGGACCCAATCCCAAACACCTTCTGCGCACCCCCGCCTCCCACCGTTCTTGCTGTCAGTGCAGATGTCACCGACGAGGCCCTGAACCGTGCCTCCCGGGTCGGAATCAAAGGCTACATGACAAAGCCCTACAAACTCTCCGACCTTGAACGACTGATCCTTGAATTCTGTGGCGGTGCTAGCTAGAGTATCACTGGATCCAGTATACTCATCAGCACACCGTCAGGAAATGGCGTTTTCTTTTTGGATCCCACACCAAGACCATTATATACCCGTTGGCGTGGATCTCCTGTTCGTACAAACTTCAGTCGTTTTGCACATTGGCCCAAGGGGCCCTCCATATGGATCGTGCAATCGCTTGCTGCTATTGCCCTTCTGCATCCATTCTCGGTTTTTACTTCATGCCCCCTGCCATCTATCATGCTTGGCGTTTTACCCTACTATGTTTATTATCCGCACCTGGATATAATGATTGATGATGGATCGCTGTATACGCAGCGATCCCCTTACTGCAAAAAACCATGTGAATATGGAACGAACATGTAGTTAACAACATACTGCACCTAATATGCATTTTGATATCCACCCAACAATTGATCAAGTAGCATCTGACTAGGATGGATCATCTTCTCTACCAACCTGAGCCGTTCTAGTTGCACGAGGTGAAATCAACCAACCCGGCATCAGGCACGGTGTCTTGCGGGAGACAAAGATCAACATCTTCTCCATGGAGATGCGTGAAGACTCGCGTGTACTCAGCCTACAGTTCAAAGTTAGCGAGATTCTCTCATTCAGCGCGCAAACAAGGAGATATGAGAACCTACCTCAACAGTATCCACGAACTCAGCATAGATACCATCGGCCTTCATCTTCTGACGAACAATATCAGTGACGCCGCCCAGTATCGCTACTACAGTGGTGACTTTGCTGTCCCAAGTGACAAGCGCCGAAACACCAGTCCCATCAACGCGCGTGGATTCAGTACTCCCGTAAATATCTGAAGTTTGTGTTAGTCCCTCAACGTGGTTGTATAAAGGGTTTTAACTGACTCTGCATCTTTTTGGCAATAGCCATATTCCTCCACCAAGCCAGCCCAATGGCCTTGTCGAAGAGCACTGTAGGGAACACACTATACGGCGTGATGACGTCCAGCTCTTGCACGGTTTGGTTTGAGATGGATGGGATACCGGCGTTGGAGACATAGCCTGTTACTTCGCCGGTGGAGGGGTCAGTGATGTTATTGATCGAGGCGAACATTCCGGGCACTTTTGTGGCAACTGAGTTACAGGTTCGAACTCGTTCGGCATTTTTGAATACCCGACTAGGAGCGGATTAGTACGGAGTCAGAAGCTGTGTTTGTGGTTTCAGTGATGGATTACCTGACAATTTCAATGTCATAGTAGGGCATCTGCAAAGCTTTCCAGGTCTCATGGCTCGAAAACCAGTATCCTGATCGACAGAGGTTAGTATTTCTTGCAAAGAGTTTGCTGATAACCACTCACCCTTTTGTACTGTGATAGGTCCATATTCACCCAGTTGATAATCCACGCTCACTAGCTGGGGTCTTTTCACTTCCCACAAAGCCTTCTTATCTGCGTCTGATAGATCACCGAAGAATTGAAGCCAAAATGTGAAAATCTCGCCCTCGAAGGGGTCATCCAGTAGGATGTCATTCTCGCATTCATATGATTGATCTTGATGGTTGATGGGGAGGGACTGATCTGCCATGGCCACAACGGCACAGACCTTGCCGTTTCCAAAATAGAAAATCTATCGAGTAAAATTAGTGAGTCGAGCTGATCAGAAGAAGACAGAAAACACGAGCCATACTTTAGCAGCTGTTGTCTTAGTATAATCCAGCCAGGTTTGCCATTCCCGGGCAAGATCAATATATGATTTGTTTCCTGTGTTCTCAAGAGCTTGAATAAAACCATACACAGCCCAGATAAGCTCTCTGGAGAAGTAGCCGTCAGCCAAGCATCCAAAATTTGAAGACAAAACACGCACCCATTATCAAGACCGGGCACACGATCAGCCCAGTCCGGTGTTGGGGTCAGATCTTGGCCGTCTGCTAGGATCCAGGGCAGGAACCCGCCAAAGCCAGGGTAAGTCTCATTAAACCTGAGATAAGTTTGCAGCTTTGTCTGCATGATAGAAGACACCAAGCCCGAAGCTGATTCTGGGCATTCAGGAGAAAGAAACCGTGCAGCCTCTGGAGATCCAGCAATGGCATGGGTATAGAGCATAATTTGAAGGGACTGTAAATCATGTCAGTCGATCTGCGGAAGGATGTAATAGGTGCTTAATTGACCTCTTTGCTGGCAGCACTGGTTGAGTGCTTGAGTGTAGCTTCGCCAGTAACCCAGTCAATGTTTGTTCCATCATAGGTGACACCGTTGTTACTGTTGTATGAGATGTTGTTCTGATGAAACTTGCCCTCCCAGTACAACAGGTCGTTCACAAACGCAGTAGGGTCACGGAGAATCTCATTCTGGGAATATTGATGCGCGAAGCGGCATGAGGGTTCTTTGGCGTTCCCAGGCGAAGGCAGAGCTTCCACCAGGGAGCCCAGCGTTAAGATATTAGCGAGAATCCCGATCGAGCGCATATTGGGTGGTTGAGTGGTCCTCAGGATGAAGAAGATAGGAAGGAAAACTGCAGGTATACCACTCATAAAAATAGTCGATTTCTATACTATAACTCGGCAAATGTGAAACCTTGGAATTTCCCGAGGTTCAATGTCAAGAAAATACGCCAAACAACCGGGGATCCCACACTCTAGTAAAGTTTCCTCGCAGATTTGTTGGCCAATGGAAATGAGGTCTATCGAATCCTTTAGATCTTCGTACTTTAGGTGAGAGCCACTGAAAGCAAGGTTTCCTGGGTTACTAGGCCACTCGGATATGCGGCAGGCTTGACATTGACTCGGAGCTTGACTGGAGAGATTATTCCCGGTATGGCCTGAGACGGAGAATCGGGGAAATACAACTGGGCAGTAGATCCATCCCATTAGCCCTTTTACCAATTTACTATCTAGGCAGCTCGTCTCTACGGGACTCCATGCCAGGTTGACTCGACGCGTAACACTCGGCGACTTTGCGTAGAAAACGTTGTTCTGGGTATCATAGCCCTGGAGTAGTAATAGGTAGATTTTGACAGATTTTATTTACTCTGAACCCAGAGCCAAGTTGTCTCCCTGGGAAACAATGTTGCTTCTTATCACAGAAGGCGCCGCAATGTATCTGATGCTTTTGAATCCAGACGGGTCAGTATATCAAGGAGGACCGATAAATCGTTGCGCGCCCGGGCTGACAAGGGAGATGTCTCATGTTGATCGATGATCTCAAGAAGACAAGCCCCAATGAGTCGAATCTTCTCCACCTATGAAAGTTCAGCAATAGGTTCCTAAAATCCAACACTCTGAGCGTTATGACTTACGCATGGTTCGCCGTTCACCTGCAAAGCCCAGAAAGGTGCATCGCGGATGACCCTCAAAAGGTCGCGAGCAATATCAGTTTTCTTGAGAAGCAGCATTTCGTTTTTCACTTGCGTTGGATGATAGTATCCGATGTCTTCAAATTTCTGAGTGATGACCATTTTCAGGCAATGCAACGAGACAAAGACATTTGTTGCTTGAATGGTATGCAGCCTGGTCAGTCTAGATAGCCCTTGGTTGTCTGTATTAGATTCTGCCATCAGCTGATCGTATTGTAGAAAGCGAGGCAGGTCGTCCAGAGAGGTCGCAAAAAGCACGTAGAGGTGATCAAGTCGATGGATTTCTTCGGGAGTGAGCGGTTGACGCGGAGAAGGATTTCCGCTCTTATGACTAGCACCCAGTAGTCGCATCTCTAAAATGAGATCCGAAGCACTTTGCCAAAGCCGTATATTTGCGTTGAAGCCTGCGATAAAGCTTCGGCGAGCGCTCTCATCGTCTGTAACTGCACTGCCTGGCGTCAACACCGCCTCTTCTTCGATACCAGTAGGATAGCCAATAGTTATGCCTGAGTCGAAAGAGTATTTGTGAATTGTTATTGGTCGATTATTTAGAATAGCCGCAGACTTATCGCCAATGTAGGCAATCCAGAAAGCTCGTCGGCGGAATTCTGTTTCAAGTACGGTGAGCCCTTGCAGAGATTCCTCTTCGTGCATCTGCATCACTTGCGCCAGTCGCGTTGCTTCTCCAAAGATGTGCCACGATAGTCTTGGCTTGCCGGCTGCGTGCATGCAGTTGGAATGAAAATAGCGGATAGCGACCGAATTAGCGTTTGGATATTCAAGATCGGCTTCCAGGTACGTGTTTAGGCAATTTCTGGAGGCTTGAAGAAAAGAATCTGCAAATCTCTCGCCTTCTGGGAAGATGTGTTTCGGAAGAAGGAAAGCCGCCTCTGCACATACTGCTGTGACTAGAGTAAAAGTGAAGTCCGGCCATGTGTCGGGATATTTCAGGCTTTCAAGTCCATAGATGAGGCCGTCGGAGCTCGAGATCCTCCCTTGGGTCGCGAAAAATGCCAGTCCATGTCGCAGACTGGGCTCATGAACGAGAGGAGTTAAAGGGTATAAGTACTCGAAGAATAATTCAAAACATCGATTGGCAATCCGCTCTAGGCTTGTAGAGGGGTCCTGTATTGAAAGATCCTGTTCTAGTTCATGCCATCTCTGCAACGCCGAAGTCACTCTGCTGGAAGGCGGATTTGAGACGGACGACTGAGCTGTATGCACGGTTGCAGGGGATAGGTCTGGATCAAGGACCGAAAGAGTCGAATCCCATGCATCCAACGGGACCGTGTCTGAGACCGAAGAAAACGGATGGTGTGCTATCGAGCCGTGTTCCGACACCCGCAAGGATGATTCCGGGGGGCTTTGCAGCACATTGGGGTAAACCGCAGCAAGTGATCTTTGTCGCTTAGTCTTTGGGCCGCGCCTCGCGATTGGCAGATCGAACGTGCAGGTTAAGCGAGCAAGACGACAGCTGCTGCATGTTGACGGTTGACCGGAGCAGTCGCACTAGGGTGATACTGATTAGTCCGACCCGACAGATCTGGAACCCTCGGGACCATACCTTTGCTTTTCTCCGACGGCATCGGTCGCATGCCCTAGTCGATGAGCGCGCGCCTGATGGACTGGGAGAGGTCATGAAGGGAGCACGGGGAAATTGTCCGAAAGGCGGGGATGGCTTCGGTCAAATAGTTTCATTTCCCCGGCCCCCACTATGTTCGATCCAGTAGGCATACCCGACACGATCAGTTGACATCGCAGAGCCTGGCTTGTTGATGACCAAATTATGCCAAAACAAGCGCAAAAAATCTTGACTGTTTCAAATACCGATACTATACTGCCATGTCTCGACTCAGTGATGATGAATTCGACCTGACATGCCTCTTTCAAGCCCAAGCCTGCAGATGCGTGTTAAAGATGTCGAAACACTTCGTTGCTTGAGCTCTTTCCTTTCCTCCTAAGTTTCACAGTGTACATGTGCCCTGGCAGCTGTGATCTGCAAATACTGCTCAGCCCCAGCTGTCATTGGCAACATCGACAAAAGGGGTTGTTGTCATATACAGGGCTTCAAAAATTCCTTGAATAGTCTATTGCCAAAACCCCGAATTGCGATGTTTTGAGCGTCTTTTGCTATCCACTGAAGTACACGTGATTTGATTCAAGCTTACAGGGTCACAGATTCCGTACAGGCTCGGATACCCAGGCCACTTAGATCCCAGTATTCTCCCTCTCGACCCTTTCAATGGCCGCATCTTGATCGCCAAATGCCTTCTTGACCGAGGGCCGCTCGCTTAGTCGCTTAAACCAACTTGCCGCATGAGGAAACTCGTCATCCAAGCTCTCGGGGTTGGTCGCATATCGCTTTGCCCACCGTTGCCACGGCATAAACGCCAGATCCACATAGGTGCACTTGTCGCCAACCAGCCACTCGCGGTGTTCCAAGACGTTGTTGAGAACAGAAGTCACACGGCGGATCTCATTGCCATACCGCTCAACAGCGAAATTGATGCGCTCGGGGGCGAAGTTTGTGAACCAGCTCGCCTGACCGTAATAGGGACCCTGGCCAGACATCTGGAAGTGGAGCCAAGCTTTGGATTCATATCTCTGACTGAGATCGGTGTACTGGAGCTTCATCTCGGGATCATAGTTTTCGATGAGATATTCAAGGATGGCTCCTGATTCGAACAGCGTGATGCCCTTGTTGGGGTCCTCAATTACGGGAAGCCGGCCGTTGGGATTCAACTTGATGAAGGGCTCTTGTTTGACTTCGGTGAAGTTGATGAATCGGGTTTCGTATGAGAGGCCCAGCTCCTCCAGCATTATGGCCACTTTCCAAGGATTTGGACCATAAGGATGCGAGTAGAGAACAATGGGGAGCATTCTGATAACAATTGGAGAAGTTTGGAATGGTATGAGAGGATTGTTTGCGATTGTCAATATCGATATTTTGTAAATCAGGTCCAGTTATTATAGTAGTTTCAACTCTTCTATGATTCATAAGACACCGGGATTTGTAACAATTGAGATCTATGTGTACTTCCAGTTCGGTGTCTGTTCCGGAGAAACTTGACTCGGAGGCAGCGTTCGCCGCTGTGGATCTGAGTATAGATTCGGCGTTTGATAATTAGTCAATCACTACACTGACATCTGGAGTTGGGACCATTGCACATGCCCTTGCATATGTTGTGTGCTGCAATATCATTGTAATGGCACAAGAAGTATCTACCTAGGTCTGTGTACAGGTGAACTCTGTCACTTAGCATTAATGAAAGCCACCAAATCCCAATTTCAATATAACGACCATCTTTTTCGGGATTTCTACCTCTTCCCATAGTCCCTGTCCCCCATAATACAACCTAAAGATTCTACAATTACATGAAAGGCGAAGATCTTGGCTAAACTCCGTTCGCGTGTATAAATGGGATACCCTAATACGAGAGGGCCTGTTTTCAAGTTATTGTGCTTCCGAAAAGCCCGGGGAGGTTCCCTTGGAAATGACAACGAACTATTTCGATTTAGATCAAATTTAGAGCTAAATGGCCTACGAGACATCCTTCGGCCCACGCCCACAATTGTTTTAAAAAGATCAGCTGAATGGTATGTGAAGGATATCGGGGATGGGCTGTTGGTGGTCAACATTCCAGGCGTGGCATTTGTAGCTGACCCATCTGAACAGACAAGAACGAATTACCTAAACTGTTCTGGACAAATAGTCGTCGTGAGTGTCTGGGTTTAAATATCTGCATAGACCATACTATAATAGTGACGTAATTTGTTTGCGTGCGCCGCTATTGGATATGATTTGAGATATCTAGACAGGAACTTCATATTACATCCATATGATATCACCATTGTCAATTTTGCAAGCATAGAATTGGGTTCAAAAGTACAGGAGTTTCACACCACTCACGAAAACTATCAATAAACAACAATGGCTTTTGAACAGAAGTCTTTCAAACTCAATACAGGTGCCCACATACCGGCGGTTGGATTGGGTACCTGGCAAGATGAAGAATCACAAGAGCAAGCAATTCTCACTGCGCTTCATGCCGGATATCGTCATATCGACACAGCGCGATGGTAAGGTGGAATGTTCATTGCGCAAACGCAATTTCCCACTCAGAGACACTTGCTAACATTCATATTAGCTATGCTACGGAGAAGGCTGTTGGAAATGCCATAAAAAAGAGTGGTATTCCTCGTGACCAGATCTTTATTACAACCAAGCTGTGGAACAATAGGCACCATCCAGATCATGTTGCCCTCGCGTTGCAGGAGTCGCTCGACGATCTTGGACTGGATTATCTTGACCTGTACTTGATGCACTGGCCAGTGGCATTCAAGCGGGGGAATGACCTTTTCCCCAAGGACAGAGATGGAAAGCTCATCACAGAAAATATTGACTACATCGATGTATGAAATGAATCTTCAGACTGATGGCTATGGTGCTAACAACTTGACAGACATACAGAGCCATGGAAGATCTTCTCCCATCTGGGAAAACCAAAGCAATCGGCGTTTCCAACTTCTCGCACAAGGAGATAGAGCGCCTGCTTGCAAACAGTCGCATTGTTCCAGCAGTCCACCAACTCGAGATTCATCCCTGGCTTCAACAACGGAACTTCACCGACTTCCTCAAAGAGAAAGGAATTCATGTGACTCAATACTCACCCCTGGGTAATCAAAATGCAATCTACGGCGGTCGTGATGATGTTGGCAGGGTTGTGGAAGCCGGAATCTTGAGAAAGATTGGCCACAAGCACGGTAGAAGTGGGGCTCAAATCGCACTTGGTAAGTATCATTCTTCACTCATAACCAGGCTTGTTAGACCTTTGTTCTGATAGATACTCGCAGGCTGGGGCATCTCACAGGGACACTCAGTCATCCCAAAGTCGAAAACACAGGCTCGAATCTACGAAAACCTGCGCGTAGTTGTCGAGCTCAGTATGGAGGATATCAGTGAGATTGACGAAATTGACAGGAAGATACGCTTCAACGACCCCAGTAAAGATTTTGGCTATGAGCTCTTCGCAGATTTAGATGGGAAATAAGTCAAGCAGCAGGATCAGGATTATAGAGATAAGTACGGAATCATTTACGAGGTCTGGGGAATTCGAGCTGGGCGAATCTGACCAGGGTGGTTAGGCAAATTTTATGATTTTTCAGGTGAAAAATGAATCTAATCAGAAGTGTAACAATGTAAATGGAATAAATATGTGTATTTCCAAGGCTGACTATTGAGCTCAATTGACTCCGGGGTTATGTACATATCATTCGAGGCAGAGTATTCGAAAATACCTTGATCAGAGTGATCAACCTTGGAAACAAAACTAACCAAGCCAACTTGACGCTAAGATGTCATTTCATATATGTGAGCTGTGCTCACTCAAACGCATCCTACCGGTTTCTTTTTTGAAGGCGTTATCAATGCGCTGATCAAACATGCCTTTCAACAGCAAGGCAGATCGCTTCGGAGTTCGTTCTAGGGTCTTGTAGTCCGTGAAAGTGACGCCAAAGCGAACTCCATATCCATCAGACCATTCTAGAAGAATTAGTTTTGATAGAACATTTCACACAAGATCAAAGAGTCATACCGAGATTGTCCATTAGAGACCACGCAAAATATCCTCTGATGTCAGAGCCGTCCTCACAAGATTTTCCAACTGCATCAAGATGATCTGCGAAATATTGAACTCTGTAGTCGTCCTTGATAGCTTCTTCGCAAGTCATCTTATCCTCACCAGGACATGGACATCCGTTTTCCGTGACATAAATGGGCTTCCCATACTTTTGATACACCCGAGTCAAATGCTTCCGGAAAAGACTAGGAGTTGACCGTAGCCAACAGACACCGCTTTTCTCTCCAATCGATATGCCTCCCTTGTTCTCCTGTAGCTCGTCTACATTACCCAGGAAGTCCGTGTCAAGTGGGGAGGTCTCACGGTGCCGGGCGTATTGAGAAGTGTAGTAGTTCATCCCGTAGAAGTCCATATCCGCCTCTCTGAGTAGGGCGAATTCTGACTCCGTGAAACTAGGAAGCCTATCTCCTAGCTGCTGCTTCATGCATTCTGGATAGTCCTGTGCGAGACTTCAAAGTCAAGTCAATACACGCGGACTGTGAGTCTGGTGCTCGAAACATACCAAACAGGATTTGCGAACCATCCGATATGGAACTCCATTCGACGTTCAGCAGCTTCATGATCACGCTGATCGTTAATATCCCACGGCTCATAATAATCGCCGTTCAGAGAGATCCCAATTTTCCCTTTTTGTGAGTCGCGGAAATCACGATTATACAGTGCGGTTGCACGAGCGTGACTCATAATCAATGATTTTCCAACAATCCAAGGCTCTGTAGAAGTGTTCCCTTCTGTAGACATGGAGTTTATGCTACTCCGGCCAGGTGCATTCCATCCATTACCATAGCCCTGGGAAAATTAGTCGAGAAATAGAGAAAGGAAAGAAGCAGGAGACAAAATAGAAAGATCACGTACAAAGATCGACACAATCCACGGCTCGTTGAGCGTAATCCAGTTCTTGACCCGGTCTCCAAAACGTTCGTAGCAGACTTTTGCGTAACGCTCGAAGTCAAGTTGTGATTCTTGTACATTCAGCCAACCTCCGTATCGATCATGGATGCCTTGAGGAAGATCCCAGTGGTACAGAGTGATCCAAGGGGTGATGCCGCGTGCAAGCAAAGAGTCGACAAGCTTGTTATAGAATGCAATACCTGATTCATTGATCGGATCATTTCTTCCACCAAGAGGAATGATACGAGACCAAGAGATTGAGAATCTGTAGGCCTTTGCCCCATATTTGACCAGGCTGTCGAGATCTTCCTCATAGCGGTGATAGTGATCGCAAGCAACATCTCCACTTGCGCCCTTAGTTCTTGTTGGTTGAAGATGACAAAAAGTGTCCCAAATTGACTTTCCACGTCCATCTTCATCCACAGCACCTTCGATCTGATATGCTGCCGTTGCAAATCCCCATTCGAAATTGGAGGGAAGTGATACGGGCGACATGGTGAGTATGGACTGCTAAAACTGAAGGGTGCTCAAGATCTCGTTCAATCGAAGCTGCGCGGAATTCAAAGTTATGCCTTATAACTTCCGGTAAATCGTGGCGTCAGACTAACTCGAGTGTGCCGTCGGCGTTTTACTTCGGGGAAATTCACAATTTGCCGACGATAATTCCCCGACTTCCAAGACACTGGGATGTTTTCTGCAATTTCGCTTTCCCCACGGGGAATTTCTCCGCAGAGTTGGGAGCTTAATTATTTTCTTCCCACGTGTGCATCTATGCATGGTATCATCTCCCGAGCTGCCAGCATGCGATATAATATTCTTTGGTCCCTTCTATAAGAGGCACAAGGAAGCCATCGAAATGAGACATCGTCTCTCGCTCTTCTAGCTCAACTTTGGATTGGATTTCTCCCCACCTGGAGCTGATATTTCCAACCATGGCTCCCGCTGCTGCTCATGCTGCCGAGGGCATCGTGTCTTCCATTGACGTTGAATCTATGCCACCATTCTGGCGACGAAAGAATGGTATTCTATTATATTTCCTTCTCACTTCGTCGCTGTTGGCAAGTGCTGCTCTCGGAATCGATGGGGTAAGTGTCTTCGTCTGAGTCCGTGTAGTCCATTTGTTAACAACTTCTTGCAGTCCATGACGAACGGTATGCAGGCCTTGGACTCTTGGCAGGAACGCTTTGGACACCCTGAAGGCGCTACATTGGGCTTCTTTGGTGCTTCCAATGCAATCGGAGGCGTCATTCCTTTCATATTTCTGAGCTGGATCGGTGATAAATTTGGCCGTCGACTGCCTACTGCCTTGGGGTCGGTGATTATTATCACTGGTGTTATCATTGAGTTCTTCGCTACCTCTCTGAACATGTACATCGGCGGGAAGATTATCCTGGGAGCAGGATCTTCACTGATTCAGATGGGTGCACCGGTCCTGATCACCGAGCTGTCCCATCCGAAAGAGCGTGTGCAAGTCACCACATTTTACAACACATCCATCCCCCTGGGATATGTCATTGGAGCCTGGGCTACCTTTGGCTGCTACAGAATCCCTAGTCAATGGTCATGGCGATTGCCTACCTTGGTTCAAATCATCCCATCGGCTTATCAATTCTGCCTGATCTGGTTCTGTCCCGAGTCTCCTCGTTGGTTGATTGCCAAAGGGCGTTACCAAGAAGCCAAAAATATTTTGATCAAGTACCATGGCGAATGTGATCCAAATTCGGAATTGGTTCAAGTCGAGTGTGCTGAAATCCAGCAGGCAATCGACAAGGAGGCAGAGAACAACTTGACCTGGAAGGACTTTGTGTCCTCTCGCGCCAACCTTAAGCGTCTATTCCTCTGCTTTGCCACTGCTGTCTTCAGTCAGAGCTCTGGAAACCTTCTGGTCTCCAATTATCTCACGCAGATTCTCAAGGACACGGGGTTGAAAACACAATACGAGATTACTCTTGTGAACGGCATGGTCACCCTTTGGCAGTACATCGTCTCGATTGCCGTCGCGGTTGTTATCGACAAATTCCGTCGTCGTTTCTTCTTTCTCACGGGATCTGGTGGTGTTGTTGTTGTCTTTGTCGTTTGGACCATTGCAGCTCAACAGTATCTAGAACACAATTCACTGGCTGCTGGCCGGGTTGTGATTGCATGCATTTTCGTCTTCCAAGCATTCTACACTTTCGCTTGGACCAACTTGATCGTTACCTACACCTTGGAGATCGTGACACTTCAGATGCGTGCCAAGGCATGGGCATTCGTTCTCCTGACTATCCAGGTAGCGTCTGTCTTTGGAAGCTATGTCAACCCCATTGGATTGAAGGCTCTTGGATGGAAGTTCTACATCTACTACTGTGTCTGGGTGCTGATTGTTTACCTCGTGGTATACTTCTTCTTCGTGGAGACAGCTGGCCCTACCCTCGAAGAGTTGACTTATCTTTTCGAGGGGGAGGATACCAAGCAAAAATTGGGCGATGAGATTATCGAGAAAAAGCAGCAGATACAGTACGAGGAACACGTGGAGAGTAAAACTGCATGAGTGGCTATTCTCCCATTCATCCAAGATGATACTATCTATAAAAACATATACGCACCATCAATTGTAGGTGATATCTAGATAGTCTAGAGAACATCGTTCAATATAATGAGATTACTGAAACCATGATTCATATGCATGGCGGCATTTGGGGAGCACCGCGACAAAGTAGGAACAGGGGTAGACAGCTAGGGGAATTCCAGTAAACCAACTATAAAAAACCCTCCTATGCGAAAATCACCAGTGGATACCATTGATTCAGGTCTTGTAAACCGCAAAGGCACGAACAAGGCTAACCTTGGAACTCGATACCCCGGGACTTGAGCATTCTGCCTAGGAAACCTATGCGTAAAGCGTGCAATACGACCTGAATCCAATCTACGAGGAGAATCAAAATAGAAGAAAATGCTATCATTACATCCATTATCAAAATCGACATCTGACTTGGCTCTAAATGGTTCGCAGACATTGACATTTTTGTGAAAACACTGCTGGTTCCACCAGAAAGACAAACCCCCAAGATCATTAGCCTGAGTTTGCATGTTCTCCGTGCACTAAGAAAACACAACTCCACTCAAGACTGATGGTCACTTTCCCCATCGACTAGTATGTGACCGTGGTCAAGATGTAGGATCGAGGGCGAGCCAAGACAGTCGTAAATAGAAAGACCAGACGGGGCATCTAAGTCAACTTCTGCTTAATGAAGAATGACCGCAGATGCGAGAGTTGCCAGGCGCAAGCAGCGGACAGAACGGCGATTTGGATCAAAGTCCAGCGCACAACACGGGAGTTGGTGGTTTCGGATTGGTCACGGAATTCAGATTCGCGCTCCTGTTCAAACAATATTAGCAAGGGTGTTGTCGAAAACCCCATGAATCCCCAGCCATCGGCCGCCGGATTGAAGATTGGTAGTTCTTACCCGCTGGTACACCTGTTCACGGCGGATGTCCTGCAGCCTGCTGTTCAAGTCCTTGACACGCTGAACGATATCCTTCATCTTGTCCTTATCTTCGGTTTCAATCTTGCTGGTCTCGCCAATGGCGATGTCGACAGTAAGCTTGACAGCACCCAGGGAGTTGCTCAACCAGCCGGAGGTGGCGTCCGTCTCGGGGGTGAAGCAAATCCTGTGTTGACCGGCGTCGGCAGCAGAGAAGTGGAAGCGACCGGAGTGGCTGTCACGCTTGGAAACAACGCGGTGGTCATTGTCGAAGGTCTCCTCAACGGTGATGAGCACCTTCATGTTGTGGTCGATGGCGTAGGCCCCGGATTGGGCATTGATGACCTCGCTCTCGAAGCGACCTGTTTGTAGAAAAGAAATAATAAGCGTCATGCACTCTTATCCAAGCTGGGAGCGCTCCATACCGGCCACCAGAGTATCCTTAGGCAGGTCCTCGAAGAAGCACTTCGTTTGCCGACCCTCCATGTAAAAATAGAGGGCATTGGTGGGGACAAGGAGGGAGAAGAAAGAGAGCAAAGCCAGGGCTGAGGTCAGCCATGACAGCGAATTCCCAGAGAAAGCCATGATTGTGAAATGAACGATCGGAGAGTCAATCAAGTCAACATAGTACCTCCGCGAAGGTGTCAACATCCAGAGTCCGCAGCTCACCGCCTGCCGTCTGCGGAATGCTCCCCTTCCAACGCGAAACCTCTGTCGACGGTGATCTACAAATCCAACTTTATCACATCAGTTTCATCGATAAAAACGCCGTTTTCTATTTGCTACATCTCTTTTACCACCGAAGACCACATCTCCCTTCCGTCGCGCCCGATCCGACACCCCCTACAAACCGCCATCATGGCCTCGGCCGGCGATGTTCGCGACATGCTGGATTTGCCTGCCGAAGGGCAACCCAGGCCTCACAAGAAGCAGAAGGTGGTTGAGAAACGACCAGGTAGGGTTTGCGCGATTTGAAACTCGCATAAGATGACTGACAGCTGCAAAAGAGGGTATCACCCGTGAATTATACGCGCTGCTGGGCGAACGAGCGCCGCCAATTGCGATCAATGAGAACAAATACAAAGGTCGTCCAAAATGGATGAACAAGTTACGTGTTCGACCATGGTATGTTTCTGCATCTGGGCATTTGACTAGATTGGGATGGATGTTAACTTTGAGACGCTCAGGAGCATGGCACCCTTCACAAACAGCGCGCGTTCCGACGGCTTAGTTCTGAACCACTGGCAGCGAAAACACGAATCTGCACGACCGCCTGTGGCTGCTCCAGCACCGGACGAATCGCATATGGATATTGATCATCCCAAGGAAGAAGGAAAGGAGGAGGCACCCAAGCACACAGAGCAGGACTACGCTTTTGCCAAGTACAATGTTAAGCCTCGGCTTCCTCGCCGATATACGGACGAAGAGTATGATCGAAGTTTGAAAAACGATGATTGGTCGCGTGAGGAGACAGACTATCTGGTGGATGTGGTGAATGAGTTCGATATTCGCTGGGTGGTTATTGCAGATCGCTACAACTATCAACCAAAATTGGAGACTGATTCCGAGGGCAATGATGCGCTTGTGACAGCCAAGCATCATCGGACCATGGAACAAATGAAGGCGCGCTATTACTACGTCGCGGCAACAATGCTTTCAATAGAGCATCCGCCCTCAGAAATGTCCGAGGCTGAGTTCGAGTTGCACGAGAAGATGCTCAAGTTCGACCCCAACCGCGAGCGTGACCGCAAAGATTTGGCCGCTTTACAGATTAATCGCACGGCGGACGAGGTTCGGGAGGAAGCAATGTTGTTGGAGGAGCTGAAGCGCATCACAAGCAACGAGCAGAGCTTCATCACCGAGCGCCGCGAACTATACTCTCGCCTCGAGGTTCCTATCAGCATCGGCAACACCACTATGTACCAGTCGAGCGCGGGTCTATCTCAGCTCCTGCAAACCCTCCTCCAAGCCGACAAGAGCAAGAAGCGTCGCTCCATTCTCGGAGATGGTGCCGTTCCCAGCCCTGCTGGTCAAACACCCAACGCACCGGGAGGCTCTGGGCGCGCCGAGACACCTGTCACTCAAGCAGCAAACCACAAGAAGGGATCCACCGCTTCAAAAGAAACCCACCAAGCCGTTCGCACCCTCACGCCAGCCGAAGAGGCCAAGTTTGGCGTCACGCACCACGAGCGAGTCTCAGCAGGTGTGCAATTCCGCAGCGATCGTGCCCAACGTCTCACCCAGGCCAAGTCCAACGTCCAAACACAAAAGTTGGCCAGTGCCCTTGCCGAACTCGAGATCCCTGTGCGTCTCTTCATGCCTACCGAGCGCGTGTGCAAGGATTTCGAGAAACTTATTCAAGCCGTCAACATGCTCCTCGACGCACGGAAGGTCTCGGAGAAGGTTGAGAGCGAGATCCGTGTCCTCGAGGCCGCCAAATTCGAGCGTGAGCGCAAGGCAAGAGAGGCTGCCGGACTCCCTGCTTTGCCTCGTCCCGAGGTGAAGACCGAGACCGATGATGCTGGAGGAATTTCGGCTTCCCATGCCAGCGCCCACCCCACAGCTTCCACCGGCTCCGCGCAGCCTGAACAGAGCCAGCAGACTGCCGAAGCGAGCAATGGAGGTGAGGGTAACCACAAGCGGTCTGCTAGTGTGCTCAGTGCGACGAGCGAGAGCAACAAGCGGCAGCGGAGGTAGATTGTCTGAGAAGACTACGTTGATTGTGCGTGCACAGGAAGTGTAAGATGTATTAGGGATCTTTTACCCATATTTATGTATGATTAATGACATCCGGCTAGGAAGTATACTCATAATTGAACCAACTCGATCCCAACGGGTAAAAATAATAATCTTTGCATACTGGCTCCAGGCCATGATTTCCAGTCCTCCACTCGCGCACCTCCTTTTGTTCTCCTTCCTCTTGGCCGTCAAAAGCCGCCTACTCAGCATCAACAATAAGACTCGTTCGACTCGCCCAACCGCTGCCATAAAATGCGCCTGGCATTTGAATGCACTCCTGGTACTCATTTGCCAAGTCCGCTGCTACGTCGCTTCTAACAGAGTCGGCTCGTCCAAGGCCGCTCGAAGCACACTCTTCGTATTCTGCAGATGAGTCTGGAGAAAGCTCTTTCGGGAGTTTGGATGAGCGTCTTTTGCTGTCGCGCATTCGAGAGAATCTCAAAACCCACCGACCGCTACGAGATCGCGAAGGCTGCCTGTTCAATTTATCCGCGCTTCTCTGACTTGCTGGATCAAAATATACGGATGGGCGACGGTTGGTCTGATCCATTGAGAGGCGGCGGTTTGGGGTTGGAGAAGGCTCGGGAGTACATGCAGCGCGTTTGTCACTAGGGCCATCATTTTTGTGAGACTGGGACTGCCTTTTCGACGAGACGCTGCCTCGTGGCCATCGACCCAAGAAGTTATCGTCGTCTTCAACATAGTCCACCTTGGTAGGAGTCGTATGTTGGTAGGGCCGCACAGGAAGCACACCCCCGTTGCGCGAATTCCCAGGGTACATGCCCTCGCCTGCAAGATCCACCGCGAGAGGTGCCTGACCGTGACCGTGACCTCGGACAGAATATCTTTTTGCCTTCACCCACTTTATGGGCGATATAATAGACTCATGCTTCATGTCAGTTGGTTTTTTGCTGGGCGAGTGGTGACTGCTGCTTGTCCTGGAATCTCCATTCGGAGTTGGTGTTTGGGCTGGGGATAGCGGGTTCATTCGCTGTCTGAAACTTTCATCCAAGCCATGTTTGTCCGCTGTGCCAGTCGCTGACCCCGAGACATGACGGCCATAGGCTGTGTTTGCCTGCTCTCCTCCATCTACCAAAGCCTGCTGTGGAGATGACTCGGCGCTGTCTACCAGTGTGTAGCCATATCCCATTCGGCGGCCCCCAGTCATCCACCCGGGACTGACCTTTCGCATACCATCATTTGTGACTGGCGTTGTATGTGTTTGAGCGGATCTCGGGATAACAAATTCCTGGTGGACACTAGATTTGCTTTTTGTGATTTCATCGGCAGCTGCTGGTGCATTTTCCGTGACTCCATTCTCACCAACCAGTCTACTTTGGATGTTAGGCAAACCTTTCATGACATTTGCAGCATGTGCCCTAAGTGAGTGAATTCCATTAGATGCACCGCCCCCCAATGCTTCATCGCTTTGTCGCGAGTAAAACGAAGACACATCTCGGTAATGAGGCGTGGATTTGGTTGGAGTTTCAGGGCCACCCATGGTCGAGGATCCAGACCTCATACTCGATTGGACATTCTCTAGTGACATCATAGGTGATCCATACCTGTTCGCTCGAGGCATCTCGGCGATTGACGCATTGTCTGATGGGGGCCCCGATGCCAATGCGGGCGCTTTCACTCCGTGTGGGAGGTCCAGATCGCTCATGTCTGGCACACGCGCTTCTGAATTTGTCCTCGGAGTGCCGGTGAATTGTCTTCTCTTGGGCATCAAGATTTCGGGCGGCTGTCTGCCTAGGGATTCTGAAGATGCATTGTGCAGACCATTGGTAGATGATTCCATGTAGTTCGCCCAGTCAACTACCAGGTTCTGTAGGTTCTCGCCACTGCTGGTCAAAAATGCCCCTTGGCGTCGAGTGTCTCCGTGGGTGGGTGGAGTGAGCTGATCTTGACTGGGATGAAGATGCAGATTGGGCCTGGCGAAGTTGCTTTGCTCATCTGATCGTTGGGTGCTGAACGAAGTTGTCGAATGATTACCTGCGATCCTGGCTGGATATCTTGCACCATTTTGGCCAGTATATCCTCTCATGCTTCCATGTGGAGTAGGCGAAGTGTGCACGCCAAAGCTGCCACTCGGAGAGCCTGGGTAGTTCTGCCCATTGCCATTCTTCAAACTTGGGATGTCGTTAAACTCTCGACTGCCTTGAGCCATCCGGTTTTGTTCCATCCTGCGTGAGCCTGGACTCGGGGATCCATTCACGCTCTCAACATGCTGTGGGGATCCAACACACTGTGCATCGCTATCATATCCTCGCGGGTTCATCAAACTGCTTCCCATATCTTGGAAGACCGCCAACTCATTGTCGGTGTTGGCGATACTTGGTTTTGATTTGAGGGAAAACGGAAAGGGGATGCGGTGCTCCCCGGACTGTTTGGACTCTCGCGAGAACCGACGTCGAAGCCTGCGCGAAAAACTTGCGGACATGCGTCTTTGGTTCTGAACAGGCGTTGTGTGGCCCTCTTGCGAGAGATCTAAGTTTGGTTCGCGTCAGACTTCATTGGTATCAAACATGCAGATGTTTCTTGCCTTGCACTTCCTCCCCTGGTCCGTCAGTGTTTGTGCTTTGTTCTTCTTGGTATGATTGCGCGAAATCAGACACAGACAAATTTGGAGGCCGTTTGCGGAGACGCGGGCAGCTGAAAAAGAACATGATTGCGATATAGGAGGATCATTTCAGGATGAGCAAAGGCTCTTGGGAAGTATGGGAATGAGCCTGGTTCTGGTTAGGCTCTTGCAGTTTCCAAGGTTGTGGCTTGTCCTTCGCAGTTGCCGTCTGAACGACGCCATCTGGAAATTTTACTGAAAGTTATGTGAGGCCCCGGGGTCTTTGGGACTTGACAGTTCTGCGATGGCATCTCAGACCCAGTGAGGAGATTTAAATGACGACACAGGTCGTTCGCTTCGATCATTGATACTCTCGCGGGACAACCTCCAACGGTGTAATAGATGCCCGGATAGGAAGACATGGAATACACTTTTGAACAAACTTTAGAATGAGGTCAAATAAAAATTAGGGTACATTAGAGGTACAGCCCTGAGGTCTAACAAAAACAGTCAAGTAGACACCTCGTGGGGTCGAGTGGGCCTACAAAGACGAAGCCTTGATCTTCATGTTAGGGGCGGATCAAGTCTTGGCGCCGATCCCTGATTAGCATCACCTGGGCAGCATCAGCTAAAAAGTACGCAGTATAAGCTCTGGAAGGTTGAGATCCTCGTATGAGATACAGTGGTGTTCCATAAGTATTTGACGTCCAGCACTTTAGAATCCACTTTTTAGCCTGACCGATTCCAAAGGTTGTATACACCAAACCTGGCTGTCTTTTTTAGACTCCTTTTTATCATCTTTTTGTCGCGCGTATGGAATCTGTCGGAATAGATACTCTTTCATAGTGGGCCTAGTATGTTAAGATCTGTAAAAGTACATGTATAGACATCAAAGCTGGTATTTTAAGACTAACCATATTTCGATTCAAATGTTAGCGCGCCATGTGATTGGGGTTTGGAAGAGCTTCTTTGTGTAGTTCGACATGGAAGGCGATAGCGGTCGGCACTGTAACCCCACTCCAGCTTTTGATATCTTATCGAGCAATGTTCAATCAGACCCAGCCCCAGGGCTGTTCATGTACATATCAGCTTCAGCCTGGATCATCTCCATCTGTTTTTCACTAGATGTAGGACTCGGCGGGAATATCTCATCGCTGTCGGAAGCTGAGCCCGTCCCTGGGCGCGGGTTGATACCACAGTCAACACATCACCGTTCCGTTGCCTTAAATCCCCACTTGGCCTTTTTCCTTTTCACCATATTATCCGCAAATTTTGCTCTGGGTCGTAATCTAAGACAATCCTGGCAGGTGTATAAGTCGTTCTGGTTACCGAAAGGAGTGGTTTCCGCTTCGATCAACTCCAGGTGAGTAGGAGATGGTATAATTTCACGAAAGAGCCGGCACGAACGTTGAAGCCAGATAAGACTGAATACATCAAGATGATGGGTTATAATGAGTAGTATCTCCATTGGGATATCACAGATAGTAGGGGTTTGCGACATTTTAGTAGTGCTTATTGTATATAGGCCCCGTTAAGAGTTGAAAACTGCAAATATGAGTGGGCTGGGATGTTTGTGAGTGGTGGTTAGGTTGTTGGATTTGAGACCATACCGAGCGGGGTATTTTAGGCCCGTGACTAGGCTCGCGTCTACCGGCAATTTGCTGATGCAGCTATCAAGGGTTCCGTGGCTGTTCAGAACGGCGCCTCACTAGCACCTATGTTCCAATATGGTGATTGTTTAGACAAGTATCCCCATGGCGTGTCAAGGGTTCATGCAGCGCAGGGCTGAAAAGAGCGGCCTTCTCACGAAGGAAAGATCGGGAAGATTGTGGTGGCAGGTGATTCCCCACTACTTCATTGAGTTTGATGGTGAGTGCCGTGCTCTCGAATTTCCATCGTGCAAAGCAACTAAGCCGATCCAAAGACATCTGGAGTTGGACCCGGGAAAAACATTCGGTCCCCCGATGTGGCCTAGACTCGGCACAGCCTCACAACACCGGCTGTTCCGGCCCTGCGCTGTCCGCTGATCGGTGTGAGCCGTCGGCAGTGAAACATCAAGTGGTTCGATTTGGCCACTTTTGATCCGCATTGCATATTGAAGGGAAAAGAGAGACAATCGCAGGATATCACAAGCGCGCCGTTGATATGAACTTGAATATCAGAAGTGATGGATTTTGGCGGCTCAAATGTGGAGCTGTGCGGGCACTCGCCACCCAGGACGTTATCAAGAGCTGAAGAGTTTGAGCTGGTGTTTGGCTCATACCCCCACCGAAACTAACATCGTTTTCAATCAGTGTTGATAACAAAAAGTTAGCGAGACAGGTCACAAGCATCCAGAATACCAATTACTAAATTTAATATGTGGCGGTTTTGGGCAGGAAGAGGTGGGACGAGATTACCTGCAGCTCTTTGTAAGACCCTTTCCCCGGTGGGGCGTCGAAAGTCCCCGTAACTGCTGAGATGATTTGCCCTCTGAGACGTCCGATTTGAAACCTGTAAATATCTCTCGTTTGCAACATACTCGGCTTTCGATTGGGGCGTACTCCGGCTGCGATGTTGTCTCATCTCAAAAGACTTCCTCTTTACGCTATAGCCTCAGCGCTCGTCATCTCTTTCACCTTTTTCTGCTACCTTTATGCGCCGGTCCCGCGAACAGTGCTCCCGCCCAAGGCCGAGCTCTTCCACTTACAGACGACTCCAGTCGAAAGTAGTCAAACCAGCGCGGTGACCCCACACCCATCCCTGCCCACCAGCAAAGAAGCTTTGCCCAGTGGAAATGTTTATCAGACCCCTGACAAAGTATGGCATTCAGCCAAATTTGACAATCTCACCGACAACCAACGCGGATGGATTGGAAGCTGGACCAAAATCAACCCCTATTGCCGCCAAGAATTGCTGACGGACCGATCGGCAGAAGCGTTCGTTCGCGCTCGCTTCCACAAGACGCGTCCTGATATCGTCGAAGTCTACGAAGGGCTCCCCATCGCGATTCTGCGCGCAGATCTTTTCCGATATTTGGTTGTCCTTGCAGAGGGCGGAATCTGGGGTGACCTGGATGTCACCTGTGAAAAAGATGTCGCGGAGTGGGTCCCGCTGGAGTACCGGAACAGCACGATCGACATGATCGTCGGGTTGGAGTTCGACATGCCATGGCGAGGACCTGGGAAACCCATCGCATCTCAATTTTGCAATTGGGTGTTTGTGGGTCAGAAGTCTTCGCGGAACTTACAGGCTGTAGTTGATGCGGTGGTTGCCAAATTGAAGGAAATCGCCCTCACAAACAACGTCGCTATTACAGGGCTCACTTTGGAAATGCTGTCTGATGTGGTGGATGTGACGGGGCCCAAGATGATGACCATTGCCATTCTGGACAGCTTGAGCAAATTGCTGGGCAGGCCTGTCGATGACAGAGATTTCGCAGGCACCAAGCAACCTAAGCTTGTGGGCGATGTGCTGATCATGCCTGGGAATTCTTTCGCTGCGAACCAAAACAACCACCCGACGGACCAGGGAGACATTCTTGTGACACACAATTACGAAGGTTCATGGAAAAAGGAAGACGCAGAGGCAAAGGAAAGAAAGAAACTGAAGCAGAATCCACCGCCAACTACGGAATGAACAGTGTCATCTAGTACCTGAACATTACCACTCAACTGTATCACGACAATTGCATCTGTTCTTTCAGCCTTCCATTATCTAATTTTTGTTAATCTCTGTGAAGCTTCATGTGCTTGTTTCTTTTCCATGTGTCTATTATTATCCTACTAGAGGTGTGATCGAAAGACCAAAGTAGGTAAATATCTGGTATGAATGATTTTCTACTACCATGTGTACCCCGTACCCCGTGATGTGTACCCCGTGTGTCACACCTGAAGTGTACAAACGCAAAGTGCATTTCACCGAAACCTTTGGAAGGAGGCTCGCGACTTGATCGCGCTTTCCATGTGTGACTTTGTTTACGTACCCTCCGTACTTTCCTGTCATACAAGCCCCCTTTTATTCTCTTCTCTGCCTTCTGCTCTACTTGCATCTTGCATCAACTTAACAATCAAATCATCGATTCTGTGAATTATCTCCAATGAATGCTCTTTCAATCCTATCAGGCTTGGTCCTGATGGTAACGGCTGTGGCTGCCGTTCCACATATTGAGATCAAGGCAAGCAATGCCAAGCTGGTTATTTGACAGACAGACAGAAAAGCTAACATTTCATTCACGAAATAGGGATCCAAGTTCTTTTATTCGGACAACGGAACCCAGTTGTGAGTCTTGAGTGTATTCAAAATGGAGTGATTTCGGCGCTGACTGAGGACCAGCTACATCCGAGGCATTGCCTATCAAGGTATGTGACTGAGCTATACTATTCAGTCTCATTGACCAGTTACTAACTATATCAAAGAGGACTACAATGCAGGAGGAGCGACCGGAACCGGACAATCGAGCGACGTGAACTACAAAGACCCACTGGCCGACGGCTCTGTCTGCGAGCGAGACATTCCCTATCTCTTGGAGTTGCGGACCAACGTCATTCGCACCTATGCAGTTGACCCAACCAAGGACCATGATGACTGCATGGGAAAACTGGCGGATGCCGGCATCTATGTGATTGCTGACCTCGCTGCCCCCGATGTCTCCATCGTCTCCGATTCGCCCGCCTGGACCGTCGATCAGTACAAACGGTACACTTCCGTCGTCGATGCCTTCCACAAGTATGACAATGTGATTGGATTCTTTGCCGGAAATGAGGTTGTGAACCACAAGAATCAGACCTCGGCTGCGGCCTTTGTCAAAGCCGCAACGCGGGACTTGAAGGCCTATACCAGGTCTCAGGGTTACCGAAAGTCGTTGGCGTTCGGCTATGCAACCACCGATTCACCTGATTTCCGAACGGAGCTCTCAGATTACCTCAACTGTGGTGACCAGTCCAGTGCGATTGACTTCTTCGGCTACAACATTTACGAGTGGTGTGGCGACAACACATTTGAGGCGTCCGGATACAAAAACCGCACACAAGACTACAAGGATTATTCAATCCCCGTGTTTTTCTCCGAGTATGGATGCAACACGGTTAAGCCTCGAAAGTTCAGCGACGTGCCTGTTTTGTTCGGCTCTGACATGGACGATGTTTGGAGTGGTGGAATCATCTACATGTACTTCCAGAGCACCAACGACTACGGTCTTGTCTCTGCCGATGGAAGCTCGGTTTCCACCGAAGCTGGCTTCAGTTATTATTCTCAGGCGATCCAAAGTGCCACCCCGAACGGAACCAACAGTAGCAGTTACTCACCCACAAACTCGCCTCGTACTTGTCCAACAGTCGGCGCAAAATGGCAAGCTGCCCCAAGCCCACTCCCACCTTCTCCCGATCAAGACTTGTGCTCTTGCATGGTTAGCAGCCTTTCTTGCGTGGTCGCCGAGTCGGTTGAGAGGAAGCAGTACGGTGCTTTATTTGGCACGGCCTGTGGAAATGACCAGAGCGCTTGTCATGGGATCTTGAGCAATGCATCCGCCGGAACCTATGGTCCCTTCGGTGTGTGTGGAAGCAAAGATCAGCTTTCGTACGTTTTCGACCGATACTATCAGAACCAGAAGCAAAACAAGCAAGCTTGTGATTTTAGCGGGGCCGCAACCCTGCAATCTCCCAAGGAGCCTACTGGGAGTTGCAAGTCAGTCCTCAGCCAGGCTGCCGCATCCGCAACAGGAAAGGTCAGCGGGGGCGGAGGAGCCAACGCAACCACATCAAAGGGAATGGCTATCTCTATACAAGTATCGGCGCCGATTTCCTGGGGTCATTACGCTGGTGTGGCTTACATGATTGTTTCGACAATTGCCTGGATCTTGATGCTCTGGCTTTAGGTCTGACTGGGATGGGCTGCTTAGTTCTCCACTCTATCTGAAGGGGCTGTGCGGACACATATTACTTTATCGATCGATGATCTTCATGTTCAGATCGAAGCTGTGGAGCCTTCGAGGGATGGCAATATCAATTATTCTTTAAGCTTGCACTTGCAGGTACAATTGTTATGAAAACATTCTCTTTCTTGCCGCCACATATCCTCGGACCTATGAGTACTTTGTAATTCTAGCAAATTTGTTTGCCCCGTCAAGTATGTCGTGCGGTTCTGAGTCTTTGCTACGGCCATTGTGTCCTAGTCAAGCCAAGCCTACAAGTACTGGTAGTGTTCTATACATCTCCGTCTGTTTGATTGGTCCCGGCTCCGGACCCACTAATAGACCGACTGAGTCAGCATATCCCGCGCCCCACGTGGGTCTTAGCCCGGGGTTTACAATTTTTTTACAAAAAAATTACAGATCTTCATCTCAACCAGCATTCCCAACTCTCATACCCTCTTTACCAGCCGACCAGTCTACTACCGCAAACATGGGCAACGTAAGATCCTCTCCCTCTATCCCCTGCTATCTCAATGCGCTATTTTCCCTTTGTTGTTATCTGTGATCTACGCAGGTGGGCTGACGATCATCTATAGGGAGCCAAGGCCAACATGAAGCGCGAGCGCAACGCGAAGGACAACAAGACCGCCAAGTCGCAGACCAAGAGCGTGAGTGAAATCAACCATACAACGCTCTTATCCATTCACTAACATGCCTCCAGAACGAGAAGGCCATGAGCATCCAATGCCAAATCTGCAGACAGACTTTCCTGCAGACCACCAAGGCCCCTGCGTATGTGAAATTCCCGCTCTCCCCGAACTCCGATTTGGAATCACTAACGACTTTCTTTCAACAGTCTCCTCGAGCACGCCTCCAACAAGCACAGCAAGGGCCTCGCCGAGTGCTTCCCCGGTGTTAGCGCATGAGATACCCAACCCGATACGGAATATTTTCACGAGATAACGGGCTAGCATGGCTTCAGGAGTTTTAAGAGCGAACATATCTACCACAATTTGGAATTGTAGGTACCGGTGTACCAGCGGGAATAGCAAGTGGATGGTGTGGCAGTGGTGTTGGGGGTGTCTTGTTACTCTTTGTGTAGTTGGCTGATACATATCATTCCTTTTCCATTCTTACTATCTACCAACAGCATCCACGCTGGTGATATTGGTCTGAAGCGAAGCTAAAGCTTCCCTTGTATCAGACGCTTGTTTCTCCCCTTCCACCCACTAAGCTCGCCGAGATCTCTCTGTGGCCACGGGTGAGGCTCCTTCCCGGTCCTTGGTGGAATTGCGCCGAATCGCCATTTCCATAATTCCACATAGTCTTTACTCATGGTTCCCTCTAACATGTCCACGACATATTTGCCGATAATGGGCATGAATTTGAATCCATGTCCAGAACCCGCAGTGGCGACATAGAGGTTCTTGGCCTTGGGCGCAGGGCAAACTCGGAAGTTGACGTCCTTGGTATCTCCATCCCTAGACAATTTTTAGCACATGGTCCAGTTTTTGTGATTCTCCTGATCATAGCTTACCAGCACATCCGAGTGGAAACCCAGGCTCTATCCGCCAGGTCTGGGATCATATCACGCACGAAAGAACGCATTTCTTCTTCGATCTCTTGAGGCACACCATCTTCCGGGTAATCGGCATGTGAATGCCCAATAGATGCCCCTGGAACGAACGAATTGTAGTAGTTGGTGATAAAACGGCAACTGCAAATTTTCAAAAGCCCGTTGGCATCGGGTGGGAAAAGGATTCCTTGCTCAAAGTCGTCGACGATCGGGAGGCTTTTGTACTTCTCGACTTCTTCGGGGGTTAGTTGCATAATGCCAACACAGTGAGATCGTGCCACAATTTCATCTTTCGCGTCAATAAGAGTAGCGGTGTTGGCTCCCGTGCAGAGAATAACGATATCTGCGAGATGGGCTTGTCCATTTGCAGTGAGGACACCGATACAAGCTCCTTCGTCGTTGTAGAGAATCTTCTTCGCGAATCCAGCATCGCCAGATACATACTTGACTCCATTCGCCTGAGCCGAAGAGGCAAATCGAAGAAGTGCTTCGCCAGAAGGGACCTGCACGCACATAGTTCACTATTAGCCCCTGAGATCTATCTGAAGCCTGAGGGACTCATCGATGTCTTACCCATCCAGCTTCTGGACTCCACAGGTTCGTCCACCCATCAAAAGAGCCCGTAAACTCCGGCCATTTGCTCTTGGTTTCGGCAATACTCATCCACTTCACCCCCTTGCGCTTCTCCTTCACACCACTTTCATACGCGGCCTTCAAGAAATCCCGAGTCATCTCGTGGGCAGACATAATCCATCCGGTCGGGCGAAACAAGTCACGAAACAGCGAGTTTGGGTCCTTCCACACGCGCATGGCCTCCAATCCGAGCTTGGTATAAAGTGGATTTGGATAGTCATAACGGACGATCTTGTTCAGATCGGTGGCTGCTGCATCTTTTGATGGAGCTGCAAACCGATCGAGAACGGTGACATTGGCATACCCTCGATGGGAGAGATGATATGCCGTGGAGGTCCCGAAGGCTCCTCCGCCGACGATAAGGACAGATGGTTGAGACATTATGCTTGCTCACGAAGCTTAGATAGAATCATGCCAATGTGCCTTATGACCATTTATAAGTGATCTTCAACAGTATTAAATCATGTCAGATAGCATCGGCCACTACGGTGTCTCATCTGCGGGGAAAGTCGTGTTCAGAGCCACCCGGCGCTGATCGGAGAAGATAGACTTCATTATCTTCTATCTTAGGCGGGAACATTTTTACGAACCCCCAAATCCATGGTTATCAAAACGGATATGTTAGTGAACACAAGTGCAATCTCTCTATACGGTTCGTCTTGACGCATTGACCGATCCAGACCCACATGTGTCCTTCCGGGCCAATCAAAGTCGTCGAACGAGGCCGTAGCGGCCGAGCGCTGATAAGACGCCAAGATATGCGGGGAAGAGCTCGAGGTATACCTGGGGTTAGTATGAGATAGCAGGTCCAATTCACTGTATCTGATAACCTGAACCAGTCATGTCATAACTCCAAACCAAATAGAATGTATAAGTAGCTCGATATCCTGTAGCTGTCATTCATCTTGAAACCCGTTTCATACCCGACAATATTTCACGCAACGAAATGGAATCGAAGAAGACCGAACCTCTCGACCTAGGTCAGCTCTCACCAGAAAAGATACAATGTGGACAAGCAATCGCTATATCTCAACTGCCTCCACTTCTACAGAATATGACATCCGAGGAACGAGAAGCATTGGAAAAACGTTTAGTAAGAAGGCTAGACATTCGTCTGATGCCCATGTTGGTTCTCATTTATATCCTCAACTACTTGGATAGGTAAATTGCTATAGTTTCCGCAGGCTCCCATTTTGCTGACCTTTGAAATTAAACTGCCAGAAATGCAATTGCGGCAGCTAAGCTAGCAGGTCTGACTGAAGATCTACAGTTATCATCTGTACAATTTCAGACTTGCGTGAGCATACTCTTCGTGGGGTAAGTTCAAGGAAAAACAGTTTCAGCACTCAACTCCGGAAGCTAATTCTCGAGCTTCTTGTCAGTTATATCTTGATGCAAGTTCCGTCCAATCTCTTTTTGAACAAAGTCGGCAAACCCGCCTTGTATCTTCCTACATGCATGGTTGCCTGGGTAAGCCCTTAATCCACCAAATTCAAAATTTATAGACTAATCAAAGTAACTGCAAAGGGTGTACTGTGCGGGGCAAGCGGAGCTGCTCAAAGCTTTGGTGGCTTGGTTGCATGTCGGTAAGTACGGGGACCCCACACACGCAGGAGATGTGCGCTGAATGACTTACTAGTTTCTTACTGGGATTTGTGGAAGCCGCATACTTTGTAAGTTCACATACTCTATCATAACTCGCTGACTGACTGTGACTAGCCTGGTTGTATGGTGACATTGAGCGCTTGGTATACTCGAAAAGAGTTATCCTTACGAACAGCAATCCTTTACTGTGGCTCTCTTCTTTCGGGTGCCTTTTCGGGGCTTATTGCGGCCGGAATAACCGATAACATGGATGGGTATGATTTTCTGATTCTTTTCAACTAGTGAGCAGAGTTAACCGACAATTTAGCGTCCGTGGACTCCGAGCTTGGAGATGGTTATTCATTATAGAGGTACCAACTTCCCCTCGAACCCTAAGAGACAAATTGAAAACTGTGTATTAACTACTCTATGATCCTAGGGCGCAATTACGGTCGTCGTGGCTTTCAGTGCCTATTTTGTGCTCATCAACTTTCCACACAACACAACGGGCATATCTGATACGGAAAGGGAGTTGGCTATATGGCGCCTAAGAAAGGATATTGGTGCCCAAGACGAAGAGCCAGAAGAGAACCGGAGCCTAGTTGGAGGTTTCAAACAGTGTATAGCTGACTGGAAAGTCTGGTTCCTCGTCACTCTGGTGTTTGGGGCAACATCTAGTGGCACCATTAATAACTTCTTCCCAACTGTTGTGGAAGGCCTAGGAAAGGACCGGATTCAGACTCTTCTCTTGACTGTCCCGCCCTATATACTGGCTTGCATCGTTGCAATGCTGGTTTCTCTCAGTGCCGACCGGTCAGGTGAACGGTACTTTCATTTCACTATCCCGCTCTGGATTTCAATTGCAGGCTTCATTATCTCAGCTTCGACCACCCAGTTTGGACCGAGGTATTTTTCCCTCATGATAATGCTTCCAGGGGTCTATACGGCTTTCATCATCGGTATTACCTGGGTTGCGAACACCCTGCCTCGACCTTCTGCCAAGAAAGCCGCAGCTCTTGCGTTTGCCAACGCGATAGGAAATTGCTCCTCGATTTACAGTCCATATCTTTACCCCAGCAGTGGCGCTCCACGTTTCGTGCTTGCTATGAGTGTTAATGCCGCAACCTCACTGCTGTCGATTATCACTGCAAGCGTGTTTAGATTCCTTCTTCAACGCCTCAACAAGGGGTTGGAAAGGGATGAGGTGGAGGAATGTGACCAGGAAGGAAGACTCGTGGAGAAATTCCGGTTCCTTTTGTGAAGAGGTTGCGTGTAGTCAACACCTGGATTTCAGTGCCACTTGAAAATAACCCGGCACTAGGTAGGTACTCCGTAGTTGGTGATGAATGGAGACTATGCACAGACCTCGGGAGACTTCCAAGGTTTACAGGTCCACTTCCAAGGTTGATACCCTCTGATATTTACCTACTTGAGACAAGGAACTATTGAGTCCGCGGGCTTTGTCAATCAATGATTGGCCGGAAAGGCGTCGGTATTTTCCATAATTAATAACTCAGATATATACTTATGGATGGTGGAATTGGACAAGATATGGTTCCAAGGCCCCGAGGGCTAGAGGCCTCTTGACACTCAACAATCATATCCTGACCTTCTGCAATATGCTGAACGAATTTGTTGTCCACTTCAACCTTGAGACCAGCTCTGTTGATGTAGAAGATACGCGAGCAACTCACTGCAAGAGCAGAGTTCCCCTCAATTATTCTCTTCTTGAGCTCGTGGACCGTTCGCTCTTTTGGATAGATAGCACGATAAAGGTGATTGGGAGACTGACTGTCGTTGGTTAGATTAATGTAAAAGCATGCAACTAGAGAAGAATTAGCTTAAATCCGTATTTATGTAGCAAGAATACGATAGTAACATATCACTTACCAGGCTTGGTCGGTCCCTCTGAGATTGATGACCTTGTCGATGATCCACCGTTCGCTGAAGTGCAGCTTTGGTGCCAAGAAATAGAAGTATCTGGCCCTAGAGAAACATCGCTGTTACTCTGAGAAGTGGCGCGAAGTGGTTGTTCATGGTGCTGTGACGACTTTCCATCTGGAACCGGAAAGGAGTATAGATCAGGATCATCCTGAGGATCTGCACGACGGAAGAATGTATTTTCGGGTTCAGAAGATTGAAAGTTCCACTCGAGTGCGTTCAGCTTCTTCCGCGTTTGAGTTTGTTGATGTGAAGTTGATGAGCTGTTGGATGGGCTTGTTGATATGTGGCTGGTATGTAAATCATAATTCATGCGAGTCGGATTTGCGATTCCGGTGCCAGGATCGCTGGCTCTCTTGCGCTTGTGCGAAAGGTTCGAAGACTCTGAGTCTGCTATCTGCAGCTTCAATTTGTCCATCCTTCTATGGATGATCGTAACATCATTTGCCATCTTCCTCTCGGCTCCATGATCGCGGAACAGCTTCACGTTACAAAAAGAGATCTCGGGCTCGAGGCCATTGGAATCGCTCAACTGCTCTGTTTTGACGCAGAGCCGAACTGAGTCGCCTTTGACTCCCTTCAATCTTGTGAAATCAGTAGATAGAAAGTTGAGGCGAACTGGGATGCTACAATGGCGTGCATTATTAGACAAGGGGGTCCAAATGACCGCAAACCCATCTAGATGTATCTGATCCACAAGCATCCGAGGAGTATCTTGGCCTGCGTATTGAACCGCCGAGGATGGTAAGTCGCGTTTCTTGCGCTCAGCAGACTCTCGACCTTCCTTCCACAATTGCCAGCATGCAGCTGGATCGCGGCGCTGGTGTTCTTCTTCGAAGGAAACGTGAATGAAGGTTCGGTATCGAACACCCTCGTTGGGCGCCGTCGGAGGTGATGAGTCGATGACTGTGAGATTGTATGGCTGGCCCTTGTTGAGATACGATACAGGTACTTCCGTCGTATTGGATCTCATTGCCGTTGGTGCCTTGAGGGAAGTTTGATAGCGGAATCTAAACACAGTTGTCAGAGAAAAGCTGTTTGGGAGGTGCAATCAGACGTACCCTTCTTCAGAATGATATGCGTTGGTTGAAGCCGTGACCACCTGACTCTGTAGTTCTTGCTCCTCACCTTGTCTTGGTGATGCAGTATCCGAAGTTCCTTGTGAATTTCCGGACAGACTGCGCGTTGAGTAGTCCATGATGTTATGAGTATAGAGGGGGTTCGGATGAGATTCATTGGTGATAAAATGGTCGGGGTTGCTCCACAATTGCGAGAAGTTCGTTTCCTGGGAAAGATGTGGATCAAAAGTGGTGACCGATTGACACGAGGGATCCCAGTCTAACATGCATGGAAGCACGTTGTTTGATGTGTCTTGTACACCTGCCTGGTGATGCAAGTCGTGTCCGGTAACCAACTTCGGGTTGTAGAATCCCCACTCAAGTATTTCTGGCTGGCGCGGTGCACGTTGATCATACGAAAATGGAAGTGTACGCGTGAAAGAGTCCTTTCTTATTCTTTTGTGAAATCTGAAGTGGAGAATCAGCTTTAGCCCTTTCGTTTTCCAAGTTGCTGTCACTTACCTTTCTGAAGAAGTCTCCATGCTGCGTCTCTTGAGGGATGGACTGGCTTGTTTGGAGTCGGTTTGCATTGGGAGCTTGCAATTTCCATACAACTGCTGGAAACGGCCGATGAGCTGGTTCGGCGGCTTCTGTGAGCTCTTTCTACTTATCATTAGGCAAATTCCAATTGCAAGTCCAACGTGTGAAAGAAGGGATTACCTTTGGGACCACATTAGCTAGATTTTCTTCAGCTTGATAGCCTTGACAAAATTTGATAGCAGGAGATCATTCAACGCATGGGAGATTGAAGTTGTTTCTTATCACAGTAATGTAAAAAGGAGGCTGTAAAATATTCGATGAATATTCGAGTAGGGGAGAGAGGGGTTTTATGGAAAAATCAAGGTGGGAGGGGGTTGGATATCGAAGACGTTTAGAATGGGCGTGTGGAGACCGTCACAATGTGATGTACAGATAACTAAAGGAACCACTTTGTGAGATACCCCCACCTCTCCATGATACTGTATGGCTTTATTTCTGATGTATATGTACCTATCAGGAAGAACCCTGGAGCATCAAACACTACACGTACGAGTGCAGTAGGATGGCTCGGCGAAATTGGTACATCTGAATAAGTGGATTCAATTTCCGCTATCTATCCTATTGAGCAGGCGAAATCGAACATGAAAGGAATCGAGAGCCGATCCCTGGACGGAATCGGTATCCGCTTCATCGGACTGGGCATTCGACTCGCTTATCTGCTACATACAAACGGTACATCTTTCCGAGGTTGTGGTTTGTCTCAAAGTTGATAACGTCACGCGTGGCCCGTTTAGATGATTTCTGGGTCTGACGTCAGGTATTCTCTTAGTGACGTCCGCGGCTGCGATTCAATAACCAACCAGAGTCGTAGAAGAACCACAACAAAGTCGAAATAATTGGGGACCCCAGTTGATTGACGCCTCTGAGGACTCTCGTTGGTTGGACAAACAAGCCGGAAAAATTAGCCCCTCATTGTTGGAGAGATCCACACGGATTTCGGGATCGGCACGGGCTTTGCACCGCGTTGCTGGTACCTGTCATAAGTAAGCTGCAGGGGTAGACTGCAAGCCCTGGGTCTGTTCTGTACTCTATAGCCGACAAACCAATATCAAACCATTTGAGGGTGAATTGATCTTACCGGGTATTTAATGAAGGAAGACGTCTGGAGACGTTCAAGTGAATCCACAGAGCTTCATGCCTGAGGCATGCATAACCTTAAAAGCCACGTCCGTATTAGGCTTAGCGGTCATTTGGCGGGATCTCCTTTACATACGAGTACACCTCGTGCACATGTAGGCAAGGGGTTAAGAGAATGCTCCCGCTGTAAAATGGATATGCGCCTCTGACAACACTGACAGGGCTTTTCCTAATCTAACTCATATTGGCCAGTCGCCTGGAAGTCAGCGCTAGAGATCCACCCAAACGATGTCTACGTAATTTTTCTCTTGAACCACAATATAACAGAGCATTTATCAATACTCATTCGTCAGTCGGGGTGCGACTGACGGAAGGGTTTAACCTAACGCATGATTATTGTACACATTTCCTCCCCCGAGGTCCTTTCCAAGGTTTTACATTTGTCATAATTCGCAATTAGGAGTGGATATCACTGCTAATTTGACTCAAAGTTCTGCAGCCCCACATAATCTCCGTGCTCCGAGCTCACTGAGCGTTGAAAATGTGCCGGATTTCATCATTCGAATGTCCCGCATTGAGTGCGAGCTGAAGCATGATCCGAGCTTTTTGTGGGTTCAAGAATCCACTCGTCATTTGGAACGAGTAGATGCTGTCTCCTCCCGCGAACCCGTCATTGGTTCGTCGACTGAAAACCATGGGGGTCCCTGACACGTTGTACATCCTCTGTGCGTCCTTCAACCCATCAATGCTCCAGCCACCAGCCCCTACACCTGCGAATATGATTCCCTTGGCCCCGGATTTGATCGACGCCTGAATGAGACGAGAGTTTGACTCTTGGTGTCCGTAAAGAATATCCACGGGCGGGAGTGTTTTCTGGCCAGACACATCGAAGTGTGGCTTGTTCTGAGGTGTCGATGGCGAATAATAGAATTTGGGGACCTGATCGATGAAAAAGCCAAGCTGACCTTGCTCGGTCGCGTGGAAAGTATCGAGGGAATTGGCATGGTTCTTTGTTGACGTGTAGGCACTACTGATTCGACTGGAAGCATATTAGCAAAACTCGAATCTGGAAATAGTCCACGTCGTTCATGGGGCTGAGTACATACTCATTCAATGCAACCATGACTCCCCGACCAAATGCTGTCTTCGATGCAGCTAACATGACGGCCTGGTATAGGTTCAACGGACCATCTGCGCTCAGGGCTGTAGATGGTCTCATCGCACCTGTTATCACCACTGGCTTTGTTGAATTCAGTACCAGGTCCAGGAAGAAAGCAGTTTCTTCCAAGGTGTCTGTCCCATGAGTGACAACGACACCATGCACAGACGGGTTCGCCAGTTCGGCCGTAAGTCGAGCCGTCAAATCGAGCAATATTGTACTGTTGATTGACCCACTGTCGACATTGGATACTTGAACTCCAGATACGTTCGAGATGTTGCAAATCTCAGGCACGGCGTCGAGTAGCGCTTCGATACCGACACCAACCTTGTAATTGGTGGTTTGGGTATTGGACGAAGCTCTACTGGCGATCGTGCCTCCCGTGGCGAGAATTGTGACATTAGGCAGTCCTGCATGGAAACTTTTGCAAGACTGCTCGGCACCGGCAACTGGAAGCCAAATGCAAAGCAGTACAAGAGAGCCAATCAAGGGCGTTGCTGAGAACATAGCTTGGTTTCGATATTCTTTCAGTCGATTGACGGGTTTGCGAAGCGCAAAGCAACTTTTGTGGAATGACCAACGACTTTAAATGCTACCAGACCCGGCAGAGCCTTTCGCATTGGGGGGAAATTTCTGCGAGTCTTCAACTACTGGCAGCATCAACGTGCGGTATAGTCTCCACCGTTATCTTGCATCCCCCGTAGCGGCCGAAGATAGTGGGTTTCTACCCGTGATCCTGGAGGTGATTGGACAGCTCTAGCTTCGGCACGGACTACACCACCCGGTAGCAAAGATTGTCTTCCTCGATCTATACCAAAGATGGAAGCTGGTCGAGAATTTGCGCCCCCATATTGCCTTCGAGAAAGTCGGACCACCCAAATATATCATCGATCCCCTCCGGAATGCTGGTGGCCAATGAATCTGTGTTGAAAAGCTGCTCAATGTCACGGATCATCCTTTCATGGTCCTTGGATGCGGCATTTCCACTATGGGCCATATCCACAAGTAGCCCTCGAACAGAGTTGAATATTGTGTTATCGGGGGTGACGGGAAATGCAGTGGGGCATCTTTCTGCTATGAAGGTGACAATGACATAGATAGTGAGACTCGAGAATATGTGAAGAGATTCCCAGAAACCAAACTTGGCTAAATGCTGCATGAGAA
The DNA here is from genome assembly GCA_026122735.1 of Penicillium bialowiezense. Lineage (NCBI taxonomy): Eukaryota > Fungi > Ascomycota > Eurotiomycetes > Eurotiales > Aspergillaceae > Penicillium > Penicillium bialowiezense. The sequence goes on from JAKZFB010000002.1 coordinate 4,841,146, forward strand.
ATCCGCCAAACGATGTGATGGGTTCGACTTACCAATTCTATGACACTTGTAAAGAGCGTGTTGAATTTTGAGATTGTCCGCTGCTGCACGCAAACACTCATTGTTCACAGCGGCGAGTTCGCCGTCGAGTGTGAGTGGTAGTTGTTGTCGCACCAGCGGCTCAAGCTGCATCAGGAGCAGAGGCCTCAAGAGAAGAATGTAGCACTGTATCACGACATTTAGGTGCTATCAAAAAGGCAACATTGATGGGTTTGTAGTAGAAGGACAATTACCTGGTTGTAACGCATCAGCATTGACGCGATAGTCCGCATCGCCGGAAGAGCCAAAGTAGCATGCGTGAATTCGGCATGTTCCGAGAATTCCAAAATAAGGGAGAAGTCGTTCTTCCATGCACGCAAAAGTTCGAAGCAAGGCCTGATAAGCGTATATGCGTCGCTTGCATTCCCAGCCCGAAACTGCAGTGCTGTTTCGATGATGCGATGCTTGAGCCGACATAGATTAACCTGCGCAGTAAGGTAAAGTGCATCGTTGAATTCATCAGCTCCAATTGCCAATTGACGGTCATCGGATAACGTTATAGGAATCTCTTCGAAGCGATATGCTGGTGCCAATGATAATTCCGTGCAAGTCATCAAGTCCATACAAATGGCCGTCCACCAGACGCGCCGTTTGTGTTCATTTTCGACAAAATCGATAGGGTCACTGGTTGGTAAGTCTGATATTTTTAAAAGATTGCCGAGCCGCAAAGCCAGTCCTGCATGTGCGTATGCAGTTTTGCGGCGGTTTAGGGAGTAGCAATAGAATGACTTGATGAATTAGTTTTATGCGTTTTTGTGTGATCTGAAAAACAAAACCGGCAGGTGTTTCTCACAATGAGGTTAAGAGCTTCAATCTGCTCAATTGTGGGCTGCTCGTAACAGGGTTTGAATAACAGCAGCCCTTGTTCAAACAACTCGATTCCGGGGGGCGCATCATTTTGAGAGCCCGAAAGTGTGGCATGTTGCATTGTACTCTGCAATCTTTCATCGACGAAAAAAGAAGGAGAGATATTGTCATTATACGATTCTCCAAGGGCCAGCACGATCGAGAGACAGGAGAGCCATGTCCTGTCGATACACTGTGATTGAGGATCCTTGTAGAAGGTCTCAACCATGAGGCGAAAATGACGCTTGCGGTACCAGTGGTAGTCGTATCCCATGAATGTTTCGAATTGACCGAGGAGGTAAATTGAGTAGGAATATGGGGGGAATTTGACGAAAACTTTGCTTTCTGTGAGAAATAAGCAGGGGCACGGGATGAAGCAGCGATTTCACACACCATTGTTGTCTTGCTTCAGAGGAATGAATGTATAGCCCGATTGACTCGAACGAAGTCCCTGGGGTGAATTTGCAGGCACATTAGAGGGTGTGGGTGCGCCCTGCCACACATGGTGAGCTGTGTCAGGCGTAGGGGTGTCGTGGATTTCTTTCAACTTTGAGATGAAATGCTCGGTCGTCGAATCCTCTACCAGGCGCCCTGTCCTGGAGTGAAGATCAGACCCATTGTCTCCAGGAGTATTACTATCATGAGTGACTGTTGTTGGGCCCGGCTGTTCCTTTGGTGATGACTGTCGGAGCCGTAAATTTTCTTGTTCCAATCTGCGGATATACGATTCTGGAACCGTCAATACACGATCTTTAGATGGAAAGATGCAATCCCTCTGTGAGGAAAGACACTTTGAACAAGGGCTTTCTGTTTTCAGACTGGTTAATCAACGCCACAGAGGCGGAGTGGCCATGCCATACCTCCACTGCATTTGACCTTTTGGCTGCGACAGTAATAGCAAGCACTGAAGGCTCTGCCCTTAAAGCGTGCCATAATGGGGTTTGTTGCACCTCAGTCCTGCCCGGGCCGAGGAAATGCGAGAGGTGGAGAGCGGCGAAGTGAGATTCTCCGCAAATATTGCCTCAGGCCAAAACCGTAAAACTGGGCCAGGGCGAAAGGCCAAAACTTGGAATTGCTGCCATGTAATATAATGAAATTTGTGGATAGGAAGCTGAAAGGTTTCCAAGGTTCCAAGTTTAGAGATTTATGTACTGCCATTGGTAGCTCTAACAGGCACGCCTGCGTTGACACCTGTAGATAAGCCCGGGCCTTCCCCTGGGCCCCCGAGCTGTAGCTCCACCTCGCCTGGGCGTGGATCCTCGGGCCTTAGCCGTGATGATGCGCCAATAATCAACTTTCAAAATCGTGGGATAATGCTTTCGGCTTTCCAAAATCAATGCCCGATTCCAAGATTTATATTCAGACTGGAAGTAAGACAAATTGAACGGAGATGTGACAGCACTGCCTGGCACGTGATCTCATGACAAACATGATCGACCGACCAATCAGATGCGCAATCTCCGAATTACTCGTGCGAGCTGAGGTGAACAGCTCAAAAGTGTCAGTGAGTCAACATCTTGCAGATTCTTATATATACCCCAATATTGTCAATTATGAACGATCAGCTAATTCCTTCTTGCAATCTCAATCCACGGGTCAATAGCTTCCAAATTCTGACAGGATCCTACATTTCTGAACGAGCGCGTGTTTTTGGCGTTGTCGGTGCCGCCATCATTATCCACAACCATCGAGTCCTCCTTCTCCAACGCGCATGCGACGACGATAACCCCAACTTATGGGAAGTCCCTGGAGGTGAAGCCCACAAGAATGAAACCATAGTTCAGTGCGCAGTCCGCGAGCTGCGAGAAGAGACTGGCCTTAGCGCCTCTGAAGTAGTTGAGATGGTCGGTGAATTTGAATGGAATGAAACCCGATTCGAGCAACAACGGTTGTGGAAGATCTTCATGTTTCTTGTCAATGTTGGTGATGAGAACTCGGAGCTCGATATCACACTTGACCCTCGGGAGCACCAATCATATCTGTGGGCAACAGAATCAGAAGTCCAGGCCGGGATATGCGGCAATATCAAGTTGGAGTGGATGTCAACCAACCAGCAGAAGGCTATTCTCGCGGCCATGAAACTTTGATTTTGAGACACAAGAGAGAGACGAGAAATATTTGACGATTTGGGATTTCTTACCAATGCAAGTGCACATGCGCAGATGCTCTCGAGGTCTGCGCACATTACCCATCGATGTATATCGACCCTTTCTTCGTCAATGGCCTTGGACCAGATTCTAGAGTCAAATAGTATACATAATGAGGCCCAGATATTAACTTGAGAAGCAAGGTAGAAATTGTGAAAAAGCTTCGTGCCGATGAGCCTCCTAGTATGTGAAGAACTGAATGACTCTCTTCGGTGGAATATAAGACAGAGCTGGATGACCTGTTCGTGCAGAATTTTCCTCAAAAGCAATGCCAGAAGAGTTTTGGGGCAGCTTGCTCTCTTTGGTACAGGTCAATTCCTGCTTTTTGTCCAGCAAAAGTTGCCAAATTCTGTGCTTTTCTCCGAGGCCTTCTCCTCCAAAGTCACGAACAGTCTCTATAAGTTCCTCACATGTACCTATGGCGTCATCGATCTTGTTCTGGTCCTCATAACAGTGCACAAGAAACCACATTGCTTGAACTGGAAATAAAGAGGGTTGTCAGACTTTTTGATTGAAGGCAGATAATAGGAAACAGGACTAGGCATGGGGAAGTACAACTGACCTCGATCTGAATGCTCCCCATCTTCTGCACGCTTTGATTGCTCATACCTTTGTTTCCTCGTCACATCCTCGAATACCGACTGTGCCTCCAAATATCGGCCTTGGCGCCAGTATGAGTGTCCCCGCCATGTGTGACCATTCAACGTTCCGAGATGGTTAGCCCCTAGATTTCGTTCAGCAGCTGGTAATCCATCTCGGAATAGTTCCTCCGCCTCGTCAAATCTGTCAAGGGCAATTTTGATCTTTGCCATGGTCAATTTAGCCCTGAGAGTAAGCATGTGCTCACGTCCCAGCTTTTTGGTGAAATCATATTCAATTTCTTCAATCATCTTCAAAGAGGGCTCCAGATGTTCTTCGCCCTCAAACCCAGCAATGTCGGCGAGATCCAGTCTAGCAACCAATGTTTTCATGTGTGCTGGACCCAATAGTTTCAGGAATCCCTCATATGCGCTTGACTGGAGCTGAATGGCAGCTTTATGGTCCAGATAGCGAAGTTTGACTTTGGCAAGATCCCCAACGGCTGTCCATGTGCTTTCGTGATTAGGCCCAATTCCTTCCAGGGACGACAGAGTATCGATAACTTCTTGATGTAGCTTGCTTGCCTCGCGGAGTCTGGAGCCCATGTTGCACGTGGCACCAAGTGTGCCCATTATGTTCAAAGTCTCGGGGTGCTTGGGACCATAAAACCTTTTTGCATAACCGAGGACTTCGTACTGAAGTTCTCTGGCATCGTTGATTCTGGTCTGTATCCCATAAACATTGGAAAGCAGCAAAGCGATCGCGATTCCTGCTTCGGACTCTGGCCCCAAGCGCGAAAATACAAAGTCCTTCACTTGAAGCTGCAGCTCCTCCGCCTTACTCCAGTATCCACACTGAAGGTATACTAGACTGAACTTTGCCGCTTCAGTTGCTTGAAGCCTTCCAAAACTCGCCCGAGGAGTCAGCCACGTCATTGACCATGGGAACCCGCGACGTCTTAAATTTTCATCGAAGCGAGCGTTGAGTTCTTTTTGGAATCTGCGTACATTTTCCACATGTGGATAAACTTGCCGCTTGATGTATTGATCTTGCATTGTATATGCGTCCGGTGGCTTAAAAAAGATTGATTGAGCCAGAACCGTGGCAGCTGCCTGGCACCAAAGAGCCTGTTCTGCTGTGCTCGTATCTGGTCTCTGTCGAACCCAGGTGTGCACAAGTGGGTGCATCCAATAACTATCGTTTTCAGCATGTGAGGTTAACATACCCAGGCGCTCCAAAAGTGACAGCGCACCGCGCAACCTATATTCATAAAATGGCTGATCATCTTCATCTCGTAAGACTGCTGGAAGAACGAGAACTGGCCTGGTGAGTGGCTCTATCACCGCAGTGGCCCACTCAAGAAAAATCATGTTCCATGTTTTTGGTCTCTTATGGATAGCCATGGGCTTTGCCGCACGTTGTTTGGAACGTCTGTCTTCTTGTTCTCTTCGCGGATTCAAGGCCGCGTTCTTGATGAAGTCGAATTCGATATTCTCCCAATGAAAGAACGAGAACATCTTAAGCAGCTCGAGGGCATCTTTCGATTCAAAGTCGTCCTTGCTTTCAAGACCCAGATAGATCATTTCATAAGAAGAGTAAACACTCATGTCTGAAGTGTGCTCATTTTCATGTGCACGTGAATTGCTTCGGCCCCTTGAACGACGAATTCTATCCCAAGTTCTTTGGTAGTAATCTGGGTATTCGCTTAGTGAACAAAGCCTTTCCAGAACAGCTTTTCCGGCATGGATGAGTGCGAGTGGGAGATAACCGAGAATTTTTGCAGCTTTGCGAGCGTACTCTCTTGTCGCTACTTCCCAGGGACGTGGGAAGACAGCTGCTGCCAACAGCAAGTCACTCGCTTCTTCAACCTCGAGGTTTTCGAAATGAAAGAAGCCAGAGCCCTCTGTGCCGTGTCTTCTGTTGGTAGGGTTGCGAGTGGTGATGAGTATCACACCACCTTCACCCCCGGGGAAGAATTGAGTCACATCGACATTTGGGTCGTCGGCATTGTCGATAAGAAGAAGCCATGGTTGCTGGAGACTAGAGAGCCAATTCTTTGCTGCTTTCTCGTTCGGCTCGACGCCCCCAATTTTACCAATTTCGGCATAAGAATGCTTGGCATTTTCGTAGGAGCTTCCATCAATCCAAAAGATTCCCCAGAAACTAAGAATATTAGTCTTAGGTTCTTGGCACAAGGCACAAGGGAGAAGGTGTAACTCACTATTCCCTGTTGTCTTGGCCAAACTTGCAGCAAAACTGCGTCTTCCCAGAGCCTCCCAGACCGTGGATGACGAAACGTCGCTGATGGTCTTGCCGCTCTCGAGACTTCACCACACCTAGTGTGCACTTCAGTTGCTCCAACTGCTTCTGTCGACCAGTGTAGTAGCTACTCACGCTCTGCGGCATGTTGAAATGTTTATTGAGTCTGACCAGTGATGCGACTGCATTGGCAGAGTCCAAAAAATCGGTATACTTCTCAGTGTCAGCTGGTAGGCGGCATCAAATGCTCTGGAGTACCGTACGTCACTTGAGTCAACCGACCCCCTAAGTGAAGAGCGAAGACTATTGATCTTGCTCTCCAATTTGACTTTGTGGTGTTGCAAATCCTCCGATATTTTTCCTACCGCAATATCCTCTGATGCATGATGACCGAGCATGTAGGATCTGCGTCACGTCAATTATATTCGACGCTGAAATTTTATTGTGCTTACAGATTTAGCATAGTCAGAAACATCTGTATGCCTTGTTGATTGTTCGCAAGTCTTGCGCGTATCTGCATGTATTCGCCATCACGATCGTGTTTGCGTATCGTCCTCCTCAGATCGTCTAGCTTACCCCCACTCAGGCCTTTTTTCCCAATAACCTCTTTCAGTAAACTGTCAAGGCTTTCAATCGTGTCTTTGCTCTTTTGTAATAGAGACCCAAGCTTCCTCCAGTTGTCTTCGATTTGGGGGCCGTATATGTTGTCAGAGCCGTTGGAGTCGAGCGCGTTATCGAGATCGGTCAAGTGTCGCCTGGAACGCCAGAAGTCGTCAACCGACTCATTTACATCAAGGAGAGATTGTATTTCGTGGCTGAGAATCGTGATTTCGTCCTGTATCTTCACGGATGCTTTTCTTATGTCGTTCAGATAGGAGAGTAAGCGGAAGGAAAGATCCGAGAGGCCCGCAGCCCCCACAATAATGGAGAAAGGATCCATATCAACTCATGAAGAAGCATGTGTCTCTTTGGGTTGACTCCGAGTGTAAAGATCATGGATCCTCTAGCACTGATCGTGGGGGATGGGGTTGGGGTCCATTTGACAGGACCTTTGTTGTGCCAATCATGGTATTGGGGGAGGATATCGCGGACGCCCCTGCGGTAGATACGGCTGTGCCTAGGCGGATCATCTTTCGGGTAAACACCAAAATGAACGATGATCAAACAATACGAGACTAGTGGAGCATGGAAGCTGTCTTGGTCGCGACACGTCAACAGGTGAAACTTTGGTAAAGGCGCTGGTTGATTTCTGCTTCGCGTGTCAAATTTTGCAATGGTCAATATAAGTCTGGGTAGTTCTTTGTTCTTCGATTTCGTAGAATCTGGACATACGGTTCTCACAGCACGGTGTCTCGGCCGGGCGACCGACCTCAGGGGGCGTTAGTGCTGACAGTTTTGCATGACTCGAGGCAAGTCTTCCCTTCCGGGGTTAGCTTGGAGCGCCTCGTTCATTTCGGCGAATGGGAGGTGAAAGTATACAACGCCAATCCTGTGAAGCCAATGCGCTGTACCCTGCTCACCCCAATAAGTGAGCTCTTATGAGAATATCAACAGACGCGACTACGGATAATTTGCGCCGCAATCCTGGTTTTTGCCAAGGCTCTTTTATATTCACGATTACTCGGTGCTTTCGGGCATTCTTTTCATCCTTCCTTTAACTAAGTCCGAGACTCACTTCCCAACATGAGGCACTTGGATTGGCTCCAACACTTCGATCAAAACTTTATTTTGGGAAAGGATCAATTCTATCTGCGCGTGGTTACAGTCGTAACACTTGCTTACTTCTTGTATCGTTTGATTCATAATCGGCGCACACTAGCTGTAAGTCTATTTGATGATCTCTGAAGCCAAACCACTAAAAGTTGAAGTCATTGAAAGCCTGCGGTGATCAACATGGCTGTTTACCAATGCAGACTTGGATTCCTTACAAATGGCCATTGGCCCTCGATATCTTGAAAAGGCAATATGACGCCTCTTCAGAGCATCAACTACTGTTGTTTCAGTCACAGTACTTCAATAAACTTGGACCTAACATGACGTTCAAGCTATTTGGTAATCAGGGCTATCTCACTGCAGACCCAAAGAACGTGGAAGCGATACTTTCGACAAATTTTGAAGGTATCAAGCTCTGTGCTTTCGTGAAGCCATACTGACAATGAAAAGACTGGGTTCTTGGCTCTAGGCGACCGGGTCTCTTTCCAATGTTAGGAGAAGGCATTTTCACTCAAGATGGTCCCTCTTGGAAACATTCGAGGGAGCTTCTCCGCCGCCGGTTCGTGCGAATCCATCGGCAGGACTCCAGGGTTTTTGATGCGCATGTGGAAGATTTAATCACAAAGATTGGCTCTGCAAGCGGTGTTGTGGATCTGCAGCCATATTTCCTCCGCTTCACCTTGGCCACGACGACGGCGCTGATCTTCGGGGAGCCTGTGATCTCTGTGCCAGGGGAGGAGACAGATGCTTTTGAGAAATCCTTCGATTATGCCAGCTATATCAGCGCACTTCGGCTTCGCCTTGCTGATTTCGAGTGGATCTGGAAGCCTGCTAAATTCAATCAGGCATGCGCTGTCATCAAAGAGTTTGCAATGCATTTTGTTCAACTTGCTCTCCAAGAAATGAAGCAAAACGGCGAGGAGGCCGCTGCGGACAGATACGCATTCATAGTCGAGCTTTATAAGGAGATGCAAGATCCAGAGCTGGTAAGAGATCAATTAGTTCACGTGCTGATTGCCGGAAGAGACACAACAGCATGCCTATTGTCTTGGGCATTTTTCCTCCTTGTGCGACATCCCGAGGTTCTCGCGAAGCTGCGCGCTGAAATTCAAGTTGTCACTGGAGGGTCATCTGAAATAAATCGAGGAATCATCGCCAAGATGAAGTACCTCCGCTGTGTGATCAATGAAGGTAAGCTTTTCGCGAAAGGTGTTGGGCAGGACTTGCTCTAATCTATATCGACGCTTTCCAGTTCAGCGACTATATCCCCAGCTTCCTTTCAATGTGCGAGTAGCTGCCAGAACAACCATTCTTCCCAGCGGAGGGGGCCCGGATGGGCAATCTCCCGTGCTTGTGCCGAAGAATACTGGGGTAGGATACTCCGTTTACCACATGCACAGACAGAAGAGTGTATATGGCGATGATGCAGAAAGCTTCCGACCCGAAAGATGGCTGCATCCAGATCTGGATAATGTTGGTTGGGGATTCATGCCCTTTCACGGGGGTCCTAGAATCTGCTTGGGTAGTAAGTCAGCCCCGCGTAGACCCCATGAGCGACCCCATGAATTTCGTTTGCTGACTGGACCTTCAAGAGGACTTTGCACTGACTGAGGCATCATACGCAATCATACGCATCATCCAAACCTTCCCTAAGCTTAGACTGCCGCCTGGCTTGCCTTTTTCGCCCACTGGTGAGGAGAAGCAAGCTATGACAATTGTGGTCATGAGCGCAGATGGATGCAAAGTCTCTCTTAAATAGACCCCCGGGCACATTCTTAGGAATAGATACACAAGTGCATAATGGCTGACAGCGATCAATATCTCGCATCGTTTAAATTTCTATTTGAAACTAGGAGCCCCAACAAGGGACGCAGTAGTCTCCTGTATATGGATTAGGTACTTCGGCGCCGGACACCCGAGCGATGCATGTACAAGTTCTCGACAATAGTATCGAGAATCTCCAACTTATCGAACGGTGAACCCACCATCAACTCGAATATCTGCACCATTGATCATGCCGCTCGAATCCTGTGGTTATCGTTAACAAGCACTTCAAATCACATCAACCCTCTAAAACATACCTGGCAGAGAAATAGCACAGAAGCCGCCACTTCCTCAGGCAGCGCAAATTTGCCGGTGGGAATGTTCTCCAAAAAGGCATTACGAACCTTCTCCTCCCCCCAAGCCTTCTTCCCAAGCTCTGTCCAGGCAACAGTTGGTGAAACAGTGTTCGAAGTGATCCCCCTGCCTCCCCATTCAGAAGCCATACTGCGCGTCAGGCCCAAGAGTCCAGCCTTCGAAGCGCAATACGCCCCATGCCGGTGTAAAGCAGCATGCGCTGCTTGGGATGATAAACTGACGATTCTGCCTGGTGGAGCCGGGTCGGGGGATTTCTCCGCGGATTGACAAGCGGAAAAGTACATTCTGGCGAAGGCCTGTGAGCAGAGCATTGGGCCATAGATGTTGGTCGTTAGATGCTTCAGTGTTTCCTCTGGTGGTGTTATTTCCATATCGCTGAGAGATACGTAGCCAGCCGTGTTGATCAGAATACTAGGGAAATCGGTCTCTTGTTTTTTGGAGGTGTTCCGCTCGGTGTTCCTTTTGTCAAGTAAGTGGAATGCTGACTGGACAGAATCCGAAGAAGTGATGTCGCATTCATATGTGTGGATTCCGTCGATGGTACTGTCCGCGCCGTAGCCTCGTTCTAGGAGTTCATCACGTCGGGAGGCTTCGAATGGTGCATAGAGAATGGCGAGGCTGGCTCCTTGTTGTCGTAGCTTCGTTCCAATGCTCGATCCAAGACCACCTGGGAAGAGAATCAGAAATATTATCGGAGGACAAGCTGGAGATATATATCGAGGTCCTTACCTAGGCCTCCCGGGAGAATGGCGAGACGACCGGCAAAAGCCATTATAGAATTATTGTACAATTAAAAAGTGTTCGGGAGTTTTCCCTGTTGGAAACGAGTTGAATTGGGAGATATTGAAGGTGAGATTCTGGGGTAATCCATGGATGTGAGGGGAGTCCACACGCATGCGGTAATGATCATCAAAATTCACTTGACGTCAGATCGTCTTGGCAATATTGCTCCCAAGGTTGTTTTGGCACGTTTTGGACACTCTTCAGGAGTTTTGACGGGCAATTGACTCTAGTTTGTCCCCGCTACTTTAAACAGCAGCCGTGAAGATCTGGATCGGATACGAAAACTCAATTGACCCCAAACAGCCAATCAAATTGGGCACATGATCTCGCTGGTCAGGCCTTAAATTCACGATCCACGACTCCAGACTTGTTCGTCATACATACCGGCTACGCATCTACATATCTACAGGCAGCTTGCTGAAAATGGCCAGCTACGATACAACATCGGTCGGGCGGCCGATGTGTGGCAGAAGACCGTCGGACATCGGGAACCTGTGGGTAAACCTCGGCGCGTCAAGTCGCGTTGACGCGGAATGGGCATCGTTCATCACATCACGCCTCCCACGCGGTGTTCAGGGAAAACCAGCAGCGAGACGGGGGATCTGATGTGACGTGCCACAGTTGGGCTGGGCCTGATCCACCTCCACAAGCGAAGGTAGGGGTGTCGCAGGTCCAGGCCAGGGATGATCCGAGGGTCTTCACTCACCTGCCAATAGCAAACTGCATCTACACCTCAAAAGAGGCAGTCAGCAATGTCTGATTTGCGATGATCACAAACCAAACACCACAAGGAAAAGAGGAGGGATAGAGCAAGCATGTCCTTTCGCTGGTATTGTCCAGATCAAGTTTTAACGGTAATATCTCAGAACGAGACTTGGGCCTTTGATAGAATCAAAAGCCCAAGCCTCGAACACCCGTCATGCGTGCCGCACAAAAATACACTCACCTGCCACATCCCTGTATGGATGCCAGAATCTCAACCTATTTTACATTTCACCAGCGGTCACAATGACCGTTGGTGAACTGAGCCCCTGTGGAGCTGCCCAACGGAAGCCTAAACGGCGGCGGTGGAGGGCTCGACCTTATCCTCGCGGTCGGAATGTGTCGTTTCGGTATCGGAATCGACGATCTTAAGATGCGTGAACCAATCGTCGTTGGACTTGCGCCACCACTCCGCGATCGCAATGATTGTGACACCACCCATAATCACGATCGCATAATTGAACAGACTGGAGTCTTCGTCGATCGCGGCGTTCGAGTATGTTGGGGCGCAGAGGACAGCGAATGCGAATCCATTCCAAAGGAACGTGACCACTGCAGCAACCACACCAAAGCGTCCCAGGTCCCAGAAGCCAGGACGGAAAGTCTTGCGCGTGATGAAGGCACGGCCGATCCCCACCAGGCCGTAGGCAGCCAACGAGCCTGCAGCCGAAGTGGAGATCAGACTCGAGAACGCAACCTGAGACGGGAGCTGGGTGCATAGCAGAAGTGCGGCAATGGTCGAAATGAAAATGACAGCGTTATGGGGCTGCTTTGATTTCGAAACACGCGACAGCACGTCGCTGAAAGGGAACACTCCATCACGGGCGACAGCGAAGACAAGTCGCGAGACAGCGACCAAAGAGATGGAGGTATTCAGAATGGCACCGATCATTGCAACGATGGTCGCGACCACATGGGCATGGGGACCAAGCGCCATAGCGTACATGTTGATGAATGGTTGCGGGACGGCAGTGTCGTAAAATGTCTCAATCGGAGGCATGCAGAAGAGGAACAGAATTATGATCGGGAAGCCACACAGCGCCGACGCAACCGTCGCCCAGAAGATTCCCTTGGCAGCTGCCTTCTTGGCCGAAACAGTCTCTTCAGCGACATGACCCGACGCGTCCTGTCCGACCAGACAGCTTCCAACCATAAACCAAGAAAGAACCCAGTTCAATCCGGGACTGGTCTCGCCACCGTTGTATTGGGATGTGAACACAAATTCAGCGGACTGGAACCCGTAAGTTTTGGACACACCGATGGGCAGCCAAATGAAGTTGAGCAGCATGTCGATGATGATCACAGTTACACCTGCGCGGAATACCCAGGAGTACATGCGCGGGGGCAGGAAGTTCAGCGAAGTGGCAATGCCCAAGAACAGCAGAGAGAAAGCCCAGGCCACAGCGCGAGCGCGGACATCGGACGTTTCGTAGGGGAAGCTAGTGCTCGGGTCGAACACCACGATCTCGGAGATCAGGTAGTTGGCAACACCGAACGAGTCACTTGCCAGGAAGGCAGTCCAAGCAACCAGTGTCCACGCCGCAACCATGAACGAGATGAAGCGACCGACCTTACCACCTCCCCAGGACCGGAACGCCCAGTAGTAAATCGACCCTGCGGCAGGGTAGCTCGAGCAAGCTTCTGCGAGACATGCGGCGGTGATAACGGACAAAATGCTACCGGAGACCCAAGAGCTCCATCTGAGGAGGTTAGATATCAATTCGAAGGAGGCAAAAGCCGATATCCGGACACCGAATACCGAACCCCGAAGACGATAAGGGCGTGGACTTACATGGCAGCTGGACCGCCGCCGCTGAGGGCGATGTAGAACAACACGCGAATGCCTCCAATGACATTCAACGCCGAGAAGGAGCAGGCGAAGTTATCGAAGGAGCCCCAGCTTCGTGCCAATACCGAGCGATAGCCAAGCTTCAGCAGGTCTCGATCATCCTCATTAGTCACAGAAACTGCGGAGTCTTGGACTTGACATTCGGAGTTGCGGGCACCTTGGCCCTTGGCTTGAGCTTCACCAATAGATGTCATGATAGTTGTTCGTTGTCACTCGCAAGATTTCTGCAGGTGATCAGACTATTGATTCAACAGAATTCTCTCGCTGTTTCTTTTTTTTTCCCTTCTTTTTTTTTTTTTGGAATTAACTTTTTCCTGCTTCCTATTAGGGTATCACGTGGGCCGATCAATCTATCGCCGGACACCGAGACCGGGCGTTGTCGCGCATTTGACTCATCCCGATGGATATTTGTAGAAAATACTAGAACTAACGTAGGATAGTGGGATTGCAATTGTACTGCGTAAGGCATCTGGGCAGAATTGATGCCATCTGGCTCATGTCGCACGGCGTGCATAGCGCATGTATACCGCGACAGCAAACCATCTATGTGGCCGATAGGTGCAGAGGCGGGGTCAATTGACGTTGCCCTGTGCTCCGACAATAGTACCCATGCATTGCATTGTTGACCGCTCATTGCTGTCGTTATTATAGTTGAAAAGGGAGTGTTTCTATCACATAGAGTACAATGTATACTGTTTACTACCCAAATTATAGACCAGCTATAGCTAAGAAGAGTAAATATTGACAGATTCTTATCGAATTCAATGGCGTGATCGACCCAAGGGGGCCCGATCCCGGAGATTGTGGACCGTATGAGTGTCGTCGTTACCACGTCATAACTGTAACTTACATGATCGCCGCCTAGTTTCCCTTCGGTTACCCGCCAAAGTGGCCGTAGCTTGGACAACCCCAGGTATTGCAGCGGTATGGAGCACGTTCCATACATTACCTGCCCCTCCAACATCGTATTTCCCCTTTGGGATTAGCGTTTGGCTTCCCCTCCATTTTTCTTCGAGCGTTTCCCTCCTTTCTCCTTCTCTTCTTCATTCTCTCTCTCAAAGGCTTGGATTTGTGAAAATTCTACCCTTGAGAACTTCTTCCCCCTATCTCTCTTTTTACACACACATCCATCAGAATGGTTCAATCATCTGTTCTGGGTTTCCCCCGTATGGGTAAGCTCCGTGACCTGAAGAAGGCCACCGAAGCTTACTGGGGTGGAAAGATCTCCCGTGACGAGCTCCTCGCTGAGGGCAAGCGTCTCCGTCTGGAGCACTGGAAGATCCAGCAGGATGCCGGCGTCGATGTTATCCCCAGCAACGACTTCGCTTTCTACGATCAGGTCCTTGACCACCACCAGCTCTTCGGTACCATCCCCGAGCGTTACTCCAAGTACAACCTCCACGCTCTTGATGAGTACTTCGCCATGGGCCGTGGTCTCCAGAAGCCCGCTGAGGGCATTGATGTCCCCGCCCTCGAGATGGTCAAGTGGTTCGACTCTAACTACCACTACGTCAAGCCCACTCTCCAGGACAACCAGCAGTACAAGCTTGCTGCTGAGCCCAAGCCCATCACCGAGTTCCTCGAGGCCAAGGCCGCTGGCATTGTCACCCGCCCTGTCCTCCTCGGTCCCGTCTCCTTCCTGACCCTCGCCAAGGCTGACCGTGGCCAGAGCGTCGAGCCCATCTCTCAGCTTGACCAGCTCCTGCCCCTCTACGTTGAGCTCCTCCAGAAGCTCAAGGCCGCCGGTGTTGAGGATGTCCAGATCGATGAGCCCGTCCTCGTCTTCGACCTTGCTGAGAAGAACAAGGCCGCCTTCAAGCCCGCTTACGAGAAGCTCGGCAGCCTCGGTGCCAACGCTCCTCGCATCACCCTCGCCACCTACTTCGGTGACATCGTCCACAACATTGAGGTCCTCGCCAACCTCCAGAGCCTCCACTCCATCCACATTGACCTCGTCCGCAACCCCGAGCAGCTCGACACCGTTGTCGCCGCTCTCGGCCCCAACCAGGTCCTCTCCGCTGGTGTCGTTGACGGCCGTAACATCTGGAAGACCAACTTCAAGGCCGCCATCGAGAAGGTCGAGAACGCCATCCAGAAGCTCGGAAAGGAGCGTGTCATCGTTGCCACCTCCAGCTCCCTCCTCCACGTCCCCCACACTCTCGCCAGCGAGAAGACTCTCGATGCTGAGGTCCGTGACTGGTTCTCCTTCGCTGTTGAGAAGGCCTCCGAGGTTGCTGTGATCGCCAAGGCTGTCACCGAGGGCCCCGCCGCCGTCCGTGAGCAGCTCGAGGCCAACGCCAAGTCTGTCCAGGCTCGCGCTTCCTCCGCCCGCACCAACGACCCCGCTGTCAAGGCCCGCCAGGCCGCCGTCACTGACGACATGCACAACCGTCGCTCTGAGTTCACCCAGCGTCTCGCTGAGCAGACCAAGACCCTCAAGCTTCCTCTTTTCCCCACCACCACCATCGGTTCCTTCCCCCAGACCAAGGAGATCCGTATCCAGCGCAACAAGTTCACCAAGGGTGAGATCACCCCTGAGGAGTACGAGAAGTTCATTGAGGCCGAGATCCGCGAGGTCGTCAAGATCCAGGAGGAGCTTGACCTCGATGTCTTCGTCCACGGTGAGCCCGAGCGTAACGACATGGTTCAGTACTTCGGTGAGCGTCTCACCGGTTACGTCTTCACCACCCACGCCTGGGTTCAGTCTTACGGCTCTCGTTGCGTGCGTCCCCCCATCATTGTCGGTGATGTCTCTCGCCCCGCTGCCATGACCGTCAAGGAGTCCAAGTACGCCGCTTCCGTCTCCCCCAAGCCCATGAAGGGCATGCTCACTGGTCCCATCACCTGTCTCCGCTGGTCTTTCCCCCGTGACGATGTCCACCAGTCCGTCCAGGCTCAGCAGCTCGCCCTCGCCATCCGTGACGAGGTCGTTGACCTTGAGGCCGCCGGTATCCAGGTCATCCAGGTCGATGAGCCCGCTCTCCGTGAGGGTCTTCCCCTCCGCACTGGCTCCGAGCGCGTTGCCTACCTCAAGTGGGCCGTCGACTCCTTCAAGCTGTCCACCGCCGGTGTTACCGACGGCACTCAGATCCACTCTCACTTCTGTTACTCTGAGTTCCAGGACTTCTTCCACGCCATCGCTGCCCTCGATGCCGATGTTCTCTCCATCGAGAACTCCAAGTCCGATGCCAAGCTGCTCCGCGTCTTCGTCGACGAGAAGTACCCCCGCCACATCGGACCCGGTGTCTACGACATCCACTCTCCCCGTATCCCCTCCGAGGAGGAGATCAAGGTCCGCATTGAGGAGATGCTGCAGTACCTCACCCCTGCTCAGCTCAACATCAACCCTGACTGTGGTCTGAAGACCCGTGGCTGGACCGAGACCAAGGCCGCCCTGACCAACATGGTCAACGCTGCCAAGTTCTTCCGTGCGAAGTACGCGCAGTAAATGCATTCAACTTACATTAATTTAATGAGGAGGTGACAATCAACCTGTCACCTCAAGGATCGAGGAGTTTTGTTTTCTGATGAGTTACGACGATGATACCAAAAGTTCAACATATGGGTTTCAACGGGTTTTCTAGAGGATACCAAAAGCGGGCCTGGAGTTTCAACATGATATGACGATTTTCAATCGGCATCTTTGCGTCGTGGCCTACTATCGCCACGATGCTCGGTGCTGGTTCTACTATTTCAACATTGTGTGGTTTACCACATGTGCGAGGTTTTACAATCTTGCTTGACTGGATTTGCATTGCCAAATCCGGTCGCCTGTTTCTATGATCGTATAGAAACAGCTGTCAATATTATTTTCCACAATACTTTTCTTCCTCTCAACGTAGGCTGTTTGAATGTAGTATTCAATGTTTAATTCCGGGCGTGTTGCTTTTGTCACAGAATTGAGCTAGGGGAGGACCCGGACGGGCCGTAGGTAGGCGTTATTGATGGTGAGGTCCCTGGAGAACAGCCCAGTTTAGCTATGTTCTGGCTCGCGCCCAGGTGTGAATGGGAAATGTTACATTATCTTGCAACTTCCTCTCCGTCCTTAAGCAATGTATTTCTCGCGCGATGTCTCGCTGCTGCCTCTCACTTTCCGCCCCGCAGTGCCTGTATCGCGCTCAAATCCGGACAAGTTGTCTCACTCTAATCCGTCCTCGTGTCCTATTCCCGTTCCCAAGGCTCTTCCAATAGACTTCACCCTGAGCCAGCTGTTCGACATCGATTGTTCGATACCCGCCAACATGGGAGAAATATCCAACCCGCCATTGCGCATCGGAACCCGAAGATCCAAGCTGGCCATTGTCCAGGCCGAGACCATCCGAGACCAATTGTTACTTATCGATCCAGCTCTTTGCATCCTAATTGAGACCCTTCATACAGCGGGTGATCGAGACAAAGTGACTGCGTTACCCGAAATGAACGCAAAAAGCCTCTGGACGACCGAGTTGGAAGAAAAGCTAACTTCCGGTGAATTGGATGTCATCGTCCATTGCTTGAAAGGTATGGAGCCCCGGGTACCCGCATCTAAGATGGCGATATTGACCTTGACAGATATGCCAACGGCTATACCGGATACATGCGAGCTGGCAGCGATCCCGCTGCGAGATGATGCTCGCGACGCCCTGATCGTGAAGTCCGGTCTACCCTATAAGACTCTGAAAGAGTTGCCTGAAGGCTCGGTCGTAGGCACTTCATCGGTCCGACGCTCCGCCCAGCTTCGCCGTCTATATCCTCATCTTCGGTTCGCCAATTTGCGGGGCAATGTAGATACTCGACTTGCCAAGGTTGACGACCCGGACAGCGAGTATGCCTGTATGATCATGTCTGTTGCTGGTCTCGAGCGCTTGGGCCTCGGGAATCGTATTGATCAGTACTTGGGCTCCGACAACGGTGGCATATTCCACGCCGTGGGACAGGGGGCTCTCGGGTTGGAGATTCGGAAGGGTGACGTTGCGATGCAGAAACTGCTTGCTGGTTTGGGTGATCGGAAGTCGACTCTTGCTTGTGTGGCGGAGCGCGAGCTGTTGAGAACACTTGAGGGTGGTTGCAGTGTTCCTATTGGCGTTGAAACCGAGTGGGTTGGGCCAAATCTGTTGGAGATGGCTGCCACTGTTGTGAGCTTGGATGGGTTACGGAGCGTTGGGCACAGTTTGATCACTATCATTGAGACTGTTGATGGAGCAGCCGACCTTGGTAAAGAAATGGCAGCAATATTGATTGATCGTGGCGCAGGAGAGATTCTTGAGGAGATCACCACGAATCGTCCATCAAAGGACTGACAAATATTATTCAATCAGAATCCTTGCTTTACTTCACTCAAAGCTGTGATCTAAGCCACCACCCTAGTTCCACACCAAGACTTCCTTCTTGATCATACATCACCAAATGCCCTGCCTTTTCAATATAGACCACGCGCTGGGCATTGAGTCTGTCGGCCAACCTTTGCGCTGTCTCTACAGGAATCCATTGATCCTCTGTGCCCCATACAATCTGCACCGGCATTCTCTTTCCCACCTCATGATATCTCTGTTCAACCTCATCTGTGCTGCGGCTATTCGCTTGAACCATCTGTCTCACAAAACCCATCTGGCCTTCTTTTGTGCTGATCCATGGATCTTTTAGCATTTTCATTGTCTCTTTGTTGATTTTTTTGTATGCAGCATCCCGAATGTATGATTCAACAACACCTTCAAACACCGGGCCAGTTAACGCAGTGAAGACGCTTTCGTTCTCAGCCACCAGTTTAAACAAAGGCTGACCAAATGGCCCAAGTGCAACGACATTGATCAGACATAGGCTTGCAAAGTCACAACCATGCAACAGGTTTGCCCGCAGACTCATCAAGCCACCGTGATCATGGGCAACGACATGGGCCTTGGTCTGCTCTGGCCAGTCCTTCTCCCAGAATTTGTAGATGCCGGCAAAAACTTCGCTTTGCTGGGAGAGATCCGCATCCAGAGCAGCCTTGTTACTGACTTGGCCGGCTTCCTCCGCAGCCGCAAGGGGCTGACCGAGGGGGCTTTCACCGAAGCCAGGGTTGTCGAAGATGTGGACATGGAAATACTTCGAGAGAGGTAGGGCAAGGGTGTGCCATACTTTCGATGACCATGGGGTACCATGCACGAAAATCAGTGGGGGTAGGCCGGGTTCCCCAAGGGATGTCCACTTGATCTGATAGGCAAAGGTGGAGGTGGAATGGTAGAAGGTTTGGGTGAGTGGGACAGCATTTTCAGACATCTTGTCTCCAGAAAGAATGATATAGAATAACAATGAAGATTCAATCAACCGGCAGCTCACGCTTTTTATCTTGACGCGAAAATCACTTGTATACCTGGTACCTCTGATTGGTCACATCCAGAGCAAAGGAGTCCTTGGCAGAAATTCATCCAGGGATGTCGTCATCTCATTCTCGGTAATAGTAATCGAGGGGAGGATAATGAAGCGCGATGATACGATTTGATTAATCGGAATTTGCAACTTAGATTCCGTTCCTGCCCAGGTGCCATGCTTAAGTAGGCGCTTATGGGTATATGATGCAGCTCACGGTCTAGGCAGCCAAAATGCGGATCATGATTACCTCTAATGGGGTGTTTCAAAGCGGCAAATAGTTCTCATCTGGTCTTGTTGATTGATAGACTGGCCAAATGCGGTCCCATCCCTGTTTTTGACGCGGCGAGCTTATGGCGCGGCATACGCGGCATCCACCACCCACGCGGCATGTTCAGTGCTTTCGGCAGATGCAGTAGTAACACGTCATTTTCGTAGACACTTTCCTGGCATTCTGAACCTATTTACAACCACCAAGATAAGCCAGAATGGCCATAGAAAATTTATTCTGGTATTGAAATGAAGTTTTGTTCTTTCTAATTCGACAAGGCGATGAATGCATTCATCTTCCAACAGTCAGAGTCAAATTAGAGCACACAGCGAGTTTTTTCCCCGGCAGGTTTAACATTTGGCAAGCACTTAAAACAGGAAATCAATATGAGGCTTCATTAAGGATGCTTTGTCTGCCTGTGTCATGACAAGAATGGCAGCGAGTACTCTTCGGGCTTGCACGCACAGCCGCCAGCAAGATGGGGTTTCAATTGCTTTCGAAAGTAGGAGCCGAAACCGAGATTTCAAGTTGCAAGACAGTAATCCCATGGGTCTCGCTCTGATCGACTCAGTAAGAGGCGAATCCTTTACCAAGAAGCCTGTGAGAACCATGAAGCCGCGGCACCTTGAACCTGGGACTACCGAAACATGGTTTTTGGGTGACGAGGAAATCGATGGTAAAAGCTCAGGTTCTCACATGAGCAGCCATCATATCTGTGCATAGTCATCGGCCATTGGACAGGATGGGCCGATAGGTGGATGCCTTGGCTTTGGAATCCGAGTTTCCATCTGTCAACGATCTGGTATAGGTACGAGCCGACCTCAATGAAGTGAGGTATTTGGACTACCACGGTATGCAACTTGGTAAGGAACCCAGACTGCGTGGTTTGGTAGATGGATGCCAGAGGAAAGTGAGTCCCCTCCTCGTGTCGAATGACAAGCTCCTCGAGTGATTCGGGAAAGAACGCTTCGACGCTCTGGTCGTTGTCCAAAGGGCCAAGTACTGTTTGGGTTGTCACAGTAAGCTTTCTCAAGCGGGGCAGTTCCGTTCCCAGTCGGAGGCCATCTCGCAGTCCCCAGTACACATCAATATCCAGAGATTCCAAAGAACTGCCCAAATTCTCGCAGATAGAGCTGGCGATGATCCCGGACTCCTCCTCTTCGACTCTAGAATTCAGCATAAATGAAGGGCCTCTGAATATCAGCCGCTTCACGCCGCTTGCGAGAGCAAGCATCGTGTCAAAGCCCTCAGAATTTATTTTGCAATTTAGGAGCGTGAGCTCTTCCATGTTCTCGTTTCTTGGGAGCGGCAGTTCATTCCACGGGTGGTGAACATCACTAAACTGGCTTCCAGTGATACACAGTTTTCGCAGCTGTGGTAACAGTGTGATAATCTTATGGTTGAAGGTGGGCATGTTGCGATGGATACCATCGAAGGTGGAGTCACTTCCTAGATGACCTTCACAATGTAAGAACGTATTCTGGCACAGGAGACCCATTGTAGAAGTACTCACAAACTCGCAAAGAAGAGAAGAAGTCGCCTAGTCTGCTGTGACATAGGGCTGTCCGCTGCTCGAACCTTTCAAGCCACCAGTCAAATGAATCACCCACATAATCAAATCCCGCCTGAAGAATGTGATGTGCGGATCCAACAGAAAAGCCAGCTCCGTCACGCTCTGATAGAAACTCGTCAACCCTTCTGTACAGATCTCTGTATTTGGGGTCAAAGAATATGTCAGATGTTGGCCAATTGTCCACCTTGGTTGGCAATTGATATTTTTTATGTTTGGCTGGGCGTTTTGGTCTGAGTATCAATGTCTTCAGATTTTTCATCCCGGCAAGTTGCGTGTGGAACGACTCGGCGAAGTTTGTGAGGTCTGAAAACGCCATGTTATCTTCATGACGAAGCTCCTTGACAAGACCCTTCAAGTGTGGATAGTTTTGCACCGTCCTGGCAAGCATTCTCGCATTCTCTTTCCCCTTCAAGACGACTGTCTCGTACATGCGGTGGTTGATCTCCCCATGAAAGGCCCTGCAAGTTCGCGCGAGCCGGCTAAGATGCTGTGAACTGCTTTTGTCTCGAAGAAGATGCTTGATGATGATGAGCCATATTTCGGCAGGAAAGGTCGATGGAGGTCTCGGCATGGCGGATAGTCTGAGTTCAGTGAGTCAGAAGCAAGCTCAGTTGAAGCGTCGATGAACGATGATATTACCTCCTTTCAAGCAAGCTGAAGATACAAGTGAGAGAAAAGTGTTGTGGTTCAGTCTTTTGAAAGCCTGAGATGAAGGATCATGGATCAAATGGGAAAAGGTAGGCGAAGAAAAGGAAGGGGCCACGAAGAGCGTGCGCAGGTAGACCCCAGCGAAGGCCTGACTTGTAAGGCTCTTGCCAGCTCCAAATGGAAAACTTAGCCCTCTCGCTTGATCTCAAGATGTTCGCTCATTATTGTGCAGAAAACTAACTCAGGTGCGCATAAGATTTAAGTGACACTATATTGCAAAGAATGCCAGCAGTTCTGGCTCTGGTGCACGTTAGAGGCTGGTGTGCTTGGGCAGCATCCATAGATTCTACCCGGGATTTGGTTCAATGTCTGCTTCCAAAACTCAACTTACACGAATCATCAAAAAGCTGTTTTGATTCCACGAAATTAGATTTTCCGTTGCAAAATTCTGCTTTTTCTGGGAGTCTCCGGCGAACAGAAAGGCTCTTGAGATGTGTTTTGAGACTCATAACAAGGGCCTCCTACCTACCGCGAAGCTCTACGCTCAAATGTTCACTATTTCCGTCCACATAGTATAAGAAAGCGATTATTATCATCAAGCCTATTTCTGAAAAATGACTTTTGAATTTTCGTATTCCACTTGTCGATGTCTGTGCAGATCTTGATTTGGCTCATAGATCCACTTCCACTATTGCTCCTGATCCTTCTCCATCACCTTCTAAGGTTGGGAATTGAATGTTTACACATGTCATAGATTTTAGAAAAAAGTAGAAACCCCTCTTGGGACTGAGGAGCAGCCACAGTGATATTCGGGATTGCTATCTCAGAGAGTGCGTGCTTGAGGGAGTGGCCCCTAGACCATCAAGCCCATCGACCTAGTCAATAACGCAGCTCATATGATGCAGGGCCTTTGGCGGTTACTCTTTCGTTATCACTGGGTGATCAGGAACCTTGGGATATACAGGAGTATGCAAATCCTTGCTCCGTCGAGTCTTGGGATCTTTTGTCGAATTCGGGAGGTCAGCTGAGCTTGCTGATATTTTGAAGGAGACTTTTACGGGGGTATTGGGGGCTTCCCCGGGGCCACTGTGTATACATATACTGAGTTCGGACATCAGGACTCATGATTCATATAGAAGCATAGAGCACTGGTCCAGGCTAGTCAACTAAGTTTTTAACAGAATATCATAGGCACAATTTGTAATGATCAATTCTCGTCATGCTCCAGGTTGAATCTGTGCCGCTAGATACTACGTTTGCGTGTGCCTTACTTGCTTAGTTCCTGGTGTGTTTCCTGCCCAGGTGGGAACTGGAAATTTTTCCCATGACCCACAAGCCATATAGCCACTACTAAAAGAGCCAGGCTCATTATCGAAGTCTAGCGATGGGGATTTTATCCTCTAATAGCTACTGGAGCTTGTTTCACCTGGGCAATATTACTCTTGGAGCAAACTTTGAGGCTATTTGATGTTGTTGCAACTGTTTTTCCAGGTTGTTCCCCCCTCACAGGCCAATCCACTTGATACTTCCCCCTCTGTTCTCCTAGGATAGCCTGCTGCTTTTTGTTGGAGTTCCCCCCCTTTCTGTTTTCAGTTTTTTTTCCTCTTTTCTTTTTCAGTTCTTGTACTTGTCCCTTTCTTCTTTTGGGCTTTTCCGTTTTCCAGACCGTTCTAATCCTCATCGCCATGTCGTGATGAACGACCTTTCCCACCAGGGTTGCCCTTAGCCTTGAGGTTGTCGCCACCTCCAGGTTCTTGCGTCAGACTTTCAAAAGTTGACAGAAGGCTGATTGCTGCTTTCCTATCAAGCCCATTCTTGGACCTGATAAATTGCTCAATCTCATCGGTCTTTCTCTTCTGAAGGTCCACGATAAATTGGTCGATTGTATCTCCGGCGACGAGCTCGACAACTTCCACCTCGCGTTCCTGCCCTAGCCTATGGAGTCGGCAATAGGCCTGCATCCGGTCAGATTATGCTGCGCTTTAAACCGACAATGTCACTAACCTGTTCCTCGGTTCCCTCGTTCCACCACCGGTCATAAATGATACATTTGTTGGCCATCGTCAGATTGATACCGATTCCGCCTGTCTTCATTGTTGCAAGGAGAATTTTGATGTCTTCCTTTTCCCTAAAGTTCTTGACCGCAGTATCACGCGAACTCATCGAGCTCTTCCCATGAATCTTGGTATCTCTGTGTTAGAGTTGCATCTCGAAATGTTCAAGTCCAGTAACTCACCTTTGCACATCCCCATTTGTTCTCCACGCAGATGTATTCAAGCAACTTCATGGTACCTCTGAATTCAACAAAGACAGCGATCTTTGCTTTCTTGTCTTCCTCAAGCCATTGTTTGATTAGTTTTTCCGTTGCGTTTTTCTTTGCCCCGGGCGCCACTGCACCAATCTTCTCGATCCAATCAAGTTCGGGCTTGGGTTCGGGTTCAAATTCGATGAAGTTCCCAAAGGCATCATTCTCATTGTCTTCCGATTGACCTTGATGGTGCATTAATGCCAGAAATCCTTCACGTTGATTCCGGGTCTGGGCCTTTGAGGAGCGATTCTTTTTGGTCAGAGGCTCATTTTCAGATTTCCCAGGTGTTGCATTGGCTCTTTTTTTGTTGGGTGACGTTTTAGTGAGCAGGTCTTCAGCAGGATGGAGAGCCGATGGGAAGGATTGACTGCAAAAGACAAAGCTCTCAATGTCCAATTTGCAAGATGAACATTGACGCTTTTGCGAGTCGACATTTCCTTGCCGGTCGGGAAGTTGGTCAAAGCATGAGATGCAAAAGCGTTGGCTGCAGCAAGAGACAAGGCAAAAGTTATGTGGATCACCATCGCAACGTTGGCAACGCTGAACTGTGTATCGCTCAGCCCATTTTTCGTTCTTGGAAAGTTCCTCAAGTCGAAGCTGGGCTTGCAAAATCAGACTCTTGTTCTCAGGGGGCCTTGGTCGTTCTCTTTTGCTCTGGTCACCACATAGTGGGATGTTAGTGGGATGGACAGTTCTTTCAATCACGCTGAGAAGAGTCATAATGATCATAGCTGAATCCTTGTCGTCTTCGAGTTCTTTTCTCATGTTTTCCAAGTGGGCCACCCTCCGGTCGTCAAGGATTGACCCAAGAAGACTTTTTGTAGTGAGAGGATGGCTCACAAACATGCGAGACCGTAGTATGAAAGTCAGAATGCTTTTCTTTTGATCGGCGTGATCCTTGGCATCTTGTTCAATGTGAGGTTAGCTTTGGTCCTTTTGTTTTCTTTTCGCTTAGTATCATTTCCGGCCTTACCATGCACCTTATTAGCAAGCCTTTCTTTTATTTCATGGTAAAGGTACGCTTCGGGTGGACTAAGATTGACCGTCTGCGTTCTTGCAACAATGCCTGGGAGTGTGAGAAGCGGATATCCAAGATATGTGTCCTCGTGAGTAAGCCGACGCATCCATTTTCCAAGTAGCTTTTTTAGTTGTTCTTTTGCTTTGGTGGAACCCTTTCGTCAAAAGCTTCGTCAGTATTCAGTACAACCAAGGAAGGCGGATCACCCACATTGCCATATGTTCTGAAAAAGTCCCTGTATGTCGAACAGTCCGGAACCCCAATAAAATGGAGGTAGGGATAAATTTCTTTCGCACTACTGTTCCAGTGGATTAGAAAAATCTCAAATTTTCCGTTATCAAGGCTGGGCTCTTTTCCGAGGGGTTTCCACATACTTCAGAAGAGGCGTTCCTGTCACGACCCATTTTCGTTTTCCCGTAAGACTCCGAACAGCGAGAGAAAGCTTGATATCCTTGTTTCTGATGTGTTGTCCTTCTAGATCAATTCGTCAGTCGAGGACGTCTGGAGTTCAATGTTTGGGTTCAACTCGTACCGTCTATAATAATTCGGTGCCACTTGAATTTGTGAAACATCCCGAGACTTTTCTCAGGGACTTCCATCCCTGCCTTGGATTCCCCACCTGTAAGTACTCCTCGCTGGCGCTTAACACAAGGGTAGGAGCTGGAAATATCATAATGTGAGGTAACCCTGTGATGTAGTTAGAAGTCAGAATACGTTCGTTCATTTGTGTAGTTTTGCCAGCTCATACACGATGTGCTGTTCTGAAAACCATTGATCCAGATCGGGTCTGCCTATGCGGTTCCCAGTGCAGTACTTGCTAGCTATGACCGTAATATCCTTGTGATGGTAGATTTCGTCCATCCTGTGTGGAAAATTTTAGAATACCATAATGGCGACAAAGTGGTTTTTGAGCACAAAACATACCAGTGGGTGACCAAACTTGGTGGAACAATAATCAGTGTCGTCTGCCCGGTTTTTTCGAAAGTTGAGATTTCGTTGATGACGACCGCTGTGGATTATTAGTTTGACAATCAAGAATTTCCTTGAACTTCTTACATAGCATCGTCAACGTTTTCCCCAGTCCCTGCACATGAAAGAGTAATCCACCATGTGGCTGGGCCCCGGATTTTTCACGATCAATCTTTTTTTTGTCAGAATTCCCATTCAATCGTAAAAATCGGCAGATTTGATCTTACCACCCATGCACCGGCTTCGATCTGTCCCGATGTCAGTCTGGAAAGGTTAGGCGTTGGGAGGTTCAAATCTACTCACCTGATAGGGTTTTAGCCCAGTCTCTATCCCCTTGACTTTCCATCCACCCCGAACATGGCTTACGAGCCCATGCCATTTCTTCGATGCTTCGGTAAATTTTGCTTTGTCTGCTCTTGCGGTATCTTTCTTGTCAGCTGGAACGGACGCAAGGACATCAGCCAAGGCTGTTCTCTTGTTCCTGCTTTTCGAGATTGGAGCCGGAGGACGCAAGTTGTTTTGCTGAATGGTCTCGATGTAATCATTGCCTGAAAAGAGGTCCTTGAGATCTGCTTCCGTGTTACCATCTTCCTCGAAGTTCTGGGTTTTCTCGTCAGTCATGGCAGCTTTGGAAGAATTTGAAACAAGTTCAAATACCTTTTGGCGTCGTCGAGTAGAAGGTTTGCTTGAGGCTTGTTTCCTCTTTTTGGGTGGCGATGTTTTGATAGCCAAGGCATCTGGTGTGTCTTGCTCCTCACTGGGAGACCACTCTTTGTCATTTGGATCTTCTGTAGCGCAATCTGAAGAGTCCGACATGGCATCAGATTCTGAACGTGGAGAAAGTTCTGAACGTTCAGTCTCATCAGCTGTAGAAATGCCTTCTGAATGAATCTTGAAGGGCTTGTGGGGATCACCTGTGCAAACCTCCCGTGAAACATTTTTGGGGATCTCTGTGAGACTCTCAGTTGGGGCAGGTGATGCGAAAGATGGTTTGATTGCCTCTTTCTGTTCATTGCCCGTAGGCATCGATTGTGTTTCCATGGTTTCGAGGCTTTGTTTGGAAGCAACCTTCAAGAAAGGGCAACTTGAACGGCTGTGTAGGTTGTTGGACGATATTTGAGGAGGATAGGTAATTCTGTTTGATGGTGGAAGAGTTTGTCAGTTTGAAAAAGAGATGTTCGGTTTGCAATGAGAGCGTGAGTAGAGTTGATGAAGGGAAATAATGACTGGATCGTGTTGGAGGATGTGCAAGAGGTATGTCCCAGCCTGGAGGTGAGTGTATACTGGCATAGAGTGAGAGCGTTTGTTGGTAGTGCAGATATGGAAAGGAGTTCAAGTCTGTCAACTGAATGGAACAGAAGTATGAGTGAAATGACTTGGGAGATGCAGCAGCAGTGTTTGTTAGAAAGGCAAAGAAAGTGTATCCGTGGATGTTAGCAAAAAGTACTCAAGTGAACATGATATGAAGTGCGAGACGGTTCACTTGAGACTTGGGATGAAATGATGCCAAGGGCTTCCGAAGGCATACTTACTGAGTCAGAAAATGATCGAAAGAATCGTTTGGCGAGTGGATAGGAAAGATGCAAGAGGAAAGATGATGTTGGGTTGAGGAAGATATAGTAGATGAAGCAACTGGATCATACTAGGAAGAGTTCACCTGGGCAAGCTAAAACAAGCCGAGCTTGGTTGGTTTGCGAAGAGTGCACAAAGTTGCAGTCTTTCCGCCAGCCTTGGAACTAGGTGGAAAATACCATGGTCCTTCAGTTTGCTTGTGTGTCAAAGGGGCCACGATCGTTAGCGACGGAAGGGTTATGATGTCGATCTGTGTTCACAGGTGCGGCTGGTTCAATGTTGAGACTAAAGGTTTCTGCTGCTGGCAGAGTGGATGGGAAAGGAGAGTTGGTAAATCTAACACTTAGTATCATTCAAGTCCTATCAAACAACTAAACGGATATCATCACTCGTAACCCCTTGCTCCATGTATGTAAATTATTGGGAATGCTCAACGTCTGGTGCGAAAGACGAACACGAAAAAGGACAAACCAGCCAGACTACATATCATCGATATTGCAGTTGGGGTGCAAGACGTAGAGAATCCTGCTGTCTTCTTGAACATCTTCAGCTCCTTCCGTGAGACCGTTATCGGAGATACGGAGCACAATGTTATCCTAAAGCTTGTTAATTTGTGCTTGAAAGTTTGGGAAAGAACGCAACATACCTTCATCATTGTTTTCAATACCATCTTCGCAAGTTTGCGTTCCCGAGCAAGATCTTCCTCGCTGTTCAGCTCGCCTTCGATCTGCTCAAGGTACCACAAGATAAGATCTTCCTGCTCAACACCCTCAGCTGTGGTTGTTTCGTCCTCAATCAAACGTCTGACAAGGTGGTTCAAGACTCCATGGTATTTGTCGTATGTGACCTTGACCTTGTTTCCTTCACGCTTGTGAGCAGCTGCGTCTTCCATTTCGTCATCGACATCACCGTCAGCCATCTCCTCATCCTCTTGGACAGGCTGATCCTCATCAATCTCGACATCATCCTTCTCGACAGTCACGATACTCTGGCGGAGAAGATCAAATGCCTCAATGACGAAACGGGGAATGATCTCCTCGACACAGTTGGCCTTGGCCACGGCCTCGGACAGACGAATAAGAGACTCGAGCTGACGGACAGTGATACGGTAGGAAGAGCGACCGACACCACCCTGGGCATCGTTGGAACGCAGCTCCTTGTACTTCTCGACAAGCAGTGCCTTGGCCTCGTCGGTGAAGACGGGACGGAAGGTGCGAGCGAAGCGAATGTACCGTTGAAGCTGCTCGGTAGACAGCTCGGGCTCAACAGCCTCGTCGCGGTTCATGTGCACGTTGACAATATGCTCCGCCAGACTGCGATCGACGGACTCTTTAGGATCGTCACGAATGACGAAGAAAACATCGAAACGACTCATGATGGGAGCACTAAAGTTCAGATTGTTGCGGAGTGTCTGCTTTGGGTCGTAGCGGCCATTCACCGGGTTGGCAGCTGCCAGAATGGAGGCACGGGCATTGAGGGTGGTGTGAATACCGGCCTTGGCAATGGAGATAGTCTGCTGCTCCATGGCTTCGTGAATAGCGACTTGATCGGCAATATCCATCTTATCGAACTCGTCAATGGCGCAGATACCACCACCGTTTGCAAGCATCAGAGCTCCGGCTTCGATGGTGAACTCGCCGGTCTCGGCATCCTTGACAACGGACGCGGTCAAACCAGCCGCGGAAGAAGCTTTACCACTGGTGTAAACTGCACGGGGGTGCAAGGAGCAGATGTACTTCAAGAACTGACTCTTACTGGTCGAAGGGTCACCGACGATACAGATGTTGATGTCACCACGCAGCTTCATGCTCTCTGCGGATGTAGATTTGCCGACACCGCCGATCAGTTGCAACAGCAGACCCTTCTTGATCTGTCTGTGGCCCCAGATCATGGGAGCAATAGAATCCACGAGTCGAGAGTAGATGTAATCGGAGTGCACAAGCTGCTTCAGGTCCTGAACTTCGGCCGGGGTGAGACTCTGCAAGAAGGCTTCTTGGGCCGAATCATCCCCGCCATCGTCGTCCTGGTTCTGGTTCAGCGAGGCGAGAATGTTGTTGGACTGGCCACTGAGCTGTTGCTCTGGCTTCTGGCCAGGCGTGGTGGTGTCGGGGGTTACCATGCAAGACAAAAATGCCATTCGGTAGGACAAATCGCGCACACCCAATACCTTCAGGCCAGTGACACCGCTACCATCGCCGCCTCGGAAGGAATTGTCGTCGCGAACGGCTTCGGGGCGCACGCCAGGGAGGCCCAGTTGACTGACGTCGGGAACGACGATCAGAGTACCGGTGAAGATGCAGCGCTCACCGGCCTTGGCGCGGTCGACCATCTCACCACGCAGAATGACGTCCATCGTGCGAGGCATGCTACCGGTCGGAATTTCGTGTGATGATTCTTGAAGCTTGACCTTTTGCCAATCGATAAAGGTACTCTTGCCGATGTCAAGGCGCCAGCCCACGCGGTTGCCACAGGTATTGTTGGGGCACTCCGCAGGCTCTGTGTATTTGAAAGTCTGCTCGACATTTGGCACGACGGTTTTGCAGCCCTCGCAAATGAATGTTCCTAGCGACAACTCGGGGCGGACTTCGGAGGTCCTCGTGACAGTTCCAGAGACGGACAGCAATTGTCCAATCTGTTTCGTGCGAAGTTGCCGAAGTCTGGAAACGAGGGGAAGGTTGTAGAATGCGAGAGCGAATAGCTTGTCGGTTTGCTGGTGGCGAGTTTTCTCGCGGATGTGACGGTCGAGCTCGGGGTTATCTGACCCAGAAGTTGCGGAGCTACCAGGTTCTGCACTGTTGGATGTCAATCGGTGGGAGACAAAGTAATCCGAGGCATGTTTGGCGATGAGGTTGTGCAGCGCCTTGGTGAGGAATGGCAGGAAACGGTAGTATTGAGTGGCAACGGCGTCGGCCAGAATGGGGTCTCTCCAACTTGTGAGGTGTGTGAAATCAACGTAGAGAGTTGACAACTCAAACTTGGCCATTCCTTTGATCTGAGCAATGTAGTACCTGGTGCTAAGAACCTCACCCGAAGAGATTGGTGCGGATGATGAAGGCTCTTCTTGGTATTCTTCAAGCAGGGTCTCAAAAGCACCCCTCACCCTTTCTCCGGCATCGTCGACCAATTGCGCGGGGGTTGCGGTATACGGGTTGCGCAGACGGTTGATTGTCGCATTTCCACCGCTAACGACCTGGTCATCGGCAAATGCATGCATATCACTCATAGGGCCATTGCTCTCAGAGCGACGGGAGCTGGGGAGGTGGTCAGATCGCAAGTTGTCGCTGGCAGGCCCTGAGCCCAGCTCGGACTGAATCACGGCATCGAAAAGGGAAGACATGGCGAATGTGTATGGCCAATGATTCGAATTAATGGGCCCTCTCTCAACACGATGATAAAAAAAGAATGTGGAGGGTCGGTGCCGCGATGATACCGAGCAGGATTGCTATCTTAGTTTTTCGTGGGTCTTCAGGTCTCCTTGGGCAACGCGCGACACGAACGCGTGTTCGGGGATATAATGATCCGGTCAAGACGCGTTAAGTGGTTTCTTATGTCATCGAGAGTCATGCTAAGTCAGCAACGCGGCCGCGCGGGGCCTCGGGGTCTGTATAAGCACGCTAATTCAATTTAGGTAGTTGGTCGTCTCCCGAAGCCCCACCACCTTCAACGAATCAGGGTGCCACTATCATTTCAAATCCAAGTTCAAGGTGGAATTCGTACAGCTGAGGCCTCTACTCTAGCGCGAGAATTTGTCGAACACGGCCCCAGCAACTCACCGACACTCTCAAATAGCAAGAGCATTGTTTTGGCTGTTCGTTAGATACTCCGTACTCTGCTATCTGTTCGTTATATTTCATGCTCTCAAGTATCCTGTAAAGTTTACTTGGGGGGATAGATACTTTGACGAGCTTGATGCTCTGGTGGTGACCTCAGGGGCCAAAGGTAACTAGTGCAACCTTGACAAATTTCAAACCCCAATATGAGGTGGTGCTAGCACACATATCACTTTCCCTAGCTAGATATGACCTCATATTCAGCTATCACTTGCACCGCCTTCAGACCACCCAAGGGCCTCTTTCGACCATGAGTGTACTCCGTACAAGTTCCATGTTCGAGGTTTCACATTAATTGCTTACCCCAACATCTGAATCGAATCATATACAAAGTATCACCTGAGCAAACAAGAGGCAAGCACGGCAAATGCGCCCCTCTTGGGCCGTCACACGCGAAAAAGTACGAGTTGCGAAAGTAAACTTTACTCGGCCGTCCTATAGATCCCAATGTAGCGTTAATGGCCGAGATCATCGAGTGGATAACTCGGTCAGGGTTGCAGGGTTGATACTTGGCGCTTATATAATGGGTTCTTCAAGCCGGGTGCCCGCACTCCATCTGAAACCATTCCATTATTCCCTCTCGGGGATTTATCTCCTCCCTCGCATTGCATTGCGCTGTATGTATATTGCTTGCTTCCGTGGTATCCGTTATGCTGACGTATCAGGTTTGCGCCTTGCGATGGTTCCATTCAAATCCCGGGTCCTTGACTGGAGGAATCTTGGCAACCGGTTGGGCATGCAGCACTGACCGAGTATATCACATCTTCATATCTGCTCGAAATGTCCGGAACAGAATCCGGCGCCTTGGGGTCAAGCGCTCTCCCTCGGTCAGGTCCATCTGACGCGGATCCTTCGGGTACCCATCCCCCGCCTAGCTTGACCGCAAGATTTATGTACCAAACGGCTGACCATGACTTTTACCAGTTCCTACCGGAGATGCTCCGGCTAAATCCACGAAGCGCCGGCGTACAGCAGACTCGAAAAACAAATCTGCCAAGAATCAACACTTCTACTTCGTTGATCAGAACTCCTCTTCCAAAGAAAAGCGCGCCCATGTTATGCGACACCATGTACAGGAAAAACGGAAACAACGCAAAACCTCGCGCGGGGCTCTCTCCGTCGAGCCTGAAGCCCAGGATACCCAGTATCATCAACCAGGGCCCTCAGCCGGTCAGCCATCTGACCCGGCAACTTCGGTATGGTCTCCACGATGGTTACGAACTCTATACCAGCACAAGTTGACAGCTGATATTAGCTCCAAATACGGTTCTCAAATATGAAGACACAACCTCATCCTTCATTGCCACAGCACATTGGCTCGCCGATCACAATACTCGATGCCTCTCGCAGAGATCCGTTCTCCAGCTTGCCGATGGAGCATGACACCTCCGATATTGAATTAGCTGATTATTGGAGGAGCAAGCTGACCTACTGGTCTGGACAGAATCACCACGTCAAGAACCAAATATTCCGCACGGCCATGGCACACCCCCTTTCCTTCAAAGCGGTAGTACTGTCCTACTGCGCGCGTTGGAAAGCGCAGCTATATGGCATGACCGACAGCGACGAAATTCAACGTCATGTCGGACAAGCGGCCAAGCTCATCGAAGAGGCCACCTCCGGCTCTGCCGTTGTCAAACCGGACGACCTTATAATGGCTTTGGGTGGCATGGCCTTGCAAGAAGACCGCTTCGGCAGCAAACGTCTGGCCGAGCTATATGTCAACCGCGCCGTTCAGGTATTGCGCCCGCGAACGGGGACCAATACGCCCGTGGAAACCTTCATACACTACATCCGATACCTCATGTTGCCCGAGGTGCAGATTCCAAGCCCCGCCGAACAGCAATGGCTCATCACATTCCTCCAAGGTGCCAGGGATCTCATGCGCCGACACAAGATGCCCGAATACCTTCACCAAGTCCCACACCGCCTCCACGCCTTTGAAATGGGAAGCCCCCTTTTCACTCTTCTTTCCAGCGGACCTCGTCCCTCTCAGGTTCCGCACGAATCGCGCGTCTACGTGGTTCCTCACGCGCAGACCCAAGAAATCAGCCGAACAGCTTCTCTCATCTATATTACGGCCGCACTGTGGGATTTCCAAGAATCGCCAACCAAAACCGATCGGTTCCTCAGCCACCTTTGGGACTTGGTGAAGCAGCACGACCTCGATCGTGATCCGGCCTGTGAAACCCTCCTGTGGTTATTGTTGGAGGAAGAATACGATTCTGAATTAAAAGACCCCGAGCGTGCATGGTCGACGGGTGAGCTGCTGAGGGTGCACAAACAGCTCCGACCGGACCTCCAGTTTCTCTGGAACGAGATCCTCATGAGCTACCTTTCCTTCCAGGTTCCTATTCGTGGGGTCGAAGCCTTTGAAGGGGATCTTCATAGTACATCCCTGTACCCGAGCAATAAATAAATATACTTATCAAACTCGATCACTTGCAGTGTGTATGGTATGTGTGAGATCACGGTAGAGCGAGGCACCCCTTCCTTGGCGACCCGGGAACCAGGGCCAGTGGGCAATGTTAGCGTCATTGATCTCCAGTGGAGCCACAAATCATCAAATGTGATATCCATTTCTGGTCCAATGAGTACGTTTGCAGCCCCCCTTTGACCTCCAGGGCTGGCACTAGCCGCGGAGTACCAGCCACCTGTAACCCCGAAGTACCTTTTCACCGAAAACGGTAGCCACGCTACCAGCTCGGTACCTAGCAGCCGCGTGGGCCTTGGAACCTGAACCAACTCAAGATCGCCGATCGACCGCACTTTCACGGCTAAGGAGCATTGCCAATCATTTTGGTTCGATCAATATGATGGGCCCATGGTTCGCGACATACTCCGTACATTCCGAATTTTCACTTTCAAATCTCACATACCACTTTGAAGGTAGTAATCTTCTACGAATCCCCTTGCACGTATGTAGTACGGAAATCCATAGCCACGAATTGCTGCCAAGTGAGAATTTAAATGAAGTGGCAAAATTGAGCTGGCGAGTCGCCAACTCTGTTTGCGAATCTCGGCCCTGATCCTAGTCAATAGTGCAGCCCACTAGCAATTTTAGCGTTACCAGCCCCAGTCGATGTATTGAATTTGGACGTGTACAGACCAACATCATTCGACGATCGCTCTGAGCTGGGTAGGACATGCGTGTCTGTTCTGCGTGTCATGGCACGTTCCTTTGACCGCAATATTGATTCTCTACTTGTAGAGTTCAACAGCGATTTGAACAGAACCTCGTGTGCTCGGGTTTTGTGGCTGGTGGAGACCTGACACAACAACAGTACCCCTGGATTCCCTAAGATGAGACAAGTCGAAGATTTCACTTTCCAAGTACGGAGGTCTCCCTCAAAGTATGTGCAATGTACGAGTATAAACAAGCAGGTACATCATCGGCTTGTGTTTCCTCCCTTGCGCACCGTGACATCCCTGTTGAGTGTGATGATCGTCGGATAGAGTAGCTCAGATAGGGGCTGTGGCTGGTGTGGCGGTACTCGGTCTTCTCCGGTGGAAATGCCATGTGAAGACGCTCGCGAATTGAGAGAGTCATTGACTGTGATCGAACCAGAGGAACCGGAACCACAGCGCGTAAATGGGAGGGTCGTATGTCGGAGAACCACAGCGGGCAAAAGTTTGGATCGCTCAGTGACTCGTGGAAGCTTTGGGCAGAGGAGTGGATGTCCGACCAGGGGTGTGACGCTAGAGTAATTAGCCCGTCAGTAGCACAATTGCACTTTATTTGAGAATGGCAGAGATTGCTGCAGATGGTCCAATTACGTAGACTGCGATCGCAGATCGTGGCAGCCCCTCTCTTTTTCGTTTAAGCTTCTTTTTTTCCCACTTCCTTCTCCTCTCTTCAACAACCAGAGGTCAAGCCTCTACGACACTGTACATTGAACACACATACACTCACTCACACCATGGTGTTCGAAAGTCACCTGGTCGCGCGTGCGGTAAGCTCCCCTTCCCTCGTCGGTCAGTCTCATGCTAACGGTATCAGGACGACCCGAGCGACAGCTCGCCGTCGCTGTCCAGCTTGGTCACCGTGCTGATTCCCTCGGCCGTCGTCGCCGCCGTCATGGTGCTCTTATTCATTATCCTGCGCAAGCGCTTCCGCCGAATGTATATGCCTCGAACCTACATTGGATACCTGAAGCCCTGGCAACGCACCCCCGATACCCCCACCGGAGCTTGGAACTGGATCAAGGCCATGTACCAGCTCCCCGATACCTACGTGCTGCAGCATCACTCCATGGACGCCTACCTCATGCTGCGCTTCTTGAAGCTCTGCTCTGTTATCCTGTTCGTGGGTTGCTGCATCACCTTCCCCATCCTGTGGCCTGTCAATGCGACTGGTGGTGGTACCGGAGAGCAGCTGGACTTGTTGAGTATCTCCAACATCGCCAGTGACTCCGCCGGTCGCTACTTTGCGCACTGCTTCGTTGCCTGGATCTTCGTGGCCTTCGTCTTCTTCATGGTCACTCGGGAGCACCTCTACTACATCAACTTGCGCCAGGCCTACCTCTTCTCGCCCGCATACGCCAGCCGAATCTCCTCGCGCACTGTGCTCTTCACCGCCGTCACACCCGACCTGCTCCAGAAGGAGAAGGTCCGCACCATGTTCGGTCGCGACAAGGTCAAGAACGTGTGGATCGCAACCGATACCAAGGAGCTCGAGGAGAAGGTCAAGGATCGCGACGGTGCCGCGATGAAGCTCGAGGCTGCCGAGACCAAGCTTATCATCATGGCCAACAAGGCGCGCAACAAGGCCCTGAAGAAGCAGGGCTCCGCTGAGAACCCCGAGACTGAAATTGGTGATGGTCAATTCGACGATGAGTCTGGCTCCACCGCTGCCCGATGGGTCGAGGCCAAGAAGCGCCCTACCCACCGTCTCAAGATGCTTATTGGCAAGAAGGTCGACACTATCAACTGGGCCCGTTCCGAGATTGAGCGCCTGAACCCCGAGATCGAGGAATTGCAGGCCAAGCACCGCGCCGGCGAGGTCAAGCTTGTCTCCTCCATCTTCGTTGAATTCTACCACCAGGCCGATGCTCAGGCTTCTTACCAGTCTGTTGCTCACAACCTCCCTCTTCACATGAGCCCTCGCTACATCGGACTCGACCCCACCCAAGTTATCTGGTCCAACCTCCGCATCAAGTGGTGGGAGCGCCTCGGTCGCCATGCCGCTACCATCACCTTCATTTGCGCGCTGATCATCTTCTGGGCCATTCCCACTGCCGTTGTCGGTGCCATTTCCAACATCGACTCCTTGACTGACATGGTGCCTTTCCTCAAGTTCATCAACGACGTCCCAAGCTGGATCAAGGGTGTGATTACTGGTCTTTTGCCCACTATTCTCATGTCCGTCCTGATCGCATTGGTCCCCATCATCATGCGTCTCATGGCCAAATGGGGCGGTGCGCCTAGCATGGCTGCCGTTGAATTGACCGTCCAGAACTGGTTCTTCGCCTTCCAGGTCATCCAGGTGTTCCTTGTCGTCACCCTCGCCTCGGCGGCAACCAGTGTCGTAACAAAGATCATCAATGACCCTTCGCAGGCCGCCTCTCTTCTGGCGCAGAAGATCCCCAAGGCAGCCAACTTCTACATTTCCTACATCATTCTGCAAGGTCTTTCTTTCAGCGCTGGTGCGCTTCTCCAGATTGTCCCCTTGATCCTTGGAAAGGTTCTCGGTAAAGTTCTGGACGGTACTCCTCGCAAGATGTACGTCCGCTGGGCCAGCTTGGCAGGTCTCGGTTGGGGCACAGT
This sequence comes from Penicillium bialowiezense, assembly GCA_026122735.1. Taxonomy (NCBI): domain Eukaryota; kingdom Fungi; phylum Ascomycota; class Eurotiomycetes; order Eurotiales; family Aspergillaceae; genus Penicillium; species Penicillium bialowiezense. Next base: position 4,878,583 of record JAKZFB010000002.1, read on the forward strand.
TTACCCCATGTTCACCCTGTTGACTGTTGTCGGTATGTAACACCAAAACCCAGTCTGATCATTAGCTAACCTTTCTCAGCCATCACCTACTCTTGCATTGCGCCTCTGGTCATGGGCTTCGGCGCCATCGGTCTATACCTGTTCTACTTCGCCTACCGGTACAACATTCTGTACGTGTCGAACGCAAGCATCGACACTCAGGGTAGATGCTACACCCGCGGTCTTCAGCACCTCACCGTCGGATGTTACCTGTCCATGGTCTGTTTGATCGGTCTGTTCGCCATGGCCTCCGGCTCCAACCAGCTGGCCGTCGGCCCCTTGATCCTGATGATCATCTTCTTGGTCTTTGTCATTCTCTACCACATGTCCATGAACTCTGCCATGGAGCCCCTCCTCAACTACCTCCCCAAGAACCTCGAGGCTGAGGAGGAAGCTCTCCTTGCCGCGGACCGCAACACCATCTCCAAGTCCACCTCGGAGGATCTACAGGTCCCATCCGGCTCCACCGATGCCCCCCGCGACAGCGGAGTCAACGTCGACAACGGATACAACGGTGTCGGCAACGTCGATTCTGCCGAGAAGGGTCTCACCGCGACTTCTGATGAGCCCAAGCCCAACTTCCTCACCAAGTTCCTGCGCCCTGACAAGTACGCCAACTACCAACAGCTCCGCAAGCTTGTCCCATCCGCCGACCCTACTACATACCCCACAGAGGCTGAGCGCGATGCCTACTGCCACCCATCCATCACCTCGCAGCCTCCTCTTCTCTGGATCCCCCGTGACCCTCTCGGCGTTTCTTCCCAGGAAGTCGCACACACCTCGCGTGTCATCCCCATCACCGATGAGGATGCCTACCTCGACGAGAAGTGCAAGATCCAATGGAACGAGGAGAAGGGCGAGCCTCCCATCTACGAGGAAAAGATCTCCTACTAGATCTAAAGATGGTCTCTGTTGCCTCCGATCATTCCTGCGTCGGTTGTTTGGTCTACTGTGATACCCGGTCGGGTGGTCTAACTGCCCGGCGATGATAAGGGCTTTGTCTATTTTGGGCCGGACAGGGCCTCGAACACGATTCGAAGACTTGTCTGGCCCGGTCCTGCCTTTACCTTCCTTTCTTTCTCTATAATCTTTAAATGTAATTGGGGGCTCACGCGTCATGTCGATAATGTATGCGACGATGTTGTCCATGAGATTGGAGTTTTTATTCGAACATGCCTGCGATGTAATATACGCCTTTGAGGCTGTCTATAAATTGTGAATTTACATTCTCTTCTTGTCTACTCCACTACTACTTCAGCTATAGGTCGTTGCCCAGATCCATGGATTGCCTAGCTTGAACATAAACAAACACAGCCAGGTTACTTTTTGCTAGGAACCGTGGTTCGTGAAAAACATGGAAGGGGAGATTCCAATCAACCCATGGCACCAAGTCCAGCCTCCATGTGCTACTCAGGTCACCCCAGCTTTCCTCGCTAGCTCCTTCCAAGCTTCCAAGCTCCCCCCCGAGCTATTCCAACCTCGGATGGTTCGAACAACTTTCGAGCATCGATCTTGCAACCGATAAAACGCTGATGCTGTATCGGCAATAAAATCGATATGCTAGCCTGCTAGTTGGGGGTTCCAAAAGCCTGGGCAAAATCGCATGTTTAAATATAAATCTGGTTAGATTTCGTGAGTTGACTCGGCATTGTTTATATATATTGGAAGATTGTATCCATGGATTTGTTCTAATGCAAAACGTTGGAATGTCCATAGTTTAAAGTTAGTAGGTATGTTTTCACATGGAAAGCACGCCAAATTCTTGATCTTAGATAGTAAATGACAAGATACGTCTTGGGACGTCAAAGTTGTTGGACATGGAATAACCTAGAGTTTTGCCAAAGTACCGAGCGGGTACTTTTGTCATCCCGCAAATTACCAACCTACGTAATGAGTCGGAAATTACAGAACTCCGTATGAATCAAACATTAGGTTTTCAGGCAGGTTTTCCCGAGTTCATTGTTATGGAAGTTTGTGAGAGTTGGATTATTTCCAGTAAAGTCACAAAGTCATAAAGCAAGTGGTCTTTGCTTGCCCAATTCTTGAGGCTCAAGGTTTTAAAGGTAAAGCGCCAACCAAAACACTAGCCCCCAATTAAGGCAAGACAATGGGTCTCTGAATTTAGCATGTTGGCATGCAGCCGAGAGCCACAGTCGTCTCGGAGCGGATACGGCGGTGGCTTGCATCCTTTGACACCTGTCAATTCGGGCTAGGGGGTGGGGTCAATACGTTACGGGTATTTGATTACTGGACTCTTTTTCTGTTTGTCTTACAGTAAATATCCGAATCAGAGATCGTGTGCAGACCGAACTACTCTGCAGCATCATTAGTCGTTGGTTTTTTGGGGAGTATTCGATAGAATAGGCATCTATCTGCGTAAATCATTAGGTTGTAATATAGCCACCTGTTAATCTGCAAGCGTATGTCATAGGTAGTCTATCAACCACAAAAAGCAACTGGAATCATTTCTCCGAGCATTTGTAAAGAAGGTACTTTTTGAATTCGACCCCACCTTGCCTTGCCTTGTATGTAGGCAAGTTGTAGACCCCGGGAGTGGGCGGGGCATAGGTGACTCTCAATAAAGATGTTTTCTTTTTTCACATTTGGAATTAACCATTGATCCTTAAATTACCTAGGCAATTCTATCGGTATAGTTCCTTTAATATATCCGAAGTGTGCGTGGCTTCTCGTAGCACAAGGGAACGTTAGATCGAGATTGTCGGCGATATAGTGGCTGACAGCTATCAAGCTGAGACAGCTACTGCCCTGTTCATGTAACCTACGCAATATTAGTGACCAAAGTACTCATTTTCAAGTAAAAAGTTCATGCATACACTCGTATGCAGTGCCAATCACCTGGGCATGAGAATCCACCTAAAAGCAGTTACTGTTATCAAGAATGCCCAGATCATGCGTACATGTAGGTCGCAGCGGCACATTCACCCACGACGCCTCGATCTGCCGCCGTCTGTGATGTTGCATGACAAAGGCGCATCTCGCGCTTTGACAAATACACCGCATACTTGATGCGAAATTCTGAAGATTATGATTCGGTCTGTATATGTCGGATGATACGCCATGCATCATGTTCAAGACGCGTAACCATCTGGGCACATCGTCTACGGGTGCAATGTAGGACCGACAAGAAAAGATCGCTCACAGCTCTGGGGGCTATCTCACAAAAAGAAGTTCGCCTAGGCAACCGACTGAAAGAAGGATTGAATATTGATTACCGAGCCCCTTTCCCGCCATCCTTCTCCCCACTCGGCCAGACTGTTTACCGGATCAGGAAGGTTGATTGCTGCACATTGACTCCCGTGCGACCCCACAGCGGGAAGCGCAGTGGCATTTGGCGAATCATTCAAGCGAGACGAGGCCAACGGTTGTGCATTCACGGGCCATGGCGCTAGGGGCCAAGGGCAGGATCGGTTTTACTAGGACACCATTATATGAAGGACAGGTATTATAAAATGCTTTAGGCTTGGTGACCACCAGACCATGATATCCCTGGAAAGTTGAGCACTGCTATATGCAATCATAAAGATAATCAAGTGATTTCCATAATATGTACTTTGAATGGGAAACAAAAAAAAAATGCCAATGGCAACGCCGTGCTCTCCCGAATATGGGCCATGAGCTAATGCAAGAGACAGAATGGAGATCTTTATCTCTAAGACAAACAGAAGATCAACGAAAGTATAGAAGCCGGAGTGGATGGTATGAGAAAAAAAGGAAACGAATGGGAAAAATCAGGAAGACGGTCGCGAAAATTGCGAGATAGAATGGCCAAGAAAGAAATGGTATCCCCAAAAAATCAAGGTATCAACTATGCTTTTGCTGGATTTTCAAGACGCTGAATCGCTAAAAGGTCAAGTACTGGTGGGGTCTATACCCGGATGCGCGAGGCCCGGAATGCAGAGAGGTCGATTGACTCGGCGGAGTATGAAGAGTTGTCGTCAACTTCAATAGCGCCCGCTGAGGTGGTGGTGGCGGATTTGTTGGCGATGGCAGCGACCCTGGCGAGTCGAGCGGCAGAAGGCGTAGGTGGCGGCTTGGGCGGTCCTTCATCCGCCGTACCGTTCTGTTGTTGCAGCTCGTGTTCTTCTTGCTGCTTCTTTTCGGCTCTGAGACGGTCAACCTCGTTGATCGCGGCCTCGAGCAGCATTTTGAACTTTTCTTCCACGCCGTCGAGCTCGGTACCGCAGTCTCCAGAGCGGAGCACTTGATACGCCGCCGTCTCGCAAAGCGAGTGTGCCAGCTCGAGTTGCTTGTCTGCAAAGTCAAATGGAGAGTCTGTACGCAGCGCGGTGGTTCCGGAGATGCCAACAACCCCCGAGGTAGTGCGGGTGCTGCGGACACAAGAAAGTGGCGATGTCGTTCCATCTGGCATGTTGAGGCTCATTCCGACGCCTTTGCTCAAGAGACCAGCCCGCACGCCTGGTCGCGGCATCATTGCCATCTTTGCGCGACGAAGATTGTTCCTCGCCCCTCCAATATCCCGTACAATTGACTCGAGCGTCTTCTGTGTGTGGCCATCGTAATCAATGATGACATTGTGCCTTGTGCTCACGAATGCGTATTCTTCATTTGTGTCGGCTTCGTCTGTGCTGCGCTTGCGACTCGAGCGTTGACCCTGATCGGGCGCGTGCGCGGACTCCGCCGTGGGTTCCGGGCTTGGCCCTTTGTGTTGCGCGATCGGGACCAGGTCGTCAGTGTGAATGGAACAAACAGAGCTATTTTTCCGCCGGCGAGACTTGGCGGTTGTGTGGTTTCTGTATGCGGCGGAGTAATCATCGTGCTTCTTGTGCGTGTGTGTGGCGAGTTCCGAAACCCCGATAATCCAGGTGGGAAGGTTGTCTTTCATGTGGGTAAAGGCCCCCAACGCATCCATTGACGACATGGCCATAATAACAAGCGGAACTCGATTCCTTCGGTTGCCCTCTTTCAGCTGACAAAGTCGAATGTGTAGTGTGTATTCTAGATCAGCGTGTAATCTAGCAGTTGCTATGTTCGTTTCGTCATAAAATCGTAAAGATCGACCAGGAGCGCAAGGGTGGGTGAGGGACAGAAAAGGGTCGCAGTGTGGTTTTCCGGCGCTGGGAGGAGAGGCGGGCGGAGTGCGTGTTTTAGGAAACCCTCGGAGAGCTCGAGGATCGACAGGAAATGCAAGTGACGGTGAAGGAGAATCTGGGGAGGGGAAGTGAACAGGAGTTGGAAAAGAACTTGGGAAATATCCAGAAAATGAGCAAGCCGGGATACATGTATCGTAATGGTATGGTATTTGGTGTACCAATTTGGATCGCCCTAGACCGTTTCGGTATGGACAAGGCACCCCTGTGTGATGTATTTGATATCGCACATTGCGAGAACCAATGCATCTTTCTCGATGGGGCCGTTTGTACAACGTCTTCATTTCTCGATGAAGCGTCGCGGTGCATGTGTCAGGCCATGCAGATCTACAATGTCATCTCGTACACTAGTCTACTCCTCAGGACAAAAAAAAGGGAAACTTGGAAATGGAGTATCGGTCAAGGTCTATGGAGGTATTCATTGGTGAGCACCTATCATGCTAAGACTGCATGGCAGCACGTTGTCGTGAAGATCCCTGTAGAGCCGAGGAAGAATCAACCACCCGAAGCTCCTATTCTGCCATTACAACTCGAGTATCCTGGTGACCGTGCACCAAATGCTAATGCATACATGATGCCGTACAATGTACAACGTAAGGCTTGAATGAGTCACTTCTGGGGCCAGAAACAGTCAATAGCGTCCTTCGGATATTTGAAACCTAACATTTGAGATGATAGAGCCAAGAGATCAAGCGGGTAGTCTACCTTTCCTAAAGAGAGGTCTGACACGTAACGGTCGCTAAAGGTAACTATACGGGTATAGTATCGGGGACCAAAAACCGGGGATTCGGGGTTCACAGGGATCATGGAGACCTCTCCACAGGAACTAGAAACTGCCAAATACATCTAACCCGAATAGAATACAAGAATGGAGCCCTGACACTACTAAGCGGACGATCCCTCCCGCGGAAGCCCGGGATAGCCCGTGATTGGGGCTATCCAGGTCCCCGATGGGCCCCCCTCCCGATAGTGAAATATGAGTGGCTGATCGGTCTTAATCGAGGACGCAGTCATGTTTTTAGCGGTATCTTGACCTTCAATGCACATTCCCTACTGTATGTAATATCACAACTCACATTCACTCTGCCATCGTAGATATCAACATCTATCATATGGACACTTTGCAAAAGTCTAGACCGTGAGGGACTTGTGTGGCAAACGCCAAAGACAACAGGGTGGCGTACCGTGATTGCCTGTACAGCGCTAGGTATCTTGCATGGATCGCGCTTAATATTAGCAAGGAGACTCATACTGCCAAAATTTGACGTGTTTCTACGTAGAGCACATGGTCGTGGTATCGAAAGCAGCCTTGTTTGTTTACCTCGTATCTCGCTGAGTGAACATGTGAACTTTCGTGGTTCAGGCGCCAAAGAAACAGTGCATAAAAAGACCGAAAAAAGCAACAAGACAAAGATCATAAGCAACCCGACGACACATGCACAGGCTGTTGTGAAGAGACGACCCGTTTGACGTATTTTCTCATGGAGTGATGAGCCCACGAACCAGCAAATCCAAACCCCAATGCAACCTTATGACTGAAGCATGTCACCAAGTCGCTGTTTGAAATAACAGTCAAACCTAACCACCGGCGGACCAAAGCGCGACCCAATCTTCAACAGCGCGCTTGACAGCCTTAGCGGAGTTTACAGTGGCACGCTGAGCCTGCAGGCTCGCCTGGAAGTTGATGTCAAACTCCTGGAGGCGGGCTTCCAGCGCGCGAGCATACACCCGGTGGACAGACATGGCAGCAGCCGCCTTAAGTGTATCTTCGGGGAGATCGGGAATCTTAGGCAGTGGGTTCGGGACAATGGGGGCAAAAGGGCGGCCTCGCTTGGCCCTTTTCTTGGGGATCGGCTTCTCGTCCTCCGGGTCGGATGCAATAGACGAAAGTTCGTCGGTGGAGCCATCCTGGGCCTGGACCTCGTTATCCTGCTTGAACAGTCAGTTGACCAGGGAATCGAGATTATCCTCAGCCAGGATTGTGTCTACCTTGACGCATGCGGCATATCGGCGGCGACTGGGGGGCGCCTCGGCGACAAGCCCCGAATCAACCTCGGTCTCAGGTTCAACCACAGCACGATGAGTGCATCGCTTCTTCTTCAGCTTGCACGAGCGGCAAGCCGGACGTCCGTCAACCATATCGTCGTCCGACACTGGAAGGTATTGCTCGTTAGCCAACGTATCGATAATGCGTCTGAAGGTGATGCAAAGACTGGTTTGACTTGCTTTTGCGATGAGCTTAACTTAAATGGAAAGGCAGAGTTGTTTGTTGATGATGGTTGGGACAGATACGCGTATGGTCGCCGTATGGTCGCCGTATTGTCGCGTTGCCGCGGAATAAAAGGAAAGGAAAGGAGAGGAAAGGAAAGGAGAGGGGAACTCGCAAAGCAATCATGGGGTCAAAGGAACCTGGAACAAAATAGGAAGCTAGACCACAAGAAAGCCTGGGGAAGGGCATCGAAAGTTGTCAATTGCTACCTCCTGCTTTGCTTGGTTACATAGAATGCAATGCTTGGAGCATCTTGTCAATCTAAAGGATATTAGATACATTTGTCGCACACTCTGCTTGGAAGGCAAAGTCGGGTGAATATTGACGTATGGAGGACACTCCCAAAGGTAGTCAGGATTATGGCCACACCTCAGTCTCATGCCAACGAATACCAGTACCTGAAGCATCTGAGATTTTCCAGTTCCATCTTTTTCCATTCTCTTGATCTGTAAGATCAAGTCGCTCAACCTCTTGAGGTTGAATAATGACCACTCGGAAGTTAGCACGTGCCACAGGGTCATGGAGATCCGTGACCTTCTGTCCTAGTTTGAGATCTGAGCTGCTTGGGCTTTGATCTTTGGGTTGCCCGGGTGGGGGATTTCGGAAAGAACCTGAAGTTGCTCGTCAGCATGAAACCATTTCATGACAAGAGATCGGAACCCAACGCGAGTGGAAGCATGGTCCCGATTATTCAACCAGGGTAATGTGAATCGCGTAGGAATATAAGAGAAAGACCAACCTCTTGCAACGGGTGAATGATTTGCAAAGTACTTTGTGACTGCCCTCTCCCACGTCCACTTGGATGTATCACTGTCCTCTGTTGCCCTCAATGCCTTTTTGATTTCCTGCCGGGAATTTCTTTCATCTTCAGCAGACTCTCCCTGCGGGTTCCCAATTGCGTAAGCAGTTCCCTTAATGCGCCACTGGGTCATCAGATCCTTCAACCAGAAGACTGCTTCAATTGCATGTCCAGAGGACTCCAGCTGAGGAAGCTTTTCCATTCGAGTGTCGGTCGTAAATGTAAGCATATCACTCTCGAATACTGTGGGGTTACCCCCATCCTCTACTTGTTGATCCATGGCCTCTTGGCCCTTGGGGTGGAGCTCAAGTTCCGGGAAAAAGCCACGACAGCCGCAAGTTCGCAAGCGAGGCACAGGGCGCTGCTGAGAATCGTATCCGATTGTGGCGATTGTGAACTCGTAGCCGGGAGTTTGCTTGAGTTGGGAGTCCAGCAGATCACGCCATGGGGCTCGCTGAGGGCTCTCAGATGAGATGCCCATTGCTTTAGCTCTGGGGGTGGAAGATGATGGAGCTGATGATAGATTGGAAAATCCGCTGTTTGATTTGATCTTGCCAAGTCGCTGAAGGGCCACTCGCAGAGGGATTTGATTGACAGGAATGGGAGTTGGCATGTATTACAAAGGCAACGACTTTTGCAATCCTGCAACTTTATTGACTGAGAGGCAGGCCTATTATCTCATGCAGCGGAAAGAGATAATAGCAAGTGAGACAATGAGCCTTGGAGAGGTGAAGTAGAGATAGAGATAAGCGTAAAACCAAGATTGACAAGGACCGTGGTTGGCTAGTGACATCAGGTGGCCCGTGCACAGATGTCGTTGTGGACCTGCCGACCAGATCCTTGCGATGCATGACAAAGTTCACTGGGGGAAAATGTCTTTATTGCGACGTACATGCACGTGGTACAAATGGGCAAATGTATCACCACTTGATAGACCGTTATCGACCTTTCATCGGCCAACGACATTCTCCGCCCATGTCCATCTGTCAAAAAGACAAGCCAGGCGACACTCATCGGTACAAAACGTTCCTTGCGAAATTCCACCAAGCAAGCTGAATACCAAATCCCATCGCTTGGGATGGGAGAAGATTCAGACCCAGGTCGAGCCATATTTCACTACCAATTGGAAGTTCGCCGGCGAAAAGGAGAAACAGGGGTTGCTGGCCGTTGGGCTCTCCCGTGCTTTCAGCAATGCCTTCCCATTGACGCTTGATAACCGCATTAGGGTAACGTGCAAGATGCTTTATCTATCTTTGCTCATTGATGGTTGGTATTCGTCAGTATTCAGCCTTGGGCGATCACTGACGAACAAATAGACCAACTGGAAAAAATGAATTTCCCACAAATGTTATCATACCGACATCGGATCATGGAGGTTGTTTTAGGGTCCTCCAAGCCAGACATAAGTATCAGTCGGGAGTGGATTCTGTATGATACTTTCCAGATCATGCGTGGCATGAACAAGCCTTTGGCCGATGACGTTGCCCGAGGATTTTGTCACTTGTTAAAAGCCATGACATCTCAAGAGCGTGCCTCTATATCAAATCTCGAACCATACCTTGAGTTCAGAGAGGTAGACGTTGGACGAACGTACGCTTAATCTGTCATATTCAAATTTGCTAAATTTGACTGCTGATCATGACCTAGATTCTTCACAGCTCTCATGAGATTTGGCGCGAATATTCATCTTACAAAAGCCCAACTTTCACAAACAAAGGCACTGGAAAGTACCGCGTTTCGACATGTCAGTATCATCAATGATATCTACAGCTGGGAGCGAGAATGGAAAGTGTCACAAGCGACTTTGACCGATGGTGCTCAGCCATTTTCCGCCGTGGCTATTCTTGCAAAGGAGACTAGCCAGCCATTCCCAGTCTGCAAGAAATCGCTATATGATTATTGCCGGGATTTGGAGCTAGGTTTCAAACAGGATGCCGATGGGATTCGACACAATGGCTCTCTTGGGTTGACACCCGAAGTAGAGAAGTATCTTCAGAGCCTAGAATACTTTATGAGTGGAATGGAGACATGGAGTCAGTGGACTCCAAGATATCGACAGTAAGGGACTTGCAAGTTCTTTTTACTGCCTTGGAATGGAGATATCCATCTCGCTTTGTGTTTGCAATGATTCTGCATTTCCTCATGCCCTGACCTATATAATCGAATGACGCTGGGTATCGCATTTTGAGACATGATAGCTTCAGATGTTCTTGGAGGGTCCATGAGTCAAGACGTGGGTAGTTGAGAAGCTGTGTTGCAGTTATGTCGAATGAGAACGAGCAAAAGGACGGAAAAGCGGGAAGCGGGAAGTGTTTGATGGGCTGTGTTTGAGGCTGGAGAGACCTCGGGAGAAGTCGGTGACAGGCTATAACCCTGCAAAGCCTCATCTAGAGCATACACTTGAGCATTTGAAGGCAACTGCTCAGATCATTCAAAGCCAAGGATCGGTTTAGTGTAGCCTATCTCGTTCTGCAGGAAAAAATGACTGGGAGAGTCAGGTGGAAGTTGACAAATTGCGACATTTCTTCAGAGTACACCGAGACATGTTATTGGATATGAGAAAGTATAAAAAGACACATATTTACAAAGCTGAAGGCGAAAGGCAATCAAGAGGTTTCCTCAGAGGCATCTGAGGTGGTAGCGTGGCTTGCCTCGTTTGACTTCTTGCTCTGCTTTATGCCCGACATTCCATATACGGTAATAAAGGCCATGCCTAGGAAGGCAGAAACACAAGAGAATACCATAGCAACAATACCTTTAGCAGTAAAGCCGGCAGGTAACCAGTCTACCTGCTTGTTTTGGCCATCTAGGTCAAGATAATCCTCGGTATTACCTGCGGCATTGCCCTCATGCTTTACACCAGCAGCATTGCAGACGTCGTAGTGGTTCTCTGGGATAGACAAACGTTCCTGAATCTGCTCAGGAGCTTCAATCAAAGTCAAGGCAAGACCCTGTGAGAGATGCCAATCAATGTGGCAGTGGAATAACCAGACTCCTGGAGTGTCGGCAACAAATCGGACAACAAAGTAGCCCTGAGGGGGGAGGACCAAGGTGTCTCGCCTGGCGGGGTATTCGGGGAAGGCAGTGTGGTTTGACGGGTCATACGTGACCGGGTCACCATCGGCATAATCATAGAAGTGTTCTCCATATGAAGGGAATCGTTCAATGACCTGGAACTGGTGACCGTGAAGATGGAAGGGGTGGGATCCACCATCACCGTTGTTTAGAACAATATCCACAATTTGATTATGGCCTAAAACGAACGGGTGGGTGTACTCTCCGTAAACTTCGGCGTTGGTAGACAGGTTGCCAGACGAGAGCACAGAGTACAGAGTTGGGACCTTGGGCTTTGTGTAAGAAATGTTGTTGAAAAAGGCGTAACTTGCGCCATTTCCAAGGTTACCCATGATGACCGTAAGATCAATGGTCATATCGGCATCCGGAAGAAGTGGTTGCTTGTCGTAGGGAACGAGAGTAAAATCGTCATACGGATTGAGATCCGATGCGATGTCAACTTTCATAACGGCTTGTGGGTGGGCCGAGTTTGCATTATATTCTAGCCAGTTGGTGTTGTTCAGTTGGAGATCTTCTGGAATTGTGTCAAGAAGAACGGAGTCCGCGACAGTGACGATGGGGTAATTCTTCTCTGTCGAGTTTTTCATTGTGACGAGGATCGCATAGCGCTGGGCAACAGCAATATAGAGCATGTCGGCCTCGGTAGGTTCCGTGTACACACCGTCGATCTCAACGATGCGGAACGTATGGTCTTCGATGTAGAAGTATTGCGCAACAAAGGCCCCGATATTGATCAGCCGGAACAAGTAAGTTTTGCCAGCTTCGACCGGGATACTACTGTTCAAAGTATCGTTGAAGAGGAAGGCCTGTGGGATTGGTTCCGCGCCAGTGGGGTTGTTTTTATTGATGAATTTCGGTGCAATGTCTTCCATCAGGTCGTGATACCAGTCACTCATTGTGATTGTATATTCTTCATCATACATGTCGTTAAAGTACGAGTCCTTGTCGTGCACAATCAAGGCCTGGCGGTACCCATCTGGGTAGCAATAGTCGGTATGGCAGTGGTACCAGTACGTTCCATTCTGGTTCACAGTGAAGTTGTACGTGAAGGAAGCACCAGGTGGGATCGGGCATTGGGTGACCATGGACGGGCCGTCCATATCATTCGTCCCATTTTGGTACATGCCATGCCAGTGGATAGAGGTCGACTTATCACCTAGGGCATTGTGTGTATTGACAATGAGTCGGTCACCCTTGTCTACCTCTATGACGGGCAATGGCCATTGCCCATTGATGCCGACCACCTTTCTCTCTGCAAGCCCATCCGGATTTGCATTCACCCAAGTAACGTTGAAGTCAAGGGTAACGGTCTTGGCTTGACAAAGTTGCAAAAAGCAACAAAGGAATGCGAGTCGCGAGAGCAGACTCGCTGTCAGATTCCTCATCTCAGCGATTTCGATGTCAGTGTAACGAAGAGTCGCAAACGAGGTGAAATAGATGGGAAAATTTGCATGCCGAGTGCCCGACGCTCAGGCCGAAAAGAGATTGATAAAATGAAAAATACGGCGACTCCCGTGTCTGGCCACACCGTGATAAGATTATCGATCTTACCGGCGGAGGAAAGGAAACGCCATCAAACCTTAGCCATGGTTGGGATCGTTCACGAAAATGACTGACTTTGGCAAGTGGAGTCCACACGGCTTGTGCGTTGGAATGGACGGGAGAATGCAGGTGCCTGAGTGGGTTAGACAAAAATCCCGACAGAGGAGGTATTTCTTTCCAACTCTCCTGTCACAAGGCCTTTCTAAAATGCGGATCAACAGCCTTGACGTAGGGAAATTTACCCGAGCAGTGTTCACGAAGGAAAAAAGGACCAAACTGGCAGGGATAATCTGATTTCGAAGGGGGAGTTGATTGGGTCACACCCATGGAAGTCGACGCGGGGCTAAGCTTTGCTAAGACCCGCGCTAAGCGGTCATCCATGGGTGGGCTCGTATTCCGGACCCTGCGTAAAATTACACAGTTTTGCAAATTGCGATCAAATTACGTCCCGGGTCAAGCAGTCAATAAATTTGTCATTTTACATCGCACCTAGGCAATCCGACACTCTGTGCCATTTCAATGCATCCTCGTCTCCACCCCAATGTTTTTCTGTCCAAAATCGCTCTTCACTGCGTACTCAAGCTTCGGTCGACTTGACCACGGTAGATACAGCACCAGATGTTTTCTGCTTCTCTGTAACAACATGCTCAATGGCCCCACTAGATTCCGCAACAACCGGCTCTTCGAGCGGTCTGCGTAGGACAAATGCCTTGGTCTTCGCCTTGTAACCTGCAACCTTGCCCATCGCAGGGTCAATTATGGGAAGCGTGCCACGACGTTCACGGTAAAACATCAATCCGTATCCGACCATGACGCAGATCCAGTACAGGTTGTATGAAATCACGGATCCGTATGTGGCTGAATTGGTCCATCCAAGCAAGGCATTGAAGATACCCCAGCCCCCTCCACCACCAATCTCTGGATTGCAGCAGTTGACGTGCCATACGCTTTGCTCGATATTGTAAGAGCCTGCGCCAGATCCAGTTTCTGAGGCATCACCCCCAATAGCTTTGTTCCAAGTGTTGTTTTCAAAGTACCAAACTCCACGAGAGAAGAGGCCACCAGCAACGAGGTACAGGAAGCATGTGGAGATGATGAGGAATATTTGCATAGACGTTTCCCGACCACCGCTGAAAAAGAGGTCAGAGACTCAGATTTTGTAAAAAGCAAGGAGAGAGCTTCTTACCGGTAAATTAGATACCCAACCAGGATTCCAGCTGCAAGACCACATACCACAGCCAAGGGGAATGAAGTCGCAGGAAGGCCAAGTCCGACACCGCCGACATAGACGACAGCCTCTAATCCTTCGCGCAGCACCGTCACGAAAGGCAGAATGAACATGGCGTACTTTTCCAGCCATCTCTTCACCCGACCTTTGCGCGATTCAGTCGGATTGTTTTCATGCGCAAGAGCTTTAGCTAGCTTGAGGCGCCACTTCTCTTGGAGCTTAGAAACGCGCAGAAGAGCTGCACCCATGATAGTGATGATAAGTGAGGCAATTATGCCCAGGACACCCTCCCAGATGTCCTCCGTGTTGGAGAAAGTATCGGTCCCCAAGCCATAGAAAGCGCCAATCATGCCACCGCCAACGGCTAGACAGAGGAATAGTCCGCACGCGCAGCCTGCCCACACCTACAAGCTGTTAGAATGTAATTGTGAATTGATGTCAAAGAATATTCCTACCTGGCGCACCAATCTCTTATAAGTCGTACGATCTTCATCTGCGCCTAGCGTCTGCTTGAGAAAAGCCAGCAAGACAGAAACAACGACTGTTGTCTCTAGACATTCTCGGAAGCAGATGAAGAACACTTTATTTACTGTTAGCAATGTTCTTCGTTCATGGGCAACAAGGAGGGAATATACCCGTAACGGCAAAAACTGGGTTACTACCCATCTCAACCAGCAATGTCTGAGAACTAAGATTTTGAGAAAAAGACGAACGGTGACACCCAAGGAAGAAAAGACAACAAAACGAGGCATGAGAGATAACATTTGAATGATAAATTACGAAAAGAAATGTATTGAAAAATACAAGCGCCATCCACAGTTGCTATCTGATCAAACCTTGTCCGGAGACTAGAACGCGAAAGAGTCCCAATTTCCCCTCTGACACGGGATCATGGCGCGGGTCCGTATCTTCCTTCGTTTTTTTCCCTTGCTGATCTTAGCAGTAGCACAGCCGAGCGGCATTTAAATGGACGGTATATGATCGCCCACCGTACCAGATCAAACACACCAGAGAAAGCGTCCTCAATTGCCGAAGGTGGCCCGGTCTGTGCAGGCTGAAAAACAATGCCAGGCGCCTCCAGCGCCACAAAATGATTGCTGTGGATGAACCCAGGTATTCAACCGCGGATGACGCTTCAAGCTCCCACGCGTTGGGAGTGGCCTGATGCTGGCCATTTAACCATTCCCACGGAAAATTAGAAATCAATACACGTAATGCTAGAATTGAAATTGTGGGAATTAAGATCAGATTCGATTATCAGATATCGGATATGATAGCCCTGGCACAAGTCAAGGCTAATGAACTTTCTTAAAAGCTTGACCGGAGACCTCGGGATGTGTTTGGGTTCAGCTGTGACTGTTCGCGCTTGTTGGTGGCTGAGACAATCCAAAGCTCCCAGCCATTTCGGGGAGAAAAAATGTCTCACAAACGGTCTACAAGACCATATTATATTAAAATATTAAACACGGAGAATGTAAGTTACTCTTTCTGCTCCTCGGTCTCAACTTCCTTGGATAAGCGCTCGGTTCGATAGCCCTTGAAAGTGTAGATCGCACTGAGAAACATTCCGAGACCGCCAAGACCAACGGCCGTATACATCGCGCCTCTGTATCCTTTCAAGATATCTTCGGGCGTGGTGCCCCCATTGTTGACATGAACTTCGACTGTACCTGCAAAGCCCAAAGCAAGTGATACACTGTAATTAACAACGGTGGTCACGAGGGATGCGCCGACACCTTGGTGCTTCCGTTCAACTGAATTTGAGAGCATCAGACTTGCCGCGGGGAATGACATATCCATACCCCATGGAATCACCAAGAGGCAAACGAATGTCAGCGCCCAATAAGTCTGGTGTACAGGCGCGATTGCGATCAACACATTGCCCAATGTGAATGCACTCATCGAAAGTACCATGATCCACCCGGGGCGCATACGACCCATCAGCCATCCGGTGACGACACAGGCAATGATTCCGACCGGGCTGACGGGTGCAAACTCGGCGGAAGCTAGGAGAGGCGTCGCGTGGCGGAACTGCTCCTGGAATCGCCAGAAGTAATAGATCCAGATCCCAAATGACCCCCAACCGCAGGCGACACAGCCAAGGACGAATGAAACGTCGTGACTGAAAGCGTGGAATGGGATGAGGGGATGTTCAGCGACTCGGAACTCGACATAAAAGAAGGCAGCAATGAGAATGATACCAATGATAAGGATCACATAAACATAGGGCTCGCTCCATCCGACGATGGGTGCTTGGTTCCATGCTACATTCACAAGGACTAAGCCGCCAATTCCGAAAGCTCCACCGAGCGCATCGAGAGCCTTGAGCAAGCCAACGAAGGATTTCTCGTAATCTGTGTCGTGATGAATAGACGGGATAACGAGGAGACCCAGTCCAGCGCACGCGAGGGAGATGAGAGCCTGCGACCAGTATGTCCATGGCCACCACGCCAACTGAGAAAAGAGTGCACTGAAGACGGTTCCCAACAGACAACTGTTAGGAGCAGTAGCACCGAAAATGGCGAAGATCATGTTCTTTCGTTTCCCTGGTTGATAGGTCGCTCCGAGAAGGGCCAGTGCATTTGGCAACATCATTGCACCACCGAGACCCTGGAAAACTCGCGCGAAAATGAAGAGTACATGATTCGAGTATACACTGAGTCCGGCGACAAGGGACCAGAGTGCGAGCCAACAAAATCCGGAGATGAACATGAGACGATATCCAAAAAGGTCGCCACATCGGCCCGATACCAAGATGAATGTTCCCACGGTGAGGGAATATCCAGCCATAAACCAGCTCAGGATGCCCGGGTCGCTAATGCCAAAGCTATCACCGACAATATCGAGTGGCGCAAGACATACTCCGATGTTGGTTTGGGTCATGAATTGACCCATGCAGACTATGGTAACAAACAAGGCTTCTCGTAAGGGCGAGAAGGTCGCGGCGAGCGACTGCGCCGATTCAACCGGCTTCAACTTGCTGTCCTCCATCGTAAATCGACGGCCACCGAATCTGCGATGCAAGAGTGAAGGGTTCAAAAGAGAAAGATTTCAACCGGTAGTTCATCATCTTATCTCCCGTTTTGGATGGCGAGGCGCGTGTGCCGTTGGTTCAAAATTGCGGCGCATTGTGGAGTGTGACGAAAATTATCTTGCAGTGGACTGTTTGTTTGTCCTGTGAAAACGCAGACTGAAGTCCCTTTTGTGGGTCGTGTTTCCAAGTTGATCCACTATATCGGCGTCCTACAGAAGTTCAGCTTCAGTGTCGGATTTACGGGTTTACACAATCGCTGGCACATAGCAGCGAGACTCTGATCAGAAAAACTCTTCCGATATTTCGTCCAAAACGGAACTACTGCCACACTCCAACTTGAGGTATCAACACTTGAAGACTCAGGGGAAAACAGCCAGATGAGTCGGCAGAAGGAAGATTCTTTATCCGAAACATGGCAAATCCACCGATAAATCATTTCTTTTCCTGCCCGTCAACGTGCCACAAAGAGTAATGATCTCTGACTGTGGATCGTTGAAAAATAGTTTATTTTCTTTTTGATCCACGCCGTTTGTTTGGGAACAAAGGGGGAAATGGAACATATCTCAATGTTGATTACTCCGTACAGTGCTATGTATCGCTCAATCATAGTATTTTCTCGGAGTTGGACTGTTTCACAACTCCAAGTGCACGCCTATTTTCGTCCCAGAATGCTGACCATGACTTCGCGTAGCTTGGAAGCACATTGAGTCACATCCCCAAGTACTACATCATATCTCCAGGCGACGAATCGATCAGGCCGCACAAGAACACACCCAGTCTCATCCACGCCCCGGACACGAGCCCAGTCGAAGTATACATCCTCGTAGTCCTGCCGAAATCCGATGGTGTATGTCTTGATCTCCATTCCAAGTTCAGCACCAACTTGGCCCGCAGCCGATCTCCAGGCTTCGCCTCCGATACCGGTCAGGATGGTGAATGTTCCGTGCCCAGCCAGATCAATGCTGGAGATGCGCTCGACCGGGACGGCGTCGTTGAGCCACACGTGAGGAAGACGACAACCGGGATACGTGCTCCGTGTCAAGCAGAGATCAAGATCCTTGGCAATCACCTCGGGGCTGTAGAATGACTCTGTTTCATCTGCGGTATATATGGCGGAGCTTTGATAGTATTGGCCCATCTCTGTGCCGAGCGCGTGGTACTCGTGCTCCGTCTCTTCGATGGCAGCTTGCAACCTGCTGCGTCGGGCACGTCCTTGCTCGGTCGGCAATGTGAGCTCGTTTAGAGCTTCTACTCTCAGCTCGGGAGTTGGGAGAATCACACCCAGAGCTTCCCACACAGGACCGTGGTGTCGAAAGGAGGAGTTTGCGCGAGTGACCACGCCGCGAGCGACGGGTTGGCGTTCTTCTGTGTAGGTTTCAAGAATAGAAGGTGACGCATGTCCTAGGCTGCGGTTAGTGTCTATTTTGAGTCGGAGTAGGGATCTTCACTTACCTTTCAAGACGTGGGCGACCTTCCATGCCAGATTGTAGGAATCTTGAATGCATGTGTTTGAACCAAGGCCGTTGGAAGGTGGGTGCCGATGGACGGCATCTCCCAAGCAGAATCTAGGAAATTATCAGTTTGGCTCACTTGGATAAGGATGGGTGTCTTACACTCTGCCCTTGGAGAACTTCTTAGCAACCACATCGTTGATCCGCCACTTAGAAACACCCAAAATTTCTGTTGGAATTGAATCATCGCCAATGAATTCTTTCATCCGCTGTTCCCACTGCTCATCAGAGGGATTGGTTTCCAACTCCTTCCCACGCTCGGGGAGGACAATGAAAAGCCATTCATCCCACGGCTTGACCATCCTTGCTATGCATGCCCAACCGAAGAGAGGATGCTCCCTGTCTGGCTGCAACAGCCAATGAAGGTTTCCAGTGCGGTATTGCATATAGCGAGATAGGTCTGCTTTGAGGTGCACATTGTATGCCACTCCTTGATCCGGTCGCACATCCAGTGGAAGCTCCAGTTGACGGAAGACTTCACTGCGCGCACCGTCGGCGCCAAACAGATATTTCGATCGGATTTGGTATAGGGACCCAGAGACGTTGTCTTTCAGCGTTGAAAGAACACCATCTTCGTCCTCTGTAAAGCCTACAAAGGTTGTGTCAAACCGGCATTTGAAGCCGTTGAGTGTTGCGTTGCGAACAAGGATCGGTTCGAGGAGGGTTTGTGGGAGGTCGACGGGATCGCAGGGACTTGCAGCTTCGTAGTCTCCCTGTTTATTGTCAGAGTTTGGAACATGGGCTGAAGATTCATGGGTAATACAAATGTACCTTTCGCTTTGGATCATGGCCCCAAGAATGAATTCTGGCATATTCCTCCCCTGCCATGCTGTACGCCCATCGCGTATGCATCATGTTTATCCCATTCGTCGCAAGGCGGTTGCATTCTGCGTCTATACCAAAGTCACGTAGACACTCTTTAGAGCGATTCATTAGTAAAATCCTCGGTTCAAATCTTGAAATATCAAGGCGCGCAAAACTCACCCATAGCCGCCATGTTCGTGATATGAGCCCTGGGGGTATCTGCGTTTGTGGGACAAGAGCTTATCATCGCACCGCGGATTCCTTGGGTTTTTTAGTATTTATTCAAGTCATGCATGTACAGTATCAGCGATGGTAAACATACCATAGTTTGCAAGGAAAGCGGCCAAAGCTGCACCAGCTGGCCCAGTGCCGATAATGAGTGCGTCCATCGAATTGATTGGTGTAGTGTGTTCACTATCAACATTCGCTAATTTGATAATGGCCATTGTTGAGACTCCAATGCTGTCGCAACAGTGGGAAGATTCAAGAGAAAAAGATGGATTGGTGTTACTCAGGGTTAAAATTAGTGAAGAAATATAGCTGTCCAGATGGTGTTCGATTTCCCATGTAATTAAAGCTCGACAGCGACTCTTGAATCTTACTAGCTGGTGTAGGCAGGAGGGTCCACTGAATTTAATCTTTGTCACGGACTATTTGTTTCAAGATGACGTCCCACGGGTGCGACCTGTTAGACGCCCGGGCCGTGATCTGCGCAGGAAATTCGATTTCAAATGGAAAAATCTCGAAAAAGCAAAAAAGCCTACCAGGCGCTGACATCGTACTGGGGCTTGCGACATTCCTAAAGGGGGATTGTTTTACCGCTGGGTTAAGATCGCCACCGGCGGTTAAGCTTTGATCGTCCATCTTATCAGATGCGACCAGTGGGCTCTCCTCGGCAAAATCTTACAAGGTAATTGTACTGTATTCATTTCGCACTGTAACTAATAGTCTTATATTCTTGTCTATCGACGGCTGCTTTCACCTCCGCTGAATCACCACGAGCCATGACCTCAGGATCTTCGTTATTCAGGATCTACACGCACTATACTTCCTTAACACCATTGAGATTACTTGCTATCCTCTAGCATGATGTTATTGTGGGCAGAACGACCCAATTTCGATGAAATATTCATGGCTCTTTCTGCATTTTCCCGCGTATGAAAAAGTCTACGAAAGGAGCTGAATCAAGAATCAATATTATATTTGAATGCCCCGCCCCCGGGTTTCTGCTAAACGACCGAGACACCCAACCCACACTTCACGACTTGGCATTAGACTTCTGTTCAAAATGTTCGATACGAAAATCGGCTTCATAATTGCTCAACGTCCCAATCTCGAGAAGGTACATTGTATATCGAAAAGAGAATGTCAGAATGTCATGCTGAAATTCTTAGATATCCCAAGCCAAGTCATCCCCATCATCTCACAGGTCGGGGAATGAGACTCGAGTCGACTCGCTGAGCCAAATAATGCCAGCAAAGCTCGATGACAACAGGCCGGCCCCACATCTCTCTCACTCTGCGATGTTAAAAACTGGCATTCTTTGGGGCTCGAGACAACATGCCTAGAACAAATTTGCAACCTAGCCAGGGATATTACACGGCGATTTCCTTTGTCTGTGATCGCTCACGAGAGCGATAGATTTTATCCATGGATATATACAATTATTTGATGAACTTGACGACTGAAGGGGGTGAGATGGGAGGTGCCCGCCAAGAAATCTACCCTGCGTGCCACTAGTTTAAAGCTTGACCTCGGGGCCTCCAAGTACCCAGGCAAACCATGATCATACTTTAACGCGTTAATCTGGACACTTACGAGTAAATTTTTGTAATGTTCCGAAAGTAAGCATCAGTTCAACAATTGCTGCAGATCGAGCCAGCCGAGCCTGAGCCCGTGCGAAGCTCATCTGATAACGGATAGACTCAGTCCAAGCCATGGGTACCAATGAGAAGCCTGTACCTTCAGGTCTGCACTGAAAAAAAAAAACAAAAACAAAAATTGAGAATTGAAGATCCCTTTTTCTGCACGTTGATCCCAGCCCAGGAACCTTGGAACTGGGGAGACGTTTTCCGAGTGGCGCGAGCTGGGAGGTGGAAAGTCAGATCTCCACACGGGATGATTTTATCTTATCTGATCAAGAAACAAGGGGAAGAAAAAAGAAGAAAACAAAAGCCTGGAAGTCGAAAATAATTAAATGTTCTGCAGAATTCCAGAGCTCTTGGCAAAGCACAGCCCCTTGTCGCGGGTATATCGCTGACAGCGACACCTAAAACAATTCGGCGCTCCCCCTTTAAGGAGCCGGTGAAACACGGAGTCCGGTTTCCCCTGCATTTAAGGCATGCCGCGCATAGAAAGCACCCGGACACCGGCTGTCCCGTCCCGACCAAGATCGGCATGCCGCCAGTGGGCCCGGATGTATCTTCTGGACTTGTATATTTGTAAATCCTGACTAAAAATGAGTAAGGTCTGTTGCAGATCCACATCTTGAGGACAAGAGTGTCAAGAGGTGCCAATGTATGCTTCAGGGCTCCACATTGAAAGGGTCCCATGTTCCATTTGGTTACAATCTCCCACTGAGAACCTTGGCTGTTCCATCCAATGCACGGAAAATTCGACATCGGTGGCTGATGCGGAAATCCTTCGCTGACTTTCACTCTAAAGTGGAACCAAAACGTGCTCCCAGTATACTTCGAGATGTCCTTCATCCGCTGCTCGCCATCGCGCATTTAACATTTTGGGAATAGTAGACCGGGCCGACCGAAAGTTTCATCAGGTTCATGAGGTAAAGGTGGATCGTGATGAGCAGATTTATCCCCGAAGGTGCTCTTGAAAAAACTATAAAGCATCCAGCGTAGCTTCTAAGATCTTCCTGTGGCTACATCAATCCGATCTCGTCAACATCTAGTCGTATTCATCATGCGCAGCCTCATCAGCCTCGCACTGCTTCCATTGGCAGCTGCAGTCCCCCATGCCTCCCGTAGTGCTGACTCAAGCTACGATTACATTATCGTTGGAGGTGGAACCAGTGGCCTGGTCGTTGCCAACCGACTCTCCGAGCAGGACAATGTCAACGTCCTCGTCATCGAAGCCGGAGGTTCCGCTTACAGCAACCCGAATGTGACGGATACTCTTGGATACGGCAAGGCTTTCGGCACTGAGATTGACTGGGCCTACAAGACAACCGAGCAGGAATATGCTGGCGGAAACACGCAGACTGTTCGCGCTGGAAAGGCCCTCGGAGGAACCTCGCTGATTAACGGCATGGTGTATCTCCGTGCCCAGAATGCGCAGATTGACGCATGGGAAACGGCTGGTAACAAGGGTTGGAACTGGAAGAATCTGCTGCCGTACTTCAAGAAAGGCGAGCAGTTCCAGAAGCCCGAGCAGTACACCTTCCTGGATGGCTCGGGTGTCACCTATGATCCTTCCTATCACGGTTTCACCGGCCCTCTCAAGGTCGGTTGGTCCTCGACCCAGCTGAATGATGGCCTTGCCCAGAAGGCAAACGCAACCTACCAGAACCTCGATGTTCCTGTTCCCTTCAACGCGGATCCCAACGGTGGAGACATGATCGGTTACAGTCTCTATCCCAAGACTGTTGACTCGGAATTGAACATCCGTGAGGACGCAGCTCGCGCCTACTATTATCCCTACCAGAACCGCACCAACCTCCATGTCTGGCTCAACACCCATGCCAACAAGCTTACCTGGAAGGATGGTGAAGACGTCACTGCTGATGGAGTTGAGGTCACCCTCTCCAACGGTACCACTACCGTCGTCAAAGCCTCTCGTGAAGTCATCCTTGCCGCCGGTTCCTTGAAGTCACCGGTGCTTCTAGAGCTTTCTGGAGTCGGAAACCCCGAGTAAGTCGTGATCATGGCGACACCAAGAGCAAGAGTTGACCAAATTTCTCAACAGCATTCTCTCCAAGTATGGAATCGACACCAAGCTTAACATCCCCACCGTCGGCGAGAACCTGCAGGACCAAATGAACAACGGACTACAGTTCGACGCGAAGAAGAGCTACAACATGAGTGCCGACTACGTTGCCTACCCCTCCGCCGCTCAGCTCTTCTCCAACCACACCGCTGTCGGAAAGGACCTTCTCCGCAAGCTCCCTGCCTACGCCGCCCAAGTCGCATCGGCCAACGGTAACATCACCAAGGCCCGGGATTTGCAACGGTTCTTCAAGATCCAGTGGGATCTGATCTTCAAGGCTGGCATCCCGGTTGCCGAGATCCTCCTCGAGCCTTCTGGAACCACCTACGACACCGAGTACTGGGGCTCTGTTCCTTTCTCTCGTGGTAGCGTCCACCTTTCTTCCGCAGACCCCACCGCTGCGGCCATCATTGACCCCAAGTACTTCATGCTGGATTTTGACTTGCACGCCCAGGTTGAGGCTGCACGCTTTATCCGTGAGGTCTTCAACACCGAGCCGTTTGCCGGTATGGCCGGAGCCGAGACTAGCCCTGGCTTGTCTACCGTCGCCGCCACTGCCGGTGATGAGGGATGGTCTGACTTCATTAAGAACAACTGTAAGTATTCGACATGCATCTCTATTGGAGAAACTACCCCCAAAGATCGGATACTGACATCGTCATAGACCGTTCGAACTTCCACCCGATCAGCACAACTGCTATGCTGCCCAAGGAGGTTGGCGGTGTTGTGGACACTTCCCTCAAGGTCTACGGCACATCCAACGTTCGCGTTGTTGATGCTTCCGTCGTGCCTTTCCAGGTCTGCGGTCATCTGCAAAGCACCATTTATGCGGTCGCTGAGCGTGCGGCGGACATTATCAAGGGTAACATATGATGTGCTTCCTCATAAATAATAGCCCTGAAGGCCATGGGAGACATCTATTCATGAAACAACTAGTTATAAGGACAGGTGTGACTGAACATGGGTCATGCATATTCAGGTTATCAATTAAAATATGTCAACCAAATTGATTATGCTCTTTCCACGTGGAGCCTAGGGATTCAAGTACGGACCAAAGCACTTTCCAAGGTTTTATCGAACTTGAAGATTATTCATCCGTGGAATGACCCCGGGAGAACAATGAAATGACAATTCGATTGATGGGTATGCCATTGGCTTCGCTCCATTTCACACATCCTCACAACTTTTGATCAGAGCCACGCCCACACGCCTCGTAGTCCATATCCATGAATTTCCAACCTTGCCCCGGTACTCAGGAAATAGACAGATTCTGGTCACAGCTACAAGCCAACTGTTCAACTTCATCCCGCTCGGATACCGTTTCCCACTCTTCATCTTCTTCAGGGGCATGGATGTTCAAGCCCAACATCCTGTCAACAAGCTCCCGGTCCCTTTCACGAGAGGGAAAGTCGTGGAAACGACCAGCACGCGCATCTTGGTATTCAGTGCCTCGGGATTCCCTTTCCCGGGCGGGATGGATCAGTGGAGAGCGAGATCTTTCCCGGAGTTGCCGACGGTTGCGAGGAGAGGCTGACCGACCTTCCTTAATACTTTTGGAACCTCCATCCTCAATGTTTTGATCCCAACCGGATATATTCTGGCGTAGCCAGCGTCGAGCACTCTTCGAACAGTAGGTGCGCACATCCATGCAAGTGGCCCTAATTGTGACCTTCCGATCGACCCAACGAATGTTACCCAGATCAAAGGAAGTGGCACACTGAGAAGATTCCACAGGTTGAGCCGTGTCGTTGGGCCTTATTTGAGGTGCTTGTGGGGTAATGATCTCGAAAGTAAAGAAGCTGCTGTCACCCTGGGACGGACCCTGAGATGTCTCCGTCCCAACGCATTGATGCATGCTGATTGAAATCTGGCAGTCTTTTTGAAAGAACACAATATCAAACGACCGGTTGTGTACCTTGAAAATGATGAGATAGAGCTGACGTTTCTTCATGACGAGTTTGGCAAATCCTTCAATTGGAATGTCGAAGTTTGGTGTTTGTTTAGCTCTGATCACCAGGGAACAGGGAAACTCCCGTGAACGCTTTTTGGCTGTGGCTCCCTCAGGTTCAGAAGCTGGGGCCAGGCCAGAAAGGCGCGCTTGGGATTGTTGAGGCGGCATTATCTCTTGAAGATCACAAGCATAGTCACTCCGTAAAAAGATGAGGGAGGTCGGTCTTGTGATATGTTATTAACTTGCGGCAGGGGCTGATTTGAAGCAATGGAAGAGCGAACCGAGTGGATGATGGGGTCAGCGATTCCCGTGCCCTTGAATAAGAGAGGAGGACAAAAGCTGTCCAAGGAAGGAGGATGATTTCTTTGCAGCCAAAAGAGTGATCCGCTGCGATGCGTGAGAAAGAAGAAAAGGAAACGAAGAAGTGAAGAAGTGAGCAAGAAGAAACGAGCATCTGCGACTGGTTGCTCTTGCCCTGTGCGGACCTTCGACTTCCAGTACTTCTCGGCTTCCACCATCAACACGCAGATAGCCCCCACAAGGCTACTTGGTATACAACTTAATACACAGAGCCCTTCTAGGTGGACACTAAATATGCTTCTACTATGCTAGATGGACGGAAATAGTGAGCATTTGAGCGCAGCACTTAGGTGGATAGGAGGCGGCAACACGCAACCCGTGGGCTTAAGTAGGATGAACAGATCCCATGTGCATTGGGAGCAAGAGAAGCAAACCTTGGAAGTGTCTCGTAGACTGCAATATATATCTTATCTTTTTCCAAGGTTACACTTACCCCAGAGCTATTATACGAGTCTAGTATCCTGGGTTTGGGTAGCAAAACAAAGAGAGCAATAATCCCGTCTCCAGATGTACATCTGGGCTTGGCCGCTTGGGTCCCGAATTTGCGAGGCCCCGAGGCACCCGTGGACCAGTTGACCTGGCCCGGGGTTACCCATCCAGTTCATAAGCAGATGCTCCCAAGGTTGAGATGAAACTTTTATAGTCCATCCATGGATGTTGGATAAGCAGCGCAAATGAAGCATAAATTTCCAAGGTTATACAGTACCTGGACTGATATCTACTGTAGGTAGCGGATAAAAAAATATCATGGAAACCGAGATCGCTCTTTTGCTGGACAGGGCGCAACGTATCTATATCCGATGATAAAGGTTCTCTTGTCTGTATCAACCCCATGAAGCCAAATGAAAAGGTAATTCATCCCTCTGGATTTTCAATAGCACAAATAATCGATCCGACCTCGGAACTACTTTGCTCCCACAACCTATCAGATTCAAACACAACACCTGATAGTTGGATAGACCAAAAGAATAGACCAAAAGGTACCGGCCAAATGATGGAATCCTCGGTCTGGGACTGAGAGCCGCAGGCCTGAATTCAAAGGGTAAACTGACCAATTACTGACTGTCTGGCGAGAAAGTCTCGTCGACATTACTCCTTACTTTTACTTGAGATGGACATTTGAAAAATCGAACAATTGGCAAGAAACTAATCATACATCGTGGAGGGCATCTCGGCCCTCTGCCTCCCTGGTATTCCTCCTCTTCCTCCCCTTACCCCCCTCTCACTTCTCCACCCACTCCTCCCTCACCTCCCCCTCCCTCCCCCCAGCACCCAAACTCACCCCCCACTCTTACTCCTCCTCTTCCTCCCCAAACAGCTCCCCATCACGGCGGAGCGGACGCAAAGCACGGCGGCGGGGGCGGCGGTTGCGACGGGCCCCAAACGGGGCGGGCTCGGGGGCGGCGGGGCGGCCATCCCGGTCAATCGGGCGCCCGAAGGCGTCCCGGGGGAGTAGCATCACTTGCCCCCAGTCGATCACCGAGGGGAGGTCGTCGTCGTCGTCCTCCTCCTCCTCCGAGGAGAACTCGGGCCCGGGGGGCACGTTCTCCTTGTCCTCCTCGACGGGGCGGAATGCCCTCGCCCGAGGAGCGGGCTGGTTGAGGTGGTCAGCCTCAGGGGGGTCCTCGTAGATCTCGAAGTCCCAGCCCGAGGGACGGTTGCGAGGGGGCGAGATAGTCCAGGTGCTATCGGGCCCGTCGATCTCGAGTGTGTCCTCTATCAATCGTGTTAGTAATCTGATATCTCCCAATCTTATACTGTCTGTCTTACCTCGGATCGCGTTGTTTTCGTTGGAAGTAGGGTTTCCGTCCTCTTCGACTTCCATTCTCTCGTCAGCGTCCGTCGTCATGGACAGATCGCTGTCTGGTCGGGTCGCCTGCTCACCCTGGCTCTCCGCGGAGCCCTGCCGATTGAGTTCGCTCATATCGGCTGGGTTGAACTCGTAGTCTACTTCTGAGAAGTCTTCGCCTGGGTTGAACTCGTAGTCGTCTTCTGACCAGGTCTCGGCCCAGCGCCGGAAGTTTTTCTCAAAGTCTTTGATAGAATCGGGAGAGCCTGTGTTGCTCCAATCCGAGGTGAGTGGTGCAGCTGCACTGGAAGAAGTTGATTGCTCGTAGGTGTCAGGCTCTTGTGATGAGCGCACACCGGGCAGAGTGGTTGGGTAGGTGGTCGGTACAGCTTCAGTGGAATTTACTTCGGTTGAGTGCGCAGCGTAGTCAGAGGTGATCAGAGGCCTATCTTCGTAGGCGCAATTCTGGTACTCAGAGGCAAATACAATTGGGGGAAGCAGTGACCGGCTGGTGGACTGACGGTGTGAAGATTCTCCAGCGTCAGGAAGCTCTAGGGAATCCCGGTTCTGGGTATTCTTAAGCCTGTATGGTAAGGACACAAGAGGCTCGCTGTCAGTCGAGGTTCGGGGTCCTCTGCGTCGAGAGACTGTTGGGGATTGCTCGAATGAGACGAAAGAAGGGAACTCTGAGGGTTGTGGGGATTTCTTGATTGGAGTACGCTCTGCGGAGTTGCACGTATCTCTCAAACGGGAAGTTGAAGGAGAAGAAAGTTGCTGGACACTCTCGTCCTCGGGGTCTTGTGTGTAGGATGCGGAAGGACGACGAGACGAAAGAGGGACGTCCTGTGTGAAAGAAGGAAAGAAAAGAGTCAGACGAGAGCAGAAGGGCAAGCGGGGCAACGTTGGACGTCAAGCAGATAGCAGAGTCCCAGAAGCATTGAAAGTTTGGGGGCAAACGCTTGGGGCAGGGTGGAGGGTACTCACGACGTCGACCGTTGTTCCGGGGACAACGTCCTGCTGATTGTTCTCCATTTTCATAGACTGTATGCTCAACCAGCCCTCAATGTTTAGAACAAGCAGCCAAAAGGACTCTTGTGAGATGTCCTTATGGCTTTATCTTTATCCTGAGAACCGAATTGAACGATTCCGGACACTGGAAACCCGAATATTGGACAAGTTGGTCCCAGCTGCAGTTCGTGAACGGTAGCTGTGAGTATGATCAGCCACCTTCGAGACGTATAGACATGCTCCCAAACATACCTGGTAGCTTCAAATGTTGTAAGATCCGAGATTGAATGTATTCTTGCAGGCAGAGTGCACTCAAGTGTCTGCCAGACTTTGTGTCTATGTGCCGGAACGGTCAGCACTAGACACAACCAGATGGCGTTCGAGAACGGGACTCCCATTGCAAGACTTACACAAAGATCCGATGATGATGAATACAAATCTGTAGATCTGACGAAAGGATAGGGTGGTATGGTCTGTAACGGGACTGGAACGGTTGCGTGGGGGGTGCTTCGGTGGCTGTTTGGTGTAGTTAGTATAGTGCCTTTGACCACTACTCGGAAAAGACCACCCAAGAAGACAATCTGAGACTGTACCTGAATGACAGTATGCGCTGAATGAACTTGGGACTGAAAGAACGATGGAAACTCTTCGAACTCGGTCACTGTGTAAAAGCCGGGATAGGACAAGTAGGAGACCAACTGGACTTTATCGGACGCAAACCCAGCCGGAAATGAAAAATCTTAGATAAAAACAACGTGATAGGTCAAAGAAAACCTCGAATGGACTGAAAAGATGATTAAAAGGATAAATTGAAGCGATTGACTCGGTGGAAGTGGGTTGGCGACTCGACAGGGCGACTCGACAGGGCGACGGCAGAACTAGGTTGGTGGCCGTCGACAACTAGCTTCACAAGGCTCAACGCCGAGACAAAGCTATTCCGACTCGGGAAAACTAGAGGATCGCTGAGTCGTTGCAGCAGCTCTTAAAATAATCATGCACGGACAAAACTACATTCCAAGGTTATATCGATCTGTGTCCGTCTTCACAACTTTGAAACCGCTGAGACCTCTACTGTATGATTCTTGCACAGCAAAGCTAGCTAATGCTCATCTTTCCAAGTAAACCATTGACTTATATGGAAAAACTAGCACGGTTCCAAGCTTCCGGTGAAATTTTGGGGCACGGTTGAGCACGTGATAGGTATACATCTGGTATAGTTGATCAGTATGCGCTCGGAGAGGGACACCAGGCTCATTATAACCGATGAGCGAGCAACTACTCATTCTAAGTGTCAGTAATCAGGAAGTGTTCTTGGTAAAAGCATTATCCAAGTCTTTCGGCGAAGTTGCCTTGTCTGTGCCCATAGGTCACGCCCAGGGTAATACTAGTGATACCCGGAACAATACGATCGTAGAAGCCCAGGGATTATCTGCGTATCGATGTCTCTCAAAGCCAGTGCTCTCATGAAGAGGGATTTCTAACATTTCCATGAGTTACGCTAATCAGATGGATAATAAGCTGGAAGGTGTGTAATGTGTAGTGGAAAACATTTAGGTTGTGACTAGATATCGGATAGTTCTCGGCGTCATTCGGATAGGTACGTTTCTTGGTGTGCCAACATCATCATTTCACGATTCATTGCTTCAAAAGAACATCCATGGATCCATCTCAGGCCGTTGAGGAATGCTGATCAAACAATTCAAGATTTAAGAAAAAGATTGGAACTACATGGAGTCAAAGAATATCCACAGAGCTAGTTATGCGTCGGGGATTGGCCAGTCCTGGAGGCAGCCTCCAGGGTTCCGAGCCCACAGAATACATAGATCTGAAACTGCGTCACCAAGGCCCCCTTGGACGATAACCAAAATTTTCAGGGTACCCTCATCTCACAGACCTCAAAGAAGCAGATAACTCTTAATGCCCCGATAGTCTGATGTATCATGGGCAAAATGATACATGACAAACGGTTCAAAGGATGATGCTAGTTAACTGCCACAAATTAGTTGGACTGCCGCCGATGCCGATCTTGGAATAGCCATGTCCTCTTGTCATACTTATCCCATGATAATCATCCCCAGGTGGCTAAGCATGATCCTGATCCATTGATAGCCCCAAGCTTCTCCGGGGCTTTCTAGACGAGGCTGATGTACTCCATAGACACGAATCAAGAAAGGAAGGAGGGAAAGACAAGACCCCATCAAAAGATGGCGAAATCCTTGGACCATGGCCACTCCGCTTGGTTCCCACTGGAAACGGTTTCAACGGTTTGAAGGCAAACTATGCAGTGACTAGGTTGACGGGAAAGGTACCATTTTGGAACTCTGGAAACAGTTCGATGACTACTCAAATTTACAACCACCTGGGCACGTTTCGAATCAAGTAATGGACAGATTGAGGATTGAGACTAGCTATGGTAAGATAGGAGCTCAGTTTGCAGCCGTAGCCAGCGCTCCGATAGAAAGCTGTAGATACAAGCTGATCCATCCGCGATCACATATTTTCATCCCAACCGCATCCAAACGGATGTACCAAATCGGTCCAGAGCCCAAGCCACAACACAGCTCATCGCTTCCCCCTGAGAGATGTCACACCAGGCAGTAAAAAAGAGGAAATCCCGATAAATGACACGAGATCCTAGCATAAGGCCAAACCAACGTAGCAAAAGCTCGAACGCGGTATCGGATATCGAATACGGGTATGCCAAAGGGCAGCAAGTACATTGAAAGTGAAAACGGGCGAAGACACAGGGGGAAAAAAGGGTATTTGGGTCTCTCTGGGGTCAACATTGAGGGGTTTGGATGGTCAGATTTAAATGAAGATCGGCCTCTGTACATCACAACCTTCGCCAAAATTGCGTAAATAATCATGAATGGTCATCGGGCAAGATGATTCAGTATCGAGATCGCCTGTGGTACCTTCAAGGCGTGTTTACCTGAATTGTCCAGGACCAACCATGCCCCCACGAGGATCACCGTTGGACTGACCGAACATTTCAAGAAGATGGCGGGAGGAAGGGGGTCCTCCTGGGCCGGGGTTGCCCGGACCGAAGGGACCCTGGGCACCGGGGCCGAGGCCCATCATGGCCTCGGGGTTGGGAGGCATGGGTGGGAAGCCTGGAGGTGGGCCATTCATGTAGCCCGGAGGCGGCATCATGCCAGGAGGTGGGCCACGGGGGAAGGCTTGACGCTCATTGATAGGAGGCGGGTTTCCAGGCATGGGGAGCATGCCGGGTGGGAAGTTCGGGTTCATTCCGCGGCCTGGCGTGGGGATTCCAGGAGGAGGTCCCATTGGGCTCTGTGCATTACCCTGCGGTGGGACAGGCTGGCCAGTCCAGCCAGGGGGAGGAAGATGCTCGAGGCCTGGCGGGCGTTGAAGAGGCATGGGAGGTTGGTTTGGGCCTTGAGGGCGAGAACCTCCAGGTGTCATGGGACCGCCCGGAGTCATAGGACCTTGGTTGCCCTGAGGGAAAGGAAGATCGTCAAAGTATCCCATAGGAGGTCCGTTGCCCGGTCCACGGCGGATCTGCTGGCTATCTGGTCTCTGCATGTTTGCGATTGCTGGATCGTCAAGGAAAGGCGGGGCTTTCTGACCGGAAAGTCCAGGTGGAGGACGGGGCATGCCTTCGGGCATGAGCCCGGGTGGAGGGGCAATGCCACCGCCAGGAGACTGTGGGTTTCCAGCGGGAGATGGGCCGACTCGAACCTGCTGCATCAATCGCAGTAGGTGGGCTCGCTCCAAGGACTGATCCTTTCCGGCGTGTTGGGCCATCGGACTATCCGAACCGATTCCCATGAAATCAGGGCGATGAGAGGGCTCCCTTGGAGGAGACGATAGGCCGGCAAGATGCTGCTCGGCATGCATCATAGGCGGAGCGCGCTGTTGCTGGGGCATGCCTCCCTCATTCGGGGTGCCATTCTGGGACCGTTGCTGCCCACCAAGCATTTGCAGAATACGCTGGAACCCTTCTTGGTCGGCGCTGTGGGTTGGGAAGGCAAGACCCTCAGGTAATTGCGGAGCTTGAGGTTGAGCTTGCTGAGGTTGAGGCTGAGGTAGGGGCGGAGGCTGTTGTTGGTGTTGCTGTTGTTGGTGCTGGAGTTGGTGGTGGTGCTGGAGGTGCTGGTGCTGAGAATGGTGTTGAGGTGGGGGCTGAGCATTGAGAAAGGGAAGAGGCTCGGGCTCTCTAGCAGGGCTATCTGGGACGGGACCGAACAAGCCCGCGAAGCGAGAGGATTTGCCCAGCTTTCCGGGCAAGGGGAAAGAGTCTTGTTTCGGGATGGAATCGGCGGAACTCGGCGTGTTAGCCTCTGGCACTTGAGTTTGAGGTTTCGAATCGCCGAGGAGACCAAAGAATCTTTCCATGGAATTGTCCGACATGAATTGGGCGCCAGAGTTGCTGAAGATTTCGCCGTCGGTGCGTCGAGTTTCAGGCTTGTGCGCTTCGACGGGAGCTTCCCTCCTCTCTTCGACGCCGGCCCCAGGCTGCGCAGACCCAGACCCAGACCCAGCCTTCATGCGCTCTTTCCAACGCTCAAAGTCTTCCTGTGTGTGCGCGCGCCGTGGTTCATCTCGCTCATTACCATCCAACCATTCAGGCTCTTGCTCAAATTTGGCACCCCTGTTCCACTCACGCTCGGTGCCGTGTCGGGTTTGGTTCTGGCGCCATTCACGGTTGCGCAGAGGTGGTTTGTCGTCATCGGCTTCAATGCCCTCCTGGTTGTGCTCATCGCGGAACCAGCTTCCTTCGTATTTGGATCGTGGGGGTTGTCCCTCCTTTCGAGTGGGGAATCGGCCATCCTTGGGGAGAGCAGCCCGTTCGGTGTTTGGCTCGCGGGTCCCCTCCTTTGGATCCCATCGATCAAACTCGCCATTGCGTCGAGGCTTACGCTCCTGGTCTTCAGGACCGAACGTGCGACGCGGGCGCCCGGCGTTCCAGTCTTCCTTCTCGCCACGCCGGCCATTCAGCGGGGCCGATTTTCCATCGCGACGGTCCAGATCCTTCTCGATCCCATCGCGGTCTTTGAGGAATCTATCTCTGAAATTGAATCGGTCGTTCTTGGTGTCATCCGATTCGGTGGCCCGCAGTGGTCGGTCGTTCAGATCGAGAGAGCCTTTACCACCAATTCGAGATGAGGCAAATGCGACTTTCGGCGGTCCAAGCACAATGTCCTCTGGGAAGAAAAAACGACAGCAGTTAGCGAAAGCCCCCAGGTGGTAAAACTCAGGACCCGAAGAATGGGTAGAAGGGGGAGACTCATACCAGAATTGGATCCTCGGGAGATATGCTTAGCTTCAAGTATGCTTGATCTTCTGGCAGAGCCAGGTTCGGTGGGATTGTTTGGATCACGAGGGGTTTGCTTGCGTTGGGTAGTTGTTGGGTCAGGTAGCGGCCTGTGTGCGGTCAGTCTGGCTGACCGTGTGGAACAGCTTAGGAGATAGCAGTGGAGGGGTCTACATACATCCATTCTTCAATCGGAGGTAGGCCAGATGGCTTTGCGATAAGGGGCGAGCCGCGGAGCCATAAGAGCTCATCGATCTCGTACCGTCGCGCCATGGCGGCTAGAATTGTGTGTGGTCTTGGTTCACGGGGGGTTATGATGCGGTCATCGGTCACGGAGTAGGCGAATCTTGAAGGCAAAGTGTCAAGGAGATGACACGGAGGTAGTGGAATGGGAAAAAAAAGATGGTTGAAGGTAGGATTCGGCCTGAGTGAGGAGAAGCACACAAGCCACCTTGTGGCGATGGCGGTGACCACAGTGCGGGAAACCACCACCCAACCCACTTCCCATTTCATCTTTCGTGCTCTTTCCCCTGCCACGTACCCAACGCGCTATATGATCCATCTGGCTTTTCGATTGAACTCTTTTCCAAACATTGAACTTCTCTCTAAATTCCTCTTTCTTGTTGTTTTTGTTGTTTTTGTTGCATTGTGTTACCCATCCTAATAAATCCTAGGAAATCAGAAATTCACTACCAGATATAAATCACAGTCACTCCCTCAGACAAAATCGTAGTACTCCGTACAACCGTTGGACAGCTTAGGCTGAGACCACAAATATTGGAACACTTGGGCAACACATGTATATTTGTTTACACAAAATTTGGTTCCATATCTCAGGGAGTCTTGACTTTGATACGTGTGATCAGTCCTAAGGGCTGATTCTAACGTGTTTTTCCAAGGTTAGAGACATCAGAGATATTTGATCTAAGTCCAAGGAAGTATCTGCAGAAACATGTTGATTTTTGAATAAAAAATAGGTTTCTTTTATATTCTGCGGGTTCAAGAGCCGCCCTCCAGGACTTTCGATTTGAGTGGGATTGACACCTGGGCACAAGTTCTGAACCGGTGGAAACATTGAAGGTAGCTCTGGAGAATATCAAGCACGCACTGTGACCTCGGAAGCTTGCCTGATCATTTATTATGGTCCAGATGCTGGGATGACGAGATACCAGGTGGGATGTTCTCGTGTTTGATTTTGATCCAGCGGCCTACCCTGACAACAATGATCTGTCCCAAGGCTATGAGGATCATCCCAATACCGTTTTCATTCTAGACGAGATTATTGCGAGCGATCAATATCTCACGATGATTCTCAGACGAGACCAGAATATCGATATAGCTCAGTTTGTCATGCGAACACGCATTCGCGAATTGGGCCCCAAGTCCACTGGGTCCCTATTCTGGTCATCTCTTCAACGCCATTCAACTTGAACCTCTCAAGCTGCCAGCCAATAGCATAACCCCGGGCCGAGCTGCTTTTAGGATAAGGTTTCGGCTTCTTCCAGCACTTGGGGAAGGAGCAGTTGTACGCTTGGTATTACACACCTCGCTATTTCTCGGCATTATAGCTCTCCTGCTAATAATTTGATGGGGATCGGAGATTGAACCAGCTATTTTCTTGAGCAAATTTGCCATCCCACCCCCTCATGGTTCCGGGGATCTTGAAAGATTAATTCCGACCATGAGATATATGTCTTAAAAATCCGCAGTTTTGGGCGTTGGAGGGATATTCTAACTTTGAGATCTGAGAGGAGGTACTACCTAGGGGAGATCCTTCTGTAGTTTCTATCTACCACTCACTCACTCGCATGACTAGTCCGGGTTTGGGTATCGGCTTGCGAATCCCAATCAAATTTCCTTCGCACTAAAATGCAAAGGAGTTTCTAGTTGGATTAAAGGTGATACCAAGTGCGCTGCTTAGTCTCAAGATCTGCTTGATATGCATCTATTCAGACCTGAACAGAGAAAATTGACTCCAAGCACAGACCAAACAGACTACAGACACAAAGAAGTACTTAAACCACAGCGTTGCTGGGTGGGGGGCAGAGATGGTGGGAGCCTTTCTCGCTTAAATGAAAGTAGATACATGAGGCCTGAGATTACAGCCCTGGAGGTCGATAATCTAATGCCTGATGGAGGCGTTGCCCAAAGGCGTAATTGGCGCATGTCATCGAAGATGGACCGGCATCACACAGGACGGCGGAGATGAGAGATTTAGATTGGCCAATACTGATCCACTAAAGCCATATATCCCATTGGACAAGAAAGCACCGACCTTGGCAACAGTGGAAGATGCATGGTCATTTGCTGCATTACTTGTATCATAAACACGTCCTCGAGAAAACAGCAATAGAGACTTTGTTTGTCCAGAAAAGAAGCAGTTCGTTTGGTCAATACATAGTTCTTATGGGAAGCCTTGAAACTACCGGAACTCTAGCACGTTCCCCTCAAAGTAAGCCGCCAAGAATTGCCATACCCCCGCCAAGAATTACCACACCTCCGCCGAGTCTTCCTATACACCTTGGCAAATGTTTCGGCCTTGGCTAACAGAGGAGTAGTCACACTTTCGCAAAGGCCCTTACAACATCTTTGAACCAGTCAAAGGCGGAACCCCGAGCCGCCCCCAAATACTACGACCGTGGAACCACCACTCCCCGCGACTCTCCATGTTTCCCCGTATCTTGGCATTTCCCATGCCTTGTATTAGTCCCATCCTTCGGATTACCGCATTTGTGCATCCGGGGGAACAGAACTAAGACAGATGTTTTGTATATAATGACTTGACTGTCTTCACCCACTGGCCTTATTTCCATTTCCCCGTTAGACCCATCCTTGCGTTGCCCAAGATGTTTGGGATTCCGAAATTCTTTGGCTGGAGAGGCAGATCCCTCAATCTAGCTATAAGCTCCCTTGGCAGTCTTGACTTCCTGTAAGTCGCTTCTACCACTTGGTGGCCATAGCTGCCAACTCATGACTGACCTTAATTCCAAGACTTTTCGGATATGACCAAGGCGTGACTGGTGGATTGTTAGACTTGCCATCTTTCATCAAATATTTCCCAGACATCGATCCCAAGGATCCACTCATCAAATCAGACGAGGCTCTCCAGTCACAACGTAGCTTAAACCAAGGCATTGCAGTCGCATCTTACAACTTGGGCTGTTTCTTTGGTGCTATCTTGACCATCTTCATTGGAAATCCGCTAGGCCGACGAAGAACCATTTTTTGTGGATGTATTACCATGACAATTGGCGCACTGTTACAATGCACTTCATACAGTCTGCCACATCTCATCGTGGGACGAATCATCACAGGTGTCGGCAACGGAATGAACACAAGTACTGTACCAACTTGGCAATCAGAATCATCAAAGGCCCACGATCGCGGAAAGATGGTCATGATAGAGGGAATGCTGATCACAGCTGGAATCACTCTTAGCTACTGGGTTAACTACGGTGAGGGATATGATGCCCATGCATGCT
This sequence comes from Penicillium bialowiezense, assembly GCA_026122735.1. Lineage (NCBI taxonomy): Eukaryota > Fungi > Ascomycota > Eurotiomycetes > Eurotiales > Aspergillaceae > Penicillium > Penicillium bialowiezense. Next base: position 4,915,823 of record JAKZFB010000002.1, read on the forward strand.
GGAAAAAGTTGAAACCTTGCTGATTGTAAATTCAGGAATGTCGTTTATCGGCGAAAAGGAAGTGGCTTGGCGATTTCCGATAGCCTTCCAGATTGTATTTGCCGTTGTAATCTTCACATCAATTTTGCACCTGCCCGAGTCTCCTCGATGGCTTGTAATGCAAGGTCGAGATGATGATGCTTTGGAAATTCTCGAATGCCTCAATGAAAAGCCTAGAGACGACCCCAGCATCGTGAATGAGCTTCGATCTATCAAAGAAACAGTCAAAGAGATGAGCAAAGGTTCGTATCGAAGCTTGTTTAAAATGAGCGAATACAGAGAATTTCACCGAGTGGCTCTGGCCTACATCAACCAGATGTTCCAGCAGATATCTGGAATCAATTTGATCACTTACTATGTGAGGCCCCAATAACGAAAACTCGGGTTTTGCGATTTTACTGATAGTGAATACCAGGCCCCGTCACTATATGCAGACATCGGACTCGGGCAAGGAAATCTTCCAAAGTTGCTAGCTGCTTGTAACGGCACAGAGTACTTAATGGCTGCATTTATCCCTATTTTCATCATTGAGAAAGTTGGCCGACGGCCATTGATGTTGTTTGGAGTATGCAAGCCGTCCAGCTGCATGCGACCTGTTGGCTAATATTCGGAATTTAGGCCGCTGGAATGTCTCTGTCTATGGCTGTACTTGCAGGCACAAACTATCGCTTGGTGTATCTGGGCGATAAGCGAGCAGGTATTGGACAAGCAGTATTCCTATTTGTCTTCAATACGTTCTTCGCCATTGGCTGGCTGGGTATGACATGGCTTTACCCAGCAGAAATTGTGCCCCTGCGAATCCGTGCTCCAACCAATGCATTGGCTACTAGGTATGATATATGCCCCATATTTACGGACATCGCTCTGACAAGCTCATTAATAGTGCCAATTGGATCTTCAACTTCATGGTTGTGATGATTACACCAGTTGCATTTGCCAACATTGGATACAAAACCTATATTATCTTCGCCGTCATGTAAGCCCATTCATACCTATGATGACGAAGACGCAACTAACAAACATAGAAACGCTTTCATCTTCCCCTTTGTATACTTCTTCTTCCCCGAAACTCGCTACCGTTCCTTGGAAGAAATGGATGCTATCTTCAAGAAGTCCACGAATGTGTTCGACGCTGTCGCTATATCCATCAAGGAGCCTTACCGCTATGACAAGCATGGCGAGCTGAAACCGGAATACCTCGAAGAAGCAATCCATGGCGAGAGCCCTGATGTGCATGTTGCGGGCGCCAAGTTTGACAGTGATGAGAGTGGAACTGAAATTAAGGCTTGAAGAGGCGGGACTATACATACAATCCCGTGTCAAGCTGGGAGCTTTTCTATGCATCTATATACCCACTGTTCCAATTTCAATTCATTCTTAGAGTTTCTGCCGAAGATCCAGATTGAGGTCTTTGCGGTGGTCATCTAAGAAAGACAGTTTGGATAATATATCCCCCTAGTAAGTGCTGAAAGCTTTGTCTTCTCATCGGCTCCCGGCAGATAATGTGGTCAAATTTTAAAAGGGCCTGTTTGATCAAATAATGTGTAGTCAAACTCTGCCCTAAATAGTGTACCGCGAACGCGAGATGGCTGCAATTGAAAGTAGACTAGTTGTGATTGTTAGTCCTGCTTTTATCTGACAAGGTTCCTCAAATGTTGTCGGGACAAAAACAAGCTTACATGGGATTTCCTCTATCAAAGACCGCTCATTGACAGGCTCAAAAGGGGTAAAACGGGTGCGCTGGTGGACTGAGCCACGCCTGCATGCGATGGGCCAATCCTGCAAGACGTTTGCCAAAGGGGAAGAACCACGGCTGCTTTTCATACGCGACTACACTATTTACCCAAACAATGATTAATTTCAAGATGTGATCGGAATTTTAAAATTGACTGATACAGCAGGTAGGAAGAAATTTGACTTTATTTCTATGAAAACGACGCAAGCCCGGGACTATGCCTATCCCGCATGGTAATGATATCTGTTCAGGATATCGGTATGTGACGCCCTCTCCCCATGTAACACCCATGAAGTTTCGCGGAGAAACCTCAGTATAGAGAATGTCTAGGGAAGAGAAGCGCCTTTACTCTCCAGGGCCGGGAACGGAAAGAAACCCACGAAGACCGAAGTCATTCGAATAACCTTCAGCAAGCCACAATGTGGAGCCCCAATGGATTTGCACACCGTAGTGTGCAAACTGTAGATGGAGAGAAAAGGAAAAGGAGAAAGCGCGAATGCGAGGGGCCGAATTTATTTGTCCAGAATTTCAGCGCTAGAGCGAATTGGGCTCCGGCTTGCGAGTTTCTCCGGAGCTCGGGAACCAAAGCTTCAAATGAGACACTTTGTTTTTGGGATCTGGGGTCAAATTGAGCTTCATCAAATTTTCTATATTGGCTTGCTTTGGGTCTCTAGCTGGTTTGGATGAATTTGCCGCTGTACTCGAAGCACCAGTATCTTGTGTCCATGAGGCCCTCTCGGGCACTGATATTGATGCCATGATGAGCACACCAAGGTCGGCAATTCTACCGCCATGCCATTTCCAGCATGCTTGGAGAAATAATACCCATGGTTTGATCAAATCAACTTGACAAATCCCCGCCACAGGCCTTTGGAGGTAAAGATACCTCGAGGATCAACCGCTCGTTGAATCTGCTTCAGCTTCTGCACGTTCTCGTCGCCATAACCAGCAAAAATAGAGCTGACCTGCTCTGCCGACGCGTAGTTCATGTATTTGTACCTGTTTGCAATGCCCATTTCTTGGGCCGTAGAATTGAGCCTTCCAATGACATTTTCAGTCATCTTTCCTACAGCAGCATCATCAGTGCTGTTCGACCAGGCGGTCGAGATGAGGATCACTTCATGAACTGTCAGTAAATGTCGCACTGAGCTCTCTCGAGGGTGTGAGAAGAAACATACAGAACAAAGGATCATCACGATCAATCCCCAAAGCATTGCCACCTCGTTGTCTCATCGCTGTGATCGCGTTTCGTTGTATGGGATAGGTAATAAAATTGGGCACCAAGCCAGGTACGCTCTTGATGCTTTCGACCTCTTCTTCGAAGATCCTGAGACCTTCGGAGAAGAACTCTCGTGACGGTGAAATACTAAGCGTAGCGAAGAGGTGTCTGCGCAACAAAGGTCAGTAACAGTCTCAGGAAGATAGGACCTTACCAGGTATAACGTACCGTGTAGTTCCCAGTGCCTCAGTTCCACCAGCTGCCTGGCTCATAGGACCCACGTTGGTACTTCTGCTCAAAGTGGGAATTTGATCAACGGCGCGAAAGACGGGTGGGTTGGAGATCGGTTTGGCGTATCGCTGCATGCCACTCAAGATGAACTCATCGCCACCAGAATTGTATGTGTAATACAAGTCGTATCCCATCTCTTTATCATTGGCGAGTTTCTTGTTCGTATGCAAATCGTAAACCTTGTCGAGGACTTGGCTCGACTGGTTAGCAGAGTAGGTGGTCATGCTAGTGTAGACCGAGCCTTGGGCGAATGTTCGAACAGTAAAGGCCGTGACGATGCCAAAGTTGTTTCCACCTCCGCGAAGCGCAAAATAAAGGTCGGGGTTGTGGGTTTCGGAGGCAGTGGTTATCGTGCTGTTTGCGAGAACGACCTTTGGAGACCAGTCAATATCCAAGCAGCCTTATGATCCAAGTACTTCATACCTCATATTCATAGACATTGTCCAGAGACCATCCGTACTTGTTCGAAAACGGGGAGGTACCTCCACCGAGGGTGAATCCACCTACACCGACACTGCCGACCCGTCCACCGACAAAAGACAAGTTCCGAGATTCTAGAGCTTCGTAGACCTGTATGGTGGTAGCTCCGCCCCCAACTCGGGCTTTGTTGGCATGCGGGAGAACCTCAACATCTGCCAAACGGTCAAGATCAACAGTAACTCCGCCAACAGAGTTTGAATCCCCGGCGTTTCGAGAGTGACCACCTCCTTTCACAGAGAAGTAGCACCAGTGTCCCACGAGGATATCTAGTATCTTGGAAACCTCAGTGGCTGATGATGGCTCAACCCGACAAGCCGGATGAACCTCTTGTTGCTTCGCGTCCCAAATCGAGAAATTATCGTTGGAGGGCCAATGAAAGGCAGACCCAAAAGCCGAAGAAAGTTCGGAGCACTAGAAAAAGCAAGGTAAGCGAAATAATGATCAAAGAGCTGATCTAACATACTGCTTTGTGGCAGTTTGCAGACAGCGGATCAGGTGCACCACTGGTTAAATCAACATATTGGTGTTGAGTGGCGGAAACCAAAGTAAGAAGGAAAGCGAGCGATAAAAGCACTCGAGACATGGCGGTATGACTTCAATATAACCAAGGGGCCACCTGAGAAGATTGAGGTAGAACGACAGACCACGAGTTGTTGTCTCTGGTATCTTGAGTCCCCCGATGAGAAGTGACCTGCTTTTATAGGCAAACCCACGTCAAACACCTCCAAAAATTGCCAAGCCATTCATGGTAGCCAAGAGAGGCGCATGATTGCAATTTCCAGCTTAAACTGCCCCGAGTTGCTCGAATCAAACAATGGGAAGTCAATTACGCGTCATGCTGCAAAATCCAATCTGGCTGTGGTCAAGATCACCCCTGATGTAACTTCTGACCCTGCAGATGAATGGCATGTGGATTCTGAGAAGCCAATTAAGAGGTTGCCAAGATGGATGAATCTGGGTTGATGGGGCTGCAAATTGCTGACAAGTCTCATCTCCACCCCCGCCAGGGCAGTTTTGTGGATACTGGGGCGTTCGGCTGTCACCCGTTTGCATTAGCGCGGGGCGCAGATCGTAAGGTCGTAGATTTTATATAAACAATTACTAGTAGCTTCCGTAATAGACGTTGTGGGCTTCAGTTTCCCATAGGCAGCCATGCATAATAAAGGACACATACAATGGCGTTGCATAAGTATTTGACCTTGAGTACTTCGTAAGTGACCACTAGTTACTACACTTCTTACAATGTGCTTTATCTCTATACCCAGTGCACTAATTCTATTGATTTCAGAATCTAATGACCAGACTCTCACGCTACATTCTTCTAGCCATTTGTATTAAAAGATTTGAGAAATTCATTTTCTAGTAATTATCTGCAAGTGAAAAAGTGCGTCTACTTCTCTTTTGGGACTTCCCTCACATCTCCAGGTAATCCTTCTTCCCTTTCCCTCTTTCTCTTCTTTCTTCTTCTTCTTTCTTCATCTCTTCTCTCCAGACCTCTCATCAAGCTTTTGGTATGCATTCACCCCCTACTCCTGCCAAGACATGCTTCCTGATTCCTGCCTGTCACCAATGACCTTGACTCATCCTAGCATCATGATATCGCATCTAAAAGCAAGTTTTTTTCAAAGTTGCGGGGGTGATAGGATGATAACTTCGTGCTGCGGTGACAGCTCTAGTGCTACCCCTCTTCCTCCACAGTGCTTCCCGGGGATTCATTTGATCTCACTTCGCTCCATTGTGATCAAGCTTCACTAACATCTCACCTTCCTCCTTTTGCAGTTTTGATCTTCAGATTCCTCTACGTTATTCCTACTGAAACACCACCTGATCAAATTCATCATGCCGAAACAGAGATTCAAACCAGACGAAGGGAAGCTTCAGGCGGCTTATCAAGAATGGCTGCGCAAGCTGCAATCCATTTTGCCTACCGGTAAAGTGTTGAACGACGTACAGAAAGCGCTGCAGGGTAAGCAGATCCCTCAGGGGTACACGTAAGTATTGGATCCTTGGAATTGCTGCTCGCCACTAATGATTATCAGTGAAAAGAACTGCTGCAATTGTGCTGGGCACCAGGATGATCCTCGATACTACACTTTCCGTGTCTCGGGACCTTGTGTAAGTTTTGGAGCGTGGTTTCAGCATTTTCCATGATATTACTCAGAAATACTGATAGTTACCGGTAGGTCATCTTCTGTTGCTTTAGTGCATGCCCCTTTTGCGACTACCAACCTGGCACTGGAGGTGGTAGAGCTGCCACGGTCACTCATCATGGTGCTACTATTCGCAAGCATGTCACCAGCATGCACGCTGTAAGTTTTCTAACTAATGGTTGCTTATGATCACTAGCGCTTACCGGTAACTCCTAGGGCAAGCCAGGGTTCGAAGGACTTTGGGCTGTCCCTGACCGAACTATCAAGGAGCAAGGTTTGAAGTAAGCCTTGACTCCCTCTTCTGATCATTCCCAGTACTTACTAGCAATTTCTAGCTTGACGTTCAAATTTGACGATCCGAACCGCGCAATCTTTATGGATCCCTTGGTGGATCCCAAGGTTAAGGTTGAAGATGACTCTGAGGAAGACTCCAAAGAAGACTCCGAGGAAGACTCTGAAGAAGACTCTGAGGAAGACTCTGAAGAAGACTCCGAGGAAGACTTTAAGGAAGAAACTGAGGAAGACTGATATTACCGATCCTCATCCCCAAGCCTGACGGAGTGGAAAGTAAGTATATACCCCCCTTTTTACTAAGGTGATTAACACTAATTGTCAGTAGGGTCTGCGGCCACTGTGCAAACAAACTGGTCCCTTACTGCGGTCCCAAGGATTCGCCTGGAAGTTGCCAGTCAGTTTTCCTTTCTCTCTACCCTTTTAGAGATTACCGGAGGTTACTAACAATAACTAGTGTTATCTTTGAGAACAGGAGCATGACCAATCCACATCAAGCTGTCAGCAGAATTATTTTCACGTGCCAACCTTGGAATGAATGTGGAGTGGAGTTTTTCAATGAAACAAAGGCAAAGGACTTAGGTTGCTTGAACAGGAAAAGAAAAACGTGGATGCGTACAAAAAAAACTAGGAACAAAGTATTCTGCAAACGATTTCATTACTGAATGATACTGAAAAGGGGCCTTTCATTTCGCTTTGCACGCCACTGATTTGTAGAATGTGCCAAATCAGAACAATCTCTTATCACCCAACCCCAGTGCCTAGCAAAAGGCTCAGTGACTTCCCAGCCCGCTGGATCCCAGGGATCGCTCCAAACAATGATGCCACTTGATGCCGATTGTGGGGTCCCATCGCCCTTCATATCCAAACATAGCTGTGTCTCTTCTTCAAAATCCCCAGCAAGAATAAGATTGTCTCTCATTTGAGGGATAGGAAGTAAATCCAACCACGGGTGGTGGGGGATAGAAAGTTGGATCGCAGTCGGCTGGAGGGCAATTGGAAGGGTTTGGAGGGATACATCAGGCCACGGGCCTGCAGTGTTGAACGGGGAGATTGCATCGTCGTGGAGCTGCTCGGATTTGAGACCCAGGATCAATGTATTTTCAATCAGAGCTCTGGTAAAGTTCAGTGAGATTAGGTGCAGTAGCATGTCACTTCGTGGAGAGCCCATGGTGTAATGTTGAAGGGCTGTCTGTTCTAATTGTGCGATTGTAATTTTCGTGGCAGGAGAACGAGACTCTAGTATGTGTACGTTCTTAATCTCCTCTAGAGAGTCCAGCTTGATAGCGGTATATGCTGCTTGTGTCCGATCGGCAGTAGGGAGAGGAGCAACCATGTTTGGTCCACACCCCCTATTTGAAAGAGGATCCTCATGCTGTAATTTTTCGGAATCTTCGGGATTGAGTATGTTCTTGTTCAAAAGACCTGTTGGTTGACCGGTTAAGACGAGGCTCGCCACAAATTCGGAGATAAAGGAGAAGCTTACGTCGGGCCCGTTGATTCAGACGGTTCTGCAGTCTTCTGCGTGTTTTCCGGTCGGCGATACCGGACCAATCCTCTTCTGGCCACGCGCTGACCCGCTGCGAGAAGGATCTTAGAGCAATCTTTTGGGATGAATACTCAGCCGGTGGACTCATGTCTGCGATTGGATAATGGTATCGAAAAGTCCATGCAAATTGATGACAGGAAGTGGGCGCCAGTGGAGTGGTTTGACTGGTACAAGGGGTTGAGGGTAAGGCGAAGAGCAAATCCCCAGGTAGCTCTTGATCTGAGGTTAAACGACTCGGTGGATCTGAAGAGCCAATTGTGCAGCTGCAGTCATCATTTCAACCGTCGAAAACTCCATTTGACCCACTTTGTCATACGCCTGCATGACGCTAGTCCCACTATAGACTAGCGTCACACAAGACCCGTCATCGCATCGCGACCCATGGGACTGGGGAACTTCACATTCGCGGTTCCATCTTCTTAACGTCAGACTTCGGGATTGGGAATTTTTCCTTGCTGCGTATATATTTCGCTGTGGTACCCGGTCGATCGTCCATCTTCCTAAATCTGCATATGCACTTCAGACCACTCACTCCAAAATCTTATCCCCCCGTTAACTACCGTTCCTTCACAATGGTCAAGACACTCCTTTTGGGTGACCAGCAGGTCTCTGTTCCCGGATTTGGTGCCATGGGCCTCAATTCTGCCATGGGAACAGACTTCAATTATGAACAGTCTGAGCCTGTTCTCTCCAAAGCTGTCGAGCTCGGGTGTACATTCTGGGATACTGCGGTGAGTTCTCCTTTTACGGATATCCCGCGTCATGATTTCTTGTCTAACATTACCCTTTGCGAGTCTAGGTGGCCTACAAAAACGGAGAGAATGAGAAGCTGATTGGAGATTTTGTGAAGAAGCACAATGTTCGAGAAAAGCTTTTTGGTAAGCATCTCGGCTTCGAGCCATATCCAATGACCCCCGGAGGACCAATGGCTTATGATGATTTAGTTGCCTCAAAGTGTGGATTTGAGGTTTTTGGGCCCGAGAGAAAAGTGACAAACTCGGCCAAACACATTAAAGAATACATCGAGGGGACGATCGACAGACTTGGTTTCACCCCTGATCTCTACTACCTTCACAGAATTGATCCCAGTGAGTATACTTCATTGTCGTTGGGGATTCCCGGCTTTCCAAGGTTGCCAAAACTCTGATTGCTGACTCGTCCCAAGACACCCCGTTGGAGGAGTCTATCGGTGCTCTGGATGAGCTTCGACGTGCCGGAAAAACCAAGTATATCGGCTTATCTGAATGCTCTGCCGCAACATTGCGCAAAGCAAACGCAAGTACGTCTTGTTGACTCGATGATGTATGCATTATGAGACTGACGGAATACAGTTGCCAAGATTGACGCCGTTCAAGCCGAGTACTCTGCTTTCGAAACCTTGCACGAGACCAGTGGATTGATTGACACCGCCAAAGAGCTGGGCGTGGCATTCGTGGCATTCAGCCCCCTGGGACATGGCTGGCTCGTGGATGACTTCCAATTCAAGTCTCCGGATGACTTTGCTCCCAATGACTTCCGACGCACCGGTAAGCCGCATTGCTTGCTTTCAGTGAAACAATCAACTAACACTTGTGGCCGCAGTTCCAAAATTCCAGGGAGAAAACTTCTTTAAGAACAAGGCTATCGTTGACGAGATCAAGAAGTTGGCAACTCGCAAAGGGTGTGCTGTTTCACAGATTGCTCTCGCCTGGGTTGCTGCACAGGGTTTGATTACCATCCCCGGAACAACCAAGGCCTCCCGCTTGGAAGAGAACTGGGCGTCTCGTGATATTGAGCTATCTGAGGACGAGCTGAAGGATATGCGACACATCGTGGATGCTGCCAAGCCCACGGGAGAAAGATTTTCTGCCATCTTCCAATCTATGGTCGGTCATTAGATTTGATGCAGTACGGAGATATTTAAAATGGCCGACCCGTGGAGCTCACCCTCAGGATATGACGCACTATTGTCTTACTTACCTTGTCAATAAGGCCATGTTTGATCTGATCATCAAAGTCATCATCAAATCACGATTTTCAAAGGTTCCAAGGTTGTGAATGCTAGGTAGTCTTTGTTACCATAGCACAGAGTTTGATTTACATGGTTGTGCCAATGCATTTGTCCCTTCTGCGGTTGTACAAAAAGACATCATTGTCTCCTACACACTACAGCTGACCTCCATGCTCAGTCTCATAATTACGACATAACCTTTGAATTCAGTAATGATAATAATAGAAAACTTGTGCGCATGAAGCCCTCATGGCTGTGAGTAAATCCTGCCTGCTCTTCTTGCTTTCCTCCGAGACCATCTGGCAATAATTGGCAGACTTAAATTTCCTCCGAAAATGTTCAGCTCAAGCCCAAGCCCGGAGGGGGAAAAGAGATCGACATCCGAGCAAGGGCTTGATCACGAGAACTGGATTCAGGCGGGTAGCTTGCCATAAATCGAAGGAAGATGTCAAAGGCAGGATCAGTCTTGTTGAGGAAGCTCAGGGTTGGGGAGATGAGCAAGTCGATTTTGCCAGTAGACACTTCATAAGTTGCCTGGATGATGCGTCCGTGGCGTCTTCCAAAGAGAGACAGCACAAGGATCTGCGAGCTAGCATTAGTGTTTGTCATAATAGAAAGGAGGGAGTGACCATGCCGGAATGATGGGATAGTAAGGATACTCCTTCTGGGTGCGGCGGAAAGCAAGGCACTCAGCTATGGCTCCCAGCTCATTGAGTTGGAGGCGACCAGAAGAAGCAACAGCTTCACTACTGATAATCAAGCGAAGCGAAGGGCCTGTTTGATAGTTCAGGCCTGCGAAATTCCTTTCACGCCACACTTGCATGGACCAAACCTGCCACGAGGGAAAGGGTATTCCTAGTTGGCTGCCATGACCGGCAAAGAGAAAAAACTTGTTGCGGCTGTGAACTTGGCGAGGACTGTAATGCGAGCGTTGGATTAATGTCTCCCCGATGTTAAGAGAGAGTGTGATGCTTGACTTACTCCATAACAGACCAACCAACCTCCGTAGAAAGCCGAGCTCCTGCTTCATTGAATCGAAAAGTGAAGTTGGTGTTGAGGTACGCGATCACCTCCTTGATGCCCAGGTAGATCTCGCCGGAGTTCGAGTTCGGGTTCGGGTTGAAGGGGTTCGGGCGCGAATTAGGGTTCGGACTCGGGGCGAACTGCGGGCTCAGGTCCACGTCTTGGAGATCCAAGCGTGCCTTGATGCCCTCCGAATTAGCAAGGTAGGCAGGTATTTCCCAGTTATTGATTGTATGCTCATTGTAGGGCTGGAAGAGACATTTCGAGCTGTCGTTCATAAAGAGTGGGTTTCCTAGCTCGAAAGGTCCAACCGTAACGCCGGTGTATTCGAGGTCAGCTTTGGTGAACGAGGGCTGGTGACTTTCGTACAAAAGCCTGAGAACGCGGTAGAGCATGTCAGGCTCCTGTCTGATATCATTGTTGAAGAACGATGCCATTGTACCGGGACTACTACAAGAGTAGCTCAATTAGTATAACGATAACGGAAATGGGAAGCTTCAGAGTATGAAATAGACAGGGAGAAATATCGTACCTGGCTGGATAACGCGAATGAACGGATGGATGATAGCCCGGAAAGAATGATCAAAGTCTTGACGAAAGGAAAAAAAAAAGGTCGAGATGAAAAGGTCGATGCCGAAATACGTTAACGCGGGTATAGTGGCGTGGTCACGAGCGTACTGAAGGATTAAACAAGCAAATGCTTTAGGAAGGCACGGCACAAAGAACATGCAAGTATGTTATTATTGTACAATTCAAGCACCTAGATCTCTATAGTTGAATCTCGTCAATTACCCGACCCAGAGTTCCAGTACTCCAAGCGTCAACGCGTTCACGATCACACTTCTCATAGAGAGCATGAGCCAGCGCCGCAAGCTGAGCATGCTCCTTGGTCTCAGCCTCTGCAGCTTGGATTTGAATCCAGCTGATAATACCGGAGCGAGTGATCAAAGTCGTACTTCCACCAACCTGGGCAGCGCGGTAAACAATATGCAAGATCTTCCGTCGGGCCGCAGGGCCAAGTGTTGGCGACTGGTAGAGCGAAAGGAGACGCTCAAAGACATTTGCACGTCGATAAACTTCCATATCCTGTGAATTGTCAGTAGATGCGGGGATGAAATGCTCGGATGAGAAGACCTACAGCTTCAGTGCGCAGTGCCTTGATGAACAAGTTGAGTAGCCAGTCAATCTCATCGAAATAACCGTCATCGAGCTCAGGCTCGTGAAGAAGAATCTTGTCAACCCAGTATGTAGGGATCTTTTCTACTTCCCACATTGGGGCTTTTTGGAGGAACTTGTTGACCTTGCCGTAGACCTTGTGGAGGGGGTTCGTGAGAACGGCCAGACAGTTAGCGGCACATTCGCCAACAATCCAGGGAACAGGCTTCTCCATGCCGATGTTGTTCACTGTCTCAAGTAGTTCTCCGCACAGGGTGAAAACAGTGCGCCATTCCTCGTACTTGGACTCCTTAAGCTTGGCCATGAAGCGAATGAGGCCGGCGAATGCCTGTCTACGAACCTCTTCGTGTTCGGAACAGACACACAGCATCAGTTCAGCGATATGGTCCTGGTCAACTGCTTCTTCAATGTCTTCTCGCTCCCACTTGTGGAGGGCATTGTGAGTAGTGCCTTCCGTAGGCAGGAAGCCAAAGATCTCGTCGAGATCGACTGTTGGGGACTTCTTAGGCTGTGCGGACTCGTGGGATCCAGAGTCAATGTCCATCTTATCTTCATCTTGGACATCATCTCCTTTGAGGGCTTTCTTGAAGAGGGATTTGACCTTCTTGGTCTCCGTTGCTTCGATCAGTGCATCGCGGGCAGCCTTGAGAGTTTTGGCGCTTTCGCCCGCCTGCTTCAGGTTTCCAAGCAAACTGGCGATCCATGATCCAACCGCAGCTTCGTTAGACGCATCTTCAGCTTTAACCACAAACGGCCACTGCTCCACAATAACAGCAACCAGCGCGCTGGTAGTTTCTGGGTCCGTAGATAAAGATTGAAGCAGGTCTAGATAATGAACAGGCTTTTTGGCAACGCGGGAGACACAGTTGTCGAAGAAGACCAACTGTTGATGCAGATCGCTCGTCTCGGAATTTTCAAGACTGGATAAAATAGAGGTAAATGCAAGTGGGGAGCTCTGCAAAACGGAGTTCTCGACCAGAACAGTTTTAAGCAGGGTCGAGATCCGCCGCGAAGAATCTTTGTCCGAGGTATCCATGAGGACCTTCAGAATAGAGGTGAATGGTGAGTACTGCATGTTGGCTGGCTTTTGCCACCAGCGCAATGAAGCGGATTGTTGCGCAATCTGGAGAATGCTTTGCAGTTGGCCCAGAAGCGACTCAGAATCATCTGCGCTTACATCCGGGGCCTCTAGACGCTTTAGTACGTCAACCAGAACCAGCGAAACATCGAAGTTCTCCTCCAGAGCAATATCAGGCATCACTTCATAGTAGCATGTCAAAAGCTCGGCAACTGCCTCTTGTTGGGTCAGATCATCCTTCTCTGTTCGGCGGAACAGAACGACAACGTCTTTAACGGCGGGGCATCGGCGGGAAAATTCCGCAAGAAGCTTTGCAGTGGCTTGGTTCCAGAAGAGTTGGCCTTGACCGTGATCGGCCTGGAATATCTTGAGAGTAGCTCGGAGTTTAGCGAAAGCCATGGTGAGAATTCGGACGGCGAACAACGTGATGATTTCAGCATTTTGATTGATGCAACGGGTCATGATCTTCTGGCTAAGAGGGCGAGGCAGGATGCTTTCAATGACAATAGAGACTGGCGGTGGCAGGATGGGCTGCTTGTCCTTCCATCCACAGTATGCGGGAACAGGCAGTTGTACTGTCGAGAAGAGGAAGGCGGATTCAGCCATCCACGAGGGTGTGGCTTTGGGGTCTGAAATAAACATTGTCTTCCGGGAAAAGTAATCGGCGATCAACTCGGGCGCAACTTTGAGAATTGTCACCAGCAATTCGATCTGGAGACTATCTTGGTCTGGTCGAAGACATTGGATCAGGAAAGAAAGGGAGCCGTTCCTCACTGGGACGTTGTCTCTGTATTTATCGACATAAATCGGCGAATCGAGACCAAGCTCAATGCACGCATCGTCATCGACAGGCAAAGTCTCGGGGTCAGTTCCGACCGGGTACCAGCCGGTCTCCGGCAGCAGAACACCGAGTCCAGCAGTCTTACAGACATTGAGCATGACCCGATGAATCTCGTTGGCGATAATGAGACCGTCAGGGTTGGGTTCGTTGGACTCCCGGTCATAGCCATAGAGAGTCACCAGCCGCTCCAGATTGTGCCGATTGAAGAACTTGCTCTTCGACTTGCGAGAGAGATTGGCATCTTGCACAATATCTCTCTCAATGGCCTTGATAATTTCAAGAACGCTCTCACGAGAATCCTTCCGAACATATTCGAGGAAAGATCTGGTGATCTTATGCTGCTCAATGATGTCGCCCTTTTCGGACGCATGCTGCACTCTCAAATTCGCAAGCAGGTATCGCTGAGCGTTGAGTCTGAGGGTAGACTTGCTGCGCTCGCCCTCGGAATCTTCTTGCGCTTTGTTGGGGGTCAGGAAGACCTCTAATCGCTTAAAGGTGATGTAACGTCTGAGATATAACTGCCGCGCCACAGCTCCTCCGTCGAAAGTCACCATTTCTGTCAACAAGCGCAAGCATGGTGAGATCAAGTGTTCCTTCGACTTGGTTGCAGTAAGACCGCGGTTGAAGAGTCGCAGCTGGTCTTTCTGCAACAGGTGCTTGCATAGTGCGATACCAAATTCCTGGAATTCCAACTCGGATGAGATGGTCTTGAAGAACAGCGCGAGAATCGACGGTACACCGGTCAAGAGGGGTTCGTTGTTATTTCCATCCGCAAAGGCCCACGAGGCGATCAAGTCTGGGAAGCAAACCGAAGTCTCGTCCTCCTTGCCGGAGTTGGAGATTTGCTTATCGCAGTAGTTTTTGAGGACGCGCAGTTTCTCCGCCTTGTCAGCCTCATTCTCTGCGTGTGGGATTGAGAGGAGGAATTCTTTGAATTTGTTGATGCCTGCATATACCAGTCAGTTTACCAGCTGCTCCAGCGGTTATCGATCGCCCTCACCTTGCTTTGCCAGCGGAGCATTTTGCTGCACAGCCAACAGCTCACGTAGCTGGGACGGGTTCTTGATATTTGATGTGATGACCGTGGGACGCTCTGGTTGTGGCTCGTCAAGCTTTCTCCGCTTCGCCCTAGACGGGTGCTCTGTGATGTGCGACATGATGTTGAGTTGAGATGTATTTTTTTTTCTTCTAATCTTCAGATGTTCCGATGCTATCGAGATGTCAACTACGATTGGTCGCGCTCTCCCCGCCTAGCAGAAAATAGTGGGTACACCGCCCAATTATGCCCGCCATTCTGTGGGCGGTGTAACTGGCTTTATCGCAGTGAATGTTGTCAAACGCTCTTAGTTACAATGAACAGTTCTGTATGAGCATCGGAGTTTGATTTAACGAATGTCTCCCTTTGTATGGATTGTCTGACAAAGTCATATTCTGATGTTGATGACCTAACACTTCTTTACATCCTCTTCTGCGACATTGAAGTCCTCCCATGTAGCCCGGTCAGATCCATTAGGCCGGCTAGACCGCACAAATTCGTTGTCCACCCCAGAGATGACAGCCACAGGCTTCACAACCTCAATATCAGCCCCATATGCGCGGGAAGACCAAAGCTCTGTCAACGGCTTGCGACCTTCTGACTCCTCGCCAGCCGGCTTGTACAAATGGGGGAACCGTTGTTGCATGCTCTTGAGAACAGTGGATGAAATACGATCTACACTGTCGCAGTGACGCAACTTGAAGAAATCTTCGGATTGCACCTTGCGAAGCTCCTCCTGCACATCGGCCGGATATTGACCCATGGCGAAGAGCAGAAGATCATAGTGCATCAGGGAAGCTTTGCCGTGATATGAACCACCGGTCTTAGCGCGGTGGTAAAGACCCGTCAGTGCAGCAATGGCGCCCATGCAACCAGTTCCGTAGTCTGAGATAGGGAATGGAGGAACCACAGGGGTGGAGTGACCCATGAACTGCCCTTGAGCCCAGGCAATTCCAGTCACCTAGAAGGATGTTAGTATGAAGTGGCTTCTGAGGTGAGTTGAAACCAGATACTTACGCAATCTGCAATCTGTTGCCATCCAGCGCGGCCAGCCCATTCGCCGTCGTATCCAAAGCAGTTCTCATTCACATAGACAATTCCCTTCCCACGCTTGAGGGCTAGAGAAGCCATGGCCTCGGCTCCATATCCGAGCTTATCCAGTGCACCAGGGCGGTAGCCATCCACAATTACGTCGACATCATCCAAGAGCTTCTCAAACTCTTTGCGCCCTGTCTCACTCTTCAAGTCGAGATCGGCGGCATGTTTTCCCATGTTGCCGTCAACCTGGAAGAAGGGAACATCTGACAAACTGGGGCTCGTGATCTTCAACACATCGGCACCATATTCGGCCAGTATCCGGGTGACAGTCGGGCCCGCAATGATACGACACATCTCAAGGACCTTTACACCTTCGAGTATCTTCTTACTGCCATTACGACTGGCTGGGAATGGCGTTGGTGGTAGATCACCTGGCAACTTGCTGACTTTCCAAGCGGGCTCTTGGACATTCAGTTTTCCCTGGCAACTGTTAGTTCGATGCTGACTGGGCATTGCACCAGAAGTGACTTACATGAGGAGTCTTGATAAAATCGTCATATTTGTATGCGGTAACTCCAGCCTGTCGTCTTTCCTTGTTCATCTCCTCCAGTTCCGTGGCTGTGTATTGCTGGGTCTTTTCCTCAATGACCTTGATGATATCCTCATAGTCAGTTAGATCTGGGCGCTCGCCCTCAAGTCCGATCATGTTCAAGGTTGTAGTTGCCTCCAACGATCCATGGATGTGGAAGAACTCCCCAGAGTTCTTAGTCTTGTACAAATTAGCTGACATGCGTCTGTAACCGTTTGATTGAGCAGCCAGCAAGTCGGTATCTGCAACAGTCAATATTTCCTCGCTCACAAGAAGCCTCTATTAAGTACGTACTCTTCAACTTCGATTTGACATTGGGATCCAGCTTCGATAGACCATCAACCTTGGCCATGTAGGCTTGGCATCCGAATGCAGTAGCAGCCTCCAAGCTGACTTGAACTCCACGAGGCTCAGCACCAGCGCCAAAGCGCAGATCCGCAATCGAAGCGGCCACAGAACCTTCAATTCCCTTCAGTGCAGCAAGAGTCTCAGTTTCCTTGAATGGAATGGGGAAGTATATCTCATTGTGGCTGGTAGAGAAGGAGACACGGTCTTTGTTTGCAAGCACGTCGGGTGGGAGACTGAAGCGCTCTGATTGCTCGCAGAGATCTGAAAAGATGCGACTGGTCTCCAGCACTGGAGAATATCTGTTGCCTGCCATGATGGTTGGCTATCTTGATAGTTGGTTCAGTGTAGGTCGTTGATGTATGAGTATCCTTCCCGAGGTCCCAGACTTTCTGTAGAGTGGAAGGAAGCTGGTTTGTGCTTGCCGCGCAGATTGCAGATATGTGTCAGATCAAGAATGTTGTAATTTAAGAAGGATTGAAATCCAGAGTTTATTTCTACGGCTATATATGACGACCTCTGAGCTGTCGGGACCCGAGGAACGGCCGTCGGGTGGTGATACCCGCATCGGCCATCGGCTCATCTACGGCGGATATGGGATTTGTCGTTGTAACTTTACGGAGATAAGCGGATGGATGTGATGTGATTTTCGCTAGCAACGTTAATTCTGCTGACTATGAAGACTCTTGCATCCAGGTTGAAAAGATTGAGATTGGCGATGGGAAGTGTGGAAAAGACTGCATAGTTATCCGAAAAAGATTCCGAATGTGAGTTCCCGGTTGGGAATTTCGGATGTGGCACGTGATTGGCATCCAAAATCCAGACTGGGAAGATGACTATTGAGAACGTCCACATGGTAGATCCTAGCATGCAAGGTGAAATATCTGTGGCAAATCTTCCGAGCTCACCACCTGGGCAGGGCACGCAAGCATAAATGGTTCTCATGATATATTGGAGAGAATACTTCCCAATTTGGGAAAGTGCACAGATTGAACAGCAACTCAAATGTAAACTGAATGATGATGAGGCAGTAGTGTAAAGCTATCTGGATTCCAAGGTTTCAAAATGTAGGATGACGAGGAAAAATAGCAAACAACATGTCATTCAGACTCATGAGTCCCTCGAAGAGGACCTCGGGAGGAACTGCCCGCGGGCAGATCCAAGATGTCTCCTGCTATCGGTGATCACGTGGCGCCGATACTGTTAACCCCGATTCTCCAATCTCCGTCTTTCACCTTGACGGTCGGCAATACCCAATGGTGCTTCGTACAATATTGCGGCCCAGGTCATTGGGACTTGTGGCATACCGCCCAATTCGATTGAAATCGTCCGCGCCACTCATTCACATAAACAAGGCAACATTCTATCAACATCATCCCGACATCGAAAATGTGTCCAATCCGCCAATGTTCCCTAAGATGGCCTTCACACTCGCATCACAACAGTCTGAACCGGAACACTGGGCTATCATCGGTCGCTCAAATCGAACCGACCTCCTCAATGTCCTCCGCGGCCAATACATAAGCGACCCACCTGATGCGCGTTCCTATCCATACCTGCTCTCACCCGAGATCGCCGCCAAAGATCCACAGCTACGCTCAGTGACAAATGCAATCCAATACGTTGGATTCGGCGGGGAAGGTTCGGGGGCTATTGGCGGAACCCGTGGCGCGTACCTGAGTGCTCGCTATGAGAGCCACCGAGAAGAGACTGACTGGACAGTCCGACAATATCTGCGCGGTCAGACTTCGTTAAATCCTGCGGAGGGAGAAGAAAAGGGAACCATTCGCGACGAGGCACACCTCAGCGAGGTGATCGGCGACCTCAATTTGGAAGAATTACTTGACATGCCCCTACAGAACCTGAGCAATGGTCAAACCCGCCGAGCGCGGATTGCCAAAGCTCTATTGAGAAAGCCAGAGCTCTTGCTTCTTGATGAGCCGTTCAGTAAGTTTTGCCCATCTTAGTCTGTTCACTCTCTAACCTTAATTCAGTGGGACTGGATCCCGGCACAGTGAGAAGTATTTCTGCCCTTTTACATCGACTTGCGCAGAAATGTTCTCCCCGTCTTATTCTAGCTCTTCGGCCCCAGGACAAGGTGCCGGATTGGATAACCCAAAGAATGATACTGGGCAACAACCACAGCATTCTCACCCAGGGCTCAACAGATTATATACACCACATGCTCAAAGTCTGGGGAAGTTTGCTGGGTAAAATGCCGAAAAAAGCAACGACAGCTACAACAGCTCCGATTGAGGTGGACGGGACAGGCGAGGAATCTCGCCCAGCCTTGAAAAAGGAAACAGGGAACGGGTTAATCCTGTCAAGAGGCCGGACGAAGTTGAAGACTGGTGAATTGGACAAGGAGCTACTTGAGGACTTGATGCAGCGAAAACCCGAGAATACGGCAGACTATGAAGATCCATCTCTGAACGGAGAGCCCATTATTGAAATGGACGGTGTACGCGTTCAGTACGGAGACAAGGTTGTCTTAGGGGACTGGACGCAACAAGTCAACCTCGAGGAAAAAGAAGGGTTGCATTGGCAAGTGCGTCGAGGGCAGCACTGGGCGATTCTGGGTGCCAATGGTACAGGAAAGACAACATTGCTATCCATGATCACATCGGATCACCCGCAAGCCTACGCCCAACCTGTCAAGCTTTTCGGACGTTCCAGACTCCCCGAACCTGGCGTGCCGGCCATCTCGATCTTTGAGCTTCAGTCCCGTCTCGGACATTCATCACCCGAGATTCACGCATTCTTCCCGCGCCAGTTGACCATTCGCCAAACACTTGAATCTGCGTTCGCCGAAACGTTCTTGGCAAAGCCGAAACTCAATGCTCAAGCTGACCATTCCGTCGATGTTTTCTTGGCATTGTGGAAGGCCGAACTTGACCCGAACCACGATGGAAGCGAAGTCACAAAGGTCTCAACGGAGCATTTCCCACTGCCCCACAAAGGCCCAAGATATCCCCGCCCGCCTACAGCCCAGTATGCCTTGGATGTGATCACCGAGTATGCTGATGGTGTGACGTTTGGTCAACTCAGCGTTGCTCATCAACGTATTCTGCTTTTCTTGCGGACTTTGATCGCCAGACCGGACATTGTCATACTTGATGAAGCGTTCTCTGGACTCTCCGCCTCTCAACGCGAGAAGTGTTTAGAGTTCCTTCGGTCTGGCCAGGTCACCCATAAAACGAACATAATAATTCCTCCAAGCGAAGAAAATCAGTCTACATTTACTGGGCTCACGGAGGACCAGGCTTTAATTGTGATCAGTCACGTGCCAGAAGAGATCCCGGATAGTGTCCGCTTCTTTATGCGCTTGCCGTCCGATTCGGGTCCTGGCACCAAGCCTCTTGATTTCCATCTCGGCACATTGAGACAACATAGTGCTTTGAGACTCCCGAAGTGTTGGGAATCGGCATGGCTGCCCTCATCTGAATTCCCCAGGAGACTTTGGGGAACAAATGACGAAACACCGAAGAAAACTTGATGGTGGACAATATAGAGTGCCACATACACACCTAGAGACATCTACTTGAAAATACTTGTATATTGAACTCAATCTCACTGTATAATTATGTTGATCTTCTTGGCGTGTAACATGATGCCCAGGTGCCCAGATGACTTCATTCGCTACGAATTTGCTCCGACCGAGCTTGGCCGATGTTCAGGTAGTTCTCCGCGCAAACTTCTCTCGGCTTTCGGTTCGTCTTCTCTCCCATCCTGCCAAGTCGAGCAATGGCGACAGCGAATAGCCTTAAAGTAGATCGTTAGTTCAAATTGGATCTGTCAGGACAACCACCTTACCGCTTCGCTGATAAATTGCCTGCAATATGGGCACCGGACTGTTGGCTTGATGATTTTGCTGTGGAATACAAACATGTACAGATGTCCAGCGGCATAAAGGGTAAGGCTGACACCCAAGAAATTCATAACCGTTTCGATAAATGCTCTGCATGTGTGTAAGAATGCGTAGGGTATCACATGGTTGTTTGGCACACATACCCATAGGCCAAAACCAGCGCACCATCCTCTCGTGCTTGGTGAAGTGTGTTGTAACCCTCGCTGGTGTAATTCGGGCCCTTTGAGAGCACTGCAAATTTCTGGTCCATATTTCTGTTCAGAAACGGGAGAAGCGAGACTATTGGCAGGACCAAGTCCGATACGAAAGATGTGACTACTTTGGTGAAGGCATTTGCTATACTGCTTAATGTTAATATTGTCACAAATGTTAGGTAGAGCCAAAGAACTTGCATCAAACCCAAAGCGACCTCCAACACATTGTCCCGCGCTGCAAAATTTATAAATCCATCCCAAGCATGTCGGACTCGCGCTTGGGCGTGTTGACCGGTGCGGATGAGCGCGTCAACGTCAATGTCAACCTCGGTGTTTTCATCGAGGCCACGCATGTTGATTCTGACCCATCCACTGATGGAGATGAAAGAAGGAAAACTAAGGATTAAATATCCTTTCACGTCAGTCATGTGGCTTGCTATAGCGCATGGGGCGGGGTGCCATTTAACTATCTTGGCGCCGCAAAAGAGGCAGGGGATCGCCCCGGACCATCCAATTAGGCCCGACATTGGAGATTTTGGAGGGTGGCAGGGCCATGATCTACGCTCTCACCTGAACATTGACGAAATCATACATTTTGATTTTCTTGTCTATATTTCCACTTGAAGCTTGCTATCTCTCATTACGATTTCCCAAGATAACTTCAACATTTTCTGTTCATGAAGTCAAGATGAAACCCATCTTCGACATTTGCCGCGGTAGTCTCCAGAATTCCGGCAACCCAGAGATTCTCCACCTGACGACTGAAGACTTTTTTGGCCAGGTCATCTAACTGAGCTTCTAACAGATCACATTCATCCTCAAACTCGCTCTGATCTGCCATTGCCTGGATGAACCAATAGCTGCGACGTTCAACAACAAGAGGGCTGTTTGAGGCATATTCAACCATTTCGAGACCTGCTTCTCTTAGGCGCTCTATCTGGGCCCAAGTATTGATCATACTTCTGTAGGCAATTCCAGTGGTTTGAAAACTGTGATCATCTGCATTTTCTCTGAGAAAGAGAGCATCATTCTCCAGTTGGCGCAGGAAAGACACGCACTCCTTCTGGAAGGTTTCTTGCCATGAAAAATCTACTGCAGAGCGCTTGGACATGATGTAGATAAGGTATTGAAGGTATTGGAAATCAGGAACTTAGCTACCTTTGCTGTTGTTTCTGATGCTCTCGTTGAGTGGTACAGTGGCTATGGGTATTTATGCTTGATGGGCTCAGCCGCTTTCCTTTTGCTTGAAAGAAAACAGAGACTTGTATGTAATGCCATTGTCAGTCTTCCTCCGTTGTTCTTCGAGCATCTGCTGACACAAATATCGAGCCGCTTTGTAAGTCGAACAAAAAGCGTTCAGTGCCGAGCGACCCAATGCCTTTGTCCGAGGGCTTTGTGTGGCGTTGAGCGGAATCGAACAAAGCATTGTCGAGCTTGGTTTATCTTGCGCAACCCAAAGATTCAGCCCTAATCGCAGTCAAAACTTTTGAGCTGGAACTTGGACGCGAAGGGAAATTGAGCAAATTTATTATATAAACTAAATGACAATTGAATAGGAGACCTCGGGAAGAGGTTGGGTAAAATGGTACCGTTCAGATCACGGACATTGGATTATATCAAAGAAGAAGACGAAAAAAGCTCAAAGCCTGGTATGAAAAAAAATACCTCCGGTGGAATGTATGGGGGGAAAGAGTGCAAGATACTAGAACAGATAATTTCTGTCTGCGGGGGGGTATAGGTCACTATTTAAACAGCGGACTGGTTATGGGTAGGTGACTGGTTTGAGGGTGATGAGTGGGAGTCGCTAGTGCTTGGACTCGAAGGAACGCTGTGGTCGTGCCCAGTCTGAGGGCTTGGAGTGCGACGCGGCCAGGTTGCCTTTTCGTTGATCTGGGATGCGCTGGAGTTGTTGGTGTTGGTGGCGTAGCGACTGGAAATCTTGGACCAGACTTTGACGTGCATGAACTTGAATAAGGGACGCATGTTCGCGAGGCATGCTGCGACAATTCCAACGGCGGGCTCGATGCACGTCCACACACTTGCCGGCACTTGGTTGTCTGCTACGTGTCAGATTTGAATGTAATATCAGTGGGGCTTTCAACATACATGTAACGTCGGGGCCCGCTGAGGCGAGTTCAATCAAAACAACCAGTCGGACGATATCAAAAGCGAGGGTCCTGTCTTCGTAAGCCTGATGCTTCGGTTTTGTTTCGGACAACTTACAACAATCCTAGGACGAAGATAGCCGAAAGACCCATCTTCTGTGCCTTGGAAATAGGAAGTTTCCAGACAACAGGCATGGGCATCACAAGGATGATTGCGTCAGTCGCAATGTTGGGGATCTGGAGACCGTAATAGAACTTTGAGAGATTCATGCAACCTCCTTCAATCATGGGATTCCACAATTTCTCCGTTGGGATACAAGTGAAGCATCCAGCGAGAATGCCACAGGCGGCCCACAAGATCACAATGAGAGACGTGACATTCACAGCTGCTTTCATGCTCTTAATCGGGAAGAGTCGTCGGTAGAGAGCGAGAATGGATAGCTTGATGAAAAGAATGCAGCATGTGTAGAGGATCGACCCGGTGAATAACGTCTATCATCTTGTCAGAGGATCTGTGGTAACAGGATGCATGGGTTGTTCCATACCTTCAAATATGTGACAAGCTGCTCAGGACTGACCTCCACAATATGGGTCCCCAGCCCGTTGTAAAGTACTTCGAAATGTCAGTTTATCATCAGGGCTTTCAAGATCACAACATACAAACAACTCCGGCTATCGATATACCGTATTCAAAGACCTAGCTCCAATATTAACGTTGGCCGAGTTTCTCTTTATGGACTGGCCGCTTACCAATGCCAGAATGATGAACCAATCATCCAGGAAGAGACCGTTTCCATTGATTGCTCGGGAAATAACTCGGAAACCGACTGCAGTGGTAGACAGGATGAAGGCAAAGCACGTTGACGTGATGACCACATGGCGCAAGTTATCATGGTCATAGCCATGAGAGTTCTGTCCCACGTTGTCCGCCATTATGTGGTTGTCAATATATTTCAATGATATAAAAGAATGGAAGCACTGCTACCAGTGCGGAATATCAAAGACAATATATACACAACGACAACGAAACAAGAGGCAAACTAAAAGCGAAAGAAGGCAACAGACATGTCTCAAAATATTTAACCATTACAACATAAAGTTAGATTTCTCGCACAGCAAACACAGTTACTAGGCGTGCAACTCAGTAAATAATAGATCTGTCCCATCCTTGCATTATGGCGGCCGATCAGTGTCTGTGATCTCCCACTAGTCTACCCCACATCCTTCACGAAAACACGAACTATTCCTAACAGGTGAAAGGCTGGTCCCCAAACATTGGGGGGTAATTTTTCCATGTCCGCGCCAGCGGCTAGGAAACAACCCGACTTGCCGCTTGATGCATCATATACTCCGTACCATGGGGCGAATTAATATTTCTACGGACCATGCACCCCCTCCAAGTGCATGACCTTACATTCCAGTGGCTAGTTTGACAGCAATATCTGCGGGGATTTGATAGTGTACACAGTGAGACCAACTGGTGCCCATTGGGGAGATCGTCATGGCAAGACCGATCGGGCTTAGCCAAAATCACGGGGGGTTGTCCCAGCGCTCTGGTTTGTCCGATCGTGCGATCTTGTGTGCGTCTCTTGGGAGTCGTTGTGATTCGTCTTAAATCATCAAAATGAATTGTTACATTAAGTGTGAAGTATATGATGCCTCGAATGAATTATATTGACTCGGATTCTGGCCAATTGACCTCTCATCTCAATGCATCAATGCCTCGGCATAATTGCCTAGGGGTTTTGCAAAGTTGTCGCAAGTCCCAGACTCCCTACAGCCTTTCAGGGTTCAAACTTGCACTTGGGGTCAAACTTCCAAATTTGGCACTCCAAAACATTCAATTTCATTCCCCTCCCTTCTTCGTTATAAATCTGCAATGAATACACCTGCGAATACCACATGATACAGACAACACTTCTGTACATACATTTATTTTAAACATCAACCCAGAACCTTAGAAAGAATCGAAGATTCCAATCCCCAAAGGCTTCACAATGTCATATCGGCTTTGTGTCAGGTTTTGATCCTTTGCAACGGCACGGGGTGCCTAAATGACCCGTAGGCCCGTTGACCCGTGGACATAGAACAGGCTAAGTTATATCATTCTACACCCAGGGCCCTGGGTCGGGCAAAGCTTTCAGCACGAGGCAGTGATTAATTCCTTGGAGTAAGACCCCCTCGACAGGCCAGCGCAATGATGTCTCTCTGCGCATTGGTGAATATGCGCTTCGAAGAACATTGAACCAAATACTACAATGACAAGTCGCTGCCTCTGATATGGATCGATTTGGGAATATCATAGGCAAAAGCCCAACCCGTATGGACAACAGTAGCTCGTGCGGGGGTTAGTTGGCAGTGAAGAACAGCCAGCCTTGAACTATTATGCCAAGCCAATTTTGAATCGCTTCAAATTATTGCAATCTTGGGACATATTAATCATGTCCATGGATATTTTCAACATGAGAGCCTATCCTACGGAGTACTGTGGTGGCAACTGGAAGTACTCGGTATAAGCGCCCCACAATTAAGCGATGTGATAGATCAACTCCCACGCCATACCCATGCAACCTAAGCCATGATCCACGTAAAAATAGGCCCATCCCTTTCCCTATGTGTCAATCGCTCTTCGCTTTCGCTCATGCACTACAATAACCTTGGCGATCATGACAAAACTACCAAATCCCAACCTTGGAAACACACATCAGACACCTGGGCAACAAACGCTGGTATATCACAATTCATATATTATTTACACAAAGCCCAATAATACAACTTTAAAATGTTCAATGGAGTCAGTCGCTGCGCCCATATGACATGGGTCCCGGGGTAGTATAAGGTGAAAGGAGAGCGGCCCCGCGCTCTCTAGCCGCGCGAGCGCGTACCTCCTCCCTCTTCTGGATCTCCTTCTCATCCTGGATTAGCGTACAACACGTACAGCAAGACGCGCGCACGCAGTCTGACGCAACACTCCCTTCAATGCCGTATGCCTTTCTCGTTCTTGTGTGCTGGATTGTCGCCATGAGCCCTGGTATTGTTAGCGTGGCTCGCAAAAATAGACTGCATGTAAGCCGAGTTACTTACATTGACATCCGCATAGCAGACCCATCCCGGTGCATGACCCGTTGCAATTCTCGTAGCCGAGCATGTTCGTGGGGTCTTCTTTACGGGATTTCATCGAGAGGCGGTGCTGCGTTCGCCCGTACAGTATGCATGGGCATATCAGGCCCAGGCAGCAGATTCCGAAGTTGGAGAGTTCGCAGAGTCCGTTGCTCCAGCCGCCGCCGGTGGCTTCTTGGTTTGGGTGGACGGTTTGGCCTGGGTGGTGGAAGGCGCTTAGGTCTTCGGGGGCAGTTGCGGCTCTGGTCGGTGGGGGGAAGTATGTTTGCGCGGGAGATTGGAGGGGGTTCTCGTCTGGTGCGATGTTCACGGTATTGCTGCGTGGTGCGCCCGTGCGAATCTTTAATGGGAGCGGGCCTGGAGATATTGGCGTTGAAACGGACTGCTCGTTATATGTGTAGGGCTGTGGTGTTATTTGGGTGCTGCGCGGGACCTGGTCGGGCATGGTGGTGTAGGGCTGCGTGTGCGAGTATGCATATGGATGTGCAGACACTGGAGTGGCACAGTGGTATCCGGAGGTATCGACATATCCTTGACGTGGCATTGTTCCTTGCTGCAATGGGATATTTGCATATGACTGGCTAGTATACGGATGAGGAGAGACGGCGTGCTGAGGTGGGTTTGAATATGACTGGTTGGTATATGGTTGCGAAGCGGGTTGCGTTGTGTAGTTTGGGTTCCCATATGCTGTCGCGTATTGTGTAACTATGGGAGCATCCTGCTGCTGGGTTCCATGGGCTGTCGAATAAGAGGACACCTGGGTACTTTGATGCTGCGCAGATGTATCTGCGAAGGGTGCATAGTTTGCCGGATGTTGTTCAGGAGGTGGGCAGTTTGCATAGTCTGGAAGTATTCCCTGGTCATGAAACTGGGCCTTTTCATTCGGCGTTGGTGACCAGGTGTCTTGCTGCTGGGGCGGGTCCTCTGCCAGTACTCTTGAGTTCGCCTGAGGCAAGGTTGGGCTTGGGAACTGAGATGGCGGGTTCATCTCACGCGGTGTTGACATGAACGAGTAGCGGTTCTGGTTGCGCCCGACTGTGGTATCTAAATTTGAAGGATCCATCTTGGCCACGGCGATGTTTCAACAGGGTTCCCAAGATCAGCCTTTTCCAAGATTATCGGCGAAATGATGTTGTATATTTATGTGTCTGGCCACATAGATGACGAAAGCGCACGAAGTCGTTAACCGGTGCAACGTGGAAATCAAGGTGTTAAAAACATTTAGCGCATAGCTAGGCGACCGGTGGGAAGTCGGTTGTATAAGTGCGCAGCCATGGTCTCGTGTGAACTGGGGCGCATTAAGGAAACCAGCGTCAAACTAGAGCTCGGAGTGGAGTCAGAACGGTCTGGCGCGACGGGGCGTACAAGAAAGTCCAAGCTCTGCGGGGATACGAGGATATGAGTGGCTTGAGCAATTGGAGCAGTTTGAGAGGTATTCCTTGTCTGGACATCTGGTTCGTCAAGTGCTGGCTAGCCCTGGTTGGTCGTTGGCCCTAATGCATTTTGCTTCACATCGCTCTGCCTTCTGGTTGGGCTGTGACCCGCTCGGCGCCTCCCGTTTCAGATCACCTTTTTTCTCATCACAATCACACGGCTCCACTGTGAGTGAAGCGCCTAGATGAACAAATTACCTGGGAATGCGAGTCATGTCAGTCTACTCCGTACTCATGTCAGTCTACTCGGTACAATTCAATGTTCCACGACTTGACAGGAGACATATGCCACTCGGTACTCGGTAGATGAGGCGGGGATGGAGGTTTCAGAGTTCACAAGTACGAGAAGGTACAATTTGAAATTGACAGAACTTCAGTGTGATACCAAATAGGCAGCAGCTTTAGATAGTAGTAAACGGGATCCAAATTTGTCTGAACTCGGGTCAGTTTCAGGCTTTGAGCTCTTAAAGTTCTTACTTTCTCCTCACAAGCCATTGGTATAACTAAGTGGGGGTGGTTAATCTAAGACACGCCCTAAAACAGCATCGTGAATTAAGGCATCCTTAGCCTCGATCCAAATCACGGGGAACGTACTCCGTACTTCACGGCCACAAAGATTAAGGGAGCCCCGGCCTATAAACAGTGCAGTACTCCGTACTCCAGGTTCATGTGTGCTACATACACATAGTACGGGGGTACTGCGAAGATTTGGCAGGGAAGCTTTGACTCCTAAGCTCCCTGACACTTCACCTTGCACATATGCACCCCATGTGAGACGGGTTCTAGAACCTTGGAGATATGCGGAGCTGAAGATGTGCTTGCACGGCTCTATCTTCTGAAGGTATTCGAATCTATCGAGAAATTGAAGAGATAAAGAACCGATACAGGTGGATAATCCGAGGTTCACAAGGTCGTACACATCTCAAGATCCATACTACCTATTAAGGGCCCCCATGGACGCACGATACGCATTGAGGCCGGTGATTGGTAGTTATCCAACTACAAGGTGCGATTGACATTCCTTTCGAACGAGTCTTGATAGTCGCAAAAAAGCGGTCAGCCTAGAAAAGATGATCTTCTCTGTTGAGTCCACATTTTTGATATCTTCCAGGGGCTACGTATGAGTAGAAACCGGTAGATCCACGGCCCTGGAGATAGGTGATGACATGTAAAATAGATGGTTGCACGAAGAATCACGAAGTGACCTCCCGGTAGTGACTAGCCACCATATAAAGAGCCAGAACCACTTGTGTTCTTTTTTTTTTTTCCAGGCTATGACTTCATCTGGGTATTTCCTTGATCTGCGAACTTCTTTTTTTCCTCCTGAATAAACTGCAAATCGAGAAGCCAAAAAAAAAGAAGATCTTTGGATCCACTCAAGGGCGGTGACGATCTTCCTCCTTCTTCTCGCTCCATTCGCTCCATTCCCAATCCTTCTTTTATCTGACCTTCTTGAACGGCTTTCCGACCGATATGAGTGCTTAGATTTCTCCAGTCATATCACGCCTTTCTGCAACGTGCGCCGACCACCGTGAACCCCCCTACACTTTCAATTTTCATCTAACTTTCGCCTATCTTCCCGCAGTCCCGTTAAGCCCAATCCCTTCAACGAGCCCAACCCCCCCGGTCTCCGCTTCCCTACCTTTCCGAAGTCGTGCTTGACCAATGTCCACCCCATGTCAAATTCGCCGTCCGTTCCCGAAGAGATCTTGCCTAATCGCGTGGTGACACCTGCGGCACCTGCCCAACATGATTGCTCAGCCATCCCTGGGGCCAGCCCACGTCACCACTCTCGGCAGGCCCAGATGTCCCAGATGCAGCCGGAGGTCCCTTCACCCTCGAGGGCCGAATCCCCAACGGCTCATTCTTGGTCTCAACCCAGGTTCGCCCTAAAAAGGACGGTGACTGCTCCATCGGAGAACACCGCCAGCCCCGATCTTGTCCATCACCCCCAGCTGTCGGAGCGCGATAGCATCTTCGCAACTCATTACCTTCCTTCAGATAGCGGCGCAAATACCCCACAGTTACCCCCCGAAAGGACCTTGGACAATGACCGCCAGGTCAACTTGATCCCCAGCCTCGATGATGCACCCGTGTCTCCAAGTGCATTCCCCAAGGTCTCTCCCCACCATTTCAACGTCGACCCTTCCCACATGGAAGTTGACGCCCACAGAAACTCTCCACTGCGTTCCTCCACACTCTTCACTTCCGATGCTCCCCGCTTGTCACTCCTGCGCGCCTCGACCTCGCCGACTGATCACTTCAAGAAACCACAGAGGGAGGCGGGCGTGCAGGCTTCGTTGGGCAGGTATCAGCGGTACAAGGTGCCATTGGATGGAACAGGTACGAAAGCCAGCCATTTGCATGACACTATACCTGAACAAAGCATCTTCCCACCTGCAGTAGATGATGTCTCCTCTACCCCGCACTCGCTGAGTGCACTGTCCGGCCAAGGCCCTCAGGTCAGTCAAGAATTCGCATCTGCATCTTACAGTCCTCGAAAAGAAGCCACTCAGAATTCCCTTGAACGCAGTCCAAGTAGAGGGCGCCGCGGTCGAGTGGACAGCTCCATTGAAGCCAACTTGACCAACGCGGAGCCGGCTTCTAACGTGCGCAGCCGTAAATCAAGCCACTACCTGGGTCTTTTCAAGGAAAACACCACCTCGCCAGATCGCAAACGCCGGGAGGATCGGGATCGCGCGCAAGATGAGACGTTGGAATCGCAGGACAGCGTCATGGATTTGGAACAAGACACAGGGCCATGGTCAGAAGAGGAAGCTTTGCTCCGTAAGAGCATCTCGCTCCCCTCGCTTGGGGATGGCCCTTCTCTTGAACCAACCGCCGCTGAAATCTCTCAACATCAACATCAAGATGACCCCCACAAGCGCCGTCCGCCGGCGTTGCCCCGCAGCTTACTCGAAGAAATTCGCAATTTTCACTTAACCCCCGGAGGTCGTCATGGCTCATCTTTCTCAAAGAGCATCCCAACGCAGTACTCAGAGCGGAGTCGGGACTATTTCCAGAAGGATGCTCATGTCAAAATTTCCCCGCCCAGCTCATTCGAGCGAGAGGATCGTGGTGAATCGCGGCGATTTGGAGTCGAGGAAGAGGAGAACGAACAGATTTCCTCTGCCGTTTACTTCCCTCACGAACGCACGGTGCCACAAGGGGTCGATGGCTTGCAGCAGTATCCTGAAGGCCCCCATGATATGCAGCCGGTTCAATTGACGGTTCCCGAACAAGGCCAAGAGCTGATGTTAGTACCCAAGGAGCGTAATTCTCAATCTCCCGAAAAGGAAATCAGCCATGTGGATATATCCCTGCGATCTAAGAATGAAAATAAGATCCTATACGGAGATATTCATTCTCCTCGAGAGAATCTGCCTGAAAAGCCTTTGAGTACTATCTCCGAAATCAGTTGGGATTCAGCACATGAATCCGAGACTGGAGACGAGAGTCATGAGATGAGTGAGGATGGTCTGTTCGATGACTCAAAAACTCCAACTGCGACCCCGAGACAGCGACCCCGGCTTCTCTCTCACCCTAAACCCCCCGGGCCTCTTGGCGCCGTGGAATTGAAGCCCTACCGACATCAAGTTGGTGGCCACACAACAGTGTTCCGATTCTCCAGGCGAGCTGTGTGCAAGCAGCTCAACAACCGAGAGAATGAGTTCTATGAGCGTATTGAACGACGACACCCGGACATGTTGGTCTTTCTTCCAAAGTACGTTAACCCCCCGTAGTAGCAAAAATCAATCAGTTCTGTGCTGATATTACACAGATACATCGGAGTGTTGAACGTCACGTTCTCAAAGACACCCAAGCGAGCAAAGGATCAGATTGATTCTCCTGATGCCAAAAGCCATGGTGTGACTGCCGCAAATGGAAATGGGACGTCCGCTCTTAGCTCCCAGCTTCAAGAGGCAGCCGAGCCTCAGCGAATCGTAAGCCACTCGCAAGCCACAGGTGTGATTCCAAAAGTCATTCTCGAAAACAACCGCCATATCATCCCTGCCGATCTCTTCTCTCGTTCACAGCGACCAAGGACGGCCGATGCTTCGGTGAGCCGTGCACGATCTGTTGATGGACTCGAGGGAATGTCAGCCGAGTCCGATCCCTCGGCACTTAGCAAACGGGCCAAGATATGGGGTGCCACCACCGTCAACCGCAAGCTCCAAGAGCAGGTTCTGCGCGAGGTGTTTAGCCCGCCCGCCATTCATCGTCACCGCAGGCATGCCCGAGGGCATATTCAGCTACCAAGAGCCAATTCCGACATGCCCTCCGCCGTCAACCGTCGCCGAGGAAACTTGTCAGAGGATCAGACAAGCACTCGACGACCAGTGCCGGGACCAATTGAAGCCCTCAAGACGGAAGCAATTGACATCAAGAAGCCCCCCGGGGAAGGCCCAGCTCTTTCATCTTCGGCCTCTACTGCCCTGGATGCCAATCAAAGCCGTCTCGAGCAAATCACGCTCGAAGACGATGAGAATAGGTCAAGTTCCCTTTCGAGGGCAGCTCATCCAAGAAGACGGCATTCCGGAAGTGGTCTCCAGAGACTTGGTAGTATGGACTCTCGCAATCATGGGGATCTGATATTCTTCGATGATGAGGAATACGGCGGCGATAAAGAAGATGACATCTTCTCCATGGAAGCCGATGCTTCCATGCCTTCCCATTCATCACCTCTTGCCCGAGAATCTAGCTCCCAAGCGTCAGAAACTAACTTGGCTCCTGACCACCAGTTGTCTGACGCTCTTGCCTCTAGCGAAAGGGATCCATCGCGATTCCAGCCCCATGAGCCTCTCAACACGATCCTACCGAGCAATCCCAAAGAAGCTCAACTCAAAATTGACGAGAGAGTGCAATTCTTCCTTCTTCTTGAGGACCTGACGGCTGGTATGAACAAACCATGCGTGTTGGATCTGAAGATGGGCACTCGGCAATACGGAATTGAGGCGAACGAGAAAAAGAAAAAATCGCAACGCCGAAAATGCCAGTCCACCACTTCCCAGCAATTGGGCGTGAGGCTCTGTGGCATGCAAGCCTGGAATGTCAAGAAGCAGGAGTACATCTTCGAAGATAAATACTTCGGACGAGATCTGAAGTCCGGCCGCGAATTCCAGGACGCGCTCACCCGTTTCCTATATGACGGTGTTAGCTATGCCAGCGTAGCGAAGAGGATCCCCATCATTCTAGAGAAGCTCGCTTTGCTAGAACACATGATCCGACAGCTGGATCGGTACCGACTGTACGCCAGCAGTCTTCTGATTCTTTATGATGGAGATCAGCAAGCCGCTCCTCCTCAACAAGGCCCACCTCGCCCGCCTCGTTCCAACGGTGAACGCGCACCACTCAATCGCACTGTATCCGACGACGGCCACAGCAAGTTCGACGTGCAATTGAAGATCGTCGACTTCGCCAATTGCGTCACAGGCGAGGACACTCTCCCACCCGATACCCCCTGCCCGCCTCACAACCCATACGACATTGACCGAGGTTACCTGCGTGGACTCCGTACCCTGCGCATGTATTTCCAACGGATCATGAAAGAAGTCTCTCAAGAAGAGTTCATCGAACGCGGCGAAGGCGAAGCCATTGCGCTGGGATCTCAGCCCGCAGCCCGCGAGGATCCCTCAGACCAATTCTGGGATGAGACCATGATGGAGAGCGATGCGGGTGCCGTCAGTTTCTAATTCCCTTCTCTTTCTCGGCCCCCCACTGCCGATACGTGGCGTTTGGATAGACTTTTTTCTCCGCCATTTATGCACCCGTGCCTGATCTCGCCTGATCGACACTACGAAATAACGCCCCTTGCCCTATGACTATCACTCGGATACATTTAGAGTCCGGGATTCTCAATTTGTGTTTTGTTCTGCTTTTTTGCAAGGAGCTCATGGTTGTTCTAGGTGTATGACTTTATTTCTCGGTTGTTTTATTGATATTGATAATACCCCCAATGTCTCCAAAGCCTTTTTGTTTCTCAATTTGCATTCTATGTGGGGGTTCCCATGACGTTGTAAATGAATATTTTGTTATCTAGATTACCGTTTTCAATAAGCTACTTTTACTTGGGAGATATACCTGGCAGGTTGTGTGACTACGTTGTGTAACTGTTGAGCTGTAGATGCCCGCCAACTGGCGAGTCACGTGGGACGACTCCAACTTTCTCCGCTCTGAGCTTCAGCTCTCCTTGGAACTTGACCAGCCTCGGTTCGAATAGCTATCAGCGAGGCTTTGCACATACTTTTACTAACTGCACATCGTCCAATAATGTCAAAGTAAACAGCCCTCAAATACCAATGACGTAGCGCGAACTGAAGCTACGAACAGCACAGCAAGTGATCCACCCAGCTGACTCCGAATCCCCGCCATTCCAGCTCAAATCACACGAGCCGGAGCACAACAAACGTGCTCAGCCGGCATTTCAGAGCTGGTCCGCAACGCCACACCTTACCTCAAGCCTCTTAACCGCCCCTGATAAACATCGAATACCCCTTCCACGACTGTGAAGCGTTACGCACCGGTGCGGAGACATCGCCATGGCCAGAAGCCACTCCATCGATAAGCGGGACTTCGACGCAAACCGTCCACTTCTTCAAGAAACAGAAACAGAACAAGATGATCGCAGTCCTGGGTCAGTCCGACGGTCTGGATCCCGGAACTCACGTAATTCCGGGCTAAGGAGCGACGACGGGCTTTTGAACGACGTCGTCGGTGAGATCGTCGAACGGGACAGACTGAAAATGCACAAGGAAGTGATCCGGGTCGTGAGCTTTGGCTGGGGTGTTGTTACCTGGTAGGTGAAGCTGCTTTAACTTACAAGCCCTCGAAACTGACTGACTGGTTTGTATAGCTTGGGTGCAGGCAGTATCACCGCATTCTCATTATATGGCCATCTATTCCTCACACGGATGAATTACTCGCAACTCCAGGTTAATGCCGTTTCAATCGCTGCCGAAGTCGCGATGTACCTCCCTGTCCCACTTTTCGGCTACCTGTGTGACCGGTACAGCCCATCTCCACTCTCTTTGTTCTCCGGTGCGGTCTTCGGTGCCGGGTATTTCCTTGCTGCGCTCACGTACCGCAGCGGTCCCCCTGTTGACGCGGGTGGATCTGGGTGGCCCTTCTGGGTCATGGTCGTGGCGTTCATCCTCATTGGAATGGGAACTAGCTGTATGTACCTTGCTGCTGTGGCTACATGCGCGAAGAACTTCGGCAGAGGCAAGCACAAGGGTATCATGCTCGCTGTTCCCATTGCGGCGTTCGGGCTGAGTGGCATGTGGCAAAGCCAGATCGGGACATATCTGCTTTATGAAGTGCTTCCTGATGGCAGTCATGGAGATCTTGATGTCTTCAAGTACTTCTTGTTCCTGGCAGTGCTGCTGCTGGTCATTGGTATCATTGGTACTTTTGCCTTGCGCATCGTTGAAGATGATGACGAGTACATCGATGAGACAGTTGAAGAGCTGGAACGCAGTGGTCTATTGGAAGAGAGTGATTTCTTCCGACCGCGGAGTGATATTCGTGCGACGGCTGAATACGGCACGTTCTCCGAGGCCTTTGATGCAGAGAACGCATCTCTTTCTGATGAAGAGCGTGAACAGCAAAGGGTTGAGAATGAACGTGAAGAGGAAGAGCGCCGGAAGAAGAACTGGCTCCTCAATTATGAGACCCGGATCTACCTCCAAGACCATACCATGTGGTGGTTGGCTGCGGGCTTCTTCCTGGTAACAGGCCCAGGGGAGTCATACATCAACAATGTAAGGAATTTCTGACCTCCAGCTTTTCTGGCATTGGACAATGCACTAACATCTCAAAGCTCGGCACAATCATCCCAACTCTAACGCCTATATCCTTCGCCGGCGCCACACCACCCGCCGGATCACCTTCGACTCACGTCTCGACTATAGCTTTAACCTCCACACTCGCCCGCCTTCTCACAGGCTCTCTCTCTGACTTCTTCGCGCCTCCAGCTACCCATCTCTTCCCTCCAATCCCAGAAGGCGCGCGCCATCGACACCCAGACCCCGCCACTTCTGGTCTGACCCTGTCTCGAATGACATTCCTCCTTCCGTCGGCGATTCTTCTATCTCTGGGCTATCTGCTATTGGCCTCCCCCCTCCCGCTCGCCCACCCAGGCATTTTCAACTTGACAACAGCTCTCATCGGCTTTGGGTATGGCAGTGCCTTCTCACTGGCGCCGATCATCATCTCTGTCGTCTGGGGTGTTGAGAACTTCGCTACGAACTGGGGCATTGTAGCCATGATGCCTGCTGCTGGAGCGGCGTTGTGGGGTATCGTCTACTCCGCTGCTTATCAGAGCGCTATAGACCATGGAGATGGAGTCGATGGGCAGTGCCGTGGCTGGCGATGCTATGGATTCTGGGCTGTTGGATGCACTGTGAGTGTTTGGGTTGCGGTTGCTGCTTGGCTTGCCGCTTGGAGGGGATGGAAGAAGAGAGGCGTTGTTGTTTGAGTATCCTGCTTGGATTCACTCATCTCGTGATTTTGTGGGAATCTTGGTTGGAATAGCTCGAGCTGGTACCATTTCTGGCGTTTCGGAGCTTATACCTTGATTGGTTCAATTATTTATGTTATATCTACATTAGCGAAGAATATCATTATGGCATAACGTCGTCTTGCGGGGCTACTACTAGGTACTCTCTGATCTGTACTTCCAAGGTTGTACAATCAGACCCGTAGATTGTACCCGGGATCACGTACAACGATATCTCAGTGTCTGGTCGAAGAACAGGCTTCCAACGGGTTCCAAGGTTTGTTTCGACCAGAACGGGGTGTCGAGAATGAGAAGTTTCATAATGTAACCAACAATTATTCGTCAAACCCGTGGTATGAAGTCTCAGGTCTCGTGGGTATTTTCGACCAAAGTGACCGGTGGTCAAAAGCAAAAGGCGTTTAACCAAAATGGGTTGCCAGAATCGAACCTAAATGTCCGTAGAGCTCGGGTCCAAACCCGTGAAGACTTTGTACAGTCGTTTGCTAGCAGCAGGGCCAATGCGTGCGTTAGTCAAGGAGCCATTCTTATTCGCGGATTTCTAGAGCCGTTAGTAAAAATCCAAACCAATAGCTCAAGTCTAAGCAGAAACCAAAGCCGCAATAGATAGAACATACCTTGATATCCTCCAGCGTCCCGACACCATGCATCCGCATACCACGTGCCAGGTTCGTGACGCATGGATACTGCCCTGCTATGCCATATGCCATGGGCGCTGTGACACGGTTGACCTCCTGAAGCATCTTGATGAAAGTGTCATCTTTATCAGCACCAGTCTTCACCTGACCGGTATCCATACAGAATGCCGCATTATGTGCCTCCTGTCGTTCACGTCGATACGGCACAGTTGATATGTGTTCCGTGAAATTCTTGATCCATTCAGCGGAATCGGGCGGCGCGGTGGTGTGATGAATAAGGCACGAGTGGGCAACCTGCAATTGGAGCAATGCGTCCTCGACGGTCTCGTCGTCGATGATCGGGGCATCGGCTTTTTTCTTGGGCTTTCTGGCTTTGCGGGTGGCTTCCGCCTCTGGTACAGACTCCGCCATTTGGCGTAGGACTTCGGCTTGGAAGGCTCTGTTGCGGGCATTTGTGTTTTTGCGCATCAAAGCTGTTAGGCCCTCGATCAGGTAGATTGGTTTGCAATTCGGATAGGCAGATTTGAGCTTGACAACGTGCAGCTCCAGGGTTTCTCTCTCTTCTCCATTTGGTGGCGGAACGACCATGTTGATGAATTCCTGGGCCGGAACGAGGCATAAAACGTGGTTTTCCGTTTGTATAAATGATGGACAGGGCTCCCAATGACGCAGAGTTGTATTGAAAGTGGCGTTCATCTTGCGACGCCATTTGACCACATTTGGAATCTGACTTGAGAAGAACGTGTGCTCGACGCCGAGTCGTTTCATAAACTCGATGGTTTGGGTGCCCATGCTGGTATCCTCTAGTGTTGTAGCGATGTCGACGATCATCTCTGGAGTAGAGTCCTTTTTGTTCACCTTGAGCTTATTGACAGTCGCGATATCAGCAGCCCGTTGTTTCTCTTTCGCCTTCTCTTCTTTGAGTTTTAGCTTGCGTTCTTTTTCGAGCTGCTTTTCTCGCTCTTTTTGAATCTTGGCCTCCTCTCGAGCTTTAGCCTTGGCTTCCTTGGTCGCAGGATCGACCTTGCTCGCCCTTTTGGTTGCTTTCCGAGGTGCCGCGGGTTCATCCAGGTCATCGTCGGAGAGGAAATCGGCAGCTAGAGCTTGAATGATAGAACTATTCTTTTCTAGGCTCTTAGGCCTATCCTTGGAGGCCGAGGTTCGGGATTGGCCATTCTCCTCATCTCGGAGACGAGCTAGTAAGCGTGCTGTGGTTTCCGACAACATTGGATTTGAAGGTTCTGGTAAAGTCGGATGTTTTGTAGCCATATCAGCGAACTCCGGCATCGCAAAAGGATCACTGAATTCTTCAATGTCGCTACGCCCTCGCAAACTCGAGTGCGGAGGTCGGTTCAGCTCCATAAAATCGTCGTCGTCGTCAAGCGCAAGAATATCGATATCAGTGGACTTGGTTTTGTGTAAGGCGTTCGGTTTAGGCAGAGGCCCTGGAGCAGGGGAAGTAAACACTATTGGATCCGACTCCTCGACGCGTGGATGATTTGGCTTTTTGTCCACTTGCGCGCTTGTGGGTGGTAGATCAAAATCATCATCTGAGATCGAGAACCAGGTCTCTGTCGGTGCGATTGGAGCCTTGGGGGCTTTCAAAATGGCAGCTTGCCGGACAGGAAGATGTTCTTCGTCGCTCACTCTCCGTCTCTTGGCAGGCTTATCGAAATCATGATCGAAAAGCGAGGTGTCATATGGGTCAGATGGGATTGGACTGGGACGGGTTGGTTGTGCCGACGAAGACTCCGGCCGTGTCACTTTCGGCGGGGATGGTGGGGGGGAGGAGGATATCAAATCTATAATGTCGGGCATTTTGGATCGCAATGCCACTAG
Organism: Penicillium bialowiezense; assembly: GCA_026122735.1. Taxonomy (NCBI): domain Eukaryota; kingdom Fungi; phylum Ascomycota; class Eurotiomycetes; order Eurotiales; family Aspergillaceae; genus Penicillium; species Penicillium bialowiezense. The sequence goes on from JAKZFB010000002.1 coordinate 4,954,405, forward strand.
GGCGATAATGGGGAAAGATTGATAAACGCGACGTCACCGCGTACAGAAAACACGAGATCACGTGACTGTTTGCTGCGTTTGTCGGGAACAATATGGAAATCGATCCAGAGTTCAAGTCGCTACCACGTGGTGAATCAAGCTGATATAGAATAAAGGTTAAATTGATTACATTGCTCGAAGCAAAAATGCGGTGGATGCCACGAGGAAAGCTCCAAACAGAGCCAATAAAGCAAATACCTGCTGCCACCCATTAAATGGCCTTCTCTGGGCCGTTAGCATAGTAGAAATCTCCTCTTCAAGCCTATCACCCATGGCTGTGAGTGAAAATTCCTTTTGAGCTCTCTCCTTGCCGGCAGCGGCCATGCGCTCGGTTTCCTTTGCGCTCAATCCATATAGAGCCTTGTCCATCACAGCAGTCCATTCCTCATCGGCATGGGCGTCACGGAGCCAGCCCGTTTCGCCCTCAACAATGGTTTCCAGCGGACCTCCGGTATTTGATGCCAACACTGGAAGACCTACTCGCATCGCTTCGACTGGGACAATGCCGAAATGTTCGTTGATCGGGGTGTAGAGAAGAAGCTTGGATTGCGCGAGCAGAGTATCCTTGAACGCCGTAGGCACCGAAAGAAGGAAGAGGACATCAATAGAGTCAGGGATTGAAAGCGCAGATACAACTGTCTTGGAGGTCGCGGTTTCCAATCCTAGATCGATTGCGAGCTTGTCTAGTTCTTGATGATATTGAACATTTTCTGGGACACGGTTGTCGTAACCGCCTAAAGAGCCACGTCAGGGAGATTCAAATGAATGATTCGAGCAACTTACCAGCAATCACCAATCGCGTCCCTTTCCTTTTCTCCGCGCCTAACCCATGGTAAGCGCGAATGGCCAGCGCCATATCCTTCTTACGCTCGAAGCGATTGATGCTGAGAAGTATCTTTTGCCCATTCCAGAGGGGATCCTCATCCGTTTTCACGGGCAACAAGGATTCATCCATGTCAACACACGGGTAGACAACCTCGACGTCACCCAATCGATCCGAGCCAAAGACATCGCGCACGACGCCGCGAGAGAACTTGGAGTTTGCCACAACGCGATCCGACGCACTCATCGCCCACCCTTCAAACCAATCGAATGGGAACCGGTACAGCATCTTCGCCAAACGAAGCAGCGAGCCGCCCTCGTCCCGGCGCGCAAGCAATTGATCGGGGAAATGGCAGTAGAATAGGATGCGCTGACGTCGGGACTCGCGCGCACGGCCAAAGGATTTTAAAAATGGTACACAGGCCGATAACTGGTCCACGATGAAGATGTCGTCTCCGTCATTGGCCTTTTCCGTCGGCGAGCCGAGCTCGCTCAGCAGTGACACTGTGAGGTGGAGTTGGCGCAGTGCAGCCATGAGGATGTGCAGTCGACCGAAGACATGGGCGGGGAATATCGTGTTTCCGCGCACGCGGACGTCCAGCGTGCCATCGCGTGCTTCTTCGAAACAGTGTGTCTTATCGCGGTGGGAGGTGTAGATCGTTACGCGGTGGCCTCGGTTCTGCAGGGCGAGAGCGACATCAATAATCAGTCGCTCTGCGCCACCGATACCCAGGTCCGGGTGAATTATCGTCACATTGGAGCGCTGGAGGCTCATGGTGAGTGGTTGGGTTGTTGTCGGAGCTAAGCTTAGCTACCTTGAAGACACGTGGGGTATACGCGTCATGTGATATGGTTCTTTAAAACTTTTAGCAGCCAAACTGACTTGTAAAGTCTAACTTAAGTAGAAAGAAGGTCGGTTCCAAAGTTCTTGGTCAGTTATACCAGGGGTTCAGTGTCGACAATTATCAGGGTAGCCTTGCTATCGTACTGCTCAATGTCAGAACCGGTCGACATTAGCCAATCACGAAAATATGGAAAACTAATAATCGGCTTTCTTATATTATCTAAAAGACTATCTATAGTAAATCTCTATTTACTTAACATATTTTTTTGTATCTACCTTGGGATCCATTTTTTAGCCTGAGTGATTACCAGGTTTGCATATAATAAACTTAGCTATCTTTTTTGGCCTCTTTTTTGGCCTCTTTTTTGGCCTCTTCTTTGGCCTCTTTTTTGGCCTCTTCTTTTGCCATTTTCTAGATATTATGTTGTCTAGAGTGGCTTGGATGATTAGATATTAAACGAGTTGGTCTGAGGTCGAAGTACTCAAGGTCAAATACTTATGCAACACTACTGTATTTAGCCCTTGAGATCTTCAACATGAGCAGAATACTTGGCAGATGGCAATCTGCTAAGCCCTGGAGTATGACTATTATCTTCCCACCCTTTGCTAGGCCTCCCATCACCCCCTAAAATCCTGAGTAGGGTTATTCTGAAAGTATACGATCTGTTCTCCGCAATTTCCCAGTCGTGGCATTGGTACCAGTTAGAGCTTGCTTCCCCAATGAAGAAATCGGGTTGAGCTTCAGTAAAAAAGAGTTTGAGCCAGGTCTCAGTTTCGTATCTGTTTAGTCTGGAGCTGATGTTTCGAAAAAGCGCCATCGAGGACGTTTCTTTGGAAGTGTGGAACAAGAACTCAGTTTCCACCTCGAAATTATTGGTGAGCAAGTTGATTCCAGCTTTTGTGATAATGGAAACCTTTGCTAGACGATGTTGAGCGACGCAACAATGTCTCAACCTCCCTCCGAACAAGTAATACTGTGATCCTCTTCGAGACTCCACCACGGATCGAAAGTACTCCACCGGCCGCTGTTTTTGATGATATGTGATACTCCAGCATGGACACATGTCAACTATGTCATCGCGCTGAGGATCACACCAACTATTGCACCCGGACGTCGTACCAAATCTCTGACTGCATCGAAAAGACTGCCATTTGGAGCGTCGGTGCAGATTTTGACACCTGATACAGTACACCCAGCGTTCGTTTTGTAGACGACGAAGTAGCAGCGTTCTTGGTAATGTTGATAAGACAGATATCCCACGTTTCTTATTGTATAAAACGTAGTAGGCATGCACCTTTTTGCAACTCAGCGCAAAACAGGCTCGGTCCAGGTTTGAAAGTAGTTGAAATATAACTTCAACTATCTCTGCTGGGATTTCCCACGTTGTCTCGAATCTCCGTGGTATGGCCGATTCGGGCTTTTTGGGTGAAACAAGAAGTCTTAAAACATTGGAAAAAGATATGAGAGAGCGTGGAGCCATGGTGGGCATTCAGTCGATAAATATCTCGGAGGCGTGTTCTTGGAGGGGTGTACAGATTGCAGTCGATGATTTCAAGGACGGATGTATTGATAAAGTATGGCACATGATACCATGACATGTACAGTGGTATCTCATAACCTTGAAAGGATTTGACTTCCAGTACTTTGGAATTCGCTTTCCAAGGTTTTAGCCTGACCGATCTCAAAGGTTGTATATAATAAAGTTCGCTATCTTCTTAATCTCTTTTTTGCTGTCTTTTTTTACTATCCTTTAGACATTCTATTTTCTAGAATAGCTTATATTATTAGACATAAAGAGTAGCGTTTGATCTATTATATTTGATTGAATTATAGAGCTTTATGTCGGGCAGTATCCAAAGAGTGCTCAGGTGGGTCTGAGGTCGAGCTACTTGAGGTCAAATACTTATGGAACACCACTGTACATACCTCAAGGGTTATGCACCGGCGCCCAGATGGGTTGCCATGAATTTGTCATAGACCAGATCATTTTATGAAAGTGGTATCGGAGCTCGTTGTGGCTGCCTGGTTTGTCAGGCTCCCAGAATGTAAAAATCGAGAGAGCTCCTCCTTCCTCCCCTCGTCTTATAATATGTTACTTTACCAAAAGATCTGCTCTCTTCTATAACTTGACAGAGAGGTATCACTAACACATCATTAGAAGGGTGATTTTTCGACATAGATGTTACCAGACTGCTGTTTGAATCAAAATTTCTGACAGTATTGCCAATTCAACTGTACTCAATAAGATGGGAAAGAAACGCCAAAGGAAAAAGAAATCCCCAGTATTGCTAGTGCATTGCAGGGCATTGTATCCTAATATTTCTGACTCAATGTTTTATCATTCTCTGCCCGAGAGTTAACTAAGGATTCGCGATAGAAAGATCTCAGTCCTTTCAATATCACGACATCGTTCCAAAATCATGAGACCATTATATATGGTGATCTCTAGGACCGCTCCTCAAGATCCATATCAAACTCCGGGTTGACCCAGGAAGGCTCTACTGCCTTATTTCGCAGCCAAGGTCCGAATTTATGCAAAGCACCAAATACCAAACATCCCCCAACCGTTACAATAATACCCTGAGAAGTGAACGTCCAAGTCCAGCCAGAAGACGCTTGCCAAGGTGCAATAAAGAACTATACATAAAGGAAATATTAGCGGTTGTTCAGCAGAGAATAGGTCAGCAAGAGTGAGACTCGGATAACCGACCGGATTGATGAAAGCGCTCAAATTCAGAAACACGGCATAGAAAGTGATAACGCTTGTTGTTTGTAACGGATAGCAGTCAATAACGTAGCTGGTAGTAACCGTGTTGCCGATTTGAATACCGGCCGCGACTTAACACCGTGAGATCAGCGTGCATTCTATATTAGTTCCAAGGTTGGCAGGTGTGACTTACACAGGAAGAATGCCACTTGGCCCACCATCCAGTGGTAACCTTGATCAATGCTGATTCCCCAAAGCACCAATCCGACTAAAACATTTCAACGTGTCAGAGTTTTTCAAAATGATATATGGAAGGGAAATCCAAAATACCTGTGGTGATTAACATTGCCGGGTATGCCAGCCACAATCGCATCTCTGGGACCCTAACATTGCCATTCTGTGTCGACAGTTTTTCAACGATGAAGTCGCTCAATCTCCCAGAACAGGCAAATTCCGAGATGACAGTTCCGAGGAAAAGCCCAAGAAACAAAAGACCTTGGATGAGAGGTGTATAGGTCGCATAAGCTGCGGGTACCATCGTGATAACAGACAGAATCCACCAATACCACACGAAGCTATACCCCAAAACTGCCACAACCACAGCCGGGAGTTGGAACGTCAAGATGAATCGGGTAAGAGAGTCCCACGGCTTAGGATGACGCATACCAGGAACTGGTCTGCAGTTTATAAAGGGCAGAGTTTTTGTCCGAGGTAGATCCGACATCAGAGTCTCCGTTGGTTCAAGGGGCGCGGTCGGGTCAACTCCAGCAATTTGCTTTTCAACATCCCCCGATATACCCTTGTGATCGAGACGAGGCATTTGCTCAAGCATTCTGTTGCGCGGGTAGAGGGTTTCGGGCATAAAGAAGACTTCAAGAAGCAATAGCGTGGCGAAGAGAATGGCAGTAAACCAATTAATCCATGCCGCGCTGACAAGATTCAAGAAGCCACCAACTACCATGAAAAGTTAGTACGCGGCCTTGGTAAGATGGAGATATATCGGCAAACTCACAAGTTGGTCCAAGCAGTGTACCAGTGTCAATTGCTAGAACCCACAAGCCTAATTTTTGGCCACGCTCATAATCGAAGAATAGATCGTTCACTGGATCAGGTTAGGATTTGGATAGGTGTACTATCAGAGATGAATAGTTTAGACATACCGACTGCCATTCCAACTGTAGATGCCGGGCTTACTCCAAATCCTTGGAAAAAGCGAGCAGCCATATATCCCGAATATGTATCAGCGACAGCAGCGCCAATAGTGGATATCAATGATATCGTTGTTCCAACTATGAACACCACCCTTCGACCGTAGATGTCACCAAATGATGACCATATGAGAGGTCCAACAGAAAGACCCAATGCTGGCAAGGCGAGTGTCCAATTCACTTGCGAATAGGTGATCTGAAATTGATTCTGAATTTCCACAAATGAGGGGACTGTGGTAGTGGTGAGATATGTAAAAAGGAAATATCTGTGATTGTTTCACGACGTCAGTAATGAACAGGCTGATCTGAGTTCTTCATCTATCAGATGCCAGGGTAGCCTGACAAACTGTTAGACTCGGTTCCATACGTACTTGAACATAACTATCGCTAATATAACGTGTTTTTGAAGGCTTGACCAGTTCAATGGGTCTAGGGAGTCCGCAGTCGGTTGTGGGTGAAGTTTGATTCCATTTTTGTTGACTGCCGCATTGCAGATGATGTGGGTATCTTGGCCGACAGAAGTATCGATCGATTCTGGGTCATCGTTTTGGATGTTCTTTTCTCCCGTCTCGCATTTCTCATTGAAAATCGTTGGCGAAGATGTCATTTTGCTCTGAGAGGTGTTGGGTAGCTTCAGGATAAACTGAAATACCCAATTATGATAGAAATAACCACTGAGCCCTTGGCCAGCAGGGAAGAGCCTGTAATAAAAGATCGTTTAAACTATACCGGTTGAATTAGCCAACATGGTGTGCCCGATAAGCTAGTACACTGTGCGTAGAGATCAGTTAGGTATGCATTAGGGTTTATCGTCCTGCAAATCATGTTTCAGCATGAGGTTACGAAAGGTGCTAGCTCAAAGTACTGCATCTCTATCAAAATGTACTAAATCTTGTCTTGAGTCCTCCCAAGTTTCATAAAGCGCCATGATCTGACATCGTACTGTCTGGTTTTCGCCGGAAGGTAAGTAGTCACATGTTGGATCTTGTCAAATATATTGTACTACGTTGGCATATATCTATATTTTAAAGGCCGAAGTGAAGCTTCACAAGTCCCGGCATATTTCGAGAAGCCGTATAAAGGCTGCCCATGTGGTGTCATGACAAGGGTGTGGTTATTTTGTATTAGATTGACCAATCAGCTGTTTACGAGGCATGATAAGAGGTCTGTTGGAAGAAGATAAGCACGGCAGACGATCTGACACTTTCATCTGCACTCCGTACGAGAATTGGAGTCAGGTACCGATTAATCCTCCGAGAATCTTGGAATGTGCTAAACCCCCGAAAATTTCCTCTTCGGAGTAGGGATCCCTGGCCTCTATGTCCGAGTAGCCCAGTATTCCACAATGATCTGAAACCACAGAGGCCAATTCGAGTTTTCATTTTCGTGAAGATGTACTGCACTGTGATTGAAGGAATTTAGGGGAATTTCGGAAGCATCACATAGAGCACGGAGCATACGAACAGTCGGTTCATCACTGATTGTCAAGTTGCGGCCTGCCGGATCGACGTGGAGATAATATACCAGATAACATCACTACCGACAGTCATAAAAACTATCATATTTTGCCTTTATCAAGGTTATTCTGAGATTAAAACGACGTGCAGCTCTAGTTAACTTCCTGTTTGGGGCAACGGGAAGACCCAGGGCCGATCCCGTTCCCCGCCATTGCTGATAAGGATGGATACGGAGACCCTGACATCACAGACGTCGAAACTAGACCTGTCTATTCAATCGTGTACCCCAAAATGTCTGGAATCATGTCAACGTGGCTCCAGCGCGCTCGAAATTTTACAGAATTCCAAGTCTGCAAAACACATCCGAGATCGGACGTGACTCGGCAATATCTCTCCACGGCATGACAGTGGAGCAAAGATACACCATCCACGAAATCAGCCTCTCTGGTTGTCTCGACTATGGAGTCATCTTGAAAAACGCAGCTGGGAGGGACTTGCCACTTTTTTGCTTGGTTGCTGCAAGGAAAATGTATCGACTCCACGTTGGCCTCAGCATGTGGCTTGAAAAAAAAAAAGAAAACATCATTTCTAACACAGAAGTCTTGCCTGAAATGTCCTCTTACTTTTTTTCAACTCCCTTGCTTCGGATGTAGGTGAATTCACATACCATACTGTATGTGTGCCCTTACATCTTAAAGTTGATCCCATCCTAACCTGCTCAACAGTCATAACCCAAAGCATTCGATTTGACGCGATTTTCAATTGTAAAGCGAGTCTCTACCAGCGCAGGTAGTCGCCATGTCGGACCTCATCAACACTCGCGCATCTCAGCAGAATGAACGTGCTCCCCTCATCCCAAAGCCCATTCACAACGGCTCACCATGGGGCGACGCCGAAGAAGAGAAAGCGCCATTCTCACGAACTTTGGTTATAGGCGAGTTTTGGATCTTGCTCAAAGACTCCATACCTGTGATTTTAGCCTATACCCTACAGAACAGTCTTCAAACTGTATCTATATTGATCATTGGACGCTCGTCACCTGAAAACCTCGCAGCAAGTGCATTTTCGCAGATGTTTGCTATGGTGACGGCTTGGATGATCGCCCTCGGGGGTACAACCGCTATCGACACACTTGCGTCTTCCTCCTTTACCGGGAGCTCCAACAAACATGATCTGGGAATCCTACTACAGCGCGGATTCTTGGTCCTGGGACTTTTCTACATACCAGTCGCTATATTGTGGGCTTTTTCGGAGCCTCTCTTCTTGTTTCTTGGACAAGACCCACAGCTTTCGCATGATAGCGCTAGGTTTTTGACCTGTTTGATCCCCGGTGGCTTGGGTTATATCTACTTCGAAGTCATGAAGAAGTTCTTGCAAGCTCAAGGTATGTTTTGTATGAAAGTTTCAAGAAACAGAGACTAACTGCAAGAAAGGAATCATGCGAGCTGGAACCTACGTTCTCCTCATCACGTCGCCGCTGAACGCTGTTCTCAACCATTTATTCTGCTACACATTCGAAATCGGACTGCTAGGTGCCCCTCTAGCAACAGGACTTTGTTACTGGCTCTCATTTGCCTTGTTAGTGCTTTACGCACGCTTCATCGAAGGCTCTGAGTGTTGGGGCGGATGGTCGCGCGAGGCATTCCAGAATCTCCGTACATTCGCACAACTTGCTCTGATGGGTGTTGTTCATGTTGGAACCGAGTGGTGGGCCTTTGAGATAGTCGCTTTAGCAGCTGGGCGACTTGGTACCGTCTCACTGGCAGCCCAAAGTGTGATCATGACTGCTGATCAAGTCCTCAACACCATCCCTTTCGGCATCGGGGTGGCAACATCTGCACGCATTGGAAACTTACTTGGAAAGAGGGATAAAGACGGTGCAGCACGGGCTGCACACACCTCTGCCATACTAAGCATCATATTTGGAAGTGTTGTGCTGGCAGTTCTTATCGGGACGCGGGACCACTTCGCGAAATTATTCAATGACGATACAAGTGTCGTGCGCCTTACAGCCGACGTTTTACCCTATGTGGCGTTCTTCCAGATTGCAGATGGGCTTAATGGAAGTTGCGGTGGAAGTCTGCGAGGAATGGGACGGCAGCATGTGGGGGCTTTGGTGAACTTGGTGAGTTATTACTGTGGTGCGCTGCCGTTGGGAATTTGGCTTGCATTCCACGGCTGGGGGCTACAGGGTTTGTGGGCTGGGCAGTGTATTGCTTTGTATTTGGTGGGAATTTTTGAGTGGATCATTGTCGCGCGCAGTCGTTGGGACGCTGAAGTGCAGAAGGCTTTCCAACGCATGGATTTACACGAAAGGTTAGAGGATGGGTCTGATTGAGAGAATTGATAGGTAGTACTCAGAGCGTACAGAACGTGGTATACACAGGTATATCATGCATAGTCAATTCCAATTGGTAGACAGCAGTCAACTTGATGTTACCACTGAGACATATCGGTTTTATTCGGCGTCCCCTGCTTCGTAGACAGAATACCACGTATCGAAGTACACATTTGACATCATCACTATTGTTACCTAGTATTGGCGGGCATACTGACCTATGGAGCTGTTTGTATTCAGGACAGAGACTTGGTGTACTAGACCTCTCTGCCACATCGTGCTCCGTTGTCGGACTGTGAGCTCGCCCCTCCAGATCTTATAGATCGGCGCCCACCAATGATCACGAAACGATAAGCCAAAATATACCCTGTAAATAAATCGACAGCTCTGGGTAGACTTCCTATCTCCTCCGACTTTGATGTGTCGCACGTCCCCACTCCCCCGGCCTTCTGTTTTGGGGCTGCTGTACCAGTTTTACCTTGCATGATGTATGCATGTTGTCGCACCATACCTGCCATAAATTGGCTTCATCGACACAAGGGTTCCTCAAAAGGAAGTTATTGGGAGTGGGACGAAAGTGTCTTTGCCTACTTTGAAAATGACTGCCTTGTTTATTGTCTCCAGTCATAGCCAATGTTTGGATGATGAAGGGCCGATAGAAGGTATTGCCGAGCTGTTGTCAATCAAGTCCATTTTAGGGAAAGAAAAGGAGTGGATTACCCTCGCATCATAGGTTGACCGATGAAATTCCAAGTTCGTATACTTTCAACTCGGGGTACATGGATGCCCAGGTCCACGGGTGGTGATGATGTCTTGGTATGAGCCATAGCCCTAGAAACATACCTATATCATGAAGGCCTCTGCCACCTGGATATAAATTGCTGCACCAAAACAGGGTCTCACTTTTATATCTCCCAAAATTTTACCGAAAATATTTCACCTTGATCGTAAAATGATTACTTCTCTCGCAAGCTTGATTGCCTTTTCTGCCCTGGTCAGAGCCCATGGTGACCATGGCCAGTCCCAACTTGCGGGCCCGCACCAAGGACTTTGGTACAACACACTACCAGGAGACGGTGGCACACAGGTAAGCACAAACATAACATCGGGATATTGAAGAAAAATTGATTGATTCGACATTAAAGGCGGACTCCGTATTCTCTGGGATCTCTACTTTCGGGCGTCTTCCCTACTTCCCATGCCTCTCTAGCGATGCCGAAAAATACGACATCGCTTTCCTAGGTCAGTCAAAAAACCAAAAGATCATTTCGGACGTCTATTGACTTTTTTTATTTATAGGTGCCCCATTCGACACTGGAACCTCATACAGACCCGGCGCGCGGTTTGGACCTAGCGGTATTAGGCAAGGCTCTCGGCGCCTCAATCTCTAGTACGTACTCAACCCTATAAGCCACGGTGCTGGGATGTTGCATGTATACAAGACTGACGCAAATTGTGGTTTAGTGGCGGATACAACGTCCCGTTGCAGGCGAACCCGTTCACTAGCGACATGCGGATCATGGATTGCGGTGATGTTCCTGTTACTTCGTATGATGTCCCCAAAAAAACAACAGCCCACGGCCCAAAGAGACCCGAATACTGACAAGTGTGCAGGTACGACAATGCTTGGGCAATTCAGCAGATCGAGGAAGGGCACAACAGTATTTTAATGCGCAAACCTTTTACGGATGCAAACAAACTGGGTCTCTCAAAAGCGGGAAAGACTCTTCCTCGTGTGATTACGTTGGGTGGTGACCATACTATCACACTTCCCTTGCTGCGGAGCATTAACAAGGCATATGGACCTGTGACAGTCATTCATTTCGATAGCCATTTGTGAGGACATTGTTCCTACCAGTAAACGAACATTGCTGACATTTTCTAGGGATTCTTGGAAACCGAAAGTCTTTGGAGGATCTCCCAGTCAAGTCGCTGCTATCAACCACGGCACATACTTCTACCATGCAGCGATGGAAGGACTGTTGAAGAACGATACTAACATCCATGCTGGAATCCGTACAACTCTCTCTGGGCCCTCTGATTATGAGAATGACGGTTATTGCGGGTTTGAGATTGTCGAGGCTCGAGAAATTGATGTTATCGGTAAGTTGACAGGAGTGAGTGTCACTCTCATCTACCATTTGCTGAGCCATTTTACCATATCAGGGACGGACGGTATTATCAAGAAGATTCGCGACCGCGTGGGGACAGACAACCCAGTTTATCTTTCTATCGATATCGATACTTTGGACCCTGCTTGTAAGTCTTCCCCCAGGATGTCGACTGGTGGTACTATGACTGACATGAATTACAGTTGCGCCCGCTACCGGCACACCAGAGACTGGTGGTTGGTCTACACGCGAGCTGCGAACGATCATCCGCGGCCTTGATGGGTTGAACTTTATCGGCGCGGACATCGTGGAGGTGGCACCCGCGTATGATACCAATGCGGAGCTGTCGACGATGTGGGTCCCTTTGAGTATGAAACTATGTACTAGAATGATACTGACATACTCTTACAGGGCTGCTGCTGATGTGCTCTATGAGGTGCTTACAATCATGGTCAAGAAGGGGCCTTTGTCTGTTGGTGAGTCGTCTCATGAACTGTGAGCCCTTGGCGGCATCAGTGGGGTTGTTCTCGTAGGATTGGAAAGCACAGACCTCAAATTTGAAGGTTGACTTCGAGTTTGGCTTTGAACAAGATATTTTGGGGAGGAAAGACAAAGGGGCATTTGTTGTCAATGTCTAACGTGAGACATAATTACATGGCAACGAGACATTGTGCTCCTCTCCCGGAATGGCAAAGGCATTTACTCTAGTTACACTGAGTGAGATTAAAGTTCCTAATATTAGGTAGCAGTGGACACGTTTCGAACATGATTATTTTATTGTGGTGTTGTCTTCCAATTCTCTTGACTGGCGTGGAGTGGATACTTAGGGACCGTCGGAGAATTGCTCTAGCCACCCACATATTCTTGAAGTAAAGCTTTTTTCGTGAACATGATAAGACATTTGATTAGAAAGATTTAATCGAATAGCCATGGGTAGTATTTTTTCTTTCTTAGAGAGAACAATGAAAATGCTTTGTGTAGCGACCGCTGGGCAAGGTTGGGCGTGTCTGGCTAAAGGTCGGTATGCTATACCTCGTGTATGTTTCTTTTCTTTTCTTTTCTCTTCATAACTTCAGAACTATCAGTGGAAAGCTTAAAGTCTACACTGTGTACACACTGTTCCGAACCAAGACATCGTCGATCCTTCAACGGTCCCCCTGCTTAGGAGTGGACCTTTCACCCGAGATTAAATTGCAAAGTCAAAAAAGGCGCCGAAATTTGACATTTCTCTTGCTGAATTTTGGGAGCAATCTCTCACCAAGTTATGGGTTACAATCGAATTAGGACATGCATCAACAAACCCTCATAATCCAACTTTTCAGACCATCCCCTATCATTGTTCTGCAGGGTACAGTGCGGAGTAGAAACTCACCCAACCCAGCTCTAGACCCAGATCGCGGTCAGTTGATGTGGAGCCTCGGCACTAGGAGGTTTTACTAGATTGGTCTGGCTGGCCCGTCTTTGACCATGAATTAGACTCTAAATGGAAGTGAACGCGCAGCGATCGACAGGTTGCGGTCTACACGGTTCATTGTGAGAGGAGGATTTTTGGCGTTCAGCCCTGGAGCGGAGACCAGGAACGCCAGGAACAAGGGTATAAGCACATAGACGAGCCTAAAAGGAACATCTGAAACGAACGACAAGAACGTGTTCTCATTTGCGGCTAGGTGGATACCTGGGTTCATCCAGGACATAGTGTATGAAATAGTCGCCATAGTAGCCGCCTGGGCGAACAAGAGGTAAGGCAAGACACTATTGAACCATGTGTTGGGAGTATTTAAGGGATGGAGTAGCAGTCAAAAGGTGTAGAATAGAGTAAGAGGAGAATGTCAGCAAATAAGTTGGACGTAGGAATTATATAGGTTATACCCTGAGAAAGAAACCATGTACAAGTACAAGTGTATAGGGGAGTGAAGTGGTGTGAGTGGCCGTAGAGTGACAGACGTGTACACGCCCAAAGAAGACGTGCCCCTGAACCAGCGGCGGCCCTCGCTTGGGTCCAAAGCATCTCCTTCATCTTAAAATCAACACGCTAAACTCCATTGAGTCGGTGCACGTCCAGTTTCTCCAGACCTGCATCTTCTTATTATTCCACCTCCCTACTTTCTATCGTTACATTGTTCTGGAGTACTGCAGGTACGTGTTTGGTACGTGTTTGGCGTGTTTTTGGTTGCTGCGTTGGCTTTGGAGGAATTCTGGCTCATTTTACATTAGGCCTACTTTGCGCCTCATGACTACCGACCTTCGTCTCCTTTGAATCTCGAATTTCTATCCCACCTGGCGTGGTTAGAATGACCGCCTCACCGCCAGCGTCGCCGACGGGCGCAGCCCCGCGGCCTATCAGTGCTGTCATGCGCACTCCTCGCAGCACCAGTCGCCTCAGCATGAGCAGCAGACAAGGGAGTCGTGCATCAGACGAGGTTGGCAAGACTGCAGTCAAAGTTGGTATGTCTTTCGCTCTCCCCCGGACCGCATCGAAATTCAATTCAACTGACTTCGCGCAGCTGTCCGTGTGCGACCACCACTGAAACCCACCGACCCCGGCTACGATTTAGTCCCCCAGCGATTCCAACGCTCAATGGTCCAAGCCGTCGACTCCAATAATCTGACCGTCGACGTCCCCAATGCCCAGAAGTGGTTTACCTTTGACCGCATTTTCCCCGAAACCACCGAGCAGGAAGGCATCTGGGAGTACGTCAGTGATAGTCTCAACTCGTTCCTGCAAGGTTACAATGTCTCGATTATGGCGTATGGCCAGTCCGGCGCAGGAAAGTCTTTCACAATGGGTACATCGGGCCCTAATGAACAGAAGATTGCGCCAAATATGGGTGAGTTTTAAACCCTCGTGTTGATCTAACAGGGACTAACCGTGATGTTTGTTTAGGTATTATCCCCCGGGCCGCACAGGTCCTGTTCGATAAATTAGATGGACCCCCAAAGCACAACAGAAACAGCTCGACTGCCACCGGCCTTCGAACACCCCAGCGATATTCTATGAGCTCTGCGGCAAGCTTCGGGAAACCTCTCCAAGAGAAAGAAAAGACCTGGCAGCTCAAAGCTACCTATGTTGAGGTGCGCTCCTGACCCGAGAGCCTATCCCCTGAGATCGTAGCTGACAAGGAACTACAGATCTACAACGAACACTTACGAGACTTGCTGCTCCCAGATTCGACCCCTGCAAGCGATCGCAGCAACGTTACAATCCGCGAAGATACCAAGGGTCGCATCATTTTAACCGGCCTACACCAAGTAGAGATCAATTCTTTCGACGATCTGATCGGCGTCTTGAACTTTGGCTCCGCCATCCGCCAGACAGACTCCACCGCGATCAACGCCAAATCATCCCGGTCGCACGCTGTGTTCAGTTTGAATCTGGTCCAGCGCAAGACCAGCGGGGGACCAGCGACCCCCACACCCAAGGAAAAGCGCATGTCCATGCCTGCTGACTCCTTCAACAACGGCGACTCTTTCACTGTTGACAGCAAGCTGCACTTTGTCGATTTGGCAGGCAGTGAACGGTTGAAGAACACCGGAGCTTCTGGTGAACGCGCCAAGGAAGGAATCTCCATCAACGCCGGTCTAGCAGCCCTCGGAAAGGTCATCTCACAGCTTTCTAAGCACCAGGGCTCCCACGTTTCCTACCGTGACTCCAAACTCACCCGTCTACTTCAGGATTCCCTGGGTGGGAACGCATATACCTATATGATTGCCTGTGTAACCCCGGCGGAGTTCCACTTGAGCGAGACTCTGAACACCCTTGAATATGCGCAGCGGGCGAGGAAAATCCAGAGCAAGCCTCGTATTCAGCAGATCAGCGACGACGGCGACAAGCAAGCCCTGATTGACCGGTTGAAGGCCGAGGTGGCTTTCTTACGTCAACAAATCCGCAGCAATGAAGGATCTGAGCGAAGGGATGGTGCCTATGCCGACCGAAGCGAGCGCAAGCATGAGCGAGAGAAGCATCTGCAGAATCAGTTGTTGGATGTCCAAGAAAGCTACAATTCCCTCAGCCAGCGCCATGCTAAACTCATTTCAACCATGGCCAATGAATCTGAATCCCAAACTAACGGCGAAACGGATGATGCCACTGCGGAAATCGGAAAGAGCTCGGTTGAGAGAATGCAGCGGTCCAAGTCCTTCGCAGAATCCGTCGAGCAGATGGTCCTAGAGTACGAAAAGACTATCCAGAGCCTGGAAGCCTCGCTCTCTGACACTCGGTCCTCTTTGTCTACCACCGAGAGTGATTTGCTCGAGCGTGAGACCAAGTGTGCCTACGTTGAGACTGTGAGGGATCAACTCCAGTCCCGCGTTCAGAAATTGCTGGACCGAGAAGCCAGCACCGAGACTTATCTGCATGAATTAGAGTCCAGGCTTGACGGCCACTCCGGCGGCGAAGAAAAACACGCTGCCATTGTTGCCGAGCTTCGTAAGGAGCTTAGTCGGGCCCGCGATAGCGAGACCAGCTGTGAAGAGTATATTTCTACCCTCGAGGAACGTCTCGCCGAGGGCGATCAAGACATGGAACTGATGCAACGTGAAGTCCTGCGATTGGAACATGTCATTGAACGTCAGCGAGGCCTTGGCCAGCTAGACACACTCCTCAGCCAACTGGATCAGCATGGTGGCGAGGATACAAACGGGAGCCACTCGCAGAATCATCAAGGTAGAGGCATGCAGTCCGCACATAGACACACGCCGTCCCTGGATGTTCTCAACGAAGCGGCTGAGACAGCTATCCCAGAGTCCGATGAGGATCTTGTCGGCCCTATCATGGAGGTCGAAGACGAGACTTCCGTTCACTCAGGCTCAGACACTGATGTCCCCGGTGAAGACTTGAAGGTTTTGGAAACTGCGACAAGCAGGTTGGAGGCCCGACGCTCAGTGTCTCTCTACGACGATCCTATCTCAAGCCCCGCACAGTCCAAATTCGTCGCCGACAAGCTGGAGACTGTTACCCAAGAGCTGTTCGATCTACGTATGCAGCATGAGAACACCATGGGTGACTTTGAGATCCTCGAGTCCAAGTATGAACAGGCCCTCAAAGCCCTCGCGGAGCTTCGCCAAGACAAGATCGATGAAGCCCGTCACCCGGCTCCTCTCCAAACCGAAATCGCGCCTCGTCCTGTGTCTTTTTTAGAGAATGGAGGCACTCCAATCTCGAAGTCTGGAGCACAACACTCATTCTCGCAATCGCTCTCCTCGGAATTGTCCTCGGCAGGGGAACCATCTATGTTACGCGAATCATCTGAGGACGGATCTAAGGCAATTTCATCCGCCCCCTCGACTCCGCAGGTCCTTTCTAGCGTTCAGATGGACCCCGAGGAGTCAGAAAATATGCGCAAGATGCTCGCTGACCACCAAGAGAGTGCAGAACTCATGACTCTGAAATATACCGAGTTGCAAACTGAGCATGAGGAGATTCTTGTACTGGTGGAGCAGCTGAAGGCCGAAGCTCAGCGTGCTAAGTCGAGCTCTCCGCCTTCGACTCCTGGCTTCAAGATGATCCGTCGCATGACCAGCCAGAACCTGCTGTCTGGCGTGGACCGTGCAACTCGCGCCTTGACTGGCCTGAGATTGATTGCTACCGAAGAGTTCGCCGAGAAACCGGATTCCATCCACAACTTCGATTACCATTTGGATCAAATCATGCACGAATTGCAAAGTCGTATGGAGCGCCTCCAATCCCTTGAGACTGAAAACCAGGGTGTGAAGAAGGAAATGGAAATGAAAGCTACCATCATCTCTGGCCTGACTAGAGAGCGGTCCAGCTTGACGGGCGCGTCACCTGTGGACATGGCTCTGGTTTCTCAGCTGCGTGATCAGGTCGTCTCCCAGGAGGTTCAGATCAACCAGCTTCATGAAGCCCATCAAGTTCGCCAGAAGGAGCTGATGGCCGAGATTGAGACCCTGAAGGGTCTCTTGAAGTCCCAGGAGAGTGCTACTCGGGCAATGGATGCTGGTGCTGAAGAGTCCGACAAGAAGATTAATGCTCTGCAAGGTGAGCTCAATGAATGGCAGGGAAAACATCAGAATGCTTTGGTGTCTTTGCAATCCTCGGAGACGCAACTCACGAGCACACTTGCTGAATTGGAGAGCGCTTTGGCTTCTGTTGAGGCCATGCGATCTGAGCGGGCTGCCAATGGCGATGAGTCTACTGAAAAGGAGACCACCGCTCGAGAGCTTGAGGGTGATCGGGTCGAACAGCAAGACCTTGTGGACGGCTTGAAGAAGGACATTGAAGGTCATAAGTCTACTATTGCCACTCAGCTTGCAACCATCGCTACTCTGGAAAAGTCTCACTCTGATGCCCAGGGTGAATTGGCTGCCCAAACCACTACCGAAGAAGCGACCAATGCCGGCGCCATCGACTTGGGTCTTACCTCGAAGGTATCCCAGCTTGAGCAGGAGATTTCCTCTCACAAATCTGTTCTTGACTCCCGCCAGGATGAACTGGTTACTCTCCAGGAATCTCACAAGCGCGAATTGGCTGAGCTGGAAGAGCGCACCAAGGCTGCGACCCAGGCCGATCACGATGCTCGCATCGCTGAGAAGGACGCCGAGCATGAAAAATCTATTGCTGTCTTGCAGAAAGATATCTCGGAATCTCGCGATGAGTTGGTCAAATTGTTGAATGCTGTTTCGACCATTCTCAACTCCGAGGTCTCTGCTGAAACATTGGCGGATCAGATCCAGGATGTTCTAGCCCAGAAGCAGAACTTCTCTGACAAGTATGCCGAACTCTTGGAGACGAACGATGATCTTCGCAAGCAGCTTGAGGCCAACGGGGAGTCTGATAGCCGCCTGGACGAACTTACTAAGAAGAACCACGTCCAGGACGCCAAGGTTAATGAGCTGGCTCTCTTGGTGGCTACGTTGGAGGATACTGTTCGCCAGAAGGACGAGCAGGTCAAGAAGAAGGAAGCCCTCGTTGAGGAGATTACCATCGAGAAGCAGAAGAGCGTGCGTCTCGTCGAAGAGTTGGAGGAGCAGATCACCAACAGCTTCGATCAGCACAACAACCGTCTGTCTGTCATCCAGCAAGAGCGCGACCAAGCACTGGAAGACGCAAAGGCGAAGATCGTCATCTACGAAGGCGATATCGAAACCTACCAAGTGCGGATCGAGCAGCTTGAACTCCAGATCAAGAACACCGGCAACTCCGATGGCTCTCATGACCGCAGCAGCTCCCTCACATCAAACCTCCGCAAGAGCTCATCTGCCACCTCACTCCCCTCCCCTCCACCGGCAATTCCGCTCCCTCCCCTTCCGACCATCGCTTCCCAGTCCAATGGTTCATCAAGCGTCTCCCCGCCAAGCTCCCGTCACACCAGCAAGGAGATCGTCAATTCCCAGATCGCCGAGGATCAAGAAGCCCGTATCCGAACAATTGAAAAGCATCTCTACGCCGAGAAGCAGCTCACCGCTACCTTGGAAGAAGCACTTGGTGACCTTGAGACCCAAAGCAGTAAGGTCAAGAGCGACTGCGAGGCATGGAAGAAGAAAGCCTGGGGCTTCGAAGACGAACTCAATTCTCTCCGAAAGGAACGCAGCTCTGCCCGTCTTTCTCTTCAAGCTGTTGAGGAAGAGCGCAACGCCCGCCGTGAAGCGGAGGCTGCCCGTGCTCAACTTGAGGAGCGCATGCTTGCTCTCAACAAAAAGAAGAAGAAGAGTACCCTCAACTGCTTCTAAGCTTGAGCCTGAGTTTTGTGAAAAGCGATTTAATCGTTCTTTTCCTGATTGTTATTTTTTTTTACCTTTCTCATTTCTTGTCTTCTTTTTTCTCCCTACACTTTTTACCCTGTTCCATACCCCTTTGCCCAATTCCCTGTATTATGAGCTTTCACGTCCACACTTGTCACATTCCCAAACCTCAACGTCAATACCTTGTGCTATAGCCCCTCACAATTGTGTCTACTTTATCCCCACATATTTTCGTCCTGTTCTACTCATGATAATGTCATGTCTAGACTTTTATTGCTCGATATGAACCTTGTACATTCCGTCGGCTGTCTAGATTGATTTACGTTACGCGGGGGGAAATTTGGTGCTCTTTAAGCTTGTTGTATTGAATTTTATCTGGAGATTATCTGTATTGACATAGTATGTGTTTGTCCATGTTTCAAATGTAAGAGATTATGCACATCACAGTTTCCAAGTCCACTTCTCCCTAGAACGACCCTCAATTCTGACCCACAGTGTGGCAATGCTGGCCGCAAACAAAAGCAAGCCAACTGTGTAAGTGATCCGCAGGTAAGTCGATGGATCCTGCAACGCAGACCCCCCCGGAAGCAGCAGACTAGTCAACGGCGTGCCCAGCAAAGCCCCAACACCTCGAATGAAATACAGCGCCCCATTTACAGAGGTAAAGTGCTGCCCAAACAGCTCGATCAGGCTTGCAGGGAACAGTGAGATATAAGCACTTCCGAAGCAGCCATACAGGATGGCAAAGATGATGAACAACGCATTTGCACCTCCCAAAGTCGATGGCAGCCAAAAGCCAAACACAGCAACACTGCTCATCACAGTCGTCAGGAAAAGCACATTGAGCCTCCCGAATTTATCAGCCGCATATCCGATGCCAATCCTGGAAACGAAGTTCGCCGCATTACTGATTGTGATGAAATCGTCCGCCTGTGCAATACCATACCCCAAAGACCTGGCATAAGCTGCATAGAAGAACAACGGCGTTGCATATCCCGCAGACTGCAAGAAGCATCCAACTGCCTGCGCAACAAACTTTTTGGACTTGACGACTTCCATGTTCACCAGAGGCGCCCTCGCCCACCCAGTCCATCGGGATATTCCAGCCGTCTGGCCTTTGACAGTCTCACCAAACTGCGGCTCCCAGCGCAACGCAAATCCAGAAAGAGGTACAAACACCGCAACCATGCATCCCGAGATCCTCAGTGCATTTCGAAAACCGATCGCGGAGGTGATCGCCCGCAGAACTGGCGGCCACACCATGCCTCCACACGCAGAACCCGAGATCACAATTCCCATCGCAAGACCACGGCGCTTGTCGAACCATCCTGGTGCCACGGACATGGTAGGCACATACGCCATACAAGTTCCCAGTCCAACGAGAAGACCTTGTGTCAGCGCGAACTGCCAGACTTGTTGGCTGAGACTTGCCAGGATGCAACCCAAGGAGAATACTAGGCCGCCAGCCATAATAACAGTTTGAGGGCCGTATAGCTTTGCCCAGGTCATTATGAAGGGACCGCCCATGGACATCACGGCCATGGAAACTGTGCCGATTAAGCTGATTATCGAGGAGCTCGTTCCTGTGAAAGGCGTGTTCGGGGCAGAGGCCATTTCCTCATAGATTGCTTGATAAACGCCATAAGCGAAAATTAAAGCGCAGGTCATGAACATTGTTACAAAACCCGAGATGACGATGACGATTTGGCGGCTACATTCATGAGTTTGGGTCTTGCATTGCATGGTTGATAGAGTTGGACTTACAGCTTCGTCCGATTTGGATTTCGAGTGCCCATGCTAGGTGCTTGCGTATCGAGCTCAGGGCTCACATGTTGGCTCTGATCTCTATCATCCATTGTGGGTTTGAATAGATGCAGTTGTTCGCAAATGTACTCCACACTTGGATTAAAGTATGCCAAGCCGATCTGTTGGACCCTCTGCAGTTATCAAATCAAAATAAAACTTGGCTTCGAGTGTCCGGGGCGGCTTGGGCCATACGTTTTGCATCTTCAATTTGGAGTTCATGCTATGACCCGGGTGATGTTATACCCACCGGCACTCACAATCCACGTCAGATCCGACTGCATGTAGACATGCGCTGCAAACTGGTCGGAATTATTTGTTTCAGAACAAAACATTACAGCTGGTTATTGAATTAGAGTACAGAAGATATTAGACAGAGTTTTCCATATTTTTGTAATTGACTAGTATCGACCGGTTCTGATATAGTGGTGCTGCATAAGTATTTAACTTCCAGTACTTTGGAATCCACCTTTTGACCTAACCTATCCATGGATCTGTACATGGCAAACTTCTCTTATCTTTTTTGATATCTTTTTTGCCGTCTTTCCAAATCTCCTTTTGGATATTATACTGAGGCCATTGTTGCTGCCTCAGGTAGGTGGCTCACCCACCTTCCTTTTCTAGTTCGCTCACCTCCCTTCTCTCTTTCTTCCTCTGCGCGCTCTTTGCATAGCACAATCCCATCATATTGTCCTATCATTTCCATCTCTCTAAGACCTTTTTCTCTCATCAGCTCCATTGAACACTTCCCTTCGCATTCTCTGCCAATTCTATTTATACGAACTTCTCTTACAAAACTCACACGAAACCTCCCAAGGAAGCTACTGTCATGGAGCGGGCCTGGGGTGCATTCCAGGCCTTATTCCACTGCGCCAGGGCAAAAGACTAGAATTCCAAGTCCGGCACCTTGGAACTGCACACGCTATATATGGGCTGAGTCCTCACAGCTACCGCGAAAGCTCTTGAGGAGGCTCACCACGATGTCCTCTCTGATGACTCCCCGCCTCCGGCGGCAGATATCAAACCTTAAAACACAATGGGAGTTATGTGTGAAAAGGATTTCCAACCAACGAGAGGATGGATGGGATCATCCTACGGAGTGGACACCAGAATCACCAACACCAACAGTTGGTATCGCGACTAATGTCGCAGTCAATTACAGCAGCATGGCTAACTGGCGGCTCCGGGCTGCCCCTGAAAACCCTGGCTGGATTACAGCAGACCGCTGGGTCGATGAAGAAGACGACGTTATTATCGACTGGACCAGCAGCCGGTTGACGGACGCTGCCGTGATTTTCATTATTCTCACAATGGACTACAAGGAGCGGGCCAGAATATTCATATGGGATTTTGACGCCAAAGGGGAACCCACGGCGGACCCGGGTCCCGTGTGGACCAACGGTTATTCTGAAACAGAATAACCTGTGTTTTCTGCCAGTGTGGCGAGACACGTATATCTTTACCGGGGGTCACAACGCTGCCGGGTGGCTCTTAGAGAAGAGTTACCCAACCTCTCCAACGGGCACATGGGGTGCCAGAGGATGGTTCCGATCTGGGTTGGTGTTAGCACCACCCAATGTCCAGTCCTCGCCGGGCCCGGGTGGGCTGGATCGTATTATCACGTCGATCGCACCCGTGGTCCCCGCCAATCCGTCGTTTAGACCACGGGGAGACGGATCGTTTGGTTCCATCTGGGAATGGGGGCTTAAACAGCTCAATGTGCCAATTCAAGGTACAGTCCCTGGGAGCAAAGCAGTATTGGTCGTGGATGATCGAATCGCATTCATGGACATGCAGACAATCCCGGGGTATGCAACGGGGATCAATTGCGATGACCTACAGTGGTGTTGCATAAGTATTTGACCTTGAGTACTTCGACCTCAGACCAACTCATTTAATAAATGATCATCCAAGCCACTCTAGACGATATAATATCTAGAAAATGACAAAAGAAGACGCCAAAAAAGAGGCCAAAAAAGAGGCCAAAAAAGAGGCCAAAAAAGAGGCCAAAAAAGAGGCCAAAAAAGATAGCCAAGTTTATTATATACAAACCTGCCCAGGTGGTAATCGCTCAGGCCAAAAAATGGAATCCAAACCTTGGAAGTACTGGAGGTCAAATACTTATGAAACAACACTGTAATATCAGAGCACTTTATCGCTAATGTATTCGCAAGTATGAAACGTCTTTGAACAGCAATGCCAAGGAAAACAGTGTATACACGGAGAACAAAGAATGAATGCAACACAGTAGACTATATCAGCTGCATGGTGATATAGGCCGAGCACAATGGTAAATCATGTGGGTCAAAGATCAAAGACAACCACTCTTCAGATTCTACTCGCTGACCTTAGCTTTGGCCTCGACCTCCGCCTTAGCCTCTGACAAACTGGGAGTGTTCTCTCCCTTTAGGTAGTTCTCAAGTTCGCCAATCTGCTTGCCACCCTGGACCCAGCGCTCACGGTAAGTCTCACGTCGCTGTTCAGCCAGCTTGTTCAAGGCTGGCCAGTAGGTTGCATGGTCGTAGCGGAACTCAACATCACCCCCAACAGACTTCATAAGGTGGCTGGGTGGAACGTGCTGACGCAAGTCCTCGTTGAACTTGAGTTTCTCTCGGGTGTTGGGGTCAATGAATGGAGTGATCAGTTTGAAGAATCCCCAGATCATGAAAGGCACTGCGTGAAATGTTAGAGCTATGATGGCTTATGGCAAATCGAACAGATTACTCACCATTGATCACGAGAGCCCGACCAAGTCGCTCGGGGTAGTGGTTCTGCAAGAAACCGAGGGTCTGCTTGGCCTGGCCCATGCTGGCATTCTGGCCAGACTTGGTCTCGTTGAAGTTGACCAGAAGTGCAATTGTCTCCTGGTCGGGTCCCATGAGGTCGATGGCTCGCTCCAACATAAAGACAAGATGTTCGAGCTGACGGTCACTCTTCTCCGTGTTCTGGTTGGAGGGTAGAAGGTACAGGCAAGGCCGTCCGTGGATATCATATCCCAGAATGACTTGCTTGCCCGTCTCGTTCTCGATTGAGATATAATCGGGAGTCAGTTTCTCCAGACCGTACTCACGGCGCCATGTCAAGGTGCTCTGGAGCCGGCTCTCGGCTTCGGAAACATTCCACTTGGTAGCACGCAAGTAACGGAGGAGACACTCCCGGGTCAGCCACAAACGCTCATCATCAGTGATGGGTGCGGTCGGGGCGCCCTTCTCGGCCTTTGTGGGGACTGTGGTCCAAGATGAAACGGTCTTGAGCACAGCTTCGTACTTGGACATTTGGTCCGATGTGAGCTGCGCAGGAGCTGCTGGCCTGGCGGTGTCCAGAGGCTTCGCGAATGGCTTCTGGATGAGACCATCTGCAGCAGAGGTGGGCAGTTCGAGGTCAATTGGCTCTGATGCAGATTGGGGGATGGCGGGTGTTGACTCCGGTGCCTGAGCGATATCACCGTTGCTAGGAGCAGGTGTGGGCACGGCTTCTTGGTTAGACATGATGAAATCTATAGGTATTATATATTCGAAATAACAAAAAAACGACAATAATTGAAATGCTCAAAACAATCGGGGGTTAAAGCCACGAATTCTCGCGATCGACAGGCTCCACTTCAATTGCCGCAATGATTGAATGATATTACTTTTTTGGGCCGCTTAGGTCAGCGACACGCTTCAACGCGCCTCTCCGCGTCTCGACACTTTGAAGATTCAAGATACACCACCATGGCCGAGGCAGAGCTCAATGAGTTCTTTACGGGCTCGTTCCCCGATGGGATCCCCAAAGATATCCTCGGAGAGCTTCTATCCATGATGCGCGTGCACTCAGTCACCGCCGAGGAGCTCTTCTACAAATGGGAGTCCTACAGTATGAAGATGGGCGAGGGGGTGAAATTGACCACCAGCACTGTGAGAGGATTCAAGCAAGATATCCAAGAGGCACTGGAGCGTGAAAGTCGCGACAAGGCCAGCCGACACGTCGAGAAACGAGGCGCAACTACAGCAACCCCGCGCGCACCTGCGGCTGGCGGCGATATGTTCGGCATGTTTGATCAATTGACACCAAACGCCTCGAACACACGAACCGTCACTGTGAATGGAATTGGGTCAGCAAAGCGGAAAGCTGAGTTTACCTCGCCAGCGACGCCGAAGTACAGCAAATTCGACAAGCTTGCCTCGCAGGGCGCAAAGACACCAACTGGTACACCAGGCGATGGAGTACAGTAAGTCACATCATGCAATCGGTACAAAAAGGGAAGTGAGATTGACCACAGTATTAGGGCCATCCCATTCTCCGAGCGACCGAACGCCGGACAGACGGTGGAAACCCTTAATGCACACCTGTCTCTGCCGGAAACCCCAATGGCGCCATTCTCCGACGCTCGTATCAAGCCCACCGCCAATACAGATCTCAAGAAGTTTGGATACAAACCGATGGGTATGAAGTTATCAGAAGCGTCGGAGATTCTGGACGATCGGATTGATGAATTCGCAACTATCTTCCAAGAAAAATACAATTCAGACGAGATCACGTTTGGAAGCGCGGCCACTCAGAGCACAACCGAGATTGTTGCTGTTGGACGAATTGCCTCAGACGCTCTTGAAGGAAAATTGAATGCGGCTTCCCTTGTGCTTGAGACTTCACGCCGGACAGGTGCCGGCAGACGAGTTCCTTTGAAGGTAGACTCTGTCTCGTCGGTGAACTTCTTCCCTGGGCAGATTGTGGCTTTACGAGGCATCAACCCTTCGGGCGAATATTTCACCGTCAAAGAAGTACTCCCCATGCCTCTTCTCCCCCCGGCAGTTTCTTCGGCCGTTTCACTAGACAATATCAATGAACGCCTCGACGGAGATGCCAACCCACCGCTCAACGTCATGCTCGCAGCAGGCCCTTATACAGCAGACGACAACTTGGACTTTGAGCCACTCCATGAATTATGCCAAAAGGCAGCTGAAAACTACGCGGACAGTGTAGTGCTGATGGGTCCCTTTTTGGACATCGAACACCCCCTTCTTGCATCGGGCGACTTCGATCTACCAGACATCAAGGGCATTGACCCGGACACGGCCACATTGTCTGTCTTGTTCCGACACTGCATCTCAACACCACTGGCGCGTCTTGCGGCAGCTGTGCCAAGTATTACCATTGTGATGGTTCCGTCTGTTCGCGATGCCCTCAGCCGACACGTTTCCTGGCCCCAGGAGCAGCTCCCCAGGAAGGAATTGGGTCTGCCCAAGCAAGTACGCATGGTCTCGAACCCCGTCACATTGTCTTTTAACGAAGCTGTCATTGGAATGTGCTCCCACGATGTGCTCTCCGAGCTCCGTCGCGAGGAAGTCCTCCATGGCCGCCCCAAAGAAGGCAACCTACTCACTCGCCTACCCAAATATCTTGTCGAGCAGCGCCACTTCTTCCCTCTGTACCCCCCAACTGCGCGCGCAAACCTCCCAAAGCCGCCTTACGAGAATGGACTGGCGACAGGTGCCATGCTGGACCTACCCTATTTGAAATTAGGCGAATGGTGGAATGTTCGGCCAGACATCTTGATTGTGCCGAGCATGCTCCCACCTTTCGTAAAGGTACACATCGTCTCAAAAAGGAACCTAAAATGTCAACTTTGCTAACAGTTATCCTAGGTCGTTGATAGTGTGCTGGTCATTAACCCAGGTACCCTGTCAAAACGTCGCGCAGCAGGCTCATATGCTCAAATGGCCATTCACCCTCGTTTAGTGGGAGAAGACGAGCGCGAGGAGAAGCAACTCAGCCACAAGCTCTACGAGCGTGCTCGGGTTGACATCAACCGAATCTAACTTCAACATGTATAATTGCATTACGCTGGCGTTCAGGCTTCACTGAGACCGACAATCGTCGGCTCAGTCAACCATTCAGCGATTTAGAAGCAACAAAATCGCAAATGAAAACGAATCAATGATCTTCAATTTAAAAACAAAAACATGACCATAACACGGGTATCAATGAGCCAGTTCAAACACACTCGCCAGTAAGAAAAATGCAAATCAAAGCTACTCAATACCACAGCATGAGTACGGAGTACTTTCACTCCAATTCACCGCAGCCCAACCACTCTCCTTCCTCCCATTTTCCTTCCAGCCGCGCGAACCCTAATGACCGGGGTTCCCGCTGCCGCCGCACCACCTCCACTTCCACGCAACGTAGTTCCAGGCCCAGACCCCGCAGCACCAGTAGCTCCCGTCCCTCCAGGTCCTGTCAGAGGCCCAGCCGCTCCATGTCCCTCCCCATTGACAAGGGATTCGAGGCCGAGGTCTCGCCAGACAGCCTCGCGGCGCCGGTCCATAGCGCGCGCAATTCCAAATGCGGCATGTTGGTCTGGTACGACGTCATCTTCATCCTCTGGGTTTGGGGGCTGGTATTGAGGCGCGACGTAGACGTCTTCGACGGGCAGGAAGGAAGGGATTGTTGTTGGTGATGCTGAGCCGTATTGGTTTGTGTCGTGGTCGCTGGGATTGTGTGGGTCTGTTGTTGCTGTGGAGGTGTGTGGGCGGGTAAATTCTTCGAAGAGGTCTGCTAGGCGTGGTTGATGCATGTGGATGTATGAGGCTGAGGAGTCTTTGCTCTGCGGTTGGTTAGTAGGTGTGGAGGTTGCGCTGGTTGGCTGGTATTACCATTTTGGCGGTATCTTGGTCACCTGTCCGGGACCGTGGTGTCACTTGAAAAATTATTGTTCTTGCTGATTGCTGGAGATGAGTGGGAATGTTGTTTGGATCGACGGCGTGGGGATGATTTACTGGCAGAATATGATTAATCCACACCGCCTGGATCACGTGGATGACGCAAATAAGCACTTTCTCTTCACATAATGGGCTTCCATGTCCATCATATTCATCATGAAGACTATGCATGCATCTTAGTCAGTCAATTGAGCACATAAAATTTGCTCAATTGGAGTGTTCTAAGGACTCGGCCAGGGAAATGGTGGCTTGGAATCGTTCCAACTCTATAGTCAGTAAACACCCAAATCGGGCTTAGCTTGGGTTCATGCGCTTGCTCTCGCGCTTGTGCCTGAAAAGCGCCAAGACGGGCGCCTCGGACATGCACAAAGCGCTTCTAATACTTCTGTACAAATGACCTGACTACGAAGTTCCCTACGTCAAGAAGTGAAATGATGCCCCGAAGCATTAATTCAGAATACTAATTGATGAGAATTGCCAGAGATAGAACTACAAAGGAAAAGAAAAGCCTAAATTGAAAACCATCATAATCATTTTCATGCTAGAGATTACAAGTTCAGAAAGACCCATGCATCAGAGATTCGTAACCATGCGGTGCACAATGGGCACAGCACTAGGGGGCAGACTACCCATCTCAGTGATGACCATATCCACATACTCAGCAGGCGTAACATCATACATGATGTTGAGCAGCTGCAAATTGGGGGTAGTCTTCCAGTTAGTCAATGGAGACTTGGTGATTCCATTCGACCAAGCAGGCGGCTCATTACTGGTAGTGTTAGGCTTGCCCTTCTTGGTGTCGACCACAGGCGCATCCTCAGTCTCGGGAATTCCAGTGATCTGATCAGGGCTGGGGTTGACGACGAGTTCGTCGGCGTCAGCGATCTCATTGACGACGATACTGTCAAGAGCAACGCGGTCGGTGAACTTGACTGTCTCGCAGCAGACGATGACGGGAATTTCGACGCCGCTGGCGCGTTCCTTGGCGGACATTGCTACGAGGGCTGTGCCGACGCGCGAGTACAAGCCTCCGTTGGAGGTCATTGCGTGGGCACCTAGGAAGACCTTGGTGGCATCCTTGATGGCGTGGGTTGTGGCGTGAACGAGAGAGTATTGGACTTCGAGGCCTGCATTGACCAGGGCTCGGGCGAGGCTTTTGCCTTCGAAAAGGGGACGAGAATCGATAATTGAGACGCGGAAGCGCTTTCCTTGGTTGTGTGCTGAGATCAGGGTTTCCTTGACGATGCTGCTTCCAGCGAATGTGACGATGACATCGCCGTCTTGGATTTTCTGTGCGGCGCTCTCCGCAATCACTTGGTCGGCGACGGTGATCTTTTCGCGGATGAAGCTGTCAATGAACTCGCAGAGGGTGGTCTTTGCTGTTGACTCGGGGGTTGAGGGGTCGGTGGAGGCAATGGCGAGCTTCAGGGCTCGGATGGCATTGCCCTGACTAATAGAGAGAGGACGGCAGGTCGAGAGGTAGGTAATTTGGTGCGAAAGGTGGTTAGTCAAGTGACGAGGGAGGGATGTTCCCATGGGGGTTGTGTAGGATTCGATGACCTGGTCGAGTTAGTTGACAGTTCCGCCCTAGCAAGGATAAAACGTACCCGCTTGAACGCAATCATAGTCGACACGCAGCGCGCACTGCTGCCACAGACAACGTAGTCTCTCAGCTGCAAACCCAATGCCAGTACAGCAGGGTGCACTTCTTTTCCTCCGCCGGCGATGGTAGTGCGACGTTGCTGACCGTACAAGTGACCGAACACAGCAACCTTCTTATCATCCCTCTTCTTCTTCTGCTCAACGAGCGCAGACCCAGACTGCGCAAGGGCAACTGAGCCACGGCGCGCCGTCGGTGTCTTTTGTCCCTTCTGCGCAGCGGCAGCAGTGTCCTTCTTCGGCGTGGGTGGCGGCCGGGCCTGACCTGCTCCGGGACCAGGAGCGGCACCACCGGGGGCACCCCCTTCCTTTTCTACCTTTTCGCGGGCACGTCGAGCAGCCTTCTCAGCCTTAGCCTTCTTCTTCAATTCACCGGGTGTGAGTGGCTTTTCTGTGGAGCCTTCGGCGGACGCGGACGCGGGCGCATCATTTTTGGTGGGTTTTGAGCTGGCGTCCCGAATGGGAAGGGTTTGGGTTTCCGTGGGCTGAGACTCCTGGGGTTTGGCAGCTGAGTCTTGCGCGACGGGTGCTGGGTCTGAATCCGTCATCTTGTCTGAGCCTGAGGGTTGTGAGGGGGATGTTTCTTGAATTTGGTGGGGAGAAGTTGACTCACGCGGGCGGAAAAAGAAGTATTGCCAGAAGTGGCCCACCGACTGGCGGAGCCCTAACTTGCAGAGAAGCATACCCATGGCACTTCCGATTACTTGCAGGATGTACTGTCTAAAATCGAGTTCACTTCTACGGCGGAGTTTCCAGTTTTGATAACGACCATGGGCTGATCATATGTCTTTCATTGATGTCTGAAAGAGGCTGTCTGCCCAATGGAGTAGGTGAGATTGTAACATGCGTATCATCAATTGTCTCATTATTCGTCGCAGCTCGCTATCAAAGAAGAAATACTGGCCAGCCCTAGTCTAGTTCCAGTTCAAACAAAGAAGTCTTGACAAAGAAGTTAAACAAAAACATCAGAACAAAAAACATCGCCGCCAACACCGATCCTTGTACACCCAAAATAAGAATAGTAACGGCATATCCACATATTAACGATTGCTGGTGATGGTTGCCAAGGCACGTCGTTTGCGATTCCCAGGCTCCTCAAGAGGGCGGAATCGCTCATGGTCTGTGGCCAACTTCCGTTTGAAGACAGTCAAGTCACCAAGCAAGTCATGCATGTGATTTTGCATCCGATGAGCCTCATGTTCATTGCTATCATCGGTAATAGTCTCGTCATCTTCCCAAAAGTCAATGTCTGACTCGGCATCTGACACTTCAGGGGATCCCTCGGGCTCCTCGTCCTGAACCGGTGGCTGGTTTTCATCCGGAATTGAAGTAAAGCTGGGCTTCCGGGTATCAAGGTTGACTGCTGGTATCGGGTTTTTAAGACTTTCAACTGCCAGTTTGAGATGCATGCGCAAGGCTTCGTTTTCTGTTTGCAATTGTCGGATTTTGCATTCGCTGACCATGTTGTTCTCTTCCATGAGTCGTTGCATCTTCTCCACTTTTTGTTGGTACTGTTCGAGTCTTTCATCCGAAGCTTCGTTTGCTCTCTGGCTTAGTGCCGCTTGGCTGACACTGAGCTGGAGTGTGCGGATTGTCTCTGTCATCTCTGCAATCTGTTGATCACGTTCGGCTGCCGACATCTGATCTTGGTTGACCCTGGCCCGTGTTCGAATGTTCTTCGCCTGGTCTGCATAACGAAGAGTGGACAGTGTCTCTTCATAGTCTGCTGGCGCAATACAGGCGATCATTGCAGTCTTGGAATTGCCGCCCAGGCTGTCCTTCAAAAGCCAGGTGAGGATTGAGTCTCGATATGGCACTAGCTCTTTGCCTTTTCGTGGGCCACGAATCTTTTTGGGGTCTGCCAATGCTGCAATAACACGGCCAAGCGTTGTCAAAGACTTGTTGATGTTTGCACCTTCACGAAGTCTGGCGCCGGTAGCTTCAGTCGATTTCGCGCGCTCGGAACCCGCCAAATCAACCAACCGGATGCGAGCAGTCCGCTCTGTGGTTTCATCTGTTGAGAGATCGTGGTGGATTTGTTTTAGAGTAATAGTAAAGACGGCGTGGGATCGGGAGGAGGTATCGTTCATCTTTGTACTAGCCGTTGTGCGGGAGACGTCACCCTTTCGCATAAACTTCATCAATTCGGCGTAGTTTCTGGCGGTCACTTCTGTGAGATCCTTGACATATGGACCCTCCGATGGCGATTCACGAATACGAAGGTAATGCGGGGGATCCGTTCGGGGGACCAAGAGATCTCTGACGTGCTCGTTGTATACTTCGAAGTAAGACACTCGAACGTTGTAGCTAATGTCCGGGGAGGGCGAGCTTTCGATGCGCTGGAACAAGTCCTCGCACGTTCGAGGAATCAAACCAGGTCTTTCTGGCGTCCCCATCATGGTGTAACTCTTTCCTGACCCTGTCTGTCCATATGCGAAGATGCACGTATGGTATCCTTCGAAGTTATGGTCCAAAAACTCCTCGCCGAGCGAGTTGTAGACATCCTCCTGGTGTGCGTAATGTTCATCCTCTTCATCATGAGACCAAAAGGAATTGTCGAAGGTGAAAGACTTATCCTCCAAAATTTTGCCACGCGCTTGCGACTTGGGTTTTCCAACGTCGCCTGGTTTCGGTTTCGGTGCTTGAAGACAAGTCATCTGGGTACGGGGGTCCATTGAGATCAAACAATCGGCCTTGCGCTCGATTTCTAGACGGTATCAGATCGCATCTCAGGGGTATCACTCGTCGCAAAACTTACCTCGGGGCAAGAACTTGCGCACCCGTACGACGACGCGCACATTTCCGCCTGGCGTTGGGCTGGCCATTCCATCTCTTGCGAAGCCTCCACGCGCGCGGAAGGAGGGACTCGAAGCTGTGGATCGGAGGGTGGCGGCGGAGGCGGAGGTGGAGATTATGCTGGGAGAGGTGATGCCTGTGGCGGCTGATAGGTCGGACGAGGCGGCGGAAGAGATGGAGCCGGGGCCTGGATGGCCGATGTGGTGATAGAAGCGCGGGTCCAGCGCCATGTCCCTGCTATATCTTAATAGCTGTACACAAGTGGTGACGGCGTCGCGTCGGCGATCAAGGAGAGAGGTGTACATGCAATAGGAAATTTATGACAAAGGAATAAGGTAATGTAGAAGGGAATGTGTGCAGTGGAATTTCATGTAAGGTGGGCAAAGAGAGAGAGGAATGAGTGAAACGGGGGGGTTGTTACTGTTGCGCGTTGTTTCCTTCGGAAATTCAGTTCATTATAGTCCAGCTGCAAGAAACGAAAGACAAGGGACCAAAAAAAAAAGAAAGGGAAAGATCGAATTGACTGTTGTTACTGTTGATGATAAGACCGGGGGATGAGCTGGTTTACAATTGAAGTGTCACTACGGTTGCTACAGCAATGACACGCGGTGTCAACTCAACTCCACACACTAGCGGGAGAATCCATGGATGTTTAATGTACAAAGTAGCTAGGCTGTACAATGCACCTTCAATTTCATTTCTCCAGATAATTACGATCAATCAAAATCGGCAGTTTCGGCATTCATGGCTTCGTAGGGATCAGCCTGGCCTTGGCCAGACTTTTGCGCCTTATCCCAGTTGTCGTCGGGCACAGGGTTTCCAGAGGCGTCCATGTGCTCACTCAGTAGCTCGGCGGGTCCCATATCGCTATGAGAGGCCTTCTGAGTGGAATGCTGCTTCGCCCTGGTGTCGGCGTCTTGAGTGGGCGCGTCTTGAGTGGGCATAGGCATAGGCATGGTTATAGTTCTATGGTGGGTAAGTAAATCGGTAGATCACAGACAGCATCTTTCGATGCTCACCAATTCCGAAATGGAACGAAGAGAAGACATACCAATATTCAGTGATTGATTTCGGGGTTAGTGGGACATAATCTGAGACATTGCTCATGTAGAGACTGGTGCCTTCAATGCACTCATATATGAGGACGGTGGCGGCAGTGACTTTATCATGACGGTGTGGAGTGTAGATAGTGCCACTCGATCGGGTTCTGGACGTTGCCATTGTTAACAGTCAACGGTCGCGATCGCTAGCGCTTCCATGGACTTGTTCGCCACCTTGCCGAAATCGATCCATGGAAGCATCCAGGTTCGAGCCTCATTTTTGTGATTGGCATATCCGCGGTTTACACGTCCAGGTGACCTTGCCACAAGCTACTTTTTGAAGTCATGATCTCCATTTGATGGCATTCGATGGTATTCGAAGGCACTGGGAGCCGATGGTATTCACCTAGGTAACATCTTACCAGTTCTTGCTTTTGGGTTGGAGTTGGACACAGTATGTTACAGGTATTGCTCATTACTTTCCAAAGTTGCACACAAATAGCATCTGAGAGCTAGCAAGTTGAAGTCATACTTCGGTTGAGACCTTGGGAGCAGCTGGGCAGATAAGAAAACCCATTATTGGATCCTAATATCTGTAAATACCAACAAAAAATATACGTACGGCCGCCGGGTACAGCTCTGTCTGTTGTTACGGGGTATGCACAGTCTAGATAGGTCTCGCAAAGTTGGTAAAGTTTTGGTAGAATATGTCATTGGTTCAGTCTCGGTAAAATGTCCAAATGAAGTGCAAAGAGTGAAAACGCCAAAGGAAAGGCCCTAGCACGGGCAAAGTGTGCAACGCAGGTAATGAGTGTCGCATGGTATATAAAAAGAATGGCTCCATGAGCAGGAAGAGAAACGTCATTGGGAACGTAGCGGAAGAATGTAAATCGATCAGAGTCTCGAACGGATGCCCCTCTTGAAGCGACGGGGAATGATAGATCCGAGGTTTGATTTGGTCAGTTCCATGAATGCATCCATACCAGCAGGATCATAGTACTTGCCATCAAAGCCGATGGACAAGTTAATCTGATCCCAAAGCGAGTACATGCCAACCCAAGCGGAGTCGTTGATTTGACGACCGGTGTGGATGAGATCATGAATATCAACTGTGGCAGTGGGTGATTCAAACTGGCGCTCGAGGTTCAGGGCACCCTGGGGCGAGAAGCCAGGCGCACATGGCGCAGCAGAAGGCTCCGACGAGGCAGCGAGACCCTCCACGGCCTTAGCAGATGTGAAGTTCATGCTAGCAATGTAGTGGGGTGAAACCAGGTGAGGACCGAGTTCCTTTCGGATAGCATGAGCGATGTGCATAACAGAGTCCCGGGTTGAGCCCTGGAACCAGTGCTGCTCGAATGGGATCCAGAGGAAGACGCAGTCTGCAGCGGCGGGGATGTTACCGCCAGCCTCACGCTTGCCACTTGTGTCGAGCCAGCGACGGGCGTTGCGAGTCATTCCAATGAGAGCGCCGGTTTCATGACCCTTGGCGTAGGTCTGCTTGACTGCCAGGACGACCGAGGCGGCTGCGGCGAAGGTGATACTGAGCTTCTCTTCGCGGAGCTGAGCAAGGAGAGCCCGGGATTCTTCAAGCGAATACTGGAGGCGAATGCAGTGGGTTTTGTGTTCACGAGTGTCGACATCGTCTTCAGGGTACATGGCAACGGATTGGCCCATCTGCGGGAATCAAGTTAGATATTTGAAGGAAACGAGGTAAATGATATGCACATACCTTGCCAGTGTACAGTTCGCCTTGGCGGGCAGCATCGGCAATAGCGTGCTGAATCTGCTCCTTGTTGGGCTTATATTGCTGCTGGTAAGGAGTGAGAGGGCTGATGGGCAAACGGTCCACAACGCCAGTGTAATCGATTTGGCTGACGGAGTATTCCCAGTCGCCAGCGACCTGGGTAACAGTCCGGAAGAAGTGGTTGACGAATTGAACGATGCTAAACACATCGGCGACAGCGTGGCTCACGTTCCAGACGAGAGTGTGCTGAGTAGGGTTTTTGGGGTCCGCATTAGGTCCAGTGACAAGGTACATCATGTTGCGCTTTCCTTTGGTCGGCATGCGACGGCTGTACGTCATGTTGACCACATCATTGGCAGACTGGTCGGTTACCAGGTGGAAGGTCTCCTTCATCCAATCGGCGGCTTCAGTGTTTGACTTAAGCACCTCATACTTCATCATCTGAGGCAGTTCGGTGCCTGTCGAGAGCTGAACGGCAATCTCGGGGAACCGCGAGTGCGAGAGGAGCCATGCGTTACGGAAACGCTGGACCAATTCATCGGTGGGGAGGTCAATGCTGAATGGGACCTGGATGGACAGCTCGGTATGGCCATCGCGAACATTCTGGTTGTACGAGACACCAGTCTCGCCGCCGGAGCACGGTCGGGTCCAGGTTCCCCGTTGGGCTTGTTTCCAAGTACCACCGTCAATACGCGGGATCTCGGTATCGGGAGTGTATGTCGTCGGCTGCTGAACTGAAGGGGCCATGATTAAAGAGCGTGATGTCGAAATAGACGGTTAAAAAAAATTGTGAATTGGCGTGAATATAAGAATCGATTGGTTGAAATGAACGTGCCACAATAATGAGTGATGGCAGTTTGAAGCGAGAAACAGGAACAGTCAACCACGATAAAGAGTGATGGCGACGTTGAACAGATTAGCCACAATAATGAGCGATGGCGATACAATGAAGAGGCAAGATCCAGACCTGCGCGCTGCGGACCAAGCCAGGTCAAATACACACCGAAATGCCATGACCATAGTGGACCTTTGCAAAAAAAAAGGGGAAATCAAATCCACCATGTTTACACATCATCTGTATACTGTATGCAAGGTACAAGCAGAGTTGCTTGCTGAGCTTCCTTATTGAGTCCGATGATAAGGCCCCACACGGTCAGTACCGCTAGTATCGGTAATACCTGGTATGTACAGACAGTGGATCCCCCTGTCGATCTGTAGTTTCTCTTAGTGCGCCAACACACCCGATTGAGTTTTTCACCAATACGGGGCCCTTTGGAACCTGGTATTCCGGGTATCACACACTCTGTTTTTGAGAATCTTCTTCCAAGGTTCTTCCATCCTATCTTTCAGATTTACCTTTCCCAAGGTTATCTTGTTCCTGGAGCCAATTCGGCAGCTTTTCGATACCTTGTGCCGAGGCATAGACACGATAAGCGCCAACCCGAGAACCCCTGTATAAGCTTAAGCCACCAGTGAAACAATCTAAAATCTGATAGTTCCGAAATTCCAGAGACTAAGTGGATACATCCATGTGGCGGTCTCATATGTTTTGTAGATATCTTACAGGGGACCACAATGCCGTCCACTCTGTACCCGAGGTTTTATTTCATGTGTTTCCCAGTTTGTCAACACCCTGTCTATCATTAAGGAGCTCCAGGCCCAGGTAATTGTTGCGCTTCAGACAATTCTCCGCCAACATGCACATTGCCTTTTTGTCGAACCCGGCCTCTGGCCAGGTCAATGTGCAGATGGCGACTGCTACGCAGCTCGTATCTGAGGGTCACTCCGTCACTTTCCTGTCGGCGGACTCGTGTGCCAAAAAGATCGACCAGCTGAGGGACGCGTTGCCGCCGTTTCAGCAGGACCTGATCGGCTTCATTGGCTTGGGTACAAGTCACAATGTCAGCGATTAGTATGTCATGTGTAAAAAATATTGTGCGGGGTGGTACTGACTGGATATAGCACGAACTTCTTCAAGGACCGCATGCATTTAATGCGAAGCCCACCCGGCGATCCCTCTAGTCTGGAGTTGTGCATTGATGCGGCACTGGGTCCAGTGGAGGACTTTGCGGACACAGCTCTTATGGTCTCCGACAAGCTTAACGCGTTGGACCCTAATATCAGTGAGTTTTGTTGACATGCAGTGAGACTCAATAGTGCGAAGCTAACAAAGTGGATATAGTTTGTGTCGATGCTCTGACACCTTCTCTGATTACGGGGGTCCGCCTCACGAAGCGCAAATATATACTGACTATTCCCTGTTCACCGGGAACAAGCGCTCTGCCAGGCGTGTTCGAGCCGCACATGATGGCCTCGAACCGCGACGGCTCACTGGCAACTTTCATCGAGAGTAAGAAAATCTTCCCGTGCAAAGCGGAGCCCAAGACGCTAATGATTATGGTCTAAAACAGATGTATACTTGAACTTCCGTGAATATTATTACAGCGTCACACAACCCGACTGTGTCGCCAAGCGCGATATCCTCGTGAAGCGCTTCAACCTCAAATCATATGGAGTCGCACAAGACACAGCCCTGCTACCACCACACTGGGAAGACGAAAACTGCGTCGCTGGCATTCACTTTAATACACTGGGCCTCTTCGACTGCCCTAAACAATCATCCAAAATTGTATTTGTCGGCGCCGGCGTCTCCGTCGAAACGTCCTCAACCTATTGTCCCGAGCTGGCTTGGATGGATGAGGCAATGCTCCACGGTGACGATGTCATCTACATGAACATGGGCAGCATGTTCATCTGGCAACGACATGAATTCTGGAACTGCATCGCTGGCTTCGAAGCCGCTTACAAGCAACGCGGCGGCCGCGTGCGCTTCCTCTTCAAAATCAACTTCCCAATCGACAGCCCAGAGCACATTTTCTCAACCGAGGAACTTCCATCATATATTCGCCTCACCAACTGGATTGATAACCAGCATGCTATCTACTCGCACCCCGCCCTCAAGGTCTTCATCCACCACGGAGGCGGCAATTCTTTCAACGAAGCGGTCTACTTCGGAGTGCCCCAATTGATTCTCAGTCAATGGCTTGATACCCACGAATATGCCAACTACGCTGAGAAGTTCAAGCTTGGGCTGCGCAGTGCTAGGCCACCACACGTCGAAGCACGCGACATCGAAGTCAAGATCCTCAAAATGCTCGGTCCGCTCTGGACCGAGTACAAGGCCAACTGTCAGTCTTGGGCCGTCCGGAGCCAGATCAGTGGCGGCACAGCATCTGCGGCTAAGATTATCGTTGCTCATGCCGAGAGCACGCGAATGATTCAAGATGGAATCTTGACCCCACCGTTCACGCCTGTCGAGTCGCCCATTATGGAAAAGGACGCCGAGACTCTTCAAGACATTGCGATTTGCTCGTGATGGATCATATACCCAATTCGCATTTATTGCTAATGTCCAAGGCGTTGAAAGTTTTGCATCCGGTCATAATTTCGATATACAGTTAGCGTTAGACTTCTCTTACCAATTTCACTTGTATAATTACTTTTTTTTTCAAAGTTACAACGGCATGGCTTGCAGTTTCTGATCAAAATGATTGCGCCTAGGTATATAGAATCATAAATCCGGGATAAGTGACAGACAAAAAGGAAAATATGTACATGAATGAATGTCGAATCAGAGCTTGGCCCGCATCGGCTCCTCTTCCGCAATGAAAGTCCGGAAGAGACCGGCAACGGAGCTTGCAAGCTGCTCAATCTCGTGCGTAACAAAGTAGCGCTCGTCAAATATAAGGTTGAACTTCAGCTCTTCGCGGAAGCTATACAATGCAAAGCAAACAGCCGGATCAGTAGACCGGCCACCAGTAGTAACGTCTGATAAACGGATGGGATCACCCCCGGATGAATCAATCGTCCGCTGGGCGAAAGCACCTTGGGAAGTTAATGTAGGACGAGCAATGGCAGGAGGGTCGGGCGGGTTTGCCATAGCCTTGACCAATTCGGGCGCCATCTGATCGTACAAAGCCATAATGTGGGGGGACACAAGATCCTCTTCCTGGGCTTGCCCAATAGCCTTTGCCAATTTAGCAAGGCCGTGCTTATCTTTGGCACGGAGGTCGACATCTTTGGCATCGACCCACAGACCAGCTGGGACAATACTCATGGTGACAGGACCGTGGCCATTTCCAGCAAGATCCAGCCAGCGGCGGCCACTGGTGCTGAAGAGCAGATGGGCGCCCTCTTCGGTTCCTTGACCGTAGGTTTGCGCGATGGCGGAAGTCATGCAGGCGAAGAAGGCGACCGTCAGCGAGATGCCGAGCTGTTTGAAACATTTGAAAGCGGATCTAGTTTCGGCAGTCTCGAGTCTGATGGTCCTGTTCTGCATGTGGGAACGGCGATTCTTCCAGTCCGGCTGGATAGGAATGCCGATTGTCGATCGAGCGTAGCGAGCCTGCGCGCGCTGGATAACTTGCATGGCGGCGGCAAGGTCTTCGGGGGTGGGTTGGTAGAGACGGGAATAGGCGTGGCATAGCGATTGTGGGAGGCGGGGAGTGATGTCAAGTAGGAAGTCCGGGGTAAAGATGGCGTCGATACCGCGCTCGTTTTCCGGGCGCGTTAGCTGGGCGATGAACTCGTGGATACGACCGTAGATTGTAGTGTCGGTGAGGGTGTGCGTCACATTATAGACGCAGCCTCGGTGGCCTCGGATGGGGTCAACGATCAGTGTCATAGTTGACTTGTCTAATGATCGACGGACAAGCGAAAGAATGACTTCGTCGATGGAGGTGTTTGTGGCTATTACGCATGTTTGGGCAGCCCAGCGCTTTGCGGCTTCGGACGTATTATGAGGTTCGAAATAAGCCTGCTCCATGTCCAGATCGGTGCCGATGACTGGGAATGCGCGTCGCGTGCGCCACCAGGCTGCCTGGCATCGCTTCTTCAATTGTTCGCAAGTCAAGGGCGTGTCAAACCCCGTGGCACAGACTAGTTGGAACTGTCCAGGTACGTCAGTTCTCGGGATTCTAAATGCTATCGGTGAGAGAATCTAGACCACTTACGTTTCCATCGAGATGATGCTCGGAATGCTTGATCATCAACTCAATTCCGCGAAGCGGGCGCGCCATGCGAGTGCCAGAGTTCACCAGCTTCCATTCTGAAGTGGATGCCGAATTATGACCCTGAACACTCACAGAAGACTTCATCGTCATGACGGAGTGATTATCACCAGCCAGATGGAGAACACTCGGCAGAATGGAGAGAGACGTTCACTTGTCACTCTGGGGTCACAACACCCGATAGCTCAAAGTTTTTTTCCCCAAAGAATTATCTAATTCAATTTTCGATTTTCTAAACCATTTTTCTCATTCCGGGCATTCACCCAATTTTTCAGGGGAAAGATCATCGGAATACAGCAGTGTACATGTTTTGCAAAAGGCGATTGATAGACCACATCCACATTAAGTTTCTAGCGTACGCGCTATACGAGTATGGTACTGTAAAGTGGGGCGTACGGCTTAAAGTTAACCGATCTGCGCGAAACCCGTGGGTTTTTTAATCTTGCAGACGCCACTCAGATCCGCTAAACACCCACCCTGCTGCCAACAGATCCCGAATTTTACCACTACAATCGCGGATCGCGTCTTGCACATCCACTGCCGATCGCAATAACCATCTTTTGAAGCCTCACTCAATTGGGAGAGACAGCTCCACAAAAGCCCGCTAACTCTGCCCTATGATTGGAACATCGCATCCCGGATGTGCCAAGTGACTTCGGACTTCTGCAGAGCGGGTCGACTCCATCAGAGCATTGCAATCATGTCACGGCAAATCCGATGGCAGCCCGTGGTGACGTGTGGATTCATGGTTCAGCTGAGATCTCTAGGGCTCAGTGCTCGCTATGCTCCCCGCCCCTGAGCGGATCGTCTCCGATTCAAAACTGCACTAGTTTGTCTCTGCATCTTTTACAACACAAGACCACAGATTTCTCATGCAAATTGACATCCAGCCCTCACTCACCCATCCGTCGGGCAATTTCTACCGACGTCGTTCGTGATCCCAGCCCCGGGTTTTTCCCGAGCCCGAACTTGCCCCACAATGACTGCCGATTATACTGCCGTTCCTATCTCGATCTGGGATGGGACCGCCGCCAAGTAAGTATCGCCAATTGACAGTGTAGACAACCAGCTGACCGTGTATGTCTGTACTATAGCACTGATATCTTTGTATGGTTCCTTTGTGCAATTTCAAATCTGCCTGATACTAACGCGACATCATTAGGCGCGCGCTAATTATATCTTTGATGCCCCACTCTCTTTCGAGAAGTTGCACGCAGCATGGATTGAGGTCTTGAGGGCACGTCCCATCACACAGGCCCGCGTGCGCCGTTCCAAGACTGCCCCGTCAGGCCTTGAATATCATGTCTATACCCCCGAGGGTCTGGAGCGGTACCTGGAGCGCCAGTCCACGGCCCCGGACCACCTGAAGGACTTCTTCTGCTTGGACCAGTCAAAGCGATCATTCACTGAATACTCTCCAGCCCTGAATCGGTCCGCGGAGGGCTCGAACGGCATTTTCGTCGCCGACGCTCCGGAACCAGAGGATGACAAGCGCTGCACATATTACAACGCCGTCGGTTCTTTTGACGAGTTGCTTAATTCGGATCGTCCTGTCTTGACGACACAAATCACCCGGTTCAGTGATGCGACTATCATCTCGTTCACGTTCAATCATCTCATGGGTGATATCTTCGCCGTCAAGGATACTTTCAATGGTATGTCGGACGCTCTATATGGGAAGCCCATTGCCCCGTGGAAACAGCTCGGGGAGGACCCCTTCGCCGACTACGGCCCTGGTGGAAAGCTCGCCGGTGAGCATGCCAACTCCAGCTCGCCCCCTCTGCCCCCGGGCTGGCGCATATTTGGACTTTTCGACAAAATCCGCTTCATAACCCGCATGCTCTGGGATGTCAAATACGCAAGACCCGAGAGTACCATGTCTCCGAAATACGTCTTCCTTCCAGACACAGAGATAAACCGACTGATGCAGGAAGCGAGACACGACCTCATTGCAGTCGAAGAAAAGCGCAAGAAGGAGG
The DNA here is from genome assembly GCA_026122735.1 of Penicillium bialowiezense. Taxonomy (NCBI): domain Eukaryota; kingdom Fungi; phylum Ascomycota; class Eurotiomycetes; order Eurotiales; family Aspergillaceae; genus Penicillium; species Penicillium bialowiezense. The sequence goes on from JAKZFB010000002.1 coordinate 4,996,421, forward strand.
GTAACCCACCCCAGGCCCCACTCAAGATCGGTCGCTCCAACGTGATCTATGCGTGGGTTCTCAAGCACAGCCACGAACATCTGGGTCCCGATGAGATCAGCACGCCTGTGACCATCGCCAACGCCCGCGGCAGACCTCCTACCGGGATGAGTCCCAACCCGGACGAAATCCTACCCCACAACTGGTGGAACGGATCATATCTCGCCTCGCTGCCTAGTCTCAAGGTGCGCGATATCAGAGAGATGTCAATGGGCGAGCTGGCGCTCCTGGTCCGCGAGGGAACGGACGCCGGATCCTCGCCCGAGAGCGCGCAGCGAATCATCTCCTTCGGTCTCCACAACGGCGCATGGAAGAAGCCTACTGGTAAGCTTGCCTTCTGGAGCCCGCCCAACCACCGCTGGTCTGGGCTGACCGATTGGCGTGCCGCTGGCTACGGCAAGGTAGACCTGTCGCCTGCCCGGCTTAACGGAACTGGTCCCGTGAAGCTTTGCACGATTCATACTTCCATGATTATGAACGGCACCCATCGGGATCGCTGGGCTTGTATGGGAGATGCGGGTGGTGGTACCTGGGTGAAGGGTACCGCCACTGAATCCGAGTGGCGGCTTCCCACTGGGTTTGGCAAGTATCCTCACCACACACTCCCGGCGAAGAAGGTGACTTCGATTGACGAATATCGAGTGCCGGAAGAACCTTTGTAAGTCATCCGGAACAAGTGCGCGACCATGAAGCTAACAAGCCTGGCAGGAAAATCAAATCTAAGCTTTGAATGATATCTGATATTGACTAACTGGCACCTATGGGCGCTGCTTTTGTATTCTTTATAGGCTCGACGCCTACATTTCTTCTGTTCACGCCAAATTTTAGACTGGCTCTGCATGTACTTATAGGCAAAGGGCAGCAATGCACATATTTTCCACACTCGCCATTGAATTGACTTTACTAAGACCCCTAAGGCTGTGGTGAATAACCCCGAGGCCCGCCTCCAGGGCTGTAGTGCATCGCTGGAATGAATTTACTCAATCGAGGAGTCCCTTTCTAGGGTTGTGATTCATTAGGAGGCAAGGCCATAGCTAAATATATTAACATTGATATAAAATGTATATGCAAATCTATCTGAATCGAACGTTTAATGTTTGGTCCATACCAAGAAAGCGCCTCTACACATGCGTCTATTTGGCCGGCGCAGCCTTCCAGAACAGCCACCCAAAGGCAGCAACAAACTTCAAGCCAGCCGCCATCCAAAGCGCAGACTCCATGCCACCACTGCTGCGACTCAACCAACCACCAACGATAGCACCAATAAGCAAAGCCACAACCCCGCCCACGCGACGATTGCGCTTCACATTAGCGGTCGGCTTATCGGTGATTTTAGGATCCGACGCGATGTCAAAGTAGACACTAGTCAAAACCACGGTAGGGATTTCGTTGTAGCCGAGCGCGCGACTGCACGTCATGCCGCCCGCAGACTGGAAAGCCAGCAGACCGATCGGGATCAACTCGAGGAACAGGGGGCCTCCGTCCAAGGCGGCGTCGGTGGAAGTGTGGGGGATGAGATCGGCTTCGATGAGAGCGACGGCGATGACGATGAGAAGCATCTGGACGAGGAAGGAGACGAAGAGGGTTCCTCGGCGGAGGGCGCCGACGCTGCGCATGGAGATGGAGAAGATCATGGCGCCGAAGAAGAAGGACAGGATGGAGACCAGGGACTTCAACCAGCCCCATGGCTTGCTGGTTGGCTGGTTGGAGGCTCCGAGGCCGAGGAAGATGGTGTTTCCTGGGTGGTATTAGCTTTGCGCGGGTTTGCCCCTTGCGGAGGCGATCGTACCGGTTTGCATGCCCAGGAAGCAGGACCAGGCATTGTAGGCGCTGCTGTCGCATAGGCCTGTCAGGAAGCAGAGGAGGAGACAGACGAGGTCTGCATGGGTGGTGGACAGGTTCTGCTGCCATTTCTGCAGGACGCTGGATTGCTTTACGGGGGCGCCTGGGGCCTCCACATCTTGTGCGGGGGTAGTGGGAGCTGCCTTCTCCATTGTTTTTGAGAGAAACAGACACCTAGGTACGGAGTACACGTAGCGAATCGCAGCGTCCAAATAGTCAAGTTAAATAGGATGAGAGGAGAGAATTTTCGCGTTCCTGGCGGCACGAGGCGACTTCCGAGGGAAAAGTTAGTTCTCGGCTCAAAGGCCGATTACGGTCAGCCCTATGGGCTTAGTTATCATCTTCATCTTCCAAAATGTTCCTTTTTGGTTTATTGTGTTTATTTGGTTTTATTTTGTAGGTAATACATTGCAATATCATTCGCTGTCCCTTGCTTTTGACCGCAAAACACTGCTGCCTGGTTTCCATCACGCAATAGTGGGGAAATATCACGGATAGGGCTGAATTAAGGCCATACTTCTGTCTCTAAACAGCCTAAACTCCCTCTACTAGGTTATCTGGACTCCTTGTAAAACCTCATCTTGACCCGTGGACCTTGTTTACTTCTATATTTGACACTGCTTACATGGCACAGTCCACGGGTATGCGTACAACGTCAACCCTGAAATATTGATTAGCACGCTATCTTCTTCCGGGATCCACGATGCCCTCATGTTCAACCAGGGAACGTGTTTGTGCAACCGGAGAGTAAGTTCGCGAGATGACTCTCGATAGCCCCTTTGTGTGACATGTTCCGTTCACTTCGTCAAATAAAAATAAACCTTCCCGGTCCACTCCTTACTCTCCATACATGCAGCCACCATATTATGTTTCACAGCCCGGTAGTGGACGATCATCGGCCGTTGGTCGTATACCAGAGCCGCGGAGACAACTCCATGATATCGGATCTCACGTAACTGCACGTACAGACATCAGGGTCAGAAACTTAATACCAGTGCATATGGCGGTGTGCCCAGGTGCTCGAGAACGAACCTTGGAAAAGCAACTTACCGATGCACGCCCCCAATCTTCATAACATACCCGCTCTCCGTTCCGTCCGACAATCAACGGGGCCACGTCTTCAGTGCTGTCAAACGTATTCCCGAACCAATTCAATTCCTCCAGTTCCTTTTCGAATGCGTGTCCTGTGGCCAGTATATGCCCGTCCCATTCTCCAATCAGATTGTCTGACTGGAGGGGCTTGAGCTCTTGAAACAGACCGTTGATCTCCCTGCTTGTGACTCGTGGATTCTTGGTGAGAGTCACGAATTGCTTGGCTGGGCTGGGCTGGAAATAGTCCAGGGACATGATTGGAAATTGGATCGTCATGCTGTCTTGGCGGTTGTGAAACGGGCGAAAGGGGTCAAGGTCGACGTGTATATTACAAGTATGTACGGGAAACGAACAGCACTTCTCATGGGCAAAGTATGTATATCCTTGGTCTTTGTCGGGGGTTGAAGCTCTCATATGCCCAGGTGAAGGTACCCTTCGAGGCTCGATGCAGAATGTACCCCATGAGAAAAACAGCGTTTCAGGCGCTTAGGCTTATTTTCTCCAAGCATGCAGCGGCACCTTGATCAGCGCTCAAGTCAAAAGAGCCTGTGGGGGTGTACTGCTGACTTTTCTCTCTGCTTGATTCGCTCGAGACGAGTCGATTGTTCCTGTCGGGAAAGGATGCGCGATTCGGAAATGCCGCCGATACCCCAGGCCCCGCCAGTGCCCGCACTCTGCTATGTATCAGATCCTCCTGGCACTCGGGTGCATACCGCACATCAAAGTTATCTGATAAAAGGCTAAAAGAGGGTCCAGATGGAACGATGGACGCGCTCCTGCCTGGTTGCCACATTCCATTGCCGGTCCGCTCCGTTGAATGGCTACTTTGCCTGTCGATCACGACTGAATAAAAGTATATGCATGATCTTGAAGAGGGAGGATCTTCGCACATTATTTGGTCTTTCGCCCGAGCACCAAATGACATGGAAATACCCCGCGGATGTTGTATTTACACTGGAGGCCGGAGAAGGCGCAGTGCAGACTTGGTCAAGTTAGATCAATGCTGCTATTGTAGCTTGGGCTCTGCCAACAAGGGCACTGAGACATTGGAATGTACCGCAGCCCCAAGCTCGGTCAATGTCCGATGAGGCTTGCCCTTGAAGCTGCGCCTCAATTAACTGTAACAACTTGGAAAGAGCAGAACCTCATATTTTGCTAGCCTCCGCCCTCGGTATATTGCGTCTGGCTTCTTGTTACGTCTGAAGTATTCTTAGTTCCATACAGCCAGGCATTGGACATGATCACCATTGAAAATATAATCCCTCGATTGGAAATTTCATACTATCTTAGGGCATCACCGCATGGCCTAAAACTTCCACGTCTTCTCAACTTCAGCACAATCCTTCTCGATATCATTCCACTGTAAGGCTCCCCATCTCTCCGGTCGCTCGAGAGCATCAACAAAGTGCTTCAAAGCAAGCACAGTCTGCGTCGCCCAACGCTCCGCACTAACTTTTCCAACCCCAGCCGCCAGAGGCGTCATAAGAATCCTTTCGATCTTATCACCACTCTGACTGACATTCCTGTTGAAGCCTTCAACCTGGCACAGCAAACTCCAAACACACTCGTAAACAACCTCCCGGTCCCAGTTTGCATTGCCAGGTTCACGCATCGTGGGACAAATCGCCACCCACGAGCAGCCGTATGCATTCTTCCTCAGCTCATCCGGGAACGGGACAAGAGTGCATGATCCAGGAGGAGCAAATCCGCGCCATTTTTCATAAACGACTTTCTGCGCGGCTCTAGTCAGAGCGTGGTAGTCATTGCGAGGGCTGAACGTCGCTGAGATCGCATGGTCAAAGGCACCGTCGAGGCGGGCATAGGAGTTTGCCGGTGAAACGACTAGGTCGAATGTTGCTTCTGGGGGAAGAGAGTTGAATCGCTCATTCATTGGCTTGATCTTCAATTTGGAGTTGTCATGTGATGGCCAGTTCCCCTTCATTGCTGTGTTGAAGGCTGTGATGAAGTCTGCGTCCCTGCAGAGCAGGAGCACTTCGGGGATGTTTGACGTCATTATTTGGGTAAATGTAAGACTGAGTCTCTGTCAAATGAGAAGATGCGAAAAGAAAGCCTCAAGTACCTGGAGCTCAGCGCAAGGCATCAGCATTGGAAGGTAACCGTATAGAGCTACACAGCCACAGGAGGCAGTGTTCCCAGGTGCCCCGCTTTGGTAAGACGTAAGGCACACCTGGCAACCATGTGGTACTAGCGGGATATGGGATTATATTTGCAAATAGACTCTATCGACTGGTGTGGATGTTCGTTACATATTGAATCTAGCAGTATGCTTTCCGACTAGCATCTGAGCCGAACTGAGGCTCAAGTGAGATCAGCGCGAACTTGGCGGGAGCAATGGCTCCTCGTACTTTACAAACATGCACTTAGTTTGATATCTAACTCAAACAGTGTACCTAATTCCAAGGTTGCGCGTACCCTTGAGAGTGCCCTCACCAAATGTACCAGTTTGTTCACTAGCTAATCATTCTATGTGTTACTTGTAGCTGATAATAAGCCATTCACTTCAACCAGATCATGATCGTGCACATCAATTGATACAAGCAAAACTCATTCATCCAACCCAATATCCCTCTCTTTCTTCAAAGTCGGCTCCTCCAGCTCTGCCCCAGCAGCCCGATCTTCCTGAGTCGACACATACCGGATCAAGCTTTCACACAGCCGATCCAAAACCCACTCCGGCTCAGTCTGTTTCGCCAACATGGGGCTATTCTCACCAATCCAATCCCAATTCAACAACCCATACTCATCCTCGTCGAGATCGACAGGCCTATCTGCGGTTTCGGGTTGCTTTCTTTGTGACGGTGGTCGGGCTCGCGGGTCCGTGAACTTGATGAGACGGGTGAACTCGACCCATTCCTCGTAACCGTATCGCTTTTGTTTACCCTCACGGGCATGCTTCGTGGCACGACGAATGGCAAAGGCAAGTTGCTGAGCCAGTTCGAGTGGCGTGGGGTCACGAACAAGTTCCTCGAGGGTTCTGTATGGATGTGCCGCGGCCGAGTCATCGCCGTTGTTGGATTCACCCGCTCTCGCTGGGCTGGAACTTCTGCCTTCTTCCGCTTTATCGGCGCCTTCGAGTGGGAATCCACGCTCTATCCTTTTCTTTTCCTGGCGGGAGAGCATGAATTGTGCGACCCAGGGGATTCGGCTGAGAAATGACTTGTAGAGGTGCGATTGAGGCAGGACAACGTAGTCGGCTACAACACTGGTGGCACGCTTGAAGCTAGCAACGATCGTATCGCTCATTTGAGAGATAAGCATGGTCATGGTTGGTATGGCTATGAGCGACCACAGCACAAAGAATGGCCGGCCTGCGTTCGACTGTGGTGTAAAATCGCCGTATCCAATCGTCAGGAGGGAGGCGAAGCAGAAGTAGAGGGAGTCAAAGTATGACAAGTCTTCTAAGCGCCAGAACACGACAGCTCCGCATGACCACACAATCCCGAAAGCGATGAGACTGATAATCAGATCGTTCCATCGACGGAACCGCAAGGTATCGTATTGGATACGGCGCATAGCATCAAACCGGTCTTTCTCTTCGCGTATGATGTTAATCTTTGGCCGACGGCCTGCCGCAATGGCACTGAGGGTATTTCGTATTGGTCCACGGGAGTGGTGATGAGCGCTCTTGGGGGTTTGCAGGGTAACCGATGGAGGATTCATGTCTCTAATCGAAGACTTTCCTTTGGAACTACAGAGCTCCGCGGAACTCATCGATCGATCGAAAGTCGTTTGCCGCTTTTGCTCAATGTGTTTTTGAATGACGTTGTCGTAGTGAACCTCGCGAGCAAACTTGTGAATGCTCCCTACCACCAACCCAAGAATTATGATCCCGATGACCGCATATGGCCAAATAAGACCGCGGCCAGTGGGGCTTGTGGCTGTGATATCACCAAACCCCAAAGTCAAGACTGTAACGTCGGAGAAGTATAATGCATCCGCAAAGGAAATCCCAAGTACTCGCTGGAAGATGGCTGCGCCTATCAATAGCCATATCACAAAGGCGGTCATCTGTAAAATCAAAGTTCGTTGCTCGTCCGTCAATGAGAAGTGCTGGGGGTATTTGCCCAAGAAATAGCCCAACATGTTGATCATCAACATTATGCTTAAAGCAAAGTAGAGACACGCGGCGATCACGGCGCTCCAATAAGCCTGGGAGAAGACCTTGTCTACTCCAACTGGTGGAGCATAGACCTCCATGGCTATAGTGATTCCACATAGCTGCAAGTATGTTAGACAGAAACGGGTGATACAACACAGGTTACTCACAATTCCCGTTGCCATGAACCATAGGATAATTGTCACTGGTAGTGCAATGATATAGCGCACAATTTGGGTGAAGTTGAACAGAAGGAAAGCATTGCCCACAATTCCGCATACCAATGAGACTGCATTGAGGGCAGTGATCCTGTCAACAAGTCAGGGGTGCTTGGATGGGGACCACATAGTGCACTCACCAGTGAGGGTCTGGATATCCCTCTTGGAGATAATTCCCAGCAGGGCCTTTGGTCTTCGACAGAATGTCACTCCGCCAAGGCATGACCAGGGCAACAACCGACATGACATTGGCCAGTGGCCCCGTCGCAGCGGCTACGAGCGGAATGGCCGTGGATGCAATCCACCAGGCCTGTGGCTCGCCATCTTCAACCGGTCTCAAGTTCAAATGACTTCGGATGCGCTCCCATTTCGATGACCGTTCGGTCGTTCTCATCTTGGCCGTTTCAGCTGCCGTAGACTCATGGCGCATGGCTTGTCTAGCATACCCGTGCCAGACTGAGAGCAGCGGAGCAACCAGGAACGGCTCGCTGGGGCAAGATCAGATGTATTCAATCTCACGAGGTATCAGGTAACTTGTGGAAGTTGGTGGTTTGAGTTACGGCCTTGTGGGGAATGGCGGAGTCGCATCATCTGTTGATAGGGTGAGATTTCATCGAGAGAAAAAGAAAACAAAAAACAACCAGTGTATACAATATTCATATACTTAGGTACTTGGTAATATATTCACTCCAAGTTTTTTCATGATATGAAGATCTCAGTCCCAAGCAAAAAAGAAATGTCACGCTGGAGATGATGTCAACAGCTTTGACCGTGATCCCGTGATCCGTGGCGTCATCATTATACTTCCTCCAACTTCAACTTTTTTGACACATTCGACACTTCAGATACCTCGTGGCCTAGTGAGTTGGCCAGGTACGAGAGTCCAAGAGGTTTGACAAACCAGATAAGGTTGCATGACCACATGGCTAAGCTGACTTCCCAGAAGGAAATGCAGCTAAATTCGTTGGGCCTGGAGCTACGATCCTAGGCTGCAGGCTACCCCAAATATGGGTGTTTCATCTTATACCTATACGCAGTATGAGATTCTAACGGGCATTTTTAGGCCGGCTCAAGACATGATAACGGCCAGCTCGGCTGTTTTCTCCGCACCCAACGTCTCACAAGCTTAGTTTCCCCCCGAATGGAGCAAGAGACTGGTGAGACCGACCTGACTTGTCTCGGATACTGTGTCTAGACTGTAGTACCTGGTGGAACATGTACAGCGCAGTATTGTATAGTATAGTGTCTAGCATCGATGTACTCCGTACTCCGTACTCACCGGCCGAAAATGTCACTCACAAGACGAGAGAAGAATCGCACTCTAACCGCTAGAAGCTAGGGTGGAAAAAATACCTCAACCAACAGCCACTCATATTTACCAAATCCAGAGTCATTTCTCATTGATCGGTGCATAAATTGTCATGCAACCCAAAGGAATGCACGCAACGCCCTCTCATAGGGTCGCCACACCCAGTTTCTCGGGTACCCCAGCCAACATGCATATTGTATTCAAACTACACTTCAATCCAATAGAACGCGACCAACAGGCAAACGCTGGGACCTGGTGACATCAATTGCCGTCATGAAGCCCCTGAACTTGGGCAAATGCAAGTCTCCATGAAAACCAACCAATCTCGGGAATCGATTCCCTCTTTGAATGAGGCGGGGTAGATGATCCACCTGTAGGTCCACGGGTACTGCAGCCGCTGGGCGTAGCGCGGAAGCAAGAGGGGTAGCTACCACATCACATTAGCGACGTGGAAATACAGTATCGATTACGGAGTACAGCTACAGAGGTCTCGGGAGGTATGCAGAGATTGAGAAAAGTATAACGAGTGTAGTTTATCGGATGTAGGGTCGTGTTGGTTCTATGTACAACCCGGTTTCTCCGACCCAACAGAAACAAAACAGTATAATGCGACTAGACAAAGTAAATAAAAGACGGTAAAACAGTAGGCTTGTGTATAAGAAATCGCAAGATGGTATCATCAAAGCAGAGTGACACGGGACTTCGGAAAAGGACTAGACGGCCAGAAAAGCAATAAAAAAGGATTAAACAAGGACGCCTGGAATATATAGGACGCCGCCTCAGAAAGGTAACGAGATCGAAATCGAGGCGCCGGGAAAGCAAAGCAAGAATTTTGTCTCGTCCGAACCTGGACGAGGAGAGTAAATGCAACGAGCAAAAGCCAGCCGAAGCCAAACCAACGCGCTCCAATGCGAACAGTGTGAAATACTGTGTAGACCAGAAAACAATAAGAAAAGTCTCTCTCTGGGTATCACTCTCGGTAATGAGAAAACAAAAAGGTAACGTATAAAAAAGAGATCCTAAGCGGCCGTGGGGCGGCGCAGGATGTCTTCGCAGTTTGCGTCGAAGCGCATGTTCCACAGCCGAATGCTGTTCATGAGCTTCTCCGTATTTTCAAGCTCGCGGTCGCGGCCGAAGATCGACTCCACGAACTCGCAGCCTGCATTGCGGCCCATCGAGACAGGCCCTTTGCCGCCTTCTCGCTTGGCGGCCTTCCACATGTAGAGCTCGCAGCCCTTGAGCAGTTTCTTGAAGCGGCTCCAGAGGCGCTCCCCACTCTCCAGGAAGTCTTCGACAACCTCCTGTGCGTCGACGCTTTGGATGCGAGGCAGGCATTCGTCAGCCCGCTTGACTTTGCCCGCTAGTTTGATCAACAATAGCCACAGGTCGCCAGCGACGTCGGCCATGGGGGTCGAAGCCCCGTGGTGGAAAACGGTCCAGTCGTAGATCCATTTGCCAAGGGAGTTTGCGTCGAATACGCTGCCGAGCAAGATGATCGGCGCCTCAGTCGGGTCCCAGTTCTTGGTCGAGTAGCCTGGTGGAATGCCCGCTCGTTCGGCATCATCTTCGGTGGCGGCGGGTGCTGGTTTGGCCGCGGGGGGAGGCTTGGGCTTGGGAGTGCGAGTGGAGGTAGATTGACGTCTTGTGCGGGATCGTCGAGCCGCGTCGATATCCTCGTTGTTAGGGGCCTGAGTGAAGTAAAAGTGAGAATCAGCGGGGTTGGCCTTGCGGTATGAGGTCGAGCCGCGACGGGGACCATCCTTCGGGGTCGTAGGGGGACGACCATGGCGACCGGTTGGGGGGCGGTCGAATGCGTCGTCGACCACATCGACGAAGATGGGTCGGGTCTGCGATTGCGCCGGGTCGAATCCGTATCCGTTGCCGAGGCCATCCCCCGGAGGGTGACCAGCCGAGGAGTGGTATCGACGGTGTGTGGGCTTTCCAAAAGTAGCACTTACATGATCGTGCTTTCGCGATGGAATGCCATAGTCTGTGGGTTCGTAGAAACCTGGTTGATAGGTCGAATACCATCCTGGCGTTTCTTTGGTCGCTGTGTAGCTGGCCTTGCGGTTGTGTCGACGTGCAGTGCCGCGAGGGGAGTAGGAGTTTGCGAACTGCGAGGCGTAGTAGGCGTATTGAGGTGAGGTAGGGGGTGATTGCGTGTAGTCGTAGGTGGACCACCCGTGCGGTGGACTGGAGTAATGATACATTATCGGATCATATGAGGAAGCACCAAAAGCTGGAAAATGCAAATGCAATGAACCAAACGATTAAAATGAGAATCGCCAAATCAAACGGAAGAAATAAAAAAAGAAAACACCGAGTATATTATACAGGATATCGTGCACCCAGAACAGAAATCGACGCCGACGAGTAGGTCAGATAGGATTTTTTTTTAGATTTTTGACACCGTCACCGTGGTACGGCTTCCGATCGAAGAGAAGAGGGTTGAGACTGAATATGCAGAGAGAGCATTTGAACGTTCTTCGACCGATTCAAGGAAAAGAAGGAAGAGTGCGTTTAGGGGGGGGATCCTCTACCGTAGGGTAGTTGATCCAAAGCAAGTTCTCAGGCAAAACAAAGGAGCAGCAAGCACTCCCACAGATGTAATGGCTTAGGATTTTGTGGAGTGGGAAAAATTTCAACCCAAGGATGAAAGGGAAAAGCAGATGGATCCCAATGTCAGCGCCGGTGATATTGTGTCGCCAATCACTGCAGCCGCTAGTGGCCGGAGCGTGCAAGTTGGCGTTATGGGCTGTGGCGATAATACCCTTACGTGTATTGAATTTCAATATACTCCTGTAATCTATTTCATTTCTAAAAAAGATTCTCCCTTGCACGGGGAGTTTCCATCTGCTTTTATAGCTCAGCTATATCGGACATTAATATGACTCAGTTATTAGAAGTGGCAAAGAGTTCACTCTTGACTCATCTGGCACTTTCTCATAGTCGCCAGTACTTTCTGCCTTACACTATATGCCAAAGCACTACTGTCTCTCTACCCCTCAGACTAATCCACATGGAGACCGTCTCTTTGACGCTATGAGCCAACCGCTTGGCTAAACGCCCCTCAGGTGAATCGGGCAGACACAACGACGGGTGCTCGTATGAGCCCTTTCTGGGTCTCTGATATCACCAGGCTCAAATCCGCGGGTGCTTCCAACCCATCGGTGACTCACTGTGAGGCAAAGGTAAAGGCTGGAGTGCTGATGTCGCCACTGAGCTGAATCGTAATGCTGCGGAATCTCACTGGCTGCCTTACGAACTTCTGTCGTTGGAGTTAATTTAGGTCACCCCTCTATCGGCTGGCGTGTCACTGTTGGGTTGGATGGGCGCAAAGCCATGTGCTCGAGTTCCAGAACTAAGGTGGAACTTTTATCTCCTTTACAGTTCATCTGCATGAACACCGGCATGTTGTATCATGACGATGAACACTGGTTACGATTAAACGGTGCATCATCGCATCGAACCTATAGCACGAAAAGCAGCACCTCCTCTACTCCTCAGGGATAAATATGTACTTACACGTGTAAGCAAGCACTGAAAGCCATGTATGCTCGATCGACCGAAGGTCGGTTCCATGGTTGGCTCGACGGCATCCCAGATTCTAAAACGGGCCATCCCGTCTCGTCCACTGGTTCAAGACTCCACCCCCAGACAATCGGACATTTAATTATCTGTAACTTATACGTACATGTTGCCATGACGAACGAAACGAGCCCCATCAGGGTCCCTCTTACACACAAACCCACTTTGCACCGCCGTGTCGGGCGATACCACGGACCGTGAATGGGCTTTACCGCTGCGTCGCTGGGCAGCAACCGCTTCTTTTGGGCAAGAAGATAGAAAATTCACAGACCGCAACTTCTACGGTCTGACCAACACCACAAGCGTCGAAAAAAAGCTTCGGCCTAGTTGTAAAAATAGTTATAATCTACGGAGATTCCTTGCTCATGATGATTTGGTGGCCTGGTGGCTGTGTACAACGCGTTGGGATCGAAACTGCATAATGGATAGGCAGCGAGCATCGTCCAACCATAAGCAAAAAGCGAAGCCGATGCTCTGGATCAGTTGTCATCCAGCTTTTGACATTGGCTACCCTAGGGCTCTTCGTTTCAGCGTGGGGCATCGAACAATAGGCGACTCGCTGCGACCGTTCGAGTTCAAGCCCTGGGCTATCTGTCACGGGATTGGACCAATACATCCATCACCAATGAAAATGAAAAAGTCCCAACTGCTCGCACAAAGTATGCATGACTGATTTTGGTTGTCTTGTAGATACTCGTAGATCGTGGCCTTTGTTACGATATCTTCTCCCATTTTCTGTTTTGCAACGGTAACCTATTGTAAAGAATATGACCGGCGGCCCTCGCCAACTGCCAATACACGAAATACCAACATATTCTTTACGCTCACGCACCGAGTAAAGGGATGAAAAGCGGCGGAATTTCCAGCACGTCCTTGCCGCCCACACAAAGAATCCCAGGGCCATCCCTGATTCGAGGGCTTTGTTTTTCTTGAATGAGTCAACCCTTCGAGAAAATGCCCCCTGTCTTGGGCAATCCAGCCATTCACAAGGCAAAGCACATCCTGCACTGCCGATCATCTAGGGTTGCACATGGCTTATTTTTAATTTTGAAATTAATCTGTCCGGTAATTGGATGCCTGCACTCTAGATCTCACATGCAGGCAGCTGATTGAAAATTCTTAGATGTATCTGCCTTGTGCATTTTGCATATATGAGCCCTCTATCAGCTTGTATTGTACGGAGTATCGCCTCCCTCGCTCAGGTGAACAACGGCGTAGGCAACAATTAACAATTATAGATATCCAATAGTGCGTAATGCGTAATGCCAGACTCGCTAAAAGCGGGTCGTGGAATTTCTGGAAGGTTTAAAAATCGAAAAATAAATAAGATAAAAATCAAACCCGCTCTGAGCCCAGGCTGCAGGGGGCCAACGGGTTGGGAGCCGGCGCCTCGGCTGTAGGAACATAACCTTGAACGCACAGACGTGCTCTTATTACACCGTACATTGCATCATGGATCTCAAAGTACAACATCCTGCTTTGTACGGATATGTTTGACAGTGAAGGCGCGGAGTGAAGATAAGAATGTTAAACGGTACTATGACAATTTCGCTAGGTGAGGCTCCTAGGAACCACTACCATGGATACCTGATTTCAAATCCCACTATATCGCAGCTCTAAACTCCAATGTGGAGTTCCAATTTGTTTTCATTATCACCGCCAAGTACCGAGTGCAAATTGGTCACCTGGAACAATAATTCCTCACCTACAATCCCAGGATCAATCGGTGTGCACACCTCCTAGTTGATATTAATCTCGCACGCGCACTCCGAGCGGGATCTAGAATACATCCCAATCACATTGCAGTCCGCGATTAAATCCTATCTATCTGCCTCTGCCCCTTGCACAAACAAGCTGTGCCGCAAACCTTGGAAATGAAAACAAAAATCCTGCAATTTAGTGTTTCCTATTGGTATTTTGGTCCGCGTACATCCGTACTAGCGGTCGGGGAGCTCGGGAGCTCGGTGATATACCTTGTTTACTCGTACATGTTTTTCGATCCAGTTGTTTCAATTTTAATACGTCCATTATTGCGATTCGGTCCAAGAGGGGTTGTGCGTGCTGATCGATAGGGTTTGCATGACTGCCCTTGCCCTGTGCCCTACGTGTCTGTATGAGATGGCTCTTTTGGGTTAAATGCCGGGCTGGGACTCCGTACTTTTGTGATTCGTGTGTTCCAGGGTTGTGGCTATATGGTGGTCTTTGCTCTCGGTTCATGTGAATCCTTCATGGGGTGCTATCTCCGAGTGGCTTGGTCCAGCCCCAAATGGCGTTTGGAAGGGTACAAATTGTGAAAGTACCTTATCGTTGAGGGGATGTTGGGGGTCAGAATGGTTTGCTGAGCACCAGAACCAACGGATTGGTTGTAAAATCTCGCTTTCTTTAGTAGATCATATTATGAAGTTATTGTCCAGAAGTATGTGCATGCAATTGGTCTATGTCTATATACTGGAGAAGAGTAACTCGTATCGAGTCACTAAATGATATAATAGCCCGCAATATGTGTAAGGTATCATATTTGTCAAAATCAAGTCGCTGAGCCTCCAACCAAAAGAAATCGAGAGAATGCCACCAGAATGCGTCAAAGCCGAATATCGTGCTCGGGCACGAGAGATAATTAAGAAAAAAAGAAAAAAAAAAAGGAGTGAGAGAAGGTGGACAAAGATGTCTATGCGACCATATACTCTCCGTCGCCCCGCTTGGCCTGCATAACTCGGGACCACCGGAAAGCCTGCGAAGTAGTAGGCGCCCTGCCACCTGCCAGCGGAGGCGGGGCAGCGAACTCGCTAGGATAGACTGGGAACGAAGATTCATCGGATTGATCAGCCCATATCTTTTCAAGAAGCTCCAGACAGGACAGATTGTTGATGAAGCCGGAATCTTTGGAGATATCGATGCAGCGATTGCGAATGATTGAGCGGTGGTCTTCCTGGACACACTCGGAACCGACAATGAAAAGCGGCCACAGTAGATACACATCTGACTGGACGGTAATGATACAGTGCATAGCGAGCTGGACAAGGTGTTGGATACGACCGTGCCGGGACGGAAGAGTGGGCTCAGCTAGGCGTTCACAGTAAAGGAGAGCAGCATGACGGAAACATTCAGAGATCTGGAAGACATCCTGAAGGTTCTCGGGTGCTACCTGGTAAGACGATGTTGAAGTCATCGGCGCCATGTATGTCGTAGCATTCCAGGACATTGTGGCTGCCGATAAGGGCGGAGAAGGGAAGGCCTCAGCGGGCGTGGATGGTCCAGTCGGTGGGTCGAATCTCCAGGATTCAAGTCGCTGCCTGAGCGAATACCACTCGGTCCAAAATGCCGGAGAAGAAGGTCGACGGCTGGAATCGCTGCTTGAGGGTGGGGTCGGAAGGGAGTACTCTTGCCCTGGTAGCGGACCAGAGCTCATCCCGGGATCTGGGACGACGTTCTCCCATCCCGGGAAAAGCATATTAGGAGGCAAGGAAGTCGTGGCAATATTTGCGTCTGGAGGGCGCGATAGATTGGGCTCTTGGTCCTGGCTGAGGAGGTTCAAACGGCCCAGCTGGGAGATCAATTTGAACAAACGACCATCACAGCCAGCCAAGTTCTCCAGACCCCATTCGCCATCCGTTTTGGAGCTAATTTCCAGGCACGTTCCACGAAGTTGTACATCTCGGTCATTCGTAGTTGCCGTCAGGGTATCGAACCATGAGAACATGCGGATGAACCACTTGAGATCATCCGTCATGACGCGCGAATGGCGCATCCGGATCGCAAGGAGTCTTGTGACACCGGCAAATTGCGCCCTGAACCCGGCAACACCAGTATCACAACCGTGGAAGAGACAAAGCATCAGAAGAGTCGCCAGTACCGAGTCTGACAGTCTACGGCGAGGATCTGCAAGATCTGCGTTCAATGCCTTGACAGCCATTCCACGATGATGATTCTCTTCCCTGATGTAACCCTCAGTCATCGAAATGCCATATCGATCTTGGAAATCTTCATCCGTGAGCGCCCGGTGAGCCATCGAGGACATGCGCGCAGGTAAGGTTCGTTCTGTAGAGAGGTGGTTGTGTTCTCTCCTCTGGCGCAGGTTGCTTGTGGCTAATGTTGCTATTGCTTCTTGAAGAGCCTCACTCTCCATCGCCAGTCGAATAACATGGGTTCTGAACGGATTCGTTGGCGTATCAAAAGCAACGATCATGGGCGCTATGACTTCAGCATAATAGCTGATAAGATATCGAATGCGCGGAGTTCGACCCACGGATCTCGCTAGAAGAAGCTGAGAAAGGGACGGAGAATGTGCAGCGTTCCACAGCATATTATAATTAGCGTCTTTTTTGACTTCATCTTCGTCCACATCCTGCGATGATGGGGGTGTGGCAGGCTGGTTTGAGTATGACATTGCCGTAGGCCAGACTGGAGAGCTGAAGCTCGCCGTTGGACTAAGAATAGGAGCATAGAGCAAGGGCGTCTCTGGTGTCATGGTTTGGGTGGTATTATCTGGGATCATTGGCCGAGTTGGCAACGGAAGCCCTGAAATCTTGGGCGCAGGAGCGGGTGTACTCCACGTTTGTGGATCTGGCATGTCCATTGCCCAGGCCATGTTTGATGACATGTCAAATGAATTCATCATAGTTGGCGGACTGCCTTCAAGTTTCACATTCGGGGTCCCTGCGCTGAAAGAAGACATCGTTGGGCCGGAGGCCGGAGGCGGCGGGACGGAGGAATTTGACGGAAGCCGTGAAGAAGACGCGACACTGCTACTTGATGGCTTCGGTGGTAATTTTGCAGGTTCCCTTTGCGCCTGTATATCCGAATCCATCACTGGCAGTGCCTGACCCCGAAGCTTGCCTCGACTTGCGACCCCGACACCCCAAGTTAACGTCGTCTTGTACCCGGAACATTCGCGACCCATATCGAGACATTGAGAGCAATATGGTCGGCGGCGGTCACACCGTGCCCCTCGCTTGGAGCAAGCGAAGCAGTCATCGGGGGCGCCGCTGACCACAGTTCTCTTGCGACGTTTTCTGATGGGAGCATTCGGATCCGTTTTGCGGGATTTTCCTTTCGGCGCGGGGTCTCGAGACCGAGGGTCTACACTATCGGAGGTCATCGTAGACAGGCGTGGATAAGGCCCGCACGGAGTCCATCCGTCAAAAACCTGAAGGGTCGGTCGAATGGGAGCGGCACGATCACGACTGGAGAGGGTGGCGGGTGAGGGGGGAATCTGGACGGAGCAGAATTTGAAAGATCAAATTTGAGATCGGCGAACGGTTTTCGGGGAATGGATTATATATGGAGGTGACAGGCTCCTGAGACTGAAAAAGAAGATAAAACGAAGGCTTTGAGGGGGGTGGATATGGGATCTTCCCAGTGGAGGCTGATCCGCGCTTTAGTCCTCTAGTCGGGAAGAACTGGGGCGTTCATTGCCTTCTCACGGCAGGCAATGGTCGGTTCCACCCTTGGTGATCATGAAATCATTGGCAAGTTAATGTCTCACTGTCTCTCACATGCGGGACTGGGATCTAATCTCATTGCCTTCTTCTGAGGAGATTGAGAGAATGCGTTCCAAAAGAAAAGAGTGGCCTCGGCTCCTTTAATTGCGGATTAAGTGCGGATTCAAGATCTCTGTGGTCTCGTGTCTCATTTCCAGATTAATTCTGATACTTTCAATCCGGTCATTATTATAGACGTAGTCACATTACATGCCATTCTTCTTTTTTCCCTTTTTTCCTTTTCCTACAAATCGAACAAAATATACGGAGTACACCATGTAGGTCGACCTCGTATAGAAATGGCCGGTGCCAAGCCCGGCCAATCTTGTTTCCGCCCTCCCTGAATTATATGCGCCACACCCTATTATACCCCGACCTGCTCATCCGTTTGTACGCCATTTCTTCCCCTTTCTAACCTTCTGGATCGGCGTGGCCGTGCGCCAACCCCTGGACTACAGAATCATGTCCATGGGTGTGTTTAGACCCGGGAGGGCCAGGTCCCTGATCCTGGCCATGTTGGCATTGATACTCGTCTGCACTGTGTACTTCTACTGGTCTCCAACTACCGCGTCCTCCACTGTCTCCCTAGTCCCAAATACCGCATTCGAGGTCCCCCTCACGGAACGCCAAAAAGATTTCTGGAAAGCGCTGCGCCCAATCATCGAACGTCATAACCCCAACTGCCCGGCTCCGGAGAAACGAGGCGATGTTGCAGCACAGCACTTTGACCCCGCGAAAGAACTGCCGAGACCCGATCTCTCAGTACTGAGCGAGGAGGATGAACGCAAAATGGAGGAGGCCCATGCGGCTTTCATCGAAGATGTCAAGAACTCCGGCAAGGTGCTGAAGCCCATCCATACCCCCGGCAAGCGAGGACTAGTGTCCACTGCCGGCTCAACATATTTGCCGGTCTTTGTTTCCTCTCTACGGATGCTTCGTCGCGCCGGGTCAACGCTGCCGGTGGAGCTATACATGAAGGACGCTACAGAACATGAGAAACGCGTATGCGAGGAGGTGCTTCCTACTCTTGACGCACGGTGCTTAGTGCTGGCAGACGTAGTGGGAAAGAACATCATTGAGCACTACCAACTCAAGATCTTCGCAGTTTTGTTCTCGTCCTTCGAGGAGATAGTATGGATGGATGCCGACTGTTTCCCTCTGGGCAAACCCGAAGAACTACTCGACTCAGAGCCCTTCAAATCCAACGGTCTAGTCACCTGGCCTGACTTTTGGGCTTCCTCGGCGTCCCCTCTATATTTCAGAATATCCCGCCAAGAGCAACCCTCCATGGTAGCGCGGCAGTCGTCTGAAACCGGTGCTTTCCTGGTGAATAAGAAGACGCATTTGTTGCCTCTTCTACTAGCCTCGTATTATAACTTCTACGGCCCGTCGCACTATTTCCGCTTGTTGACCCAAGGAGGTCCTGGTGAAGGTGACAAGGAAACATTTATCCAGGCTGCTGCTGCAGTGGGGGCGCCATTCTACACTGTCAGTGAAAGGGTACAGGCTATTGGACACGCCAATCATGGTGGCTTGTCTGGGTCTGCAATGGCACAGTCAGACCCCAGGGAGGATTATGCCCTGACGCAAGATAACAAATGGCGCGTCAAGGATGAATCTGTAGCCCCCGCGCCGCACATCTTCTTCGTCCACGCAAACTATCCCAAATTCAACCCCGGTGACCGGATCTTTGGCTTGGGTTGGGAAACAACCCCTACCTTGAAAGATGATGGCACGGATGGACGTGCTTGGACTGCACCTCCCGAAACATTAAGGAGGTTCGGTTACGACGTCGAGAGGGCCTATTGGGAAGAGATCAAGTGGGTGAGCTGTAATCTTGAAACAGCATTCAAGACTTGGCAAAACAAAGTTGGACTCTGCGAGAAGGTTCAAGAGTACTGGGGTCATGTTTTTGCTACACCGCATGATGATGACCCCAAATTCACTCTTGATGGCTGAGATGGATCGTCGCCTGTATAGGTGATCTCCTGGCTCTACCGCCCATATACCTACCACCTTCAAAATGCTTCTTGGCTACTCAGTCAATTGCCCTCGGAGGTCATTCCTCCAACCAAATCTCAACTGCATCGACGAGATACGAATCAGCTAGTCTGGTTGTCGGGGGCTCATTTTTGCGCCAGTGGAAATCAAGCATTCTCGATGTTCTGATTTACCTCTTGACATTGATTGTCCTGGCTCAGATCATTACGCGTCCTTGCGAGGACTGCATGAATTTACGGAATATGCGTGCCATTTTGGCCTTGTACAGATTGTTAGACTCTTGATTTAGGGGTCATCTAAATAGCATATCATTGCATCTGCATCTAATGAAAATAAGATTCACATTCAGGCCTCAGGATATCTATGGATGTATCTTTCCCAGGTGACAGCGTACCTGAACCATACCGGTACTTGGGATTATCAGTAGAACATCCGGGGTTTCGAATTTCCAAGGTTCTGTTTGTTCTGGGGTCCGTTAATGTCCTTCATGGGGAAATAGGATTTTTTCGGTTGTGCGTGCCACGATGACCACCCGGCTGGACCACGCGAGCGACGCACTACAAGGAACGGGTCATTGGACAACTTATCTATTTGGTGAACGCATGTGTGTTAAACGCATGACAAAATCCATGGGTGTGCTGTACACATTTAAGCTAAAGTCGACTGGCTACTAATTTTGTGTGGGTGTATCTTCAATGAATTCATTCAATGATCTTGACTCAATAAAGAGAACTCCGACCAATATCATTATTATCGTACATCATTTCATCTCCAACCCGACGTGGAGATGTAAGATCCCGAGGGGTATTTTATAACATCATAACAGCATCGAATAATTTAGTGCTTGATGCCCTTCTCGCGAAGGCGCTGCTCATCCTCGGCCTGGAGCTCAGCATCGATCTGAGCACCCTTGGAAGGCTGGTTGCCGTGCAGCTTAGCCTATAGCAAAACCAGATTAGCATGTGAATGTGTAGGCTTTGATGAACATAGGAACTTACGGGCTTGGTGGGATCCTGCTTGCTGAGTTCGGCCTCTTGGTCGGCCTCGTTGTTGTGGTGGTGAGAAGGGTCGGGCTTGTTGGACTGGGAAGCAAGCTTGTTGGCGATGGAGCGGCCATCCTTGGAGTCAAGGTTCTGGTGGCTGTGGGTTTGGCCCTCGGCGTAGCGAGCACGCTCCTGAAGCTCAGAGACAGGAGGGTTGCGCTGGTCGCCAGCCTCGTAGATGGCACGGTTTCCGACGCTAGATTGGCCCGACATTGTGATATAAGAGGATTGAAGAGGATTGGTTTGAGAGTGAAGTTGTAGAGTGAAGTGAGGATTGTAATGAATAGCTTTACTCCCATGGAAGAGTTTGATCTTATACTTGCCATATACTCGATGTGATGTCATGCTGGAGTCACTGAGATCATAGTGGGTCACAGCCCAGTTTGAGCGCAATTGACCAAAGATTCTGCTCTCATCGTCCTCTTGAGTGATCTGGACGCTTCCCTGGAATTCGTTGTCACTTGGAACATGTTGCAATCAAGGCAGACCTGGTTCAGTGACATCGTTGATCAAGGTGTGGCTTTTCGGGACCCCACTAGGTTAGTTGCTACTCCACTTTAGCGTTTCGTTGCTCTACACTTCAAGTATACTTCGCGGAATATCATATCTTACCGTTTTAATCTACTTGGAACTATAATAACATGTTTTACGGTGAGTTGGAATCCACAGACGTGTATAATGTCTCTGCATATATCATGCGTTGTCGAATGCGACCTATGTAACCGCAATCGGACAACGTAGTATGTTGGAACTTCAACCCACTTGAGCGTTAATGGTCTCTCCATGTCTGCTCACACAAAATAGAATCATTCTCTTCGCAACCTGCCACTTTAAAACGGAATAAATCGTGAGATGAATAATGCAGAAATCCACGGGTTGAGGTGTATGCATTGAAGTCGGACACGCGACCCACTCCGCTCATCGGAGCGAACTGCGTCTGAGCAAAATAACGAAGGACGCACACCACCAAACGATGTTCACCCGATTAACAATCCGACTTTGCAAGTCCAGTCTCAATCCGACATACTCCGCCTCCTCGAATCTATTCAAAGCAAGAACAATCACCACAATGGCCACGGAAGTTCAACCCCGCTTCCAGCAGCTCTTCACCGAGCTCGAGAACCGTTTCAAAACAACAAACCTTGGCAGTGACAAGTGGTATATTCTCGCAATTTCCACCATCGTCGCATCTCCAGACCCAGAGCGCGCAGATCAGCTGTACCTGCACCTCACCAAGCAAGCAGAGTACGCAACTTCCGCATCGCGGCAAGCATTGGTCCGACGTCTCCGCGAAGCACTTGTCAAATGCGTACCAATCGTAGGAGTGTGCAAGCCAATTGAAGCTATTCTGGCAATTAGCGAGGTCGAGCGTGACGAGGACAAAGATTATTCTTCCACGCGCGAAGGTTGGCAATGCGACCAGGCCAATCATGAACGCGGCACCGAATGGCTCCAGAAGTTGTACTCTCGTAATGCGACTGGAACACTTGATTTGTTCAGTGCGCACAAAGACTTCTCATGGCTGTCGAAGAATATTACTTATGGGTTGTACTTGTCGGATCGCCAGGTGCTCGGAGATCTTGAAACCCAATTGGTGGTGTTGCCCAGTATTATGAGCCAGAACTTGCCCAAGGAGACGCACTGGCATATTCGTGGAACGAGACGTATTGGGGTTTCTAAAGAGGAGACGCAAGTCATTTGGGATTGTGTGCAGCTTGTCGCTGCGTTCTTCGAGGTGAAGCTTCACAAGGTGCCGACTGTCGAGGAGGTTGAATACGACGTCTAGATAGGTACCTAAATAGCTATGGAATATAGAATATGAGATGCTGACCCAAGAAGCATGTCAAGAGATATTACCTGGGTAGCAACCAGATCAACAAGCAACCCATGAACAGTTTTGTTCAAAATAGCTATTCGCCTCTAGGGCGGAGCGTATATTCTGACCGGATATATAGTGCCAAAAAATCCATGGACATGGCCATATCTTCGAAATGGTGAGGCTCGACATGTCTGAACCTTGGAAGTTTGGCCAATTGCCCCCGTATTCAGTATTGTCCCACAAGCTCCGTGGACCCAGATTGTTCATGGCTCAAAGGTGCCAAGCTGAACCATCAAGATCAGGTACTGTTGACAAGCTACCTGCCTTGGCGCGGGGACACTTCATTATGACGGAATTGAGTCAAGCTGTCCTTGCGTCCCTAAATCTCTTCGTTTAAACATAATGAGGTTGAAGGACGCTGCAAAAATCGTCTATAGGTAAATGTTGATGCAGATGACATACCTCGGCGATAACAACCGATAAGGAAAAAGTTCGAAAGCGGCCGAGCGTGGGGCCAACTTTGGATCTTCAACCTTTCTTTCACAGCAACAGCAATCAATTAACACAATATGGTCAAGCGGAAAGATCTCGGTGATGTCCAGATGGGTGGTACCCAGCCAGATGAGGAAGACTCCGGCGAGGTAAGACCTGTATACCCCACATTCACAGCCAACCTGCTAACAAGCATGACGCCTGCAGGACATTGACATGGTCAATGTAGATTTCGAGTGGTTCGACCCGCAGCCAATCGATTTCCATGGCATGAAGAACTTGTTGCGCCAATTGTTCGACAATGACGCCCAGATCTTTGACATGTCCGCTCTGGCCGACCTGATTCTCTCGCAGCCAACACTGGGATCAACAGTGAAGGTCGATGGAAACGAGTCGGATCCCTACGCATTCCTGACAATCCTCAACCTACAGGAGCACAAGGTTCGCAGAAATCCGACTCTTGGTCGATCACCTTATACTAACAATGTCAGGACAAACCCGTCATCCAGGAGCTGATCAACTACCTTAAGACCAAATCCGCCTCCAACCCGTCTCTTTCTGCCGCCCACCAGCTTCTCTCTCAGACCCCCATCCCCCCAATCGGTCTCATTCTCACCGAGCGTCTGATCAACATGCCCTCCGAGATCGTTCCGCCCATGTACAACATGCTCCAGGAAGAGATCGCCTGGGCCATTGAGGACAAGGAGCCCTACAGTTTCTCGCACTACCTCGTTGTCTCGAAGAACTATGAAGAGGTTCAGTCGAAGCTCGACCAGGAAGAGTCTCGGCCTCAAAAGAAGAAGAAGAAGGGTGGTGAGCAGGCTGAGCGCTTCTTCTTCCACCCCGAGGATGAGGTGGTGGAGCGCCATGCACTGTGCTCAGGTTCTATTGAATACACTCACAAGTCTGACGAGGGACACTCGGACTCCAAGCGTGCTTTCCAAGACCTTGGTATTAAGACGAACGGTAGCTTGATCTTGCTGGAAGCCGCCCAGTTCGAGCCTATGGTCAAAGCCCTCACGGAATATATGTCCTAGTCAATGCGAGGACCTTCAGTCTGATAAATCTCATGTCCAGTTTACGAAAAAGATATCAAGTGCTAACTGGCTTCTTTGGTCTTGTATACCGATCTCAAATATTGCAAATAACCCCGAATAGGCATTCTTTATACCTAAATATTCTAAATGCAGTTACGTCTTCTGACAGTAAAGTTACTATATCCAAAATTTTGCTTCGTTAATTCGTGCCTCATTCCCATTGTGTTCCCTTGAGGCGCTGCATAAGGTACTCAACCTCAACAATCTTGGTCAATGGGATCACACATTCCTACCAGCAAGTCAGCAATTTCCAAATCGTCGATATATCTAGCCCAATCACTAACCTTGTAAATCGCAACAACAGCGTCGCTGTTGATCTTCTGTCCCTTCTCATCAGGGAAAGCAGGGTCAGTGCCGTAAGTCTTGGCCTTCAGACCCAAACGCTCTAGGACCTTCTGCTCGACAGCAGCATTGGTGATAGCGGCGTCAATTCCAGCCCGATCCTCCGCCTTGATTAGGCGGACGAAAGTCTCAGGGTCCTTCTGGAACTTTGACTCAGCAACGAACTTTCCGAAATGAATGCGGCGCGACAGTGCCTGCAAACAGGCTACGTCGCATGTCGCCGCAGATCCATAGTTTTCCTGAGTCTCTCCGCGGTCTTCCCGGCCAAATTTGGGGCACACTGCGGGCAGGACTTCCTCGATGTACCGCTGCTTGATTGTGTCGTTGACACAGACATCGTTCTTGTGCAAGATGTGAGGGTATTCCAACGGTTGGAGAATGGGCTCTTCGAGCACTTCTGAGAAGAAAGGATATTCGTCGGGGGATTGGAAGCGGCGCACGCGCGACTGGATGCGCTCTTGCTCACGAAGAAGGTAGTCGAGGAGGCTGAACTCGCTGTCGGGGATCTTGACGCCGCCGGGGACATATATGGTCTTGTTGAGCGGGAATTGCACACGCTCAATCAAGTGGAAGGTGATTGTATCTTCTAGGCGACTGAAAGTCTGTCATATTAGCACGCCGACTCAATCATGACTGTATGAGTTGAGAGTACCTGCATATAATATCGGAGCTTGGCGGGGGTGGGGTGGGGGCAAGGTCAGAGGGTATTAGGGGGCATTGGGGTAACTCACATTAATTGGAAACGGATGTTGGCAAGATCCAATGCCTTGTTGGCATCAGAAAGGTCAATAGCTGAGTCCATGATGGGCTTGGTTTGGGAGGGAAGAAGAGGGTGCGGAAGAAAGTTCCCAATGCAAGCCCGCTACTCCGATCGATCTATTCACAGGGGGGATTCTAGCGCAGCTCCACTTCAGCTACGCAAAATACGCAAAATTTGTGGTCGAAGTCGAAATGAAAATTATTCTATAAGATCCTAAAAGAAATGACTATTTATTATCAATTGGTATCTGATCTATCAGACGTGTAGGTATTGCTTATACTGCGTACGGAGTATTCTCAGGGCGTACGGAGTAGATAAACCATATGCGGCCCAACAATTAGACCTGCAGTGCAGCAATAATGTATTCCCTTGCAGGTCAATGATCTGAAAAAAAGACGAAGGCTTCGAGGACTCCAATCAAAAGCTCAACTTGGCCTGTTGAGGCGGTTTGAAGCCCCGTAAAAGTACCATACGGCAGTACCCGGCGCGGTAACCCGCGCAGACCAAGTCTCCTTCAACTCCGTCACTCCGTCAACTACATGGGTTTCAGCTAGGCCCGCATATCTGGATGGAAAATCAGCGCCGCGACGACTCGCCGTCGGGTCTGTCAGATATTGTCGAGGGCGATGGCCTTTTGGGCACCGGCCTTACGGTGAGCTTTTCCCCCCATCGATGACGCCCCGACCTGAAATGAAAGCTGACTGCTCTGAATTTGCGGTGATATCAGACTCGTCACATCGAAGCATTCGGTCGGAAAGTCTCTACAACGGCTGGACACTTGATGGGACCAGGCGAACAAAAAGACACCCACTTTCACAATGCCATGACCGACATCCACCGCGAGCTCCGGCGACCGGCCGCGCAGCGCAAAGTGTTCTCGCTGACACAAACAACACCGACCGACCTGGTCCGGTCCAAACTTTCGACCACCGAAATTCAATCCCGCGCTCTTTCCTCCGTCCCCGATGACCTTCTCGCCAATATCCCCGAAGACAGCAGCTCCTACTCCCTGTTCGAGGGCTTCCAAGCCTCAGTGCCAGAGGAAGAACATAAAAAGCGACACCGACGACGTAGCTCCAAGGGCAAGTACCTTAAGGATGTCGAGAGGGGCGGGGCATTGGCTGCCGGTCCGGCTGGGCTCAAAGACCAGCGGAAGTCGCTCAGTCGCAAATTGGAGTTGATGGGAATTCGAAAGAACATGTGCGGCGCGGAGATTCATGAGATTGACAACAAAATTGCCAACTTGCACAAGATCCGGAAAATCGTTTTGGATAGACTCGCCGGGTTGGAAATGGACGAGGCGGGACTAGAAAGCGAACGTAAGTTGAGCGATTCGAGCGGCAAGATCATATAAGGGTGGAACTGATTCGTCTTCGCAACAGTCACCGAACTCGACAACAAGTTGGAGGAGTTCCCAGAGGAAGAATCTTCGGATACACCTGTTGCGACAGAGACGTCGCAGTCAGAAAGCCAGGATGAGCGCCCTGGGTCGTCGGACGATCCAGCGATGGACGCCTCATTCATGTCTGAGTCTATATACGAAAAGCTACCCACACCGTCACCAAAAAGCTTACGGCATCGATCGAACAGTACGAGAACCCACCTCAAGCGATTGCGAATTCAAAACTAATAGACCCCAGGAAAACGATCAATGCCCATTCTACATGAACACTTCGAACCGGGATCTTTAATCAAAGAAATAGAAGCCCATACAGACATGATTACCGCCATCGACTTCGACTACCCATTCGGCACCATGGTCAGCGCTGCGCTAGATGACACCGTACGGGTTTGGGACATGAATGTCGGCAGATGCTCTGGTTTCTTGGAAGGGCACCATGCCTCTGTTCGATGCTTGCAGGTAGAGGATAATATAGTGGCAACAGGTTCCATGGACGCATCAGTGAAACTCTGGGATCTGAGCCGTGCTCGGCCCACAACTCGAGATGGGCGTCTCAACAAACACGAACGTGACCAAGAAGACGGAGAAAATCAGCAGAAGATGCCAGTCCCGCCCTCTTCCAACCTTGAAGATTGCAATGTCTTCTCATTAGAGGCCCACGTTGACGAGGTGACGGCTCTCCATTTCAAGGGTGACACTCTGATCTCAGGCTCCGCCGATAAGACTCTCAGACAATGGGATCTGGTGAAGGGTCGATGTGTGCAAACACTAGATGTTCTATGGGCTTCCGCCCAAGCTTCATCATCTATGTCTGGAGAGTCTGATTGGAGACCATCGGGTCGCATGCCCGATGCCTCCGCCGATTTTGTTGGTGCCGTACAATGCTTCGACGCAGCTTTGGCCTGTGGTACAGCCGATGGCATGGTTCGCCTGTGGGATTTGCGCAGCGGTCATGTTCACCGAAGCCTTGTTGGACACACGGGGCCAGTTACCTGTCTTCAATTCAATGATATGCATTTGGTCACTGGCAGTCTGGACCGTAGCATCCGGGTGAGTTTTTATCAGTCAGGGTACATTTTGATCGGGGCTCTTTTACTGACTTTTCATAGATTTGGGATCTGCGCATGGGCTCTATTTACGACGCGTATGCCTATGATAAACCCGTCACTAGCATGATGTTCGATGCCAAGCGCATTGTGGCTGCTGCTGGAGAGAACATTGTCAAGGTCTACGACAAGGCCGATGGGCACCACTGGGACTGTGGTCCCGGGGTTGGTATTGACGACGAAGGACCATTCCCTGCCACTGTTGAGCGGGTTCGTCTTAAGGATGGCTATCTTGTGGAAGGCCGCAAAGACGGCACCATGGCTGCTTGGACATGTTAGACCATGTCTCTGTAGGTCACTTTGTGAGGGGTTTCATTTTGTACCAGCTTTCACCCCCCGTGACCATTGTATAGTATCAATCTACTTGCGTCTTAGAAGCGAATCAGGAGTGGCAAGATCATAGTCATTGTGTATTCCAAGGTCATTGAAGCATAGCCATCTTGATCTGTTACAAAAATAGTACCAGGATTGTCGCATAAACAAAGACCTAGAGTAACAAAGACCCCGTGGTACTTCAATAAATAAAAAGTATACTCTGACCAGAATGTGTAGATAAAGAAGTAAAATATAAAGAAGAACGATTCCTTCCTGAGTTGTCTTGTCACAGAGTCAACTTCACTGAGATTCCTCGGAGATCGTCATTGCGCTCCACCCCCGTCTATTTTCTCCCTTCAACAACAACCCCCGCGGAACTCTTTGCGACACGAGCGACCACCTAGAACACTGCAATTTTATTCCGACAGCAGCTCAATAATCGACGACGGTCATTGCGAACGGCGACAAACCGCCAAACCCTCAAGTCACGGTCCGTCGCGTCTGCGCGTCGGGGGTCGGGGGTCGCGATCTACAGACCTCAAAAAGTGAAATTAAACGGGCTCGCAGAGTCGACATTCGCATCAATTTCCTTGGTAAGTTGCAATATGTTTTTGTTCTCCGCTCCGTTGGATTTCCCTCTTCCCTACGTTACTTTTCGTTTTGCATCAATGCACGCGCAAACAAAATGGCCCTATGCTGTATTTGGAGTTCATTTCTCGCAAAGCTGATGCGCCAGCCCATGCCTTTTGGCGCATGATACAAATACTAATGTACGAGTATTGGAATTGACTTATGGGTCTGGCTGGGTTTGGCATGCTTTGTATCTCATTTTGACCATGTTGTTTTGTGATGTTGGACTTATCTAGATTGAAGCTAACAGTTGTAAACAGTTAAAACAAGGCCCAGACAATCTTGAGGGTTGATCCCAGACGTTCAAAGCTCAGATGCCTCCCAAACGAGCTACTCGCCGGAATGGCGGGACTCCTAAAAGGCCAACCTTCGTCAATGAGTCTGGTTACGAACCCATAATCAACCCAAACAACCAACCTGATTTGCCCATGGTCCCAATTGGGGCTTCATGGAACTATGGAGCAGCTACCACAGTGTCGATGCCCAATCGCATGAATGTACGCCCCACCATGAATATAGAGCAGATGATACAAACAACCGAAAACCAAATGGAGATCGCTCGAGAGCGATCGGCTGCTGTCAAGAAAAAGCAGCCTCGAGCACGCCAGGCCAAACGGGAACCAACACCAGATCAAACCCAACTTCAGCAATCTTTAAATAAGGCGACAGAAGATCATCACTCCGATAAGACGCCTACACCTCCCATTCCACATTCGGTTTCCACCGACTCTAGCCCAGAAGCCCAGCCTCCATCACAACGCCTGCTGTCTAACTCCCCACTATATCCGTCTCCTCTTCAGCGTCCTGGCTCCCGACATGCTTCTATCGCCAGCTCTGTTTCACGCCACAGCTCTGTCGACAACGCCTCCGAGGCCTCGTGGGTTCTTGAGCGAGATATCAACGAAGATGATTTACAGCGGACAAGACCAAGCAAATACCGTGGCGAGGCCCACGGTGAAAATATCTCGGCACCCCCGCGGCGCGTTTCTGGTCTGGCTATTGTTCCCGAGGAGGATGAGTCTGTCAAATCCGAACCCGGAACGTGGAATCCCATTGCGCAAACTCCTCCCCCGGAATTCCCCCCGGATCCACCTAGAGAAAGCTTCATGCGCCGATGGCTCTCGTCGATGAGACCCAGACCGCGCGCGCCCAAACTCAAACCGACGCCCACCGAAGTCACAAATCCAGACCCTCCCAATGTACGCCGAAGAAGCATTTTCCAAATACTGGTGGAATCAGCCGACAAGGGACCCTACGCAAGCTTAATTCGGGCAGCAATATGGTTAATCTTGATCATAGGATCTATATCATTTTATCTCGCTGCAATGAAGATCCACCAAGCCCTTTTCCCATTGGAATGGGACTTGGACTCAGCTGCCGCCATGAACGCATCCAATCCAGAGATATTCCGTGGCCTTCGGGGCCAGATCTCTAAAATGGATGTCAAAATGTCTTCACTGTCAAGTGAGCTCAGCTCTGTCATCTCAGAGCAAGCACTTTCCAACGCTCCCGGTTCACGCCCCACAGATCTCGCCGTCCACCGGAACCCTGTCCACAAGGTGAACTTCTTGTCAGTCCCAATGGGCGCACTAATCGACCCATCAAAAACTTCTCCAACATTAGGATCCAAGGTTGGCTCTGCAGCGCGCGCATTTCTCTGGTTCGCAAACCCACCCCAGGCCATCGTCCAGGCACCACAACATCCTCTCTCCGCTCTGAGCCCATGGCAAGAAGTAGGTGACTGTTGGTGCAGCGCCTCCCGCGGGGGATCCACTCAACTCTCTGTGCTTCTCGGACGAGACATCGTAGCCGAAGAACTGGTCGTCGAGCACGTCCCCTTGGGCTCGACTCTCCAACCAGAAGCAGCACCACGAACAATCGAGCTGTGGGCTCGCTTCAAAGTAAGCCCACACAAGTCGCCCGTGGTAGCCAAGCACATCGCCGGTGCACAGCCCGGTCGTGGCGGTTTTCTTTCTATGTTTGGCGATGCTACTGTTTCGCCCGAGCCTCCAGCAACTCGGGTCCCTTCTTCCCGTGAGACAGGTCTGGGTGGATTCCTGATACCCGGCATCGGATCACTGCATGGGTTGATTATGGATCTACTGCGTCGGAGCAACCCCAACGAGCCTGAATCTGCTTACTCGGATGACCCGATTCTCGGTCAAAACTTCTACCGCATCGGTAAAGTGGAATATGACATTCACAGCCCGGACAATGTGCAGACTTTCAAACTCAACACCATAGTTGATGTCTCAACTATCCGTGTGGACAAGGTTGTTTTCCGAGTGACGTCAAATTGGGGCGCTAAGCACACCTGTATCTACCGGTTCAAGTTACACGGTCACCTCTAGACTCTGCTGGGTCTTTGGTAGATCTTAGTTCATTTTGCTTTTTTCGTCCAAGTCCCCATTATGTGTCCTTGAAAGAACGCCATTCTGGCTGTTCGGGAAACTGGGAGACATTTGCTTTGCGTTGATACCTTGCATGGCTACGGCGTTACTGGCTATTTTCTTTTCTGGGCTTTGATCACTTTGCACTTCATGTATCTTTAGAGACATATCATATGATAGCCATGGCTTACCTTCTTCGCCTCTGAGATGCAAATTGCGTTTAGATGGGGGGAAACTAGGAAAACACAATAGTGATCTAAACTTTTGGTTCGAGCAAGATTTTTAGTAGAAATAAAACCAGAAATAAAACCTCGAACTCCGCTCGTCCCAACCTCTGTCGCGTGACCTCAATGGAGACTGAAACTCAAGCGTTTGTAAAGGGTTGGACTACTGGGACCCCCCCCTGGCTGCAGAGACCCCCCTTAGCTATATAGACCCCCCCCTCTGCCTGAAATTGTTGCCTTGGATAATGCCACGGCCAAGAATAATTGCCACGCTTCAGTGTTATGAATATTCACAACTTGATTGATATAGTCATGTGACTTGAATATAGCTACCTTTGAGGTATCTCCTTTAATTATGTGAATCTCAAATAAAATTAAGTCACTATAAAGTATTGCTATTCTTACAGACGTAGTCACGTGACGGGTCACGTGACCATCTACCTCGATTTTGTCATCGAAAACATGGTAAAAATGCAATGTCACGTGACTGTGGTGTATGGCAACAAGGTGCAGGTGTTGGCAATAAGGGCCTAAAAGGGTAATTATTTTGATGTCTGAAATGTCAGGTGTCTGCCTTCCTAAAGAGGCAAGAGGGGGGGTCTATATAGCTAAGGGGGGTCTCTGCAGCCAGGGGGGGGTCCCAGTAGTCCAACCCTTTGTAAATACGAATACGAGTACGATCCCGATCCCGAGCGTCCTCTGATTAGCAGTTTGTGACCTTCTACTACCAGACCTTTGACAGCAACCGTGAAGGTCTCGCTGGTCTCTACGTAAGTCCCGCCTTTGAGGTAGCAACCCAAATATTGCGCCAAATGCTGACGATAAGATTTTCCATAGCGTGACCACTCTAT
This sequence comes from Penicillium bialowiezense, assembly GCA_026122735.1. Classification (NCBI taxonomy): domain Eukaryota; kingdom Fungi; phylum Ascomycota; class Eurotiomycetes; order Eurotiales; family Aspergillaceae; genus Penicillium; species Penicillium bialowiezense. The sequence goes on from JAKZFB010000002.1 coordinate 5,028,578, forward strand.
GCTCACTTTTGAGAACCCTTCAAGGCAGATCAAACAGTAACGCTAACCTGGGACCAACACAGATACAGGCAATGTTTAAACAAGATAGCATTGGAACCTTGGAACCAATTTCACGTTTTGTACTAACCTTTCTTAGGCGTTTTGACCAGTGACCCAGGCGATGGTATGATGGGCCCTTGTACACACCTTTCAGTGTTATCAGTGAACTTTTTTCACACCTTTCTCTCTACTCACCGATCACCAGAAGATTCCATTCATGCTTCTTCATCAAACAACAAACAAAACCACGAACCAATGAAATTCCCCAGTCCATCATGCAACAGGGCCCCGGGGTATCACACGAGTGGAGGTCCAAGCGGGGTCCCCGGTGGCTTTTACAGCGGTTGTTGAAGTACCCAATGGCGTTGGGAAGATCAACTGAGTTTTATTGAATGTGATATTTATGGGAACGTAACCTTTGTCTCAGTGGCCCTCGAGGAGCCAAGCCCCATGGTCAAGGTGAACGCCACACATGTCGACCCGAAGCACCTGAATACTTTCCAAGTGTTCGCGATGCATCCCGTACATTTGGAGACAAAGAATCGACATATGCGTTAGCCTAAAATCTGGGGCGGGCTAGGGTTGTCGTCAAATAACTGCACTTGAATGGTATCACATCTAATATTTCGTCGCCAAAGTAAACTTTGATGCACAGACACCATTGCAAGGCGAAAGAATATTTCAATTTAAAGCTAGGTGAATGGCATAAATCAGGTTCCTAGCTTTGAAACATAACGTTTTGCAGTGTGCAGTGTGGATGTTGATGGAATTTGAACAAAGAATGAAACTGAACAAAGAGTGCCCAGGTGAGCACAAACAAAGAGTGACCCCATCATATAGCTCAACATCTACTCCCAGATCATCTCACACACTGTTATCTTTAACTTCAATTTTACTCACTGGGAAGACTGGTTCATTCAATCACTATGGGAGATCAAAACATCGCAGTTTCCGATGAGCCCTTGCCCTCAAACTTGGCCCAATTTCGTCGGATGACCCTAGCACGCATGGTCAATCCTACCATAGAAACAGATAACGATGCTAGGAGCCACCTCATCGAGGCTTACATGTCTGGTCAACCACTTTTCACCAAGAAAAACATTCGTTACGCATGGGAGCAGACCCAACGGAAACCCGGCCACGGTGGCAAGGTATATTCGAAGGATATCAATGGTAACACAGTCGAGTTCCCTGTGGACTTTACGGGCTCCGGTATTCCTGACAACTGTAATTGTGGGGATTGCGAGGACAACCACAACACTGTCGTCAAATGGTGATTAATTTATTTGAGCCTAGCCTGATCCTCGCTAATATTAATTAGGAACAACTTGTCCCTTATGTATGCTACCAAGGTCTATTTGATGGGCAATTTTCTCAAAAATATTGATGGGCTACTTTGCCCCGTCTCGATCGTTCACGATGGGTACGCTGTGAGCGCCGAAACCAATGAGCTTCTACCACCGCCTCCCACCTATGACTTTGAGGATGTCTCTGGACTACTTTCGGCTGGTGTTCTAGATTGGAAGAGCAGCTTGGCTTGCAGAAAGCTTAGGTCCATCCTGTCGGCTGCTGCCAGAACCCACAAGATCAATAAAACGATTGGCTTTGCTCTTGGTACTCTCTCTGAGTCAGAGCGGTGCCTCGGACATTCTGTCAAATCTGCGAGTCAACATGCCCTACTTTTGACTCTCAAGGAATGGCTTCAGAGAAGGGACGGTGGAGAGAAGAAGCCATGCTATGTCCAAGATCCTGGCTACAACAGTTTGGATAAGCAGGTGCTGGAACGTGCCGGCGTCCAAGTAATCGACGACCCGCGTGGCTGGCTTGAGGTCGATGAGCAATCCATAGTGGTCTCGGTAACCCCCGGTGTGCCTGTCAAAGAGATAATCGCAGACATTGCACGGCCTGCAGTGATCATCTGGGAGCGTGTGGGCGTCGAGAACCTGCTTCCTTTCACGAACGAAAGAGACCAGCATGACCCCTGCTCTTTGCGGGTCGTGGACATGATGGAAGACTATGATATGCATTTCTTTGGTGCTGGCCAGGATTTGTCTACATGTGGCAATCTTGTGCTTTACATTCGGAAATCGAAGACAGCAGTTCCTCCGAATCTCAGATAGAATGGGGTTTGCTTCTGTTCAAACTTGATGATATGGTATTTGCTAATCCTGTCGGTGTGGTTGATGTTAGTATGGAAGATGATTGAAGCTTGGAGTTTGTCTTTTGATAGAACCTTGAAATTGATCTTGTGATCATTCAACTGTTAAATTGAGACGCTGCCTGATCCGGTGTAGTATGATAATTGCCTGAACCATACTTCGCTCACGGGTTAGATGAAGTCTCCTCCCTTTCTCTCTTTTTCCCCCTTCATCGGCTGGATCCACAAATCTCGCTACACAATAAGTGCCACTTAGATGTTGTATCCTATCCTATACTCCTAGAGTGCTTCCGCCTAATTTATCCACATTCCCATTTGAGCATCTATGTAGTACCTAACAATTTAGGCTGCTCGCTCATTGATTCTTCTTCGCAGACATATTCTTTTAGTTCAAAAAAAACAACGGGTGACAATCATGCCAAGCGGGTCTCTCTCCAGTGATATGATATTGGCAAACCGGAAAGATGCAAAAAAGAAAGGTCGTGCCCGGGATCGAACCGGGGTTGTGAGAATCAGAATCTCAAGTGCTGCCACTACACCACACAACCTGTTGATTGGTGGAAACTGTCTCCTATGGAATCATAAGCATTGACGATTTTTCTAAAAAGAGTATTCGTATATCAAATGCTTGGAAGTGGGCGACTTTAACCCCGTACCAACACAAGGAATTTGGATCAACAGACCACTACACCCTGGCTGGATATTCCCACCCATGACTCACCGACTGTTTTGGGTGTATCCACACAAACCCTTGTTTAACAAGACCTATGAGTTTTTGCTCTCGAGAAAGTTATCATGTAAACTCAATTGTTACGGCTCAAGTTCTACACATTTCACCTGAGTGAAATCGCATTATTAGCCATGTGACAGAGTTCCATTCCAGATAAGCAGAAATCAAATATCAGATCTTCTTTTGGATATCGAATACAATGGGCAAAACGACAGGTGGTAGGGTCATTCTTTGAGATGATTCTTCTCAATCTATACTTTGAAATCTAGGGCTTGAATAGTCAGTCAAGCGACCTGTGACCGGTATACTTGTTTTATAACTAATCAATTGGCGAGGCAAACCAACCGTAACTACAGGTGGCACCACCTAGTCGTCCGGGGCTCACTTTTCCTGTCTTCGCAAACATGTGACAAGAGGCAAACCGCGGAAGTTGACAGCATGCGAGGTAGGTGATGGCACTAAAAGTGATGTGGTTTCAGAAAAAAGTAGGTGAAGCTCGGGACTACTAGGTGGCCTCAGCCATATTCTTAGCCCGAACATGGCCACCCGTCGGAAATTACAGAACCTGAAGCTTAGGGCTACCCACTACACATACCCCACATTGTGCCAAAAAAAAAAAGTAGTGGTGCCAGGACTACTACGTACCAAAAATCAAGACAAAAAATAGGTCGTGCCCGGGATCGAACCGGGGTTGTGAGAATCAGAATCTCAAGTGCTGCCACTACACCACACAACCAATTGATGATGGAGCCGAGCTGTGTGTGTCTACACAAACAGTCTCATGGAACAATCTTCTATACAAGCTACTTATAATTTTTGGTTTTGACCCTTAGTCATCATGTGCACAGACTATCAGGGCAAAGCAGGGCTCAATGATACATACTCCATACACTAAAGCATCATTCTTCTATCACTGGCACTGGGCCAAGGTTCAAAATGTAATTACCATACTTAAAGTTTCATGTCACATCAAGGTTATGTTACACAGGATAACTCTTACCTTTATTAGCTGAATTATTTGCAAACTTATTTCACCAAAAAATTGGCAGGTAACCTAGAAAGTTGCAAAAAATCAGGTCGTGCCCGGGATCGAACCGGGGTTGTGAGAATCAGAATCTCAAGTGCTGCCACTACACCACACAACCGTTGATGGAGGAAGGGGCGAATCTTTGACTATATCTTCCAAAACATATCTCCGAGGTCCTTCTGATGATAGTTTTGGCCTGTACCTTCATAGTACCTTCCACATGCATTTCTTCCCTGCCTTGCTTCGTGTCTGATGACTCTCTATCTCTCTCTGCTGCTGCCATATTTACTGCGATGGCAGGATACTTCTTGATACTCAACCTTGGAATCCTGATTCGCTGGTGGATCAGGGTCAGAGCTGCGGTAACAAAGTATGGCTAGTCGATCCGGTGAAGTAAGGTTGAGGGTGAGTAAGTTTTTATGTCATTGGCGTAAAGACTTAAACGGTTGTGATTTTGATGGGTCATGAGTCAAGTGGGACGGTACATTTAACGGATGAAGCTAGGGAGGAGAGAGATGAAGCAAATATATCCCTGGCGTCCGGTTTACCCGTTACCTTGTGTATCGACATTGGAAACCAAGTCAGCCTACATATTGTTCGGGGGCATGCTTGTACCGCTTCAAGGTTGGTTTGGTGGCATATACGAGTATCCTTCCAATGCCATGGACACCTGGCAGGCACGAACGCGATTTATATAACCATATTGTGTGATGTAACAAATCAACATTGGAAACACTCGTTTGGTCTACAACCTTGGAACAAATCTCGAGAAAGGGCAAAAGATCTTGACGAGTTGGATGACACCCATCATTATACGTCCCAGTCGGTCTTGAATCCTGCGTCGTGATACGTCGCATCCATGGATTGGACATTGAGTCTCTCGCTGTACACATACTATTCCAATATACGGTATTCTTCATATCAATTTCTTGACCGGAAATTGAATGCGCTTTGGAATTTCTTGTCTTGGTATTGAAATTTTAAGCTGGTGAAATCTTGGCAAATATGATCGATTTGGATAGGCGGCAAAGCCCCGAGTACTTGGACGGCTGGGTACGGAGTAACCACGGCCGGTTTTTGTGGTACATAAACTTTGCTTTGGCTCATGTAGCCAAAGATCCGGCGCTCTTTCCATCAATTGGTTGTGTGGTGTAGTGGCAGCACTTGAGATTCTGATTCTCACAACCCCGGTTCGATCCCGGGCACGACCTTTCTTTTTTGCCTTTTTGCCTCACTCCTCACTCAGATGCAGAATTGTCAGCCTTGCCAGACATTTGTTCATGGATCAAATGTCATAATTACGGCCTTGGGGCGCATATCGAGAGGTGATCACAGCGCTAGAAGCAAAAGACCAAGATATCAGGTCACAACCTTGGAAATGTGCTTGCCATAAGGCCACGGACTCGTCATGTCTTTTTTTCTTCTTATTGTAAAATAATTAGCCCTTGTGTGAATATTGTACAGAGTATCTAGGCAATATATTTCATCACAGCTCTGTCCATACAATCATGCGGAAGTGGGCTTGGGTATGTCTTCCATTGCAACTTCGGAGCAATGCTGGGCTCAGTTAATCTGACGAGGAACCGGGTGGAATGAAGACATTGGAAATTCCGACCTGTTCTAAGGTTCTAAGATTGTCTATCGACGGATGAACTCTGCATAATATCTAGCGAGGTAAGAACGATATACCGTTAGACGCCCGGGCGCTGCCAATATAACGACGTCCATGGGTTAAAAAGAAACTTGGAAATCCCCCATTGACATCCATGGATATGTATATCCAAGTAAACATTGTTGATCTATTGGCCGAGGAGTTGCCGACACCAGGAACCTTGAAGTATTCATTTGTATCCTCATGTCCTCTGCGCTTTGACCATTCTATGAAGGATAACCGCGGAATGACTGAATGCAAAAAGTGCAAAAAAGAAAGGTCGTGCCCGGGATCGAACCGGGGTTGTGAGAATCAGAATCTCAAGTGCTGCCACTACACCACACAACCAATTGATGGAAAGAGCGCCTGATCTTTGGCTACATGAGCCAAAGCCAAAGCCATGTCAATGATCCTCATCTTGTGGGATAATAGTGACATCATGCCTAGGTGCTAAGTATGCGTGGAGTGCCATACTCGGAGCAATGGCTGCACGGGCAATGTAACGTTATTTCTTTTGAAATTGAGATATCTTGAGTGCTCGTACAAGGAGGTAATAAAAGGCATATCCAAACAAAGAGGAGCCTAGGCAGAGCGGTAGGAAGCAATTGGATGGAGCGTCAAGTATCATTCAAGGCGCCTCTTGCAGATAATCACTACTCGATATTGAGATAGTTGTTCTATACGAAGGTCCCCTTGGCCATCCACAAGCATGACCGACCCCTGATCTGAAATATAGTTGAGAAAAGTATGTGAATCGGACGTAAAATGGAAATTTACCATGGAAACCATCATCCCCTGGTGTGAAATTTCACTTCCAGGGCCTTACTATATTTCATATTAAGATGCACAGTGCGATCCTTCTTGCTCTTAGCACGCTGTACGGTCTTGAGGGGGCCTCCAGGGCTATGTATATGACATACTTAAATAATTCCAACGTATCTCAAGGGCTCTCTCACTTGTGGGAGGCGAGGACCAGGTCACCTATTTATTTACCCATCCATGGATACGAAGGGTGCAAAGTCTCTCCGGAGTACCCTCTCCGAGCGAAACACTTCGCGCAGTTGCAGCAGCCGTCCTTCCCAATGTCATGAATTCGACTATGCTTGCTATCCGTGCAAAGCTGACTGGTACCCTGCGTATAAATATTCAGATATAGCCAGTGACCAAAAAGTGATATCGGGGATGCGGTTTGGTACACGATCCACGTCGAGTATTTGTATGATGCATTGTTCTGCAAAACCCTGGAAGCTACATCGAAACTATGGCCCCAACCAAGGAAGTCAAGAGGCCTCTGTGTTGATTCCAAGTCAGCCAAAGCTGTTTGACAAATCTCATCCTAAATATGGGGTCAAAACAGACAGAAATTCTCCAACGAGAACCCGAGAGATACATGCGATGAAGCAAAATGTCACGTCACTACCCGGCTACAAATGGCCCATTTATATGCGAGCAAGGATTGAAATGTAGCCCTGTTTCCCGTATAGTCCGCGTACTTGCAGCATGACCCCTCCCCCTCATTCTGACAATCTGACAAATAATTATTACCAGGACATGATAATATTCATAGTGAAAGATAATGATGTTTCTTATGTCTAGAGAAATTCCGATCGTATTTGGTTCATATGATGTCCGTGGGTGGTGAAGTAGGACGTCGCCCCCCCCCACATATGAAGGCGGAACACCCTCGACTCGGGACCTTCACCTCTGGTCACGCGCCTTTCGTGCAGCCATCCTCGTACCTTACGCCCCAATGGCCTCCGAGAGAGCAATCGATCGGGAAGAGCGACAGGGCCTTGTATGTCTCCCTTTTGCTTTTTCTCCCAAGGCCCCCCGACTCAGATGACGATGGGGGGTTTCGAATTGCGATTCCCCGGCGCTTCGGCGTCACATCCAGATCTTGACTAACCCAGCGATCAGCGTGCCATTCGCAACTTTCTCAAGGCCCGGAACTCTTACGACGTCCTCCCGCTTAGCTTTCGGCTCATCATCTTCGATACGTCGCTTTCCGTCAAGGAGAGTCTGAACATCCTCATCCAAAATGGCACGTCTTGCGACCCCCTCCCCTTGCCTGATCACAAATCTTTCCGGACCCCCTAGCTAACCGCGACCCTGGAATCGGGACGTACAGGCATCGTTTCAGCTCCGTTGTGGGACTCCAAAGCGTCCAAGTTCGCCGGTCTTCTGACTACCTCCGATTACATCAACGTCATCCAATACTATTTCCAGAACCCCGCCGCCCTGGACCAAATCGATCAATTCCGCCTAGATAGTCTGCGAGGTGCGTTGAATGTAGTCGCTACAGGAAATACCTAGCTGATGAGATTGCAGATGTCGAGAAGGCGCTCGGTGTTGCGCCGCCCGAGACCGTCTCCATCGACCCGGAGCGCCCGCTTTACGATGCCTGTCGGCGCATGTTGGAATCGCGCGCCCGCCGTATTCCCCTCGTCACCAGCGACAGCCAGACCGAGCGGCCTCACGTGCTCAGCGTCATTACACAATACCGTATCCTGAAATTCGTCGCTGTGAACGTTCCCGATACGCAGCAGCTGCGTCGCCCACTGGGCGAATTGCTGCTCGGCTCATACGATAATGTTGCCACGGCTTCGCTGGACACACCCGTCATTGATGTCATCCACATTCTAGTAGAGCGCAGCATATCCAGCGTCCCAATTGTCAACTCTGAAGGTGAGGATATGCGCATTTTCGAGATTTAATGGCGCTAACCTGGGTTCTAGGTGTTGTATACAATGTGTTTGAGTCAGTTGATGTGGTCACCCTGATCAAGGGCGGTGTTTATGATGACTTGAGCCTTACGGTTGGCGAAGCGTTGAAGAAACGTTCTCCGGTATGTGATCTGCCTCCAATGACGTATTGTGTATGTGCTTATGATCTATCAGGGATTCCCGGGCATTTATACTTGCTCTCTCAACGATGGATTGGACACGATCTTTGATACCATCCGCAAATCCCGAGTTCACCGTCTCGTCGTTGTGGATGAACACTTCAAGCTCAAGGGTGTCCTCACTCTGAGTGATATCCTGCACTACATTCTCCTCGAGGGAGAAAATGAAGAAGCATAACCTGGGGCTCCAGCCTCCATACATACTCTTATTTGCATGGTTCTGGCGTTTTCGTCTTTAGTTGCTTTTTGGGATGCTCGAAGACGAATTGGCCCGGCGAGGTCATTGATTTCCACGAATGTACAGAGGTGATGACATCTAAAATTTGTTTTTGGCCAAATAGACTTGATTTGAATGTCGTGTACCTTCTGTTTCTGCTCCGTCGCTGTCGTAGCTTCCTGCTTCGGCGTGACTTACCAAAGGCGCCCCCCCGGAAGACTTCATTCCTTACCTCATCCCTATCCTTTTCTTTCGTATTGATTACCAAAAACGTTATTATGAAGCGCTTCAAAACCGTGTTCAGGAGACCTGTTGCGTCTGACACACCTGACACGCCTGGCCCAGCTTCAACTCGGCGTCCCTGGCGACGCAATACAGTGAAACCTCAACCAGAGACAACAACTACGGAGACCACAGAGACTACCGAGACTGCCGAAACCGGGCCTGAATCTTCCAGTGCGCAACGCAAGCCCGCCATCTCCTCCGTGGCCGCTGTTGGCAACGACGATGGCGACGATGCCCCCCACAGCACCCACCACCCCACCGAGGATACAAGTGAAGTTTCTCGGTCCAAGTTCGGCACAAAACGATTGAAGCAGTTGGTCACCCGTTTCCGCTCGAGTGATTCTGATGATGCCATCGCCCAGCCATCTCAGCCCGAGGAGACTGGCTCTCAAGATGTCCCCAGGGAGCAACCTGCGGGTGGCCCTTTGTCCTCCAACCCTTTCGACGTACCCATAAGCCCAACAGATACGCGTCCTCTCAGCGCTAGAAAGAGCCACTCGCGGCAATCTAGCCAAAGCGATGATACCATCGGCCGAAACCCACCAGATACTATTCCACGTCTGCCAGAAGATCGTCTTCGGATGTCTCTGGACGAAGATGTGCCAGAATGGATGTGGTCAGGGATGATAAACATCCCCGAAGAAGGGACACGGATTCGTCAATACTCTGATCCCTTCGCGGATGGCAAGAGTAGCGAGTACCAACAACCTGGACCTGATGCACGGCCACAACACTCACCCCTATCGGATCCAACGCCTGGTCCGTCTAGACGCCCTCACAGAAGTCAAGAATCTTCGAGAACCTCCGAAGGGCCACTGCAGCCAATCCCCGAGGCCGAGAGTACCCATTCACAGGACCAAATACATACGACCGACGAAGCTGGGTTGGCTGCAACTGGGTCGACTGAAGCTGGGTCGGCTGAGAAACCGCAGCCCGAGCCCGCACATGGGATTAGAAGAGCCCGCTCAGGGGCGTTTTCAGCCGGTAGCGATTTCAGCGCAGGTAGCCTCCCAAGTCTGACTCCGTACAGTGCGATTGCCCCGTCAAGTGCGATCAACAATTTCAATCACATGGCGCTTCAGCATGGAATCAATCTCCGCATCGCATCTGAAGAAACTCCCAGTCCAGGTAGGGTTTTCTGCATCGCGAGGTGAAGACGTTTACTGACACAGCTGCAGAAATGACATCGCCTACTAGCGGGAAAGGAAAGGAAGCTGAAAGATCGCCTCAGCGGGGGGCAATGGGTCGGCTTCGCAATGTGCGATCCAACATAGAGATTCCCTCGGCCCATCGGGAAAGCTCGCCCAAGCCGATGTTGCGACGCATCAAGACAATTGCGAACATATTCCACAGCGACCCCGCAGTGCCTCCGTTGACTTCTCTGAAAGGAAGACCAGTCGAAGAGCTGAGTCTGTTTGGTGGACACAGCTATCTCATTGCAAATGAATTGGGGCCTGGTGTCATGGAATTGCCAGCGTTCATGGTGGCGGCCTTCAAGTATTTGCACATACATGGTTGGTGAAGAGCTCTTCTCCTTTTATGACCTGACTAACTCGGCAGGCGCCGGCATTTCCCAGGTATTTCTTGAGGCGGGGGATGTGGCACTTGCCACCCGATTTTACGACGACTGGGCCGAGTGTGTCGTTGATGGTGCGAAGATGCTCGGAGACATCGATTTGACCACGCGGGTCGTCGCGATGCCGGCACTTGATGAACATGGCAGTAACTTGGAGTCTTCTGTGCTCAGTGTGGGTTGGGCCCTGAAGGCCGTATTGGCGGGGCTCCCAACCGGCATTCTCGGGAGTATCCGGCTCTACCAGACTTTGCATAATCTATTTGCGATCACAATCCCCGAGAAGACTGGATTCAAAATCCCAGATCACATTCAGGGGGTGTCCTCGACCATTGCCATTAGAGTTCAACTCATCACGCACGCAATATTTGGGTTGACCACGGAGCAGCAGCGCGATCTCATCTGTGCAACCTTTGGTCTGCTTACTTACCTGCTGCACCCTCCCCGACCCTCGCAGCCACTGCCTAGCCGGAGCGACGTCCGGTGGCCAACAGCGCCCCCGAATCCCCAGGACCTGGCGCGTGTCTTTGCTCCTCTCCTTCTCGGGCAAGAGAACCGACCCGTAGTGATACCGGGGAATGAGAAGGTGGAGATGGAGTTTGAGGAAGAACGTGTGGCCAACTTGTTACTCGATCACTGGCCCAACGTCCAGCGACAGATGCAGGTTTGGTTGCAGGAGCCCTTGATCCCGCGACACTGAAAGGGGAACAAAAGTTGTATTTTTTAGCAGAAAATGCCGCATGAGGTGATTGGACTTTCGTTTGGCGGCTTTGGCTCCAGTTGGGTACCACTCGTTCACTTTGTATTTTATTAACCTCTTATCTAACCTTGGAATCCAATCACCGTTTGAATATTGGAGGACGTTTTCTTCTATTCTTTTAAAACAAAACAGCAACAACAACAGTCAAAAAACCAAAAAAAAAAAACAACAGGACTAGAAGACGGCTCTATAGGACCTATCATACTAGATCTCTGAGCAGACCTTAATCCTTTCTATTCTAGAACGAGTAGTCATGTCAAAACCAAGCAAGTCAAATATGAAGTCTAGGCAGTGGACAAATCACATGGATTACATAGAATACATGGAATGGTTAGGGCAGAATCAGCATTAGATCTCGCACTGCCTATCACCGTATTGCACCACTACTTGGTAGCACCAAAAACCTCCCATCGGCGCCATTGGCTCGGATCTTCTGGACCGCAGGAAGTGTTGTCCGACCGTGGCTCTCCAGCCAGCTCGACTGCGGTCGACTGCGGTCGACTGCACCTGGACTGACCACTTCCTCAGGCACCGCAGCATCGACCGTGGATCTTCACACTCTGTTGAAGCTGACCAACGGCAACACTAGGTCTCCTGGGTTTAAACGAGACTTTTTATTATTATTAGGGTTGGCGACGTCCTTGGCTTGAGCTCAGACTGCTTGACAGCAAGAGCAACCTTGTCACACCTTCCCAAATGTCTAACCTCAAAATGCAAACAGGCCTTCCTTCAGGTCTGGACATCAACCTCGGCCCATCTTCATTCACTCCATTCCCCGCCGATTTTATAGGCCTTCCAATTCCAGACGACGAGCAACTCTGGGGCCTAAGCCCCATCTCTCCAATGGCTGATTTCGCCCATTCCGCGTTGGAGCGCGATCTCAAAAATGCCCAGGTCCGCAATGGCCAGCCAACGCCCCCTCCCTACGACGATGGCCGTCTAGACCTGGATCCCGCAAGCAAGCGACGCCGCGTCCGCGAGTACAAGATGGCCGCTGCTTCTCTAAGCCCGGATCTCGACGATGGTCCTCCTGATCGCGCCAAGCGTGCCAAGTTCCTCGAGCGTAATCGCCTCGCCGCTTCCAAGTGTCGCCAGAAGAAGAAAGAGCACACCCAGCAGCTGGAATACAAGTTCAAAGAGCAATCCGACAATAAAGACCGCCTGATGACGGAGATCGCGAAACTGCGCTCTGAGATCCTGGGGCTAAAGAACGAAGTTCTGAAGCATGCCCAGTGTGGCGATGAACCGATCAAGGTCCATCTTGCTCAGATGGTCAAGAAGATCACGGATATCGACACCCCCACGGATCCCCCTCAGTCTGTGAACCCTGCCGCTTCGCTTGAACCTACGCCCACCCACCCAGTGGTTGTTCCAGTCTCGACTCCGGCCCAAGTACTCTCCTTCGGTTTTGATGACCCGATGCAGCTTGAGCCCGCGGCTGCGGCTGCGGCTGAAGCCTTTGAGCAGCAGATGCGCAAAGATTCCGAGGCTTCATTGATGTCCGACGGCTCCTTCTCTTTCGCAGAGGATGGTTCCTTTGACGACTTGATCAATTCTTGAGAAACCGTGAAATGATGTGGAGGTAATGGACAGCAGGTCTGTCATCTATTCGGCGTTGTGGTTTCGGGTCGGCTGTTTTCAATTGCGATCCAGTAGGAGCTGGAGGGTGTCTGGCGTTTTGATTCGCTTGAGTAAAAGGACCAAGCTTATTTTTTCCCCTGCTCTACAAACACTCTTTTAAACGGAATGATAGCTGGTTATGTAGCTAAAATCGTTATTTGCCTCATGGACGCGAAAATGAGGCTGCATTTCCTATGGGTAACATGAAATGTGAACAGTATTTTTCTATCTAAATGGTTCAATGGTACACCTGGGCAGCTTTTAGATAGTAGGAGCTAGCTCAGATATAGCGACGCAAGTTGACAATTTTCAGATCTTTGGCAAGACCGAGATAGGTACTTGCTTGTCTTGCTTTGTTTCGAGTACACCTGTGCATACTCCCGAGATTAGTCAAAACTTCCTGGATAATGTCTGGAACATCTATACCTTCACGATGAAGATAAGCCTGGGAGCCGCTGGCGCGCGGCCATGGGTCAACTCGAGTCCACGGGTAGGTTCAAAGATGTAGTACATAAATACTTAAAGTAGCGAAACCCCTGGAAGGGGCCTTTGAAAAGACTTTCAAATATAGTACTTAAGGTTTTGTAAATTTAGAGCAGAGCTTCAAAACTACCTACTATGCTGATCATGATATCCATGGATAGATGTCACTTTGTACGAACTATGACGTGGCAAAGAGAGTGGGTGATCTTTATAAGAAGGTAACTACAATCCTTGAAGATTGGAAATTGTGGGTTCGATTTCAGGTTGCCTCAAGGCAAAATGCACGGTAAAAGCCTGGAGTTAAGACCTTCCAGAGGCCGACTCGACATGCGTAGTTTGATGCTTAGCCTGAACAGATTTGGGATCACTGGATTGCAAATCCCGAAAGTCGCAAGGTTGCGTCTCTTCGTTATCCAAGTCTGTGGATTTCCCATGCTCAGAATCAGGGTCAACTCCCTCGAACAACCCATTGATTTCCTCAAGAGTCTTGCCAGCTGTCTCTTTCAAACAGAAGTAGGTGAAGCCCACGATGACCACATCGAGAAGCCCAAAGAGTAAAAATGTACCCCATCCTAGACCGGCTTGGATATATGGCGTTGAGAAACTCCACATGAAATTGAAGAGCCACTGTGATCCAACACCAAACGCGACTCCGGGCTCGCGAATTCGCGTTGGGAAGATTTCACTCGTGCATGGCCACGGCAACGGACCCCAGCTAAAGTTGTAAGCGATGATATCGAGATATATCAGCGCCACAGTTGCGATTCCGGACGATGTGACTGTCCCATCCCCAGGCTGGGGGTATGTCTTGATAACACCCGCGGTGGCAATCATGCAGATGGCCATCAATGCTGCGCCGCCAGCAAGAAGCGGTCGTCTGCCAAACCGATCGGACAAGAAGATAACAAAGATGAGACATGCAACCACTTTGATAGCGCCAAAGATTCCGGTGAGCAGCAATGTTCGATCGCCATTGCCGACTAGCAATGCGAAGAACTGAGGTCCAAAATATGCCAATGCCGTTGATCCAGTCGACTGCTGCGCCAGGAACAGCCCCCCAGCAATAAGCAGTCGATGCAAGTTTGGGCCTTCGAAAAGCTCGCGCATCCGAAATCCAGCTGTCGCGTGTCGCTCTTCTTCTAGGCCCCGCCTCATGTCCTCGAATTCACATCTGACATCTTCCCCTTCTCCGGCACGTATCCAAACAAGACTTGCCCATGCCTCCTCTTCCCGCCCCTTCGCCAAAAGCCACCGCACACTCTCGCAGACACTAACCATACCCATCCCCATCAGCGCACCGGGCACAAGCTGCAATCCGATTGGCAACTGCCACTGTCGTGCACTTGGCTCCATACTCTTGACCCCGTAGTCAATCCAGTACGAAACGAGGATCCCAACGGTATACGTAAGCTGATAACAGCTCCCTAGCTGTCCACGGATCTCTTTTGGAGCCATTTCCGACATGTAGATTGGAATGATGGTCGCCGAGCCTCCGACCCCTAGTCCGCAGATTACGCGACCGACGTAAAACGCTGCGAGGGATTGGGTGTCAACGGTTTCAAGCACCACGCCGATACAGAAGACCAGGCTACATATAGCCATTGCGACACGTCGCCCGTATATATTCGTTAATGGCCATATCATGAAACAGCCGGCGAAGGCGCCTGCTTGTTGGATGCCAACGGCGACTGCGCTAATGCTTGTCTTTTGAGATGGTGTTATGCTGAAGGAGTTTTCGAAAGATGGAAACGTGAGCACACCACCTAGGTGTTGTTAGTAGGTTAAATTTGAGTGGGTATATTTGGCGCACCTATTACTCCGGAATCATAGCCAAATAGAGCGCCGCCGCAGCATAGTACCAGCGCGAACCAATAGGTGCGCCATCGGGCTTTAAGCCGCGATGTGGAAATTATGTCAGGCATTCCCTCCGATTGCGGTGACGGAGGATCTGGATCTTGTGGGACCCGAGAGTATGATTGACTGGACGCAGGCCACCAGGATTTTAGCCGAGTATGGAAAGTGTTATAGTTAGGAGCTGGGCCTGGGAGAGAAGAAGATATATGAATTGAAGACATATTGCGGGGAAAACCGGATTGAGTTAAGTCTAGACACTAGAGACCGGTCATATACGACCGAAAAGAGAGTATTCAAAGTCAGATTGGAGATTGAGAACGGTTCATCAACAAAATTGAAGCTGTTTTGGGAAGTCGACCTGCGATTATGTCATGGAGGTCCGATTGCCGACCGCGACTTTGCCAAGATTTCGATGTTCCATGCTTGTGAGACTACTGGAAATATGTACTTTTCTCTCTCGGCTCTCGTCTACGACGATCCTCACAACTTCTGACTTTGTGAGAGTTTATTTGATTGACATGGCGAATATATGGGTCTCGTCGCTTGGGCTATCAGATGTGGAGCTCTCCCCGCATTCCCAGAGCCGATGGCCGATGAGATGCCGCTTTGCTTGCGTGGTCTGATGCTTGTCTTGCGAATCTCGCAGGGATCTGGCAGGCCGTTGCCGATATAAGTGCGCATATGCCCCTCATGTAACCCCTCATCTATCTCTTCGTTCTTTGCCGCTCCTACGTCTCTCGCAAATTCTCGACAATGGCAGCCAAACGCCCCAATTTCCTCGTCATTGTGGCCGATGACCTCGGATTTTCAGATGTGGGATGCTTTGGTGGTGAAATTCGCACTCCCAACATTGACCAGATCGCCAATGAGGGACTCCGATTCACCGATTTCCATGCCGCAGCAGCATGCTCGTAAGGGTCCCTTCTAGCACACTGCTTCTTCGAACTAACAGTGTCAGTCCCACACGCGCCATGATAATGACCGGCACAGATCATCATATTGCCGGCTTAGGCAACCTCATTGAATGGACCAACATCTCTGGCCAGAACGGCCCCAAAGGGTCCGCCATGAGCACCGCGCCCCAGCGCGGCATGCCAGGATACGAGGGGTTCCTCAACGAGCGGGTCGTCGCGTTGCCCGAGGTTCTTCGTGACGGAGGTTATCACACAATAATGTCGGGCAAGTGGCACCTGGGACTGACGCCCGAGAGGTCACCACACAAGCGCGGCTTCGAGCGTTCCTTTGCCCACCTCCCCGCCTGCTCAAACCACTATGCCTATGAGCCCGAGCTCAAAGACCAAGACCAGATCCCCACTTTTATCGAGGCGAGCTATATCGCACTACACATGGAGGATGGGGAGTACGTGCGCCACCTTCCAGAAGGCTGGTACTCGTCCGATGGGTACGGGGATAAGATGGTCGACTATATCAAGGAGTGGAAAGAAAGCGGTGGCCATGCCGGACCGGATGGAAATGGGGACCGTCCGTTCTTCGGATATCTTCCTTTCACGGCACCGCACTGGCCGCTGCAGGCGCCTCGCGAGTATATCGACCACTACCGTGGTGTGTATGATGAAGGCCCGGACGTGCTTCGTCAGAAGCGACTGCAGCGCCTGAAGGAGCTGGGGATGATACGCGATGATGTAGAAGCGCATCCCGTCCAAGCGGAAGAGGTAAAACCTTGGGAAGATTTTACCGACGAGGAAAAGAAGAAGTCCTCTGTAGCGATGGAAGTCTTCGCTGGCATGGTCGAGTGCATTGATTCAAACGTCGGTAAGGTCGTCGAGTACCTGCGATCGATTGATGAGCTAGACAACACATTTGTCTGCTTCATGTCTGACAACGGTGCCGAGGGTGCTGCATACGAGGCCTATCCGATGGTGCAGAACGGCGTTATGCCCCATCTCCAAAAGTACTACGACAACAGCCTTGACAATCTCGGCAATGGCAACTCGTTCATCTGGTACGGTCCACGCTGGGCGCAGGCTGCTACTGCCCCCTCACGTCTATACAAAGCGTATACCACGGAGGGCGGCGTTCGTGTGCCATTCACTTGCCGCTTCCCCAAAAACCTGACCGTCAACCCAGCGAACGTAACGAATGGAATCACTGATCAATTCGCTACGGTCATGGATCTGGCCCCTTCGATTTTGGACATGGCGGGGCTCAAGCATCCCGCGCCGACATACCAGGGCCGTGAAGTGGTGAATATGCGCGGACGCAGCTTCCAGCCTTGGGCTGTCGGTGAGACCGAACGTATCCACCCAGTAGACTTCATTCAGGGCTGGGAGACGTGCGGACGTGCAGCACTGCGTTGCGCAGACTGGAAGATCGTCTTTATCCCTAAGCCCAAAGGTCCAGAGAAGTGGCAGTTGTACAACCTGGTTCAAGACCCTGGTGAAATTCACGATCTCGCAGATGCCGAGCCAGCGAAGCTGAAGCAGCTGCTAAAGCTTTGGGATCAGTATGTTCTTGAGACGGGTGTGATTCCGCTCTGCCCTGACCTTGGGGAGTTCCTGGAAGCGACTGAGGCACAGATGCCGGAGAATGCGTGGATGGAGTTTGATTACTGGAAGGAGGGGGCAAGGGATACACCAGAAAAGTTTTCACGTCAGCCGCCGCGGTTCAAAAGGACCGAGATACCTTTCTAGAGGGTCGAGAGAAGTACTTAGGAAGGACAATCCTTCATGTATAGAATTCAACACCGAGACCAGTCTCTGCTTTATGTCCCGATGCCCCTCAATCGGTTCCGCGCTAGTGCCTGTGGCTTAAAGAATCATTCAACCTCGCGCTGTTTCAGAAAATGCAACGACATGCAACAGCTTGATGCCTGAGTAACGGCGGGGTTAAGCGTGTCTACCCAAAGGCTCATATTCAACGACAACATCCATCATGCCACCCGTACTCAAAGGCAGGCTTATGTTCTTCGACGAAACAGCCTGGGACCTAGCAGACAGGCTCCTACAAGAATGGAAGAGCCGACTATTTACGACAGAAAGCATCCAAAGAATCATCGGCCTTCTATCACATAAAGCCAGCCCGCCTTGCCGACTCTTCCCACCGCAAAAGGGCTCCTTCAACATGGTGATCCGCCTCCAGTTCACCGACAACATCTCCTCAATAATCCGTTTCCCAATCCCCGGCTACTCAATATTCCCTAAAGAAAAAGTCACCGCTGAAGTTGCCGTGATGCGCTTCCTCCAAAACACCTCCATCCGCGTCCCCCAAATCCACGCCGTCGGCGCAGACCCCATCCTCGGCCCCTATATAATAATGGAGTACATTGAACATGACTCTGATCTTGTCGATGCTCTCAACACACCCACCATCCCAATCACAGACCGACCAGTCCTCGACCCAGCCATCGACGAATCCCGCCTCCGCTACGTCTACGGCCAAATGGGCGGCCTGCTCCTAGAACTCACGAAACACGAGTTCCCAGCCATCGGCAGTCTGACGCAGTATCAAGACAAATGGATCATCAAAGACCGGCCGCTGAGCATCAACATGAACGAGCTTGTTCAGGTGGGTTGTGTCGATCCGGGCGATCTCCCGCATGGTCCGTTCGAGAGTGGAGCGGGGTACATAGCTGCCCTCGCAGAGCTGCATATGACGCATCTGTCGGCGCAGCGGAACGATGCCATTGAAGGCGCGGAGGATTGTCGTGTCAAGTATATTGCGCGCTGTCTGTTTCGGCGGTTGGCGAGGGAAGGGCGGCTTACGGATCCTGCGTTTGAGGGGTCGTTTCGACTGTTCTGTGATGACTTGCGGCCAGCGAATGTGCTGGCCTGCACGGATAAAATCGCTGCTGCTATTGATTGGGAGTTTACTTATGCGGCGCCGTTGGAGTTCGTGTACGCACCTCCTTGTTGGCTTTTGTTGGAGAGGCCGGAGTATTGGGAGGGTGGGATTGATGATTGGGAATGTGCTTATGCTGAGAGGTTGAAGGTGTTTTTGAAGGAGTTGGAGGGGCGAGAGGAAAAGGGAATGAAGGAAGGTTTGTTGAGAGAGGAGCAAAGGCTTGCGGGGCGTATGAGGAAGAGTTGGGAGAGTGGTGATTTTTGGGTTAGTTATGCGGCCCAGCGGAGTTGGGCTTTTGATATTGTTTATTGGGCAAGGATTGATAGGAGATTCTTCGGAGAGGGAGACCTGGAAGACCGGGTTGCTTTGTTGACGCAGGAAGAAAGGGATGGTATAGATCAGTTCGTCCGAAGGAAATTGCACGAGATGGAAGTTGGTGGACTGAAGAGTAGGTCGGAGTTACCGACAGAGTGATGCGTTTTGAGATACCCCTTGACTTTGATATGAGCACGTTTGGTTTGAGCTTGAAAATTTCGTTGTCATTACAACCTTGGACCTATTCGATCATTACAACTATTCGATCAAGAGTTACACTCCAAGTAACCTGTGATAAGCCTCAAATTCATGTCATCAATAATCAATATCATATATGATCATCCCCATCAAAGTGGATGATCAACGCAAACACCCAGGAAGAAAGCAACATCAAGCTGCAGGAGGACCCTGGAGACCGCAACGCATCAAGCATTGCCAAAGGAACGACAAGGGTCCTCAATCCCCAAAGATTCTTAATCCAACTTAGACTCCAGCCACTTAGTAGCGGCGCCAGCGTTCGCAACATAGGTGAAGTGGGCGGCGGTGATGATCAGTGTACCATCACAGACCATGTCTCCAACGGCACAATAGATCTTGGTCTTGGACTTGTCGAAGCCCTGGATCTGACCCTTCTCCTGAGCGTTACGGGTGTAACCAAACAGCGCAACACCCTTGATCTTAGCCTGCACATCGGAGGAAAGTTTCTTGATCGAATCGTCCATGACAGCAGTGCCCTGACTATAGTGCGATTGATATCAGCATGGGGTTATCAATGGATCCATGGGGGAACAAACCTATATCCACCGGCAAGGATTTGAGTGTTGGGACACTTGGAGACGGCCTGCTCGAACAGACCCTTGGACTCGGCAATAGCAGCGGGCGAAGTGTTACCAGGGAGGGCATTGGATGGTAGATCTGCGGTGTACTTGGGTCCAACACCCTGGCAAGCGACCTTGCCGGGATTGGCCGCCTTCAGCGCATTACAGATGGCTGGACCGACGGAAATACCCTGTTGAATTGAGAGTTAGCCTTATTTCGGACGTAATGTTCCGCGAAAACGGGTTGAACACATACCAGAAGACCGGGCTCAGTACTGGCACGGGCGAAGATGAATGTGATATCCTTGCAGGATCCATCTCGGAGCTCGTTTCCTTCTCCAACTAAGTAGGATTGATATGTTAGCCCACACGATGCAAAGTAACTGGGTATGGTAGGAACGAACGAGCGCGAGCTTCGATATCCATAGGGCTAGCGATGGCGCTGGCTGCCAGAGCCAGAACGGCACCAAGGGAGAACTTCATAGTGGCTGGTGAAAAAAGAGGGATATACTGCAGAAAAGAGAGTGTTTTGCTTCCTGGTGGGCAGGATTCAGCCAGGTGCCAGCCAGGTCTTATATCGGCTCGAACGGCTATACATCGGGTTCAAAAAAACATGGCCATGCGAATCAAAGCTGGCTCTCGGCCATGCATAATGAATCTGATTAATTTGCTGCCTACTTTTCCACTCATTGGAACTAAATTTCCAACATAAAAACGTTTCATGTTGGGGCTCGGGTACCTGATCCAGTAGTACCGCACCGTAGTGGGCCAGGGTCCGAAAAAGGGACCCTCGATCTGTACCGAGGTAGTTACTGTTTCTCGGCATTTAAATGTTCAGGGTACAGAAGGAATCGACGTGTCATAAATTCAGCGAGAAATTGGACCTGAAGGTGTTTCAAACGGTGTGGTGAGACCCAGTAGAGGAACGTTTTGGTCGGACGCTTTGCCGGAACGGGTAGCCTCAAAATTGGTCCATGAACCCCCATCGAACGTCGTTTGGGGTTAGATCCCCGTGGTTCGCGAAAACCAGCGAGCAAACATTGCTCGTATAGTGGTTCGTGAGCTGTTTTCAGACCGAATCGTCTCGAATAAACATGATCGACGTGGCTTTGTTTGTACTCTAATATGTGGAATTAGGGCTTCGCTCCCCGTTAGGCGCTACAGGCCGGTGCACATCCCGTTGATCATGTCCCCTTGAGTGTTTAACATTGGTAGAAGTACTCGTACATCGTATTTGAACTTTCCGGTAGACGTCATTTTCTTCAATTAGAAGGAAGAACCTGTGCCAAGGGCCGGGAAAACCGGAGCAAGACTGTGGATCTACTCCGTAGGCGTAGCGGCATTGATAGTACCTCTTCAAAACGTGGGCTAAACCTTGGAACATGACGGTGGAAGGGAGTTATAGATGGAGGACTGACTCATGTCTTTGATTTTCATTGACTTTTCATGTTTACTCAGAGACCCATGGATTCATCAATGATCTGCTCAATAATGTATATATAAACACATAGCTATGTAGCCACTGTATCTTTATCCTCAAATATTGGCCCTTGGCATGTCTACTATATTCCAAGTCATCCCTACGCCAAGTCAATCGCAGGGTCTCAGGGCCGAGGTAGATGTGTGTTTCATCCGGCTCCTTGTTCATAGTTAGCACCTGCAACATCTCGCATGTTTCATATCTATCGAATACCCACATGGACTGTGAATTTAGTGGCGTGATTGAAGACAGTCCTGCAGGGCTCAGGTTTCAAACCCCACGTCACTATATATATTATTGCTAAAGGTACTCCGTAGATGCAGATAGATACTCAATTACCCGGAACTCACCATATCATAGTGGGGTCCCAAACTTGGACTACAAGTTAATAAACCATTGCATTTGAGTATGCAAAATTCTTACGAGACACTTGGACGCCTCAATATACATAAACCCCTAGTACGGAGTAGTGAGACAAGCGAGAAAATGATCTATCACATAACAGGGAATAGTAGAACACCGTCTCCAACTTCTCTCTGTACGGCACAGATTGGTGAATTCAAAGGTCATATTCAAATACAGTACTGAGAAAACTCATAATAATGCCCACGTGTAAGTATTCTATACGAATTTTTTTAATGTGTTAGATCATACTTCCGAGCAGATGATCACGATAGACGACAGGCACAAGCTCGTCATCGCATCCACCCGTTGCGGGGAAAACAAAACAAAAAAAAAATACACCCAATGTGACCTACACTATGATCCAGGCTCCAGGCTCGTCTCATCATGGAGGTATGTTTGCTCTGGTCATCTTACGAGTTGCCTGAAACTGACGTCTCCACAGGTGCCAAAAGCCCGGGGAGCAGGCAGATCAGGCCCACGCCGACGAACGGGCTGTCTGACCTGCCGAGCCCGCAAAGTGCGCTGCGACGAAGCGAAACCAAATTGCTCCAACTGCGACCGACTGCGCCTACGATGCGTTTACAAATCCCCAATTAGCCCTGCCCCTGATGCGCAGAATGCGGGGTGGGGATCGTCGCGCGATGCAAGGTCGCCCACAGGTAACACAGCTCATCTGTCGACGTCCACGGTCGCCCCAACATCTCGCTCTCCCGATCTCAACTTCTTCAATACGGTACTCCGCTCCGATGACGGTACTATACCCGCGCCGGTCCTCCGGCAGCTCCCAGTGGACTATCCCTCTGAATTCGACATGCTAGGATTCATGGGCGGGATCACGTCGGAGCTTGAACAGAAACACTTGGACCTGACTACTGGTCTGGCAGCGACTTTCACCGCTAGTCCGGTGTCACAGTCGCTGCCCTCAGGGATCGTACCACTAGATGAAGCGCAGTTCGATCGCCGTACTCCACTCAGTCCGGATGCGCCCTCTTCGTTGATTGATGGGTCGATTGGAAGCTCTGACCTAGCCACCACAAGAGGGAGCTGGTCTGATGCTGGGGGTAATTCGTACGAGGACCAGCTGCTGCAATACTTTGTGGGTGTGAGCCCGCCGGCTGCGCTGTTCGCACCAGTCAGTATGGAATGGGAGTATGTGCGGCCGGCACTATTGGCCCATGCCCGGGATTCCAGTCCGCTGTTGAACGCTTTGTATTGCTATGCCGATGTGCACAAGGCAATGCTAGATGGCAAACGTTGGCGCTGGGCGCCGACTTATTATCGCATTTCTGGGGCAGAGATTCAAGCTTGTCTTCACGGTGAAGTAACCGAGTCCACGCTAGTAAAAGTATTTGGTGCCGTTTTTCTCTTGATGATATCCGAGGTACGTACACGTTTGCTGGATATATGGAGTTGGACAAGGATGGCTCATATCTATTCAGCTTCTCTCGTCCCCTGAAATCTGTGCCGGAACCTCATACCTTCATTCCGGATACCTCCTGTTACAAAGATTCCACGCTCGCTCTCGACATTGGACAGGCTTGGGCCACATCTTGGTCTCATGGGTCTCATTACTAGACGTCAAGTCTCTGATCGCTGGTCGAGAAGGTGACCCCCTTGTTGATCTCGGTACCATCCCAGAAAATGGGGTGGTGTTAAGACCCAACGATAGCCCAACCCAAGCAGCACTTACGAACATAGTGGGCTGCAAAGAAGAAGACGGCTCTGAAGACCCATTTCGCAGCCCTAGCTACCTCGTCTACGACGCCATAGTCGGTCCGGCCTTCCGCTTTTTCGTTCAAGCGCAACAAGTTGTCCGCCGCATAGTTTGCATAGACCTGCACCACCGCAGCCGCGGCACCCTAAGCGACGAATTCGAAGTCCTCCAAATCGCCCACAAAGTTGGCGCAGATCTGGAGGCCCTCTGGCACCGTCGCCCAGCCGTCATAGATGTCTACAGCCGCCCGGAGGCCCTATCAAATACCCTGTGTGGCCCCGTCGCCCTCGAAATATGCCGCACATTTCGCCAATACGTCGCCAACTTTCTGGCAAACTTCATCTACCTGCACCGCGTAGCGTTCGCCATCTATCCTCGCACAGACCGTGTCAATGGCGCAGTCGACCAGATCATCCAACTAGCAACCGTCGAGTCAGCCAGCCCTGCCCACCTGCCCATCAGCTTTTTGTGGCCGATGTTCGTAGCAGGGCTAGAGGGAACGGAAACACAACGCAAGTGGATTGTCTCTGAAATGCAGCGCATGGCGGCGGCCCATGAAGCCGACTTGGATCCGGCTTCCCTGCTTGCTCGTCATCCGTCGGCGGATAGGGTATTGGTGCTTTTGGAGGAGATGACTCGACGCCAGGATGCGTCGCGCACTTGGGCGGACTCGAAGTGTGTAAGGCGGGATCTATTCCCGGATCCGTTTGTCGTGATATGAACACGATCTGTATATGACTCTCAATTGCTTGAGCGGGGTTTCTTTTACCATTTTGTTTTTTTCCAACCTCTTCATAGAGACACTTTGTACGAAATGCTGTCTCGGGTGTATATCCTCGTTGCGATATACGATTAATGGCACGTTTGATGCTTTCCTGGTTTTATTGAATAATGCAGAGCTGTGTACCCATATATCATCATCTATGCAATGAAATCCTTTCGAGCTCAAGTTGGCGTCGGCAATAGGTTGGGCTAAAGCTGGACTTTCTTTCTATCAAGCGGGGATAGCTGGGTAGTCGACCATAGGCATGAAAGCCGATTGGTGCCCAGCTGCTTAGGGACTATAAAATGCCAATCCAGTTCCAAGGTTGACTTCCAGTCTGTTGAGCGCTTCCCGAGGTCCGAGGTTGGAAGTAGACTTCCAAGGTTGTTGAAATTGTGTTTCGGGCTCAAACAGTGCGTCTTCCTTTTGTCTCTGTCCGTGGCTGGTATCTACCTACAATGTGATTTTAAGAGCGGAAAGTGGATAAATTCAATATAGATGGTATATGCCAATTCCCAGCAGATTCTATGCACCAAAACAATAAATTACAAGCTATAGACGGTATCCTTTCAAATCCACTTGAGTCCCTCGCCAGACTCGGTTGTAGTCTTGCGAGCCAGGACCTCGACAACCTTTCGGCGCACTCCCTCACGGTGGGAGTATTGCTCGAGGAAAGCATCAATTACAGGTCTCCGCGATGGGTGACCCTTGCGGACAACCTTTTCGATCTCTGCCTCGGAAGGAAGAGCGAAGTGGGCGTGGGGGTAAGCGTTGTAATCGCCCTCGCTGAGAAGAGCGAGACGGCTCTCACCCTCGGGAATCTTGAAGAAGTTTTCGACGGTTTCATTGGTGACCTCGGCCAGGGTAGCGGGCTTCCACTCAGCCTGGCGGGGAGGCTTAGACATGAGACGGGCCTTGACGCCCTCCACGAAATCGGGGTGGCGCATGAAGTTGGCGGAGATCTCGTGTTCGCGCTGGAAGGTCTCTGAGATGCTCCACTTCTTGCCGAGACGCATCTGGCGCAGAGTCACCTTCAAAGAGGTGGGGGACCGGCTGGACAGAGTCTCCAGTGTCTTCTGTGCCCACTCCTTGTGCTCGGTCTCATTCTCCAGTGCCTGGAAGATCTCCTCCACGGTGTTGGGTGAGAAGCAGCGGTCGATGGCGGTGCGCAGGCTGCCTGCCATAAGCATGGGCTCCTCCTCAAGGGGAGGGAGACCGATGGAGTACTCGGCCATGGTTTTGTTGACAATTTCAAGGCGCTCGGGGAGGGCGAGGTGGTCGGGGAAGGTCAGCTCCGAGAGACGCTGGACCATGCTGCTTAGAACACTGGAGTGCAGGTAGTGTGTAGCAATGCCGGCGTACAGAGCCTGCACACCCTTGAGGCGCTCTGAGGTCAGGGCAAGGTATGTGCCGGTCTCACCATCAAGACGGGGCAGGAAGAATGAGCCACCAACGTCGGGGAAGAATCCAATGGTTGTTTCGGGCATAGCGAAAACTGTTCGCTCAGTCGCAATTCGGAAGGGAGCGTGCATGCTGAGACCGACACCACCACCCATTGTGATTCCATCCATGAACGAGATAACGGGTTTGGAGTATGTGGCGATAGTGTGATCGAGACGGTATTCGAGTCCAAAGAAGTCGGTTGATGCCTGTTGTCCTTCCGGTCCTTGCTCGTTCTGCAGGGCCAGAGCAGCAACGTCGCCTCCGGCGCAGAGCGCCTTGGAGCCGGCTCCGGAGATGAGGATCATGTTTGCAAGATGAGACTTCTCCCATTCCTATTTAACCAAAGATTAGTTTTCCATACCGCACTTGGGGGCTTTCTCCAGTCTAACCTTCAATCGGGGGAAAATCTTGCGCGCCATGGAGCCGTTCAGGGAATTGAGCTTCTTGGGTCGGTTGAGCTCAACGCTGCGAAGACCATAGATCGAATTGAACAGAACATCATCGGCCTCATCGCCGGGAAGCTCTTTAGGGATCTCTGTGGACATCTATCGGGAATCAGCGTTGGGCAAGTCGGGAATCTCTCCGAGTACATACCATAGCTGTCCGAAAGGCAGGGTTGGTGACCTTAGCGCGTAGAGGCATTGCTGAGGGGGCGCGCGAGATCCAGCTCGGCGTAGAAAATCGGGAGAATGAGTGTCGAAGTAACATTGAAGAACCGGACTATTAAAACACGTCAAGAAGGGGGTATGGTGACAATCAGATGTTCTCCGCTTTCCTTTGACCTCGGGAGTTTTTTTCGCTGGATTTTCCTTCCGCTCCGACTCTCCGCCCATAACCGACAGCTCTTGACATCATGCTGCCACTTGCTTTGCCCAATTTTGGGACATTCTAGATATAGCTGTTCCTAGATTTGAAATGGCCATTGTCACGCTGTGGTCTGTAGTTCTTGAATTTTCCACATGCCACCTTTCTAGCATGCCCCAGGTGAAGTCCACGGGTATCTATAAAAGCCGTAGAAGCAATCCACCAGGCCATATAACTTCAGATGATAAATAGTAACATGGATTTTCCATTGAGAACCCTCTGAATTATACGATATAGACCTTGAAACACATGTATACTCAAGGGCAAGAAATCTATTTGTACATAGCTAGTAAAATGCAAGAAGAAGCACAGAAATCAATCATGTTTATGCCTCCCAGGTAGCCCTCAACCGGCTAGCCTTCAGATGGTGGACAATTGATCCCTGCGTTGATGGCGAAAAGAGAGTATCAACTGGAGACAGATCCGTTGTGTGTGCGAGCAGGATTTTGTGCAGCGCATCTCGCTCAATAACCAGTCTGCTGGTCTCCAGAAGATCCTTCACGTCCAAATCCTCGGTGCTCAGATGGCGCGCGTGGTTGTGATACTTCTCAACCGCGTCGGAGAACTGTTCGTTGGGCTGTAGGGAAATGAATGTTGACCGACCCTTGCCGTACCAGTCATGGGCCCGAAGAAGGTTTTCAATGAAGAACGGGGTTGCTCCAAAGCGTGACTCGATGGTGTTCTCAACGACAATCATTTCACCGCGCGAAAGACGGTGGCTGAGGGCGATACGCCAGGCCTGATCGTAGATCTTGCGTGGAAGGTCGGTCGAGAAATCGCGAGGATGGGGACCGTGGGCAACACCACCACCTCGTCGGACTGGCGATTGCTTGTCACCTGCACGCGCACGGCCAGAGCCCTTCTGCGCGTACAACTTCCGGTGACTACCGTGCACGTCGTCCCTCCACTTGGTGCTGGCGGAACCCTGTCGCGTGCCGTCGGCCTCGTAGATGACTGCACGGTGCAGAATATCGTGGCGAACAGGCATGTTCAGGAGTCGCTTCGAATAGTGAATCAAGCGCTTGGGTTCCAAGTTAGGCCATGAGTAGGTCATGACTTGAACAGGGGTCTGGCCACCTGGTCGGGTGGCAGCTTCGACCTCGGTGGCGGTTTGAGGGACCACGGGAGATGGAGTCTGGGCTTCCGTAGCCATTGATCGTGTGAGGCATCGTTGCTATAGTGTCGTTGATCAGCCAATGCCATCCTCCAGGGCTAGGATCAGATTGAGAAGTATTCATGAGTACTCACCGTCACTTGCTTTGAGCCAGAGACAAGACCGCCGGAGCTGCGGGACAGCATCCGGAGCGACCGAACAAAATCATTAGTTGGCATTTTGAACGCCTGTAGTGATCCGACTTTAAAGTGGTGATGTTCGTATTGAACGGACGAGCAAAAGTTGATTCCGGGCGGTAGAGGTTAGCAGAATCTTGGCGTCCGAACAGAAAAAGTCCCCCCGGAAAGACAACAAGCACCCGTCCCTCATAGCCAACCCCATCGAACCCAATTCCTCGCATCATGGTTCACTGCGAGCGGGCTTCCAAGCCTCTGCTCCAATGCCTCCGTGGCACTTACTCTAGAGGCGTCGCTGGCGTCCAGCTCCAGACGCGAGCTTTCCAGTCGACTGCCAACGTTCGAGAGGCCGAGACCGAAGCGCCGAGCCAACCCTTCCACAAGGCCCCGGATCCTTCTCTTGTGACGAGTCCCCGTCTCGAAAGACGGCTTTTGCGACAGGGAACCACCCCCATTGGATCCCGTCGTCGCCGTGCTGCGCTCCAGACCACGGACAGCATCCCATTCGAACAGCTGCCCTACCAATGTTTCCAAGAAGCCCGCAAGGTTCTTCTTGCGGACCGCGAGGAGAAATTGAAGGAAATTGAGACAATGCAGCAGCGCATCGCCAGACAAGAATCTCTCTCCGTCGAACAAGCTGGAGGAGCCAACGCAAAGAAGTCCCGCGTGACCGCAATGCAATTACACTTGGAGCGTCTCAAAATCATGGCTGACATTAATGACCCCTCGGTGAAGCGAAGATTCGAGGATAACGATGGTAAGCAACTACTTGGCGATCTTGATATACAAATGTTTTGGCTTGGAGCTAATATCTGTTTCCAACCACTCTAGGTGACATGTCCAAGCCTATCTACCGTTTCTTGGCCGACCGCAAATGGCGCGAGTACCGCCGCAAGATTCTTGTTCAGCGTATCACACAAATGAACGTCATTCCAGATGTTCTCCCTCACTGCGACCCGGTCGTAGAGACCAAGCTGTACTTCGACAGGCGACAGATTCAACCCGGTGAATTTGTCGAAGCGTTGAAGAGCAAAGATGCACCGAAGCTCGATGTTCAGCTTTTCGAGGGTGGCGAGAAGCTCGTCACTATTGCTGTTGTTGACTCCGATGTCCCCAACGTCGAGAAAGACAGCTTTGATTATAAGACACACTTCTTGGCCGTCAACGTGCCCATCTCAGCTACCTCAACTAAGGTTGACCTCGCCCAGCTTTTGGAAGATTCCCAGGTTGTTTTGCCTTGGCTTCCACCCGTTGCCCAGAAGGGTAGCCCATACCACCGTCTTTCCCTCTTCATCATGGAGCAGAAGGACTCTAAGCCCCTCGACTTTGCCGCCGTGAAGGCGAGGGAGGTTAGCCGCGATCACACTCTTCTTCGCACTCTCCAGACCCGCTACCACCTCAAGGCTATTGGTGCTCACCTGTTCCGTACCCAGTGGGACGAAACGACCCTGGAGGTCATGAAGGAGCTTGGATTCAACGGCGCAGATGTTGAGCTACGCCGCAAGAGGGTTGAGCCTCTGCCTTATAAGAGACGCAACCCCTCTTCTTTCCGGTAATCTCGTTTTCTATACTCTGTTTCCCATCAAAGCCATTTGAGTTTAGATTTGTATTGTACAATTTGATATGTATGAATATGCACACTGATTTAATCCTTCCCAACCAAACTCCATGTGTATGCTTGAACAAGAAGCTCTGATACTCATCTGCAATGTGTGGTATCCTCAATCAGTCGGTATGTCCTTGACTGAGCGAGAACCATCGTCGAAGGTATCTGTGAGGTCTTGTCCTCAAATAATGACCAAACGCCCATAAAACCGACCTTAGCTGCCACCTTGAAATCGAGCGAGACTCCCGAAGCCTGGAAGGTGTACGCTTATTGAGTGGCTTTGACCTAGACCAATTGGAAGCTGGCCTTAGTGAAAAGCCCTCCCAAGCATGTAGGGACTGTGACTCCGATATAGCAATATGATCCTAGGTTGAGACCTTCTTGCTTTGGTGGCCGTGTATCAGATTGGTTCGCATTTTTGGTGCCACCGTATCTGCTTTCCATTCCAAATCGAAAGTTTCAGGTATCGGGCCTTGAATATGCATTGTATGATTCTCAGATGCTGCCCTCCAACTGCGCAGGCTGTAACGGGTTCTGTATCCATTCCGCCTTTGAAGGTGGCCAAACTCGCGCGATGATCTTGCCGTTGATGAGGCCCATGGGAACAGGGCCGTAATTGCGCGAATCTCTAGACCAAGGAAGGTTGTCGCCGGCTAGAAAGACATGGCCCTCGGGGATCTTCACAGTCACATATCAGCAATTGAACTCCAACAAACAAATGAATACCACTCACTTGGATCATATTATGATCCTTGCCAATCTCTGAACTGAGTGGCTGGTCCTGGCAAACAAAATCTCCAGGCATACCCACCACTCGCTTCGCGACATGGACGCCCTGAAAGTTCGGGTGGCCAAATCGCACGATATCTCCAACCTCGATTCCCTTTCCATTGCGGTGAAGTCGTGAAATCAACAGCCAATCGCCTCGTACGTCGAAAGTCGGGTACATCGAAGGACCCGCGCTGAGCTGGACGGTAATCAGATGCTCCCAGATCAGCGCGCACGCGCAGAAGGTGCCGGCGCCATTGAGCGCGAGTCGACCAACGGTGCGAGGATTCGCGAACCTAAGCGTAGACCGGAGAAATTTCTCCATGTGGTGGGAGCTTGGAATATACTCTTATCAAGAGCTCTCATGATTGACTTCCGCGGATGTTCGATGATGGTCATGTGACCATCCGGTCCTTATAAAATAAAAAATTTCCTCCCTTCTCCCCCCCTCCCTTTCCATATATTATCAGTCGAGTCACGATTGGAATCAGCAGTTTTTGAACATTTCTGTCGCATTGGACTATATTTTCCAAAAGCCTTCCAGCTACTTCAGCTGCCCATTGATGTTTTGGGTACTGTGCTGAGAATGGTCAGGATATTTGCACAATTGCTGTTTCAAGAACTGCGATACCAATGAGACATGCTCGTTGTTTTAGTTAATTTCCCAACCCCCTTTCCCCCCAATCCCATCTGGGATGCTTCTCCAAATGCTAGAGCTGGCCGTCGCCGAAATACAGCACCAGGACGAGCTAGTGTGGAATATGAAGCAAGATGAACACATAGAGTCTGTCTCGTCAGACAGGCTTTCCCCCAGTGTGCTCCATTCTCGACCCCATTTAACTATGGGACTGGGTCTTTGGGGCATACGCAGTGGGGAGACATCCTATCTACACATAAAAAAATTGCATTATCCAATCTACGGGTACACCAGTTGACATCTCAATCATTTCCATTCCTTTGTAAAGCAGTCGACGTACACAGTTTGTTAGGTAGACTTTGCCCACATCGCATCCGCATCTAGTGTTCCGTCAGTGTTGAAGTCATCCCCAGTTGGGCAATGGCGATATTTACCTTGATGTTTGTCGATCGGCTCGATCTCTTCCCTTTTCTTCGCCTTCTGACGATAGTCCACCCCGAACCTTGCGTCTCTTTCCCCAAGCAATTCATCTATTCCCCCAGTCTTTGCCAGCCCCACACTCTCAGGCGACGTAAAGCTTCCCATCAACTGCGGCGGGCCCATGGGAACAGGATCGCCACGGTCTACCTGCCAGAAATGATACGTCTTTCCGTATATAGGTGCAATATCCTGCATCTCGGCCGTCTCGGCAGTCTCCCATACCGATTTGGGAACTCCAGCTGGTGCAGGCATAATGAGCATGCCGCTCTTGACCTCGAACTCATGTGTATGCCAGAGCTTACGCTCTTCTTCTGGGAGGGTTGCAAAGATGCGCGGTGAAACCATGTACTCCACACCAATAAGGCGAGCGGGTTTCTCAGGTGAGTCGTATATCAAACATTGTCGCACATCTAGACTCGGTGAGTTCAGTGGTTGCTATGGCTTTGCGTGGTTACGTACCCTCTGTGAGATGTGTGCAGTAATGATTGGTTTCAACACAGCGGGTTGGATCACTGGCGTAGACGTGAAACGCGTTGAGATGGGCACAGATTTGTTTAACTGGTGTGAAGTCTTGGATCATTGATGCTCCTGTCTCCAAAACTTGGCTCTTCACTGTCCGCGGGTCACCTGGGATGTCCTTGTGGCTCTCGCAGGACATCTTGCCGAGGTATATTTTGTCAATGTGAACCCGTGAGAATCCGAAAGGCTTGTGATTGTACAAACTCCTGAGATTTGTCTGAACATGAAATATGCAAACCTAGGTAAAAACTGACGAGAATGGCTGTGAAGATTATGATGCCATCTTGTATATTTTGATGGACTGAAACCCGATTTGACTGACGTCACCATGATCGTTGTCGCCAGGAATGTCTCCAGATTTGCCTACGTGAGCCTGATATCCAACTTGGAGTTACGTGTACTGATTTTGAAAGAAGGAGATTCGGCTGTCATAGATCAAAATGTGAACACGTTGGGGAGACGTTCAGGGCCGATCCATGTAATCACAAGAGCCTCTAATGCCCTCCCGTAGATGATCTTCACACACCAGGGACGCAAATAGAAAGCATCACTTCTAGGGCTGTGATACAATTCTGGTTCAGATACAGCCATGGATTATCTATGTCAGGCAAGTTTGTTCTCACTATATCTCCATTTTTGGAACCCATGACCTAAGTACTCCGTACATGGTCAGATAAAATATGGCGTTCCCACACTTCATTGTTCTGATCACTTTGACATGGCCCACTTCTTCAACATGCCAAGTTTCTCGGTTGGTTATCATAGTCACAAATTGTGCTGGGCATTGTGATTGATCTCAGCATGTCGCCCGCTTGATCACAATGCCTGAAGAATGTTTCGCTAGTGGACTGGGCAATGAACGATCGACGCGCGCTACTAGGTACAAACCCTGGGATTACCTAGGTTTATACAACTCAAGCAAGTCTAGAGCCAGATATCTGTTTGTCTGTTTCCGAAAGGGTCTTCGCGCAGCTCAAACACAGGTTGAGAATCAAACTGCATACAAGTACTAGTATGCTCCCGAGACTCGATCTATCAAGCCAAAGGCAACCCAAGAAGAATCCACGAATGAGACGCCCAGGCAGCCTCAAACAAGCCAAAACAATAATCATGAATGCTGACCCTCACCTGAGCACTCCAAGTGCACCAAAACCAACCGAGCTTCCTCGCTAGTCCGACCCAAACCCCCCAGTCATGCCCAGCCCCTCGCATTTGAAAATTCAAAACCACCACATCACCAACGCGCGTTAAGGGGTAAGGCCGCGGAAATCAGTGCAAGACCAAACGATCAATGTGGTGTAGACTCTACGACTCCGCACCACTCCACACTCGACCCGTGATCTACAAGATTGTGTTCGTAAAAAAGTGAAATAACAAGTCAACTGCAAACCTCAGTGCCCAAAACCAATAATGCGCACATCGGTAACACGGACACGAGCGGATCCATACCCACATGAACATTGTCTTCGAAGCGGGAATGAGGTGGGCATTGAAGCGGGTGAGGAACTCCGTTAGACCATTCGTCCGATATGGCAATGATGCCCATAATGGGTGATTCACGGTGGGGCGACTGGAAAGAATGGGTCATTCGGGGATGCATTTCCACCGATCATCATTCAGGTATTGGGTTGATTTTTCTTTCTTCTGGTATTATTAGAGTGTGCGGAGGAATTTGTGTGATGCACGATGTATGTAAAAAGTAGAGAACAAGGCAAAAGCGGCACATTTTGTCATACTGCATATGTTTTCCGTAGAATAGGGTGTGAGGAGTCGTGTGAGTCTCGCATAGTCCAAGTTATTTTGTCAGGAGTGTGTGGGGTCCTGTATATCACATCTGTGGAACAGAAACACGCAGAGTGCGGTGAGGATCAAGTCGAATCGGAGCTCGGCATGTCGGGACTTGATTTTTTCTTGACGCGAATCTGGGCCATTACACTGCCTATTATCAACCTAGTCATCTATATTTGTGGGGAGCGCGGTAGAGGCCCGGGGGGTCTCGAGGTCTCGAGCCCCGGGGGCCCTTTTTACACCCCTCGGATCTCGTAAGCAGGAAATTTGAGTGGATCTGTCTTCTTTTGCCGTTTAGGCCGGAGTCAAAGCCTCTGCATGGGACGAGTACGGACGACGGAGTACTTGATTCAATATGCGAGCCCTGGGTATTCCAAGGTTGTACTCCGTACTCCGTACAGTAGTGCATTGTGCTAGGGGTCGAAGTCAAATCTCTATCACAGACACACATTAGTCCACGGGTGTTGGAAAAAAAACCCCCCCCAAAACCAAAAAATACACACACAATCAGAGCCCTGGAAGAACCAAGTCGTGTTCCCCGATATATAACACTGTGCCATCTTACTGCAGATGTTCGCACGCTGCAGATACCCCTGTGATGAGCTGCACCGGCCTTTTTCTGGCGACACCCGCGGCATATTCTTCAGTTCTACGACTAGCTATTGGAGCGGCTCCGTTGTATACACAAATAGTGTTTCCATAGTTATTGGTAGTCAATGGAGCCACGGAGTAAGAAATGCACGGAGCATACCAGGTCAAGTACAAGGAGTATACGAGGTCTCAGGATCGGCCCCTGCATGGGAGGATCCCCAAATCATTTATGATCTTTGAGTTTACCCTATTGGGAACAGGATCGGCCGACAGTGGAGATCAGCACTTGAAAGACAACAGATGTGCATGGGCCATGTCAGCGAGGAAGAGGGTGGATCCTGAGACGGTTAAGCACCGAGTAACGGAAAAGTCGCATGTAGATTGGACATGCAGATTTGGGGTCGAAGGTTTCAATAGAATGCCGCAGCCAAAATTAGGGGGCTGATTGGTCCAGCCTCAATTTTGGGGGAAACAACACCACGTTGACCGCTAGCTGTACTCCGTACTCCGTATGTACCTCCTCGTACGAGAGCGCCCGATTACTTTACGGATGAAGCAAAGGCTTTTTCTCCCTCGCTCTTGTTGAACCCAGTAACCTGGGTTTCTACTCCGCCACTTTGATAACAATTAATTCTCCCCACCTGCACCTAGACTGAATGTGGCGTCAGGCGCCAGGACCCAACATATCCGAGGATGGCAGCCTGCAGTTGACGCAGCGCCCGATGCACGGATCCTTGGACCTTGGACCTTGGATCTGATTATAGTATTCGTTGACCTCCGGAAGGTTGCCAATGACGAAATTTAACTGTGAGGCTGCAGCGTTTATCGTGCATCGTGCATCTGGTCTATATTCTTTCCAAGATTGTGGACAGTTACGTGTCTCTATATCCTCGACGCTGTGTCACAGGGCCTTTGCAAGGTCTGGAGCTCTGAATCGCCCGATTCTGAAGTCAGACCAGCTGATTCGACCTTGCAGCCTATCGGGGAACGGCAGTCTTAGTTTCAACCTTGAAGCATCTGGGTTCGTACAAGTAGGCTGTACCAGGTCCGCACTCTTGTACATTCTCTGTGCTCCGTCTAAGTACAATGTAGGCCGTTGGGCTTCGTCGGAGGATAATCCCAACGATCGTCGAGTCCTGAGAGGGGCTTACCAATAACACGAACCAACCAACACTTGGCCAAAAGGATCAGCCGACCGAGAGGGAAAAGCCACTTAATTTTTTCTCTTTCTTCCGCCTCCCCTTCTCGAAGTGTCTCTTCCTTACTCCGTACAAGTAGTGTGAGTCAGGTGGTTGTATTAACTTCTCATCACATATTAGTTTGACTGTATACTACGTAGATGACGAGATTGGCCAAAAGAAAACAAAGACGCACGGGGACTAAGGTGACCAGAACATGCATGCTACACCGTAAGGGGTTGGTGACATGGCGCTAAGGCAAGCCAAATTGATTTAGCCCACAGGTCCCGCTGCATTCGTTGGGGCTAAGAAGGGGAACCGGGCAATCATAAACCCCGACTTTGGAACGTCTGGAAGGACGAAGGAAGCTGGGATCGGCTCCGCCCTCCCAAATTTAATCCAATAGTGGAGGACCAACTGCGTGGATTGTGGAGATAGGGCCTTGAGAGGTTCATCACTAGTCCACTTCTCGCTAGTGGATATCCTATAGGCCGTTTCGGAGGTTACTGTAGAGTGGGCCACAAGAGGCTCCCGGGTTGA
Source organism: Penicillium bialowiezense (assembly GCA_026122735.1). Lineage (NCBI taxonomy): Eukaryota > Fungi > Ascomycota > Eurotiomycetes > Eurotiales > Aspergillaceae > Penicillium > Penicillium bialowiezense. Next base: position 5,064,877 of record JAKZFB010000002.1, read on the forward strand.
GAGAGCTGATCAAGACCCGATCTAGCGCGTCTGGTCTCGGACAGAGACCGGTCCAAAGTTAGCGTCCAAATAGACTGGATTATGAACAAGTAGGTCGGGAAGAGTGTACTTGTAACATGCTGGTCCTCAGATATGAGGTATGCAGGGCATGTACTTCTATGTTTGGGGATTTGTGAATCCAACGGGCGCTGTCTGGCCGTCTTTGAATGGATCAGACCGGGGCTGGGTCCTCTGAACGGAAATAGTACTGTTACGGTGTGCTCAGTGCATACCTTTAAGATCGGCAGATTCAAATTGTGTCAGCGGTTCCACCAGGAGAACTCTGTGATTCGATCAAATCAAAAACACCCCTGGCCTGGAAATTTGTGGTAGTATAGTACTCCGTACTCCGTACAGGACTGGTATATTATCTCTTGTTGTAATTATTTTCCCGTTTATTTCTTGGCTTTTGCTGTGCAGGAAGTGGGTCGCGCCGCAACTCCGTTCCGGTACTCCCTTCATGCCGTGGAAATGGGCTTGTGTTTTGCAGTCTGGGCATATCGAGATCGACTCTCATGTGCAGCTGATTGGCGTTTCGCTTCCTGTAATGACATGTCTGATTGCAGATTGCATCGGTGAGGGATGGGTTGGGAGGCGTTGGAATCATACTATTTCCAACTGTCTATTACCAAGTCCTCCGTGCTCCAAGACTCTGCGCCCTGTATCAAGTTTCACCATCAACTTTGGCGAGGATGAGCACATTATCGCATGATAAGTGTCGACGAGAGAGACAAGGCCCCTGAAAAGACTGGGCTTCCCGGGGATTGGCCTGTTTTTGGCTTTTGGCAGAGCCCTAGGCACGATCAGATCCGCCCGGCCACGTTGTGAATGGTGGCTCTACCGCTCGTTTCCTGATCGGTGACACAAAGTGGGTTTTGATTCGTTTCCGGGTCCATTTTTCGACTCTCTTTGACCTTCTGGTGAGGGGGCCACACTAAGGGCCAAGGTGCACATTGGCGCCAACCTTAGCATCGGTAAGAAAACACGAACCTGATATTTGATGGACTAATCATATTTGGCCAGAGCCCGCACGTCACTGCGGGCTGAGAAAAAAAAAAGAGAAATTAGTCAAATATCCCAGTAAAAAAACTCCCCCCTCTATTTAATCTGGGCGAACTCAAACAGCTCCACGCGGGTTCAACGCTTGGGATAGCCGAGCTTCCCGCTTTGAGCCACGCAAGATTTGCTATGGTTCTGGGTCATTTCGTGGCGTCGGAATTGTTGTATACCGATGAAACAGGTCCACAAACGTTGACTCGGATCGATGCGCTACTACTAGACCCATTAGTTCTCCTCAGCTGATACTAGCAAAGTGACCTTCAATTGCTGATCTTGGAAAATGCAGGTAGCCTAGTGGTCCAAGGTCGTTCTCTTTTCAAGCCTTGATTGGGTATGACGACAGCCGAGTGTGGCAGTAGTCTAATTTCAGGGATCGGAACTTTTTTCAATACCTAAAATTCAATACCTAAAGTGTACTTGTAACGAAAGGATGGGGGGATGAAATCAGACGAAATGAACCCCAAGCGGGATTGTGTACACGTAGAGAATTAAAATCAATATTAACCCGCAGGTGCATCTGGATCATGTACTCCGGATAGTTTTCAACCAAGAGGACAGATAGGAGTACGGAGTACATAGGGAGAATGCGAAAAATAGCAACCTCACATTCGGGTATGCACGGTACAAAGGACTAAGATTCTCTAGGACTGATTGGGAAGGGAGCCCGCCAACGATGACGGTCATTATCTTTAACTCCACTCACCCCTGGTGAAAAGAAAAGGCGAAGTGTGCATCCCATCACATTGTAACCCTTGCGTAACCGCTAATATAGTACCCTGTGTAGTGTAGAACCTGGGAAAGCGTCAAGTGACATTCTTGGAACATTGGGGCGTTCAGCCTTGAAGGAAGTATTGGCCGCAGATCGGGCCGGATCGCGGGTCTTTCAAACAAGCAGCATTCCATGGGCGGTTAAGAGCCAAGGTTCCTGACTGTTGGGTTGGCTTTTGAATTTTTTTTTTTTTTTTTTAGGTTGAATTTTATTCAGTTCCATATTCTGATTTCAGTAATTAAATTAAAGTCTAGTATGGATAGAGGTACAGTACGGAGTAGAGAGGGGGAAATAGCCAATCAAGACATCATTCACTAACACCGTTTTAGGATTAAAAGGGGGGAGGGTAAAATCCATCAAAGAAAAAAAAAAGAAAAAAAGAAAGAAAAAAAAAACCTCCCGTAGGCCCGTGTGAGATCCATTCCATGGACTATTTGCCATACCGGTTCTGGGTTCTGGTCCTATAGTACGGAGTACGAGTAAGTACTACTCGTATACTGTACTTTTAAGGCTAGTATTAATTTTGGTTCTGGTCGGGTACTTTGTACCACTCCGTCTCCGTACTCTACGTATACTAACTATGACTCTGATGTTCGCCTTAAGCTTATGTTCCATGTTCCATGTTCCCACAGGTCCGATCCCTGCTTATTTGTTTTCCTTGGATTCGGTTCCAGGTTGCCCTTTATTTGCGTCTAGGCTCATTTCGTTAGTGTCAACGTCGTGTCATCTTAGCATGTGCGGTGGAATCGTGGAGCTGGGGCGGGTGGTAGATCGTCAGGGCTCCCTGGATTCCCTTCTTATAAGGTCGGTCGACCTTGCCTGATCTTCACTTGAATTAAATACCCTTTTTAGTCGCTGTTCCTGCGGAACGGCCCTTCTATTACCTTTGATCACCTTGTTTCCCCTACTGTGTGCTCTCTATACGTAAGCTACCTCTTTCTCTCTCCCCCCACCTTTTATACTCAACTAAACTCTCCTTCTCTAGTCAACTTCTTCTCACTCTCAACTCACTTCCTGTTTCTTACATGGCCAATTACTGGCAATCTCAGCCTTCTTCATCTGGCTCCCAATGGCTACATGCCGCTTCAACTCATAGTCAACCAACCATGCAGGATCTGGTCCGTGCTTTCCCTCGGCCGAGACATACCCGGGTTATGAAGCCTCGTAGTGCTGGCAACAGTCCTTCAGCCGCCACGAGAAGACGATCAACAGTCAATCAACATGTGATGCAAGCAATGCCATCCCAGTACCAGTCCTCTATGGAAGAAGCCCTCTTCGCCTCGGCCTCCCGGAACTCACGCCCGATTAGCTGGCACCCGTCATCGGCAAGAACTCGGGGTCTTTCAAATCCGCAATGTTATCCCGACTTTAACCCGGATATCTATGGTGGCATGGGTGCCGTTCCTCAGCAATATCTTCCCCAGACCGTCTATGGCAGCGACAGCATGATGTCATATCCCATGACTGCCGATGCCACCTTCTCGCCCAACGACTACTTCCCCATGTACTCGGAGATGCAGGAGGATTTGCCACTTCCGCAACAAACGCCAGCGCTTTCCATGACTGGCTCGCAGGTCGAGCCGATGGCCTGGGACGTCACCATGCCCGATCTAACCGCAATGCACCCAGCCTCCGACAACTGGTCCATGGACATGCTTTCAATGGGTACCAATATCCCCCCACCAGAGACCACTTGCCCAAGCTACGTCAGCATCCCTTCACCGGGTGAAATGAGTGGTCCATCGACCCCGGACTTTCTTCCCATTCAACAATTCGACGACCATTTCCAGCCTCCAGTCGAAACCAAGAAGACCGGAAAGGCTGAAGAGGAACTTGTTGGTATGGGCCTTTACAGCCAGCCCAACGGAACATTGGCCAAGGCACCTCAAAGCAAACCAGGCACGGGACTTAAGCTTGAGGAGACCTTCACTCCATCTGACGAAGATAAGGATGCCGAAGGGGAGGATGACGAAAGCGATGAGCAGCAACCATCGCCCCAGCAACCAATTTGCCGCGAGGAGCCTTTGCATATACCCTCGCAATCAAGCTTCTTCCCCAAGCAGACCCTGAACATGCTTCAGCGGTCTTTCTTTTTCGACCAAGATGAGGATCAGCAAACGATCCCCGCCCAGCCCTTTCCTAGCTTGAACCAACCATGCATGAATTACGGGTATGGTTGGATCTAAGTACCTGGAGGATTTTGGTACCATTCGCTCGAACACTTTTCTTTGTATCTCCTTACTAGCGGCATAGCGTGGCGTTTAATTTTGTGATTTCTTTTGGCTCGGCGTCGGATACAACGGAACGATACCCTAGGAACAACTTGCATCTAGCTATTCTACAATTACCTTGGGTGGTGTACTCAACAAATACACACAATTAGCTTTACATTTTTTCCACCTCTCATTTTCCATCAAGATTGTGGATGCACAAACTCGGCTCATGGTAATGTAGCTTCATCGATATGGAGGTAGAAGTACATATACACAATCCCGTATGCTGATTGGCTGTCTCAATCATGGTCTCGGCAAAATTGACCCAATGGAACAACTATCTCCCGAAAGTCTTTTCGCAGCAAGTTGGCGACGCAAGGCCGACCGAGAACTCGTTCGACAGTGTATTAAATTTCTATTGTGTTAATCTGATCCAATAGGAGAATGGCAAAGGTCATTTTCACGGCTTGGAAAACCAAAGCCCAGCTGGTGGAGGTGCGGAACGAATTCTATCCTCCGCCTTCCTACGCCGGCCCAGACTTGCGCTCTCACGGTTGCGCAGTGGTATGTGATATGAAATCTCTTCTAGTACAACAGTCTTTTGCTGATCATGTCTGTACAAGGTCGAAGCTTGGAAGTTGCGCGGCAATGTACCGCACCATGTTGAAGCTACCGCATTGTTGACGGACGCTATTTTGCATGATGATGCACAGAGAAATTCCATATTCTCGATTCGGGCCACATACTCTGCTGCCTTCTGTCGGTGAGTCACTGATTGAACTCTATTCTTTTGTTGATCTGCTCGTGGGGAGAACCCGTCCTAGCCACGGGGCTCTTTCGCTTCAACCTCCAGATCCCACCAATCAATTCCAACTAACGCGCAATAGCTTTGTGACCGGTCTTGTGGATACTAAAATTCATGGCGTACGCCGGACAATGTTTCAACGCGCTACAGACCTAGGCCTGCCAGCCTCTTTCGTGGAACTACGCCACGAAGCAACCCACCGTGAGCCCCCGTCGCTGGTGGTACTACGCAAAGCAGCACAGAGGTCTCTAGAATGGCTCTGGGATAATTACTGGGCCGATATTTGTGATGAGCCTGGTGCTACACCTGCATTGATCCATGATGATGGTGTATCTGTAAGGGCGGCGTTGTGCGACGCTCTGCAGCCTCTAGCCGGCGGATCGGCGGAACCGGTGTCCAAGAAGCGGAAATATGATCGATCTATATCGGTGGCTATGCGGCTGGTTTCGATCTGTAACTCTTCGGGGGCCGGTATTAGGCTTCTACCGGGTGTTTTGCTTGAGCAGAACTTGCTGGTGCCTGCGGGACGGACGTGAGTACTCTTTTTGGCTGTGTCTCGGGTATCGAGCCAGGGTCGGTGCTATCGGGGAGTACACGCTAACTCTTCTTCTTCTTCTTTTCACAGACTTGGAGATCCGCTGAATGAAACTCTGAAGGAATGGAGTACTGTCCTTCTCAAAGTTGCTGAAAGCCATCCTTCCTTTTTAAGACATCTCACGGAGGACATGGTCAATGATCTAGCATTCAACACCAAGGATGCATCCACCAATCCCCATTCAGAGGCACTGTATCTGTGGCTCGTCCATATCCTCACATCCTCGGCTTGGGAATTCCACCGGCAATCGTGCCCGCATAGTTACGTCCTCCAGGCTTGCAACGAGAGTCCACACCACTGGACGACGTTGTTATCAGACCAGGTGAAAAAGCAGGCCGGAAAAACCACAGCCGTGCCCGTCGCTCGATCTGGTACGACTCGAGTTTCAAAGCCCCAAACTCGTCCGCAGTCGCAAGGTCCTGCCTCCCAGCTCTCGGAAAAGCTACTGGCACATGGATGGGGTCTTCTGGAACAATGGGATAGCCGCCCTCTGGGCGTGGTTGCAAGTATTTAGAATTTAAAACGCAGAATGAACATGCTGCTGGCAGCTAGCTATTCCAGGATCTTTAATCGAGCGACCAATCAGACGCAACATTATTACTAAAAGCTGTCATATTACGGGAAAATATTCCTCCGGATGACGTTGGTAATCAACAGCGTACGCCCGGCTGTCTTCATAGCTCCCCGCTTGTGCTTGGAGTGATGAACTTTCTCAGGACTCAATTTTTTGCAACTAGCTCTCGTTTACTCAGATCTCAGGCCAGAGCCATGCATATCCAATCAATTCCCATGTGTACGTCGACCTAAACCTGCTCGTGTATCATGCCGATGAAAGCTTCGAGCAACACCGGGGCTTTGGCTCACAGTGAGACAAATCTATAGGGACCGGGAAGGGCAACAACTATGCCTATCTTGTGACAGACGAATCAACTAAGCAGTCGGTGATCATTGATCCTGCCAACCCCCCAGAGTGAGTCCTATCTTTGAGATCGGACAGATTTCAATGCACGGTACACAATGCTGATTTCGTGGAATGGCAGGGTTGCACCAGTCTTGAAGTCGCAGATTGATGCCGGCAAAATAAATTTTACAGCTATTGTGAACACTCATCAGTATGTGAATCGTGCTCCCATGGGCTCAAGGCTTGCTAAGATTTGACGAACAGTCACTGGGATCATGCTGGCGGAAATGGTGATATTGTATGTTTGACACCTTCGTCTGATTATCTGACATAGTACTGACATATTTTAGTTGAAACAATTCAAGGGCCTTGAGGTCATTGGAGGCAAGGACTGCGCCTCTGTTACCAGAACTCCCGCGGATGGCGAAACTTTCAAGATCGGAGACCGCATCTCAGTGAAGGCTTTGTATACCCCCTGCCATACACAAGACAGTATCTGCTTCTACATGCAAGATGGAGATCAGCGTGTTGTGTTCACTGGTGACACCCTTTTCATCGGCGGTAGGTTTATCATCCATCAGCTGATCACTGTATCATGGTTACGGGTGACGACTGCGAAACATGAACTGACTGTTGGATAGGATGTGGCCGCTTCTTTGAGGGAAATGCACAGGAGATGCACAAGGCCTTGAATGAAACCCTTGCAGCTTTGCCTGACGACACCAAGGTTTATGTATGTTTTTTTCCTTGCCTTTATCTACCATGTTACTTACACCGACTTTTTAAGCCCGGCCACGAATACACCAAGGCAAATGTCAAATTCTGCATTGCTGTTTCACAAACAGAGCCGATCAAAAAGCTTCAGGCGTTTGCAGAACAGAACAAGGAGACCCAGGGAAAGTTCACTATCGGCGATGAAAAGGTTAGGTCAAAACTCGCTCAGTTTTTACCAGGGCTAACAGATACTCATAGCTTCACAATGTGTTCATGCGTGTCAATGTGAGTTCTTTATACTTTGTTCTTAGGTCTCATGCTCATGCAAATTTTCCAGGACCCCGAGATTCACAAAGTTACTGGCAAGACAGACCCGGTGGAAGTGATGGCAGCACTCAGAGAGATGAAGAACTCCATGTAAAAGTTAGCCAGGCCATAGGAATTAATGTACCTCATACTGTTATTCGGCCGGTGTGTCGAATTCTTACAGAAAAGGGAATATCGGAGCCCTATCACGCCAAGAGATAATCTAAATCAAAAAGTAAAAGAGTGTAGATCTCTAAGGACTCCGGGCCAATGACCCCGGAAAATCGGGCGAAAGCCGAACACGAGGTGGTTTTCCAATGAGGGGATCGACGTCATACCCACTTTCTTTTCATCCCACTTCAGACAAACATCTCCAGTACCCCGACGATGGACAATTCCGTTGATGATGTATGTGGCTATCAGACCAGAATGCGACTGTGACTGACCAATGCCGCAGGGTTATGGAGGGGCTGGAGGGGCAAGCGACAATGAGGGTCAGAACCACCTCGAGGTACGTTACTTTGGTCTGTTCACAGCTCTGAGCTAACCGCCCCTGTACAGGTAGTATTCTACCCGGACTCCAATCATCGGCGCAAGTCTTCTCTCGTTACGATGGATAAACCGAAGGTCCGCCCTCACTCAGCCCAGGATGACAAGACGACCGCCTGCTATGTCCACTCCCTCATCGCGAGCGAATGGACCACACCCCCTCCCAACCTCAAAGACACAGACGAAGTCATCCGCACATTAAAAGATGACGAGAACGAGCCGCCAATACTCGATCCAACGGCGAATGCAGACGATCTGGCCTCCGTGGTGGATGGCGATCACACAAGCACTCTCAAACCAAACCCCACAATCATCCAATCTCGCCATCTCACAAAACGGCAGCTGTCAGACATGGCTTGGAACGTGCGAAAGCTCTCCAAGAAACTTGGCAGCATCAAACTCAAACTCACAGTCAAGAACGTCTTCGTGGTCTGCAAAGTACAGGACGAGTCACTCGTCAGCCTGACACGAAAGGTCACAAGGTGGCTACTCTCCAAGGACCGAGATTCACAGTACGTGGTGTACGTTGAGCGCCGGCTCGAGACACATCCAGATTTTGGGGCGCTACAACTGGTACAAGATGAGCCTTCAGCAGAGGGTCGGCTCAAATATTGGGACCCCAAACTTGCGCAGCAGCAACCACATCTGTTTGACTTTGTTGTCACACTGGGTGGTGACGGCACGGTTCTCTACACTAGCTGGCTATTCCAGCGAATCGTACCTCCTGTTCTTTCCTTTGCGCTGGGCTCACTGGGATTCTTGACGAACTTCGATTTTGCAGACTATCAAAAGGCGCTCGAGAACGCGTTGCGAGATGGCGTTGTCGTCAGCCTGCGATTACGATTTGAGTGCACGATAATGCGAAGTAAGGCGCGACAGAAAGATCCGCAGTCGAGGACATTGGCAGATCGCGACTTGGTTGAGGAGCTCATTGGCGAAGAAGGGGAAGATACATTGACGCATACCCCAGACCGAGTGTATGAAATATTGAACGATGTCGTCCTCGACCGGGGGCCAAATCCAAGTATGATGCTACCCTCAACCCACGCTTTCGACGCTTTGATATGTAAACACAGAAGGCTAACTTATACCAGCCATGTCTCAAATTGAACTCTTTGGGGACGACGAGCATTTCACCACTTTACTTGCCGACGGCATCTGTATTGCGACTCCCACGGGCTCGACTGCTTACAATCTTGCTGCTGGTGGCTCTCTTTCACATCCAGAGAACCCCGTCATTTTGGTCACTGCTATCTGTGCCCATACGCTCTCCTTCCGGCCCATTATTTTACCTGACACGATTGTTCTGCGGATGGGTGTGCCATACGACGCACGCACAAGTTCATGGGCTAGCTTTGATGGACGCGAGAGGTATGTATATATAGCCAGTGATCTTTGAGATGTCGGTATTAACATCTCCTCCAGGGTCGAGTTACACCCAGGCGATTATGTGACTGTCTCAGCTTCCAGGTATCCCTTTGCCAATGTCTTGCCCCCTGGAGGGCAGGGAGAAGGCTGGGTGCACAGCATCTCCAAAACTTTGAATTGGAATTCGCGACAGAAGCAGAAGAGCTTCAAGTAGCTATTGTCGAAGCTACGCCTTCGCCTTCGCCTATTGGAATCTAACCTCTCATCTATGGAAACATATTGAATCGACACACAAGCTACAGCAATTTGGACATTCGATTCGAATCCATGATTCTCTCAATCCAGTAGCTTCGTGTAGTGTCCATAGCAACAGAAGATATATCCACTTGAATTTTTTTTTTTTCGCTAACAAAATGGGTCACGGTTTCCGGGGCAGCTCCGCTCGGGCTATAAAAGGCCGTCGCCCGGCCCGAAAACTTTTTCTTCTTCATCTTCCTCAACCACCACCGAGAGTTGTCTTAATGTTGCCTTCTCTCTCTGGTTTTAAATTACCGACAACCTCCATCTCTCACTAACTTGGTACGTTCCGACTTGCTATTCTTCTTCTCCCTCCTCAAGTTCAGCCATCGGCGTACGCCGTTCGATGATGAAAACTTTTCCTACATTCGCAGTTTCCACGCTAGCCATCGCTTGAACCCAATCAAGGTGGCGCTGAGCGGAATATCTTCCTTGGATGTCTGAGAACTATTTGGCTGTTCTTTTTTGAATATTTTTTCAATCAACTTTGCAGTCGAGACAGTTGCTAATTGTCTTTCAGAAACAGATTCATCTCCCAACACGATCGCAGACTGCGGATATCATACAAAAGGTTGTTTAGCAACCAGAAAACTCGTCACAGGTCTCTTGGTGGCTTTGAGCTGGCGGTCGCTGCCTCAGCTGGCAGTGTCGACCAGCGTCAGGGTGGGCATAGGACCTAGACGAGTCTCTTAAATAGATCAATATATGGAATTTGTCACTGAACATCATTCTCCCATCGTAAATATCGCCAGTAAATTCGAAGTAAAAACGTACACGTACATTGTAAAGCGGCTGAATCCCGTCTTGAAGCCCAGTCCTGCACTCGAGGCGGATGTGCTCCGCCGTATCCACCCACAGTGCTCAACTCCGTACTCCAGACCAGTTGAGCTTGGTTATTGACACTCATATTCACAATGGCGGCGCCGCCTCGACATGCCACAATGCTGTCCATCAGTAATGGGACAGAAAAACCAGCAACACAAGCACAGCAGACTGCACTACCACAATCTCCCGGCCTGCGTGTGCCTTCCAATCGCAAGACCATCTACGACCGACACCTGAACCGCAGTCGCAATGCAGAGTCCAGCCGAGCAAGCTTCGCCTTCTTGTTTGGGGAGATGGTTACATATGCCCAACGGAGGGTAACTGGCATCCAAGATCTGGAGAAACGGTAAGCTCCCTACCGCATCTGCGAGTCCTACAAGGCAGGACTCGAATGTCCGCCATCGCCACCTTGGAACTACATGCTAACAGTGCCCTCAGTTTAAATGAACAAGGCTACCCTCTCGGCCTCCGCCTCCTCGACCTTCTCTTCTACCGCTCAACCTCGACATCCTCATCCGCCCTCTCAAGCTCCTCCACCTCATCATCACCTCCAAACCGCCCCATCCGCATCATCACCCTGCTGCATCTGATACACGGACCCCTCTGGCGCCTCCTGTTCGGTCGCGCCGCAGATGCCCTCGAGCACTCCGTGTCCCCAGACACCCCGAACGAGTACATGATCACAGACAACGACCCGCTGGTCAACACGTACATCAGCGTGCCGAGGGAAATGAGCATGCTCAACTGTGCGGCGTTTGTGGCCGGAATAATCGAGGGTGTTTGTGACGGGTGTGGTTTCGAGACCAAGGTCTCTGCTCATAACCAGCCCACGGAGCTATGGCCCAGTCGTACGGTGTTCTTGGTTCGGTTTGGGGACGCTGTCATGGAGAGAGAGAAGGTGTTGGAGCGGTCGGGTGTCAAATAAATAATTCATAGATCTGTGGCGTTTGGCGCTTGAGGTTGCGGGTGGTTAGATGCTTGGGCTCTACGGTGGTGGTTGCATTATGGCACTGATCACTCTTTCACGAATTCATGCTAGCACATGTCTTGGTCGGCGATTGTTGGCTCTAGAATTCATGTGTGCTTGCTTATGTACAAAACTTCTCGATCGGCTGCTAGATATGACAATATAGTTTCCTCCAGGAGAGGATATGTTGTTACATGTACATGCTCCCGAGGTCTAAGCCTTCCAAAGGCTGGAAGATTGGTAGATCAGAGTATAGATATCCATCAGGTTAAATTGCACGATCCAATTGATGAGTGGATTGAGGCACAATCAACGCCAAAAGACCAGGAGATCAGACAACGCCCGCTCTTTCAAGCATCACGAACCTGTCCGTCGACGCTTGTCCCGATCCTCATAGGGCGAAGGACTCCGTTTCCTGCGCTCCCTGGAACGACTGCGCTCCCGGCCATTGTCACGATCATCTCGGTCCCGCCGGGGTGATCGCGACCTCGAGCGCCTCCTCGGTCTCACAACACTGGCATTCGCACCTGTAGGCCCCTGGTCCCGATCGTCACCAGGGCGATCGGGCATGAAGCGCTCATCCGTGACACCCGCGGGTGGGCCATCACGACGCCTCCGGTTATCCAACCCATCACCAAAGCGACCCGTATCTTCAGACTTCATGTCCTTGTAGCGAGTACGTCCTTTCTTGCCCAGCTTTGTCATGTCCCGAATCTGCATGTACTGAGGCAGGGTATCACGATTGACGTCGTCTTCAAATCGCGCACCCATGAGATTACGCTGATCGATGCCTTCGGCCTCGTGTTCCCCACGGAAGAAAGCACCCTTGTGGAAATAGCGCTGCATGAAGCCCGACTCGCCGCGGGTCGCCTCGCGTTCTTCTTTTTGATTGGCAATGAACTCGCTATCTTCACGCTCCCGTTCTTCGGCTGTAAGGTTGCGCCGGCGCTCGATTTCTTCGCGCTCTTTTTCGGTTTCTTCAATTGCTTCGCGCTCGCGCTTGACGCGCTTCAGCTCGCGCAGTTTCCACGCTGCTAGCTCTGCCTCGGCGTCGAGGCCGTCTGTGTCATCGATTGCTTCTTCTTCATTGGCTTCCACAAGCTCGTCATCATCCCATGCGCGATTGGCGGCCGAGCGTGCAATGGCTTCTTTTTCAAGTTGGTCGCGGATAAGCATGTCAGCCTTTTCTTGCCGTTGGGCGGCGCGCTTGGCTTCTTCTGCCTCTGCCTCGGCGTTTATTTGCGCTTGTGTCTGGCCTGCAGACTCTTGGTTCGCGTTGCGCTTGTCTTTCTTGATAAACGTTGGTCGAATAAGCATTCGGCGAGGCGCTTCGTCTTCAGAGCTGCTTTCTTCCTCTGAACTTTCCTCCTCTTCCTCCTCGTCTTCCTCCTCGTCCTCGTCCGCGGTCTCGGCTGCGGCGGTCGTGGTTGTAGGCTTTTGCGCGGGCTTTATGTCGTCTGTAGGCTGTGTAGCTTTTGGCGCGGGCGCTTCCTCGTCCTCATCTGTAACGAATCCATCTTCGTCGTCCTCTGCGGTCTGTTTTGCTACCGCTGCGGCAGGAAAAGAGCTTGCTTTGGGCGCTTGCTGCCTCCGGCGCTGCGCCTCAATGCGTTTGCGACGTTCCTCCTCTCTCTGTGCCTCTTCGTTCTCTTCCTCCTCTTCCTCCGAAGACTCATCTTCAGGGACTGCCTTTCCGGGACGATAGCGACTCGGCTTGATGGGGTTTTTGGTCATCCCCCGGTGGGAGGAGGGGAGCGGTGGAGGCATTTTTGCTCAGTCGTGTGGATGGGATGAAGTAAGAAAGCCGGACTTGAAAATCCGAGAGGAGCCTGCAAGAGTAGCAAATGGCTTCTAGGATATTGTCACAAGAGCATGCAGTACTAGAAAGTGGTGCTGGTAGGTGAGAGTGAGTTCGAATTGAGCTTTTGCTGCAAATTGATATCTAGTCACGTGATGGAATTGAAGCTTCCGGTCCAGGATTCAAAAGTTGCGACCAATCGAGATATCTCCCAGAATATAGTATAATTGAAATGAGTTTAACTTCATAGGTAAGAAATAAAAGATTCCGGAAACAAAAACCCACAGGACATCCATTGCCTGTGCATGTATCTTGTTCGTTCCAATCTTATGTACTATACTCACAATCACCACGTGATCACGCGTTTCCTCACGCGCCGTGCTCCCCGCCGATAGCCAATCTCAACCCCGATCCTCCACTGCTGGCAAGACTCCCATACCAAGTCCTGAAAGTCCCCATTCGCAACAATGAACACAATTCCACAGACACCCCGCATCCTCCCGCAACACCTCGAAGCTTTTAACTGCGCTCCACCTGGATCTAACACCGCATACACTGTTCGACTGCTCGGGACCGTGACCGCCCTCGACGGTGCCAATGGAACCCTCACATGCGGCAACAATGGCGATATCGCCCTCATGCTGAAAGCAGAAAGCCATTTGCAGATCGGAAAGCTATTTGAGGTCATTGGCAAGGTGTCCCCGCTGGAGAACGGACAGGTATGTACACGACCCCAGGGAGCAGTTGACGTTTGGCTGACATGTGCTTTCTAGCCGGGCTATGGACTCCGAGTCCTGGCATGTGTTGACTGGGGTAACCCAGCTGATTGCAGTGGGTGCTATCTTTTACTTCATACAGCATTATTGAGCTAACTTACTCGGTCTAGACTACAACATTTACGAGCAGGTTGTCAATGCCACACATAGCTGCTCGTCTATCTTCTATAACCATTGATAATTGACTATTGCGTGGAAAATTAAGTAGACCGTTCATGTTTTGTGGTCGAATCCTTGTCAACCCAGTGACGCTACGACGATGAAACAGTCGTAATGTATAATGAACACAAAATCCCCGCGTTATCGATTAATTGAGATACTTGTGCTCAATTGCAGCTCTTGTAAGGGCTTTCTGCCATAGCTGATGGGACGTAGTGGTGATTCCCTGATGGTACGCTCCTATTGTACTAATCAAGAGCTCCCCGTGACGCTGTAGTACCTCGGTACATTGCAGCATTGAGTGTTGTAGTATAGTGGTTCTATGGTCGTGGAATAAATCATGGGACACTTTGAACTTGTCGCCGTACATCGTTATTGTGGCCCATATTTTGGCCATTGTTTTTGCAGTCGTCATCGCAATTTGTCGTGGTCGAGTGATAAATATGTTTCGCGTAAAGACCCCTTTGTTGTGTTTTCTGTGATGTGTTGCGCCGATAGTTCAGGTGTGTGGAGGCTGATGCCTAGATTTATGGTGCGCCGACAGTGTCAGATACGTTTGTCTGATATATTGATTTGACACCTTGTTTACCTGTTGTTGTAGTAAATAAGCGTCAAAACAGCGCAGCGCCTAACCTCCATCATCTTGCGGTTGAGGGATCGTGGCTTCGTGGTCTCGTGGTCTCGTCTCGTTGTGGTCTCGTGACTATGTGATTTTTTGCTTGTCTGCTCGATTGTATGGTTGCTTTCAAGGTTGGTATCATGGGTATCGTCAGCCTTTCCAACTGCACACGAGCCCCAAAGTAGTTCTTGTAGACTCTAGGTGATGATTGTTAGGCTAAGTGCTTGGAGGCTTGAGTATTGCTTTGATCGCACTTTGATCGCATTTGATCGCATTTGATCGCACCTTGATCGTACTTGATCGCATCTGGTCATATCTTGATCGCATGTTGATCGTATCCTAGTTGTATCTTGGTCGTACCTTGATCGCACTTTCATCTTAGCTTGATCGCACTCGATCGCATTTGATCGTACCTTGATCGCACCTGGTCGCACCTGGTCGCACCTTGATCGCACTTTGATCGTACTTGGTCGCGTATATCTATTTCAATCGGAAATCCTGTGTAGAATCACCGAATTAGCCCTGGAGATAAAAGAAATGGCATAGAGAAGCAGGTGATGGAAGTTGTTGGTCCATTGTGTATTTGGTTTGGGCAAGTTCGGGACTTCCAAGTCTCGGGGTCCCGGGGCCTCCGGGCCGGGGCGTTTGGCAGGTCCCGGTCCCACCGGGTGGGGCAACCTAGGAGGGTACGACCGATCGGGAATGCAACTTTAATTCTACTTCTACTTTGCGCTATTTTCTCCGTCAATTAGTATGCTGAAAAGCCCGTAAATTATTATAGCTATTGTAGTATTATTTAAAGGATATAATGCCTTAATTAGCTAGGATATAGGTCATTGAAACCAGAATGTATTGTTGAAGAAACGCTATTGTCGAGAAAAGTTGGAGAACATTCGACGCCCACCCTCGAATTGCGACTGCCTTCAGCTACGCCAAAGTATAAAGAGCGAGGAATCGACACTTTCCGACTTCTTCTCCTTTTTGTTCGCCCCGATTTCGTTTTATCTTTACCACCATGGATCTTCAGTGCCGTGGATGTCCCGAGAGGTTTCCCAACCGGGAAGCCCTCGAGCACCATGAAACCAGCACTGGTCACTACCGCAACCGCTACCCCTGCCTCATGTGCCCTATGGCCTTCTTCACCCAGGAGGAGGCTGAGCTTCACATGGAAGTATTCGGTCACTATGAATACAAATGCAAGGCCTGCGGTATCCACTTCCGTGAGAAACCTCACCTCCAGATGGTATGTACTCTCACTCTTTGCCGCTCGTGCGGGTGACTGTCGCTAATATATATCCAGCATCTTGACTCCAACGTGCATAAGCCACTGATTCACCAGTGCCCTTTCTGCCCTGAGACGTTTGCCACCCCTTCCGCTGTGGCCCACCATCTCGAAAGCAACTGCTGCCCTGTTGCCACCTGGGAGGACGTTGACCACCTTCACGGTGTTCTGCGCGCCATTGATACGGAGGGCCTCTTCACGCTCCCGATGCCTGAGAGACTGACCCATCCTCGCTTCATCGCCCGCGACGACTTTTACAAATGCCTGGTCTGTGACCGGGTCTTCAAGCGGGAGAACGGGCTCTTGGCCCACCTCAACTCGCCGGTCCACCGCCCTCCCATTTACCGCTGCATTCACGACCCTGAGCTCTGTGAGAAGAAGGGCTTTGTCACTCTTGCAGCTTTCTACAACCACCTGGAGAGCGGAGCCTGCGGTCGTCTGGACTTTGAGTTTGTCGAGGAGTTCCACAACATTCTCAAAGATGCTGCTTTGGCGCACCGCCCCCTCTGCTTCGCCGACCTGGCGGTGTAGATGGGTCCTTTCCCCATCCACGATTTGGGCTGTTTGCATTGTTGCCACGGCCGGGTGAATTGACCAGCCCTCTTGCTTTCTTATCATTCTTATCAATATTTGGACTGTTGCTACAACATATCATTCTCGCGCGTCATCATATTGGATGGCTGCAGCAAATATCATAATCGCGCATCATCACAGCAACTGGGCAACCATTATTCTTATTCGGGGGCTGGTCACGAGACAGAACAACATTAGCTATCAATTCAAAGTCAGTACAAAGTGAAAACCAGTTCCACTGTAGCTTCTAGGGCTGTACAGAGCGGGCGTGCAGGCATGCCGACTTTGGGCATTGGAGACTTGCAGGCATGGGCTCACTGCTCAGAGGCCATCCCAAGCCCCGCAGGTGTGACCTTGGGAGGCGTGAGGCCTTATGCCTAGGATTCCTGCATGTATATGGTAGACGGCAGATCGGAATTTGACCAGTGAGTGCTGGAGGTCCAGGCTGAGCTCGAACGAGCGACCTATGCGATTCCGGATAGACATCAGCCAGCTCGCCCACCGGGCTCAGGTTATAATTTGCCCCGGAAAGGCTCAGTTTTGAAGATGAATATGCCCAGGCGCAAACGCTCTGCGGCGGTTACCCAAGTGGGTCCGAGCAGACGCATCTCAATGCTTATAGGGTGGGTCTAGGCTTGACTGCTTGAGGATGAAAGAGTGGCTGTACAAATGGGGCATCTGATATGGCTCTATATGCTGGGGTTTGACTGTTGGATCCTGCAGATCTTGCAGATGTAGTCAACTAATGTGGGCATTTATGGAATTCTCACAGGACAAGTTTAAAAAGGGCGGTTCAAAGGTTTTGAGCATCATTTCATAAATCTATTTGAGTAAGGTACCTGGATATCGTGCAATGCCTAGGCAATCACGTACACTTGAATGAGCAGTGTATGGTTGGTAGCTCCACCGAGGTAGCTCCAGTCATCAGTTAAAACAAAGAAAGACATAAATCTGTAAAGTGTAGAGCCGTTGCTTGACGCAAGGCAAATCCCACAACCGAACGCCATCGCTAAAAAACTTGCAGGGAAATCATAAGGACAAACATGAGATTAAACGGGGGAAGTGACATCCGCTCCTTCACCCTGGGCCTTGGGCACATCAGGGACAGCATCAGAGCTGAAGAATCCAGAGTCGGGAACACCAACATCATTGAAGTTAAAGGGAAGAAGGCTCGAATGGAAGTCTTTGTCGTTGGTATCGGTAAAGAGAGCCTTTAGCAGATCGTCAGCAGGTTGATCGATTGCATCAGGAGATTCGGCCGCAGGGACATAGTCCTGAGGAAGCCAGTCGGCCCAGTCCGCACCAGCGAAGTGGGCGCTTTCGAGATCGAAGTTGGTTTGATCATTATCGTCGAAGATGTCAAGCATCATTCCATCAAAAGATGAGAGATGAAGATTGTCGTCGATATGGGTGGGCTCCACTGCGGACCTGGCGGAGGCCTTTTGAGACCGAGGAGAATTTTCGTGGAGAGATTGAATGCGCTGCAGGCGCTCCGCTGATAGACGAGCCGGGGACATGATGCCTAGATCTTTGCGCTTCTTGAAACTCGGAGAGTTTCCAAGAATGGCCCGTTTTTCGATTGCGTTGAGACGTGGGTTGCGGCGACGAGGGGTCGGGCTGGCGGAGTCAAACCCAATGGACGCACTCTCGAAAAGGTCATCAAGGTCATCGCGTGGGGTCGGAGCGGCGTTCTCCTTTTGAGTGGGCTTGTCATCCTTCGTCAAGGCAATGCGCGGACTGCGACGAGGAGAACAGCTGTTTACCATAGAGGCATCAAGTTCCTTCAAAGGACCATCTTTCTGAATATCGTGGAAAAGTGATCTTCTCACAGACTTGGGGGTGGTATTGACTGCATTGGCTCGGGCTTCGGGGCGTCTCGCGGGGCTGGACTTGGCCGCACGTTGCATGGCGATTGCGGTGTCCAATTTTGATCGCTGGCGTCCAGGGGTTACAGAAGCCGGATGTGGCTCCTCACTGTCGCGTGGCTCGTCGGTGGCAAACCGCGAACGATCATCGGGAGTAGCAACGTCTTCGTCGTCGTCATCCATGTGAGGAGTATCTCCTTCAGGGTGAACTGAGGACAAGTCGGTAGGTGCTGGAGAGGAAGCTGCAACCGTGTTCGCGGATGCCTTCTTTGGGGCGGCCTTGCTGCGAGTTCTAGAGGCAGGGCAGGCATTGAGCGGGCCGTCTGCGCGGGTCTTAGAAGGCCGCTTCTTGCTCTTCTGACCGTTTTGGATGCCTCCCGACTTGGTCCATTTGTGTTCTGGGCGCATGTTCTTGAATTTGTGAAGCCACAGGCCACAGGGGTTGCAGAAAAGCATCTGGCTCCATGATTCATCGTCGAGTTCCATGCCCCTTTTGAAGATTTTGAACTTGAGGACTTTGTTCTGGTCGTTTCTCTCCACGGCTTCCCAAAAGAGCATCTGAGATGAAAGCATCATCTGTTCCGCGAGAACCTCGTCGCCCAAAACTTCTTTCGCCCAGGCTCGGCGCCAGCTAGGAGTCTCAATTGAGCCACAATTTTCGCAATAAGGCGGAATTTCACCGTTGGCGAGGGCAGTTTCCAAGCGTGCTCTGCCATTGGACTTCGCCTTGGAGTTTGACTTGGGCTTTGTCGGCGGTGGGAGCTTCGCTTGCGTCTGGGGGTTAGAGCTGTCGGTCTTGCATCGCAGGAATGTGATGTCAACAGGTGCAGGAGGGGCAGAGTCTGCCGGGACAGTGGGAATGACAGGATCACTGGCTGTGATTTCAGAGCCTCGCCCAGAGCCTCGATTAAAGAATCGGGGTGCCGGTGCGAGGGGCTTGGGAGCTATACGCTGCGCACCAGAGCTTGAAGTGGGTCGCCGGCCGATTGCCGTCTGTGGGTGGGATGGAGCCCGGGCCTTGGGAGGGCCAGAGTTGGCGCGTGAAAATGGAGGGTGTGCTTCCTTTGCAGGCTGCTCTGATCCATTCTCTTCGACCGCAACGGGATCTTTGAATGTCCCCTGGGCAGCACTGACGGTACTTCCTGGTGAGGTCGCCTGAACAGCAGTGCGAACAGACCGTTGGTCTTTGGAACCTTGCGTTATAGGACCACCCAAGGTTGCGGTTTCATCACCAAGAAGCTCGTCCAAACCGGCGCTCATGAAGCCGGAGTCAGCATCTAGTGTCATAGTAGGAAGGACCGGACTTGACCGGTTGTGTAAACGACCGTCGAAGACTGGAGGAGATGAAGGCATGCTGAAGGACTGTTCAAATAGTCCTTGATAACGAGAATCCTCCGGCGAGGGACCGGCAGCATCTGTGGTGGGCATGTCGTCGCTCATGGCGTATGGAGAGGCGTATGAATCGGGGCACGAGGCGACGCTATTTGTTGATGACTCACGCAACAGACTGGCGGTGGGACGGCTTCGGCGGTGGAAGTCAGAAGGACGAGACATAGGTGTGGGTGGGCGAACAGGCTCCTCGTGGGAATGCTCAGTCGTAAGAGCAGGGTTGACCGGAGTTGGGCGGTGGATTCGAACAGAAGCTGCTGTGCTAGCTGCAACCCGAAGTGAACTTGGCTGCCTTTCAATATTCGCACCCGATTTTCCTGGCCAACTAGCTTGGTACACCTTGGCTCTCTTCCTTGGCGGAGCTTCGGTATTTTCATCGTCTCCACTCCCATAGCCAGACTGGATGGATCCTCTTCGAAGGTTGTTGTGTGACAGTTGTGTTTGGTTATCGCAGTCTCGCATCGAGGCACTAGATGAGGGGCGAATCATATCGCTGTGAGGAATACTCTGCTTGTGATTGTAAGATTGATGATAGGCGGGGGTTGAAACACCGCTGGCGGCATATGAGTGAGAAGGCGAGGCGGAGCGGGCTGATGCATTGGATGGGAAAGAAGCAAACTCTCGGGGTGTCGAGCCTTCACTCAAAAGCTGGTGAAACCTTTCGATTCCGGATTGGTTCATTGGTGAGCCGCCACGATCATTGGAGCTTTGGTTTCTCTGTTCCAACAAGGCAGGATTCTGGCGAACGAAATTTGTCCAGGACTGTGTATCAAAGTCATTGTGTGCGGTAGTTGGAACAGGCACCAATCGAAGTTTGACTTCGAGTGTCTCCTGGGCGCCTTTTGAAAAGAGACCCGCAAGTGGATTCTTGCAAACCCGGCCTGTGATCATAGTTTTTGAAGCGGAGGCTTCGGTTGAAGACGAGTTGGCTAGAACCCATGATAGCATGCCTTGGCCAACAAGAGGAGTGTCGAATTCAGAGTAGTCGTAAGCGTACACCGTATAATCCTTGCCTACTTGACCCACAAGCTCGGGGCTGAAATATATTAGCAACAGCCACTCGGTTAGTTGGAAGAGAGACAAACCTGGCAGAGACAATTGCTTGAATACATGTCTTCAGCTCAATCACGCCAACAGTAGTGTTTTCGTCTAACGAGGCAGTTTGAAGCTCAAGGACATGTGGCCACCGGGCCAGGCAATTGGTCTTGTTTTCGTTGTCGAATGTATAGAGAACCTTCACTGCAAGACGAGATATGTTTAGTTCCTACTCAGCAAGCCTGAGTCTCACGGTGTGGGAAACCTACGCCTCATGGGGCGGACATCGATACCGTCCTGAGATTCCATCTCATCAGACATTTTTTGACCACCATGCAAGACGGTAGGTAATTCAAGATCGATGTTGAGGTGTGATTGAATGTAGGGAGGGGCAGGGCGAAGTTTTCGAGCTCAAGGTGTGGGATTGGAGGTTTCAAGGTGTCGACAGGTGAAAAATTTGCGAGATGGTGAGGGGAAGTGCACAAAGGAGGTCGAATGGAAGTGTTGAGCACGCCTTCAGGTAGGATCGGAATGGAAGAAAGGGTATGGAGAAGCCGGCGATCAGCAGCACATATCTAAGATCTCGTCGACCGGGAGAATGGTGGTTATGCAGGAGGAGGTAGTGGAGGGGCCGTGTTCTGCAGGGCTGGAATGTTAGCAATTGATTGACATGCCCTGGCAGAAGCAAAGCACAGGCACAAAAAGAGAGAAAATCTCATAGACCGCTTCTTACCAAAAAATCAATTAGAGAGAAAAAGGCAATAAGTACTCCACTAGCTCTGCATGAACTGAAAGGTGTGGGAGGAAGGGGTGTTAAGTAGAGAGAAGCCTTGCATGCGCGGTAGCTATCTCAAAGATCTCCAAACAAGCGTGACGCGACGTGACCGCGACCAATCGCGACCTCGGGAAATGGCTGGTAAATGGACACCTTGGCGCCTGATAAAACAGGCGACCAAAGTTTCTGATTCAGGTGTCTATATTTTGGATCACGTGACTGGAGCTCTCCGGCCAATTCACGACAGACACTGCGACCGCATGGCATCCTCGACTTACACGCTTTCCTAATATCCACCATGTCTACAGCTCCTGACCCCAAGATTCAGTAAGTTCAATCGTTGACCACCCACAATCCAAAAGATCACCTCGCTAACTTAAACAGAGATCTCCTCAACAAGCCCAAGAGCGAGCTCACGTATGTCCAATCCGTCATCCAATCCGTCATATATTTGCCCTCCATCCCTTTTCATGCGAGTCTTCAATTTGCGTAATCGCTACCCCTCTGTTTCTGCCTGGACAGATGAGCGGGGTGGTCCACGAAGCCCGCATCTCGGAAACTTTTCGCGACTGACATCCCCAACACATTCTTATGCAAGCTGCGCAAATCATTACAAGAAGGCGGGAAAGAATAAACAACTAATATTGTTTCTTGCATCGCAGTGAATATGAGGTTGCTCTCGTTGAGGAGCACGAGCTCACTGCCGGACCGTTGTCCCTCCTCCAGACCGCCACCCGTTCGCACACCCAGGTCCTGATCTCCTGCCGTAACAACCGCAAGCTGCTTGCCCGTGTCAAGGCATTTGACCGACACTGCAACATGGTCCTCGAGAACGTGAAGGAGATGTGGACCGAGAAGCCCAAGGGCAGCAAGGGCAAGGGTGTTAACAAGGACCGCTTCATCAGCAAGATGTACGTGCTTCAATATCGGAGACATCTTCGACTTCCGATTCCGTTGGGTTCTTTGCTAATCCGACCGTGTTCCAGGTTCCTGCGTGGCGACTCTGTCATCCTTGTTCTGCTCAGCTGAGCGTGTTCCCCTTCCTCTCGCACATCACCATCCCGCCCAGGTTACATGATCCTGGGATCTCAAATTTGCGGGAAGCTTTGCACAGTACTTCGGGCCCATGAAAAAGCACCCGTGAGACAATTCCACGAGTCATCATGTAATCGATCTCGATACCCTTTTTTTCTTGACTTTTCCCCCCGCCTTTTCTCCCTTGCTCCTGGCCCCGCCAGAACAATCACCCAATGCTACATACCTCTGCTGCTTTGATTGATTTGGTTTCACTCAAAGTGACCGTTGCATGCAGATGAGACTTTGGGTGGATCTTATCTTGTTTCTTAACTTGGGTGGGCTAAAAAAAACCTTCGGCGTTTTGTTGCGTGGGCTGCTTGCCCCATTGTTTTTGTAGATGGAATCCTTGGGCGGCGTCACCCTGGAGCAAAGCTGGCTAGCAATGGATCTCATGGAAAGAAGTCGATACCACACCGTAATGTATTTGCATGTAGATCTTACCTAGAGCTCGTGGTCAACATCCATGGATTGTCTTGTGACTTGAGAATCCCTTACATTGTCTTAAAGTTTCATGTCTTGTGTGCTGTGATACATCCAAGTATTGCAATCCTTGCTCCATGTCTATTACAAAGACACTTGGAAGTAATCTTTGGATTTTTTTGGGGGTGGTGCGAGGGGCTATGAAAGTCAACTTGGACGAGAAATCTCAGGGTTTTGTACTAAATTCACTTTGTAGCCCCAGAACTGATTGTCTCAATCATATTGCCTCGGCAATGTTGTTGCCTCGAATGGATCCGATTCGAGTTTCTGGCTGCAGCATGCGTTCAAGTTCAGAGAGGGTATTCTCAGCAACTCTCCTTTCAGAGCTGATTTTCTCCTCAGACTACGCCACTATGGAGTAGAAGTAGGCTAGCTATTTGCTATCTACTGTCTTGCCGCGACAAGTGCAGCTTCACTCAAGTCCTGGTGGTTTTCAGTATGGCGCATAATCCAGCTCGCCCCAATAATGCCCCATTAAGCATAGTTCATTCGCATCAAAAGTTAGATATCCCCGGGAGGCATGCTGTCATCCCCATCGTCCTTATACGGCCAGTTTCGCCAACATAACTCCCGCTCGTCCACTTCTGCTTGCCGAACCATTTCCATACGAAACTTTCGATTGCCATCCACCGCCCTCTCAAAGTTGTCAGGCTCGGTACCGCCTTCCAGATCTATATCGAGGTGTTCTCTAACCTGGGACAATAGCTGTTCAGACTCATTCCATTCTTGCGATTCCACTATGGCAGTCTCTCGTTCTTCATCGCTGAACACAACTGGACAAGCGGCCGAGGAGATGCTGCTCCATACCGATGGAGTCGTGATACCTACTAAGGCAGCACGTAGGTTGATTACGTCTGCGTCCTAGGGATATCCTGTCTGGCGAAGAAGATACTGCCGCATTCCGAGATGAGGAAGTCTTAATAAATCTATGTGTTCCTCATTGTGTATGCCTGTCGCAGCTGTATAGTAAAGGTTGGCCTCTTCCGAGCGAAAGACGGCTCTGTATTGTCTCTGTTGTTCGATTCCCATTTTATCGAAATCATTGGGCAGAGATGGAATATGCATACTTTGAGGTTGGGAGGAATCGTGCTCACAGAATGCGGGATAACCTACTTGCATGAAGCGGGGAAATATTATAGCATCCTGCCAATCGATGATACTGATAATTTTAGTTGATCTAGGCGCTAATAAAATATTGTTCAGACTCAAATCGGGGTGTCTTAGCGTTGGAACGCCGTAAGAACCTGGTCGGATTATATGAGACGCTAATTATAGGAATCGCGAAAGTAACGAGGTGTGCTTAGAGGGAAGAATGTCATGGTTAGTCGGTAAAAGAAAAGTTTGGCGAGGCTGAGCTTTGGCGTGGTGCTGGATGACAGTTATCTCTCGGCGAGCTGTGGACGTAACACAGTCCTCGAGTGAAAGCCCTGACAATAATCAGTCCCAGCTATGGGAATTACTTTTCTAAAACCTAAGAATAGAGGGGGAAGGGGGAAAAGGGAAAGGGAGGAACGTACAGGGTCCACGGTCAATTTCGGGTTTGCTTCGTTCACCATGCCAAAACTGCCGAGTAGATATAGGGCCGATACAGAAATCCTCTACGACTGGTATCTGGGTTTCCCCGTCAAGGTCCTTCTTATGATATAAGCTTCCATATGCAGGAAAATGGAAATCAAAAATCGTCCTCTCCATATCTGCGATTTGTGTCATGATATCTTTCGTTTCGTCGGTAGTGAGAGATAACCACCTTGAAGAAAGACTCTCTCCCTTCACTCGCTCCATCAGAATATACTCTGCTCCGATAGGATTGTCCGATGATGCCGAATAAGCCAAGACCTCCGGTACCGGAAGTTTGAGGATAGATCGCAAAAAGTCCATAGTAGCCACCTCACTGGCGGTTGTATAATGAGGAGGCCCGGCAATGGGAGTCGGACTTCGCGCGATCACGTCACGGCCATTCTTTGCTCGCAGAAGAAACACTTTGTTGAAGCCTCCCTCTGCAAACTTAGTAATATAAGGGCAATAGTCTTGTTGTACTGCTTCGCCGGCGATCCGTTGGAGCTCTGTCGGCCGAAACTTGACGTATCGTTCGTTCAAACGGTCAGTCTCGTTGAATCTAGCTGGAATTTAGTGGTTACAATCAAAGCAATAATAAGCTTCACCCACATCCATCGTCGTGATGTATTTTGAAAGAATTCCTCACGAAATGGTGGACTGGTGGATAGGTGATTGCGGGAGGAAGCAGATATGGCAGGCTGCCTGAAACAGACCAACGGTTTCCGTAGACAGGGAGCGGATGATATACTTCGAGTAATGGCGAGTCTCTGGATGGAATTCACCATTGTTCAAAAGCAATAGTAGTAAAGAACCATTCAGTCTCGAAGATGTCGCCTGATGCAGGTTCACTTTATCAGTTGACGCCGTGGAAGCTTGCTAGGAATTGAGGTAAGCTCCATGGCCCCTACCAACATTCACGTGATATCCGACACTGGTCAAGGGGAGGCTGGACGTTCAAAGTTACGGGTGGAAAGGCAGCTGTCTCTGGCCTTATAAGCGGTCATTTTCAGCGTCAATCCCACAGACCCTCATATCCATGGATTCTAGTTGTAAAAAGGCATATAAATTGTATCGTCATCATAAATTTTACCTCATCGACCTTGCAAAAGAGCCGAGACTATCATTAATGGAAAGAAACCGCGCTATGTAAAAACCAGAACCAGCAAGACCAACCCGGCAAACACTAAAAGCCCCTAGATAGCCTCCGCAAGCCCAGTCAAGAACTCCGAGAGCCCATGAGCACCAGGATCAGGCACCTTGCCCACCCAACTCTCCTCGCCACCAACATAAACGCTTCTCCCCAAACTAGCCTTCATCGCCTTCGTAGACTCAGTGCCCTGCTGCGCAGCAGCAGCAGCAACCCGCACCTCACCAGTCTCAGACAAAGTCTCGATAAACGGCGCCAGAGCATCGACGAGCGTGCGATCACCCTTCTTGGCAGGCGTGTATTTGCCGAGGGCATCGATGGATGAGCGCAATGCCTGGGCCCAGATCTCTGTGGTCACGGGAGTGGGGGATGATGTGTCTTGTTCGCGGAGACCGTGGGCCAGCGCGTTCAGGAAGATGGCGTAGATGGCGCCGGATGTGCCGTCCATGACGTTTTCGACGACTGTGACGATGCGCGCGAGTGTGAGGAGAAGGTCGGAGGTGATGGGGGCTGAGGTGTCGTTTAGGAGGGTGAGGATTGCTTCGGCGCCGCGCTTGAGGCCAATGCCGCAGTCGCCGTCGCCGACGATCGTGTCGTAGCGTGTGACTTCGGGCTCTGCGCGGATGACGCGGTCGAGGCCGGCGCTGAGGACGCTCTTGACGATTTCAGGGTCGACTACTTTGTGTTAGTCTTTTGCTCTGTGTATGGGGTAGGGATACGTACGTTGGAGGTTGCTGTGGATGTCCTCTGTGAAGTTCGAGTCCTTCAGCTCGACGGGCTCGTCGCTACGGTTGTCCCAGGTCGAGGTGTTGATCGGGGCAGACCAGCCGACTGCTTCGGCTGGGGCGTCGAGGAGCTCGAGCATGGACTTGCCGGCGCCGAAACCAGGGTCGACCAGCTTCATCAGCGAGATGCTGAAGCCGAGCCCGTTCAGACTTGTGAGGAATGTGCCCTGGATCACGCGCACCATGTTGACTTCGTAGTCTTGCTGCAGTTGGCGGTACACTTCATCGGTGATACCGGCCAGCTCGAGCGGGCTCACGCCACCAAGGTTGTTGATCAGGAGGACGAACTTGTCCTCCGGCTTACGAGTCACATAGCAGCGGTCGGGGTCGTTGTGGTCGAGGAGCTGGAGAAGCATACCCTGGACCAGGCCAACCAGGTTGAACTTAGTGCGGTGGGAGCCTGGCTCGTTGTGGATGCCCATGCCGACTTCGACTTCGCCGTGGGGGATTGATTCTTCAGGCACGCCACGGCCGGGAACATGGACATGTTCCAGTGATGAGCCAAGAGAGACGAGATTCTTGTTGGCCAGCTGGGCCAGAGCGTAGACATCGTCTAGTGAGCCACTGCAACGGGTTAATACCGATTGATCATAAATATCGTCCCGGGGCTATTGAGAACATACCCAGCTTCAGCCAATGCACCAACCATCTTCAAGATCAATACACCACCGCCAATACCACGACGACCGACCTTGCCACCCTTCACACGGCCAACGCCGACATCGTCATTGATAGCAAAGAACTCAGTCTGAATCCCGGCGGCGCGGGACTTCTCCGCCGCCATGCCGAAGTTGAGCACATCACCAGTATAGTTCATTGGAATGATCAGGACACCATTTTCGGTGGGAACACGATCTATCGCTGCGCGACGGATCTGTTCAGCGGACGGGGAAGCAAAAATGGTACCAGCGACGGAGGCATCACAGAGACCGTGGCCGACGAAGCCCGCAAAGGCGGGTTCGTGCCCGGAGCCGCCGCCAGTCACGATGGAGACCTTGTTTGCTCTGCGGGGAGCATCTGGACGGCGGAAGATAATCTTGTTTTGCTTGTCCAGAGCCAGCGACGGGTTTGTGAGAGTGAGGGAGTTCAAGGCCGTGACGACCAGGTGGTTTGGGTCGGAAAAGAAATGTTTGGCTGGAACGGTCAGACCCTGTGGAGACGATCTGGACTCCTGGAGTCGATCTGGGGGTGGGACTAAACTTACTCTGCATTGTTGATCAAAAGTGGTTCTCAACCTCAGAGCTTCGCTTGGGTTGTTTAAGTTGTTTGAGAATCGATGTCGAGATTATTGAAAATCGCAGAGATATTATCCAAGGATGTATCCAAGTCTTATAATCGTGTAGAGTACGTTTTGATTCCCGTAGTGGAGGGTGGGTTCACGCCAATCGGCTTTGTCGCTCGCAGTCAGGAGGGCTTCCAAGAATACCCTGAGCCGTGGAAATCGAATAAGCTCTCGGATTGGGGTTGAGCAAGGCGGGGAAAAGGTGGGCTGTGAGATTCTATTCGGTTTCTCGAGTCAGTCCGGAAGTTTGGGTTCAGCGGGAGGACTAGTTGGGACGGTATTCAGAGTACTCAAAGTACTCCAAGTATCCAAAATACTCAAAGTCCTCAGAATACAAGATGTACGTCTTGGCCATTCAACCAGCATCATTCCATGATTTGGATGATTTGGAGCGTTGGGGATACTCACGTTGTACAGGTGGCGAGCCCGGAGAGGTGTATACGTAGACTGGAATCGTTCAACTCCTGACGAAGAGGGCCACTCTCCCTCTTTATGCTCAACCATTTCGCAATTCGTATTTTTTGCTTTTCCCACTGAATTTTCTTTCTGCTCACATGAACATCGTGAGATCAGCTCGAAGGCCTGGATCGGCGGTTCGGGTTACCCTCTAGGGATATCCCGCCAGGCACCGCATTCCAGAAGGGGCCTGCTCTTTCGCCCGAATGAACTCTCTGACCGCCAAAGAACATTCGAAGACATGCATTGTACTTCATGAACCGCCTATAACCCGTTCTGCAAGTACCACACGCTGCAGTCTGGCCCACTCTCCGGAGTGAGGGAGGTGTTTGACCCTGAATCCAGTAGGTTAGCCGGCTGTCTGGTGCACCTACCACCTCTTACTTTGCAGTCACTATTGGACTCTTCCGATGTGCACTCGGTAGAGAAGGAATACGCTAGCCAATTGTCCAGATATACGGAGTCAATCATACACTGTACAAGATTGCTCTCCATGTTCAATTCCTACGTCATAGATCGCAATGGTCGTATTCAATGCCCAACGCCAATTCCAAGTTGCCACCGAGGCGAATACTGGGATACCGCAATTCCAAGTGGAGACATCATGAGACCTGAAAAAAAGAGAAAAAAAAGAAAAAAGAAAAACAAGGATCTACGAAAGAGTTGGGGAACCCCAATATTCCGGGATCGACTGTCAGATCCAGGGGTGGTGTGGGGGGATACTGGAGCTACGGTACTTTGTCATAGGCTTAGAGCTGGGTCATGGGTTCGAGGTGATATGTATCATATAATCTCAGCAGTTTCATGCTTCAAATCCACGCAGGTCAATTGGGTTAGAGCAATAGCAGATAAGTGATATTGTTCTGGACACGTACTACAATATGCAGAGAGTACGTACACCTTTGCACAACGTATTCCAAGGGTTGATCATGTACCGTCAGGGTTCCAAGGCTGTGTACGGAATGCTCCTTGTCTGCTCCAGACTTGTGCACCTTTTTTTATATGGACCCTTTATGTCAATTGGGATTATCAACCCAGCTGCTCCAGACTGTATACCCCTCTCGGGATTAATGTGACACGGAGCTCTCCATGGGCCCACCCCTCTATACGCCATACTTTTATTTATACGAGATGCTTCTTTAGCTAGCACTTCCATCCTCGGCACCGGTTTGTGGCTTGGAATCGGAGCTGCGCCGATTGTTAGCCGTACTCTGCTTTACTTACTCCGTAGTAATTGAATTGCAACATCTTTGCGCCACGGACCTCGGTTAATCAACTAGCCAAAAAAAAAAGTATTACTGTAACATTCTCATTGCACATGTGTGTGATAAGTAGGCCGGACTAGATTTCAGCCACAACAACCTTGGAAATTCGTTGGCGGCAGAACCCACCATCCCAAAGCAGTAATAACACGCACTCGATAATTCCAACACGTTCGTCAAAGTGTGGGCGCCTGCAACAGAAAAGGGGGGGAAGAAATCGTTCATGCCATATATGTGTACTGATTGTTCTCTGTTCGTTCGATATAATCCTTCTCAATCAGCCTAGAATATGCGTTAGTCAAGCTTCTCCACTCGGTCCAAAAAATGCATACTTCTCAATGTTGGTTTTGATATCCGCGGGCTGCAGAGCGCCCAGTCTCTTCGTAGCAGTGATCACCTCCGAGATAAGCGCCGAGTGGCTGATCGTCTTTCGGCTCTTCATGATGCGCACAATGGCGGCCTGGGTCTCGAAGTGGCGATCGGCTGCGACTCGCTCGTGCGTGATTTTGGTTTCTTCTTTCGTCTCCTTCAGCTGAATCTGGTTGATTTTGATCCGCTTCTGCTTGTCGGTGAACCCAGCGTTGTACTTGAAAGTGTCCGTCTTGTTCACCTCTTTGCCCTTGGGGGTCTTTAGGAGAATTCGGTACTTGGCGCACGCCAGGGACTGAAGGGTTCGAGTCAATTCAGGATCCGCTGTTGTCTTGTCAGCTTGCTTCATATCTCAAGTGGGGTGGTTCACTTACAAAGTCCGGTCGCTTCTTGGATTTGGGTATATTGCAGGTCCTCGCCATCAGCGACATCGTTAAACAGAAGAAGAACAATCGCTTGGAACGAGCTGACTACCAGATTCTTCTTGTCCGAGGCAAAGTTCGCGTTCAGCTGGCAATGAGCCAATTGGTGCTTCCAAGTGAGAGTGCGCCCCTTGTGCTTGCTTTGATAAAACTCCTCGAATCTTTTGATCGCGCGCAGAATTCTCGATGGAACGCGGACGGGAACATCGGGGTATGACGGCCACGAGGCAGCAGACAACACGCTGACGTCAAATTCAAAGGACTGTCTTTTCGACATTTCCGACGGCGAGTTCTTGAAAGCCACCATTTCCTCGGCGGCGGTGTCAATATCATTGAACATAGACTCAAGGTTGTGGGTGAAGTTTGAACCGCATTCTGATCATGTATTAGCTCAAGCATTCACCACCAGGATATTGAAGGCCACAAACCGTTCTTCAGACGCGTTAGCATGCTTTTTTCCGCGTCACTGCTCGCACTACGCTTCATAAGGAGGCGTCGAGCAAGATCGTTCTTGTAAAATGCCTCGAACACGGTCTTTCCATGTACAAATCTGAAAAGATCGAGCACTTGATCCAGTTGTCGGTCTAACTCTGCATCGTCCGAAACCAGGCTCACATCCTCCATTTTGCGGCCAGGTAGCAGCTTGTACCCGCCCTTGAGGAGCCTATCCACATATTTGGCAATCATCTCACCTGACTTGGGGTTGTCGGTGCCGCCTGTGGATTCCGTTTTCTTTCCACGGTTCATGAAAACAGCAAAGGCCTCACGCAGCGTGATACGCAGACCCTCGTTTGACTCAAAGGCATTGGCCACAATATCGTCTGCTTTTTGTTTGAACTGGAGCAGATAGACCACCATGTCAGTCTCATTTTCTTGATCAAACACGATTCGCTCGCCCTCTTGGATGATGTAAGCCTGCAAGGCAGACTTCAATTCGAGGCTGAGGTCTCGTCTATTCAGCAGACTGTAAAGTTGCTTCAAGGCGCTCTTGTTATCTGCTCGTAATAAACGAACCACGTCATCTTCGTTCGTCAACAGCTCAATTTGCTGACTGATCAGAGTCTCATCCAAAAGCTCGGATAGTTTAATCTTTGTGCTCCTGTTGAAAGCGAACATTCTGCAGCGCTCGACTTCACGTTCTAGCAGACGGTGGGTGTTTTCAACATATGCTTCCAGAGACCCAGCTGCTTGCTGTTGGGACCAGGCCTGGGTGAATTTCTTGGACTCGGCCAAGAATAGAGGCTCATAATCACTGGTGTATACATCAAGGTTGTGGAAGAGATCCATGATTTCTCTGAGCAGATTCGAGTTTGACGCTGCATTGGTGTCGCCCTGCCGATCGGCATCGATCAGGTCGTAGGCGCCTTTCAAGATCTTCGGCTTCAGGTTGCCATCAGCGAAGATGTATTCTCTGAATTGAATAAGCCCCAATTCACGGATCCCAGGGTGCTCTTTTGAATGCAGAAGGAATGACTGGTCGAGGTAATAGAATATCCATCGAACGGTAATCTGAATATGTTAGCGGTGGGCTTTGATGGAGGCCAGGTCAGTAACATACAAGTTTATTGCACCAGGATGACCATGATTCGACAACAGCCCGTAGTGTATCAACATCAGTGCTACCCTTCGCCCTTGAAACAAGATTCTGACGCAGCTTGCCATCCACATAGTCCTTGCATCGAGCACGAAGCTTCTTCGCCAGCAGCGCTGATCGATCTTGCCGGCAAACATTCTCTCCACCTTTGTATAGTTCTTCCAGAGAGCTTTCCGGTTTCCTGTCCTCGAAGATAGCCGTCAAAGCCGCATCGAACTGTGACCACACCTTATCGAAGTATGATTCCTGATCCAAGCGAGGCCCAGTGCGAAGGTTCTTGACAACAAGCTTCCTCGCCCCGGTGTAAGGCGAGAAATTATTCTGACGGGTGTTTGCATTCATTGCTGGGGATCTCAGTGAGCCGGTTGAGCCGGACACGCCCCGGCCGACAGGAGCGCCATTCCTGGGCGCGGGCCCGGAAATCGGATACATCTTATGCGGGTGTGTGGGAGACGGCAGATGCGGAGACGAGGATAGGCGGGAGCGTTTGTGGGACTGTGTTTGAGGTTCGGGTGTGTATCTTTCGGAGAGCTGCTCGGAGACGGTCTGCGATCGGGACTGCGATTGCTCCCCTTGATGGGACAGCTTTCTCTTGCCGAATGATTGGCGTTTACCGCTCTGCTCGGTGTCGCCTCTCGGTTTCTGCGGCATCTACCTGGTTCGGCCCAGCAGGGATGAAATTAGTAGATGGATGGGCTGAGCATGACAAAAGTGTGTTGAGGGGAATTGACGTTGGTCTTCGCTCCGCACGGCGATAAGATACGGAGCTAACTGAATGTTGGCGCCTGAGAGATCGGGAGTCGAGAGCAATGGATGACTTACAGGAATGGGTAAATATATCCAAGGCATTTTTTCCAGGTTGGGTTTATATTAATGCTCTGTCTGGTATTATGCTGTATTCTAAGGTTTCATCTAGTTTGTGTGGCCATGTAAGTTCAACCTTGGAAGTATTTTGGACAGATTACTCTGCATAATCCATGTCCAACTATAGAATTTGCGAACCACCCGCCATAGGCGTATATTTTACAAGGTTAGTTTTACAGACATGAATGCTTCCAAGTGAAGAAAACGGCAGGATAAGTGATCTGAAATCGTTCAATGCAACGCTGGTAAATAATATACTAATAACAAGTTTGTCCGTAAGGAATGTTCTGTTTTTGTCATCTGA
This sequence comes from Penicillium bialowiezense, assembly GCA_026122735.1. NCBI lineage: Eukaryota > Fungi > Ascomycota > Eurotiomycetes > Eurotiales > Aspergillaceae > Penicillium > Penicillium bialowiezense. The sequence continues at coordinate 5,098,154 of JAKZFB010000002.1, forward strand.
AGGTATGTAAGTGCAATAAAATAAAACCATAAACAGGGCGTGAACTCGTCAGAAGAATCAAAAGACTATTCAATCAACCCGCGGAGGACTCCTCGACTTCTTACCCATCGGGCTTGCGCTTGTTCTAAAGACTCAAGGTCAGCATGGACTCTTTGGCAGAGTGTGTATAGGCAAGACACAATGACATACGATCGTCGGCGTTCGCCTTCTTTCCTGAATCCTTCAATGATCTTGGCCATCTCCTTGCGTGAACCGGGTGCATCCACCTTCCGCCCCCCAAGACTCATGCTGACCTTCTCATGCGCGCTGGCCATAAGCAACCTCTTCATGAGAAGGTGTCGCATGTTCATGCACACGAATACACCGCAGTCACTGCCGCCATCTTGCTGGGGCGAGTCGTTCAAGTGCATGAATCTGATTGGCATGTTGAGGAGATATCCAAATTTGCGGGTCACCACATCGGCTTCCCAGACATTCCCTTGGTATAGAGAGTCATAGTGGAAGGCGATGCGGTCGACAACAGAGATCAGTAGAAGGGACCAATGGGTACCGCCTTCTGCTTGGCTGACATTGCGGCAATCGTTGATGGGGAGGAAAACGTGTGTGGCGTGAGTGAAGTCTGGGAGCGCTTCGCGAAGAGTGCGTGGGTCTGGGGTTTGTAGGATCATGAAACACATGCTGGGACGGAGGAGAATGATATTGGAGGACTTGTATCGGGTGAGGAATTCATGCTCGAGGTACCTGAGGCGAAAAGTCGAGAGTCAGTGCCATGTTCAGGGCTACAGGTTTCGTGCTCGACTTGAGGGACTTACTCCTCCCAAAATGAGATGATCTATGACATATTAGCTCAGCTAGCCCAGCAGGGGGGAGGTTCTCGTCATCAAACCCACGTTGTCTGTGAGCCAGTCGTTCTTGAGTGTTTGCATGTCCTCTCTTGTCACTGCAGTGTTGTCAGTACACAGTTCCGACAGTCAACATTCGCTTGGAGGATTGCTCTCATACATCGCACGTCATAGTCTGTGAAAACCCAGGAACTGCCTGTAAGTACTCTGTGTCCAGCCCAGTGAACTTGTATTCTGAACACTCACAACTCAAAAAAGCATCATCGGGGTTCAGCTGCACCAGTCAGCAATTGCGTTGCGTTGCGTTGCCACCCTCGACGTTGCGCACTCACCTTTTCGCCGAACCGTCCGCGGACCTTGCGCAACATGATGCGAATATGTACTGGAGTGTGAGGTTGTAAAAAGAATAACGCGATCGAGTCGCCTGACCACGAATGCGATGAAGGTATGTACCGAGCCAGAGAAGAGAACGCGCAACCCTTGCCGATTCCTATCCAAGCCAAGGCAAACTAGGCTCCACAGATAGCGGTTCCAAAGTGTAGATCTCGCGGCAGAACTTTCACCGAGGCCCCGCGCAGATTCGAAAATAGCTTGTGGCGGTTTCGTACGCAGTGGCAAGCAAAACGGCAAGCGGACTCGCGGCAATAACGCTAACAGACTCGGGGGCGGGCTCAAGCGATGTCTCTGCGCTGGCGGGGTGGGAGTGTGAGTGGGACCGGTCGAGACCTCGGGATGGGGCGGCGCTTCGGAGGATGAGACCGTCAGCCCTATGGGTGGCGGAGATGGGAAATTCGGTGTTCGAAGAGCCGTGCTGGGTGGCTAGGAGGTTGTCTCAATGGCGCATTCTGTCAACGGGGTCTAAGGGTGGCAGATCAGGTGCGGATGACGATCACCCGTGCTTCGGGTAGACTGCCCCGTTCAAGTTGCAACTAAGGGCAACGAACGATGAAACACAGACAGGACAAATGCAAATGCTCAAGGCACCAAGACTAGAACTACCATGTTGGGCGTCACTTGTGGTCACCTGTGATCACATGATGTCATCTGTACGGTTGAACACACGCTCCGCTGTCAACTCGACAAGTAGATGCTGGATGAGGCTTCGACTTGATCAAACTATCTTTTGCCCTTAAAATACAAAAATACACGAATGCAAACTTCATTTTACCTTAAATAATGGAGTTAAACTATCAGATGAAACCAAGACTTATTGTATGAACTGTTTGTATTGTCATAAATGCACTGCAAACATGGGACCCAGAAGAAACATCCACAGACTAACATTAACACCAGACACACAAAGATCGATAGATCAAATCATATTCAAGGAAAGGGGTATCTAAGCGTACATCCCATCAGCACCCACTACCCACAGACAGGACGAATGAAACCGAGCAATGTAATGAAAAAGAATCCAGAGGAAACGACTCGCATGGACAGCCGTATGAAACAAAAATAGCAAGGAAGCCAAAGTCAAAGAATCAAATAAAAAGAAAAAGGGCAAAAGCAAAGAGAAGAGCGTAAAATAAACAGCATCAGAAACCTGGAAGAGAGTCTCTTGAGATTGTGGTCTTGCATCGGGTATTATGGCGAAAACAAAATTCAAAAATATGAAGACATGTTCAGAAGAGACATCAGACGATTTCATCGAGGAGAAACAAAACAGAAACAGGATGTTGTAGCCGGACAGCCGTCTTTCTTTCTTTATCGTATCATTCAGGCACAAGAAACACATCTCCATATAGAATAATTCATAAGATCGTAAATTAGCGGATGAGGGCAAAATGCTTGTTCCAAATCCAGCCGATTGTACCAGCTGCATCGTCCTGGTTACGGGCGAGCCACAGCTCGCCCTTCTCACCAACGATGTCGAAGACATCACCGGAGGCATAAGTTAAATAGGGGTACCCGCCCTCTGTGCGGGCATCAATATTGAAATCGTACAGACTGGCGGCACAGAAAAGTGCTGCGGGCCCAGTGGGGCGCGGGTGGTTCGGGGCATTGTCAGATGTACCGTCAGACATAGGCATTGCCGAAGAGAAGAATCCCGAGTATCGATCCGTCGGAGAGGTGGGCTGACTGTTGTGGGTGGAGTTGATGACGTCTGCGAGGAAGGGGGTGTCCAGGCTCAGCCGTGGAAGGCTGGGGAAAGGCTCGGCGGAAGTGCTGTTTCGTCCGGAGTTGGGAGAGCTAACTACATGTTGCAGCATTTGGTTGGGGGTGTCTGATACCACTCGGCTGGAAAGGGTGGAGTCGGCCCGGTACCGGCGGCTGCTTCGGCCGGATTGGGGCTCCATTGGCGGAGATTGGAAGGATTGACTACCGATGCTGAAGTCGCGAGACATGTTCGGAGAGTCGTCAGTCATCGACCCGGGTCGGGTTGTCCCACTGTTGACAGTGGACGGACGACGGGGTGACTGCACGTTGGACTCGGAAGGCGACAGAGGAACAAGGTTGAGGGAATGAGCAAGCATGGATCCATTGCAAGTGCTCAGCTCTTGCATACGCGCTTCCATCAGATGGTGGTCACTGTTGAAGTCGTTGACGAGCCTTTGAAGATCGCCTGGGAAATCCACATGGTTTCCGATCTTCAGCTGCAGAGCACTGAACCATGCAGTCTGAGTCTTGATGAAGTTCTTTAGACACGCTGACATCAGTTTGGCAGTCAGTGCATAAAGCTTGGGAAGCTCGTCCTTCAAAGTCTCATTCAAAGCCAGGAACTGCTCGCCCTGCTCGGTAGTCTTCTTGTCGGGCTTGTCGCCACGGTCCTTAATGGCCTTGTAGCGTGCGTACTCAGGAAGACGCTTGTCACGTTTGCGCATGACGCGTTGAGGAGCATTGTAGAGCCCGAGCACTTCAACCATCGGACTGATGACGGTCTTGCGAACGATATCCAGCTGTCATAAGTTAGTATTGGCTTCATCGGACGAACCGCATAAACTTACATGTTCGGGCAGGGCAGTGGTAACAATATCCTGAACAGTCATCTTGAACCGATGCCACTTGGTCTCCAACTCCGGATAGGGAGACGGTGACATCTCTGTTACTTCGCCCATGGCATCAGTGTACTCGCTGAACTGGGTGACCCAGAGTTGGACATCAGAAGAGTAGGTCTCAACATCACGCATGACAACCTGCAGCTGGAAATAGCCATCTCCGAGCTTTTGGGTCAACATGTCATAGGTTTTGTCCTCAAACAAATCCGAGAGGCCAACTTGCTGTCTGAACTTTTCAGTGCGGCGACCAAACGCTTTGGACAAGCCGGCGCGGACATCAGACTGGTTGCGCTTGCGACCGACGGCTTGACCAACGAGGTCTGCACGCTTCTTTGACTCATTGATGCGATGAGAAACGTTCGTGACCTCTTCCAGTGCATTGGCAATTGCCACCCGATCCGGGTGGTCGTTTGGCGTGGACTCCAACAGATCTTGCAGAAGAAGGGGGTATTTGAGAATCCGCTGCACAGGTTTCACGAGGAGGGAGTCCAAGTCCCACGCGGTCGTAAGATCGGAAGCATAGTTGCGACATTCACCCAGCCAGATACCCACGTTTGGAACGCGCTGCAATGCCTCAAGCTTTTTGTTTGCAGCGTCGTGGTTTTTGAGATAGTCCGTGTATACCTTCTCCATCTGTCGGACATACAGAACAAAGACATGGCCAACTGTGGTGGAGCGATCCTTTTCAAGATCCGACAATCCTGCGTACTCGGCTAGTTGCACATCAACAGAAGGTTCGGATTGGGGAGGTTTGTTCTCGGCATTGCGTTGACTGGTCCAGCGCTGAGCTTTGGGAATGACATAGATGCTTCGGGCAGCTTTTTTGAGGTCGTGCAGGAAGTGATCGGAGAAGTCCGCAACTTGTTCAGAATTTCCAAAGAGAATCTTAATATCATCGGTGTCCAAGACATCAGACGAGGTCTCCTTGTAAATATCTTCGATAACCATCATGTCATGACCGAATGTGTGTTCGGTGTCGACAAGCTCCTTGATAATATGCTGCCTCTTCTTCAGTCGACGCTGTTCGGGAGAAGGTGATTTTCTAGACTCTGGCCGACCAGTCTGTTCGCCGGATGGAGCAAGCGACGTGGAAGAAGAGTCAGGCGCAGCGGGGGATTCATTGGTCGCAATACGTCGGAAAGAGGAATTTTCGCTGCTGTCTGGGCTATGTCCCGGGTCCCTCAGCGCATCGGATTCAATGTGAGTCGATGGATGGGCGGGAGCTCCCTCGGTAGAGGATCCATCCTGAGGTGCCTCTGACGACGATGGAATCACCAGGGGATATAGTCCCTGCCCACGAGAAGCATCTTGATCGAGAGACACGCCGAGGCCATCACTGCCGGCGAAATCTGGTGTGGGAGGTATGACGCGAGGGGTAAGCACTTCCTCATCGAAATTGCTATCGGTATCCGGGGTAGGGTTCACTGCGCCATCCTCAGCCCGTACCTGCATCCAGTCCATGATGGAAGGCGAGGCATGTTCCCAGTCATCACGCCCAACCAAGCTTGCGGTATGTGAGAGTTTATCGGAAGTTTGGTAATCCTGGAATGCTGGAACTACAACTGGATCGTCTGTTAGACAATCGTTGCGCTCATCTTCACGTGCCTCAGTAGGGTAAGACCGAGGCTCAGAGGAGCTGTGGGCGACTGAACCATAATTATGGCTTCCTCCTCGCGTTAGCTCCTCGAGATAGAGCTGGGTAACACGCTTTGAATCCCATCTTCCCATTCTTGCTAGATTGGGTGGCGTATAGAAATCACTGTCACGGTGCCTGGTGGGCTGAAGCGTGTTGGGTCCAATGACACCATGATCCTGTAGAGGCCGAGATTCATCGTAGTCCGCTATAGAAGCTGGTCTTGTTGACACAGCTGAGCAAGGCTCAGTCGGTGGCTCAGTATCTCGTCTTGAGAGACCAAGATCATCACCACTTCCGTCATAGGTGGAATTATGATTCTGTACCGAAGACCACGAGCTGACACTCCATCGATTGCGATCTTGGTTGTCTGATGCAGCTGGTTGTACCGAGGCGCGTTGGGGATATTGCGTATTTCCGCTACTCGACGAGTCATATAAGGCTGTGTCACCGAGCGTGTTTGGAGCAGACTCTGGATCGGTCTCTAGCCCACTGCAGTCCGGTTCATCGCACGAGTCCTCACTTGAGCTAGACTCCCGGATTTGCATAATGTGGCTCAGTAGAGTTCGTTGAGATATGCTAGGATTTCGTTCAGGGAGCCCGGACTGTGGCTCCGGGTCAAAGGTGGTGACATGAGTCTCGTCAGAATTTGCCGAAGTGGCCGAGTTTGGTACATCGATATCGATAGGCTGCTCATCGCCTGCCTCCTTTGTGGTATCTCCCTCAGGTACGCCGAGAGTCGGAGAGTCCATTGTCGTATGTGGGGCAGCCGAGTCTGGAGCCGAGCGAGACGTGTTTAGATGTAATATTGGAACGGCGTTGCCTCCATTTGTCCTCGAATCGACCCCATTGGTCGACTCTGTGATCATAGTAGCCATCTCATCAGGTGCTTTTGGATCGTTGGGGGCCGATTGAGGAACATGAGGGGAGTCATTTGTTGATTGGTTCAGGTCGTCATGTGAGTTCTCATCGCGTGCCAAAGGACGACGTCGACTTTCTGTAGTAGTTGCGCTGTCTTTTTGCTCATTCTTATTTTTGTTGATGGCCTGTTGAATGTGTTGGCGGCGAGCTTCGAAATCAACGTTGCCCAATCCCGGCAGTTTGCGCGGCTGCGTGCGAGACGATCGCGGACCACTGTCGGCGTGGTTTTTTAGCGATGAGACCCTGTCTTCAATTCTGGAGCGTGGGGGACCTTGGCCACCATGTGAAACGGGTTGTCGGGGTCGAGAGCTGCGTAAAGGAGGAGACTGCTTGGCTGGCGGCGCAGCGATGTAGGCCTGAAGCCGCCGACTTGACTCGGACAATTGATTGCGGGTTTGGCTGGCGCTTAGATCCCGCCGTACCCGTGTTGACGCAAACGAGACGGGATCATCTTGGGGCATGCGGGGAGGGCTGTGTTTGGGTGACAGAATAGGAAGGCGGCTATTGCCCCTAGGCGGCGAGGTAATAGCAGCGGATCGATGGCTGAAAGTCGGATTAGAGGAGGGGGATAGGGTTCCGGGGCCGGAAGCAGTGACAATGCGGTTCGAAGAGACAGGAATGCGCGATCTGGAATTTGGGCTGTCCGGAGGCGACTCATGGTCGGTCTTGGTCCGCAGCAAGGGGGCCCGTACTGCCATTTCGGGATTCCAAGGCTCGGCAAGGGACACCGGGGGGTTTTTAGCCAGATCACTCTGGATTCTGCGATGTCCACCGTTCACGGCCTCGAGCGAAGCTGCTTGGCCCAAATACCACGCGGTGGGCGTGAGTGGTGTTTTGGAAGAGAATTGATCGTGCTGATCAAGGAAGGCTGGGTTCGGGCTTGCTATACTCCCATCCGAGCCGCGGCGTTGCAAACGCGCCAGAGACCCGTTGTTGACCTGAGTGTCGATTGACAACAATTCGCCAAACAATGGTCGACGAGGATGCGACTCCGAAAGCCGCGAGGACAATGGCGGTGGAACACCACCGTTGGGATTTGAAGAGGGAAACCGCTCTGCTTCTGGTGAAGACGGTGTGGAATCGAGCGGTGCACGAGGGTGACTGGTGATTGACCCTGGCAGAGAATCGCGGTACTGGCGACGGCGTGGAAAGGTGCGATAGCGCTCCCCATCTGCACTTCCAGAAGGGCTCACTGTTCTCGAGGTGGTCCGGGATGCCGAAGGCAAGGGTGGGACCTGGTCAGGGGCGTTGTTAAATCTATTCACAAGGTCTTTGAAGGAGGTTTGTCGTGATCTGGCGCCCGCAGGTACCGCCGGGTGGGTGGTGGAGGGCCCTAAAGATGGGGAATCGGAAGTGGAGCGATGCAGTTGGCGCCTGGTACGCGATGACTCCAACGTGTTTGCTGGCATGGGTGACACTTTTTCACCCATTGCAGAACGACCGGCCATAGCCATATCCGGTATTACATCGTTGAATCCTTCTCTTACATTGGTGGACGTTGACAGGGCCCCACGGCGATAATAATCGGCAGGATCGGGAGACTCCCGCCCTCTATGATCTTCCAATTGATCGTCGTCCGGCCGGTGATTCGTGGGGGCAGGGTGATTATGGGGACGCAGCAGGGCGGACGGTAAAGGGGAATACGTGGTCGGCGACTGTGCCTGAGGGGAGAAAGAGGCGGAGGCTTCTAGGGTGTCATGAACGGAGCTAAATGACGCGGAGGATTGTCGCCCAAACGGGGGTTCATGGTAGACACCAAAACCCTGTCCGTCACCGCCAGACATGTTGCATGCTTCGCGGGTCGACGTGGACTGGCCGTGGGCCTCTCGGTTCTGGGCGGGTTACGGTGCGTTGTTCCGGGATGGTCGCCCAACGGGTGGAAATCACAAGTGAGTCGCTTCAGGCTACAAAGCAATGGTCTCGGGTGGCGTACACCCATCCAGCATTCATATTTGAGACACTGGAGAGTATTTCGAATCGAAGCTTCGGACCGGGAAAATCGGAGCAAAGAAAACCAGAAAGGATCTACCGAATTGCGCAGGCGAATGAGCGGGCGGCTAGCGTTGGGGTTGTGAGGGGGTGGGTGAAAGCGAATCCTAGCAGTGGGCCGGTTTGTTAGCTCCAAATGTGTACCTGGTACCAGACCCAAAGTACAGAAAGTACTGTAGGTAACGTGTGTTGTGTGGTACTGCGTACTAACAAGAAGAAATGAGAGTGTGTGAGAGAGAGAGAGTTTCGAGGACAAAGAAGTCAACATGTGGCGCGAATGAATTAGTAGATCTCAAAAGTGGATTTCACATTCAATGCTCTTTGTTCCGGCCCACCGATGACTCCAGGGCTATTTCGACATTACATGTTACACGTTCCATATTTTGGTACTTTTTGTTCACTCTTTTTTTTAAAAAAATAATAACCCACATTACAATAATAAAACAATTATAATTATAGACAATATATTCTGCACATGATAGCTGAGAATGAAGAGTTGATAGACCCAAGTGCTGTTTGCTTTGCTTTGTTTGCATCTCAGGCACAAAAAGTCTAGACCGCCCCGTTCCGTGGTTGAGGTGTCATTGGCTCTCGTTTCGTGCCTGAGCCCTAGACTTAGAATATACTGACTAGTTAGTTAGTATACTGACTATACTACCTGATACTCCATACCTGATGCGGTCTTTTGTCCATTGAGCATTCATTTCTAGATTGGTACATTCTAAAACCCCCCAATGCCTGGGTATCTATCAACGGGAGAAAACATTATGAGAGCACCTTAACCCCGCCCTACGAGGACGCGTCGCGCGTCTATCCCACAGTTCCTGGAACCTGTCGCAAACGACAATTGCGTATTTGGGTACATAAACCGGATTGCCAGTCAATAAAAACATTGCCAACCATTCAAAATGGGAAAAAAACGCAAGCGACCCGTCAAGGACCGTGGTCCCACGCCTTCGTCTCACCTCGGTATCACCACAGGTACCCGCCGTTTCAGAATCTCAGCCCCAAATTCCAGGGAGACCAGCCATCCTGTTATTTCCCTGTACTACCAGCAGGTTCTGTCGCTACGGGACTACCTACTCCACCAACTCCCCCTGACATCCAAGTCGCGTCGGCGTCGCATCTGGGCACTAGGTTCGCCATCTGATACACACCCCCAATCCTCGGCATTGGCGCAGCTCCTCGACTCCACTTTGGTCGGGGTGCTGAAGAACTCATCTCCGAGCCTCAACACAGAACGACAAAAGGAATACCTGTCCTTTAATGAGTCGCAGTCGCGCTCGCTACTGGTGAGCACCGACACGGGGCCGACTTGCCCGCAGTCGGAAGTGAGTTGCCCACCCTCCCTACTATGCTCCTACGGCGGCGCATTGTGCTGACACCCCTCGGTGTAGGTGGTTGACTTTGTGATCTGGAAATTGTTCAATCATAACGGCTATGGGAAGCCTCAGCATTTGCTGGCGAATGGCTTCCAGCGTCCATCAGCGGGGCTCCAAGCCCACGATACAGATATCCCGGGCATAGTATGCCGCTTTCCCAATCACAATGTCACAACTCTCAAAGGAAGCCCTTGGGCGGAGGTCCTTGGTTTGCTCGGCAGCAATGGAGAGGATATCATGATGCGGCTTCTCTTCGATTGCGGTGTGTTTGCCGCTATCAACACCCAAAAGGGGGTTTACTATCAGCTGAGTGGTATTGATTGGCCAAAATCCAAAATTGATTTCAAACAATGTTGATGGTCTTTTAGGTATGCCGCTTTCGGAACTCGAAGTCCTGAATGATGTGGTGTCGAAGCCCCATGTATCTGCCAAAATTCAGAACACCGTCCCCATCACCGATCCAAAAACCCTCATTGGCAAGGATTGCGATCCGAAGCCCGCCAACCTTCACGGTCCTAATAATATCGTGTTTCTCCGTCGGCGGATCCTTTATGGGCGCATCGAGTCCAAAAAGGAAATACCCTGTGGACTGGGGCAAACACGTATGTCCGCCGTTTGAACGCCGTGTTTTACCTTCGTGCTGATAATATCTAGATGTCTTGAACCGCTTCTCTTCACTTGATTCACCGGCCCAAACCGTTCATGTGATGAAGTACATGTTTCCCCGGCAATTTGGCTTGCAGAATGTGTTCACACCGCAATCCGACGGCCGCAACGGCATGGTTAATTTCAAAAGCGGGATATTCCGTGAGAAGGAAATTACCCAGCTGGAGTACCAGAGACAACTTCGACAGCCCCAGTCCAAGAAGAAATGTGCAGATGCAGATGCAGATGGTGGCGTTGCAAGTCTCAAAGTCCCCAAGAGACTTCGCGGTATGATCGAAACTGTCCGGAAGTTACGGAATCGAAATGCACACTGTTCCTATAGTCAATTACTGCGATATTATTGTCCGACTGAAGTGAGACATTCCGTTCGCTTTGCATGGCTCGTATGTCGCTGACCCTTTGCAGAAAACCGGTCCGGCGAGACTTGGCGCATTAGCTTTGACGCCCCAAAAAAGCCAGCCTATCTCGTCTCTCGAGTCAAAATTAGTAACACAGGTGCCGAGGACGTCGAGCGATGGCTCTACACATATTTGCCCTCCGGCATTGGAGCCGCACCAGGCCGTGGATGCATATTGTGGAGACGCGAAATTGAGTCGACACACACCAGTCAGTTTGACTGACTATGCGACACCGCCATCCTCCGTCTCAGCGTTTTGTCGGGCGGTCTTTCAGAAATTGATTCCGCGACAATTGCTGGGCGATGGGCCGGAAGGCATTTCGAACTATAACCTTGTCACGCGCCATATTGATCGATTTATCAGAATGCGCCGGTTTGAGAGTCTGAGTCTGCATGAAGTTTGCAAAGGTGTCAAGGTTCGTCACTGACGTGGTCATCTGAGACATATCCATACTGATCGGCACGCTAGATCACCAGCATTGCTTGGCTCGAGCCACCTCAGGTCCAGACTTCACGATCTGAGACAAGATCGAAGATCGCTCTTTCTGACTTTCGCAAACGTACTGAATTGCTTCATGAGTTCATTTATTGGATTTTTGAATCCATCATCATTCCCTTGATTCGTTCAACTTTCTATGTAACGGAGTCTCAGACGCATCGAAATCGGCTCTTCTACTTTCGCCATGATGTGTGGCAACAGTTAATCGAGCAGCCTTTCGGTGCTTTGAAGGCTGCAATGTTTGAGGAGCTTGAGCCAGAACAGGCCAAACGGGTATTGGCAAAGCGGTCTCTTGGGTACGGTGCCCTCCGTTTGCTCCCCAAATCTACAGGCATCCGGCCCATCTTAAATCTGCGCAAACGGGTGCTGAAAGAATCGGCATGGGGAAAGGACCGCACGTTCCTTGCTCCAAGTATCAATGCAAGCATCACTCCCATTTACAATATGTTGACCTACGAACGCCAGCAAGCTCCTGCCAAATTGGGATCGACCTTGCTGTCCGTTGGAGATATTCACTACCGCTTGAAGACATTCAAGGATCGGCTGTCAGGCCAACTGAAACCAGGACCACGGTCCCAGCAATCCAAGCTTCCACCGCTGTACTTTGTGAAGCTCGATATACAGGCTTGCTTTGATACCATCCCGCAGGCGAAACTACTCAAGCTCATCGCGGATTTGGTCTCTGAGGAGAGCTACCACATATCTAAGCATGTGGAATTCCAACCGCCTCTTTCCAAGATGCAACATGCCAAACCTACTCGAAAATTCTTATCCCGTGCTGCACCCATAGACAAACCACAACACCTACCTGACTTTATCAACAGCGGGGCTTCCCGACGAAAGGCTAACGCCGTTTTTGTGGATTTGCATGGGCAGAAAGATCAGGATGTTGAGGGTTTAATGGCCCTTCTCGACGAGCATGTTCGCAGTAATCTCGTACAGATGGGCAAGAAATTCTTCCGCCAACGCAACGGCATCCCCCAGGGTTCTGTGTTGTCCAGCATACTTTGTAATTTCTTTTACGCCGAGCTGGAGCGAAACGTGTTGGGATTTATTGATCCCAAGGACTCTCTTCTCCTCAGACTCGTGGATGACTTCTTGCTCATCACACCCAAACAAGACGTGGCAATGCGCTTTGTGCAAGTCATGATTCGTGGCCAACCGGAATATGGGGTCAGAGTCAATCCGGCAAAAAGCATGTCCAACTTCAGCGCAGCAGTGGATGGCATATTCCTTCCACGACTCGAGGGCTCCATTCTATTTCCGTACTGCGGTACTCTCATCTCTACACACACCCTTGAACTCCAGCGCGACCAAGACCGTCTCCTCGAAAGCGGCGAAACAGCTGCCGCAACTCTCTCCAATACCCTGACAGTTGAAGCGAGTCGCTTCCCCGGGCGCACCTTTAACCGCAAAATTCTCTCAACCTTCCGCCTACAACTACACTCCATGTACATCGACGACGGTCACAATTCCCGCACGGTTGTGCTGGAGAATCTGTATGCCAGCTTCATGACCTCCGCTATGAAGATGTACTGCTACATGAAGTCACTACGGGGACGTGCGCATCCCAGTCCCGCGATCGTTACACGGACGATCCGAGACCTGGTAGAGTTGGCGGCCGGTTCTATCCAAGGGCGGCGGGTCGACAAAGACAGCTCATTCTCATGCTTTGTTCAAGTGTTCCAATTGAAGTTCCTGGCCGCTGCGGCTTTCCGATTCGTCCTGAAGCGGAAACAAACGAAGTATGTGACCGAGCTGCGTTGGCTGGATTCGTTGGCTCGAGAGGCTCGACCCACTTCAGATTCCGCGTCGCTGAGAATGACGCATGTGGTGCGAAAGGGCAATGCGATGTTTGAGCAATGGCGGTTTTGAACAATATCTGGGTATGATGGGATCAGGTACGATACCACATAGAGTAGATTAGGAAGAGGGAAGAAGCCCGATGCCAATGCCAATGCGATTTGCGATGCCAAGTTGTGTTTAATTTCCTTATCCCCGGTCCTACCGTCCAATGAGACTTGTTTATCCACACCTTCAATTTCCCGTTAGGGCAATGGAGACCCAGTTGGGAGGGGAAGCAAAGAAAACAAAAGGATTAATAAGAACAACAAAGCTTGAAGCTCTGGAATAGACTCAGAGTTGTCTGCGTTCGGGGACACAACAAGGCTGTGTAGGCTTATCCCTTCCAAGATCGGGGCATCGATCACCATACAATCACAATACTTAAAGGGTACTTGTCCGATGGCCTGATGTGTGCTAGTGGCACGAGGTATCCCCGAGGTACCCCCCTGTTCTCGGCCAGACCGAGTGCGGCACTGGCCTGAGGCTCCGCTTGCAGCATCACGGTTTCTTCGTTTCTTCCCTTCTTCCTCTTTACTCTCTGCTCCAGAATCCTTGTATTCTACGTCCTTCATTTGATTCTCATCCTCTTCTTCTGCTGCTGCTGTTTTGGTTGCCCGACATTCTTTTCTACCACTTCCCTTCTATCCATGTCCCTACGCTAATAGCGGCCTCTCCTGAACTCTTTAAACGACTACACCTGATCTGGATTTAATCAGGCTACGGCCGAGCCTGCAATTTGGTTTCTGAAACGTTGACATTAGTTTTTTTTTAATTGCTTGTTGTGTTCTGGCACCTGATTCCTCGCGTCCAATCTCGACCCCTTCCGGCCATCCCGTTCCTCCCACTTGCCGTGTGGTTTTTTTTTTGGTCGAAATCTGCGGGGGATCAAAACAGTCGAACAAGCGCATGAGACAATGACCACCGTGGGCACGACCCCCAATTCTCCCCCCGAGCTCTCCGGGTCGAAATCCTCGAAATCCTCTTCCTTCCACTCCTCTCACCTAGACGGCCCCGACAGTGCTTTCACGGACATCTCGAACTTTGAAGAAATTGGCCTGGAGGATGATGCCGACCTGTCCTACATGGAGTCCGCCGGCTCGTATGGCCGTGCTGGAGCTATGGCCCGGTCGCCCGCCGCTCGAATGTCAAGCAAAGGCCCCACGACCTCGACACGCGATTTGACCGCTACTCCGAAGCCTCGAAAGCGAAGCCCTTTACCTCCGTTGAGCGGAGCGAGGCCTCCCCAATCTTCGGGATCTCTGATGGCAAAGTCTGGAAATCGCAGAGACTCAGGCAGCACGCTGCATTCCCCCGGATTGACACCCTCCCAACCTCGCCGATCACGGTCCGTGTCACCACTTCGTCCAACTTCCAGTCGTTCCACCTCGAGCACTAGCTTGGCTCTGTCTCCGCTCACTGCGCGAGTGCCTGTTAATAAACAAACCTGGCAGCCCAATCGCAAGTCGCTGAAGGAATTGGAGGAAGAATACCACGATTCGGATGATGAACTGCCAGACGATGCGAGCTTGTGGAACATTCCAATTTCGCCGCGCCCAGCACAAGAGCGAGCGCCTTCTCGACCAGAAAGCCCCAATGGCCGCAGTCCTGGTCGCCGCCCGCTGCCTTTCCAGCATGCTATTTCAGATGAACATGGCTCCAAATCGCCCGAAAACACCGCAAAAGCATCCCGCATGAAGCGGATAAATCGATCGAGCTCCGCAGGACCGGAGCGTGGTCAAATATCGCCACGCAATCCCCGCACCTATTCATATAATAGTTATCTGACAGATCTGTCCGAGGAAGCGAAGATCATCACCGAGGCTCTGGAGCTGCACGCTGATGATAGAGACCGCAAGCACGAGGAAAACATACAGACGGGTGTCGCACGGAAGTCAAGCGAAGACTCACATCGAGCATCTCGTGAGGCTACTGCTTTGCCGCCTGTGCAAAGATCTAATATCATGATCGATCCGTTGCCGATCAGCAAAGAGAAAGAGAAGGTGCTCTCACGGACCCGCCCTAGCTGGCTTCCGCCCAAAGATCAAAAGGAAGAAAGAAAGCATTTGAAGCAATATCAGGAAATGATGGCACAGTCTCGGGAATCTGGTACGTACTTGAGTGATGTTTCGAATCAATATCAGCATTCTAACCAGCCTTGTAGAGAAACGAAAGGCTGCCAAGGAAGCAACTGCACAGTGTGATAAGGATAACACTCGGTCTACATTACAAAACATCTGGGATGAATATGTGTGCCCACACTGGGACCGCGCTCTCCGCGAACCTAGAATTCGCGAGCTTTGGTGGCGTGGAATTCCGCCCCGAAATCGGGGTTCCATTTGGGCGCGTGCCATTGGCAACGAGCTATCATTAAGCGAGGACACTTTCACCATGGCCCTCCAAAGAGCAAAGGATCTTCGTGGCAAGAAAGACGCCGAGAACGAGGTCAACAAGCGTTTCCAAGATTGCTTCGATGCAATCGATAACGACGTCCCAAAAGCCTTCCCAGACCTCAATATCTTCCAAGAAGGCGCCCCGCTCCATGATACCCTCGTCGATGTTCTACAGGCATATTGCATGTATCGTAGCGACGTAGGCTATATCCATGGCCTTCACACCATCGCCGCTCTTCTTGTCCTCCAATTCCCAACCCCATCCTCCGCCTTTTTCGCCATGGCAAATGCCCTCAACCGCCCTCTACCAGTTGCCTTCCTGACCTGGGACCGTGGCGCCATGGCTCGATCTTATACCTTGGCTTCCGATACCTTGCGCTATAAGTTCCCACGACTGTACACTCATCTTACCCAGACTTTCAACCTCTCCGACGAAGAATTGTGGGAGCCTATCTTCCGTTCTCTCCTGACAAACGGCCTAGACCTAGAGCGCCTTTCCCGCGTCTGGGACTGCTGGGTGTTCGAAGGCGATCGCATCATGATTCGTTCAGCGGTTGCAATTCTCGGCTGTCTACAGACCCAGCTATTCTCTTTCCAACAAGCAGACGAACAGACCCGCCTCGTCGTACGGGACATCCTCGGCTGGGGACCTCGGCAAGTCGGGGCCAACACTCAAAAGCCGAAAGATCGCCACAGCGCACCTGCCGCCGCCGGCTTTGCAGGTGGTCAAATCGAGAACCCTGGCGTGGCTGATTATTGGGTCCTCACTGCGGCCGGGAACGAAGATGGCTTCATGAAGGCTGTCCGCGAAGCTGGGAAGGTTCGCCAGCAACAACAACAGCCACAGCCTTAGGCTGTGCTTCTTTCTGTTTGCTGCTTCACTCCTTGTTCGATTTCTTGTTTTCCTTCTCTCATACCCACATCATGATTCATCTTGATATCCACTCGTTACAGCATACACTGGGGAAAATGTTACTTTTCTTCCAATTCATTTACACCTTGGTTGTTCAGCTTTGCTCTATATCTTTTATTGGATGGACCGCTCGTTTCTTTCTACTCAAGTTATTCCTAGCCCTTGATTGTTCACCTTTCTCCATCTTGTATTTTTAGCCCTTCATGCCCTTTGATGCATCTGTTTTATTGTTACTAGTGCTCTAGTGGTTTACAAGTAATTGAGGTCGGCTTTCATCATCCATCTTCCTTCCTACAAATGCTCTTCCGTGGGCTGTAGGTATTCCATTATCAGAAAGCGATATTCATTTTAGAAATCTAAAAAGCTATTAATACATGATAGATCATCGATTAATATCTGCAGAGCTCCAGCAAATACCGGGCAAAACTGAGCTAAGTCTTCTATCGCTAAATAAAACAATGAACCAGGTTTGCATATTCAAGTGCTAAGGATCATATCCAACCTTGGAACCCTGGAAGACGAATCACCAAGCAGCCCAAGCGACAGGGCCCTTGGGGAAGAGTCTCACAAGAACCTTGCGCAGCTCATCCATACAAAGCACACCCATAGCAAGACCAAGAGGAATAAGCCAGAATTCAATGGGAACAGAGGCCGTGCTGAAGATATTCTGGATTCCAGGAACCTCGGTGACAAAGATAGCAATGACAAGGGAGATGAGAATAGCGAGAGGGAGCCATGGGTTGCGACGCGCAGGACGAATGGGGTCGGCTTGGAGGATGGACATTCTCTTGCTGCGGACGGATAGCACGTTTCCCCATTGCATGATGACTAGGGTGACGAAGTAGACGCACTGGCCCACGCTGGTGAAGTGGTTTAGCTCGTCTGCGGTGTAGCCGTGGAAGCCCTCGCCGTATTTTTCGAAGGCGAAGATCAGGTCAGAGAAGGGGATTCCGGCGTGGCGCCACATGTACAAGAAGAACATTGCGTGGGCGCTGAATGCCTCCATGACACCGACGAAGAGGTATGATTGTCCGTAAATGCGGAGGTTGATGAGGTGGTCCTTTGTGGGACGGCGGGGTGGTAGGCTCAGGAGATCGAATTCTTCTTTCTCCATGATGAGGGAGAGGGAAAGGAACAGATCAGTGAATACGCAGACGATGATCATGAGGAATGTACTGAGAGGTGATGGGCAGCCAAAGAAAACGTTCATAAGAACAGGCCAAATCTCGGACCAACTACCTGCGGGAAGCAAGTAGGCGATTACCTTCTGCAGGTTTTGGAAGACCAGACGGCCAAGGCGGATAGCTTCGATGATGGAATCGAAGCGCTCCAGGAGGACCAGATCAGCCGCTTCAATTGCAACATCACTGCCAGATCCAACAGCGATGCCAACGTCTGCTTGGCGCAGTGCTGGGGCATCATTGACACCATCACCTGTCACAGCGACAACATAGCCACGGGCCTGAAGTTCCTTCACGATGCGAAGCTTCTGCTCGGGGGTAGTGCGAGCAAACACAATCTCCTCGTAGCCGCAGACTGTCTCCCAATTCTCTGAAGTCAGAGATGACAAGCTAGGGCCTTCAAGAAGTAAGCTGTGGCGGGATTTTGGTACTTTGATCTCCATTGAGGGATCAAGGCCATCCATGAGATCTTCAACAGTATCAGGCTCGACGCTTCCATTGTAGATCCCGATCTCTCGAGCAATGGCAGCTGCAGTCAATCCAAAGTCACCGGTCACCATGAAGAAGCGGATACCTGCTCCACGACAAGACGCAACTGTTTGGGCTGTCTCCTCCCGTGGAGGGTCAACAATTCCAAAGATACCAAGAACAGTGAGATCTTGCACAGCATACTCCATGATTTCATCGCTGAATTCGTTAGAACCAGGAGCAGCGCGGGGAGCAAAGCGACGTTGACAGATGACGATCACCCGCTCTGCGCGACGAGATAACTTGGCCTGGAAATTTGAGAATCGCTCGCGAGCCTCGAGATCCAGTGGACGAACCCCATTATGAACGGCAGACCAGTAGGTACGGCAACGATCCAGAAGCACGTCGGGAGCTCCCTTGACATAGACATTGTATGCCGAGTTCGAGCTAGGCTCACGGTGCATAGTAAGCATCCACTTGTTCTTGGAGTTGAAAGGAATCTGGTGCACTCGATCATATCCAGCTAACGCTTTGGGTGAAGTCATGCCCACGGTGTCCGCAAAGCGCAAAACCGCTGCATCGGTTGCATTGCCATGAACGGAGCGCTCATGGACAGGTTTGTTCATGGTTGTGGGATCATAGATGGCGTCATTGCATAGTACAGATGCGCGGACCATATCACGCAGCCCGTCGGGGAGGTCGACCGCGCCGAACTCGCCTGGCGCCAAGTCTTCAAGGTTGTATTCCCAGTCGACCATTCCAATCGACTTGACAAACATGCGGTTCTGGGTAAGGGTGCCGGTCTTATCAGAACAAAGCACGTTCACACAACCCAAGGTTTCAACGGTTGCGAGTCCCTTGGGCAGAATGTTGGTCTTCTTCATGCGTTTTGCGATCATCATGAGAGTCAAGGCAACGGCGACAGGCACTCCCTCTGGGATGAAGGCCACAACACAGCCCATGACATTGTTCAACATGGCGACCACACTCATGTAAGAGGGGTGGTCTTTGCGCAGCCAGCCCAGCCAAGTGAACAGAATAAGTAGCGCCAGACAGACTGTAAGTACAACGATGATAGTGACGAAGCGATTGATCTCACGTTGAATCAACGTCGTCTTTTGCTTGACACCGGCTGTGACTGAAGCAATGCGACCCATGACCGATCGAGGCCCTGTCAGGACGACAACTCCCACAGCGTTTCCATTCGTCACGCCTGTTCCCATGAGTGCAATGTTTCGGGTCTCCAGAAAATTGATCTCAGTGCACTCGATGGCGCCCTCAACCTCGTCGGACTCACCGGTCAAGATTGCCCGGTCGAATCGAACATCTCCTGAGCTTTGAAGAATGCGCATATCGGCCGGGACCTTGTTACCGATTCCAATGTGAACAATGTCTCCAGCGACGAGATCAGTGGCGGGTATCTGAACCATCTTCTCGTCCCGCAGAACTATCGCTTCTGCGGGGAGCAGGTCCAGAATTGAATTCATCACTCGCGCCGTGGACCAATCTTGGAAGGCCGAGAAGCTTGCTTGAAGAGCAATAACGATGAGGATGAGAACAGCCATGGCAAGGTTCTGAGCGGAAGGTGGATTGCTCAGTGGTTTCCAGCAGATGAAGAAGATGATCACACCCACCCACAGGACTGAGCAAAAACCACCGAAAACATAGAAAAAGATCTTCTTGAGATAATTTTCTCTATGGTGTGCGATGACATTCTTGCCGTCTCTCTGCAAACGAGTAGCAGCAGAGGCAGATGTGAGTCCAGTGCGCTGATCGACATTGAACTCCTGACACAATCTCTCGGGGGAGACGATGTGGAAGTCCAAGTTCTCAAAGTAATCTTGTTGTGGGTGCTTCTCTTTTGCGGGGTCGTCGATGATCTCTTTTGGGGCTTGCTGAGACTCTGACACATGTATCGAGAGGGTTCGGAACTCGATAGGCAGTGTAGATACACCCTGGATGCTGCTGTGGCTACTGCGGATGGTATCACGGCTGATAGAGCGGGTTCGGGAGAGGTGAGTCGGCTGGTAGATAGACCGAAGTCCCTCCGCGGAGGCAGCCTCCTCAAAGGTAATCCGACCAGAGCGTCCGCTGGCATCGGGATCATCCTTCATTTGATCGCCGTCTGATTCGACGTCGATCTCAGGTCTGGGGTCGTTTGAACTCATGATCGAGGTGTGGGAAATTGTTGATGACGGGTATATGAATAGGAGATTTGAGCTTAAAGAAGAGAAGGGGATGTATGGAAAGGTAGAGAGCCACCCAGAGAAGCAGAGACAAAGACGGATCGTACAGAAGATGCAAAGCTCAAGATGAAGGAAGTGGCAGGGCTCTTATGTAGGTGGCAGGCTCGTAACCGACTAGGTCCAAGCTGGCTTAGATCTCAGCTGGGCTGAATTGGGAAGGTGAACCCTCTCGATGCAAGCAGCCACGCGACATTACAATCGATAAGGGAAACTATGAGTGATTTAAAATAAAAAAAGAAGAAGGATTATATCGATCCTACTGGTGGGTATAAAAAAAGAAAAAGCGCTCTGCTACGAGGGGATACATGCTAAGCTCTAGAGCTCTCCATAGTATGTCAGGTACATGTCATGTACCTGCTGCAGCTGTCAAGCGGGACTTCAAAGCTAACACGATATAAGCACACATTTTCGCATACAAGAATAAAATACATATACCATTTGTGGTGAAATATTACCACCAGAATGTTCCCCCGGCCAATCATTACCCGTAAATATAGACTGGTACCGTGACCAAACCGCACTCCCAGCATAGCCCTAACTGCGTTTCCCAGGTTTCCCAGGTTCGATCTTTTTCGGTTTTTACCAATTTCCATGGGAAGAGTGGTTCGGACGGTTTCTGGCCAGGAACTTCGAAATACCGCATAGTTGAAATTTTCACGGTGGTGGTTATTTCCCGTGAGCGATTTTTCCTCACCACCGAATTTTATACTCCAGACGCACTTTGACCGAACTTGCCCGCAATAGGCTACCCTTTCTACTACCCTTTCTGCTACCGATTTCAGCTATGCTTTTTGGCATTTACCCTCTTAATCCTCTTAATTGAGATCGTCATGAGCACTTTATCTGTCCTATCGCTAATTTACACGGCTATGCCCACGCGAGTTCCCAGACACGAGGGATTTGATCCGAGTCGGATCCACGGGACATTCTTTGTGTTTGTGATATTTGTTCCGTTTGTAGTCTATGTCACGTTATTGTAATGGAATTTATTACCCTGTCACATCCCTCGAGGCTCTATGAATATCCCCCAGGGCTATTTGAATTCCCTCAAAGCTATTTGAATTCATTGGCAGCTATATTGCAGCTACAACTATGCACCCAAGAAGCGTCGATCGCCTGGACCGAGAGGTCTCCGCTAGACCCACCGACTGTACCAGCCAAAGCTCCAGTAGCTGGTTCATCAAGACCCTCTTGCCTCTGACCGCAGTCCCAACCGATCAGCAGCCGCTGCTCAGGCGAGACTCGGTCTTGTCTATCTCCGATCACATCCCTCCCCCCAATCTGCCTTTCACCAAACGGTACGGCCGTTGCCATCAGATCATCCATTATGGTTCAAATAGCACCACGCGCCTTCATAAAGACCAAGCGCATAGCCAGCTACTTGCAATCAAGGTGTACCGACACTCCATCCTGAATGAGCCCCCAAGCTCTTCTCAGTCTACATCCATCCACCCCAATCACCCCAATATTCTCCCCATCCTCGACATACTCCACAATGAGCGTTCGGAGCTCTGTCTCGTCATGCCATACTGCGCAGGAGGGGACCTCGGTACCTTCCTGTCCCGCAACAGACCGATCCCAACCATGGAAGCAGATTGCATCCTGACGCAGATCCTGCGAGCTCTCGATTACCTTCACAAACATGGCATTGCCCACCGTGATATCCGGCTCGAAACCGTTTTGCTTACCGCCAATGGGGCCGTCAAAATCGCGGGCTTTGGTGACGGTCATATCCGGCAGGTGTGGGAACAGTCCGCTGCCTGCGCGACCTCAACTCTCGCGGTAGCAGAGCAGCCTCGTCCGCGTTCAACATCTTCCCCAGCTCCCAAGCCGCTCACTTTGCCTTGGCCGCTGAACGCATGGTCTCGACATATCTCCACTTTTGCTTGTGTTTCTGTAAAATCGCACAAATCTGCGTTCAGCACTGCCAGTCTCCCTTACACACCACCGGAAGGATTTTACCATTCCGTACGTCGGCATAGTGAGGGCAATCTTGATTTCGACGATCGTGATCCTCGTCCTGCTGATGTATGGGCTACTGCTATGATCTATATGGCGCTTGTTACGGGTCGGCTGCTGTGGCGGAGTACTCGTTTGCACTGCGAAGATGCACGGTATTTGGAATATCTTGAAGCTCGGTGTGGAAAAGATGGATTCACGCCCATTGAATCGCTGGGAGCAGTGCGTACCGGATTTCCTTCACTTCGTTGCTTCTAACTAATTTTCAACCAACAGAGACGGCGTAATATCATCTATGCCATGCTGGACCCTCGACCGGGCAAACGCATCACTACCGCCATCCTGATCCAGTCTGAATGGATACAGGGTATCGAAGTCTGCCAGGCAGGAGATAAAGGCTTTTGATTATAACATACTAATACCAATTTGTTTCAATGCTTTTCGGAGCTGCTTGCGTCATCCGAAAGAACACATCGAACCCTTGTGATGACCAGCACACTAATTCACACTGCCAGCAGCAAGCACATAGCCTCCATCAACAACAACAGTCTGCCCATTCAAATACTGGTTGGCAACAGTAAACAGCACCGTGCTAGCCATATCCTCATCTCTCCCCGGTCGAGCAGCAGGGACCTTCTTCTCATACTTCTCAGCAGGAATGAAGCTCTTCTGCTGCTCGTCGCTTTCTCCGGCCGTCATCTCGCTCGGATACACGCCCGGCGCAATGTTATTAACCCTGACCCTCAAATTCGACGAACTAACCTCATGCGCTAGCATTTTGGTCAAATGAATCGCCGCCGCCTTCGAAGCATTGTACGCAAAGTGATGTTGCGAAACCTTCACAATACCCGAGATGGAAGTCGTGTTGATCACAGTGCTGGACCAGCCGTGCTCCTTCTCAGAGCCACGCTGCAGCAGCGGTAGGAAAGCGGTCGTCATAAAGAACAGCTGGGAGACGTTCGTGCGGAAGACATCGTCCCATTCTTCGAAGGTGGCGCCTGGGTCGTCGAACAGAGACTCGCGCAGCTTGTCTGCGCTCTCGTGTTCGGTTTCTTGTGTCTTACTGGAGATGCCGGCGTTGTTCATGAGGATTGAGAGGTGGCCTTCGCGGGCGGAGATGTCATCGGCAAGCTTGCGGATTTCGTCCTTCTTGGTGATGTCTGCTGTGAGGGGGATGATCTCGCCGCTTATGCCGTTGCCGTAGAGCTCTGCTACACGGGAGAGCTTCTCTTCCGTTCGGCCGGTTATGTATACTTTGGCTCCATTTACGGAGAGAGCTTGAGTGGCCATGAGGCCAATTCCTGAGCCTCCACCCGTAATCAGGGCCACTGAGCTTGTTAGCTGGGGTTGGTAATTCACTGGCTGCTGAGACTCACCTTTCCCTTTGACATTAAACAAGTTCTCCAGCTTAAAGCTTTGGTTACTCTGTTGGGCTGACATTCTTGGTGCTGGGAAAGAATATTGTCGTGCGGGATGGGTTGCAAGATTGCGGTGACACTGATATATAGCTCTGGTAAATCGTGTTATGCTTGTGGGGCTTTTCATAGAATAGTCCCGTAGAATGGGATGAATTGGATGAAATAGCGACAACACAACTGTGGTAAAAGAGCTATATATAGTGTGGTTTTTAATTCTTTTTTGTCCGAGGTCTCAGTGTATCCAAACCTGCTCGGGTCGATCTTTTCCTTGATGCAAACCTTAGAAAATGTATGGGTAGGTAACTTAGATCATCGATAGGTCATCAGTGCAGTTTGATATCCTGCTTGGATCTGAGAGCTTCAAGCTTTAGGTTCTTGTTCTGCGGAAGTCGTAAGTTGATATGTCAGAATGATGTCAACAAAGTATTCGGGATGGAGTATTTTCAAGCCTGGATCACGCTCGGGCGGGAATATTAGTTCCAAGGTTGAAGTGCTCCCGAGTTCTAGAAGCTGATATACAGACTGCGGAGCTTTTGGGAGTCCTTATCAATTCTCTCGTTTCCGTGCCGAAGAAGCCCTCGAGTTGCCCATAACCTGCGCAGTTGCGTATACAGCATACATAAGGAGTTACACAATTTCGACAGCTTCATATGTATCGTCTGATCTATTGTCTGGCGATGGTAAATTGATATTCATGTGCTAAGAGGTGATATAAGATTGGAAAAGTGGATGCTCTGATCTTTTACAGTTTGGCCTTCGCCGATGCTTCGGTGACAGGAGCCACCTCGACCATCATCTTACCGGTGTTGACACCGGCGTAGAGGTCAATGAGAGCCTGGGGCGCTGCCTCCAAGCCACCAGGCACAATGTGCTCCTTGCGCTTCAGCTTACCCTCAGCCAACCAGGTACCCAGCTGCTTCAATGCAGCCGGGTATTGCTTTGCGAAATCAAAGACAATGAATCCCTTCATGGTGATCCGTTGAGACTGCGATTCATTAGCCGAGATATTCCCACAAATCTAACACGCAAACTCACAATGACGCTCATAAAGCTAGCCGGACCCTGCGGCTTCGCAGAGTTATACTGGCTGATCGCACCGCAGATAGCAAAGCGCGAGTCCTTGGCCGCACGAGCCAAGCAAGCATCAAGGATCTCACCACCGGTATTATCAAAGAAGACATCAATATATTCTGGCGTCGCCTCCTTCAACTGCTTCCGCCAGTCGGCATCCTTATAGTTAACCGCTGAATCAAAGCCCAGCTCCTTAACCAGGAACTCGCATTTCTCCTTCGACCCAGCCAGTCCCACAACGCGCTTGGCGCCCTTGATCTTCGCAATCTGTCCAGCGACCATACCAGTCGCGCCTGCAGCACCAGAAACAACGACCGTGTCCCCCTTCTTCGGCTGTCCCACTTCAATCATACCGAAGTACGCGGTCAAGCCCGTCATGCCGAGGACGGACATTGCGTCCGTGGGGCGACCGCCCGGGGGCACGATAACTTTATCTGCTTCCTTTGCGCTGACGAGCGCATACTCCTGCCAACCGGAGTAGGCGACGACCCAGTCGCCGGCGGTGTATTTGGAGGCCAGGTCGCTGCCAACAGAGACGACTTGTGCGATGCTCTGGCCGCGCATGACGGCGCCTAGCTCGACTGGTGCGATGTACGAGCGTTTGGCGGTGAGCCATTGGCGCATAGCTGGGTCGAGGGAGAGGTAGTGCGCACGCACTAGGATTTTGTCCGCGGGCACATCTTTGGGGATGGGGGTGGTGTTTACGCGGAAAGTTCCTGACGTGAGAGAAGGATCGATGGCCGGAGCCGGAGGGGTGGTATAGATAATTTGTTTGTAGGACATTTTTGAACAAGTTCGAGGGATTAATTAGAAAGGAGAGTATGGGGGGGGGGGAGGGTTGCTGGTGAAGAAAAGGGATTCTGGGGTATCGGAGACGCTCCAAATTAGGAAAACTGCTCCTTGGACCTCGGCTCGGTCCAGTTGAATAATCTCTGCATTAAATCGGGTATGTGAAATGTTGTTTAATGCAGTCGATATGTCCAAATTCGCCATGTAAACGCTCTGATAACGTGTACAATGTAGAAGGCAAGGCTAGAAACGATATAGATCTACGGAGTACTAGTCTCTGCGCTCATCCTGACGTCACCGGAAGTAAGTATATAGCAACTCTTCGCCAACTTTTGTTTCCATTTTCAAACACTGTATACAGTAAGTAACGAAATGAACCAACAAGCACAATACGAACCTAGCGACCCTGCTCGCGGTGCCGTGGGCGGCGGCTCATCAACTGGCGCCCCAGGCCTTCCAACGGGTCTCCGCGACCAACGCTCTCAGTATGACGCATCCAAAGGTGTCAACCCATCCACCGGTGCCAGCTACTCAAAGTCCTCCGCCGGCGGACCAACACAAACCCGCCAGCAGCCGTTGTCACCCTCGCCGGCTCACAGTGACGATCGAATCGTTGCAGACGAACCGCTGCCGCATACGGCTAGCACGGCGCAGCGGGCGGAGATCCAAGACCACTCGCGGGGCTCACGGGCCGGCGATGGAATCGGCAAGGGGATCAAGGGTGCCGCAGCTTCGGTACATGTGAGTTTGAACCGCGTTTGAGCGTGTATATATTGGCTCTAACGTGTCGACATAGGGAGCTGGGGAGTCTTTGCGTGGGGCGTTGAACACGGCTGTCGATCGGGCGTTTGGGTCTGACGAGGGGGCGGAGCGGAATCAACAGATCGCCGACAAGGGCGCGGAGGAGATTCGCTCCGGTCGCTTTTCGCACTCGAAATAGATTGGATGTAGATAGAGGGGCATCGGTTCCAAGCTTGTTTTCTCCCATTACACCACTCCACACGAATACATCATATTGATAATCCAAGTAAGCTGGGGGAGAAAAAGAAAAACTGGATTCCTCTCACTTCCGGAAGTTAGGGCACCGATCTCCCGGCTTCAACCACGGGGGATGCTGTCGATCCAAAAGAGACAGGTCAACTCTTACGGAGTAGTACTTCGACAGGAATTAGTTTATCTAGCTAAGACTAACCTAAGCAGCCCCCCAAGTCTTAGCCTGAAGTCTTCGAATCAAGTTTCCCATAGAGTTCGATCTTCCGGGCGACCCGGGCTGTGTTGGTGGAACCCACTGTTTCCGGTCATGGAAATCTTTAGACAAAAAAATAATCTTGATAATCACTTCTCTACTGCTCCATTACTTTGTACAACTCTCTTTTGTATAGACAGGGGCAAGCTACACACACCCCACGTTGAAGCCCGGGCCATATCTGCATCATTGTACATGAACCAATCCAAGTTTCGGGGACGATAGTGGCATAGGCTGTGTGATATCAACCCAACCCAAGCTCCCTGTATCCATCCCTGGGATCGTTGGGCGCACTCTATATGGCTTCAATTCCTGCCGACCGACCGGATTCCTCTCGTTTGGCCCCGGAGAGCGCTGCGGTCGCCGTTATGTCACCCAAACACCACGCCGTATATTCCTCCTCGTCCTCGAACCTGGCCGCCTCCGATTCCCCCTCGCATTATTCGTCCTTCTCCAGCTCCGACAGCGATGATCCGATCCCACACTCCACCGAGGTCACCGACGAAGACGCCGCCGGCGATGTGGTGGGCGTGAGCATTGGGCGCGAACAGAGCCGGATGAAGGCCCGCGCAACACCCCTGGAAGAGAAGAATCGTGTCCTGGAACATCACGGTGGATATTTTGAAACAATCCCCGATTCAGTCGGTGAGGACGGTCTGTTCGTGTCCGAGCTCACAGCCGAGCCCGAGTCGGAGGTGCCGAAGAAACAGCAGCCGCGTGAAGGAACGTACGGCGAAAAGGAGCGGGCCACTTACCCCTCTGTGCAGTATAGACAACCGACTCAGCGTCTTGCACATGGGCCCCGAAGCGATCTGTTTGCCTCGGCTTCCGAGAAGCCTCCATCGAAAGATACGGCACTCAGCCAACGGTCGGGGTTCGTAGGATCGTTGTTGAAAAACACCCTGCCTCGCCGGCCACGCGCTTGGTCCGGCGAGCTCAAGAGATTCCTGCCGGATCTCACTGCTTTAAGAAAGCGACCCTCGCTCTCGTTCCGGAACCCCAATGGCCAAAACCGAACCCGCAGTCAGACTGTTGCTCCCACAGCGAAACAGAATTCGGGCTTGCCGAAGCGGACTTCATCTCTAGTCGATCGGCGTCCCCCGCGGTCACCCCTTGCGCCGGATAGCTTCGTTAATGACGATGACGAGTCGACCCAGTCAATTCCAGAACTGCGGGCGCCAGATGGGACCTCGGCTGCGAAGCATTCTTTCGCGAGACGCCCAAGTTCGGCGATGCCCGGTCGGCCGCCAAGTCTGCGTCGATCCTCATCGGATCAATCGTTATACTTGCGCGCGTCGTCCACGGCATCTTCGCTTGAGCAGCGTCCTCTGTATGAAAATGTGCATGCTCAGGTCAACAGCCGCTTCAAGGCTATCAAGGATAGTCTTCAAGATTCCAGTAGCAGGCTACTGAGCATGCCCACTTTGCACCTGCAGGATATGCGTCCGGATTGGGGTTCTCGCCAGTTCTTGCCTGAGATCGGGAGTAACTCAAGTAATGGGAACGCCAACGGAACTGACAGGAGCTTACCGTCACAGCCGCAACGGACTGCTAGTCCACCCCCTCCACGGGGTAATCCCGACCCAACACACCCTATTTTGGAAGAAGCCATGGCAGAACTCACGGGAGATGTCGTGATTCTTGGAGGGTATCGGGGGTCCATTCTGCGGTCCGCAAAACCACCCCAAAGACAGCTTTGGGTGCCAATGAAAGTTGGCCTGAATCTTCGTAAAGTCGATTTGGAAGTCGGGTTGAACCCAGAAGACGAGGAGCGTATGGAAGAGACCATCATCCCCTCGGGTGTTCTTTCCCACGTCGGTCCCGTCGACGTCTGCCGGCGCTTGATGAAGCGGCTCCGCAAGAGCGACAACGCCATGCGAGGTGATCTGCGCGTTCACGATTATGGCTATGACTGGCGCCTCAGCCCTGAATTGCTTTCCCGTCGGCTCATTGCCTTCCTCGAGAAACTTCCCTGCAACCATCAGTCGACGCCCGGTGAGCCTAGGCGCGGCGCAACGGTCATCGCACACAGCCTGGGCGGTCTCATCACGCGGCACGCAGTAAACGAGCGACCCGACCTCTTCGCCGGTGTCGTGTATGCAGGTGTCCCGCAGCACTGTGTGAACATCCTCGGGCCCCTCCGCAACGGTGACGACGTCCTTCTTAGCTCGCGCGTCCTCACAGCCCAAGTCAACTTCACCTTCCGCACGAGCTTCGCCCTCCTCCCAGAAGACGGTCACTGCTTTATAGATAAGCAAAGCAAAAAGGAATTCCGCATCGACTTCTTCGATGCCAAGACCTGGGACGACCACCGTCTCTCACCCTGCTGCAAACCCGCCCTGCCCGTCCCACCAACAGCCAATAACGGACTAGGTCTGAAAGACATCCCCATCATCGGCAAGCGCTTCTCCATGCCCCTGCCACCAGACTCAAGCGAGTCCCTCGACCATTACGAACCCCCACATCCAACCATAGAAACAGACAAGGAACCCCCAACCCGCAACCCCCACCACAACCCACACAGTGTCCCCAACCCAGCAGCCTACGCAGCCTACGCCGCCGAGAAAGCTCAAAACCCAGCCGACGGCATCGTGGGCCCCCAAGCGCACCCCCGCGGCAGCGCAGGCACCAGCAAAGCCGCGACGACATGCACGATCCCACACGGCGCTGCAATGGACTATCTCCAGCGCACACTTGCAGACACCAAGCGTTTCAAATCGAACCTGGCGTTCCGGCCGACTCACCACTCTGAAAACAAGTACCCGCCTGCAGCGGTGCTATATGGCAAGTCCGTGCCGACTGTTTATGGTGCGCGCGTCGTCTCGGCCGAGTCCATCAAGCAAGTTGATGCGTATGATGATCTTGCGTTCGCGGCTGGCGATGGTGTGTGTCTTGCTAGTGCTGCGATGTTGCCACCTGGATATCGGATTATCAAGGATGGATTGGTGAAGAGTGATCGCGGGCATGTTGGGTTGCTTGGTGATCTTGAGGGAGTTGGGCAATGTCTGAGGGCGGTTCATCGGGGGAGGAAGGAGGGAGTTGGTCTTGGTGAGAAGGAGTTGTGATGGGAATGAGTTCTTTCGTGTTTTGTTTTGACTTTGGATGATACCACTGCGTTCGGAGTTTGAGCCTTTGGCTCGCCACATGGCATTGCTGTATATACTTGACGGTCTGTCCATTTGTATTTTGAAGGCATATAGCAATAGAGGAATATTGAAGATCATAGACCTGAAGATATTGATTTGAGGAGAATGCGGGGGGATTTGCAAGGGTACTTTCGCTGGGCACTTCGTAGCATTTACAAGATTACAACGTTGTATGGTGGATTGTTTACACAAGACTGGGAAGATATTTGAAACTTAGCAGAATTCATTCTGATTCATGTAAACGTTACATCAGGCTGTCGCTATCATCAGAAGCAGTAAGAAGCCCGACGTTCCCCAAAGGCTAAAAATCAGGGCATTAAGTCCCCAACGCCGTTAGATGTGCGTTAGATGTGCGCGAATTCGTAGCAATTCAAGCGCGAGAGTTCATAATGTCCAGCACCAGAATGTCAGTGGCGCCAACCTCGGTAAGCTCGTCCATGACACGAGGAATTTCCTTCTTGACGACCATCGAGCTGACAGCAACCCAGTTCTCCTCCTCGAGGGCAGTGACAGTAGGCGCACGCTTGCCGGGGGTAATGACACAGGCCTTGGAAAGCTGCTCGCGAGGGATGTTGTATTGGCAAAGGACGTGCTTCTTCGCGGCGATGTATCCACGAATGCGAGCACCAAGCCACTCGAGGACGTCGAAGTTGTCCTTGCGGGCCATGTTTGCCTGGCGAGACTTGATCATGACGGCGGTAGTAGAGAGAACGGTGCCAATGGGGCCCAGGCCAGCAAGTCGCATGGTAGTTCCGGACTCTGCAAAGTAAATCAGTACCATGTGCGCGCCCACACAAGGATTGGGCTTCGGAACTTACCGACAAGGTCGACGATACCATCGGCGACACCAAGGTTGCAAGCAGTTTCAACACTTCCACCAACGTACTTGATCTTAGTGCTCATGTTGTCACCCGGCGCAACACCCTCGAGCTTACGGAAGTAGGCCTCGGTGATTGCAGTGAAGCTGGTGACGACAGTGCGACCGACAAGCTGCTCGGGCTTGGTGTAGGTGCTCTTGACGGGAGCCTGGACCTGCAGCTTACAGCCGCCGAATTCGAGATCGAGGAATTCCTCCACGTTCGAGACTTCGCCAGCAGGGAGGGCGGCGTCGTGCTCGGCAACCTGGTCGCGTCCGGTGATACCCATGTCAACGGTACCCTCGCCGACAAAAGTGGGGATGTCGGCGGCGGGGAGGAAGATCAGGGCGATGTTGGAGCCATCGACGAGCGCAATGTCGGAGCGGGGCTCGCGGTGAAACTTCAGACCAGAGCCATCGAGGATGTTGAGGGTTTCAACTTGCAGACGTCCTTCTGCACGATTGACATATCATTAGCTTTTGTCACTTGCGCGTGGTGATTCATTGGCTGGATTGAGTCACGACCGAGAATCACTTACTCTTGGGGACCGCGAGGAGATAACGGCCTTCCTCCTTGATTCTGTCCAATTCGTCGTAGTCAGTAAATTCCATCATTGCGGCGAGGTGGGGGGGAGAAGAATGTTGCCCGCGCGGTTGACTCACCGGTTAACGACCTCCATTTTCTCGAAAGGGTATTCGATTTCTGTGGGAAGGAGCGATTTAGCAATGCGACCAATTATCCAGAACAATTCAGATTGAAAATGTACCTCTTCAACTTCAATTGACGCGGAATGACAGAACGTTCAGATCGACGGCAGAATTTGGAGGGACGAGTGCGGGCCGAGAAGGTTTACTGCCTACGAGTCATCCGGCCCCGGGGCGATAAGTACTTGGTGGCCGATAAGCGATAAGAACAGGCCCACCTTATCCCCGGGCCTGACCGCTTTGTTCACCGCTTACCAAAATAGGGTATGAAACTCGCGCGTTTTGGCGCGTGAGCATTTTCATGTCTAAGAGCCCGTCAAATACTGTGTCCCCCAGTATATCAGGCGTTTGTAAGTACAAAGAATAGCATACTAGCTATGGATTTGATACATATTTGAGAGGTTTCTGCCCAGCAGTATTGAAAATGTGGGTCCTTACCACAGGGTCATCAACCAAACTTATCGAGCTGACTGTACTGCACTAGTAATATGTTGCTGGTAAACCTGAATCACATGATCTCCTCACTGTACAGAGTACAGTTGACTCAATTCATAATGTATCCCTAGGTGCCTGTGTGGATTTACTGCTCACAAGGCGAGTTGGCCCCTGTCCATCTTGTGGTGCATCAAAGATAGAGGACTCCTTTTTTCAAAAAAAAAATTAGATGCCAGTTGGCGAGAGAAACAGTAGTCCGAAGTAGAAGAGGGATCCAATGACTGAGCCTGAATCAGTCACGCAGCGCCATTCCAGATGTCCATAGCCGCTATCGGAGTCGGAGGCACCTGGGCATCCATGGACGGCCTGTCCTGCAAGATTCTGCCTGGTGCCTTGTGGCCCGTTCCGTCAGGTGTCAACTTTCTCCATGCTGACTCATTACATGCCTGACGGCTCAGGTGTCCAGCCCTGAGCCCTCGCGTAATTTGCACGAACCCACAGAAGGCAAATTCAACCTTCAACACACTCTAACCTCCCCGACCAACCAACTCCAACCCTCGAGCTCAACGCCCTCTCCTTCCCTCAAGATGGACTCCAGCAAGCAGCCCGTTAAGCTCGTCAAGGTGACCCGTGTCCTCGGCCGCACCGGTATGTGCTATCCTAGCTTTTTGAAGCCTCAAAACCCACAATTCGATATCCGCGGGGATTGCGCCCCAGATCGCCCGACCACATTTCAACCACACACTTGGAGGAGCAGCAATGGCTAATTTTTGGTGTTTTCATTCATATAGGATCCCGTGGTGGTGTCACCCAGGTCCGCGTCGAGTTCATGGACGACACTTCCCGTTCCATCATCCGTAACGTCAAGGGCCCAGGTATGCGACACCGATTTTCTTCAATCCGACCGTCTTTGAGATCGTTGCAAGAGGTGGAAATCAATGGGAATCGTCAATACACAACAAGCGAAGGAGATTCAGGTCGAAATATTGAATTTTCAACGAACGATCGGAAGACACAGGCACCTACATCGAACTCATAACTAACATAAATTTTCCCTCAGTCCGCGTTGACGACATCCTCTGCCTGCTCGAGTCCGAGCGCGAGGCCCGCCGTCTCCGTTAAAATCCACCAAAACGAAATTTCGCTCGCGTCGTCTATTTTGTCTCTCGTCTTCTCTCGCATATCCCTCACGACCGGTTACTTATGATCTTTCTTCGGCCAAAATCGAGTCCCCCGCTTTCCTTGTTTGCCGTATCTTCAACCTCCCAATTCCCTCAACCCTAAGCTGCCGCGCTGCCCAATATTCGTCCTCTTTCGACTCTCGAGGGCCTCGCTTCTACCGATGTTTCGATTGGAGGGTGATGTTTGGGTGGATTGACTTTTTGGTAATTTGATGCCGAAAGTCCCGGAAGGATTATGGAGATCCGATCGCGAGAAAGAGGAGCAGAGAGCGCAAAAAGATAATACAAAGCCTTTTTTTTACTTTGATACGAGATACGAAATCAGGTTCTTGTGTGAGGGCTGGTTCGTGTGGTCTGCTCTGGTTTTGGTGTTTTTTATAAACACGTCCATTAGGCGTGCTTGCATGGGCTCAATGTGACAAACGAGGTTGTGATGTTGATTCCCTCTCCCTACTGGATTCTCCTCTGGTACCTAGAACAAAACGCCGATTCGAACCGGACCTTGACAAAAAGAACAATGGAACACCCCCAAAAACACTTCAAAACTTCCGGTTCAGCCTTGTCTTTGGTCTCGGGGCGTTTGTAGAGCTTCGGTGATTGTAGTTTGTATGGCTTACGTCTAGCCTGCGGGCATGCACGAGCTTTCTGAGGACTTCTCCAAATGATCGTCGTGCTTAAAGCGCGGGTCTTCCATTAAAGACCGGATCTATGCATGTCTACGGGGTAGGACGTGCCAATATTGTCTCCATAAACTGGGGATTTGGTAAAGATAATGAATGCATAGTGTCTATTTTATTGTACAAAACTCCTACAGATGCAAACCCCGCATAAATGCATGTCAAAGCTACAGCTGCTCAGCGCTGGCCACAAGTCTATCAAAAAGCTCATCTCCAGGTGACTGCCCAGAACCCTCGTCCAGGACACGTCCGACAGCACCTACTAGGCCAGCCAACCGCTTCCGGCGAATGGACTCTTCGAGCTCAGCGCTCTTCTGCCGAGCAACGTCAATAACAGGCGAGGGTAAGTTCGCCAGGCGTGCAACATTCAGTCCG
This sequence comes from Penicillium bialowiezense, assembly GCA_026122735.1. Lineage (NCBI taxonomy): Eukaryota > Fungi > Ascomycota > Eurotiomycetes > Eurotiales > Aspergillaceae > Penicillium > Penicillium bialowiezense. Next base: position 5,132,380 of record JAKZFB010000002.1, read on the forward strand.
TAACTGCGATGTGCGACTCCTTCGGTAACCTCGTAAAGGAATGTAATTTCCTCCTCCCCATCTTTGTCCTTGTTGCCCGTCTCTGTAAACCGCATATGAACATTTCGGAGAGCGTTATCTGCGAACGAATGCACCATTCGAGAGAGATGCTGGTAATGAGTGATAAAGAGAGTGAGGGACCCGATAGATCGGATCATGTAGTCAAGTACTGCCTGCGCGATAGCAACGCCATCATGCGTCGAAGTTCCACGACCCAGTTCGTCCAGGATGACCAACGACCGGGGCGTTGCTTGCTTGAGGATATCGGCTGTTTCAGAGAGCTCGACCATGAAGGTGGATTCGCCGGCAAGCATGTTGTCAAAGGCGCCCATGCGCGTGAAAACCGCGTCTAGGAGACCCAGCCGAGCTGATTCTGCGGGTACATAGGAGCCGATTTGGCCCATGATTGCAATCAGTGCGACTTGTCGGACATAACTGGACTTGCCGCCCATGTTTGGGCCTGTGACGAGGAGGGCTCGTGTCTCATCATGTTGAAGCTTGGTGTCGTTGGGAACATATGCGTCAGTCAACAATTGTTCAACCATGGGGTGGCGGCCTTGCTTGATATCAAGGCCTGCTTTTTCTGTGAAAACTGGCTTGACATAGCCGGGTTGCTGCGCTATTTCTGCGAGAGACAAGAGGCAATCAAGAGTTGCTAGCGATTGTACGCAATCTCGGAGAGTTTGATACTGCGCTGCAATATCGGCTAAGAGAGCCGCGAATGCTTGGTCACAAGCGGCTGCGAGTGCTTCCTTGTGCTGGTCGCGCTCGCGAATAAACTGAATAACTTCTGGTGTGTGGAAACGCGACACTCTTTTTGTGCCACTGACTTTGATCCACGATGCTGGGACGCGTTTCAATGCCGGTGAGTTGTTTTCAATCTCGATCAGATACTCGATACCGGAGACTGTGGAGTACTCGATCTTTCCTCTTCCAATGGTGGAAGCCGCCTCTTTGAGGTGCTCGGACAGGCTGTGTTCAATGCTTCCGATCTGTAGTTTGTTTTCGCCTATTTCTTCTGTTTCTTCTGCCTCGCGGAAAAATGTGTACTTGTCGTTGGTGCGGGCAGCATGCATATTGATCTTATCAAGAAAACCGACAACATCCTTTCGAATAGTTGGTAGAGAGGCGATGGACTCGCTGACTAGCGGTGACTTAAAGCCAGTCTGGGCGGGTGACTTGATGTCAGAAAATTCCATAGCAATCATTTGCATGGCTTGCAGAACAGTAAGAAGTTCAGGACGTGTGCACTGCGTTACGAGTCAGTATAGACGCAAAGCTCTCAATGGGTTGTGATAGCCTACCTTTCCGTAGTAAATTCGAATCAAGTTCTTCTCCAGATCGCTCTTGACTTTGCCCAGTAGACCTTGTATTCTTTCCACAGAGCCCGCTCGAGCAGGATCGATAAGCTCTTCCACGGCGTTGGTTCGCTCTTCGAGGCGCACTTTGTCCAGCAAAGGCCGTCCAACCCACTGCCGCAGCATACGCTGTCCGAAACGGGTATGTGTCCGATCCAAAGTCCAGAACAAGCTACCCTTTGCGGAGTAATCTGTCTGGTTCTGGTAGATCTCTAGACTGACCAGCGTGTTTCCATTCAACATCATGTGCGAGCGAGCCGAGAAAGGCTGGAAGTACTTTGTGAGGTCAAAGACATGTTCCAATCCATACTCAGTCATATGTTCGATCATAGCAGAGAGACAGATAGTGACCTGCTCGGAAAGATTAAGAACATTTTGGAGCAGTTGAGCGGATTGGGAATCTTCTGCACTGCTTGTTGTCTTCATCTTCCCGGCATAGAAGCCTGATACATGGCTATGGGCTTCTGCTGCCGAGGTTTTCTGTTTTTGTGCCCGCTCGAGGCGCACGGCGTCTCCAAAGACATTCATTTTGCTGCCAGATAAGTGTTGTACAAGCTTTTCACTCGCTCGAGACATCTCTCCGACAATCAGGATCTCGCAAGGCGCGATATGCAATAGTCGGGTTTCGATCTCGCTTCGCATAAAGCCGTCCTCAAACTCATCATAGATAACGTCACCCGTGGCTGGCTGTACAGCAACAAGTCCGACATTGACCCGCTCGTCATTTCCGTAGCCCTTGGAATTGGATTCTGTCATGCAAAGCATGTACCCCGTAGCAGGCGAGGTCCCTCCGGCTGCTGGGGCCGGGCCCTCCAGGCCCTCGGCATCATCAATGTATGTTCCCTTGGTGTAGAGATTTGTCAATTTGCGAACAAAAGGCGCATTGCGATTATCGCCCGCAGCTTTCAGAGCAGCAGTTTCGATCTGGCGCACCACGCCGACTTTATGGCCGGCTGTGACAAGTCGCTTAACGTGTACATGTAATCGGTGCACTGGAATACTGGCAGAGGCGAATCGACCGATATGTGCTTCCGAGGGATCTTCAAATAGTGAGTTTTCTTTCTTACGTTGGCACAAAGGTTGCACTTACGTTCGTCGAATCTAAACTTGCCAGGGATGCACACAATGCCTAGTTCCTTGGCTGCTATGCGCGCATCCTCTCCGAAAAACCGGAACTTGTATCCAACCTCAATCACTAGCACCGTGCTCATATGCTGACGCTTGATCTCAATCACCTGTTTCTCCATGGGTGTGAGCTTGCTTGCGGTCTTCTTAGCGCCTTTGCCCTTGGGGGGAGGAGGCGGAGGCTCGTCATCCTCTTCGGCCTCTGCAGCTTCGGTCTCGGCATTGGCAATATCGCTCACTGCGTTTCTCCCGATTCCAATTTGACAATCTTGGCCACCGAGCTTTTGAACAAACTGCTTGTGTAGCTTCTCCTTCTCCTTCCTCCGGGCTTCTTGCTCAGGGTCCTCAGCTTCTGGGGGACCCGTTTCATTTGCTGGTGAGCTCTGGAACTTGAAAATGTCGGTACGTTGGCTGCTCGGCTGGGACGGTTCTTCGGCGCGCATGCTAGTCGCAACACGGATTGGTTCTTCTGTCTCTGCACCCGTCATAGTCCTGGCACGTTTTGGCGCTGGAGCCACAATATCCTCGTCATCGTCACTTTGTTCATCGTGCTTAGCTGGGTTGGTGTTCTTCAACTCGCTAGTCTTCTCTGTTGTTGTGGCTTGTCGCTTTGGGGGGACTGGGGCCGGGGCGGCTTCGGAGTCTTTGGGTGCAGCAGATGCAGGCTTCTGGGTAAAGAAGCTGGATATGCTTGCTTGCTTTCGCTTGAGGGACGGGGAGGGGGCGGATGATTGCGACGAATGGGGCGCCATTCTGATAAGAGTGGTTACAATGCTTCCACCTTGCAACAAGGATTGAGTGGTGTAAAAGGGCTGGTTCAGTGGTCGGCGAGGAGGATGTTGCGGAGCCCGGTTCAGAGAAGATCTCAACCCAGCTTCATCTCTCGGTGTCTTGGAAATGGAGCTTCGTGATTTGGACGCGTACAGAACGCGCTGAGGCGTTAATGGATTCTGACTCAGCAGGATTTCAGGCCCACTCAGGCAGGACCCTGATCTCTCATCTTGTCTTGCATGTATACTTCACGACTTAGACTTCGATTTAACCTCAATCTGCGTATAGCCTTGGATTCAATGTTGGATTCAATGTGCTGTGACTAATATTATTGATTGACCTCCCTCCAAGGTTCAACAGATGTAAAATGCTCTTCTTAAGGTTCATCCAACTAGATGAACAGTTATACGATGTCTATTGCTTGACAGTTGGGGGGTTCGGTAGCATTGGATTCAAATGCACGTATCCATAGATCGATTGCATGGCTTCAAGCATTATGATACGGGGGGTGGGACTCTCCCGATGTTCTTCAAGTGTCTACAGAGAAACCATTGTAGCACATACATATATGAAGGTGATATTCTCTCATGTTGCTCAAGACAGGCGACAATTCCATCAGCTGATACTGCAACTTATGTATAATTGAGGCTATTAGACTCGATCATCTGCCAGGATTTAACGCTAGTGGGTGTTAGGGTGAAGATCAAGCCCTGGAGGATTCGAGCTTAGCATAGACCGCTCCCGGGGTCGAGTAACTAGTGCCGACATGCCCAGGTGAGCGAATATATTTAACCCCATAGCTTTTGAATCCCCAAGTGATTCTCTCCAGACTGATGGCACTATGTATCAAAGAAACTGTACCTGTCCGAAGCCTGGGAAGCTGGATCTCATGAATCCACACCTGGGCAGCCAATTCATAGCCCAGGGTGCAGCTTTTGATGTATGATGTGGGCATCTAGACAAACAGAAATTCAACTACAAGGTTTATGAGTCAAGACCGTTCGTTGCTATCGTGACGTATTCATATTATTAATACTGGCTAAACATGACAGTGTACAGCATATCAAACAACCCAACGGGGTGGAAAAATACAAATCGACAGATGTAGAAGACCACCGTTGAGTAAAAGCCAACAAGTTGAAGGCAGATGGCAGATCTGTCTTTTTGAAAGAGAACCGCAATAGTACCGCAGTCGGTTTGGGGTTCACCGGGTCATGTCAGAGAGAGAGAGAGAGAGGGAGTGCAAAGATTGTATGATACCATGCGAGTCAGCACAATTGACGAACAAAGTAACGTGAATTGTAATGTTAAGGGTCGTCAGCAATGGTCAGTGAATTAGTTTTGATAAGGCCAGTATACAATAAGCCATTTAGGAGTGGATTTTGGAGCGATAACAGGAAAAGCATTGTCGGGGAAGTTCTGGTGGGCGATTAGTTGGCGGAAGGGACCAGGTAAACTGCAGGGTACTCGAGCTGTTCCTCCTCTGAAATAGTTGCATCGGAGACAGGAGCCTGCGCGGTCGACGACCAATCATTGTTGGTTGCCTCATCTTCTTGCTTGAAGGGGGCATCGTAGACACAAGTCTTGGGGGCAAATAAAGGATTGGATTGGTACCCAATCATGCCACTGTTGTTGTAAGAGCCGCCGAGTCCAGGGAATGACGGTTCATCAAGGTATTGAGGGCCAAAGTTGCCGGGGTCATTTGCACGCTTGGCAAATGGAGAGTGCCAGCTTTGTAGACCAAAGCCATAGCCGATTCGGCCATGAGGGTTCAAAAGAGGTTCGATATTCTCCTTGTCAGTTGCGGTTTGTGTAATCTTTGAAGGGCGGACCCCAGGAGCGGCTGACTTTCTGTTCAACAGGAGGCGAGTAGGTGTCAGCGTATCAACGAGTCCTTTGGGCCCCTCGTCCATGCAACGGCTGGGGTAGGGTTGTTTGCTTCCTTCCTCGTCTGCAAACACGTCAAAGCCACCCCTGGCTCGCTTGCCGAATACATTGAGGGTCATATCAAGCTCCCCATCATAACCACCGAGAATTGGGTTCGAAGCTACCATACCGCGATGGGGAGATGACTTGTTTCCGTTGATTGGGGTATCAGGAGTTGACTCGCGGCGTGCATTCAATGGAGCAAGCTTCTGTCGCTTCCTGTCCGCAGCGTAGGGTACGTTGGGGTCATGGTCGGCCAAGGCGTTTCTCGGACGGGTCTGGCGACGGCGGGGGATCGGGGTTTCTCCCTTCAATGGACTGTAATCCTCGACGTTACCAGTGATCACACGTTCTACGAGGAAGCCGCCAGAAGGAGAGAAGATCAGTTCACTGGGCTCCACCAGCGAAGAGGTAGCTTCCATCTGCTTCAAGACAGTACCATCCTTCTTTTGGTTGCGGCGACGGCGCATTGGCGATGTGGCTGCATCAAAGCAATCCATGCCTGGCCAAAACACTCCTTTGAGTCTTGCAATCTCATCTGCCCGTGTTCCAGCCTTCTTGCTCTTTCCAGCCTTGCCTGATGCCCGGTTACGGGGGGCAGACTCGACAATTGCATCAGGGGATTCCTGGTCCACACTCCATGTAAGGTCTTCAGCGTATTCATTGTGTCGAGGCTGTGTTGGCGTGACGGGGTACGTCAACAGATTGCTGGTTCCCATCTGGGATTCAACCTCCAGCTTGATTCCATCCGACTTTGTACCTGCTGCGAATCGCGTCGATCGGCGGGTCGGTTCCGCCCGGGTCCTCTGATGGTTGACTGCTGTCCAAGTCGTCGGTGTAGTAGGGATAAGGGTGTCGTCCTCGCGTATTCCATCGAAGGTGCAAGCCAAACGTGGGTCAAGATAATCAACAATTGACGGAGCGGCGGGGGTGGTCAAACCAATTGGCTCGGGGACTGACTTTCGTTTCTTCGCGGGCTGGGAGTCGAAGGGAATTGAAGAATTCTCAGACTTTCTCTTCTTGCGACTTTCCTTGGAAGCCAAGCGATCAGACAACAAGGCACCGAGGTTATTGGCCTCAAACCATTCATCGTAGGCTCTCTGCAGGTCAGCAGCACGAGGGTCGGCGGCGCTACGAACACCGAGTTCGAAGTAGCTAGCCAGGTGGGCTTTGGAAGCCACATGGGTCAAGAGATGAGACAGGTCACAGAATTTGGGCTTCCTGGGGCAGATGATACACCGAAGGTTGGTTTCGTCCATGGTTCCAATATTGTTCCAAGAAGGAATGCGCAGGCTGAAAAGGATATGGAGAGGCAAGGGCAACGAGCAGTAGCCGAATTTGAATGCAAGAAACTCCTCTCGCACGGGGATGAAGGAGCGATGATGGGGGGAGGATGGAGGAGATAAAGCGTCAACAGTGAGTGTTGACAAGAGGGACCAGACACGTGCGTAGTTCACAAACAGAAGGAGCCATCCACGGGTAATTCACAGGCAGTCACGAAGCAGGAAAATCACGGAATCTTGGGAACAATAATTCAATCTGATTATTGAAGTATTGGAGCAATAGGTGCATTCGCTATGGAGATATGTACCACGATGTCTTAACAGCTCTTTGGCCATTGTGGGGGGATATGAAGCGGAATAAGTCAAAGTGGGATTCGTTCTCCTCCCGCATTGTATCCCGTGGTCCATTGATAGAGAACATTCACGGGTTATTAGATTGCGGGAGGGTTCTCAATGTAGTCATTCAATAATTCATCAATGTGACCATTGCAAAAGAAAAGTGTAGAATTATCTTGCAAGACACTTGGCTGTGACTGACTTGGGCATACAACTGAGAGAGAGGTTAGCAGCTGGGGACAGATTATCTTTAATGGAGCACTCACTAAACAGGGTCTACTTCTCCAAGCCCATCAAAATGCAGTAAACTCAGCCCTGCAAGACTGAAATGGGTGTGGTATACATCAACCATATTGCCAGGGCGGTCAGCAAACCCACCAGCTTCAGGATCCTGCGACAGTTAGCGAGTCCTCTACAACATTTGAAGGAAAAGAGCATTACAAACCTGGCATTGCAGTACAAATTCAGAAAGCTTCTTTCCATCAATCCAATGGAGGCGATCAATCATTGCAAGGCTAGAGCCCACCCACCAAGTGTAACATGCATCAGCAAGCTTCTCTGGTCGACCGTTGAAGCCACCGCTTTCTATTTGACGCTCACTGAGCCAAGCTCCAAGGCGGTCCTTATTCACAAGGTCCAAGCGACCAGCGATAGCCAGTGCACCGATACAGGTGAATACTTGGCCGGCATGTGATTCAGTGCCAGGGCGAATTCCATAGGCACCATCGAGATTCTCACAGCTCTGGACATGGGAAACCGCCTTGGGTACATCAACCAAGTGCATCAAGTTCAGCAAAGATAGCGCGTTCAGGGCACCATATAAGAATCGGGTATCTGTTTCGCCCCACTGGTCTCCCATAAAGGAGCCATCTGTATTCTGCAGGTTTGCGATAACTGTCTGGGTTTAGTATTCAAGCAGACTTCCATGATCAGAAAAAGGCGTACAAGAACCAACTTTCTCCTTGCCACCCCGGCCTCGCTTGTCGAGCTCATCGACGGCATCGATGGTGACCAGGATTTGAACTGCCGAGACGGTGTACAGCATATGGGCATCATGGCCTGGGGCTGCGCCGAAGCCTCCATGGTCGCTCTGGCAAGAGAGAACAAAGTCGATGGTCTCTTCTCGCGGCAAGGCATCTGGCTGGCCCAGGAGGTGCAAGGCGGTCAAACCCCAATAGACGCCATTCAGACGTAGGTGTTCGGTCAGCCAGTACTCTAGTTCATCTTTCCTCTGTGATCATCAAACATCAGATGAGATCCATGGCCATTATCAAGCAGCACGCACTGTGTCCAAGTTCTTGACATAAGTCACATGCTTCGAAGTATGCAGTTCAGTATCTGCGGGGCCCCCGGCTCTACCAGGACCGGATACTAGTGCCATTATTTTTTTTCCCAAGAGGTGGGGAGCAAAGAAATGATTGGTTGTGTTAGTCGATCGAGGATCTGAAAAGAAAGTATCCGTCACAAGGGCGGTGAGTTCTCAAGTGCTGCAACTCATGGTTAGTGTCCAAACACAGTTTGGTGGCTTGTCGTGCTAAGAAGCTGTGCGTGACGTCTGATTTGTCCGCCCTTTAAGCCAACCGGTCACGTGGCTGATCAGCACCCTAGGGCCGGTTTCGGCAAAGCTCGTTGATCTGCTACTGCACTGGGAAATAGCCTGTTGCCTGTGCACTTGGATACATTTGCGTCTTTGCTGATCTGCCTGGTTGATTGGCAGAGTAAAAATATCCACATCTGTGCACAAAAGCACTGTCATCCCCGAGGGCGCTAGTTTGACATCTCCAGCCATGTTTCAGATTGGATGGAACCTCGTGTGCAAGAATGGGAACATTGTGCTGGGAACTGCAATATCAAACTTTGCATATTAATTATATTATTATAGTACTGGAGATTGTATAGGTAGAGTGCTCATGGGTACAATCTCACTACACCTGCCCAATGTGGGTATTCTAGTGCGAATACTGTAGATTAAACCGTTGTTGGATTTTCCCGTTCGAGTCGGAGGGTCACTGCGGGTTTTTATTTGTGCAAATCCTCCAACCTTGGAGACTAGTGTGCTCCGGAGGATTTTCAACGTTGAAGCTCCGACAATTCCCATGTTATACAGAGGGAGCTAGCAAACAATCGCACACCGTACCACATTTGGAAAGAGAGATTGCTAAAAATTGACTCTCAAACAAGACAGCTCCACAATTTGAGGTAGCTATCCATGGTCATGTCGGCGATGTTGGATCGTTTTTCACTTGGAAAGATGGGTTGACCCGAAACCTAGGCTAAATTAATTTAGACCCGAAAAGTGGGTTCGCAGCACACACGTTCTTGTACAGTTAGTGGCGGCATTACCCCTGATCCTTCGTCTCCGGGACTCCCTGGATATCCATGGATGTCCATGGATATATACATCTGGTCGGTTCAATTGGAGGGCGTTCGGGAATCAAAAGCCATTGAAGGGACCCAGCTCTACAGATATCAATAACAATAGCTACTACAAATGGATAGATATATGATGTATGGTCGCAAAGAGAAATAAAACATCAAGCGAAACCATGGACGCGAAGTCAGGCACTGTTCCGATCGTCCAATGAGGGAATCCACACCGGCTGCAACGCAAGGCAGCACATCATCCCGCCCGTGGCTCCAACTGCCAGACCCAATGGCTCCGACCTACAAAAGTGGACTCGGATCACTCTCTTGTATTGTACACGGACGCATCTACTTTGCCCTTGCGAAACGGTTTGTGTATAAGTGCATCTCGAGACTCGATTCGGAACAATGCCTCTACTTGAACCCGATCACGCAGGTACGGGTGTAGTACTTACGTACCTAGCGTACGTAGTACCAACTAAAAACAAAAAAAAAAGAAGAAAAGAAAGAAAAGAAAGATGATGTTTATCCACCGTCATTCGATCCACGTAACGGCGTCCCTTGGTTCTTATGACATATCCTCCCTTCAGGGGAATTCAGATATGCAAGATAATTACCCTGTTTATTGGTATGATTCCATTAAAATCGATGTCGATCCGTGTGTTTCATGTCAGTGCGAGTGTACACTGGAATAGAAGCAGATAGTTATGGAGAAATAGGATATTCAGATATTCTCTTAAGAAAAAAAATAGGCTAGTGTGGCTTGAATCACTATGTGGTATGCTCTGTGGACTAGTGTACCGCTAATGATCAGGAGTTGACTTGACCTTTTTTTTCTCTCTCCCCTTCTCCCTCTCCCTACACAATTGTAATACTAATTGTACACTTATTGTGACATATTTTGTTTGACCTTGACTCCCCTATCTCGCCCTTCCGCCCTGCCGATCCCCCGTAGCGCCCAAAAAGAGGGGGTGACTTGAACAACATTTGAACTTCCTGGTCTCACGAGCGGCGGAAACATTGAAACCATAATATGAGCTTGGAGGGTGAGTGATCAGCTGGATTAGGCAGAGAATCCGTCCATTGTTTCTGCGATCTCTCGTTCCTGGCCTTGTTCGGCCAACAAAGGAGTTCTTTTAACTTGGGGCCTGCATATGTCACCACATGCGGTCTCACTTATCTTTTTTTGGACTCTGCTTTCACATGTCTTTGAACTTGACTGACCCGTATATCTGGCGCTCCAGATCCTACTCTTTTAGTTTGATCCGCAATCCTCGTCATCACACCTGACGCTTAGGCGTCAATCTCACCAGCGAATCGCCGAGCCCCAACGACGACACGGACCCCGAGCCGCATTGGTATCGCTACAGACCTCAGCCGCAGGCGTGACAGACGTGACAGACGTGACAAACGTGACAAACGTGACTTGCCTCCAGCGCTCGACTGCAGCACAAAGATTATTTCGTCCGAAGCTACGGGGCCTAGATCCCACCGAACCTTGATCCCCGAACCTTCGTATGCCCTCTGGCGGGTTTCCCAATCGTCCAGCATGCCAAACCGCAGTTCCACCGTGCCCAACCTCGACCTGAGCTCGTTCAAGACAGAGTCGAAGAAGGACAAGGTCTCTTCGCCGCTGACACCGAATGGCCAGAGTTCAGATGGACTGAGTCCCCTGACACCGCGCTCACCCAAGTCAGCGTCCAGCTCTCCGCTCTTCAAAGGCGCGACCATTCGCCCTGTTACGCAAGACTCGTGCAGCAAGGCAACCAGCCCTACCCTCCCGCTCTCTCCTGACACAGCCACCGCCGAGCCTTTAACACCAGGGATTACCGCCATTCCTCAGCATTTCCCTTCCCCCAAGGACTCCAAACATTCACGCGATGCCTCGAAATCCTTCTTTGGCAACCTCAAAGCGCCCAAATCATCACATAAGTCACAGCGATCGGACAGCTCGGGGGATTCGACCGAACCTCCAAAGAGCAGGGGCAGCTCCAGAGAGCGTAGGATGACAATGGCTGCCAAGTCATATGGATCAACGCCCGATTTATTGGGGTCGCTCGCTCATGCGAATGAGTCCGAAAAGACGAGTGAGCTTTATGGTCCACCGCCTATTTTCATCGCAACTAACGGTTTATGATTCTACAGATGGAACCTCATGCAATAAGAGCTCGCAACAAACAGATTCGAAAAAGGCTGGAACGGATTTCGACGCGGCCGCGCCGAAGAAAAACAAACCACGATTCGCAAACCTTTTGACCCGATCGCGCTCTATCCGAGTCGACGAAAACGCCGGAAATAGAGCAGCAGGCCGACGACCTTCCACGGGGTTAGCCAAATTAGAAGAGTTCAACCAAAGCGCAACGGCTCAACCCCGCTCAGCGACTGCGCGACCAGACCGAACCGTGCGGGGAGGTTTGCAGCCTCCCGAGCGCCAAGCGGACACCATTTCTTTGCGCAAAGAGCGCAGTCATGGTAACATGGTTGCCTCGGGCTCATTGAGTCAAGTGTCCGGTGCCTCTGCGGCCATCTTCAGCAACCTCAAGTCATCTTCGAGCGGGGCTGCAGACCGTATTGGGAAGGCTGGAAAGGGCTTCTTTGGTAAAATCACCCGCAGTGGCAGCACCAATGAGCGAGAGTTGATCACCGATGACTCCTATACATGTTCAGTGATCAATCTCCCTCTCATTGAACAGGCGCGCAAGACTCGCATTGCCAAGAAACTTGAACACTGCCGCGATAAGACTGAATTCTGGATGCCCGCTTTGCCATATCGCTCGGTTGATTATCTGAACTTCAAGGGTTGCGAGGAAGAAGGCCTTTACCGAGTTCCTGGCAGTGGTAGAGAAGTCAAGCATTGGCAGCGACGATTCGATACAGAGCTTGACATCGATCTTTTCGAGGTCCCAGATTTATACGATATAAACACCGTCGGGTCTCTATTTAAAGCATGGCTGCGAGAGCTACCAGATGAGCTTTTCCCAAAGGCGACACAAACAATGATTGCCCAGAAATGCGAAGGTGCCACAACAGCGCCACAACTACTCAAAGACGAACTCTCAAAACTCCCCCCATACCACTACTATCTCCTCTTCGCCATCACCTGTCATCTCAACCTCCTCCATTCTTATGTCGACCAGAATAAGATGGACTACCGCAATCTGTGTATCTGCTTCCAGCCCTGCATGAAGATCGACGCTTTCTGCTTCCAATTCCTAGTCTGTGACTGGAAAAACTGCTGGCAAGGCTGCTGGACAGAGAAGGAGTACCTCGAAATCGAACGGAAGATGGATGAACGTGACCAGAGAGTCTCAGAGGAACAGGAGCAAGAATCTGTCAGGGAAAAGCAAGAAACGGCTGCCAGTCACGAACGCGCCATCTCGTCTTCCAGCAGCAGTGCCGGCGAGGAACCTCCTCGACCAGCGACCTCTCGGAGCAGAAAGGCTCCGCCGAGGAACATTGAGATTTCACATACACGAAGTGTCTCTCAGCTCCCTGAACTCGGCCCTCCCCTCTCTCCTATCAAAATCTAGTTTGTCAACTCTTGTCTTGGATACCGAGGACTATGCACCTGGCCGTGTCCTCGCTTGGCTGGTCCGCCTCTGGTAGTATCTGCAGGTTCAGATAAGACCAGACAAGCATGGGTTGATTGACTATCTCCATCCTTTTTCATTTCGCGCACACGATACCTCGCTGGCTGAATGTCTCAGCGGCACTTGCATCATTTGGGCATATCATACATATATGGCATGTCAAGATCAGGTCTCTGGTCATTCCACTCCCATATAAACATGGTTTTTCTTGATATCTACTCCTGACATTGGGCACTTGGCGACATCTATATATGCCATTTACTCAAGTCTATCTATCTAAACCCATGTCCACCATCCTCTCTCTCTCTCTCTCTCTCTCTCTCTCTCTCTCTCTACCCCCTTCCCGTCCACCTGTCTCTTCTTTTTGTCTCTCGGAAGCGCCGCACACTTTTTGCTATGTTTTTTTGATATCGCAACATCTACAGATTCCCCTCTGCGGTTGACCTTGGTCTTTCATGCTTGTCTTACTGTTTGTGTTCCGTCAGTTTGGTCTATCCGGCGGGCGTATTCGCTATTTATTGCGGGCGTTTTCATCGTGATGGTTGTATAATAGAATTGGGAAGGCCTTTTTTTTCGGTTCGATCTAGTTCATTTGGACTCATTCGTTGCAGTGATCTAGGTATAATCTCAATAGAACAAACTACAGATAACCTTGGAATGTTTTCGCGTATGCGATGTATTGACGGATGTAATAAGAGTGCTTTTGGTGAATCATGGTATGTCATGTACAAATTGAAGGTCCCGTCCTGGAAGACCGAGTGTTGTCCACGGCCACAGGGTACAAAGAAATATCAGAAGACCGTTAACAATGCCAAAGAGCCAAATTTCGTCTGTGGTGCATAACGATGGTTAATCGACTCCCAACCCCAACGCCAGAAAGAAAGTCACAAAGCCGAGGCCAAATAAGTAGTGGTAGTAAGAGAAAGAGACAAGTCAATCCATCACTCCAAGACCGCTCATTTCGCACGAGCAGGGTTCGACCTCTTCTCATTGGAGCGCTGCTTGCGCTCATTGCGCTTGATACGTTCCTTGCGCTCAGTGCGCGAAATGCCACGGATTGAAGATCCCTGAGAAGTAGCCTCTGCTTCCTTCTTCCACTTCTTCTCATCGACCTCAACAAGCCACTGGTTTTCGTCGTCCTTGTTCTTGCCCTTGTAGCCCCAGCGGGGAACCCACTCGCCACTTGCCTCGTCGTAGACAAGCTTCTTGCGACGCTCCTTGTCCGTGCCGGCGGCACCGGGCTTCTGGCTGAATTTGCCAATGCCCTTCTTGCGGGCGAACAGCTCCCATTTCGTGGGCGCCTTGGGTGTGGGGAGGGGCTTGTGCCGGGGGAGGTGGATGTTGGGGGCAGGAAGGGTGAGAAGGACACCGTCAGACACGGAGGACTTGATTTCACAGGTGGTCAAGAGCTGGTTGAGGAGGACTTGAACGCCATCGCGGGCGGTTGCTTTCAGGGAGTTGTTGAGAGTCTCATTGGGGTCGATCTCCAGAGGGTTAGGGTCGTTGACGAGCAGGTGGCCCAGGTCGAATGTGTAAGGAGTAGGCTTAGACACAGTAATGGGACTGTAGCGATCAGGTTAGTATTAGTATTTTGCGCTTTTCCGGTGGACTTCCTGTTGTTTCGTCGGGTTGGGGAATCTTACAGTCTCTCATTCTTGGACGCAGCCGCAGCGGGCGCGGTGTTTCCCATCTCGGTATCAGACATTATGACACGAAGATTGTGGTGGTTCTGAGATTCAAGATGAATATCAGCTCGGAAAAAAAAAGTTGGTTATCAGTATCAAATGCGCTTTTTTCTGCCATGACTAAGGACACCGCCAGACCGCCTTTGTCTGGTCAGCGGGAAATCGCATCAAATTATCATGGGTAAACTAACTCGTTCTTTGTCTACTCAATTCCCACCCACCTCCTATTTCAGCCCTGGTTGTCTTATCACTGGCCACGCCGGTGCCCCTGACAACCAAAATGGCCTCTTCGTGGTGCTGGAACTGCCTCTCGAGGCTCCGGATCACACCCCAAGCACTCACTCCGTCCGCAACACCCCGGATTTCGAACGCCCCCTTCCATTCTACCGCGCTGCAATATGGTATTCCGCCCAAGAAAAAGACCAGCCCTCTCACCGTCCAGAAGCATCGAGTGTCGGCTAGTATCAAAAAGAAGAAGAAGAGGCCCGCTGAGCGGAGCGGTGGTGGAGGCCGCTCCATGGCTCCTGGCGAGCGCAAAGCTATGAGGAAACGCATTGTCCTGAGCAACCCTAATGCCCTCGAGGTCGAGGGTATGAACGATCTTTCCGTGGAGACAATGGTCGATTCCCGTCTCCGTGGTACCGTTCTTGGTTTGCCTTTGCCCATGATTGATCAATTGAGAGCTGTGCAAGCATTCAAGCCTAAACAGGGCTGGTCGATATTCCGACGCCCTGGAACCGTTCTCCGCCGCGATACCATTGAGATGGGCCGTTTGTTCGAGGAGATCTCTGGGGAGACTGAGAACCCCAAGAAGAGCAAAGTTGTTAAGAAAATTATCAACGGCACGAAGGGCTCAGGCAAGAGTGTGCACCTTCTCCAGGCTATGGCAATGGGATTCTTGAAAAACTGGGTCGTCATCACTGTTCCTGATGGTGAGTATTTGGCAAAAACCAAACCCCAAACACACTGTCTAGTGCAGTCGAACAGTTGCTAACCTACTGATTATGCAGCCCGCGAACTCACGTGCGCCAACACCGCCTATACCGCAGTTGAAGGCACCAAGCCTCTGCAATACATCCAGCCGAATGCTACTTCGGCTTTGCTGACTCGCACTGTCGAGGCCAACCGCGAACTTTTGGCCAAGCTCAAGGTGTCCCAGAAGCACCCGTCTTTGCCAATGCTCGCGCCCGGATCAACCCTCGAGGACCTTGCCAAGCTTGGATTCAATGACCCCGCCATTTCTTGGGCTGTGTTCCAAGGTCTCTGGACTGAGCTCACTGCCTCTGCTCCGGCCCAGGGACTTGAGAAGGATTTTGTGTCTCGCCCTCCTATGCTTGTTACCGTCGATGACATGGCTCACTGGATGACTGAAAGTGACTACCGCGATGCCGAATATAACAAGATTCATGCCCACGACCTATACTTTGTCAAGCACTTCCTGTCTTTGTTGAAGGAAGGTGAATCTTTGAAGAACGGCGGTATCCTTCTCTATGCCACCTCATCGTCAAACAACCCCAACCCTCTGGCCCTCAAGATTGCTCTGGACCGCTTGGCTGCTCGTCAGGCTGGAATCAGTCCTTCCGACCCCAAGTATCCCAACCCCGCAGCTTACAGTGGTGCTGATGAGCGTGTCTTGGAGCTGTTGAAGCCCAGCGACAAGGCTGTCAGCCCTCTGGAGCTGCAAGTCATGGGCGGCCTCACTCGTGATGAAACCCGCGGTTTCTACGAGTACTTTGCTCGCAGCGGTCTCGTGCGCGACATCATCACTGAACAGTGGGTCGGAGAGAAGTGGAGCTTGTCAGGTGGCGGGATCATCGGCGAGCTGGAGAAGCTCGGTCGTCGTTACCGCACTGCATCTGCCTAATTTAAAGGCAATACTGCATTTTCTTTTCTTGTCTTATCCCCAGCTTCCTATCTTGTGTTTTGAGCTCTACACTGTACATCAGATGCTGAGGGTTTCCTTGAATGTTGTTCGCCCATGTACTTTACAAATCTCACTTGGTCTGCTTTTTTATGTATGCATATAATGGATTTGTTTTAGAAAACTTCTATCAAATCTCACATGAATTACCATTGAACCAGATATTCGCGAGCAATGATTTATCGATGTGAGTATTTACTGATATTAAACCTGTCCAGGTGTCTCCTGGCACGCGGTTCTACATCTACTATGTACAAGGGTCAGCACCAGCGATGGATTCTTTTTCAAGACTTTCAAATTCCAGTTTGCAATGGGAGCTCAAAATTATCATCAAAACTAGTTGGGACAACCTGGGAACTTCTCAAAGTTCACTACTATCACGCGTGCTATAACTTGCAGGGTTCACTCACACATCTGCCATAGTCACCTCCTCATCCTTGCGTTCTTCGGCTTCTCCCATCTCCTGGTCCTCGGATCCTGGGGCGGTTTCCATTTTTGAAGAACCATCATCGTGTGGATTATCACTTGCAGCTCCATCACCACCTCTGGCAAGCTCTACATCGATTTCCATTTCTGTTCCGGCCCCAGGTCCGGCTCCTCCAGGCACTGCAGCTCTTTCTTTCAGCTCTACGGCAGCTCTTTCTCCTGCTGCATAGCCTTTGCATTGGGGACAGCTGCAGCTTTTTCCGAAAAGGCGTACGGCCTCTTTAAGCTGTGTGTCGTTGGCTGCACCAGGAAGGCCGAGATTCAGATAGGGAATTCGAATCTCGCTATTTGCAGCAATATCTTGTGTTGCATAAACAACCACGCGATTTGGAACAGTAGAATCGAATCCCCAGGTTGCGTTTTCACTTTGACGGCAGGTATGGTTGAACATACTCAATCCGGGGAACAAGTAAAGATTTGAAAGAGATGGCTGTAAGAACATGAACTCATTGCCCGCGTTCTTCATGTCTAGCTGTTGTTCCGCTGAAGGCACTTCCTTGAGCCCATCATTCATGGTAAACAGCTTAACATTAGACCGCCGCTCAAGGTCCCAGGGCACAGCATTGATGTGTAATTTGCGGAGCACGATCTGAAGGACCCATGTGTCAAATGCAAGATCACGGAAGATATCCACTCCAAGTGCAGAGAGAATGTCAAAGGGTACGCGGATATTGCCAGACATGGTGAAGGGGAACCAGTTTTGACTCCATGGTTGATTGGCATCAGCGCCGCTCTCGAGTATCAAAAGTTCGCTGATCTCATGTGCGAGAAGATTGGGATCTTGCTGACGGCGATGCAGTGTTATCTCAAGCACACTTTTCAGCAGTAGACTTAGTACGGTCCCCTGCTTCTCATGATGGGCTCCAAAATAGTCAAGATCTTCATGGTTTACGATATTGACTCTCATAGCATCGTGTAGCCAGCGCCATTGGATATCCTTGAACTCTGGGAATGCATACAATCGAGTTGCAATTGTCAAGCATGATTCCGCGTTTCCCCGGTTCTTCGTTTGGTTTCCAGCACAGAACATTGGAACAGGCTGATGATTATTTCGCACACCAGTCGTTAATGTATTGAAATGACTGGAACATGAACAAGGAAGCGGATGCTGTAGCTTAGTGTCACTCCTCGGGTGGTTGATGTACGGCCAATTCTGACTGATGTGCCTCAATTGCTCCACTGTAATTCGTAGGTTACAGTTATCACAGCGAGGCCAAGTACTCGGATTGGGAGGCTGGCCCTCTTTCAAAACATTAGGCTGAAGATGTCCGCGAATGACAGGCTCTTCGTCATACAGAATTGTCCCGCTCGCAATATTGTCGGTAGCAAAGACTCCCAAGCCGTTGGGAGTCCCATCTGCGAGGGTCGCTGGTCTCACCTCGCATGGGCGTGCTTTCAATATAGCTTCTTTGCTGAGGGCGAAGACATTTCTGTTCAGCGCAGCGATAAATGGCGCAGCCTCACGATTCACATCTGTTTGCTCATAAGGATATCGAGCCTCACCCGAAACACATCCTTGAATCCACTCGTGTCCATAAAGAGGAGGATTGTCCGCCGAAGGCATGAGTCTTTGGCTTTTCATCTCTTCTATGATAGGCATGACGGCCATCTCGCGCTGGTTAGGGATCTGTGCGTCGCGGTGGTAAAGAATTCTGTTGCGGTGCTCGTCCATATGAGCAAGGAAATCATCCCAGCACTTCATTGCCACAAGACTTAGACTGATGATGTTGTGGATTGCGTTTCTCAATGTTGGGATGAAGTAGTTGATACCGTTGGGCCCCCTCATTCGCTGGACCTCACTGGGAATATTTCCATCTGTGCACCCAGCCATCAGGTGCATTTGAATGGCATCCCAAACCCGGGTGTAGAGCCCTGGGCGTTGGTTTCTTTTGAGGGCTGTCGTCAATACTTCGCAGAGAAGCTGGGCGCGATAGGCGTCTCCTATGGCCAAGTCGAAGAAGCCCTGCATGTAGTGACAGTATGCGCGGCTTGTCCAGTAAGTGGGGTTGTATGGACTCAGATGAATCGCGGCGGTATACATGTCAAGTGCTGACAAGGTTTCATTCCTGGCAGGCGTGATAATGGGTGTTTTCTCACGATTGATGCCCCAGTGGCTCAGGTCGCTTTGGCTCAGAATTCCGACCTTTCGGTCAAGTTCAAAGTTTAAGAGCCGCTCTTGGAGCTCGGGCTTGTTCCCAGCTACAGAAAGGTTCCTTGCAGCGAGTTCTGTCTTAAGCCTTTGCACTGTCCAAGCGTCTGGGGTCTGGACGTTCAGGCCATTCACGAAGATGTTTTGTCGTAATCCATCCAGGCCTTGGACACCGTTGTATGTCACATCGAGTTTCTCAACTTTCCAATTGGCAAGGGCATCCTCGCGTGAGAGTGGAAGAAATGGGTTACTCATCAGATGTTCATATACATTGTGTGCCAGCACATGCATGTCAAGAATGTCATCATCGGGACGGATATACTGTCGGTCCTTGTGTGATTTCCAGGCATTTCCAAGGTGAGTATCAGGCCCTTGCCAAAGCCGACGTGCAAGAAACGCATCGTCTTTGGTCAAGGGGTCACCAAGCTTTACTTGGTCATACAGATCTGGACCCTTGGGGAAATGAACTGGGTAAACGATATCATTGCCGGCGTATTGTTTACGCACGGCTTGTACCGTTGCCCACTCCTGCTCGGTGGGGGGTTCCATATCACTGGTGTAGTATATTGAGGATTGCGAGTATCACGATTCACGACCAGAAAGGTTGGACGAAAGTGTTCTCGGAAAGATGGTTTCATCCCATGCTTTAAACAGTCCAGCTCTCGCATTTCTCGAACTCGAAAGAAAGCCCTCAAAGAGCGCGAGACAAAGAAACTATGAGAGTGGGTCGTGTTCTTTCATGGTAAAGATTGGAAAGGCCACAACTGGACAAAGAGAGCCGTCGTCGAGTAGATTCAGAGGCTGCTTATGCATCTTTGAGGCGATGAAAAGTGAATTCCCGGTATCGGGGGTATAGAAGATTTCGAAAATATTGAAGAGGTAGACATGTCGAGGCGCAGGTTCGAAGTACCTGGGGTCTTCCCATGACCTCCTTGTTCACGCCGTGTCGGGCTGACCCGCGGAATCCCATTCTTTCTCTTCACATTCGATATCTCCTTTATTTTCCGAGCAAGTTGACTACCTGAACCATGTATGGTCAGTCTGGGTCTCATCGTCCCTCGCCAGAATGGCGGCTCCCGCAGGAACCGCAACCGCATTCTCAACCCCCTCCACCCCCACCGCGTCCGCCAGCTTCATACACACCGGCCACTTATGGACCGATTTCAACTCCGGGGACATCAAGTCCCGGTGCGGATACAACTGCGTGGGGCGTGCGCTTCAATCAACACCACGGTCCCCCATTGCCCGTGAGTGTGGCTGATCAGGCATCCAACGCGGAAATTTAACAGTCGCATAGCCTCGTCCTTCAAGTACAAATGAGCAACCAAACGCCCACCTGCAGCAACAGCCACATCTGTACAGCCCAAATGACGGTGCTGCCTTTGGTACACAACCTTCCGTGATTCATCCAACCCCGCCTTTGTATACACAAACACCAGCCGTTCCGCCGCCGCCCCCGAAGATCCCCCAAGGTCAGCATGGACCAGTCGAGCAGTATGGCCACCAAGCGCGGCCGCCACTGCTTGCGCAGGGGTCAGGACCAGCTGCTATGACGGGATCTTACGCGTTTCGGCCTCCTCATCTGATCAACACAAACACCTCCTTTACGGGCGCGTCGGCTCTGGGGCCAGGAACACCGTCGGATTGGGAGCACCTTGGTCCGTCCCCAGGGGACTTCGACGATGCAGCCTGGTTCCCACCGCGTAGAACACCTCCGCCTCAGGGGCCCGCGTCACCTCCAGGGCCCTCAAACATGCCGAATGGGCCCGCGACAAACGCGTCTGATATGCACTACCGCCCAAGGACAGACACAAATGGAACATTTGCGAGCAGTATATCAAGCGTGACGCAGTCTGGGGGGAATGTCTCCAATTCCCCTGTCAGCCCATGCACATCACACGGCATGCCAACCCCGCCTGCGATCGTCCGCGTGGACAGCGCCGAGCCTAGCATAGCTATGGCAGGTCGGTCTAATACCATTGACAGTGTGATAGATGCATGGGCTCGGCCAACATCGCCTGCCACAAAACCGGTTTCCCCTGTGTATGCAGACCCGACACATCAGGCGCACGGTGTAAGCCCAGCAAATCGAACTACTAGTCCGGTTGAGTGCACACCAGTACCTGTCGACCCATCATCTGCTGAGAAATTGCAATCACCATCTAATACTTCTGCTCAGATGCTGGAAAGGCCTCCAAGTGCAGCCCCGTCGAAGAATCCAGATCCTTTCGAGGATCTCGACCCTTGGTCTAAATCATCGTTGGAACGTTTTGTCGCCATGCTACGCAAGGAGGCAGTGGCTGATTTGGACCAAGAACGCTATCAGATCTTCACGGCTTTCATGGCCAAGGAGACTAAGCTTCGGGAGATCCTTTACAACATCGAACATGATCCAGAAGTTACCCAGTCGCCTGCACGAGGTCAACATGTGTCAGATCGGGTTTCATCAAATGTGCCAATTGAGTCTGGACTGATACCTGTGGCATCAGAAGACGAGTTATCCCTTTCGGCAACAGCCACGGCGGAGGATGAAGACATCGACGATGTTGGCAGTGAGTATAGCTCAGGCGGTCGCCCCATTTTTGCTGGGCGGCAGAGCTCGCAATACTTCTCCAGGCTGTCTACACTACCTTCAGGCGCAGAGCCTGCGTCTGGCATCTCAAGACCCTCTTCGTTTCCCAGCTCTGCGGATGTGCAAAAGCAGGTCCTAGAGCCTCTGGCCACAAACCCCCCTCGGCCCATCTACACGCCGTTCCAGTATACCGAAGGTCCTCAGAGAGGCTCCGATAATCTCAAATTCGACCGGCCGGCCTACCAAGCCTATTCAGATCTACGTCAGGCAGCTGTAAATGGACGGGTTATGTCGAATGGGCCGGCGCCGGCATCGCGATCAAGGTCCAACACTGCAACTATCTCTCCAATTTCAAATGAACGGGATGAGACTTTCCTTGGTCTCATTCGCCACAAGAGCGTTGCGTACATCACTCCTGCAGAGCGAGAAGCTACGCCTCTCCCATTACTGCCAGAAGCCCTTCGGAAAAGCCGACCCCATAGTCTTGTAGAGGATTTACGTGATATCGTTTGGAAACCTTTAGACAAACAGTCTGAAAGTTCTTGGCACATTACGACTCGAGAAGAGCTTGGAAGATTCTCTGACGACTTTTCCTATGTGAAACAATCCATTGATCAATGGGAACGTGCAGCAGCAACTAGAAGGCAAAAGCTCGACCAAGAGCGCATGATGCGCCAGGAAGAATCCGAGGAACATATCGATGATCTCTTCAATGGAAAATCCATTGGATATGCAGATATCAATACTCTGGAGGAAGATTTCCGGCAAGCTGAGGCTCGTGTTCAACTGGAAGAAGAACGATATGAAGTTGAATCTTTCATCGACCAAGTTTTCAACCCCTTGGATGAACGTCTGAAGAACGAGATTTCGGAGCTTCGAAAATCGTACGACTCAGCCCTCAATCAACTTGACCGTGATCAAAAAGCCAGGGGATCAGCAAGCGAGCGGCAATCCAGCCCTTCTGTGACCATGAAAATGGTTAACGAAATCCATAACAAGCTCGAGATCCGGTTCCAGAAACGCCTTGATATTGCGCTTGACTGTGAGCGGCGCCGAAAGAAAGCCGAAAGACGTCCACTTGTCTTCATGGGTGATATGCCTCACCTGCGAAAGCTAGATGCGGAGTTTGACCAGATGGAAAGGCGCAACATTCTGGAGGCTTACAAGGACCGGGATGACCGAGCTAATCGACTGATGGACTCTTTCGATGACGCCATACTGCACGGCTTGGGTATAAACCAAAGTCTTCTAGATGAAGTTGCTTCAAAGGCAGCCCAGCTAGATCCTGCGGCTCTCCGTGCCTCTGGTCTATCGGACCCTGAAATCGAACAAATCCTCAAATCTGCAGCAACATTCGCAGCCTCACTGCTAGCAGACTCGGAGACGATCCTCCGCAGCTCGGGGGAAGCAGATATGGCCCTCAACAACGCGGACTACGGGGTGTCCGTCGCCGAGGCGCGGTATGCAGCCTCAGATCCCGAGATTTTCCATCGGTTGGTGGACGAGAAGCAAAAAGAAGACGAGAAAATACAGAGTGAGCTAGAATCGAAGTTGCATAGTATCCAGAAGGGGCCCAAGAAGATTGAGACTATGGTCGAGAAACTTCTTCTTGGCTTGAAGAATAGCCCTCCGAGCGAGGCCCGCCTCTCTCCTGTTCCGGCTTCTGCACCGACAAGCCCTTCTCCTGAGGTGATTCTGCCCTTAAGCCTCCGTTCTTCAAGCACCGCTCCAATCCCAACAACTACCACGCCACTCGAATCTCAAGGTGGAGAATTTGGACACAAAGAGAGGATACGCAGAGCGCTGGAAGAGGCTAAAAAGCGCAACGCCTCCAGAAATCAGTGACCACCTACGTGTAGGCAGGCAGTGTACGGATTAGAATCAATGACCTTACGAATTTTCTTCTTTCCTAATATACCTTCAGGCTTACCTTTACCGCTTGGCCTGTGTTGTCATTTTGATAGTTGATACCCACTTTATGCAGTACTAGATGAATGAAGACTAGGGCAGAATGGTTTGAACATTTTGCACAACCAGGTTCTTCACGCAGTCCTCCGTGGCATTTGAGTCCATGACAAGGGCGTAAAATCCGAAGGCTTTCATGGTTGGGCCAAATGCAGCAGATCAACGCGAGTCTGAGCTCAGAAATCAGAAAGGTGACGGAGTATTTTTCCCGTTACACAAAAGACAATTTCCTAGCATTCCAGCCTCGCCCAACGTGTTTCACTGTTTCCCAGAAACTTCCACTTCTTCACATCTTACAGTTGCAACGTCTGGATTTCCAAGCTGAGGGGATTTTCCTCGTGGTGTCAGCATGACAAGCATCGCGCCGGGGGCCAGACTCAGTCAAGTGATCCAAACCGCAGGAGCGCACAGACGGCATCTCCGAAGCATCAAACCAAGCTCGATGTGGAAGTTACCCTATTCCTATGAAAGCGATCGAGCATCCTGAGTCACAAATTAGGCGCCCGGAGATGGCGATTGGCAACCGACAGCCAAGCTTGGGGGTTTAACGCCAAAAAACTGCCGATCAGCCGGGTTGCGTAGTCAAAAGTGGCCGCAGCTCAGCTTGTTTAGAGCACTTGGCCCGCGCCGACCCCAATCAAACCCAAACTGACGGGTTTGTCTTTACTGCAGTCTGCTGCGCGCAGCGCGCAAATTGATTGTATCTTGTGTTGGTTGATGGTCATCCACCCCGGGCTAAGCTCTTTGCGGCCGAAGGGGCCCGTTGCGCAGGACCCTGAGTACCCTTCTAAGGTTGGCTTGACCTCTCACGGGGACTCCGGGTGATTTAATCGGCGAGTCGCTGCGCGATATGCAATGCAGAGCTTCGCTATCACCGACTTCTCGACGCCCCGAGCTAACTGATGACGCATCGAAGAGAAAGACCATGCATCCCCCGGGTTATCTCCTGTCGGCTGGGGTCACCGTCTTGAGAGAGACTGGGATACTAACAAGGCCTCATATTTGAATGGTTGCCAAGCAGCTACCCCTGCTCATCCGCTACACACCGTCATTATTGACCACGTTGGCCACGTTTTACAGGGTAGCTCCTGCGCGTTTTGGGTTTACCTTTTGGCTTTTCTTTGATGCACGGTGGTCTCGTGGAAGTAAGTGACTAGGGGGGGCACTGGGCCCAAAAGAACCTTGGGCTACCGCTACCGACCTATCCGAGAGTCATGGTATCGCAATTCTCCACCACGGAACATGCGTGCACCACTAGCCAACAGAAACGGGCTCATTCCATTGGCGGATCCAGCTGAGATGATTCTGGAGCTTCGAAAGAATTTCGAATTTCGAGTGGCCTTTTGCTCGGGCGACGATCCCTGCACACCAGATACTGGTATCGGACGGCGCAGTGTCTCCCAATTTCTACCCGGGATTTGCTGTTCATTCCGAGTTCCCTGGTCAAGCCCAAGAGGGTGTACCAACAGCGCCTACTTTGCATCCTCTGCTATGCAAGCTCTGCATTGGTCAACTGTAGAACCCTCATCTCGCAAATATTGAGGATCAACATGCCGGGTTGAACTTTAGGTCAATTTTCAATTACACCGCACATTCTTTGTCGGTCATATACATGCAAGCTGCTGTCACAGCGCAGCAGTTTAACAGACAAACAGCAACAAATCCCCGTAGCCCATGGCCCATGGCCCGGGGCCGACAATGTGTGCTCGGGTCCCAGCCACCAACCTTGAGAGACCCCAGATCTTTCATTCCACTAGATCCCCCTTTAGTGGACGTCTGTGCGCCGCACGACGCTGATCAATCTGGCTATCCCAAGCATAGTTGAAACGGCGCGGCCTTGTTGAGACATCATATCCCTTTGCCATCCTGCGGTCCCAAACTGAGCCTCAAATTCCCGCCTCTTTGCCACCTACCCAATCATCACCCACTAAACGCCAGTGGAAACAAAGGCGATATGGTTTGGGATTTATTATTATTATTTTTTAAAGAAAAAAAGACGCCCCAAGCAGCGAAAAAAAAAGAGCGATGCAATTACAGCATGAAGTTGCGAGTCCAAGCTCGGCACAGAGCATGAAAATTCGAAGTGATGGCCTAATTATTTAAAGCGGGCGCCAGGGAAGCCCGTTCCATGGTTCACTGTACCCGCTTCCGTCCATGGGTCGGAAGAACTCTGTGAGTACTGACAGGAACATCTCCCCCTCTTAAGCCCTGTGGCTAGGAAGCTTCCTTTTCTTTTTCGTCATGACCGCCCCTACACGGCAATTTCACAGGCTGTCC
Organism: Penicillium bialowiezense; assembly: GCA_026122735.1. Lineage (NCBI taxonomy): Eukaryota > Fungi > Ascomycota > Eurotiomycetes > Eurotiales > Aspergillaceae > Penicillium > Penicillium bialowiezense. The sequence continues at coordinate 5,158,227 of JAKZFB010000002.1, forward strand.
ATCGGTCGAAATATGCCTGATCAGACGGCCCTGCCTACCCACGCGGGGCGGCCGGACCTTTCCGACAGTGAGTCTGATCAGAGACGAGATTCTAGACGAGATTCTTCGGTCGAGACTTCCAGCAGCGAGGACGAAGGAGGCGAAGAAGGTGGCGAGGAAGAAGAGTCCGAATCGACCAGCGCTTCGATCTTGGCCCCCTCTGGCATCACCTATGATCTGAGCCACTTGGACTCCGAGTCTGAAGCCAGGGCTCTCGTGGGCTTGACCGGCAACTTCGACGTGATCAACTGTCGTAACACCACCACCGGCTATGATTTTCAGCTGCTCGATCGCCCACGGGTACATCTGGGCTCGGATCGGGCTACTTGCACCTGCTCGGTCTTTCAGAGTCACCCGGACGTGGCGTGTCAGCACATTTTTGTGAGTACACTCTTGGAAAGCAGTGAGTCCGAGCAACTAGGGTCACAGGAATACTAACGCCACCCCTAAATAGTGGCTTGTCGACCAACTTCATGGCTGTTTCGTCCGAGAGCATCAAACGAGGGAGGTGGCACTGGCTCCAGACGGACGCCCAGCAGACCTGCCGCGGCTGGAGGGTCTCTTGGAAGGCAACCTGGAGGCAGTTGCAACGCAACTCAGGTGGCAGTACTCACGGGATGAAAACGACGGCTCAGGTAGAGGCATGACACGAACTGAAAAGGTCCGAGACATTTTCTCTGCGTTCAGCAAGCTGACCCTCCCTGAAGAGGTCCGGCAAGACTTGAATGAGACGACCGAGCAAGCAAGGACCGCAGAGCAATGCGTCGTTCAGGGAGACTTTGACGCCACAATCTTCCGACTAGCAGTGCACGACGATGGGGTTTTCAACAGCCTGCGTAAGGCAATGCCGACAGGCGCCTGTGCCTCCATCTACTTCGACAAAATAGTAGAACGGTCCCGTCAACTTCTGAAAGACTTCGATCGATACTGCTCAACGGAGGAGCCACACACGGACCCTACAAGCCAGGATGGATATATGGATGTGAACGAGGTCGCATCGGAACTGCAGCGCTCAGTGGCCAGCATCGCGGTCAACATCGCATACCGAAGTCCGCACGGAACTGACGGCGCCGGCGAGGCACTTGTGTCTCTGCTCGAGTCAGTCGTTGCTCGCGACAACGATCCTCTCGAGCACAATCGCTTCCGCGACTCTTTCAATGGCGAAGACGAAGACCAGCGCAACCTGTATCATTTGCTTATAGGTTCGATCGAGTCCGATTCTGAAACAGACGCGCGGCACTTTGTGCTTCACGCGCTAAATGCACTGCCGCCGTTGGACCTCTATCCATTCGACCAACGACTGCACGATATCCTTCGCAAGCTCGAGGTAAACCGTGCACCAAAGCAATACCTCATTCATCTTGCGGCTTTGATACGCTCTGCCAATTCCGCTGCCGCAATGGGATCTGGGCAAAAACGGCCAGCGGCCGGCAATGGGAACTCGGGGGGTTACTCAAAGCGCACCCGCTGAAGTTCCGTATATATCTGTTCATACGTTTGTTTTTATCACTCTGGGAGGTCATCGTGTCTATGTTCATTCATTGCAATACCCCCCTATACGCTTTTCTTCACGCTCAACCAGCGATGAACGTCGGTTCTGCTTTTGCATATCATGTTATTCATTTACGTGCGTTGATGTCTATATATGATTATGAGAGCTGTCATTCAAATGGATCTACTGCTTACAATTCTCTTTCGACACACTTGTACGCGCTTTCTTCATAATCGGGACGAACTGCCTCATCTTCCAAGGTTTCTGGCAGTTCCACAATTCCCATCGGCGAATCTATCAGCTGAGCTCATGATCTTGGAGGCAAATACGAGGTTCATGAGGATGTCGTCACATGGAGACCCAGTACTGCGGTCGAGATACCCGTATCCATGGTCCGGCTGGGACCCGGGGGCGTGTCACTGCTGCGCAGGGTTAACTTAGCTCGATTTGAGACATCAATCCATGGAACAGCTCTCGGTAGAGTGTGGGTCGCCCACACCTGGGAATTGTTTGATTTTCAAAATCATCGGACCAAAAACCAGACACGGAAGACAATGCCCACCAACAGTATGGATTCCAAATACTCTTGTTCCATCGATTAGCTTCAATGGATCTGCGTATATCGGATCTCTCGCACGGAGATGTTCGGCATCGCGGCTTCCAAATACCGCGGAGATCCGGGGACTATGATGCAATAAAGTTCAATAATATTCAGGCCTCGGGAACAAGATCGTACTCCGTATCGTAAATCGATTAGGCTCCAACGCATGAGCCCTCGGGATTCGCTCGGATGGTCAGAATATGATAAACATAAAAATAATTAATACGAAGTTTGTACTCCGTAACGAGTGGGATAATCAACGTGAAACCCACATTGATGCGGGAATACGCGAAAGAAATAGAGGGGAATGGATAAGCCACGTTTTCTTTTTAAACCTCTTGCTCCATCTCGTCCATACTAGCAATTGATGCGCGACTGGGATAGGCATTTGGGCCGTGCACACGGCAGCATTCCTGGGTCTCCTTGGGGCTAGTCTGGCTAGTCTGGAGCTAGCAGCCTCCTAGTACCCACTTGAGAGTAAGCAAAGCCTTCAAAATTGTACAAATCAACTCGATGTTCTATACTCCGTGCTCCTGAACCTATATGCGCGGTTTCGACTACTTATAGGAAAATCATCAAATGTATAGACTGAGGTTACATAAAGATATACATTCAACCTTTCTCGTGACGAGCTATAATAGCTAATGAATACAAATATCTGAATCATGTCGACAAGACCAACCTTGGAAGTTGATCAATACGTACTCTGTGTGGTCGTCACCATAATTTTACTTCAAGAATGGGACGTATTGACTGACATGGATTTTGTAAGTAACTTTACTGAATGAGTTTGATTTAAGGGGGTATTTGGTTTATGTCTAGCGGATATGTCTGGAATAAGCACCGGGCTCTTCCTCGTTGTACGGACAAGAAGGCCTCAGGATCAACATGTGTCGGATACTGGGTTATTTTCAAAACAAGAACAGCTTTCGATAAACAGCCGGCTGAGCCACCGAGTCATGCTAGCATGTATCCGCCATCATCCCAGTGATCATAATAAGTAATAGTCCAGGAGAGATCATGGCATATAATAACTTTGCTTGCACATAATTATTAGACATTACTAGACTGATACTCTAACTCTATATAGGAAAATTTCCAGATAAAGCTGGATGAAAGTTAGGTAGTGGTCAGCCAACGATTTGAAGGTCTGACAATGTGCTATTACCGAACGCATCCGTCATTTACATTGCCAGGAAATAGTTTGATAAGACATCACGAACTAATTCGAGGTTTTCTTCGATTTATGCTGCGTATAGCTGTAACATTGAACCAGCAGATAGATTGGAATTGCCTCTAAAGCTTTTTGATACCAGTGGTATTCAGACAGCACCTGAGCAACGGTACCTAGAATTTTACGCGATTGGACTCTGTTCCAAACTTCTCAACTGCAGTTGGCAAGCAAATATAGGCCCCTGGACCTGTGAATTGATGTTTTGCATTATAAAGCACCAGATTGCGAGGTTTTAATGTGCATAATGCACCCATTAATTGGGCGGATAAGCCCCTTGCTGATATTTCCATTTACAGCAAAATTAACATATCAGAAGCTCGGATAGCCTAGCGGCACCGGAGCTTCCGATCCGAGTGCGGGACCTTCAGGCCCCACTTTACTTGGCCGGCTGGCCCAATGGCAAGGCGCTTGACTACGAATCAAGAGATTGCAGGTTCGATCCCTGCGTCGGTCATATTTTTTTGGTACATCCTCAGCCAATCTATGCTAGATATTATATCGTCTAGAGTGGTTTGGATGATTAGACATTAAACGGGTTGGTCTGAGGTCGAAGTACTCAAGGTCAAATACTTATACAACACCACTGTATCTACCTGCGGCTAGCCTGCCCAAACAGGCAGCCCATATTGGGCTTCCGAAAATGAATGATCAAGAAACGAGAAACGAGGTTCAGATTTAGTAATATTCCTGATGGGCACTGGGGTATCTCGGAAGGGAAGAAAGACACATCCCGAGGAGCGAGCCAATTACTGTTAGTTGAAAGCTTCGGCAATAAAAGATTGAAGATTAGGATTGTAGTTTAATTAGATGCTCCCTCTTTCTCTCTCCACCCTTCCTCCATCTCTCTTCGTTTCTTTCATTAATCAATGTCTCATCGAAACATGTCATGCGAGCAGCACATGATATCTGTCTCTTTTTCATGTGCATGTGCAAGAGGTTGCTTGCTTGCCTTTGCCCCGCGTTTATGTGCTTTGCCTCGCTTTGCCTGGTTTGCCTGGTTTGCTTCGTTTGCTTCGCTTTGCCCATTTGCTATATCTCTTGCTTCCTGGCTCGCTCCATAGCTTCTTCCTTCTCCATCATCAGCTTCTTAGTCTTTTGGACCTTTTGTTATCAGAAGCTATGCCAGCCTGGCAAAACAGATCATTCTTTTTTTGATTTGATAGCCTACATCACAGAAGCTTTAGAAGCTGTACTGTCTATTCTCTTTTTACCAACCTACGAGCTGGTTACTGCTTTCGCGTAGCTGCTCTCTTACTCAAGCCCCCCGCTCCCTCCAGGCCAGCTTCAAAGCCTGGCTACGCCTACTCTAACCTTAGCTATACCTAACCTCCACCCCTTTTGATACTTGACTGCTCTTGTTTCAAACCTGGTCCTGCGTTATCTGAGAGAAGCAATGCCGATTTATTCAGATAACCGGGTTTGCACAAAATGTGGCACAGTGGGTTTTACTAGAGTCACTTGTGAGCTCTGTGACTGTATATATTGTCACAAAGACCACCCGGTTATCAAATGCCCAAAAGCTACTCCATGTGAGTATTGTGGCAAAAAGGGACACAAGTCTGATCGGTGTCGAGACAACATACAGCTGCAGTCTCCACCCCGGTCTCGACATTTATCTGTCCTTACTCCAAATCGAGGATTTAATATCTCAGTTACACCTCTGGCTCATAACAGCCCAGAGTGGTTTGAAATCCCACAGGAGACGAGAGAGGTAAGAATAAAAAGGTTGGTTTTTATTAAAGATAATAACTGACTTGTTGATTATTAGTATGTCTATGCAGAGGAGCCATTTGACTTCCCTTCCTTGAAAGACACATGTTCTATCCTTCTTCGTGATATTCTCGATCAGAAGCTTCCGGGCTGGAATGATGGTCCATATTCTCAAGAGATCCGGACACATGGTGGGATTGACGTGGTTACCGACTGTCTATTGCTTTGCATCAGACCAGAGATTCTTCAGCTTCAAGGCCATCCGGTCACCACCGAGTCGCTCCAAACAATTCAAAGGCACCAAGTCAACGATGAAGATTGGGATGACGCTATGGGATACATGGATTTTATTACGGATATAAGGAATCTGGCCTACAATAGGCGATATGTCGGACAAACTGGAAATGCTAAGCGGCGGATTGCTCGCGAGCATTTCCAAAACCTGCTTAACCACTCGACTCGGTCTCTTCACTATTTCGGTGTTTGGATCGGGAACGGTAATCGGACAGCTAATTTTATCCGACTTTGGACCTGCCCCTCCGAAGGCGATGAACCAGAGAGCGCTATCGAAACCTGGAACGAGGTTCGACAAAGTATTCTCGAAACGCTGTTCTGCAAAGCTTTCCAAACGCATCATGGAGTTCTAAACCGCCATGAATCAGACCAATTTCAATACATCTCTAGCTACGGCTTAAACGTCCTATCACCACTCTGGCCCAACGGGAAAAAGCCTGACATTCAACAAACAAAGTTCTTCATCGAGATGCAATCTACCCCGGATCCTCAAATTCGATTCTTCGACAGGGAGGTTCGGCCGAAGCGAAAGGCCCGCGAGAAAAGACAAGAAAAAGAAAAATGTGAAGCCTCGTTCAGAATGTGGAATTTTGATTATCATGAAGCCTTCAGAAAATCATTGAACGAGGCATCAAGCAGTCAGAGTTTGTTTGAAGCTATCAAATTCTCATTTGCACGGCCCAATCCACATCTCGAGCCTCTAACGGGAGATATTCAATACTTTGGCAACCGTTTTGCCAAAATTGCCTTTGTGCTCGACTTTGCAGTCACGGCACCAACATTTGATGGCCTCGTGGAAGATATTGATTCGAAAGAGAAGGAAAGTTCTTCAGCCATTGATCTTCCATCAACGCTTCAAGGCTGCCAATTCGATGCGACAAACGTTCTTGTTTGGACTTTCAATTTCAAAGCATTCTCTCCCCTGGATAAAGAGCATACACATTTTCCTGCTCCGGATACATCTTCTCTGAAGGAAACGTTCAAAAGCCACCGGAAATTGCTGGATCATAGCAATGCTAGGATCATCTTCGTGTGTGGGCCTTACGCGGCGCGAGCGCTTCACTTCGCTTTCAAAGGAAAACAGTTTTTCCTTATGTTAAGAGGCTTTCGCTACCCTTTCTATATCGAGAAAGACAACTCTGCCAAGGTCTCTCATCGTCTTTTTGTTCTCTGTCCTGGTATTCCCGCACGGATCTGGTCCAATGGTCAAGGAAAAAGCGCAAAGCTTAGCGAAGCAATTCGCTTTGGAACTAAGCTATTGGGCCTTAAGGGACTTCGGCCTTATTCGATCGAAAGCTTCTCTATATCCGGGACTATCCTTGGATGGGCAAGGAATGAGAGACTTGGGAAGGGATCCATGACGCAAGAAAACATGGATCTCGACGTTAGGCTCTGGCTTGGCCGTCAGGGTATAACAGACGAAATTCTCAAGAACATTGTCAAAATTGCTGGAACTCTCCCTCGGGCCCTTCTCATGATGTTCTATGCTATCCACAAACGACCACAACAGACTACGTCTTTCAAACGGCCGCCCCAGCCCCAGCCCCAGGCACAGCCCCCACAAAAAAAGCCCAAGAACAGGGGTGTCTGGAATCTGTCAGATCTTTCAGAGGTTGAAAATATTGTCTCCAATGCCAAAGAGGAATTTATGCAATCATCTATGCAGACGTCAACAAGTCCCATACAGCAACCAGAAACCCCTATCACCGAGAGCGCTTCCTCTATGGAGACCGAAGAACAAGATTACAAAAGTGGAATTACTCTTCTGTCGGGTAAAGAGACCGTGGATCTCGACAAAATTGACGAGATCCGGTCCACTCTGTCACATGTCCACTCCAATCAAGAGAGGGAGTCGATCGAAAACAGCGACATGCAAGACATCAGTCTAGCAGAGCTGGTATCAATTTCTCGTAAGGCTATTAGTCTTGGGATACTCAACCAGCCTAAACGCAAAGTCACCACTGGCTGGAGGAAGGGTTCATCGCGTAATGCCTGGAAAGATGAAAATTCATTTCGCGAGACAGAAGACCTCTACAAGGTGCTACCCGAACCACCTAAAGGACAAAAACGCCTGATTCGTGTTGCCTACTGCCCTGTCAATTTTGAGTTAAATGATGATCTTGGCAATGGAGATGTCTTTGCGAAGATTGAAATTTGCCCCCCAGGTGAAAGGCATCCTTATTGCTATGCAACAAAAGCAACCGAAATCGATCCGGCGGCGCGTATGGCTATTCGAATGAGATATCAGCCCTCCAGCGGCCCTGAAGTGCAGAAATATGCAACAGACGCATCACCTAACTCTGTCTGGAAGGCCAATACCCATGTTGAGACGCTCCTTGGAAAATCAGACGAAGAGATCGCCCGCATTCCAAGGCGATATCTGTCTAAGAAAGTCACTCGTAATGGTAAATCTGCTTATTCCAAGGGGACCCCAGGACATGAGTCTCGGCGGTAAGGCTAGAGAGAAACACAACTTTTTAAGAAATTCAGCGATGATTCAGAGATTTAGGTAGAGATAATTGTTTTCTGCCTTTTTTTTTATAACTAGCAAACTGTAAAGCTCGGCAAGTCTTGCGAATAAGGTCCAAAAAACGAAATTCCATTCATGGAGAAGGCAAGGAGGACAGAAGAAGCTCTGCTTCTTATGCTTCTTCCTGCCAATCAGCTAGCTATCAATCTCAATCTTATCAATCAGAACTGCAGGCAAACTGGCAAAGGTTCAATGAACCTTCATGCATGCATTCACTTCACAAACACTCTTCCAGAACATTCTCGAATTGGGGGGGAAAAAAAAACGAGAGGGCCTGGCCGGGAATCGAACCCGGGACCACGCGCAGAAGCGACCCCTTGAGAGGAGACGGGAAATTTTGGTATCCGCTAGAGAATGTGTTAGTTCAGTTTCTTATGTGTGGGTAAGACGTGACATACAAGCGCGTATCATACCGCTAGACCACCAGGCCTTTGTTGGTGAAAATTTGATTTCAGAACGAGCTCCAGTTTTTCGGACTCGAAGTCGGACTCGAAGTCGGACTCGAAGTCGGACTCAACATGAAACTTTCTTTTTTGTTGAGGAACTTCAAGACCTGCCGTAGAGGTTTCCAAGGTTGGTTTAATAGTCCTAGCCCTAGATATGTTTGCCTAAGTAATCCGTTCATATCTCCAGGTGAGACCTTCCAAGTTGGGACCGAGTGTGACAGTTGTATATCTCAATCGTCTAACTTTAAAAAGCTTACTTTTCGATATTTCACCTGGGCACCTGCGCTATCACCACTGGCAGGCGGTCTTTTTTTTGGATAAAAATCAATAAGGTAAAGTCAAAACAACCTTGGAATAGTCAAAATGACATTAAAAAACATACTAAAGGCCTAGTGCCCTTTGTTACACCCATGGATGCTTATATGGGCATCGACCCTGAAGCCTTAGTTCTTCCAAGATTCAAGAATACCTACCCAGAAAGATCCAAAACAACCCGACCCTGAACCCTTCCCTCATGCATCTCCTTGAATACCTCCGTCAGAGCATCCATTTTCTCAACTCGGTAATGCGACTTAATAATACCCCTCGCAGCAAACTCCATTGTCTCAATAGCCTCAGTCCGACTACCCACCGCCGATCCCGTGATATTAAGCTGTTTGCCAATCATAGCGAACGGGAAAGCTGACGCAATAGCTTCAGGCTCGTTCTCTGGGATTCCCACACACACCAACGTGCCGTGGAATCGCAGTAGCGGTAGCGCCTGCGCGTATGCCGCGTTCGCCGCGGTGCAGACAACTGCAGCATGTGCGCCCAGTCCATCTGTCAACGACTGCACATGCGTTGTCAGCGCTGCACCCTTGTCATCTTTCGGGAACTGGGTGATGTCGATGAAATGTTCGGCACCGGAGTCGTTCACTAGTTGTTCTTTGCTTCCGTGGTCGATTCCGATGACTCGAAGGCCCATGCCACGACTTGCTAGCTGCACGGCAATGTGACCGAGTCCGCCGCCCGCGCCGGAGATGACGACCCATTGGCCCGGGCGAGCTTGACTACGCTTGAGGGCCGAGTAGACTGTTACTCCGGCACAGAGAAGCGGCGCTGCTGCGGCGGAATCGAGTCCGTCTGGAATTGGTGTCACGTAATTCGCGGGGCCCAGGGTATACTGTTGGAAAGTCCCTGGGGTGTAGTATCCTGACACTTTCTGATTGGAGCAAATTTCATCGAAGCCAGCTCGACAGGGTTCTGCTTGGTGTTAGCTTGATTGGCCAATGGCGACCAGGAGGGATTCATCACGCACGACAGTGTCCGCATACGCTGGACACCCACTTGACACCGACTCTGTCGCCGACTTTCAGATCTGAAGCCTCGGTACCTGGGCCAAGCTTGACTATTTTACCGACACCCTCGTGGCCACCTACTTGGCCTGGCTGGGTGGGAAATGGGAGCAGACTCCAAGTGTTGGTCATGATACCGAGGTCGGAGTGGCACACGCCCGAGTGTGTTCTAAGGGGTTCAGTACAGTCCAAGCTAAAGTTAAATTAGAGCAGACTTACAGATTGATCAGGACCTCACCAGCACCAGGCTCTGGCACCTCAAGGTCCACGATCTTGGTCGAGACAGTGCCAGGTTGGTCGTAGATCACGGCCTTCTGCGTTTTGGGAATGTCGGCCATTTTTAGAGTCATTACTAGGTTAGATGTTGAACAAGAGGGAACTGGCGAGCTCATACGTGAGAATTGAAAAGAGCAAGAGGGAATACAACAGTTGCTGAAATATGCCAGACGCCCCCAGTGCCAAGTGAGGAGAGTGTGGGGAAAACCAACTTGGGGCGAATCGCGGGGCTTGCGAGGTTCGGATCGACGGACAATTTGCAGGCTCACAGCGCCGGCTGTGGGCATATGTGGGCATATGCATGCATTTATGTATTTCTTACCTCGGAATAGAGCTCATGTTTCCGTTCATAACTCCACGAGCCCTGGAGGGGAATTAGACCTCGGTTGTCGCTCTATCGAGGCGATAAGCATGGATGACATACAACTCACCCCGCAATTTGCTGAAATGAAGCTTTGCATAAATTGTATGAAGTAGAGGTGGAGAGATCTGAAATTGATTCCCCAAGGTCCTCACAGCGGATGCTACGCAGAAGATTGAAACTAGTGCTAGAAATGAATTCAAGAAAATGATCGCTTAACCTGAAATACCACCTTCACTCCACCTCGTTATGATACATGCATTGCTTCTTAAATTTCAACTCGTTCATGAGAACATGGATGGCCGGACAGTATCTCGCACTTCGAGATCCTCAAACTACAGATTCATTAGTCATTCAATCGTCACGAAAGGGGATGAGAAACCAATACCTCCATGAAGTCCGTGGCAGCTACCAGAGATATGAACGCCTTAACCAGCTCGTGAAGAGTCGCTTGGTGCGCAGAAGATGCGTTTCCAATTTTGGCGGATCGCTTGAAGATCCCAACCATACAGGGTCGGTTTTCAGCTAAGAATCCCCGGGTCTGCTCCTTGATTTGCTCATTGTCGATTCCGCGGGAGAAGACGGCGTACACGATGAGTCGAATCACCGACAAAAGAAGGTCATAGTATCTTTGAAGAGCGTCGGGGTTCTCAATGTCTATACCAATGTCGGGATCCGCAGCAAAGAGACGCGATTCGTGAACGGCTTGGAAAAGACCAGAGTTGAGAACACAATTTGCCCCATTCTTGGTCTGTGATAGCCGCTGGAGTAGAGACAACAGCGACTCGAAGTAAGTCAGCAGTGCGGGGGTGTCTAGAAACGCGATTAGTATTTTGTCGGAATATGAAACTCTAGACACGGCAGACTTACCGCTTTCTTGGGCATTGTAAAGCTCAAGCGGGAGAGATCGAAGGGCATCCAGGAAAAGATTAAGGTAGTTTGCTCGTGAGATGGATTCTGCCAAAACACAATCATTTTGACGGTCCAGAACAGCCAGATTGTTCAACAACACAAGAGCGGATGCACGGCAAGATTCTTGACCAGTGTACGCATCGTCACAGATGGTCTCGATGAGAACTGACCCAGACGACTTAACGACTTGCTGGCTAAGACGTCGAAGGTTTTCATGAGTCTTATCTGAAGATGTGATGCGAGTAATGTAGTGTGAACAGATACCATAGAGAGTTTCTCTCAAAAGTACGTCCCCTGCGGCCAAGTTCATGCCTCGGATGCAGAGTTGGAAAAGCTGGTGCAACTTTTCATCGATCACATCCCCACTCCGAGATGCTGCCGATGAGCCAGAGGCGAGGGCACCAATCAACAGCTCGGCAAGTCGTGCCAACTCAAGCGCATCGGGAAGCTCGGCTTCGATCGATGTTGTAAGCTTAGGGGTAATCAGTTGGATGGTGTGGAGAATGAAAGCGGGTTTGCTTTCTTCATCAAGGGCAGAGCAAGTGATTATTGTGCCAATAAGCTCCACCCAGGACCGGAGGGCAAGATATCGGTTCTCTTGGATGACTCGTTTTTGTACCGTTGCGAGAACGTACAGCTTCAGACTGTGGGCCTCAGCAAGAAGTTGTTCTTCCTCTTGTGCCCGGAGACCTCCGTAGGCCGCCGCTATTTCTCCCCGTCGCATTTGAATCATTCGATCGACTTCTTCCGGATCACACGCACCCTCTTGTTGCTGCTCAACATGCAACAGAACATTGTGCAGCAAAGAGAGATTGGGTGTGTTGAACTCATGCCCAACATCTAGATCCGCGAAATCAAACAGATCGAAAACGGAGGGACTGGAAGTTGGCGCACCGCTCTCTGTAATGGCATTTCCAAGCAAGATCGACAGGATTTGGGTATGCAAAGCCGGCGAACGAGCCTGAGCCGTTGAACGAACCTCACTTGCGGCATAATTGAACATGTGGCTTCTGTAAAGTAGGAACTCTGCCATTGAACTTGCAGAGTCCGTGAGCCAGAACTCCTCAGTGTCCACGGTCAATCCATCCCAACAAATGTTGGGCCCGACAATGAGTTGGGTTGCAAACATATCGCGAAGGAAGGCCTGGGCGCGCATTTCACCCAGCGTGTAGAAACTGGCCAATTTCGACGACCAGAGATGCTTCAAGACTTCAAAAGCCACGCGTTTCAAATGTACCATCCAAGAGACAATGCTCCCGTCAATCTCCTCGGGGTAAGTCTTCAAGAAATTGATGAGGGCATGCAACAAAGACATTTGGTTGGCGAACAGGCCTTCCGCTGACACATCGAGAATTGTACCCACACATTCGAATCCCAGCAGAAGATGAGCCACTGAGGGGCGATCGGTGATAGACCCCAAGCAGCTGTTCAAAAGATCGAGAAGCTTTCCCCGAATGACGTAACCGGCTGCCAGAGGACCGAAAGCAAATTCTCGTACATCCGGTTTCATTTGAGCAACAAGGGGAAGGTTTATACTGTCGACATTGACTTCGGCTGCAAGTACCTCCACGATCTTGTTGGACGATTGCCACTTTGTAAGTTCCGGGGAACTCATTCTGTTGAGCTTCCGGGAGCTTGTCAGTTTTTCTAACAAAGCCATCGATGTGATTGTGAGTTCCAGATGTCCCGTGCCACAATAAACGCACAGAGATGGAATCAGTGTGAGGTTATTTAGCACACTATCTTCGAATGAAGCGAGCGAGGAATTTGCCACAGAGGTACGAGGCAATCCAGGCTGAGATTGCACTAGCGGCTTGACAATGTTGAAGTAGGTTGACTGAAGGTCAACGAGCAGGTTCATAACCTCCAGGCTGCGGAGCAAGGTCAAAAATAGGAGGGAGTCGGCTTGCGTAGCGACAATCTCTGAAACGTTCTGCTTGGAGACTGCAAACAGTGCTTTGAGAACGTCTTCATTGAAGAGCCAGTCCAGCACGCGAGAGAATGGATGAGAGCGAACATAAGAGAGGAGTGAGGATGTTTGCTCTGGAGAATCGGACACGGATGGCTGACTCAATAATAAAACAAGATCTTCATTGAACGATCTCAGACTTTCAACCACAAAGTTGAGGCAGTTGAAAGTCAATAGACGAGATTGGTATTCATTGAGGTCCTGGATCTTCCGGGAGAAGGCATGTCCCAGCACGAAGTCAATGTACGGCTCAATTCCAGACATGCGATATGTTCCACCCAGAGTCTCAGGGAAAGACAATGACATAGGTTCATCAACCAAATCTGAGGGGGTTGATACAAGTGAGTTGATAAGAGTGACAAAAGTGTTGGTCTGGTTGAAGCTCTCTCCGATTGTCTTGAAAGCCTGCTGCTGGTGCAACATGGCAGGATTGGAAACCAATGGCAGTTTTCCAGTTCCTGCGCTCAAGGATCCTCCCGATAACCATGCGTCCAGGCGTGTCCACATTTCATTTCCAACAATAGAGGATTTGTCAGTCATGAGCGCTGAGAGGGTTGAAAATGTTGTTGCACGAAGGTGTGATGGAATAGATCCACTGCACAGATCCAACAGAGTGTTGACCACGTTGAAGGATTCATGCTGCAACATCCATTGACGAATAGTCTCGCTCTGCTTGCAAAGATGCCCCATTAAGCGAAGGTAGCAGGTCAGCATGACAGGACTCTCGGGCTCATTCATTTCAACAGGCTCTGGTTTCCGTCCGTGATACATGCCTGGTCCCTGTGCTGCAGCAGTAGCAGCTCCTGTGGACGGCTTTTCATTGACTCGAGTTGCATAAAGTTTGAGCTCGGCAAACATTTGTGACCAGTTCATAGTTGTGGATCGCTTGAACTTGGTAGACATAAACTTATCCTCCTCAGTCAAGAATTTATGCGCGGCAGCTGCATTTTCCTCGCCTTCAGAAATGGAACACAGCATTTCGCAGAAAGCGCTGACCCGAGGAACGGTTTGTCGCTTGGATGCCCACTGAAGGAATCCATGGAGGTTGCCATCGGGATCACCCCAGAATTCTTGAGCAGCCTCTTCGCGGTGCTCAAATGCAAATGTAATGACCATAAGAAGAGACTCGAGGTGGGTACGCGCTTCCACCAATCCGCGGTGGAGATTAGAAGTGAGGCCATCTCGAAGTGCAGTTATTTGCTCCAGGCGTTGCGAGTCCTCTTCGGACTTCAACCGTCGAACCGCATCAGGCATATTGGCAACGCAGGACTCCACGAAGACCTCGAAATTCTCCATCAGTAGCTGTTTCATGAAAGCGGAGCAGGGCTCCGACTCAGGCAATGTGATAACGCTCTCCCTAAGGAGTAACGTGACCAATTCACTTCGTGCAGGATCTGCCCATTCTTGGCTATTGACAGTGGAACAGATGGCAAGCATGAAGTCGAGAGCACCATCGTCGAGAGAAGACATGAAAGTCTTGGTGCGTTCCTCGGATTCTTTCTCGGCGTCGATCGAGGGGGAGGACATTCCATCAAAATACCATCCGCTGTACACCGAGAGCCACAAGGCATTGACGCATGCATGGAAGTTTGGCAGCTTCCAGCTCTGGCCCTCTTGGGGCGACGTCATCAGTTTGTTCAGATCTCGGGCTATTTTCTCAGACCCCGAGCCCTCAGGGGAACCATGTTGCACAAAAGCAGCAATTGTGACGGGGATATAGTTGAAAAGTTGTCGATCGAACCGGTCCAGGGTTTTCAGTTGCTGAATCAGAGCACGGAAGTCTTCAGGGCTAGTGTAAGTGCCCTTGAACATGTAGAACAGGACCGCTCCAAGCGATTCGTGCTGTTGTTGGAGGCTGCCACGCTGAAATTCAATGGCTTCCATGACATCATGATCATTATCCTGACCGACGAGGGTGGCTTTTTGAACTTGATCCCCCAGAAGCGCCATCCATTTCCCGATGTCGGCCATGGAGTTCAGAGCCTTTCGAGCAAAGAGAGAAGCGTTTTGTAAAGAGCTGTTCTTGATTTCGAGGACGTAGGATAGGGTTTCGTGCATGATTCCCTGGGTTGATACATGTTCGATTTCATTTGATTCTTTGAAAATGAGGCGGAGGCACTCGAGAGTAAACAGGCGGCGCTCGTGGAAGGATATGATGGCTGCGATCAGTGGAGGCCGGTCCACTACCCGCGAGTCTTCCTGGGCGACCAGAAACATCTCTGCTGCTTGCAATTCATCGATATCCAAGGCATCTGCGAGCTGCAGCGCACCCTGCTGGAAGTCTGCATTGACCGAGTATTCAACCTCCGCAACGGTGATCTTCCCTAGAATGTCGCGTTCAATGTCAGCGTGCTGTGACTAACCCAGACGGGCGAAAGATCATCTCAAATATTGACCTACCAGAGAGAACTGCCTGGCGACTCGCATTGTTCTTTGCTGGCTTGTCTAGGAGCTTGCGGAAGTCTTGAATGTGTGTCTCCAATTCGAAACATAGTCGCTCGACATTGTCGAGGTGACCCTCTGATACAGCAGAGAGGTCTTGGTACAGACCACGAAGACCAGTCCGAATATCTTCGAGCTCTGCCATGACGGCGCGGGGAGAGAAAAGTGCAGAGTGAAGCTCGAAGCTCTGTTTGGCCCAAAAAGGCGGAACGCGATCAAAATTCCGGGCGGTGTGAGTAGTAATCGGGCGGCCAAGAAGTACTGCCACTCCGCCAAACAATCGCGACTTTATCGACTCAACTTGTTGCTAAGCAATGCTTTTTGTCAGGAAGAAGCCTTTTCCAAAGTCCAACCTCGGTAGATTTTGGCTCCTCTGATCCGAAACGATTCGAAATCATGGGTGAGGTATTTCTCGACAAGACAATCAGCCTCGTGTCGTCCGACAAACAGAAGACCCGCTCGGAGGGCTTAGCAGACCTTAAGCATATCCTCCAGCGGAATAAAGGCTCTGAATTGTAAGCGTGCACATGTCATCATTGGCAAAGATATCTTGTTATCGTCCCAAAAAGCTCATGTTTTCTTAGGCAAAAACTCAATGACAAAGCTTGTCATAAAGTCTTTGAATCGTTATTTCGGTTTGTCGCAGCAGAAAGATCAACATATAACCGAGCCCAACAGAGTTCCAAAAGGTCGTCTGCACTGCGGCTCTCAACATGTGCATCTGTCATCCGAATAGCGGTTGATCTCTTCTCAAGAAACCTGAGGGTCAAGACAATCCGTGCCATCATCAACCATGTCACTGATACCATACCAGTCCCCGGTGAGGGTTTATGGGAACCATTGAGCTTAGATTACATCAAGAGCTTGGCATCACTCTTGCGCTATCGGCCTCATGTGGAGCATCTTGAAGAAGATGACTGGGATGCCCTCATTGGGTTTTGTCTTGCCAGTATAGGTTCACAGGATACCGAAGAAAGCCAGCTCAGCATTCGAAGCACTCGGTCTGTGTATGATGATTATGATGCAAGTGACAGCCGCTCGACGCCTTCGAGGGCTACCCCGGCCCCAGCCACCAGAGACAGGCACAGCGGCAATAGGAATTCTATCGAAGAGGTGATGTTGTGTATTCAATATCTGACAACGGCCCCCAGCGTGTTCCTTCAGACCATGGCTGAAAACATACTTCACAGGCTGGTGGAGTTTGTCGAGTCGCCTCTTATAAGCGTAGCTGGTAATGCACACCAGCTCGCGTTCAGTAGCATCAATGCAGTGGTTACAAAGGTCTTGTTTGATCAGTCTGAACTCGTTTGCTCATCCCTTTTGAGCCTGGTTCCAGTAATCCGGCGTCTTTGGGCCACCACTAAATCACAGGCCCTAAGAGACGAACTGCTTGTCACCCTGAGGCTGTCAGTGGTCATGCTGGTGGATGCTGCTAAAAAGAAACCAACCGAAGCCCTGGCCTTTGAAATCGAGCAGCTTGCCGGTATGCTTCATGCCGAGTATGTGAAGCATTCTGCGAAGGAGATTTTGCAGATTGACGAAATTGTTTTCTTGCGGAATGAGACGGCGTGCCAAATGCCTACATATGGGCCCCGTCTAGGTGCCGCGAGATCGGAGTACAACTGGACAGTGGTTTGGATGATTGCAGAGTTACTCAAACTCTCGGAGGATATTAGTGACCGCGTCAAGACCACCGAATCTCGACAGGGTTCAGTCAAGAAACAGCGCCTAAAGTCCGAGATTCAAGACATCTTTCGAGATTCAGTTTCCGCAGCAGGGACAAGACGAACATGCGCACTACAACTCATCCCATTTCTTGAATCTGAGATCGATATTGAAACCAAGGGCACCTTTTTGAAGCAGCTCGCTCTTAGCATCTCCGATGAAAATGGCACATTGTCATCATGGACCATGATTGCTTTGACAAGGTACGTAACGAGACTGTCTAACAAGTTACGGCGGGGGGGTTTTTTTTAAAAAAAACTTCCCCGCGGAGTGTGCCGAAAGTATCCTGAAGTCTACGTTTACTGACAATCGAGTTATCAAATTTAGCATAGCTAATGGACAAACCGCGAAATCACCCGAAATCAAAGCTCACTGGCCAAGAGTTGTAGACCTTGCCACACGCAATTTCTCATCTCCAGTAACTTCAAGGGCTGCCTGTCAACTTCTGTGTACAATCTTACAGTCAGACTTATTGGATTACTCGGTTGCCATGGAAAAAACACGTTCAACTCTGACATCTGCGAATTGGCCATCTGCCATATCGGACTCATCTCTGAGACTATGGACATTAATTGCACGCACAAAGACACAACTTGATCCCGGATCTGCTCAGAAAACCACCAAACACATTTGCGGCTGGCTAAGGGAAGTCTGGACTCTTGGTATGACTGATCGCATTCAAATAGCTCGACTGGCCACGTATGCCCGCCCTTTAGATCTATTGGACCTCTTGCTATCATGTACCAATCGATACTTCTCAATACCGCACTGCCACACTGCTGGGCCAATGGGAAACATTGCTCGAAGTTGGTTCTTTCTCTATGAAAATCGGGAGCTCCTGGAGTACAATTTCCACACTGACCGTTCTCATTCTCCTTATCCTTGGGGAACCCAAGAAGTATTGTCATTGGAACAATCCTCCAGGGAAGACCAGGATGATGCAGTCATCTTAGACCTACTTCGTCTAAGATCCGATTCCTTTTTGCAAGCATGGCATGTTATGATCGAAGAAAAATCACATATAACCCCAGAAACCCTGCAAATCCTAGCCTCGTTCTGTGTCGTGGCTTCTGTCTTCAGGTCATGCATGCCTCATGCGATTCAGACTCGATTTCAAGATCTACATAACAACTGTTCGAGTCTTTGGAACTCTATTTGCAACTTTCTGGCATCTCACGAACCTGCCTTTACACAGGGATGCTTAGAGTTGATATCGCCACTCCTACAGCCCTTCGCGAACTCCGAAACCCCTGATGTCATTCAAAATAACCTGAAGATGCTTTTGACACCACTGTCACAAGCCCTTGAGCATTTACGCCAGAGCTCAAAAGCCACATCTGCTGATGATCCTATGGACTTGGATGACCGATTTCTAGCCGAGAATACCCCAGAAAATATTAACGAGACCATCCTCAGTACAAACCGCGGCTCTCACTCGGTTTTCTTTGATGCGGACGCTTATCAACGCTGCGTGACTGTCCAGCTGTCAGCATTTCTTGCATTGCAGGCAGACTCCGAATCATCGGAAACCACGCGAACATCCCGTGTCATTGAATACTTGACGGGTTTGGATGAAGCTGACATTGTCTCAGCCCAAGCTGTATTGCCCAAAATATACCGACTATGCTTGAAAGCTACGCCTTCCGAACTGCTGCCCCTGCTGGAGGACTTGGGCGAGAAATGCTTACAGTCATATGAAATGGAGAGATGCGAAGCCTCACTCTGTGTTTGCATTGGGATGATGGCTGGCTTCAGTGACTCCTGGACAACCGGAGACGATGAAGATTTGAATGAATCCGCCATGGATTTGTATCAATGGTTCTTGGAAGTGCCTTTGGCTCGGAAGCAGGCTACTCCTCAAGTTCATATTGCTTTGGCTGAGCTCATTCAGGACGTCCTCAGAAATCGTCCCTCATATGGAAATGATCGCTCACTTCCGTCGCCACGAACAAGCTTGTTTACGATCCTCCGGGAGGGAGATGTTCGAGTGAAGTTCACAGTTGCGAAGTTCATCCCCACTTTGTTTGAGCGGTTTCTGCTCAAGGATCACGATGCAATTTTTGATGATGTGCTGGAAACTCTACCTCGAGACCCAGAATGGATTGAAGGTATTGCAGTCCGTCTATTTGTGCTCTCCCAATTAGCTTCTAGGTGGCATACACTGCTGCGAAGAAGCATCTACCATTTGTTCGAAACACCGGCACAAGTTCCACGATCTCTATGGTATGCCGAGAAGTGCATGAAGTCGGTCTCTCGGACCCTTGGCCTCCACGACGCCAAAGGGCTTTTCCAGCTTTTTTCCTCTCAAATTTTGTACACATGGACTGAGACACAAAGTATAATGTCAATGCCTTTCAGTATTTTCGGGTACGACAACCTTGAAGAAATGCTTCTTGATGTGAAAGATGAAATCGTCGGTCAAATGACGATGCGTGCAAAGGAGCAGGAAACCATTGAGCTCGCCAAGTTCTTAAACACTTCTCACCTCGAATTCTTGATCTCATCTTTCCACAAGGCGGAAGCATACAGCATTGCACGAGACATAAGCACTCCCCCGGGTCAAGGCAGCCAGCCAAAGGGCGTCGAACCTCGTCTACGAAAACTGATGGGAGCTGATCAGTTCATGACTCAAGTCGAAGCGCAGTTCCCGCTGATAATTGCCAACTTTTTCAAATCCCTCGACTATTATGACCAGATCGAAAGAGCATTCTCGAAGCGCGAAGACTTTACCTACGCCATAGACGTTCAGACACAGATATTGGAGAAAAGCTCGTCTACAAGTGTTCTTCCAGCAAACCAGCAGCCCTCATTCCGTGCACGCTACCTTTTGGACCAACTTGAGTTTCTCTGCAAACGTACTGGATTTGAATTCGAATCTATTTGGACACCTTCATTGGTGTCTTTCGTCTGCCGCTCGCTGCTTGAAACCATACACCCTGCCCTAGGCTCGCCCCATGCCTGTTCAGTGATTCGTAAAATGAGAATCGTCGTCTGTGTTGCTGGCTCGATCATACTGCGAGAATATCCATTTGAAATGATGCTTAGTTCATTACGTCAATTCATCAGTGATATCCATTGCTCTGAAGATGCTATTGGCATTGTTTGGTATCTTCTTGAAGCAGGAAAGTCATATCTCCAGGAGACGCCAGAATTCACAGCAGGGACTGCAGTCACAATACTCCTGACTCTCCGCAAGTTATTCTCGTCATCATCTGAAAGTACTGCCCAAGAGAGCCAACTCAAAACAGTGCTGGCAAATGCGCAGAGATTCTACCAATGGCTTGTGGGTTTCTTTGGCGGCTTTGAATCCCCAGATTGGAACACGGAGACCCACGCTCTCTTCCAGAGACTAGTATCGCTGGCAGATGAATTCTCGACATCTCAAAAACCTTCACTTGGAAAAATTGGGAAGGAGTTGGCCTTCGAGGTGCTCAAAGATCGTGAATCTGCGACACCCCTGCTTAGCAAGCCGGTAGCAGATCTAATCCTGTCACTTGTCTGTCCAGAATTTGAGCAAATACTTGAATCGAGCGATAGATCCTCCAATGCTGACGTGGACCCATCCCTCCATGTTGTCCCTTTGTGGCATACACTTCAAAATTTCAATGGAGGTACCCAGTACCAACTCTGGGCTGCCAGGGTGATTGGAAGATCCTTTGCTGCCACAGGAAAGATCGATCAGATGCTGCTCCGAGAACAGGACGTGTCGCTTTTCCAGATACCCGAGCCGAACCTTTTGTCCGACACCCTCTGCTACTCCAAATCCAGAATCATTCGGGTCCTTTGTGACATGCTCCATAGCCAACAGCAACATGAAGCTAGCCTTGTTGAGCGGACATTGCAACTCATCGTCAGCACCATTGCAGAAGATCCAGACTTTCAAGACTGCGGCAATGTGATTCCCCCGTCTTTGATGAAATCCCTCATCTGGAACCCCTACACATGTCCCACCATACCGCTTACTCAAACCGAGAAGGCAAGATGTGCCGGTGTCACAACCGCATCATCTGGGACTTCTGTTGATGAATGGGCTGGTAACATTTCCTTGCTTCTTTCAAATGCTGCTTTGGAAGACCCTGTCATCGGCTCTCTTCGCAAAATTTTGAATGTTACACCTGGCTTGGCAGTGCAGCTGCTGCCATTCATGACCCATGACGTCCTGCTTTCAGAAAGATATGATAACGGCGAGAAAGGGGAGGTTCGGAAACTCATCTCTGCTGCATTTGGACATGTGCTATCCGAGATCAAAGAAGAGACCCTTCCTCATGCACAGCTTGTGATCAACTGTCTTCTCTACCTTCGGAACCAACCTATTCCGGACGAAACCGCGATAGTGCAGCGTGATAAGTGGCTCGACATAGACTTCGGAGAGGCATCGTCGGCTGCTCATTGCTGTGGGCTCCAAAAGACCTCGCTCCTTTTTCTGGAGGTTCAGACATCAAAGGTGATGTCAGGATCCCGACGGACGTCTGTCAACAAGTATGAGCCACCTCCTGCCTTGCTGCATGACATTTTCAAGAACATAGACGACCCGGATCTGTTTTATGGTATACAGCAAAGCTCATCACTAGCTAGTGTGATGGAGAGACTAGAACACGAAAGCTCTGGACTCAAGAATCTCTTGTTCCAAAGTGCAAGATACGATTGTGAGATCCAAATGACTGACAGTGCAGAATCACACGGAGTGTTGAAAGCGTTGAACTCAACAAACCTTCAAGGCATTGCAAACACCATGCTGTCTGCTTCTAGCAGTGCAAACAATGCATCTATTGCCTTCGAGAGTGCATTACAAGCTGCGACTAGTCTTCGAAAATGGGATTTACCAGTTTCACCTGCAGACTCATCACCATCGGCCACTGTGTTCCGAACCCTCCAAAGTCTGAACACATCGAGTTCCTTCTCAGAGATCAATAACTCTATTGAACAGGGCTTGCTCACGACTCTCGACACACTTGTCAAAACAGGTTCCCCGGCCAAAATTGGTCGATCTGCGATACAGTTGCGAGCTGCTATGCGGGCTCTTGGAATCATGGCAGAAGTCAGCGACATTCTGCATTCTTCGTCTGCCGAGGAAATAACAGAGGAGTGGCATAAGATCAAGATGCGAAGCAGCTGGCTCAAGACGGAAAGGTGTGTGATTGTCTAATTTATTATTGAACTGGGTTTGGGGCCTAACATCATCAGCTATCATGAGGTCGGAGAAATCCTGTCTTGGCATGAAGCATTGTTTTCATCCATAAGGAAGAGCGAGGTACTCAGATCGCAGGCACAGCTGAGCCTTGCGGACTCACGACTGCTCGAAGCCAAAGCTATGCGTCGATCTTTGGAAATAACACGGAGTCATGGTATTTCTCAAGCGTCGTTGAAATCTGCCATCAATCTCTCAAAAATTGCTGAGCCGGCATATGAGTTGGACATCGACGGCGCAGCAAATTTTGATCTTGCCAATGTGCTTTGGGATCAAGGCGAGATGACCGCTTCCATCCGCATGCTTCAAGAGTTGAAGGGCCAACCTGACCTTCCTAAGCAAGCCATTCCACTCAGTCGGGCTGAGCTACTTGTCACCTTAGTAAGTCCTCCTCAAGATCCCCCTTTTCTATAGTTCCAAGGAGACTCGAATAGATCTCTAAAACCACCTACCTGGTGGTATAAAATCTCTAGAGCAAGAAAGAAGGACTCAGCGGGTAGTACTGGGCTTGCTTAACAGATGCTAACCTGAATCTTTAGGGCCATCACGTGGCGGAGGCGCGACTGGAAAAACCCGACTTGATCTTACAAGAATACCTGTATCCCGCAGTCAAAGAACTCAAAGGCAACACAGGCGAAGAGGCCGGTCGGGTTTATCATGGATTTGCAACCTTCTGTGACGAGCAACTTCGAAATCCCGATGGAATCGAAGATTTCAAACGAGTCGAACAACTGCGAGACCGAAAGGAGCATGAAGTCCTTGGCCTTGAAAATATGATGAAAACTGCCACCGGAAAAGAGAGAGACTATCTTCGAAACTGCCGGGCAAAAGCGAAGCAGTGGTTCGACCTTGACGACCGGGAGTACCAACGTCTTTTGCGGAGCCGCGAAGCCTTCCTTCAACAGTGCCTCGAAAATTATCTACTTTGTTTGCGAGAGTGTGATACGTACAACAACGATGCTCTGCGATTCTGTGCACTTTGGCTTGAAAATTCAGCAAGCAAGACTGCCAATTCGGCTGTCTCCCGACGACTCAACGATGTGCCTAGTCGTAAGTTTGCGCCATTGATGAATCAGCTATCATCTCGCCTGCTCGATGTCTCTGATGATTTCCAACCACTGCTCAACCAACTGGTATACAGAATATGTGCCGACCACCCTTTCCATGGCATGTACCAGATCTTTGCAAGCAGCAAGTCTAAAGGTGGCAAGGATCAATCGTCTCATTCGCGCTTCCGCGCCGCGAATCAGCTTGTGGAACGTCTCAAAAATGACAGTAAAATTGGCTCTACATGGGTTGCTGTTCACAACGCCAATATCAGCTACGTCCGATTCGCAGTTGACAAACCTGATAGCAAGTACAAGAGTGGCGCGAAGGTTCAATTGAAGAACCTAGCCACTGGTCAGCGGCTGACACAAGATGTTGTCACTTACAAATTACCGCCGCCTACTATGAAGATAAATCTTCGGGTGGACTGCGACTACAGCCAAGTTCCGACACTCTCCAAGTTCAACCCAGAGTTCACGATCGCTTCTGGTGTCAGTGCCCCCAAGATCGTGACCGCTGTTGCGTCCAACGGCGAGAAATTCAAACAATTGGTAAGCATTAGAGATCAATCAGTCTCTTTCGTCTTTCTTTTTCCCTTACTCTTTCCCTTCATTATTTCCATTGTGATGATATCCATATCTCCCTTGGATTCCTCGTTGTTGCTCTTTTTTCGAACCCGTCCCCCTCGGGTTGTTTGATGGCCTTTACTGACTGTGACAACAGTACAAAGGTGGCAATGATGATCTACGGCAAGATGCCATCATGGAGCAAGTATTTGAACAAGTCAGTAGTCTTCTCAAAGACCACCAACCGACACGCCAGCGCAACTTGGGTATCCGAACCTACAAGGTCCTCCC
The DNA here is from genome assembly GCA_026122735.1 of Penicillium bialowiezense. Lineage (NCBI taxonomy): Eukaryota > Fungi > Ascomycota > Eurotiomycetes > Eurotiales > Aspergillaceae > Penicillium > Penicillium bialowiezense. Next base: position 5,182,684 of record JAKZFB010000002.1, read on the forward strand.
CTTAACATCCAACGCTGGAATAATTGAATTCGTCCCCAACACCACTCCTCTACATGACTACCTGATGCCAGCACATCAAAAATACTTCCCAAAGGACATGAAACCCAACTCTTGCCGAAAACACATCGCAGATGTACAGACTCGATCATTTGAGCAGCGTGTCAGAACCTATCGACAGGTGACCGAACATTTCCATCCGGTTTTGAAGTATTTCTTCATGGAGAACTTCAACAACCCAGACGATTGGTTTAGCAGAAGGTTGTCGTACACTCGAAGTACCGCTGCGATCTCCATCCTTGGCCACGTTCTTGGTCTCGGTGATCGACATGGGCATAACATTCTGCTGGATGAAAAGACAGGAGAAGTGGTACACATTGATCTTGGTGTTGCGTTTGAACAAGGACGCATCTTGCCCGTTCCCGAAGTGGTGCCATTCCGCCTAACTCGAGATCTGGTGGATGGTTTTGGTATCACTAAAACCGAGGGAGTGTTCCGGCGCTGCTGTGAATTTACCCTTGAAGCTCTCCGCCAAGAGTCATATAGTATCATGACTATTCTGGATGTGCTGCGCTATGATCCACTCTACAGTTGGACTGTGTCCCCGCTACGAATGAAAAAGATGCAAGACGACCAGGAGGCTGGCGAAGGACCTCCGGTTCTGCCTGGTGCATCCAACTCAAAGAATGAGCCCAGCGAGGCAGATCGTGCCTTGACTGTTGTGGCAAAGAAGTTAAGCAAGACATTGAGTGTAACTGCTACTGTGAATGAACTGATTCAGCAAGCAACTGATGAAAAGAACCTTGCATTGCTGTATTGTGGGTGGGCAGCTTATGCATGAGCCTTGTCGAAGGAATTTAGCATTGTTATTCAAATGAAACCCGCACAATGAACCTCTTTTCGTATGAGACTGAACTTGGTCTTCTGGACCTTAAAAGCTATAGACGAAGTGGCAGTGAAGACCTCAGATCATACCAAACAAGAAATTAGACTCAATTTCATTACACCATTGAGTATTTCAACTTCCCAAGAGCGTGGATTCTCTCAAACCAAGCATTCCTGAACCTTAGCTTCCTCCTCTCCGTGCCCCTCGCACTGCGAGGACACACGATGAGGGGGAAGGGAAATTGAAGGCTCTGGTCTCATATGTCAGTGTCATCGCATGTAATCCAAAAGAGAGAGAAACCAGCTTACCTCCTTCGCCTTTTAGCGAGCCACCATACGTTCTGCTCACTTCCAAACTTTCAGAGACAGAAACGTGAAAAACCCCTCTCCTCTCCCCCAGAGTCTTTAATGTGAGTATATTGCATCCACGGAAATGAATGGTCAGTCACTCACTTTTTTTGGAAAAAAAAAAATGCCACCACGACGTCTGGCCGCAGACGCCACCCTTCCTCCGTTCTTCCGGAGCTCTGATGTCTTCCACGATTCACAAGCAGAGACTCCCCTAATCGAAAATGCCTGTCGTCATGTTAGTGGAAGTCACATGCGCATCAAGGATCTATACTCACTCTGATCATCGCAGGATCAGGCTACCCCGACGTCTGGCCGTAGACGTCACCCTTCCTCCCTTCTTCCGGAGCTCTGATGTCTTCCACAGTTCACAAACAGAGACTCCAATCGAAAACGCCTGTCTTCGTGTTAATGAGAGTGACAATATGTATCAAGGATTTATACTCACTCTGATCATCGCAGGATCAGGCTACCCCGACGTCTGGCCGCAGACGTCACCCTTCCTCCCTTCTTCAGGAGCTCTGATGTCTTACACAGTTCACAAACAGAGACTCCAATCGAAAACGCCTGTCTTCGTGTTAATGAGAGTGACAATATGTATCAAGGATTTATACTCACTCTGATCATCGCAGGATCAGGCTACCCCGACGTCTGGCCGCAGACGTCACCCTTCCTCCCTTCTTCAGGAGCTCTGATGTCTTCCACGATTCACAAGCAGAGACTCCTCCAATCGGAAACGGCTGTGAGGATGTTAGTCAAGGCGAAAATGAGTATCAGCAATGTACTGACCGTGATGTTCACCAGATCAGGCCACCACTACGTCTGGCCGCAGACGTGAACCCTCCTTCAGGAGCTCTGATGCCTTCCACAGTTCACAAGCAGAGACTCCGGGTATCGAAATTGGCTGTGATGTTGTTAGTCAAGGTGAGTTTGAGTATTAATATGATGTGCAACTGACCATCGCCAATATAACGTCGAGCCACCACAACGTCAGGTCTGCCTTCCACGAATCACAGACGGACGTTACCCATCCCCCAGGGGCTCTGATGACGGGAGAGACCCCCTCAGATACCGACTTGTAGCGGGTTGACATGAATTCGAGTGATATAATTCCCAATGGCACCCCGAGCCAACGGCAAAGGCATTCACAAAAGAAAAGCACAAAAAACACAAAAAAGCACAAAAAAGCACAAAGGAAAAAAGAAAAAAGAAAAAGCACAGGGCAGAGGATGATTTTTTTGGGGGTTTCGGGGATCTTCGACATGAGCACACCAGCACCAAAAAGCACAAAAGAAAAAGCACAGGGCAGGGGATGATTTTTTTGGGGGTTTCGGGGATCTTCGACATGAGCACACCAGCACCAAAAAGAAACGCGCAAACGCAAAGCAAACCCAAGAACAAAGGAAACAATTAAATACAGAACAAGAATGCCAATGCCGTGCCGGGAAAGCCGGGGATATGATATCTTCCTGCCCGCCCACGAAGGACGCACATCAGGAAACTCGAAAATATGGATCTTATCTGCCCGCCCACGAAGGACGCACATCAGACAAGCCAGAATATGACCGGGGGAACCAACGAGAAGATATTCCCTGTCCGCCCACGAGAGGCGCACACCAGGGACGTTGGATGGTCTCTTTCTGAAAAGCCATATAGCCAACCATGGCCAAAAGAAGGATGTCCCAAATGCCGGGGAAGCAGAAGCCGAGAAGAACCAGGATAAGGAAGATATATTGAACCAGGACTGGTGGGACACTAGCCTGGAGGACATCAATAACCTTGGACATCGAGGTCTTCAGGTGACGGCGGACGACTGCAGCCTGAGACGTGGGAGCAGGCACAGATTGCAACTTGCTGGGTGCAAGAACACTCTGTGGTGCAAAGTCAACAGGATTTGGCATAGAGGGACGGACACTCGAGAATTGCGAAGCCCGAAGAGCACCGGTCCGGAAGCTGTGGGCGAGGACCAGTCGGCGCTTGCTGGGTGCAAGTACAGACTTGTGGTGTTCGCGGCGGGTGATCGGGGCAATCGCACCTGGCGAGACTCGTCGCATGGCGATCGAAGCATCTAGAGGGGACATGTGGGACCTGGCGGTCCACCATTCCATCTGGGGAGAAGCATCGAATCGCGGAGTGGGGTAAACCACTCGTTTCTTGACTTTGCGACATTTCTTGCCCGGGGGTCCTTCTCGAGCAGGGATTTCGACGATCTGACTGGGACCGAAGCGTACTGACTTCTTCGTCTCACCCGAGGGCGGCGAAAAGACAGTGGGGACGTTATCGGACCGGACCTTCAGACAAGATCGAAGAGGGGGAACCTCAACCTTGGAATGCGCTGTGACGGGGCGTCCAAGAGTGGGAGAGGTCGGAGAGGAGAGCAAAGCTCGATTCCAGGAATGCCGCATGGCGGGATCTCCTGGGGGAGGAACCTCAACCTTGGAATGCGCTGTGACGGGGCGTCCAAGAGCGGGAGAGGTCGGAGGGGAGAGCAAAGCTCGATTCCAGGAATGCATCGTGACGGGATGTCCTGGGGGAGGAGGGGAGAGAGGCACGCGAGGCCGAGGGAAGAGGTTTGCCAGAAAACGCATCGTGTGAGGATGGCCTGGACAAACAGAGGGATGAGAGGAGGAGAGCACCAGAGAGACAAAAGCAGAAGCAAGCAGAAAATGTCACAGTCAGGGTATTCAGAGCAGAGCAGAAGCAGAGCAGATGAAACAAGCCAGTGGCATGGGGAGAAAGAAGAGGAAGAAGGAGAAAGGGAAGAGACAGGATATAAATACAAAACATCAACATTGGAAGCGCCATGGCAACGCCCAATCTAAAAGGGAAGGTACGAGGTGAAGTTGCTAGGTCATTCTACGAGAATCACTTTTAGGGCAGGTACGAATAGTGTCATGGCAACGCCCAAAGCAGGAAGGTGCCAGGTCAAACCGGTCAGCAGTTAGGGCAAACCTGGAGCCTGAGTACACGAGGAATCATTTGTGGAAGTATACCCACGCAGTGGACGCATAGAGCTTCTTTAACCTTGGAAAAAGGAGTAAGATAAGCTGAACAAATGTATTATAGAGAAGACTTGATGGTAGTATATGACTTGGATATGAATGCAAACTGATCTCTCAATCAGGCTGAAACTAATCATCTCTGATACTTGCTGCTCCTGACCTTCCAGATATCTAGCCCTAAACTTTGAGTTGTCCACTTGGGCAGATACTTCCAGGGTTGTCAACATAGGTTGATAGTACCCACGCCCACGGGCATGATTTAATCCATGGATGGTGATAGTTTGAGATTTTATATTGATATTACTTTCAATGGTTTGGCTTATTCTAAAAATAGCTCAAATAGCCCTAAAATGTAGAAAATCTCTTGTACTTCTACCCATATCAACATTGGAAGTATGGAGAGACCGCCCACCAGGACCTCAACTTCCAAGGTTGCTTCCTGTTAAGCTTCTTTATCACATAGGAAGTAGAGTACCTACCTGTATGCGCAAGGACCACGGGTGTTCACTCTCAGGACTTACAAACCCTCCACGCCCGACCTCGGGACTGGCTATGCTAGATTTTGATGATATTATGACACGATGAGTGTTTGGAAAAATGTGGATTAACATCAGTTGTAGTCTTGGCTGTCTCCAAAATCTTGAAGTCAAAAGAGCTCAGGCCTGCTGACAATATATGCGCGTTATGTGCAAGAGGTTCAAATGGAAAACTGGATCAAACCTGGAATGTCGCTCTGCAGCCAAAGGGTGTGCTATCTCCGTCACTGCACACTGGAAATAGATTCCTATTTGGAGATAAGTCAAGATTCCTGGCAAGGACAATGAATCCCAAACAATCCACTAGGGATTTCGGGCCCTGGTTCGGCGGGCAAGCCTTTTGGCTCCACTCCGGAGTCATACTTAAGCTTGGAAGTCACAGAACCTTCATCGAGTGAGGTGCTGCGTTTGTCTCTGCTTACTGGATCTCGCTGGCAGCGCCGGAGACACGGTCTACCAGCAACCAGGTTGAACCACTTCAGAGAAAACATTACGAATCTTGAGTCTTGATATCCATTGAGCTTCAGTTCTGTTTTGACACAGACCTTGAGAAGAAACAAATAAACCTTTAAGCCCTGGAGTAACCAGATCTACATCAAGATAGAAGAAACCTTCCCAGGTTGGAAATTGCAATTCCGCAGTCCAATCAATGGCACTCAACCGCATCACAGGCTACGCATATAATCAATCACGGAAGAATTTGGAAACGAACATATCAAATTAGAAGAGAAGTTGAAGCTACCCCTGAAGCAAGAACAAATGGCATCTTCAAACAAACACGCAATGCAAGGAAGCGCCAGCATAACACCAACCCATGACGAGGAATAAGAGACAACATAAACAAGACCAATACCAAGATCCAGTGGTTGTTTATGTATGAGATAGAAAAAAGGAGAATAGCTTTAATGAGACAACCCGATAAGCCCGGCAAGAAACCAAAGTCTATGCAAGTCGTGACGTGTAAATGCGCTGAGAGATCCGGTATAGAGGACGAGGGGGAGGGTATGTGACGCCAGACGGAAACCAGAATGGATACATGTAGCAAGCAGACGCTCAACGGAATGGAAGCACAAAAAGGAAGTAAGAAGGAGAAAGAGGCCCGAGGTTGACGCAAATGCATGTGGATCGTGTGCGGAATGACGGTGATCGGAATGCACTACGGTGGGGTCGGGGTTTGTCCGAATGCCGCGTGGTCATGAGGCTTGTCGCGGGATCGCATGTACATGGCATCGGAGTATGCATCCGAGGCCGGGTTGATGGCTCGTGGTAGAGTCGTCTGCTGTTGTTGTTGCTGTTGTGCAACGACCTCGCGTGCATAGAACTCTACCAGCATTGTGCCATATGACTCTAGTTCCTCGACGGATATTGCTAGTCGGAAGTCGTTCAACAAAAGGAACTGGAGTTCCAAATGATTGAGCTCTACTAGAGGAAGTCCTCCAACCTGAATATGATGTTGATTAGCATTGGGGATGTGGGACGCAAAGAAACATCAAATACCTTTGCGTAACGTGAATTGGTGTAGAAAACATCGGAGAAGAATTTACTCGCACAGGTCACGCCAGCGATGACCAGTCGGTGGATATTAAAGCTATCAACGACGAAGAAATGGGAAAGGGCCTCGGTGTCGGATTCAGGCGAAAGACCAGCGAAGCTGGCGGGAGTTGAGGTATGCGAGCCTCGCGGATCGTGTCCAGCGTATCCTGCCGAGGAAGGTGGTGTCGCCATAGGCGAGTCCTGCATCCGACGATGTGATGATTCAGAGGACATCCCAGAGTCCTCGGCCCCATCCCAGCGGTGATGTAAATGATCAAGCTGTCCACGATTGACCAGCTCGGTCATACGGTCAAAATAGACCAGCAAGCTTAGAAAAACCTCGTATGTCGTGGGGCAATATTTGTGTATGCGGGTGAGATAGCTTAGGATCGTTATGCTGGGGACATTCTTGCCGTGGAAGGCGAGAACGCTTGTAGCTTGTGGGCTGAGGTTCGAAGTCCCATCTGGAGGAGGGATGTGGCGATGAACATGTTCGTGCTGCGTATCGTTGGTTGTGGTGATCCTGGTCAGAAGTCCCGCGACCATCTCGATGATCTCCGTGACCGGCATGGAGCTAATCTCATAGTGTCGGTTCTGGGACACATTTGACGCAAGTGAGCTCTGCGATCCCACGATATTTTCACTGGCGAGGCTCTGGATATGGGACAAGCTCTGGACTCGAATGCGGCTCGGTGAATTCGCCTCCGAACCCGGCACAGACTGCATTGACCTATTCGTTGGTTCTAGGCGTGGGGAATCTGGCGCTGACTGAAAAGAAGTTGTAGAATCCGAGTATCCATGTGTCGAGCTCGGAGGAAAGGCATGGGACGTCATGGAAGGCGGGCGAGAGGAGGTGCGCGTCGAAGCTGTGTTGATGTAAGCCGGGATATCATTCGCAGCCCGAGCAGAACCTCCGGACGGCGGGGCAGTAGAGGTGGGGGTGCTCGATCTCGACTGTGAGGACACCGAATCCGAATTGACCGTGCCTCCCAACATGTTGAGATGGGTGCAACTCGTATTCCTTGGAGGGATCCTGATTTTCTGCGGGTCAGCAAGGCGGTCGCAATGCGAGCATAGCGGACTTTGCGACTTTGCCACTATCCACAGAACAGGGAACAGTCGGGATATCCAGGCACGAGCCAAGGAGGGGTCACATACGATTACCAAGTCACTGGGCTAGACTGCAGGAGTGCAGTACAGTCGTCTTTGAGGGGGATCAGCGAGTGACGATCAAGGCCATGTTCAGAACAGAACAAGGAAAGGAACGCGTCAGATAGAAAGGTGAAACAGTCTCTCCAGACCCCACAAAGCACACCTGGGAAGAGTAGAGCAGAAGGACCTCTCAAATGAAAGACGGTGTAGACGGGGTGTAGATGGTGTAGATGGTGGCGATGGACGAATGATACCGCGTGCTGAGCGCCCGTGCCGGGAGTGAGAAGTGAGTCTTTTTATACGAAGCCTTCAACTGGACGAGTCTATATTAATTTCCCCGATATCTCGGTCCACTTGCATATATAATGTCCCTTCCGAACCTGATACTTCCGTGTGTTATATGACAGGTTTCTTATGCATATCCCTATGTGTTGTTTACTCAATGATGTCAGGGGACACTTGGGCACTTGGAACCCCAGACATATAACAAACTGATAGGCTCATATCCCGAGCCCATCGCTTTCAATCCTTGACCTTTCGAACGCTTCTCGTCCAGCCAAATATGAGAATATTCCTCCAGAACCTTGGAACGACCCAAAATACAAAGCCACCAAAGCAACAGAACACTGGAATCATGAAACCATTTCATTCGGAGATCGACGCAATATTAGAAAACTTATTAATTCGTCACACCCGGTCCAGTGTAGCCGTTGTCAGGCAGATAGAGATGTCTCACGGCGCCATTTTTGGTCAGCACTACGAGACGAATGACACCACCGGAGCTGCCGTCCCATTTGATTGCCTCTTGCAGAGCGTTCCGCACGAAATCGATGCCCTCTTGCTCCGTCATCTGTTCCCGCCAGTGGGCATCAGTATATCCGTAGATGTAGGTCGACCCAGAACCACCGATGGCGAATGACTGCTTGTGAAGAGATCCTCCCAAAGGGATCGAGTAAACCTGACCACCGTGTCGTGGGTCCCAGCCGGCGAGAATGATACCGGCACTAGAATGAGATCAGTACGAGCCAAAACCCCTCGGAGACAGAAGTACCAACCTCAGAGCGTCCTTGTTCTCATAACACAGTTCCTGGAAGAGCGAGGCGGCCACCTGGGTGGTCGGGGCCTCGGCATTCGTTACGCCGTACATGTTGAGATGGTAGGAAACAATGTCGGCCACGGCTTGAGTGTCGGCAGCCGAGCCTGATCGGCAGCACCAGATGGTGTCATGCACCTGTGTCAATTTGTCGGTGACTCGGTTGGCGATGTAAGCACCGGTGGTTGTGCGACTATCGGCGCCAAGGATAACACCGTCTTTGAAGTTGATTGCCATACTGATATGAAGTTAATGGGATGTTCGGAGATGATTGTAGTTCGAGAGCTTCGGCTCAACTCACATCGAGGTACCCAAGCTAGACGGAGAACGCAAGATCAGCAAGTGTTCGGTGGCTTTAAAGCTTTAAAAGCTTCAAGATATCAGTGGAATTCAAGCTTACTTGACCTCGCCAGACTTGAGGTGGTTCATATCGACGTGAATGCCATCTGGAGATGTTAGCTAGGTGCTGTCGGGCCGGATGACGATAGCTCTCACCTTCACCAAGCATGCCTGATGGTCCGTGAGAAGAAACCATTGTGTGATGATATTGAGATGTCGAGAAGCTTCAATGAAAAACAATAGAAACAGATAATGCGGCAAGGAAGAAGTTGAAGGTAAGGGAGGGTAGTGATGCTATCATGAAGGCAGAAGCTCATAACGCGGCAGGGCGGTGAAGGGTGGTGTTGGACTTATCGCGACAGACTCCTGAAACGACGTGCCTACCCTGGGGTTGTCCCTATTGCTTTTTACCTGTATCTCCGGTATTGATTTAAACTTGTTCATAAATTCCGCAATACCAATTTTTTTTCTCTGCTCCTTTCGTTTTACTCTTCACTAAGCTCGCCATGTCCGAATCTCCTCCGCCTCCGTCTTGGAGCATCAGCAATATGGCCAACAGTGCTGCGCAGTTCATGCGACTACCCGTTTTGGCCTCTTCCGGCCTGGCTGTGGTTGCAAGTGGACTGCTATATTTCAAGCAGAAGTGCGTTCGGGAAACCTAGACCGATCATCGTATGGGGCTAACATTCTCCCTAGTGAACTAATCTATCCCCGCAACGTCCCCGTGGATGCACGTACGAATGTCCCCAGTCCTCGCCAATTCGGTATCACCGACTTTGAAGATCTCCAAATCCCCACCCCCGACGGCGAGTCATTGCATGCGCTCTTCTTGCGACAGCGACCTGGCCGATTCGCTCGAAATGTGACTGTATTGATGTTCCATGGAAATGCTGGCAACATCGGCCACCGCGTTCCCATTGCCAAAGCTGTACAGGAGACGCTCCAGTGCAATGTTTTCCTGTTGGAATACCGAGGATACGGGATGTCAACTGGTAGCCCAGACGAGGCAGGCCTCAAGATTGATGCTCAAACTGGCCTTGATTACCTGCGCCAACGCACCGAGACCAGAGATACAGAAATCATCGTCTATGGACAAAGTCTCGGCGGTGCTGTGGCTATCAACCTCGTCGCGCATAATGAGGAGCAAGGAGATATCAGTGGACTGATCTTGGAAAACACTTTCCTCAGCATCCGCAAATTGATCCCAAAGTACGTGTCCTGTGACTTTGAGCTTCCGAGAAAAATGCTAATTTGCCGCCAGTGTGTTCCCTCCAGCACGATATTTGGCGCGCCTCTGTCATCAATATTGGACTAGCGAAGATGTGTTGCCTAAAATCGTGAAGACGCCCGTTCTTTTCTTAAGTGGACTCAAGGATGAGCTTGTCCCGTAAGTCTGGAGCCTATTCGCTTTCAATTCTTGACTAACCTTTCCCCAGTCCCTCCAACATGGCACAATTGTTTGCTGTTTGCAAGTCCGAGTCCAAGACCTGGCGGACACTGCCCAATGGTGGCCATAACGACTCCGTTGCTGAGCCGGGCTACTTTGAGCACATCCATTCCTTTGTGACGGAAGAAGTGCTGGGACAGAAAAACTAAGTCAAAAGAACTTGTGCACCCTGCGAGACCTGAGTGTTTGGTATTGGCTAATCGGCCTTATCATCACGATTCCCACTCGGCCTTTTCATTATACGACCGAGAAGTCTAAATACCTGCTTCGCCCTAATACTGGCTTTATTGAAATGTCAATTTGGCCCCTGGCTTTGGCCCTTGCAACACAAGAGGCTCAACCATGACCATGATACCCTTTGCCACGCAATCAAGACATGAATTTTACTTTGCATCCGCTAAATAATAAGCTGCCTTCAACAAACTAATGAGCAGACGCGATGACTTGCTTTCTTGGCCCAGAAGCGCTCAGTCGATGAATCCATCGCAGTGATGTGGCTACTTTCTTGTTTACATTGATTTACTATCATCTTTTCTGGCGTCATCCTACTCTCAGCGGGTGAAATATGGCTCAACATGGAGCGCCGGACGTGTAACTTTCCCCCAATCATTTTGCTCTTTTTTCCACATTTGGCTTCGCTCTGTGTATTTACTAAACCTCGAGAATCTCGTGATATGAGCTCGCAATACAATACCCTTAATGAATGTTTGGAATCCACAAAAGTAGTGAAAGATTCCTCGCAACACCAGCTGGGCAGATCCACTGACACAAGATCAAGTCTTTTGGATGTCCACGGTCTCCAAGGTTGCCGACAAGGAGGACCAAGAATATGTACTATCTCAAGTTGGATATGATAGAACCTTGGGATTCATTGAGCGAACATTCTCATCTATGGCGGCATACATCCTTGGAGGCTTGACGCACTGACTCGCGGGCCGGTAAAGAATGTGGTCAGCTCGTATCACGTAGTTCAAGCCGACAGCCCAAGCCCCTCAGAACTACAGTAGTGTTAGTCTAGTAAGCAAAGTGTGCGCAATTCCCAACTTCGAAGTATCCCATCTTCGTTGGATCCTTTCAAATATCTAGTAGTCACCACCAGACCGAAATGAATATCACAATCAACCGGCCCTCGACAGCCCAGACACCAAAGACAGTAGGATGGTATCGGCCAAGGTTACAGCAACTTCCAACTCCAACACTCGAGCTCTTCCTACAGTATGTAGGCATGGAATCCGAGGACGCAATCAGAGAGCACGTTTCCAATGTGCGCGATAAAGCATGGGAAATGTAAGCTGGAATCTATCAGGATACCATCAGAAGCCTCACTCAACTCTACAGTCATTCATATCCCTGCATTGGACTGTTTAGGTTCCTCAACTTCAGCATAAACCTCTCACCAGTTTACCCGCAAGTCCTGGACCGTGTACGTGAGGGACAAACTTTGCTGGATTTAGGCTGCTGCTTTGGCCAGGATCTACGCAAGATAGCCTTTGATGCAGGAGTATTAGCCTCAAATCTCATTGGAGCCGATATCGAGAGCAGCTTCATACAATTAGGATACGACCTCTTTCAAGACAAGGACACCTTCCAAGCACAGTTTGTTACTGGGAGTATCCTCGATGGCCTTTTAGTTGAGCGGCGCGGGTCTATTGACATGATCCACATGGGCAGTTTTCTGCATCTGTTTAGTTTCGAGGAACAACAAAGAATTGTTGCACGTTTGACGGAGCTGCTTGTGCCTCGTGTTGGGTCTCTTGTGTTTGGGCGCACCATTGGCGCCCTAGAGGGGGGAGAGTTCTTCATGAAGAGTCTAGGGTGGAATATGTTTCGGCACAGTCAACAGACGATGCGGGAGCTTTGGGGCTCAGAATGGGAGGTACATTGTCAGTTGGACGATTACAAGGCTGCTGGTCTTAACGAGGAGATGGGTGAATGGCAAGATGCTGCGACGAAGCAGATGACCTTCTGGATTGTTAGCACTGGTTTCAAGGTTGAAAGCAGATATTAGGGATTGGGGTCTTGGGACATTTCCAAGTTATTCATACTAGTTGCCCAGGTGTGGTAAACCTTGGAACTTGTAAGCCCAGGTGGACAATCTTTTTGTCATGGAGATGGATCTGTTTCATTGCCAAGGCAAATGTTCTAAGTTGGAGATCTATAATGACAATTGGTACGAGGTGGGATGGGATACATATAATACAAATGACAAAATCAAGTCTACTGGAGTCGCTCAGACTCTTCCAGCAGCTCCTCGACCTTGAAGTTCTCGACATCACCCCGGGTGAACATGCGAACAAGCTCACTCTTACGGCCACTGGCCTGACCCTCAAAGTCATAGAAGCGCTGGACACAGCTAACCAACCAAGTTGCCTCAGGCGCCGAGACACCGCCGTCGGGAATGATCTGCCCATGCATCAAAACCAGACCCTTATCAGCCAGATCCAAGTGATGAGTGATGGTAGTGTGGGGTGTAGCGTAGGCACCGTGCATCTTATAGGCGCCGAGGTTGGTGAAGATCACAGTGGAGGCATGGGTGTTAGAAGGCGATGGGATTGAGCCCTCTGCAGGCGGGTGGAACGCCCACTGCAGGAAGTGGATGTCTGCGGCGGTGCCAGTCGCGCCTTCGGGGGTCTGCTCTGCTTCCTCGGGGGTCTGGGGTCGGGGAAGAGGCAAGATGAACTGTGGGTTCTGGCGCGCGGCCGCCATAATGCGCTTGTATGTGTCAATGGGGATCACGGCAGAGATGGCGTGGGCATTTTCTGCGTGGCGCAGGCGCCAGAGAGCTTCGATCTCCTTGGCTGGGAGCTCGCGGATCTTCTCGACGTCCAAGTATGTGCTGAGAGACTTGACGGGGCTGGAGTCGCCGGAGACAGAACGTGCCACCTTGGCAGTTCTTGATTCTTGAGGGGGAGGAGGGGGCTGGAATGCCTTGGGGGTGCTCTCAGCGGCCTTGGATGTAGGAGCACTGGGCTCTGGGGTTGCGACAGTGGATGCTTTGCGGCGAAGGTCTTGAATCTTCTCGTCGTATGCATCCTTCAAGGACTCGACTGATTCATGTCCCTCTCTATGCCATCATGTTAGCCTGTGGAATTGTGAATGCGTCAACATAGACATACTCTTTGGCCTTCTGGTCCAGCTTGGCCCGATACTTGTCTAGAACATATTTGGGGTCGTGATGCGAGGCAAGGAAGCGCACATCGTGAACCTGTGCCCACCTGCGCTGCTGGGTGCGCAACAGGCCGGTCTGGCCACGTAGAGCAGATCGGAAACCCTGTAGTCGGAATGGCATAGTGAGTCTGGGGAATCAAATCATTGAATCTCCGATTCGAATCAAAAAGATTGGATGACATAACTGCTGACATAATATTCCAAGAAGCTGGGGCCACCATCACTGGAAGTATCCAAACACCGCATGTTCTCCATATAGTTTTGACATGCATGTTAAAAGAAAGGAACATACTGTCTGGATGGGTTCGGCTTTCTGCTCATCCCGCAAGTGAGTCTTTCAAGACTTATTGAGTATATTTGTCAGCACCCTGCGCCACCTGAACAAGTCTGTAACCCAGGACGATCTATAAACCTAAGGTTGTAACTAGTCGTATATCCCCTCAACCCCTCAATTCCAATTTCGACACCTTTATCACCTTCACCCTGACTCAGAAGGTTACATCTATCACAGACATGTCATTCTCCCAAAAAGAATTCAGTACTCCACCACCACACCCAGCAGTTGGCACGCCCCCGGACTCCAAGTCCGCGTTGCCATGGTACTCGATCTCACCAGGAGTATGGGAATTTCTACTGAACGGCAATGCACAAGAGAAAGCTGTCTTACAATGGTGGGAGCCCAATGCCGCCTCCGCACAGACTGAACCCATCACACATACCTACATCGAAGAGGTGTGCACCCTGCGCGGCGGATTGGAGGATCTGTCGCTTGGGCAGTCATGGAGTATCGGTGCCTATGCTTACAGACATCCTGGTATGGAGCATGGGCCCTACAGGGCGACTAAGGAGGGCTGCTTGCAGTTTGTGAAAATTATACCGGCGAAGTAGGGGTTCCAAGCGGGCTCACGTCGAGATGGTCTATCTTTGGCTCAATATTGAAGATTGAAGATCTGAAGTTTTTGAATTTCTTTCGTGAATGTTTTTATTTTTTGATTTGGTGTAATGATAATTTCACAGGGTGTGCATGTATGTATTTTCATGCGAACAAGGAGCAATCCAAGTGCTATGCAAGATTTCGTGCAAATATGAAGGACATGTTTATTGAGGTCTTTGCCATCCAAGTCATCAATCGTCAACTCAAATACAAGAGCCTAAATTTCGACGTCGGTCGTAGTGGCTTCAGCCTCAGCCTGAGCAGGCTGAACCTCTGGCTCGGGCTCTAGCTCGGTTTCGGTTCTCGCCAGGTCCTCGGGGCCCTCAGGGTCCTCAGAGTCCCCAGGAACTGTCTGGTCCGGAACCTGATCATCTGTCTTATCTTCTTCCTGCTTTTCTTGGATTTCTTCAGCCTCTTGAACATCCTCCCAATTGTCAACAACCTCATCAGCAGGCGTCTTCGCACGCAAAGATTTGCCAGCGCCAACACCAGAACGAAGAACGAGACGCTCCTTTTTGGCTCCATCGCCATCGAGAGCAGCATAAATAGATTTGCTGACCCAAGGGCTTTGAACTGGTGTACCACTCCTCGTGCTAGCACCGCTTCCGCCTCGACTCTTAGACGCAACCTGGGCCCAGCCACCGTCTCCACCGCTGCTGGTCTGGGCTTTGGCAATCTCGCGTGCAGCCTTTGCCTCGATGGCAGCGACACGACGGGCCTCTTGCTCCTTGGAGCGCTCGCGCTCGCGTAGCTTGGAACATTCGCGCACACTCATGCCGCCAATGCCAATCGATGACCCGGCTCCGGTGCCGAAGCGCGGAGGTGTCCAGACGACAGGCTTTAGTACGAAGACATGTCGGTGTGGTTCTGGGTCGTGACTTTCTGTTACAAAGCCCCAGTCTGCGGCGAGGGAGTGCGCAAATGCGCGGAGGGTAGGCTTGGCGGGCTGGAAGCGGAAAGAACGCGTGGACTTGTCTGCGATTGCTAGCGAATGCAGATTTGCTTCAATGGTTTGCAAAGTTGAGAGAGGTGCAGATGCTGCCAGTTTGATGTACTGGTTGAGAGTTTCCTCCGAATAAGGGAGGTTCTCGGCTGTGATGGTCTGCATTGTGGTCGTTTGATTGATGTCAACACCGAGCGCACCTGCCAGGGTACGATTGCGTTCCAGGCGAGTACATTCGTCGTCACAGACCAACGGAGACATATCAGGAATGCGTTGAGGTGACTGGACCTGGCCCTTTACTGCGACAGCCTTGGCGGCATTGCAGCGCCTTTCCTGACGAAGTCGTCCACAGCTACATGTCACAGCGAGCTTGGACGAACATGGCGTTTTCTCGGGGCATGCATAAGGGGCGTGGCACTGCTCTGTGCAAGGATGGCCGCAGATCGACTTGTTCTTTCCACAAGACTGAGTGCAAGGCTTATTTGCGTCCTCGCAATCCTCCGGGCGATGACAGTCTTTCCGGCAGAAATGAGAGCCGCATTTGAGCGGCTGGCCACATACCTGCCCACAACGTGCATCTGTGAGCCAGCAAGGAACATTCTTCAGAACACGTTTACCGCATAAGCACGGCTTCTCGGTCAAGAAAGGACACTTGGGGCAGCTCTCTTCGTCCGTATGACAGGTATGAGCGGGTTGAGGATGGCCACATCGCTTGGGACGCTCGCATGGGAAGCTACAAGCAGGTGGCTTTGCGCCACATGGCTGGGGAGGATAAAGAACAGATCTTCCGCAATTACACGAGATCTCTTCAAATACTGCCTCCCTGCAGGTGTTGCAGGCACCCTTGTGACAAAGCTCTGGACATGTGTGCCTTTCGCATTTCAGCGTCCGACCACATATGCGAGTGCAGATATGCTCTGCCTCGATATCTTCCTCAGCGGGGCGCAGATGAGGTCTGAGTTTACGACGCGCAGCCTGGCGCTCGTTCGCCCGTTGCTCTCCTGGGCAGCATCGATCAGTGCAGGTGTGACGACCACAATGTAAATTCGCCTTGCACTGGCGCGGACACATGGGAGGCTCGCTCACACCTTGATGACAGATAGTCTGATTATCAGTGCGACCGCATTGGCACTTGATGTAGACCTTGCGCAAACAAGCGCCACAGGGTCCAATGTGACACAATTTATCACAAGGGTGACCGCATGGCAAGGTCTTGCCACATGGCTTTTGACAATTGAGGATGGGATCTTCACAAGAGGTTCGAGGTGTGTAACCCGGTATCTCAGACAACGGCGTCTTTCCACAGGCGCAATCCAAAACCACATCTGGTGATCGTGGACAGTGGGCAGGGTGCGAGTCTTGAGAGTGACATTCCCTCTGGCATGAATGTTTGCCGCAGTCTAGAGGGCGGTTGCAAGTCTCCCCGCAACCAAAGCAGCCAGTCCATTCCTCGCCAGAGCCATCCTCATTGATGACTTGACTATCTTTTTCGTCATCCTTGGATTTACATGACATCTCTGTCTGCATTTTTCCACAATAGCAACGAGCCTCGATGCCGACTTCACAGCCTCCACACAGACCCTCGTGGCAGGGCAGCGGACAGGTATGTTCTCCGCAAGGAAGAAGCTCACCACAAATCTCACCACAGCTCCAACCATTTTCATAATCTGTATCCTGGCATCGTTTTGTCGACGAGTTTAAGCCACAGAAGCAATCCTGTGTGGGTCCCATGGCACTACAAGGGGCACACGGACCAGCATGACAGGTCGTATCACAAGGATGGGGACATCCTTTACGGGGTCTTGAGCAAGTCTGGCCACACGAGTGAGGCGGCAACCCGGGCAGCGGTCTAGGATCGACTTCCTTCTCACACCAACAAGAGTAGTTGGAAGGGAAGTTCTGATGCGAAAGATTACAACCAGGACAACGCCAAGCACGTGGAGTAGAACTGTCCTGCCCATCCTCACGGGTTGAAGCCCTCTGAGCCGAAGCACCTTCGTTCTTAGACCATTTCTTCACACAACTTAAATGGAAGACCGTCCAACAAAGTTCACACGACCAAACGCGGGATCTGCGACCTAGCTCGCTGCAGCAGATAGGACATTCGTATAGATTGTGGGAAATATCATCGTGGATTCGGGTAGCCAGATCGGCGGCAGTGGACTTGGTTGTAACCTTTGGTGGTTGTGGCGGTGCCCTGGGTTGTCTGGCTTTGCCTTTTCCTTTTGCGGATGGCGCCGATTCTGAAGGTGGGCCGCGTGGGGCAGGAGGCATACCTGGCACAAAAGCCGGTACATCTGCCCTTAAAGCATTGTCATGGTGGTGCTCCAGTCCGTCCAATGCTGTATCACCCGATGGCTCTGGCTGCGTCAATTGAGCCTTGAAGCCCCCGCGGGCTCTCATGCCGCGGGATCGCATCTCCGGCCGTGAATTTTGTCCTGCAGTTCCTTCATTTGCGCCTTGGCCTTGTTCTCTTTGCGGGGGCCCATTGTTGCGCTGCCTCCTCCCTCTTCCTTCTCTAGTTCTTCCCCCTCTCTGTGAGCGCTGGTCATTGTGTTGATCGGATTGAGGGGTTGGATTTGAGGACGGTTGAGGTTGTGTTGGATTCAGTTGTGCCCCAGACGCGTTCTGGGGTTCACTCGTAGTAGCAGAGCTTTGTTGCTGCCCATCGCGATTCGCAGGACCCCGCCCTCGGCGTCTCGGCCTTGATGAACGTGGAGGTCGTGAGGCACTTGGGGTAACGGTCTCTGGAAGGGGCGCAGACATATTTGCGGGCGAAGAAAAAGTGTGTATGAGCACTTCGGACGTGCTCATATACTCGCGCTATATTTTGTGCTTTCAGAGTGGGGTGCTGATCGAAACCCGATGAGAGACTGAATGGGTTCGGCTAAACAAATCTAGAAGACGCAAGATTGAAGGGTAAGACAAAGGCAAAGACCCAATGAACAAAGCAGAAAGCAGAAAGTCAAGGCGATATAGCCTGCTAGAAAGACTAGGATTGCCGACCAAACGAACTATCTAGAAAACGATAAAAGCTCTCACGGCAGAATTGGGCGGTGGGTCGAAGGCGGTGACGTAGCTCCGTGACTCAGGCATTGCATAAGATGACTCACTTCCAAGGTTGCCCAGAGTCCGAAGTGGAGCCCAGGCATTACACAGTGGGTCAACAATCTATACAATTTGACTCACGATCTGCCTGTCGACAGAACTTGATCTTCGATACGGGGTACGGAGTACTCGGATCCTGGATCTAGACTCAGAAGTAACATGTATTGCCGACCTATCTCAAAAAAACAAAAAGACCAAGTCAAGGTAGACATTATCAATGCAATTTAGTCCCGTTCCACATTAATATGAACAATATGCGACATCTTGGCCGCTGCATCGGAATAATCATACGGCGCTATGCAAATAAAAGAATCCAGCCCATTCACCTCGTGAAGACCCAAACCACTCCGTTTTGATTGTCTTTAGAGCCCGAGCCCAGCCCAGGTTCTAGATGAAAAGGACAATCTCGCCACGATCATTGCGTCGCAACCTCAAAGCTCTCCAGAGATCCTTCTCATCATCGAGTCTGCGTTGCTGGCCAATTTCAGTTTCGTACTCGTTCGAGAAATCACGGTGGAATCGCTTGAGCGCCTTGTTAATCGAACAGCCACGGGTGCTACCCGGGGTCACGAGAGAAAGGAAGTGGTTGGCAAGTTCACGCTGAAGATCCTCATCCGTGCGCGCAGGCGGCTTGGACTTCTTGTACACCATTACCTGGTGACTAGGTGAGTCGACTGGGCCACGGCCATCGTCCGCCTGTTTCAGGCGGCGGCTGGGCCGGTCGTCGGTAGGGTTACTGCTCTTGCGCTTGGACTTGCGGGTCTCTTCGGGAGATTCGCGTCCACGGTGTGACTTCTTACTCTTGCGAACTTCAAGTTGGTCATCGGCGCTTGCAGAGCTGCCACGACGAGCGCGCACTACTGCCTTGGGGTTGACCTCTGTGCTGCCGCTAGCACTGGAGACTGCTGATCCGCCGAACATGGAGGAGACAAGGCGCTCAGCGCGGTTTTTCATGGATATTCCGAGACCGGGGTCACCGTTGCCATTGGCTTCTTTGCCATTGCGGCGACTACGCTTGATCGGGGATGAAGTATCCTGGTAGGCGCGGCGGTGTGTCTCTGGGCTGTCGTCGCCGGGAGAGGGCGAGCGCATCATGCGATTCAAGCCACCGGTGAGACCAGAGTGATTCAGCATTGGGGTACCGGCGTTGTTGATAATACTGGACGGCGCATCCATCATGGGGGTATCGACTTCGTCGCGGGGCGTGCTAAGGATATCGGGTTGTCCGCGCTTGCGCTTCTTCTCGCTGGCGGTACCGGGAATCTTCTCTTTGCGGTCCTTCTTCTTCTTGGGTGCGGGTGTGACGAACTCTGTAGATACGTTAGGGGGAAGGTCCGAGTGTGGGATATTGCCAGTGCCGTAGGAGAAGCCATGCTCGTTGTAAGCGATGTCGTAATTCTTACCCTCGTCGTCCGTAGTCGGGTTGGTCTCGAAGCGAGTCAAGGCATCACTGGGCTCAAATACCGATTTGGCGTTGGTCTTCATCTTCATCTGTTCCTTGGGCTCCACGATAGAGACCTTGGATGCGTTTGGAGTCTGCTCCGTGACCAGATAGTCAAACACATTGACAGGCTTGTCGTTTGCTGGCGCCGGAGCGGGGGCGCGCACTTCGCCAGCGGGTGGGGGCGTAGGACAAGGGGGAGGAGGTGCGATCTTGGATCCCTCGCCGTCTGAGCCGTCCTCCACACGGGGTTGCTGGTGGTGGTTGGGGGCTTGCTTCGCGTTGGCGTTCTGTTTCTGGTTGTTCTGGTTGTTCTGTCCCTTCTTTTGGCCCTTGGTGGGCTTCTCCTTGTATAGTGCACCCTGGTACTTCTGCGCTTCGCTCATGCATGACTAGTGATTGATTCTGTCAGCCTCCCTTGGATTGGATATTTTGACCCAGCGCAGCAGACACAAGGGTTGTGTATTTGACTCACAGTATGCGCTCTGTACTCGGTTCCCCAGAAATGGACCATGCAGTCAATGCAGGTAAAAGAAGCACCGTGACATTGGCCGCGATGGGGGTCAAGCTTCTTCTTGGTGAGAACATCACCGCAAGCCTGGCAGGATTAGCAAACTGCATATGCGCAAAGCCCTGGCCAATATGTGCCATAAGCAGATCAGCCCACTCACCTCGCAAGAGAAAGAAACCATATTGGAAATGATCGCCCCGCCTGTGAGCAGAGAAGAGTTCAAGGGGATGGATTGTGTCGAGCGCGAAAGTGGTCAAAATGCGCAGGAAGTACGCCACACGGTGAAGAGGGGGGGATATCCCTTAAATGATATTTAGCGCAATGAAGTTTCCAAGAAAAGAGGCTTGACTTTTTTCTTCCCGCGAAATTTGGAAGCGCGCGCGCGACTGACTAGGCTGAATCGGGACAACGCTAAACCGCTTCAGGGAGTATGAAATGTGATTCAACGCAAAACACCAGACCACTCTCTTCTTCCGCATTTATGCTTCTCAATCTCGAGCCAATACGATGGAGCCAATGTCCCGCTCTTTCTCTCTAAGTTGGTTTCACTATAGGGCTTTTGGTTCATTAAATCAATGCTTTTTTACTCTGATGCTGACTGACACAGTTTGCAATCCATGAATACACAACTCCCCACCACACCTTTAATTGGCCCCGCCCCCATAGAATAATATTCCTATCTTTTTTCTTTTCCCCAAGTCTGCTCACATACTTCTACATACGTCAAGTGGCAAGTATTTAAGCCAGATTGGTCGACACTGTAACCCGCATGGACTACATCCAATGTGGTTGGCTGGATAGTCCCTGTCAGGAGACCCCATCTTTTCATTTGCTCAGTCAACATCTGAGCAGTTGACGCTATTTCTAGTCCGAACCCAAATCTTTCATCCCGCTTGACGATATTCACGGTCATCTTTACTAATTCAGGATCTGGATGTCTTCCCCTCCTGGCACATGCAAATGAGTTTGGTATCACGAGGGTACGACCTGGCATCGTCTGGATAATGAAAAGGATCGTAAACTTTAATTGGTGCTTCATTTAAGACATTGTTCAGTGCGACACGAAAGAAATAGCAGATTCACCGCTCGGTTTCAAGGGTGTACCGGCTAGGCCCGTCGGGTCATGCGCGCCATCCTATCACCGGGGAGGACGATCTTCCAATGTTCAGGTGCACTCGGTGGCTCGAGATCGACACTCTAGTCCAAAAATGGCATACGGCGGCTTTGTATGTAGGAGATCCATACTCGTCAATCTCCAGGGCTTTCTTGTGGGATTCCTGTGTTAGGGCTCCGTACTCATGGTTTGCCCTTCACCAGACTCTTCCAGTGTGACTTCTACCTAGGCATTACAAATGCCTTCTTTGGTCTTTGTGCCAGATTATCGTATTCATTCAAAATCTCCTAGGTATGATGATACATTATAACAAAGATGAGACGCCTCCGAAGACGCGCTAAAACGGCACAGTGATGTAACACTATATCCCCCTCTCCAAGCCAGAAGCCACATGCACATGCAAAACACAAGGGTATAATGATATTGATACTGTCAGTCGACAATCTATTACTGTACAAGGAGACCAGCTCCATCAAGACAAACAGTCTTGTGTCCAAAATACACCCACGCGCCAAGGGGAGACTAGGAAACCTGCATGAGGCGAGTATTCCAGTCCGTCAACCGCGGGTAGTGCTGAAACAGATGTTAGTGATCAAGGAATTAAAGAACACCACAGACTCGCTCACGCTTCTTTGGAGATTTCCACAGCGGGGCCATCATGATCAGCGCCCTCCCCATCAGAATGCGAAGCTGATTTTTTTTTGCCGCCCTCCTCTTCATCCCCGCTGCAACCACAATCGTAGAAGTCGCCAAGGTTGGCGCAGTCAAACTCGGGCTTATCAAGCATCGCATTGACCTCGTTGTGAATGAAGCAAGCCCAACCCGAAGCCGCATTGCGTGACGATACCTGAGGTGGATATTTGTGTAAATGTTGCTGGAAATGTTCGGCGCACTCTCCACTGTGTCACGTCAGCCTCCAATCCGCGCGCAACAAAAAGCCCATACCAGGCGGGAGCTTCTTACCATGGATACAAGCGAGCGAACAGGTATATATAAGAGCGCAGCGCTTCTTTCTGGTCATCCGTGGGGGTTTCGGGGTATCGTGCCATGACGGTGTGGAAATACTTCCATGTTGCACGGCCTAGTTCCGCCCTAAAGCAAATACACGGTCAGTAACTCGTTCCTTGACATGCAAATATCGCCAATGGGTGGGGTCCGGCGCTTACTTGACTGTTGCATTGCCTAGCTTCGGCATCACCACGGCCCCCTTCAATGTGCTATCCTGGATGCTTATCCCCGGCGCGGGTGTGGTGTGATCGATATGGCCTGGGGCGCGGATCGCGGGACTCGGAGGGCCCTGCGGCCGGAGGAAGAGAAAGAATATGAGGCATAGCGAGATCACTACGCTGGTGACAATGCGCCGGGTGAGCTGGCGGCTCGCCATGCTGGGCTTGGGGTCGCGGGTCGGGGGCTGCGGGGGAAGCAATGTCGCCAAGGGTCCGATCGCGGGAGCACCTGGAACTAATGGACAGAGCAGGTTCCCAAAAATGAGAGAGAGCTGTTTCAGATGGGCGCTTGAGGATTTGGAAGAACAAGGAAATCCACGTGTACATCGATCCGTGGCCCGCAGCGGGTCACCTGACCATCGGTGCTTTCTGAATATCTTAAGCTTTTATCCCCTTTGTGTTCTAAGTTATCCTGATGCTTACAAGAATGAATAATTATTTCTTGATTGGTGATTGTGAGTACGCTTGCTTTCCGAGTTAGACCATAGTATGGCAGACCACACGATGACCCACATCGGATGTGCTCCGCGGTTTCACCAACACATACAGTGGCGTTGCATAAGTATTTGACCTTGAGTACTTCGACCACAGACCTACTCTTTTAATACTGCCTGACGGAAAGCTCTGGAATTCGATTTGGTATTATATATAAAAGGAGAATTGGAAAGACATCAAAAAAGATAGACAAGTTGGTCAGGTTCCAAGGTTAAAAGGTGGATTCCCAAGTACTAGAGGTCAAGTACTTATGAAACACCACTGTAGAAAGCAAGTTCGACAGCCCAGCCAATACTACGCTTTGTCGCAGTCTAAATCTCATTCATGCCAAGCGTATCACTTATGCTCGGAGGCAGGTCTTCCTTATGTGTACCCCACGTACTTTCTTTGTCTCCGAGCGTCAGCTCCAGCGTCAAACCCTGCGTGAAGAATTCATGCCCAATCCAGTTTTTGTTATAGGGCTTTCCGTTCAGCGTCGCACTCTGGATATAAATGCTTTTATAGCTTTTGTCGAAATTAATATTCCGGATCGTGGCCGTTTTGTTGGTCTCTGGATGAGTGACTGCGACGGCCTCGAAGAACGGAGGTATGATGAGGTAGACATTCTGACCTGGATTCGGGAAAAGCCCCATCATGCTCCATGCCAGGAATGATCCCATGGCACCTGAATCGTCGTTACCAGGTAGACCGCTCTTCGTCGCATTGAATGAAAATGGGATGTATGCGTGGGCTCGACTCGCGGATAAAGCCGGTCGCCCGGCGTAATGGTAGTCATACACGGTGAGGAAAACAGGCTCATTGCCCATATCCGCTAAGCCTGAGGTGTGGAAGTAGTCAAGACGGGAAACAAAAGTCTCGGGTCCGCCCACCATCTTGATCAACTTTGCCATATCATGGGGAACGAAGCTGGTGAGGTGTGAGTTCTAATGCTTGAGGGAAAGGAATTGATACACACAATTGATACTCCCAGATGCTAGACTCGAAGGTCTCAGAGGGGTTTGAGGTAAGAGAACACCACGACGCCAAAGCGCTGCACGCAATAGGGTCTTGATATCCCCATGTCCCATTGATGTACTTCGGCTGGAAGAAGCCGGTAAACCCAGTGTCTGTACCGTTACCCAACAAAGACTTTTGGCCTTCTTTGTACAAGTTTTGCCAGTTACCAGATCGCGCTAAGTAAGTGGTGTAGTTTTTGCCGAGGCCCTTGGCCACCACCGACAGACTGTAATCATTGTAGGCATACTCGACCGTCCGGGAGATACTTCGCGAGTTAGTGCCAAACCCAATGTAGTCAAAGTCAAGATATGGGATATAATGGAGGTGTTTCCAACTCTGGAGACCACCTCGTCCCTCATAGGACCATTCAAGTGGCTCGTTTTCTGCATCGTTGACCATCGCTTTGTACGCAAGTTCCCAGTCAATTCCAGTGAGATTCTTGACATAGGCGTCGGCCAGAACAACGTCGGCGTTAGAGCCACCCTGCGTCCAGCCTTTGCATAGGCTCATGCGACAATCAGGTAGCCATCCTTCATGTTTGAAGGTGTCCAACAAGCTGCGGACCATTTTTGACTGAGCCTGGGGGTCAATTATTGTGAGAAATGGATGCTGCGCTCGGAAAGCATCCCATAGACAGTAAAACGAGTCGAAATATGGCTCGTCACTTTTCCATAGCGGGTTCTCCCCGGTCAAGTCCTGTGGTGATAGCATTGTCCGGTATATACCGCTCCAGAAAGCGCTCAACATGTCATCGCTAACACCACCCGAAGTGACCTCGATAGGACGCAGCTTGTCGCTCCATGCAATCTCGGCTTGGTTGCGCAGATCATCAAAGACATCATCTGGGTTGGATATTTCCGCTTCGGCATTTTTGCAAGCTTGGTCTGTGCTAATAAAGCTGACACCAACTCTCACAGTTACGGTCCGGTCATCGGGAGGGTCGAATGCCATATAGCCTCCAGCCTGAAGATAGAAGTTGTTGAAGCCACGGGTGACGAAGAGCTGCTGTACTGATCCGGCTCGATCATTGACCCAAATCCCACTATCTTGAACATCGGCACCGACAAAGTCAGCACAGAAGTATGACTGATAGGAGCCAGCCCCGAAGCTAGGCAAAAATGTGCCGTTGCCTTTCATTCGACCTTTGTCGGCATCAAGATTGATCGAGGCATTCTGGCGGCTATCCCATAGATCGGTCAGATCCAATGAGATAAGTGGATTGAGATCACTTCCATCTGCCGCTTTTCCTTCAGGAAAGACGAAGCGGTACAGTGCAGTATGTTTTGCAGCAGTCATCTCGGCCTTGATGCCGCTCTCAAGCGTCAATGCAAAGTACCCGGGCTTAGCGACAACCAAGTCATTCTTGTAGTGTATGGCGCGTGCAGACTTGGGAAACTTGCAATTATCCACAAGATTGTCCTTGCAGTACTGAGGGAAGAGCGGGAAATTACCCATCGACGGGTTCCCGCCTGTACCACTGTCGTGCATGTGCGAAAAGCCGGTGACATTGCTACCATCGGTCGAGAAGCCGCCTGTATTCTGGCCATCGACGTCGGCAACGGGTTTGGCCATGCCATAGGGCAGACTTGCCCCTGAAAAAACGTTGCCGCCATTCGTTGATCCGATCAAGGGGTTGACGTAGCGTAAATCATCTTGCGTCGCACCTGTGCCCCGGGTATAATGGAGCAGCAGAAGGCTGTAGAAGATGTGTAAAATTGCCATGGTGCTCTAGAATGTGAGCAACGCGTGGCGACGCGTCAAAATGGTGTTGATGCGGGCGGACGTTGATAAAATGATGGGCGCAGAA
Source organism: Penicillium bialowiezense (assembly GCA_026122735.1). Taxonomy (NCBI): domain Eukaryota; kingdom Fungi; phylum Ascomycota; class Eurotiomycetes; order Eurotiales; family Aspergillaceae; genus Penicillium; species Penicillium bialowiezense. Next base: position 5,208,759 of record JAKZFB010000002.1, read on the forward strand.
GGCAGAAGGCACGAATGCCTGCTGCAAGGAGGTTCATCTCGCATGGACTGTAACGTCGCATTCATGAGATTGACAACCTTACCGTGCTGGATACCGGACCCTTGTGCGGGGTTGAAGTATCTCCAAGTCAATACACTTGGTTCCTGTGCGGCATAGATTTTGAGCCTTGGGGTTCCTGACGCTTGGGCGCTGTCCTTGTAGGATACAACATCGGGGTAAATTCCGAAGCGCACAGAGTGCAGCTTGAGGTAGTGTTTGATTCTATTGGGTATACCTACACACCGCGACGTTGATCGTCTCATCAAGCTAATCTCTGTCACCTGCAAGCCTGATTTCCATTGTCGCCACCTTAACGCTACACACACCAGTTCGACTTTATTTCATTTGATTTTGCTGTTTCGCAATGGTGAAGATAGATGAAGTCATAGAGATGATTGAATGTCAAGCATCGCACTAATATTTGGGTGGCGGGGTATGCAGCCTGCTTACTCCCCCCACTCCGAGGTTAGTTCGTCTTCCCAAAGTTGAACTCCACACAGTCTACGGAGTAGGAAACCCTAGATCCTTACCAAGTGAGGATTTGCCGGGATCTGGATTCAGACACGGCTCTCAGCCGTGTATCTAGGCGGTAACCTTTGATCGAATGATTTCTCTACACTTCCAATGCTATGCTGTTGCCAGCCCCAGAGGCCGTCAAATGGGGCCGGAGTTAAGGAGTGGATGTAAGATAATCGTGACCCACATTGAAGTCATCAAGTCCTAATTCCGAACGAAGGCCAAAGAAAACGAGTATAAATTGAGCCGGGTTGAACCTGAGTATGCTTTTCGAATTCCAGACAACAATTATCACTTGAAATCACCCGCAAATATGGTCAAGACAATCCCCTTCGGTAGCATTCAGGTCCCTTCGCCAGGCTTTGGCGCCATGGGCCTAAGCTTTGGACTTGGCTCCAATCTGAGCCTCGAGCAAGCCGAGCCAGTTCTTCTGAAGGCAATCGAGCTCGGCTGTACCTTCTGGGATACCGCTGTGGTCTACCAAGCTGGAGTTAACGAAAAGCTTCTTGGTGATTTCATCAGGAAGCACAATGTCCGTGACAAGGTCTTCAGTGAGTTTTCGCTATACCAAAGACCCAAAGATAAGCTATACTGACCTGCACTTCTTAGTTGCCTCCAAGTGTGGCTTTGACGTATTTGGAGGAGGCGGCTCAATCACCAACTCCGCCGCGCACATCAAGGAGTATATCGACGGCACCATCGAAAGACTGGGCTTCGCCCCTGACTTGTACTATTTGCACCGAATCGATCCCAGTACGTCTCCCACACAAATTACGACTATAATAGCTAACATTGTCAGACACTCCTCTCACGGAATCGATTCCTGCTCTTGATGAAATTCGCGCAGCCGGCAAGACCAAGTACATTGGATTATCAGAATGCTCGGCTGCGACTCTACGCAAGGCCAACTCTAGTGAGTCTGCCCTACACCAGTCCGACAGCTCTTGACTAACGATAAACAGTTGCCAAGATCGATGCCGTCCAAGCCGAGTACTCAGCCTTCGAGACTGTGCACGAAACAGATAACTTGATCGATACCGCCAAGGAGCTCGATATTGCCTACGTTGCATACAGTCCCCTCGGCCACGGATGGCTTGTTGATAACTTCGACTACAACTCCCCTGACGACTTTGCGCCCGATGACTTCCGCCGTAACTGTAAGCAAGCAACACTCCCGCGATGAAGCCAATTGCTAACACACACGCTTTCTAGCTCCCAAATTCCAAGGCGAGAACTTCTACAAGAATAAGGAAATCGTGGAGGCAATCAAGGAAATTGCTGCTCGCAAGGGCTGCAAGATTAGCCAAATCGCACTCGCTTGGGTTGCTACCCAGGGAATGATCGCTATCCCGGGAACCACCAAGGCCACTCGCCTGGAGGAAAACTGGGCATCTCGGGATATTGAGTTGACCGCGGAGGAACAGAGCGAGATGCGCAAAATCATCGATGCTGCTAAGCCGCATGGAAACAGATACGGAGCTGTCCACCAGGCGATGGTTGGCCACTAGAATATACAGATAGAACAGAGGAGGTGAATTAGCACCTTCCTCAACCTTGGAAATAAACACACAGGTTATTGAGTAACCCGAAATAAATTTCTATCTTCTTCGACTGGGCTAGAACATAATTAGCGGACCTGCTGGTGAGACGTGGATGGTAAAACAGATCCTGCTTGTACAAGGCAACTGTCGTACGAGGATTTCTTCAACGAATTGAACTCTTCAGACAATCGCTTATTCGCGAAGTAAGACCCGTAGTACCATAACAACTGTGAGACCCATCCGAGGAACCCGAAAAAACAAAAACAAAAACGTCTGAACACAGTACCGGCAGATTTGCCGAATCCCCAAGCTCCAGGCGTGGCTGACAGGCCCACCCGACCGGGGTGCCGTGGCACCCGAGCAAAGCGTTTTATGCCCAATAATGCCAACGGGGGCTCCGATAGACCCGACAGTTCACAGACCCGTAGTGGTAAAGAATTTGTGCATTGCACACCAGAAAGTCGTCAAACCTACACTGTAGTGTCATCATCAAAGGATTGGGGGCGAATAGCATCTCCAATCCATACCAAGATATCTGATTAGATCAAATAGCGCGATCCACGCGATTGATGAATCTGTCCTGGTCGGTCACCGCGATCGGATCCGGCAATGGGGTCCATCGGTGGCAAGTATGACGCCGCTGACAGCAAGGAATAATTCAAGTCATGTCGAATTGTAGTCACACGCGAGGGGTCACAAAAAAATTAATGAATGCACAACAAACTCTGAACATGGCCGACCAGAGTGCAAAACCATCGTCAAGCAGGCCGATCACCAAGCTCATACTCCGGAGGCGAAGCATTTTGAAGCGCCCCAAGCGCCATGCGAAAATAAACCATCCCGCCTAAGTGGGCCTCTGTCTCGTAAACCCACGGGAGGGGCTTGCCTAGCCTCTTAGGCTCAAAGGTATGCAGGGCTTCATAGCGTCATTTCACTTCGTCCCACGGGTGCTCGTATCAGATTATCAGATAAGGCAGCTGGCAAAGTCAAAGTAGGGGATTATTTCCAAAACAAATTGGACAACGCTATGGGACAAACCTTGAAGGGTTCACGGTGAATATCTAGGTTGCTGATTGGTTGGGGGCCAAACAAGAAAAGGATGAATTTTTGACTTCCCGCGAACCTCGCGTGGGAAAGGTAAGGAGCCAAGGGGGAAGCTGAGACCTGAGCTTCGCCATTCGCACACATGTCTTAGATGGGTTCATTTGAGGTTATAAAGCAGGCGTAGTATCTGACACTGTGAGCACGAAAGTAACGAAGGAAACCCGAAGTAGACGCAAACGGGCGCCGGATGAGGCAGCGTCGCAAAGGGAAACTGCGACCCTGGAAGCTTTGGGGCAAGGTTGCACTATTCCTAATTGGGAACCAGTTAGCGCCGATCATCACCCACTGCCGCCCCTAATTGGCCCAGCTATCAGATTTGAGGACGGCATTATTATCTGATCCTCTCCATCGGAGACTCCGAGAGAAAAAAAAAAGAAAACTGGGGGTGCGGGAATTTCTCGTCTAGACGCCTGGGCCCTGTATATACAACGTAGACCCCGCAGATCTCCCTCTTTTTCACCTCAACACTTACCGAGGACCTCGAAATTTGTTCGAGCCGAGCTCAGATCACAGATATCTGTGGCCATGGGCGTGTTAGATGCCCTCCGAGGGCGTGGGACTACCAACCAGACGACAGAAGCATCTGATATGAGCATCCCCCAGAATGAAAAGTCGGTCGCGGCTGGCGAGAACCAGCACCCGCCGTCTTATGACCCCGACACACCCCCAACCTCGTCGGGTGGTTCGCACGGCGGCGACATGTTCGACGATGCAAAGGAACTAGCTCATAATCCCGATACCGTCACCTCAGACGCCGAACTGGGCCAACAGAAGGCAGAGGCAGCAGCTCTGGTGTGGAGTCGACCAGCCTTGGTTGGCATTTATGCATGGTAAGTGGACGAGGCGCGCCTGGAGTCATTTGTCTAACAATCTTTCATGACAGGATCTGGATCTGTACTTTCATCTTGGCGTTCCACTCGACAATTAGTGGCGTTCTGATCAACTACATTCAAGGAGGGTTTAAATCTGCACCACAGGTCTCTACCGCCTACATTCTGGCGAATATCGTCGGCGGTGTTGTCAAACTACCTCTGGGTAAGACACTGAACCTGTGGGGTCGTGCCGAGGGCACCATCGTATCCGTGGCAGTTTATCTTCTCGGCATGATTATTCTCGCTTCTTGCAATGGGCCGAGTGGCTACGCTGCGGGTTATACACTCTACTGGATCGGGTACTACTGTTTGTACCTGATCCTCAATGTGTTCGTCGCCGATACATCTGGTCTCAGGAACCGAGCGTTTGCTTTTGGATTCATGCAGACTCCGTTTATTTGCACTGCCTTCACGGGCTCTCTGGCCGCAAACTCAATTTATACCAAATACGGCTGGCGTTGGGGCTACGGCATCTTTTGCATTGTGACTCCGTTTGTTTTCTTGCCCCTCGCCATGGTATTCAAGTACTTTGAAAACAAGGCAAGGAAACAGGGTCTTCTTCGCAAACAGCCCAGTGGCCGGACTACGATGCAGTCTATCGTTCATTATATCCATGAGTTCGATGGTAAGAACCTAAGAAACCTGATACCTTCAATTACTAACAAGTGCCAGTTGTCGGTGCCTTGCTGCTCATGGCTGCCTGGGTCCTTTTCCTCTTGCCATTCAGTCTGGCTCAGAATGGCCGCTCTAAATACAGCAGTGCAAGCTTTATTGCTCCTCTCGTCATCGGTTTCATGATGTTCTTTGTCTTCGCCGCATGGGAGAAATGGGGCGCACGAACTCACTTCATCAGATACGAATTGATCAAGCGACCCACCATCCTTGGCGCATGTATATTGTCCGCCACACTGTTCTTCAGCTTCGAGCTGTGGGATCAATATTTCTACAACTTCATCATCATCACCTATGACATTGGCACAGTTTACGCAGGATACATGATCCAGATTTACAACGTTGGCTCGTGCTTTTTCTCTCCCATCATTGGAGCTATCGTCTGGTCCACCGCGCGCTTCAAGTATATCTGCCTGTTCTTCGGGGCCCCACTCATGATTCTCGGCTCAGGGTTGATGATCTACTTCCGTGGTTCTGACCATGGAATCGGCTACATTGTCATGTGTCAAATCTTCATCGCCTTCGCTGGTGGCACCCTGGTCATCGGTGAGGATATGGCTGTGATGGCAGCTGGTGGTCGCGAAGGTACTCCGATGATGCTGGCCCTCATCGGATTGTTCTCGAACATGGGTGGAGCAATTGGTCTGGCTGTTGGTGCCGCTATCTACAACAACGTCTTCGTCGATACCCTTACCGCTCAATTACCCCCCGATCTAAAGGCCAATGCTACCCAGATCTACTTCGATGGTATCAACACACAGTTGACTTATCCTTTCGGCACACCGCTTCGAGACGCCGTTGCCTATACTTGGGGTTATGCTCAACGCATGAACTGCATTGCTTCTACTGCCGTGTTGGCTTTTACGATTCCTTGCATCATGGCTTGGAAGAACTACAACGTCAACCAGAAGCAAAACAAGGGCCGGATGATTTTCTAGATGAGCTTTCCATGCACAGTCTACCCGTCATGATTTTGGGTCGGAAAGCCGTCTACTACTCTTCTCATTGTTCCATGCGACGCTTGTTCTGCCGTGCAGAGAAAGGTCGCATGTCTTCAATGTTTCTTCTCTATTGTAATTATCTCCCTGACCATGAGCGATACCAAGTACATACATACCGGATAATTTCTGGCAATCGAAACCTTTCCCCTTCCATTTTAGTGCTCACCTCTTGTCGCTTTTTGATCCCAGAGTAAAATTGAGCACGCCTCTGAACACTTTGACGGGTGTTGATCCTGGGACTACACTTAGCACCGGATATTTTGTTATATGATGCGATAAAACATGTTGAGGGCGAGGTCTATCGTTGGATTCACGCCATGCTTCCGAGGAGAAAGCGAGAGCCGAGTGTCAAAATAAGGTTCAAGAAAATATGCGGGGGTTTTAGGATCCTTCTTTTGCGGAAGCATCTGGGCCAGCTTAGAAGTGCGAAACCCGTCTTGCTTGTCGTATCGGGTCGGGCCTGGCCTATTCAATCCCCGGAATATCCGTGGTTAAACATAAACTGTATTATTGTGAGGTTAAAAGAGAGTGGTTGGGCGTGGCGATCCAGCCCGAAGGTCTAGTCCAACTTGGACGGTTTACCTCTTCACGCCATCCGTTAACCTTTATTTCATCTTGACGATACGTGATTGAATCGCCGAGGGCTGGTTGCTCGACCCACTAGTCGCCCACGCGGAGGATCACGTGGTCCGTGCGCTGATCAGTCTGGATCCGGCAAGGGCGTTCAAGCTACGTCAATCTCTTACCGTATTAAGCAGAGTATACGAATTATCTATGGATTTCACTTGGGTGTCAAGGGTCTTTGGTAATCCCATGCTCAATGCATCCCCATGTATCTTAACTGAAAGCTAAACTTTGACATGACGAAGAAACGTATGACTTCCTGGTTTGCCAAACATATGGCATTCACAAATCAGCCACAGCAATAACTTTTGAGTGACCCACGGTCAATCGTGACAGCGACCACCAAGCCATAATGTGGGGATTCAAAAGGCAAGGCTTGCTCGAATTTGTATATATTTTGACGTGAAATTCGTTGAATGGTTGAAGGCATCCCCGCTCGAGGGCCGGGAACGTCAAGCAACAACTGGTTAAATGGCCTGTGCGCAGATTTAGCCATATCGTCACACAGCTTTTAGCGTGTAACGTTAACCTGTACATGGTAGTTATAGCTACCAAGAAGAAGCCATATTATCTCTTGTCGGAAGCGGGTCTGAGATTATCGGCAAACTCTATCTCAGCGAGCCGAACGTCTGAGGAAGTAAGTCTGTTGTCACTGACATGACATCATCAGAAAACAAGCTTTTCGACCGGAAATTGATTCTACAACGATACACTCGGGTTAAAAAAGTGAGTTCAGACTTAGATTCCATTGTACTTATGGCGGCGGGACTGTATCTGGATTTATGCCAAGCATTCCAAAAGGAAAGCATTTGGCGGTTCTCTAATCCTCGCTATGCAGCATGTTGAAGTACCTATTTTACCGAGGTTTGATGGCATTTACATGACATCCTGATACGCAAAACGCATGAATTTTGTTACGAAAATGTCCTGGATACTGCTCAAGAGGTGCCTCAGCACCTCCAGGGCCCCGTATCCTATCTGCGGTATACACATTACATCTCACTTAGGATCACACAGTCTTATAAAAAGCTCGTATATTCACCCTACGGGAAATTACCGATTAATCTGAGAACCAATAGCGCACTCACAGAGTGTAGTCAGTCATAGTCTTGTGTTCTCACTCGTATTCCATTGTACCGCATGGGTCCATCATAGGAAGTTCTAGCCATATTACTGCATTGTGACCATGCAAGCGCATGATGATAGTACATGATCATTATTTTGGCAGCTTGGCAGTACTTTTGCACATGGGTTGCTTGCCGCCTCTGGTCTAGCCTGGCCTCTTTCAATTTCCCTTAAAATAGTAGGCAAATAGGTGGTTGAGCCTATCTTTTCCGTTTGCCAAGAGAGCAGTTGGATGGGCGGATCCAGCCCGGAAGGCTAGCCTTGCAATGTCATTAGGATGTTTCAAAATTTTTGTCTTGGCGCACCTAGTTAATATGGTTGAACCGCTGGAAGACTGCCCTAGGAGCTGGTAATGGAGCTTGTCATATGGTGCCTGCGCATATTCGGCTAGATCCCACCCGGCATTGCCCAGGTATCCAGATAGAGTTGGGCCAATCTCTTAATCTTATTAAAATTATAACCTTGGAAGTATATTGTATACTATATTCCTTAATTTATGAACGTTCTTATCATGCAAATCTTTATATTTGTCTAATTGTAAAATTTGGGATTATGAGATCTTATTTTCTATAGGATCATAATAAACAAATCCCTCTTGAGGTGAGCACTAGAAATCGTACATATCACAGGGAGGGTGACTCTACAATCTATATTTATAAAGAATACTGCAGGAACGTCAAGTAATATCATGGTCAATGCACCCACTTATTCCAACTGAAAGCTAAGGTTTTATGAGGCGAATAATCTATAGCTTCCTGGTTTCGCAGAAAAATGGTAATACCTCATCACTCACAGGTTACAGCTTTTGGGTGGCCCACTGTACGAATAAGGCTGTCTCTTTTACAAGGACCAGTTCTTGAGACTGCAGATGATCGGACCTGCTGGAATCTAGACCCAGTCTACAGAACGGTCTGGATCTACTGAACTGCATAAATATACTACTTATTCTGCTGAGGAAGACTCATGAATTTCACATCATTATATGAAACCAAAGTAAATCCTGACAACCATGACTCGATATTTTTCCATCCTACTCCTTTTCACCCTCTTTGGTCGCAACATCTTAGCGGCTGTCATCCCAAACTCTGATGATCTCGACCATGAAGCTCTGAGTGACACCTTGAGCAATGAACCTATCTTTAGCAGTGAAGAAGAGTCAGAAAATGGCTTACTTTTTGATATAAGGGCGGATGAGGATGATAATGGATATTTGGATGCACGAGACGCTGATGCTGCATTCAATCTCGACATCAAGGCGTCTGCGGATGAGGAACAAGAACTGAGTGCCGAAGAACTGGAGTCGGCAGATTCGATTGTGGGTCGAGCTCCTGCGGATTGCAACAATGCTATTCGCACGAGCATAGACAGCTGCAAAAGAAATGTGCAGGGTGGCATCGCAACCTGCAAGAAGAAAATTCAGGACGACATTGCAACATGCAAGGTTAATGTGCGACGAGATATTGACCAGTGCAAGAAAAAGGCCAAGGACCCATTTAGCAAGGCTCGTTGTGAGGCAAAACGGCCTTCTCGCATGGCTCAGTGTGAATCACGAAGGAAGAAAATTCCCCTTTGTGAAAAAGCCCGTCCCAAGGTCGTTATTTGCTGTGAAGGTCTTAGAACGCAGGTGCAGGGCCTGTGTGCTGCCAAGGTAGTACCCATCCAACTGGTTCGCCAGAGACTGCTAGCAGGACAACAGCTATGCATGAGAGGTCTGATAATTTGACAAACGACCAAAAACCAAATCGGTTAGTCATGACATTCAGGAATTCGGAATCAATCCTATTGACTGTTACCCAGATTGTTTGTCAATGACGCCAAGGAGAAGCCTATCAGAGAATCTACCCACTCGATCCAGTTCAAAGCAGAGGACAGCGGGACTATTGGTGGATGACAACATTTTACTCTTGTTTTTGATCTTTCCCAGTTTCCCTTTTCGATACACACGAAAAAGGATGAGGTTTATCTGTAACCTCTGTCGACTGCCGTTTTTGTTGTGCTGAACAACAGGGGATTCTTAATTGTTTGCGCTCATTTTGAGTTATTGGTGAGAAAGGCTCTTAAAGCATGTATCACCAAAAGTCTTGTTTGTTATTGTTTAATTACTCAAATTGAATGACTGAATCGAGCTTGACTTGTCAAAACATTTTCATTATCTTCTCTCCGAAGGAAAAAGGTGGGCAACTTGTCTAATCGCACGATATGTTTACTGCAAGCTCAGGGTGTGAGCTGCCTTCTAAGAAGAATATTTAATGATCAATCTGCCACAAAGATGAAAGTATTCTTAAGAAGTGTCAGGATCCCTGCGTGGGTACCTGATTTATCAGGCTGCTGGACGTAGACTTAACTAACTAGTCGAGAAGAGAGAGCTTCTCTCTCTCTTCCAAGGTTTCTCCTTTCTCTCTCCGTCTCTGCAATAAAGTTATAGATTCAGGAAAAGTGATATCTACTCTGAGAGTCTGAGTCTGAGCGCCCTCATTAAAGCGGCGGCAGCCCAAATAGGAAACCCCCACCACCAGGGAAACCTGGAAATCCGGTACACATAGCTACATACATACGAACCAATCACTTGCATTGCAATCTGAAGAACGGAGAGAAGCTGCTGAGTCTACGAAGGAAGCAGAGATCACAAAATCGATGATTTCTCGTAGAAAGGGTCTCTGAGGCATTTAATATGCTTCAGGAACCGGGCGCGGAAACGAGCAGCAGGCAGCAATCCTAGCAAATCCTGCGTCTATGGGAGACGACATACAAACGGGCATCTTTTGGATGTCACGATCACAGCAGGTAAGCAGACAGGATTCACAGCAGAGATTGCTATGCTGCTATGCTCAACACAATCCCACATCCAAACACTCATCCTAACAGTAGGGGCCTGAATTACCACAATCGGTAAATCTATGGACGCATATGCCAAGGTATGTACTACGTAGGATTCGGTTGAACCCGAAGCAAGGCCCTTCACCAAGCGTAGCCGGAGAAATGGCCTACGTGAACTGACGTGAGATTGACTGTCTCAAAGCATACGACCAGGAATAAACACGAAGCTTGCATCTCGGAAGCTATCCGGTGCATAATTTTATGAATCATGCGATTTCCGAGGAGATTATCGGGGTTCAAGGCACTCTCGAGATGAACACTGGAGACCCATCTCGAGTGGACCCTTTTGCGGGGATAAAGATGACCCTAGCCCCTCTGGATTTCTCCAGATTTGCTGGAGCCATCTTACCATAATAACCCGTCTCATAGTGAATATGCTCCAGAGAATGACAGCAGGACAAGCTTTGGCCGCTTTGGCCGCTTGAATTTGTGTGGCCGATTTAAATGCCGAGCTTGTGATGTGCACACCCGCTGTTTGTTTTATGCTGACCCCTCTTGGGCTCGTACGACTCACGGCATCTATAGTATCCACAACACCACACCTGGGCAATATGCTTGGGCTTCACCAGGCTATACTGGATATTATATTCAGTTGTATTTTACATGACAGTTCTACCAACAGTTTGAGATAGCATTTCCCGGAGATTTGAGAAACTTGAGCCTCTTTGGGAGTCAAACTGCACGTCAGATCCATAATTTATGCACGATCCTAGCCACTTAGTTTCGGCGCGCGGCAAATACTCCGAAGCGAAGCTGCGCTCTCTCATAACAAACAGGGCCCTTTCCCTGGCCCTTTGGATCATATGCTCTTTATCTCACTTCATCTTTTCAACCCGCTTTTGCTCCCTCTTTTCCCGCCATCAATTATTTTCCAGCCAGTGCCAAAGCCCTCAGCTATATGGCCAGTCACCCAACCCCGCATATTTTGAAAGTCGCAACACATCGAAGCAAGACCAACATTATTTCCAGAAACTCATTCGCTTGCTTTTCAAGTGACACATTCACAGAATGAGCCAGGACGAGAGTAAGATCTTACCCTGTGAGACTTCACGCATGCAAAGGATCTGCGCCGAGAAAACAGCCTTGAAACCTTGGAAAAAGCATAGGCTAACAAATTGTTTTCAAAGAAACATCCTCCTTCGATAACCCGACACCAACAGCGAGCACTCACTATATCAAAACCAAACTAGAGGAAGATGACCTCGAAAATGGCTCTAGCGAACCCGACGCCACAAAAGAGGCTTCCCGCGACCCAAACATTGTTGACTGGGATGGTCCCGATGACCCAGAAAATCCATTCAACTGGACAGTGAAGAAAAAGCTAGGCGCGACAATGTCTATCGCATTAATCACACTTCTCACGTACGAATATCCCCTGCGGTCCACCAACAATGCTGATGCTCAGATGACAGGCCCTTGGGATCATCGATGTTCGCGCCCGGTGTACCACAATTAGTGAAAGACTTCACTGTTACGAACGTCGAGCTGTCATCATTTGTGGTGTCGGTATACCTGGTGGGATACTGCTTTGGTCCGTTACTCATTGCGCCTCTGTCAGAGATGTATGGCCGGCAGTATATTTATCACGTGTGCAATATTCTCTACGTGGTATGGACGGTGTGTTGCGCTGTTGCGCCTGAAATTGTCAGTCTGGTTGTATTTCGCTTCCTAGCTGGATTTGCTGGTAGTTGTCCGTTGACTATTGGAGCCGGGTCGATTGCCGATATGTATGTGCAGGAGAAGAGAGGCGGAGCAATGGCCGTTTGGGCTATTGGTCCTTTGATAGGGCCTGTCATTGGTCCAATTGGTATGTTCTCTTGCTATATTTCGACTTGATTGTTCACTGGCTGATCTTCAAAATGAAGCCGGCGCATATATAGCACAAGCCAAGGGGTGGAGATGGACTTTTTATATCTTGGCAATGGCTGTAGGTTGATCCACATCCCGAGGTTCCTAGTACCAGCAAATGCTTATTCTCACAGAGCGGCGCGGTCGCCATTAGCTCTTTTTTCACCATCAGGGAGTCTTATGCGCCAACTCTTCTTACCCGGAAGGCGCAGAGACTCCGGAAACAGACTGGAAACCTCAGTCTACGCTCTGCACTCGAAACAACTCGAACAAGAAAAGAACTATTCTGGTTTTCTATTATCAGGCCAGCCAAGATGCTTTTTCTTTCTCCAATTGTGTTCCTTCTTTCCCTTTACGTTGGACTGGTGTACGGCTACCTGTACCTTCTGTTTACAACCATCACCTCTGTTTTCGAGCAAACCTATGGGTTCAGTCAAGGAAGCGTTGGCTTGTCATATCTCGGCATTGGCATTGGTTCTATAATCGGGCTGATACTCTTAGGCGGAACTTCTGACAAACTGCTCACTTATCTGTCTGCTAAAAATGGCGGAGAGAAAAAGCCCGAATACCGCCTTCCACCTATGATTCCTGGATCATTCTTCGTCCCAGCTTCACTGTTCATGTATGGCTGGACGGCATACTACCACGCCCATTGGATTGTACCCATCATCGGTACCTCTTTTCTTGGTATAGGAATGTTGATCACCTTCGTAAGTGTATCATCGCTTTTTTTCTAAGTCAAATACAAGAAATAACTGATGCCTGTACTTCTTAGATGACTGTCACGACTTACCTGGTAGATGTGTTTACCATTTATGCTGCTTCTGCCATGGCAGCAAACACAGTCTTTAGATCTCTTGCCGGTGCACTGCTTCCACTTGCTGGTCCCAAAATGTATGCTGCTCTGGGACTGGGCTGGGGAAATTCACTTCTTGGTTTTATTGCATTAGCTTTTTGTGTCCTTCCTGTGATTTTCTGGGTTTATGGCGAGCGTATTAGGACCAGTCCAAGATTCCAAGTGCGCATTTGATCCAGTTGCTTTTTTTTGTTGTCTTTGGTGACTGTCCAACAATACTGGTCTTTCTCAAGTTTGATTTTGAATAATGATAGACGTGGGACAAGAAATGATCGAAAATCCAGAGGTTTCCTCGTTTTTGATTTATCTTCTTCAGCTAATGATTGTCATCCATGGTTCTTATAGCGCTAGTGGCGATTTAAAATGCGCTATTATGTCGTAACTGGAGTTGCTTACCCGAGTGCACGAGATTGAGCGCCAGTGGGTTGCAGCTCTGCGCATCTATCCTCTTTCTTTTGTAAACGATGGGACATATTGCAGAATGCGATTATCCCACCATACACTCCGACGCAGAACAATATTTCCAAGAAAGACCTGGCTGCGAGCGAGCCAGAATCCTCTTTGAATGTGAACGAGTATATAGGCTGGTACCAACGAAGGAAGTCAACTAGCCACATGAAAGTCATTGCAGAGTATGATGTACTGCCACAGAGTAAGGCCATTGCGGGTCCCTTTTTTCTGTCAGTATAAATGCGTGAATAGACCAGGGTCCACCTACTGTGAGATTTGACTTTGTTCGTTTTGCCTTGATTGCCAAATATGCAGCCCAAGCTGTGATTTCCCACGAGGCCAACCAAAGAATCACAAGGCGTGTAATCTCAATTGGTTGGTAGTTTCCTTCAACCACTAGGAATGCAAAGTAAATGATAACCCACAACACAAAATTGGCAATGCTGATGGCAACAATGAGAGAAAAGATCACCCAGTGAACAGTGTTGATCTTAGCAGATAGCTTTTTCCCATTGTTAGAACATCTCAAAAGAGTATGAGTGATCTGGTAAAAAGTGCAAAATAGAAAGCAGATAGCACCGTGCTCAAACAGTAGACAGAGAAGGTGATATATCGAGTTTGGCTCAACTAGCTCAAAAGGCGTGGTCAACAGGGTGAGAATACTCTCTACCACATACCAAATGTAAGACCTGCAAAGAAAATCATCTCAATACCGCTCTAATAAAGTTAAAGCCAGCACTTACCATGCCCAGGCCCACACGGCAGCCATGATAGCCCATATTGGAAGTATGTCCCAGTCAACCCCTTTCTGTCGGCGCACAACCAAAAACACAGAGCTCGCCACAAGACCAACAACGACAAACAAATCGAGCACAATGAGAGCAATAGATATCCCTGTTGATTTTGGGTCTGATTCCGACCATAAATTTTGGGTCATTTCCGCGGAAGATCGAAGAAAAGTCAAATGTTTCAAAAAGTGCCATGTGGGGAGGCAAATGCTTTTCGAACTAGCCAAGCTTTGCCAATCAGCCACGCTGCAAGTTCAACACCGCTAGGTATTTGTTTGATCTCCTGGTTACTCTATAGGAAATTGCGATGAATACAATCAAAATAGCTTCGCGGAAGCGTAATTAGCCACAATTATACATTACCTTGGAATGCAGTTATCAACTGCGATCGGCCATGCGTTTGGGGGCCAAGCACCCGTCGCTTGGCTTCCTTCCACAACTTGGCCTTCGTTGATGTTCTAATACTATTGGGTGCATATTTGACATACACTCTCTTAATATCTCATAGGGAAGAAGGCGACATTAAAATTTCTGCGACGCGTTTAAATGCAGGGATGCAACGTCGCAGCTTCAGCTAAAAGCGAAACGAACTATAATTCGAAACCTTGGGGGCTGCCCAAGTACAAGGGTTCGATTTAGTAAATTACAGACAACGTGATGTCAAGTTTGATCTTAGTTCGGCACAGCACAAGCCTGATCTACAGTCCTGGAGATCCATAATAAACGGCTCCCAGTTAAGTTTTTTTTTTTGGACAAATCAGGTCCAGAGTCTAGTAATGGGTTTATGCTCGGTTCAATTTCCCGACCGAGTGTACTCCGTGCCTGAATATCAATCTTATGATAACGGAGCTGATCCTCGCGTGGGCTTGGGTTTGGCATCGGATCTATAAATGATTCTAGACTGGTTATTGGTGGATGCTCCGGCAGGGCTGCTTAATTCGGTGCCCAATTTTCGGTGATCACGATTAGACCTAGGCTAGATCCTGTGATGCTATCAAGTGGGCCCTCGACTGCCACAGGCTTAAACGCCTCTTCTCCATTAGATTGACTAATGGTATGGATCTAGGTAAATTCCCGTTTAAGAGGTGTCTTACTCGGGTTCCTATTCCGAAGGTGAAGTTTTCGAATGATGTTACTAAAGAACTGCATTTATCTCGTGAAATCGTGAGGAATGGCTATTTGTCATGGTACTCACCGTTGGCTCGGTACACTGTCCCAAATTTGGCACCGAAGAGAATGAAGTGCATGTCAAAAAAGAAAAGAAGAAAAAAATCTCATAATATAGACTCCGTCGATCCCGTCTTTTAGACACGTCGATCCCGTTTCATGTCATAGAAGCTCATCGTCACATTACTGTTTCTACCGTTCTCAAGAAAGGCTATTTCCCAGCTCAAACATCAATTCAGGGTCTAACGGCGTTCTTCTTCCAAATAATGAGTTGCCCGTTGTCCAAATTGGGATGGCCCCGTGGAAAACCAGGGAGCTTGAATGAGAGCGGGCCCACGGGCCCTGTACGCCTGCCAATCACGGGGAGATCCCCCAGATGGACCGAGGTCGGGCAGCGGTATCGATTCATGCGAATATGAATCTTGGCCAAGCCTGTTGCATTTCTTTCTTTTTTCTTGTTTTCTTTTCCTGTTTCTGTTTCTGGGTTCTGTTTTTGACTTTCAAATGTTTTGATTTATATTCAAATCATTTCAGTTCTAAATGGCAATCATCAATGCCGTCCCGTCGCAGTCACACAAAATCCAGGAAAGGTTGTTTGGAGTGTAAAAGGCGACACGTTAAGGTACAATCCTGGTTGAGATAACTTGACTATGTTTCCTGCACTTTCACATTGCAGACCAAAGACATATTTCTAACATCAATCATAGTGCGATGAAGGCGTTCCAAAGTGCAGCTTGTGCAGAAAGCGCAGATTGGAATGCAGCTATCCACCCCCAAATGAAGACATAGACAGTCCCCAGGACTCTTCTATCACCCAGGACGAGTCGGAAAATGGATTGGCAGCGACTGGGGACATTCCACAAGCAACACGCATGCTCGAGGCGAGACTATTCCACCAGTACATGACATCGACCTACCACACTTTGTCGCAAGACGGACTATCGGCACATCACCTTTCAATAAACATTCCTCGCCTGGCCACATCCTTCTGCTACCTACTCGATGGCATAAATGCATTATCAGCTCTACATTTGGCTTCTATGGAAACGGAAAATCGAGCGTCATGGCTGGATGCTGCCCTGCGATACCAAAGTCAAGCATGCTCTGGGCTGGGCAAGGTGCTCGCAAACATAACGACCCGGGAGTATGAGCCCGCATTCGTCACATCAATATTCATCATGCTTTTCGCCATGGGTTATCGAGTTATCTCTGTGGATAGCAAGCCCCCGGACCCGCTCTCGTTAGTTCGCGAGATCCGAACATTGATATCAGGCCCAGCGATGCTGTTTGATCGAATCGTCAAGGAGGGATTCAGTGACCATTTGGAGAACTGGTTACATGTCCCCGAGACCAAAGAAGTCTTACCAGACGGGGAAAATAATAAGTACTAGACCTAATTCGCCTCCCCATATCCGCTTGTTGACTCACATACATCAGTTGCGGATCACCCGCAGATGACTCAAATAATCTATTCCGTCTTCACGCGTACGTTGCCAATAACCCAAGGAGAGTTCCAGAGCTCACAGTCACGACAGAGACACAATACAGTCGCTGGATCGACTACGGACCACTATTGATTTGAAGAAAGGGCCAAACCACTCGACCCACCAAGCTACCTGGCAGCAATTATATCAGGCTATCGAGCCGTGGCCCAAAGTTGGACCCCAAGGCGGCCCCCTTGCTTGGCCACTTTTTCTCTCCGACGAGTTCTTTACGCTAATTCAGAATGGGGACTGGATCGCGCGAATTCTGTTTTTGCATTACGGCACCGCTATGCAGCTTCTTTGTCATCGATGGTACGTGCGCGATTGGGGTCGTCGGCTAGTGCTATCCACGTTGGAACCGCTGGACGAGATTCCACAAGAATGGGAGGATACGATATCATGGATTAGACACGCTGCGGAGAGAGAAGACTAGTTCATATCGGAATGTAACATGAGAGAGAAGTTGACGCGGGCTCAAAGATAAACCCCAACCCCAACCAAAGCCCCGGGATAGCTTGGCACCGGCACGACACGGCCGACGTCCCCGCTTATTGGCGGGGTGGGAAGATAACAGCCACAGATATCTGCCAGATATCGCGTGAGAACGTCGCGTGCTGAGTCTCAATTTTGATCTCACATTGGTTATCCTTTAAGATCTCAGACCGACCCTCGAACTCTTCTCAATGCTCTCAATCCCGTCCCCCGGAAGCGTCCACGGGTGAATGCCACTCCAAACCTAAATGGGTGAAGTGTGCGATATGCTGCATGCGTACCAGATCGGCGACCGAGATGTGGAGAAACAGGTAAAGGATTTATCTATACCCCCTCTTGACTTCCCCTCAGTTGAGTGAATTTCTAATCTCTATATAATGGTTCAATAGCCTCTGGTAGTCTCGGAGGCATGTTCGAAGCGGCCACAGTCTTCACCAAGTGAACCCCGAGATACTTTCGCTTTCATCATGCTGCAGCCAATGAGGCTAGGCCTTCTCGCTATCTTGTCACTATTGCTGATAGTGACATACCTGCCCAAAGTCAATACTTCACCTTTGGAATTTCCAGAGCGGGACGTCAACGTCGACAATGGATTACATACCGAGATTGCACCTGGGAAGCTAGGTGCAATCGCCAGTGAAAGTGCGATTTGTTCTCAGCATGGAGCCGAAATATTGAAAATGGGCGGAAACGCTGCCGACGCGGTGAGTTCATATCCCTGCAGTCTACCGATAATCCTGCGAACCCGGGCTGACGAAACGGCAAAGTTGGTTGCAACGAATCTTTGTGTTGGTGTGGTTGGTGAGAGTTTACTGGGACATCCATGCCAAATTATAACAGGAAACACTGACACACTACAGGCATGTACCACAGCGGAATCGCGGGAGGAGGCTTTATGCTTATCAGGGCGCCCAATGGTAGCTACGAGTTTATTGATTTCAGGGAAACCGCTCCGGCTGCAGCTTTCGAGGATATGTTCAAAAATAACTCCGATGCTGCTGTATATGGTGGGCTTGCAAGGTATTACACCCTTAGTTCCCACCATTATGGCTGTGACTCAAACTGACAATATTGCTAGTGGCGTGCCCGGTGAGATCAGAGGTCTTGAAACACTCCACAGAAAGTATGGCTCTCTTCCCTGGGCGACCCTGGTACAGCCGGCCGTTAAAACCGCTCGTGAGGGATTCACTGTCGGAAAGGATCTGGTCCGATACATGGAGTCTGCCGTTGGCGACGGAGAAGACTTCCTTTCGAAGAATCCGACCTGGGCGATTGACTTTGCACCCAACGGAACCCGGCTTGGGCTGGGAGATAAGATCACCAGACGCCGATATGCGGACACACTCGAGGCCATTGGAAAGCGAGGCCCGGATGCATTTTATACAGGGCCTATCGCAGAGACCATGATCAACGCTTTGCAAAGTGCGAACGGCACAATGACGCTGGAAGACCTGAAGAATTATACCGTGGCCACTCGGAATGTGTCGCATATTGACTACCGTGGATATAAGATCTCGAGTACCACATCCCCTTCGAGTGGTGTTGTCGCCTTGAGCATCTTGAAGATCCTGGGGACATACCAGGGTCTCTTTTCGACCCAACAATCTCTGAATCTGAGCACCCATAGAATGGACGAAGCGATGCGATTTGGATACGGCGAGGTAAGAGAATTATTTCAGCCTGTCTGGATAACCACGAACTAACTATGGGTCAGAGAGCTAACTTGGGTGATCCCTCTTTCGTTGACGGAATCGCCAAGTATGAATCGGATATGCTGGATAAAACGACAATCGATGACATTCGATCAAAGATCTCGGATTTGCGGACTCAAAACGTTTCTGCTTACGACCCAGCCGGTTTGGAAAGCCTGGACACGTGAGTTCGCAGCCCTATCACCTCTGGTGCATCAAGCTCATAGATTTTGTCAGCCCTGGAACGTCACACATTGTGGCTGTGGATCATACTGGTCTTGCGATTTCAGAAATCACAACCATCAACCTTTTGTTTGGCAGTCAAATCATGGTACCCGAGACAGGTATCATCATGAACAATGAAATGGATGGTAAGTTGAGCCCGCAAATCCCAGCCCCATATGCCAACGACTGATCATCTTTCCGGGAACAGACTTTTCCATTCCCGGATCTTCCAACTCGTTTGGATACATTCCCTCTGAAGCGAATTACATCCGGCCAGGAAAACGTCCACTCTCATCCATGACCCCTGCGATAGTTGAACGACCCGACGGTCAACTGTTCTTGCTTGCAGGATCCGCAGGTGGCAGTCGCATCATCACAGCTACTGTCCAAAACATTATTCACTCGATTGACCAGGGTCTCTCGGCTGCGAAAGCGCTAGCCAAGCCTCGCCTGCACGACCAATTGGTGCCAAACCAAGTTACCTTCGAGTATACCTACGACAACGCGACGGTTGCCTTTATGAAAAGTCTTGGTCATAATGTCACTTGGGTTGCTCCTGGTCAGAGCAGTGCTCAGCTCATTCGTGTCCTGCCTAATGGGACCTTTGACGCTGCTGGTGAACCAAGGCAACTTGACTCCGCCGGATACTCTGTGTAAAGAGAAGAGCATAGAGTGGTACCCTTGTATATAGTTGTCACCTCCAAATCATGGAATACATTAAACAAGAGATAGAATTCATTAGAATTCGCCTTTGCTTTTAGGTTGAAAGGTTGAAAATCGTATACTCCGCAGTCTGTTGTCCGCAAGTATGTGTTTCTTTGTCAGGTGGTCTGTGCGCCCACTGTTCCCTTTGTCTACGAGCCAGGCAAATGTGATTGATCCAAGCTTGCTTGAGGAGCTGCTCTTTGCAAAATTTCACTTCTCCAACCTCGCACACTCCCTACACTTCTTACCCCTCCTGTACCCGTCCATCACCAGTGATTGCGAGTAACTACTACTCTGCACCCTACGCGAATCCACGCGACTGACGCGTCTGCACCAAAAGAGCTTTGCTGCATACGCTTTATTCTACCTGCCCCAAACTGGGCGCATGCGCGGTACGACCAATCCTTAAGACAAAAAAGGGGACAAAAATCGAAAACCAGTCACTAACCTTTATTACCAGCAGGTGTACTCACAGGTGCCACCCCAATATGCCTACAGGCCATTGGCATACCATATCCTCTCGTCATAAACCAGTACCTCTACGTTGATCTCCGCAATGTCTCCGTCGCCAAATTTTGCCGTTGTGGTGCCAGCTGTACCAATTCCGCACTTGGATTACGACCCGTTGAAGCCCTTCGATGAAAAATACTTTGACCGCGCTGTTGATAAGATCCTGTCTGAGGAGGCTGATCTGGAAGAGTCACGAAATGAGATCGAGGAGCTTGACATAGACAGTGGTATCGAGAACGACAATATCTGTGATCTAAGTGGACAGAGGGATCATGACCGCCAGCGTGCGGAATCTTGTTCACCCCAGTCTACGACGTCCGCGCCTGCCAGTGACTCCCCCCCCTCTTACGCCGAAGACCCAAGAATATTTGCCGGTGTGGATGAAGAAAAGCGTGAAGAAATTCTCATGACTATTGCAAAGATGCCATTCGTGCGCAAACATCCAGTTTTGACATCTGAGCGGCGAATGTTCACAAAAGAAGTCATATCTCTCGCAACAGCCGCTGGGATTTCACAGATCAACTCAGAAGCTCTGGTTCAACATGTGCGTGACATGTTCATGGACGCATATGGCATTGTCGCCACAGAGGAGAATGCATCTGCATTTGGGGATGAAGTCAATGATCTGGAGGAAGAGGAAGTACCTTCCCAACATATTGAGACCAAGGGAAAAGAGAGGCAATCTGGATCTAGCACAAGAAAGAGACGACACAGTGAAGTGTCTTCGTCGTCCACCCTTGAGCGGCCTGAGAGCACACTGAGGGTTCAGGCAGCAGCCAAGGGCAACTCGACAGAAGCAGCGAAGCTAGTACCTGATATGAGCCCAGCTACAGCTATCAAACGACCCAGGAAGGTCAAAAAGGTGGCTTGTGCGGACTGCCGCAAGAAAAAGGTATGCAATATACACCCACGTCGCCTCTTATGCACCTGCTTTGTTTCCTTTTGCTAACCTGGGGTAAACTAGCGCCGTTGTCTCCATGACGAATATCGCCCATTGGACCTCATCAATTCCGAACCCGATGCTCGATCGTCTCCCAATCTTCCTCCTGCACCTGTCAAGCGTGTCCGCATTCAGTTGGATAAGCCAGATGGAGATGATGAGGTCATGGACGAACAACAAACCAACACCACTCGGGCCAGTCCTGCCAAAGTGCCTATCCTCATTGACCTGTCAGTTCGTTCGCCTCCCAACAGCCCTCGCGGAGATGAACCACAGGAGGAGTTTGTGACCCCCCGTGAAGAACCATTGACACCAGTGGGGGTCAGCCCAGTTGCACCCGCAATTTTGGATAGTCTGCCAGGAAATTCTGATCCTCGCAATCCCCGTGGCGAGGCTGATCAACAATTGAAGACTCGACGCCCGGAAAGATCGAAAGAAGAGTTGAGGCAATTCAAGAAGGAGAAGAACCTCCGAAAGCGTGCTCGTCGTCACGAAAGAAAAAAGCGAGCAAGTATGGGTCTAGACTTACTTGAGGACAATGTGGATCAGCCTGCGCAACCCCAGGTTCTGCCTTCTACTCCGCAGAAGAAAACGGCCACCCCAAAACGGAACTCCTGGTCGCCTCTTTCCAAGGATCCAAGGGAATGGGATGTGGATTTTTGAATACCAGTGATTTGCCAGGTTTAACTCCCAGTGATGAGGTTAAATCAAAATACTTCGAAAAGGCCATTGGACGAGAAGATTTACCATTGACTCCAAGTCCGACCTCTCTGATACCCCCAACCACTGAATCGATCCCCGAAAGCCCCACGAAAGCTGCGGACTGTTCCCTTCCCACCCCAAGAACGCCTCGCCGCAAACACCCAAAGCTTTCTCCATATTTCCCTCTTGTACAGATTGATGCTGAGTCTTGTCTGCCATTTCCCCCAATTGACAAGCCCTCTTTTGGCCTTATTCAAGAGCAGCTTGCACACGATCCCTTTCGTTTGCTCATTGCTACCATATTCTTGAACCGTACCAGGGGAGGCGTTGCCTTGCCAGTGTTGTTCCAAGTCTTCGAAAGGTACCCAACAATCGAGGCGATGGCAGCCGCAGCCCAATCCGAATTTGTGTCATTGATCCGGTGCCTGGGATTCCAAAACCAACGTGCTACGAAATGCATCACTCTTGCGCGAACATGGCTCACCAATCCCCCTACCCCACACAAGCGATATCGAAGGATCCACTACCCCCGAGAATTTGACGGCCGCAACGTTGGTCGCGATGAATGCATTGACCAAGAAGACTTGCGGGTCGCGTGGGAAGTTGCTCACCTCCCCGGAGTAGGGGCATATTCCCTTGACAGTTGGCGAATATTTTGTCGAGATGAACTCAGAGGCTTGGCTGAAGACTGGATAGGAACAGGTGCAAAGGAGAGTGGGTTTGTGCCTGAATGGAAATGTGTTTTGCCCCAGGACAAGGAACTACGAGCCTATCTGACGTGGATGTGGTTGAAAGAAGGATGGGTTTGGGATTACAACACGGGAGACCTGACAGCTGCGAGTGAGCAAACGATGAGAGCTGCCCAAAGTGGCGGAGTAGCCCATGAAGAAGAAGGCAATTGGGTACTTGAGACGTCGCCAGTTAAGGCCATGAATGGACTACACAGCTAAGTAGGTATGGACTAATCAGATGAGCCCTCAAGTGCTGAATATTGTGAAGTAAGGCAGCCAACCTTGGAAGTACCAAAGTAGCTGTGAATACATGCATAATGTAGAGTAATGTAGAGTAATGTATCGCCATGTATATGTAGAGCGAGCATGGACCACGAGGTTATTCTCTTCGATTCCGAGCGGGGCTGAGATTGTTGCTCACCGCATCAAATTTCTTCGACTTTGGGGGCTAGCGCGCTCTCCCTTTTCAAGGCTTCTAAAGCGAAAAGAAGCAAGTCGATTCCCAAGAAGATCAGAAGAACAGAAGAACAGCAAACAATTCCGGTGCCTGACTCGCAGGCAAGCGACCAGTCATAACGATCAGCCTAGCCGCCCGATTTGGAGACGAAAATAGGACATCCCCTCAGTGGCGGAGAACGACTTACAGGTAGACGATATAAACCGGCCACCTCGGACATCACCATGTTCCCAGCCAGACCTAATCGAGACGATAGGAAGTCGAAAACGAAACGTTCCCGCCTGTCAACCAAGGATCCAGAGTCTTCGGCTCCACGTCGCTCCTCCATGCCTGGTCTCGACTCCAGCACAGGGTCCGCCTCGTTCCTCGAATCTAGGACTAGTCTACCTTACCCTAATTTCTCCAAAGCACACAGCAAGGAAAATGTGCGCAAAGGCGATCCTCCTACCCCAGACGCGACCGACTTGACCGAACACAATGAGAAGACTACCCGCGAAAACCCCCATGCGCCGCCCAGTCCTCCACTGACCGGCCTCGACCAGGAGTCGCGGAAGGGCAGTATCGTCGACGAGGATGGCGAAAAACCAAAGAAGAAAACAAACATCAAGATTCGGGCGGAGATAAACAGGTCATCGTCCAGTCTGCGATCGAAACGAGATGATAGCACCAAGTCCAAGTCCAGCAAGACTTCACGAACCGAGACCCCTACGAGATCCAGAAGTTCCAAGGAGAAGGAAGAGAGGGAGCCTTCCCCCCGGTTGTCCAGTCACAAGTCCAAATCCAAGCCCACCGAGGAGAGGAAGCTGCCCAAACGGTCCAGTCGCTCGACCATGTCCGCCTCACAGTCGAACATCACCATTCGTGACGATGCTGGGTCGCCCAACGGTTCCGAGGCGACCTCCATTGCGCCTAACCAGCAGAATTCGGTGCCACGAAAGCCAATGACACCGCCAGCGAAGCCTCCCTCCCGAACCCAGAACCGATCGGCCATGTCCCACCGGCGCGCTCCCAGCGAGGAGTCCATCGACTATATCAAGCCAAGCTCAAACGCGTTCGGCGCGCCGCCGCCTCCGCCGCCGCCACCTCAAATGCCTGCGACCGTCCCTCGAGTTGATTACCTGCTGAAGAATGGCGGTTTGGAACACAAGGTCTCCAGAGCACTACTGGCTGGCCTGGGACAGACCGATCCCTTCGCACCCGGACAACCGCAGTCTCGGTCTATTGCTGGGAAGATATTCGATCCGTACAACCGCCTGCTGGACGATTATGAGAAGGTCATGAGCAAAAATGGGTCTCTTGCTGTAGCCACGGGATATCGGTCTGTCGCTCGGCGTTTGCTGGATCGGCTTGAAGCGGTTTTCGCGCGCGATATCTCGTCCGAGCCATGCAGCTGTCAAATATGTGTGCGTTCGGTACCGGACGATCGACCTGACGGAGTCAGCTGGGGCGAGGTGTTGGAGTTAGTGTCTGGTCGCAGAGAACTTCCCATGTGGCCCCCTTTCACGATGGCACCAAACACCGTCGATGCCGGTGCGTCGGGCGATGAGCACGTGCCAATGCAGAAGCTTGACATCGATGTTCCGGAAGAGTACCGTGAGCACTTTATTCGGCAATCGCGAAAGACAAAGGTCGCCGTGGACAAATGGCTCTCGGAGCAAAATGATTCAGGAACCAGTGCACCCAACGAGGTCGACGATGAGACGTTGACTTTCGCCATGCTCACGCATCTCGAGTCGCACCAGCGCTCACTATTTTGCTCGTTGCTGGGCCTTACCTCCTCCACTCCTGTCCCACGATCCGGCGACGAAAAGCCCCGACCGAAACCTTCTGCGCTCGTTTCCTCCGCTTCTGCTATTCAGCGCCTCTACCGACTGTCTAGTCTCCCTCGCGACCCAGACACTGCTATGTACATGTTAAACAACCCCAGTCTTCATCACGTTCTCGCCACCCTCTCCGCTATCAGTGATGACGAATGGGATATCCTGATCTCTGGACGCTTCGACGGTTTCCTCCGTAGCGGCGCAGAAGATACTGGGGCTTCTGGCAGGACGGGCAGTCGTTCCAACACACCTTTGGGCATAGGTATCTCCCGAGGACCAACACCCAACTACATGGACGGCAGCTTCCGACCGTCCAGCCAAGTCAATGGAGGGCCATCGTCACCAGCCTCATTTGGAGCCCCGATCGCACTTGACGAGGAGACCGAGATCGCCGCGCTCGCGGAAGTTGAACGTGACATTTTCTTGGGAATGGAAGCTCTCGAAGACGCATTTGAAGCCTTACACCTCAAAGCCGAAGTTGTGCGTCGGGCGCTCCGCGAACGGGGCGCTGGCCTCGCAGTCGCAAACCAAAGCCGCCGTGGCTCCTTTGTCGAAGCTCGCTTGGGAACACCCCATCTAGGCGGATGGGAGAGTGGTGAGGAGGACTTCCTTGACGACGATCGTTCTCTTGCGCCAGATGACTCGGCGAGTAATATTAGCTCGAACCGTCGTCGTCGGCCCAAGAGACGTACTGAGCGACGCACACCTGCGCCCGTAGAGGAGGAAGATGAGGAAGATGAGCGGTCGCCTGTTCGTCGGGACTCTCGTGGTTCGCGACGAAGATGATTGGGCCGAATGGGGCATTGGGAATTAACGACACTAGGTTCAGCGTTTACATCATTGGGGAAGGTTGGGACAGCATGGGAAAATGGATATACTGTTGCTAACGGCAATGGACGAACTCATGATACCCACTTGTCATCCTGGATTTTTATCTTGCGCTTTGGATTTTACTTTCAAGTTCTTTGTTTGATTTTTTTCTTTTTCTTTTCTTTAATGGTTCTGGCGGCATTGAGCCTCTTTCAACCTCTGTTTTATGATTGATGAATGCCATGAGCTTCCTTTCTCCTAAGCGTGAGCTTGGGTCATGATACAAAATAGCATTACAGTAAACGGCTAAATCAGCCTGACAGTTTGGAAGCTCTGAACTTTGATTTTGTAGAGTGTCAAGCCCAACTAAGACAAATATAGCTATACCCCCGGAATAACTTCTCGATGATATCCATGGATCCCGAGGTCGTTTCTTGTATGGTACCAAACTGTCACCGAAATTGAAATAAGATACACTATTACAATGCTGGATCTATCAAAAAGTGACAGATGTCAGCCTATGATACCTAGGGATCATTTTGCTCTTGGTACTATCTACGTCCAGCAGGGGTCAGAAGGCGGGGTAACATCTTGGAAGTCGAGGGCCGAACCTATGGCGTAAATAACTTCCAGTCCCTTCTAAGAAACATTCAAAGCTTTTTTAACTTCCAAGATTCGAATAGTGTCTAACATGGCCCTTCAAACCATCAACATCAACTACACCCCCGAGGGGCGACTCTCCCTGATAGACAATACTACAGGAATACCACTTTACCACGTCAAAGTCACCCGCCAAAGCCCGCAGATGGAGATGATCCGCTTAAGCCCAGCGCTCAGTCAAGAAGATTCCAGCTTCCCGGCCGATGAAGAGGCGTATTTCGTGTCCCGTGTCTCGACAGCGCAGTTTAAGATGACCAGTCTGAGTGTGAAACTACGAATTCGCGACCACTGCGATATTGAGCTGAAGAGAAAGGGTATACTCTCTACGAGTTACTCGTTCCCCTCTCCCGCTCTCACTGCAGCAGCGGTTGATACGACAACACAGACGACACTCTGCTGGGAGGCTGATGACACGGACAACACCCTCGGGGATTTTAGGTTGGTTGTCGATGCGACGGGCGAGGTAGATCGTAGGGCCCTCGTGCGGTTTCGTAACCGGGCTTTTTCAAATGAGCGTGTTGGGACATTC
Source organism: Penicillium bialowiezense (assembly GCA_026122735.1). Taxonomy (NCBI): domain Eukaryota; kingdom Fungi; phylum Ascomycota; class Eurotiomycetes; order Eurotiales; family Aspergillaceae; genus Penicillium; species Penicillium bialowiezense. The sequence goes on from JAKZFB010000002.1 coordinate 5,235,995, forward strand.
GAGTTGGATAGTGACCTTGATCAACTACTGAAGGATGAGGCTGTGATATCAGGACTGGCGACGTTGGCAATGGTTCAGAGCATGAATCTAGCAGGGATGGTCATGTTCAAGGGCGGTTGATATATGTTATCAGCAATTCTTGGTCTTGTTAATCTCGATGCAAGAGATGACCTTGCATCAAGCACATCAGAGGCAGCATTTTTGTTTATTTTCCTTATAATAGCAGGAACGGGTTGTCGGTTATCGTGGGTATAGTGTGGAGTGTCAGGCTGATTTAGCCTCCTACTGTACGCAGCGGTCTTTCAACGCGGATCAATATCAACAACCAACTTGGTCGTATAGTGATCGCTCTGGTGACAATTACTGCTTCATTGTCGATAAGGCAGCCTGTTTACGGGTGGATGAAGTGGGTATCAAATGTCTTGAAGCTTCATTTATTCGACGCGGTGTGGACTAAAGGGCTCCACATACCTGTCAAATACCCCTGAACTGCATTATGATTTCAATGTCCACGACAAGTAGACACCAGAACAGAGATACCACCCACGGAGCTCCGGCGCTGCAAGCATCAAAGGTTATTCAATGGAAACGACATGGGGTCGGTTTCTGATGATGTTGCCGCGCCAGGTTGCCTTGAAGTATTCTCGGAGTGAATTAGACCTGTGTCGATGAGACACAGACCGTTCCCCATATCAACAGGACCAAGCAATTCAATTGTGTTTCACTTCCGGGTCCTCAATATATCGCGTACGACGCAACAAGTCAAGAGGGCTTCGTGACTTGCCGTGTATGTATCACGCCGCCAGGACTCCTACGTCCTTCTAATGTTGGGTGGTGACCTAGCCTCCAAGGCATTGTGTCTATTGTGGACTCTTTGGTCGAGGAAGTTGATTGAAGTCCAAAGTTCTGGTCGAGAGCGCTCTAGAAGATAAATCCAGTGTTAAATTTGATTCTACCGTTTGTAGCTGTGAATTATTCCCTCTTTCTTAGGTGACTCTTGCTTGCATCCAAGACTTTCAGACCAGTTACCAGGGTGGTGACTAAACGGCAGACTCGTACCTAAACATTCAAGTGTTCACGCGGTGGGAAGACTGAGAACACCTGGGCGTTTTCAGGGCCTCAAAGGAATATTTGGAACAGAATGCATATTACCTAAATCAAGTTGAGGTGAGTCGTACTCAATCTGGGTCTTATCTTTGGGGTCCTGGGTTTCTAGCTCATTCATTTCCTTGTTATAATAAGTGGCTTCAAGGTCGCAAGAGACCATCGTTACACGGGCTCTATCGCAAGTTCAAGGACTGACTCCCGGGCGTTGCTGTTGCGTTCATATTTAATATCACCACGAAATCCCCAGCTCCCAAGGCTTTTGCTCAGCTTTGGAACATGTCGCTGGTCTGCACGATCTAAGCTGAGAGTTCCAATGTTAGACCCAGGTGGACCATCGAATAACCTCCGCTTGTCTGGAGAAGGATTGAAAACAGATAGCTGACATTTCGAGGTGCGTGGCTGCATCATTCTCGCCAGAATATCTGATTGACAATCTGATAAAGGAGTGAGTACCATTTCTAAGAATGGACAAGATATCCGCCCGTCAAAGATGAACAAGCTGGCAAAATGTGATCTGCGAGGTGAATACATTATGCCATATGTTAGGACCCACAGTAGCTGGGAGCGCCAACTCGCACTATTGCCAGGCAGCGGGTGGCGCATCTCCTAACAACCACAGTGTGTACGCTAGGAGGTTCTACGGCATTCCAAGCAGTTTAGCCCGCTATGGGGTGCATGGCATATCAGCCTCGGTTGCGTGATCAGTGATCACCGTCCCCCCATTCATCGCTAGATACAGGGTAGATCAGAGATGGTTCTGACCACGAACATGTCCCTTATGGAGTGTGGATTAGTACGGAGTACTTTGTCACGAATTGCAGGTCTTTGTGCTACCCACAGCGGACTTTGCGCGGAAGCGTCGGACCGTCAGTCCATCCGTGCTGGCCCATTGATTTGGGTATGTTCACATGCACCCGCAGTCAGTGGAGATCATCCACAGATGCCCAGGTGCCAAGTGACAGGATCTGCACCAGGAGTTGTATTGCACATCCAGTTGACACAGGGGAATCATCCTAAAGTCAATCATGCCTGTTTGATACTCGTACTCGTATGTTGACATCGGTGCCCCGTGCTGTTATTGTATCATCTACACTGATTCACCAGATACACACTAATTATACTGTCTGATCTAGAGTATTCCAGCCCATGAACACGCCTTGAGATCCATTATTTATTACAAAAACGACAACGGGGCGATCACATGTAACACGGGCCAGATGGAGACGCACAATCGTCTACCCCATGGCGCATAATTCAATAGTTTATTCTGTACCGCCGCCATGGTAAATCTCCGTAGTATGTTCGCTCTCGATTAATCATGGGCTGTAGACATGCTCGTAAAAAAAGTATGTGGAAAGGTTATCCAAGACACGGTCATACGCTATTGAATATCGAAGTATCAGGGTGTGATTTTAGGTAAAATTTACTATGTGCAGTTCATTGGCAACTAGGGGGTGATGCCTTCACAAAAACAAGACGACTGAGATGATGCTCCGCTTTATCTTTGAAAATCGTCACTAAAGCCATACGATTGCACAGTTACTTGGATGCTCAAATATGGGGAGGCGAATATCTTGTGTGCACGGCTCGCAAGAAGCGCCAAGCGGGTACATGTAGCCTTATCAAAGTTTTGTCCACTTTGATTAGTACAAGTGGTATGAACGGAGCGAGAAATCTCGGATCTCGCCAGGTCACGATCGAGTATCAAGCATTGCCTTTGTTGACATTAGTGTACCAAGCTGTCCCCAAAACGAGGTGAAGTATAACTCTAATCTTGCCTTGAACATGAAAAGGGGCGGAGTAACGTTAAACCTTGATATTTCGAGTCAAAGTGGGGCTGGGTTATTGACAGTTTTTTTTTATAATCGCGTGGTGTCAGGAGAAGCGTAAAGAAAGGTTTAACACGGCAAAGTTTGGTGCCAGCAACCGGAAATACCCCAATTAGGGAATTAGTATGGTATTAGCACGGTAACTAGGTTTTGAGGGCACTTAAGCTTTGCCACTGTCTGCCTAGTCCATGCAAGTCTTTTAACAGTCCAGCCTTGGCCTACGCACATTTTTCTACCATATTGATTCAGATCGACAGCAGCTAGCCTGGTCCAGAAGAACACGAAATTCGGCGGCCTGGAGTGTATTTGTAGAGCACGGCCTTAAGTCTGTCTTAACGCCGTTCCCAAGGACGAATAGGAATGGTTTCAGGTGACGGAGTTGAGTGTTAGAGTATGAAGTATGTACTCCGTTCGTACGCGGTACATTGTGCTTGGCTGCATACCAGCCTTGCAACTTGACGAGTATCCGGAGTAGACTGCAAAGACTTCAGACGAGAGCTCGGGTGCTCCCGATTTACCCCTGAGATCGAATATCCAATATCTGAGACACCTGAGCAAAGCGTCCTGCTTTGTAAGTCCGCTCAGTACGGACTCCATACAATGCCGGGATGCTAACCCGCCTCTTTTCGGGGAGTACATTCCTTCGAGCGGACCGTGATCAATTCTCATCTCCACGATCGCTGCTAGCGGCTCTAGCACCGACGGTGAAAAGTGCGTAATCATCCTTTCCATGATTTTGTATTGTCGATCCCATCCACTCAGGAGGCGAATCCCCACTCAAAGCCAGCGCCCCATCTGCAATCCCACCGAACATCAGTTAGCCTAGTCATACTTGGCCAAGTGTGTTCGAGGTGGAACATGTGGCTGATACATGGCCAGAATAGGGGCACTTGGATGAAAGAGAATGTACCCATCTGAGCTTGCGAAGAGCAAGGGACTCATGTTGACTTGACAATGTATCTCAAAACGCGGAGAATAAGCCAAGGCACAATGTCCAAGCGGAAGCCCCGGTTTCAAAGAAGGAAAAAAAACCTGAGTTCGGTCAGCTCCCGCCTGGTTCCATTCCCGAACTGGATCTGTTTCTGGTTGGAGGTGCTTTTAAGTGGGCTGAAGCTTATGTTGATCCAATAGAATCGCCAAGATGATAGGAATCCACTTTTGTCAAATAATGCTTTTGTTCAACCACGCAGCCGACACGTTTCTTTCTAGAAATTCTGTAGTACATTTCTCCGTGGAGTCCTGCTTATGCCGGCAACCGGATACGAGTCTGCGGGGTGGAATACTCCTCCCAAGGTTCAAGGGTCCCCTGGCAGCCCACGTTCGCGTTTCAGATTTCCTTTGAACACGACGATCTGATCAGGACCAAAAAGCACCCTTGGATGGTTCAGTAAAGACATTTCTGTCAGGGTGGAAACACTGTGCGTGAAATAGAACCGCAGGTTACGGGCCCGGACTATTGTTCCAGAAGCAATGCCCCTGCAGCAAACTTAAGGCGGCGATCTCTGGTCCCCTAAAGACGTAATACACTTAGATTCCTCAGCTTTGTACTCGTAAATACACGGATAACAGGGCTTTCGCAATCGGCATTCTGATTCTCAAAATTGGGGCCATCGTCGGGTTTAATGCAACACCGTTCAGCAACGGTGTACAATATCCCCTTTAGTACTTTTGCAGGTACTAACAAGATAGTACGGCTTAGCCGAAGAGTGGATATGCACAGCATCTAAGCCAAACAATTCTGCCGTCTTATTCGACATCTCGTGGCAAACTTTCACCCCTAACCCACTCAACCCGATACTTTGGGAGGGGTAACGATGGACCTGCAATGGTCTAAAGCTGACCTAAAGGCGGCTAAAGAGGCTAAAGGTGGAGTATACAGCAATTTACGGCTCTGGACCGTGATGTAGTATTGTGGAGATCCCTCTTTTTCTCGGGAGTCCCTATTTCATTCCCACCGATCATTGCACGCCTGAATCAAACTAACCAACGTGGAGAATCCGGTCATTGACACACAAAAGGGCTGAATAATTTATGTTGATTTTTGCTGTCCCGGCCTATCAAAAATAAAGTTCAATCAGTCCCCTGTAGTGAGGTTGCTGGTTTATTCTTCTCTCGTTGCCATCTGCCTTTAACTACTCCTGCATGTGGCTTTTTTCAATCCTCAAATCCTTTGTCTCTCTTTCACCTGCTCTCAGTCCATCGGGGAGGTATAGTGCCGATCCATTCCTGGCTTTCATTCATTCCTTTTCGCCTCCACCTTGTCTCTCGCCATTGAACCCACCAAAGTGATCCGAGTCCGCCGACGCTGCTCAGCCTATAACTGGAATTGCTTGACCAGGCCGTGGTAGCGAAGTCGTCCAATTGAAATCCAGTTGCAAAGACATTTCGAAATGTCTTCACTCATTCTCATGGGCTTAATACCCAGGGGAGACGAATTCTCACTGGCAGCGCGATTGACCAGCTCCAAGGAACTCGACATCGATCCCCTTCCAGAAAATCACCGACGAGGTTTAATTGCCATTGCAGTCATGGCTTTGTTATCTCTCATCGCAACGGCCAGTCTTTTAGGCTTCATCACCTTTCGACTTGTCTTCTGGCGCGGCAGCTATTCACGATACATCGGTTACAACCAGTATATCGTTCTCATCTACAACCTCGTTTTGGCCGATTTCCAACAATCTTTGGCATTTATTATCTGTTTACGCTGGATTTTCACCGATAAGATCAAGTCCGGTAGTGTTGGATGTTTCCTTCAAGGACTCTGGTTGCAGATTGGAGACCCCGGGAGTGGTTTATTCGTGCTCGCAATCGCCTTCCACACATTCCTTTTAGTCGTTTGGGGACGCAAAATGTCCCACAAGGTCTTCGTCTGCTTTGTCTGCGGAGTCTGGGCCTTTGTCGCTCTGATGGTCATCATTCCATTGGCATTACATGGTGGTGACGTCTTCGTGCCCTCCGGTGCCTGGTGCTGGATCAGTGAAGAATACGAGACTACTCGTTTGTGGACTCACTACATTTGGATTTTCGTCTCAGAATTTGGCACAGTCGCCCTCTACGCTGTCATGTACTTCCAGCTGCGGCGACAAATCGCCGCCTCGGCAATTCTTGGAAACAGCCAACTGGAGAGTCTCAGGCGATTGCGTCGCGTTGTCGGATACATGACCATCTACCCGATTGTCTACATTGTTCTCTCACTGCCCCTCGCAGCCGGACGTATGGCCACTGCCAACGGAGACAGTCCAAGCTTGACCTTCCTTTGCTGTGCTGGTGCCATCATTACCAGTTCTGGTCTGGTTGATGTGGTTCTGTACACGCTCACCCGTCGCGCGCTCATCATCGATTCCGAGCCTAGCCACGATCGCTCTTACAACAAGTTCGCTAGCAGCAAGGGCAAGCGTGGTGATACCCATTTGACGACAATCACCGCGGATCCTAAGCGCAAGATGGGCGGCGGTACTTTCAACGATGATCTCGACGGTTCCACGGACAACATTGTCTCGCCCAGCCCCCATGCTATGGAGCATGGCCACGAAATGGCCCCGATCGGAAAGGTGTACCAAGAGACAACGATCGAGATTACACATGAGCCTGCTTTCCCCGATGAAGGCTCGAGTGAGCGCTCAAGTAAGGAGGAATTCCCCTCCGAGATGCCGCCTCACCATCAATGGCGTCGATGAATTTCACCATGACTTTTTTCCCTCTTATTTGATACTATTCCCCAGACGTTTTGAGATCAAGTCCCTGTCATATATACACTCTGGCAGAGTACTGCCATTCATACAGGATTTTGTCTGACTTTTTTTACCCATGGATACCCATGCACATGTTTTTGCCTCACGATTGCTGTCACTACATCATGTCCCTTTCTTCTTCTCCCCTTTTTCTCCTTCCAAGGTTCTCTTACAATCATTCCTTTTCTTTCATGTCCCTTATTCTCACCCTTCACATTCTCATGACAGAACCTGTATATAATTATTCAAAAGAACGAATCCCTTCTCATGTGAACCCGATCAATCTCATGGGCTATCTAATATTTCCAAAATAAAATACCCTTGTTATTTGGCATGGCAAGCCCACTGGAGCTATCAACCAATATTGAACCATTTTTTTCAGTATCTGGCTATTGAATTCACGTTGAGCTGAGGACTGATCTATAGGTCGATTTCATCACTACGTACATGCCGATCTACAGCATGAACGTGCGCCGATGGAGACAGTTCTTCAAGAGCTAGACACCCCATTCGATGGAACAATTATGAGTTTCTGTCACCAGTGAGCGCTAGCACAATAAGCAGAACCAAAGATTGAACATGGCGAGCCTCGGGGCAATTCCTTGTTCAGTGCAAGTCAGCACGTCGCAGCGGAAACTACCGCCGGTGCTGAGAATCATCATGAAGATCTTTCCATATTGGCTCAAAGATTCATCACGATAACCTCCCAGAAACTATCAGGCAATGAACCAGACATGGATGAGGGGCTACCAGTTTCCAAGCTATCCTGGCCGACAAATGACGAGCTAAAGGCGAAGTTCCGCAGCCAAAGGTCCCCACCAGGCAACCACAGTGGAGAACGGTTCCTGCTTAGATCGATCTTGTCTTTTGGGTCACGTTTGTGCTTTTAATATCGATCTCCCTTTGGTATACACTTGTAAGCGGCACATATTGAATTATCACCCTGAAAATCTACTTTTTCCTTTTTGGGCAAATGATCGGGCTACTCCGGATCTGTGATCACCTAGAACTCTTACGTGCAAGAGCGACAATAAGGTTCTTCTGCTTGATTGCTGTGTGTTTTGCAGTGCCTTTAAGTTTCCGGATCAACTTGCCGAAGTAAGTTGTTCATGTCTCAATTTTGCGGACGGCATCATGCCTATAGACTTTCGCGCACAAACCGAGCGATATCGTACCCAGTAAGGGGGCCTTTCCCCCGTGAGACTCCAATGTGTACGGAGTAAGTCCTGTCATTTCAATATGACAGATTTTAATTGGTCTCAAGTTTCGGATATCGCTTATATCCAGGTCTGGCTTCACATGAGCCGCTCCATCTGCTCCCGTGTCGGTCTGCAGAACATCTCTTCGCGAACAAGTTCAGAAGACCATATTGGGTCTTGAATGTTGACATTTGCGGATTATACGCATCATGACGAACCTGCTCTTTCTTCGACGAAAATCAATATTTTTTGTTAGAGAACTCAAGGGAGACTAGTTTCTGAAAGAATGCTCTTCCCCCCAAAACGATGAAGTTGAAATGATATTGTATGTTGTCATAACACAGACGGCAAGTCTCCTTTGCCACATTCTTCGCTCTTCTGTCCATATCCCTTGCGGAAGACAGATGTGCAAGTCGGACCGCTCGCGGTTCGAGCACAGACAGACCAGCTTGCTAAACAAGTTTCTTGTGGAAGTATACTCGCTGGAATCCCTCTTCCACTCGTCTTGCTGTCTCGGCAAAGCCCAATTTCTTATACAATCCAATATTTTCAGTCATTTTGGCATTCGTGAACAAACTGACTCCGGGCATTCCACGTTGCTGAGCTTCCGATTCCGCATGATCGATCAAAAACCGCCCATAGCCGCGACCCTGAATTGCTGGATGTACGACCAAGTTGTCGATTTTGAGAGAGTTTGATTCCTTGTCAACATGAAATGTGATCGAGCCAACAATTTGCTCGCTATCTCTCAGGACGAGAACATCGTGGGACTGTAGTGTTTCTTCCCAATTCTCGCACATGGGTGCCGGCGGTCGCCCAATCCTTTCAATGTATATGGAGTATGCGGCGTCGACCATAGATTTGATGGTAGGTATGTCCTCGGGTGTCGCTTGATGCAGCATGGCTTTGCTGGGCATCGAAGTTGCGTCGGAAGCGGTGGTCATTGTGGTAGGTGTTCAAAGTCGATGCGTTTTTTTCCCGACGTGACGAATTTAAGAGGTGTAAAACGAATTGTGACTTCAACTTGATATCATCGCTGTATGCCTTCCATCGTATGGACATCAAATCCCCTATGGGGTTTCTGTGTTGTGAGTCAGAAATACCCCTCAAATCGCCAAGAAAAAACCGTGTGAGTGATCACCGTCATATCGTATATGTCAACTGGTACCATGATACATTCACAAATCCTTTTGAGTGAGCCTGGGAAGTCGATGAAGAGATCCAAATCTCGAAAGGTGGCGCCCAGTGTGGGAGGGGTGAATTTCACCTAGTGTATCTATCTCCATTTTCTTCATGATCTTTCCGCTGACCTCCTTTTCCTTCTTCCTTCTGCATGCTCTACAGCAGATCTCTTTCTAATTCCTGGAACTGATGCCAGCTCCTCGGTGTGAGTTTTACGCAACACATGGTGAAACATTCTACCATCTCTCCCGAGTCCCAGAGCAGGGCGAAAGAAGGGATGCCAAACTTCTTGGTTTGCTTGGCTGCTAGGGCTCTCCGCTAGTCATTTACGATTCTCGCTCTTGTCCTCAATCATCGTGCATTGGGATGCAGCATCCAGGCGCCGAGTCAAGTGATGTGATTGTGACTCATTGCAGAAATCAGATCCACCGTCGCGATGTCCGTCTCGTCACAGCGAATGATGCCGAGTTTCGATATCTGGACCGACAAAGAGAGGTGAGGGTTTCAACAGCTGTCTGCTTCAGTGTGGAACCACTGCAGATGATTTGAATTCTCCCTTTGGCCCAAGGTCTGCAGATGCATGGGCCGCCAAGACACCTGGGCACCTGGCTTCCACGGGGATGACAGACACAACCTTGCAGGGCGATGGAGCTGCTGACGTCAGTCAGTCGATAGGTTCAATCTGAAGAAGGTGTATCCCACCAAATGAACGGAGTACGGAATGCGGATTGTGTCTCGTCCACTCCGTACTCCGTACTCCATTGTCGCTCTTGGGCAGCCGTGCCTGGTCATGTCTGGACGAGATGCGCCCGAGCACAACATGATTCCACACCAATGCCAGTGCAGTCGCAGTCCTTGATCTCCATTTGGGTTTCCACAGGCCCAATTGTGACTTTCTACCACGGACCAAAACACAAGGGAAATACTACAGTTACGAGCCTAGATCCCCGTGAACAGGGTCTCAATTCATGATTCCATCTCTGTTTCCCGCTTCCACCTTCAGGCATATATTCTAGCGCGATGGAAATGGAGATCCGGGAGTCAGTCTTGCAAGGGGTAGGCGGTGTCATTGAAAGTTGTATGAATAGCGACAACCTTGATCAATGCACCCCTTGATTGAGTCGAATAGGGGTATTCGCAATTTGACTAAGATCGGACCTATGCTCCTGCAAGGCTGGTTCCTGAAATGACCGGCCATGCGTAGTCGCGAGCTCAGGAGAGTTTCAGTTTCACAACGAAAAGTCGATCATTGCAGATCAGGTGCTGAGCGATGCGCTATAGTGGATCACACACTCTGGAGTGCCAATCAAGGTACAGCGACTGCAAGAATGTACATCCATCTTGCACACGCAGCTACGTGTCCAAGAAACAATCTAGGGAAATCGTGGCTATCATATTTAACCATGACATGCGCTGCCCATTGAAATTCGGACCCTGGTATGTACTCTTGTACTGACATCTCTCGACCATGTTGTTCTCACGCTCCAGTCTCCTAGCCCCATCGCTGATTTCCCTCCTTCTGTCGGGCAATGCGGTCGCCGATGACGCACGAACCAGAGCCCGCAATGCGTTTGAGGTGCTTCAAGGCTGGTATAACCCCTCGAGTGGGATTTGGGACACTACTGGATGGTGGGATGGCGCGAATTGCATGAATACAATTGCGGATTTAGCCGTTTTGGATACATCCGTGTTGGATACAGCGAGATATGTTTTCAACAATACCTTCAACGTGGGCCCGGTATCGAATCCACACCCTGGGCCTGAAACGAAGACCGTGTTTACACGGGATAATCAACAGTCAACCGCTGTGAATGCTTCGCAATGGCTGGACCAGGCCTATGATGATGACGGATGGTGGGCCCTGGCATGGATTGCCGCATATGATGTCACAAAGGAACAACAATACCTTGAGCTCGCCGAGGGGATCTTCGAGAGCCTGGTATGTCCGAGGCAAATCCCACGGCTATCGCATACACTAATCGAAACAGGTGAAAGCGTGGGGAACCAATTGCGGTGGAGGCGGTCTTCCCTGGAACCCTACAAGCACTTACGTGAACTCAATTACGAACGAGCTTTTCCTATCTGTTGCAGCACATCTCGCGAACCGAGTTCAGGACAGGAAAGACTACTATGTCAGCTGGGCTCAAAAGGAATGGGACTGGTTCGCAGCCCAGGGCTTTATCGGCGAAAATGGTACCATCAACGACGGACTCCTAGAAAATTGCCAGAACAATGGGGATACTGTGTAAGCTACCCCAATAACCATGCTCATCATCAGCATCTGACATCCTGCAGATGGTCTTACAACCAAGGCGTAGTCCTCGGTGGGCTAGTTGAGTTGAACAAAGCAGCACCCAACGACACATATGTGCCCTCTGCCGACCGAATCGCAAAGGCAGCCATCGAAACTTTGACTGACTCGGATAATGTCATACACGACGTCTGTGAGCCGCAATGTCTTCCAGACGGTACGCAATTTAAGGGAATATTCATCCGCAATCTTGCAATGTTGCAGAAGGTCTCCCCAAATGCAGTTTATCTTGATGTGATCAACAGCTGTGCGACTAGCATCTGGGATAATGACCGCAACGAAAAGAACCAGTTCGGTGTCAACTGGGCAGGACCAATTCAGGCGCAGGTAGATGCATCGACACATAGCTCTGCCCTTGATGCCTTGGTCGCCGCAGTCGCCGTGATTGGTGCATAGGCATCGGTTTCATCACCATTTTGCATTCTTACGATGACCCGAAGGTGAAGATTTTGAATAAACGTGCTGCATCCACAAATATAATTTCTATACCCCAAGCCCCTTCTCAAAGACTGGAGGGATGGGTCCCTTGTCCAATGCCTCAATTTAGGCCACCAGTTTGTTCAGTAAATGAACATCGGGAGAGTACTTATGTGCTTCCATAGATTTGAACTGTGACATTTCGGATGCGGCAAACTGGCTAGGATTGTGTGTGACAGTTCTACAGACCTTATGACTGGCTGGTTTCGAAATTCCTAGTAATTTCCTGCCCTAGAATTTGTCCAGGTGATGTCTTGGAGATTTGGGAATGGGCCACAGGTAGCCTCAATCGCTGCGGTCCCGTCCATACTCCCTACCAACCAGGGTTTTGTATTCGTGAAGCCCCCAACGCGGGGAATAGATCGAATTTCGATATCTGAGGTATGGATTGTTTCCAATCAGTCTTGAAGCAAGCAACTTAATCGTAGAAAAGAAGTATGCGCCATTCCGTGAAAGTAAGCAGATTGCGGGATCTACTACCTTGGCATTGCGTCGGGCCGGTGTAACACATTTTCGTGCGACCAAACCAAGTTCCAAGGTTGTTCCAAGGTTGTAATCTCATGAACTCTGTATAATGATTATTGGGGCTTCAAGACGAGGAACATCGTCGCCTTGGAAGCACCCGGGTATCATCTAGTTTCGCCAATTTAGCTACTATAGTTGTCCCGAAAGCTTACAGAGTTCCAGCCTAAAGACCATACTCCGCGGGGTTTCCCTCCCAATTAGGAAACAGGTCGAAGTACTACCGGACTGTGATGGGGCTTTCCAATGTTATGGACAGCTCGTATAAGGGGAACGGACCCTTGTGCCCACCCTATACCCAGCCGTGCTTACCCCACCAGGCAAGCACTATTCATGCAACATATCTCTAACCTAATTTTCTTAGCAGCTCTTCGCCCGTTGAACCACCCGGCCCACGAGGCGACGTCAATTACCAATTATTTTAATTGTTGAAATTGTCTATACGAAGTCATGCAGTCAGCAAGGGAGACCTCCAACCTTCCAAGGTTGCGGCCATCGACATCCATTCCCCATAACCTCGGAAATCATGAGGAGACAGATTCTTACTGCATATTACTCCTAAAGTTTCGAAAGTGTAAATCGAGACTATCTAGCCGACGGTCTAATGTCATTGTACATTTATCATGAACAAAGAGAGTATCTAGGTGGTGTATAAATTAAAGCATCATCCTGCCCAAGGTCCAAATATGCACTTTGGACAACAAGACCTCCTACTGCACCCCATCCTCTAAAGTTTACCCAATAACTTTGGATAGCCCCGAGCTCTTCATTGCTGAAGGAATTCTCTCTATCATTCTCCCTCCAAGCTTGGCGCTCAATATAGGCTGTGTCGACAAACTTACATCATAGCTAGCTCATTTTGCCACTCACACAACCACAAGTTCTTTAACGCTTGCTGCGAGAAAATCAACTCTCAAGTATTTGCAAAATGGCTACTCATATTAAACCGCTCATCTTGCACGCCCACTCTTCTGGACCGAATCCGGTTAAGATAGCAATGGCCCTGGAAGCTCTCCATGTCCCATACGAAGTGAAACAGTGGGAGTTTGGCGATAACCCGACCAAGGGAGTGAAAGGCGCTACTTATCTCAAAATCAACGAGAATGGACGTGTCCCTGCTATTGAAGATCCTAACACAGGTGTCACCGCGTGGGAATCTGGAGCCTGTATGAATTACATCCGCCGGGTGTATGACAAAGGCAACCTGATTGGCCCCTCTGCGGACTCTGCGCAAGACCTGGTTGATTTCGAGAAGTGGGAGTACTTCTTGTTGTCGACTCTGGGCCCGATGATGGGGCAGACCAACTGGTTCAAGTGCGTGGCTGATGGAAATCATGAAATAAACGAAAATAGTGCTAATATATCACCTCGCTAGGCACTTCAACGCCGAGAAAAATGAAAATGCACTCGAGCGATACACAGCCCAAGCATATCGATGCTATGACGTCCTTGAGGGACAGCTGAAGAAGAGTGACGGAGAGAGCATTCTTCCTGGCCGTGTTACTGCTGTTGATTACCACTTCGACCCTTGGGTGCGCGGATATTCGTTTGCGGGTCTCTCACTTGACAACCATCCCTTGATATTCAAATGGTTGGGTCTGATGAATACACGTGAAGAAGTCAAAGAGGCATACTTCAGAATCAGAGGCTAGATGCCGGTGGAAGGGATGGCTTAATAGGAGGGAAGGTAGAGCCGACCAGGGCTATCCAATGGGCCTCGATGATCAGTTTGATTGTGTTATATACAGACTCTGTCCTACAGACACTTAAATACCACAAAGATTAACTGGCATTGTACCGAGAACTTTAAATGGAGGTTTCTCCGCTAGCCCGCCAACAAAACGCTTGGGACCTCGATCAAGTAAAGCATGTAAGCCTTGCCATCATGGGACTTGCTTGGCATTTTGCCTCCACGCACATTGACCTGCATAGCTTGATGAACAAGCTTAGGCTCCGGCATCACCTTATCTCGCTCGTTTCTCCAATGAACAAAATCCTCCTCTGAGGAATCGTCTTTGATGTGCTTGTTCTTATCTTGTTGCTCGCTGACCGTGACATACGGAAGCGGGTGCCGGGCTGTTGACTCATTGCAAGGCGGATAATCATGACCCGTGTATAGTCTTGTTTCCGGTGGAAAGGTCAAAAGGCGTTTCATCGACCGGTATAGTGCCCGAGCATCGCCACCGGGGAAGTCACACCGACCACTGCCAACGTCTGGATTGAACATGCTATCTCCCGTGAAGACATTACTCCCCATTTGATACCCTCCGTGATCTGGTGTATGTCCTGGCAGGTGCAGCGCGGTGCAGGCGATGTCGCCAATGTGGAATACTTCATCTGGCTGGAAGAGGTGATTAAAGGCGTCCTCGATTTCTTCTTTGGGAATCCTGTACTTATGCGCAAAATAGCTTTGCACAATCGAGATATTCTCACCGATGCAGATTGAGGCATGCGGCTGCCCTCGAGTCCAGAGTTTCTGCTGGATGTAATAGGCGGCAGAAAGATGGTCTCCGTGGGCATGAGTTTCTAGTATCATTTTGACAGTGTATTCCTCTTTCAGAACACAATCAATCATTTGATCGGCAGATTCTGTCGTGATGCGAAAAAGGGAAGGTTCAAAGTTCAAAACCGGGTCGATTATGGCGGCTTCTTTTGTGTTGGGGCAGGCCACAACATACTGCCATGAGCAGGTCTTTGGCTCAAAGATCGGGTGGACTGTTGGCTCCATTTCCACGGGAAGATTGAAAGATATCATTCACGTCGAGATGATGCCAGAGAAGAAGTTGATCTTTGTAGATGGCAAGGGAGTGTTATCATTACGTATTTTTAGATCATCAGCTTGGCCCCAACAACTATCACCGACAGACACGATTTGCTGAACTCATGACTTACCTCGATATGTCATATGAACATGACGATAAGAAGAGAAGCCGCCCTCCGAAATCAGACCAAAATACACGCAAGGATCGATGAACGCACGCTTCAACCTTGGAAGGCTGAAGCCGCGGCCACTTGGGCACCCGACGAGGTGGCAATCACCACTTGCCACAGCTCTACTCAGTCCAGAAGTTATTTCTATCACCAAGTCACTTCGAATCAACATGTAAGGTGCAAAGTGATTGTAAAGTGAGAGGATTATCTTTTCAGGACTGGTGATCAATAACCACAAACCCCAAAAAATAGGTGCACATAGCGAAACTAGAATATGGAAAGTAAAGCGTCAATGGCTTGTTGAATGATTGCTATTTTCTGAAAAATGACACTCGAAGTATCTTTTCTAAATCATCCAAACATTTCACTTGAATCCGTGTTTACATTGAAGGCCCACTCATCATTTTGCTAAGCATTTGGGCGTTGCTTAGCAGCTTTCTTTCTCACACATACATGGACATCCCAGGTAAAAGGGAGTGTATGTAAATGAGCGTTGAAAGATATTTTCTTGTAGACCATGAATGGGATTTTAGTCAAACAGCAGTGAGCTGGGTGAAGTGTTCCCAATGGATCCGTCACTGACAGACCACTGATCAATAACATCCTGATCAGTTGGTACGTCCCATCGAGCGATTTTGAGCTCGAGGGTGTGAGAGTTCTGATCGAACCGGCATTGCCAGCTCTTGACAGCCTTGCACCCAGGCTTTTGACATAGGTGGCCCATGTAGCATTTGATCGAACGACACGCTCCAGATCGGGAGCAAGGGTGCTGAAGAAGCATCCATCGTAAGACTTCAACGACGGTGTTTGAGACGTCGGTATGATCGTAAGGGCAGCTCATATCGCCACATTCTCCAGAAAGGTGGTAGCTATTACACACTTTGTGCTCCTTTGCTCGGGAGTGGTACTCGTCAAAAGCCTCTGCTGAGGGCTGTGGATAGTATGGATCAATGCGGTCACCTTCTTTGTTAACCGGAATAAATTCTTCAGTCTTGATGCTTGGGAGAGGAAGCATGGACCGGAGAAAATCTTCGGTGCGACCAATCGCAGTAGGGGAACCCCAGAAGGCCGATGTGGCCTTGGAGAATTTAGGCGAAGTGGCGGAATTTTTAGACGAGGGGACGTGTGTTAGTGACTGGTTAGGCATGACGTGTTGTTTATTGCACCCATTGCCAAATTTGCAGATACCCTATAGCAACGTCAGTATTCCTTTGTACGAGGTACAGAGGGAAGCAAGAAATACCTTCTGGAAGTGCTTGCAGATTGGCTTGGTAGGGCTTGCACCATTTGAACCAGTCGACTGGTGGTGAATTCCATTTGTACCATTAACACTCATTTTAGCACTAGCCGGACCCGTGGGTGGCTTTGAGGTAGCTAAAGGTGTAGAAGAAAACACCGAAGGCAACTCTCTGATGGGAAGGCCAAGAGCTTCAAATTCCCTATGGAAGCCTGCGGCTTTGATGAGCGTGATACGGTCACTTCCTCTATATGGGGTCAAGAGAGAGCCGTATCCAGTATCGTGACATCCAGCGAAGTAGATGTGTCGGCATTGGTTGAGGTCTGCGAAAAGGCGAAACATTTCTAATTTCGGACGATTGATCAGTACAAAGCTTTGAGTGTTCCGAAGCCACATCTTACCCCGAATCTTGAAGTCGCTACCCTCTTTCTTCTCCGCTGCATCCACAAAGTCAAACAGCTCTTGTGCACGGGTAAAAGAGGAGGTGAATGGGGAGAGAGATCGGGCCTCGTGGCCCGTGATTCCGGCCCGAGCAAGTGCCTTTGACAAGCCGAGGACATTGGCGTACACGCGAACCATGATTCGACATTGCTCCGCCTGCATTCCCATTGTCGAATGCATTAATTCTCTAATAGAATCACTCAGCTCACGAGCGGCGCTAATGCCTCCCTCGCTGCCATTTTTTAGGAAATGCTCCTTGAACTGAGATACGTCAGTCAGCCGGGTAAGCAGCCACAAGACAAGGTTAGCTTACTAGGTACCCATCTCCGTCAACGAGAACCAGAACGAAGGGATTACGGTCCTGGTTGGTTGTCAGCTGTTTGGCTCGTTGTATCATGTTGACTCTCGCATACCTGGCCTCGAGCCTGGCGTTTGTATTTCTCACGACCATCTTTGACTTCCTCATAGTCACTCTTGAGGGAACTGTAGTCGTCCAACAAGCTTTTGAATTGACCCAGAAGGTCTTGTAAGCTGTCATGTTGCTTCTGTTGATCCAGCGAGAAGGAAGCTAGATGCCCATTAAGGGAATCTAGATCAGAGTCCCGGAGCATCCCAAATGTATCGGGACGGCATGTGCCTGTCCCACAAGCTTGAAGATAGATCGCCAGAGACTACTAGCATCCGATTGGAAGTTGACGAAAGACAGAAGGTTCTAAAATGAGAGATGGGGAGATCTATGGTGGGGAAATTTGTCTGTTGTCAAACGTCCGGGCGGTCAATGCCCATCAATCAGGTGATCTGCTTCAATCAAACAAACGCGGTGCCTCCTCGCGTTTACGCGCATGCCGTGCTTTGGCGTGATTTTCTTTTGCTCTGATAGACAGATGATGAGACATGACACTGTATATGGAATTATACATACCAGCCCGTGCAACAGAGCAACCACCTCTCGGCTTTGCCCGAGCCCCGACGCCTGTCATTTGAGAGGAGCATTTACCAGCTGAGCTAACGAGTTGAGATCTAGGTCTCTTCCCTCCTCTTGACGAGGCCAGCTTCAATCGACGACGACAATCTCGTAACCAGCGATGCCGTGAATCTCTCGGATTGTCTTGTCCCCTAAAACCTCCGATCCTGCGACCTCGTCATCGAAACCGCGAGACGGAATCTGAAGCAGTGAACCATTGGTGGGCCATAATGATACGCAATCTCAAATTGATGTGCCATGGGCTGTTTTATACGCGTCTTTCGCTCGTAACAAGCCCGGGAAAGGGCACCGGAAGGATGGACAAAACTAGCCAGGGCTCTGGTCCCCAGCAAAGACAGACATTCGGCCTGCGTTGGAGCCCTTGTTCACGAAGAAGCTTGAAATCGCGGCTGATTACAGCATATTGCTGCCTGCCATACCGCTGTCGCCGAAGGGACGGGAGATTCGGACATCTTCGACTCGCATCTTACCCAGGTAGTAGCGAGGGCTGAATGATCGAATCCAGCCGTGGGAAGTTTCAATGATTGTGAAAAACACCGATTCCGGTGTAGTGCCTTGACATGCGTCAATGTCTTGCGAGCTTGAACAATCGCGCTTGCTTTTCATAGTTTGAGGTCATTCTCTTTGACTTCCCTCTCCCCCTTTAGCTTGTGGGTGAGATGAACATTGGGAAGCAACATCCTATCCCCTTCCATCGAGGATGTTTGAAAGCAGTGGAGGGTGTTCGTGCAATGCACCCCCAGAGCAAGGGCATTTCGCAGGAACTTTGGTGGTGCTCTGGAACCTAGATCTGATCAGGTAGAACGACGGACTGACCGATAAACTGTGGAAAACTTGCGACGGTAAAATGCTAATATGTGGTCCTTAGCCCTGGGGTCTCGCATATCTGGACTAGATTCTGGTACAGAACAAAGCACGTTTGTCATGGTTCAAATAATGAGCCGTATGACAATTTCCTTCAAATATTGGAAGCTACTTCACCTTTTGCACCTGCCTGGCGATGCTGAATCTTTTCGGGACACCACCTGAGCAGTTCTAGCTTTTAGTTGAAGGGAACAGAAGGCTATCAGTTCACTCGGAAGTTGCTTGATATTATATAGACGATGAAATTAGGAATCGAGTGATGCATGGATGTAGACTGGATCTTTGACATTTTGTGTGACATTGCTGAGGGGTATACTAAATAAGGAACGTAGGCAATGCTCGGGTGCCTGTGTGCAGTTACAAGTTCCAAGGTTCTATTGATTGTGTACCTGGGCAACAATCCACCATGCTGTCAGTGCACTGAGATATAATTGGTCCCCACGATTGAGAGGCGGCGATGACAGCTTCAACGAAGGCAAAGTCTTATATCAAAAAGGTTAAAGGCCGTTTATGCCCATTATTCGTCGAGGCGCGAGCCCCGGAGCCGTTCAAGGTTGAAATGCAACACCTGCCCAGGTGGGCAGGTTTATAAGATAGTAAGTTGAAATAAACAGACCGAACCTTTTGCTGACCTTGTCGAACCAACTTCCTAGGTATCTTCGTCCCATGAGAAGCATCCATGGTACTTTCTCCATCGGTCATCGAGAACATTAGCACCAAAGGACTCAGGGGCGTGCTCCGGGTGATGGAACCATATGCTCTAGTCGTGAGACATTTTGTCAGTCAAATCAAACCAACTAACAGTGGTCACAACAAACCTCGGAATATAGCTCAGCATGGCCATGGCTCCTTGCTGCAGCATCCCAAGCTCTTCGAATATGATCCGCCACATGATATTCCGATGAGCTCGTCCAAATCGCTTGTCCACGCATCGCATCGTACTCGAATGTATGAACAGGGGGTGCGATACCCTCCTTGATCCAACTTCTCTCTATTCCAGCCTCAAGTCTCATGCAGCGAAGTCGAGGCATTCGCTGAGCCGCTTGCGCAGCAGCACAGTATATTTCATCAAGCTGTGCATTAGGAAGAGTGCGGAACCGGCCTGGAGGTATTGATGATTCAGAGGGGGAATAGGGCCCATCAACCTTATCATCCCAGGCTGGGTCATTCTCAAAAAGCCAGTTTCCAGATGGCGTGGCTGGTTGATAGTCCACCACAAAGGTGGTAAGATTCGGCCACGTTGGAGTGCACCGGTCGGCATCTGTTGGCCAAAACAGTTCGGGTCCAATCATGATGCTTCTCAGAGTAAGACTTTTCAACTGATGTGAAAGTTTATGTAAAGCAAGGCTGAGAATGTCTTTTCCTGCTGCCGACCGTGATGGGGGATCCAGTGTCTCATCATCACTTGGAGTGGGCCCTGTGTGTGAAAGGTCCAAAGATCGGAGCGACTGAGACCAGCCACTGAAACTTAATTCTGTCGGTACCTTGTTAGCTCTTAGATTCTGACATTTTGGAAAGGATCCAAACGCGGACCCAAAGAGGAAACCCAAAGAAAGAACACCGGATAAACAATTGCAGAGGTGAACGCGAGCAGGGGCTAGGCTTACCATCACGAAGACGATCCCGAAGTATGATATCCTTTTTCTCGTCGTCATTGAGTACCATTTCAACATTCCGTATCCGCGGTAGGAGGGAAACGATTTCTGATATGGCGCTCGGTGCAAAGTGCCGGTATCCGGGATGGCCCAGGACCCTAAACGAGTCGATACATCCAGCAGTGAATGGGATTCTCTCGGTGAGCTCCAGGTAAGAACTCTCCCATCTCTTATCAAGAAGCTCTCTCTCAGGGAAAGCGACGGCAGTTTGTTGTCGAATCCGACGCTCAGCCCAGTCTTCACATGCACGCCAATCACTTGGAGACCGGGAGTAAAGCTCTAACGAGATTGAATTGTTGCCAGAACTTGGCCAGAGACTGAGAGTTTTCAAAAGAGATGAGAGCGCGTGTGTGAAGATCTCATTATTGTGTCTGCGGTCATGTTGATTCTCATATCTTCCACGAGCCGCAACGCTGTACTCCTGGAGCAGAACCTTGTAGTGTAGCCTCTTGATGTGCCCACATCGTTCAAATCCCGAGCGACGGACTGTATCATGGAACTGCGCTAGAGCTGAAGGGTCGAGATGAACATCGGCGAATGTGATCTTCTCCACGGCTATCTGCCATGACCGACAGACACTCGCGAATGGCGCCAGACTTTCGGAGATGAAAGAAAAAATTAGAAGAAGGGTTTCTAGGGGTAATTGTTGTGCTGCCATGGCGAACAGTGTGTGCGCAAAACGAATACTTGAAATTTGCAATGGGTAAAATATTTTGGTTTGGCGAACTTCTAGTTAAACCGGGTACACCAAGCAGACCCAAAGTCCAGGAATGCACGAGAGAATTGATTAAATAAACGCACTGTGAGAAAGAACTGAGCACTGTAGCAATGCATTGGGTCTATACCTCTTCATAGGTTGTGATTACCTTACATTAACCAATGCGTGCATCCGAATGATATCAACGTCATGAGTAAGGTGCTCAAATTTCTCTCGTTTGGGTTGGTCGAGACAGGCTGGGGTGTGAAGCATCGAGGTGTGAAGCATCGAGGTGTGAAGCATCGAGGTGTGAAGCATCGAGGGGTTGCAAACCTACCAAACATTGAAGGCTGAACTAAACCAATTTGGGCATGCAAGATGTTGACCCCCCACATATTCAACCCCGTATCCAGTAAAACATGCTCCGCATGTGAACATCGGGATGCACTTCCAGCCTCGGTCTCACACGCAATGCTTTATGAGCTCTTTTATAAAGGACTAGCTCCTGTCAAGCTACTAGACTCCACTACAAGCAGAGCTCTGTTACCAGCCGTCATTTCTTCAACATGAGATACGTACTCTTCTCGCTGAGCGCGTCCGTGTTTTACGCGATCTTCTACTTCTCGTACATCAATGGCCTCGATGCTCTTGGCCACGAGTCCATTGCATCGGGCAAACTCCCAGGTGTCGATGAGCCACTGCGGACAGTGTACACAGGCGTCGCGCCAATCGATCATCTCTTGACTCTTCTGACCACCTTCTTCTATCCCTCACTCGATGGACAAAATCCCGGGCTATTGCTTCACAGCATCGGATTCTCTGGTACGTTCGGTGCAGCATGGACCTTGGTCGTCTTGGAATCGTGGAGAAAGGGTAACGCTGGGACGGTCGCTGCGTAGTAAGTTTCCAGATAAAAGGTCTCACTCGGTTTAAGAGAACTGAAGCTCAATCATCGATGTAGCCCCATGGTATTTGGCCTCATCGCCCAGGTCTTCACTTTCGCTTTCGCCACTCCCTTGATCTTGGGTCTCCAGCTTGGCTGCTCGATCACAGCGCGTCGACCTCACGCGGACAACATCCGCGTTCCACGCGCGGTCCTGGCAACCATGCCATTGATATTTGCCGTGGGCTTCATGGTGCCAACCAATATGATGGTGCTACCTGCTCCATCCGTGATATCGGTGGACTTCAAGCAGATTGCAATTGCCATTTGGCAACCATGGCCTGCGTATGTCTCAATCTTAACCACCGTCGCTTACTACGTGCTATCTCCATTCTTCTCCAACAACCACCGGGCATCCATGTCCAGCCTTCGCTGGATCTACGCATTCGCTTTCATCAATGCTTCATTATCCCACCTCGTGTCATGGATAGTGTCACTGGCTACTGTTATCGTGCCGACGTTGTTCGAAAAGCGCTTCCTGGAGTCGCTTCGCCCAGCAAGTGTGTTCTTTATTCCACTCCCTTGGTCTGGATTAACGGTTGAGAATGTCGGACATGGCGTCCATGTCTTCCTGCGGTGGGACTACATGATAGGGTCTGCTGGTGTTCTGCTCTGGGCAGTCTATTTGTATAGTGTTGCCCACAAGCAAATTCTCAGCACCGTCTCATGGCCCAGCCTGTTGTTCAAAACTGCTGTGATAGCCACTCTCGCGGGTCCCACCGGGGCTGCGGTGGAGTTGATCTGGGAGAGAGATGAACTCGTGTTTGCCGAGACTGGTGGTAGTACGAAGCGGATCTCGAAGGACAAGAAGTCCTTGTGATCTATGCTTCAAACTACAAGAAAAGAGAATTGCTAGATTTATTTGAAAGGTCTCATCTTGAACAAAGTCCAATTCCAATGCACCATGCATTCTATTCAGCTTTGCACATAGACCGAGACTGCGTCATCCGGAAAATCGACAACTTTGGTTGAAATGATATATCACAAGGAAGTGCTCACTCCTGTGCCAGAATCTCATATATCGCTTTCATGTAGATTTCGCTGTTCGCGTTACCCACAAGACCGGGTCCCATCTTGTTCATGGCATAAGTGATAGTCATTCGACGACCCACGTCCATGATGACCATAGAGCCTCCCCAGCCGCACCAAAAGACAATTTTCCCTTGTGGGATGTAGCTTATAGTCTCCGGCACAATAATTCCGAAACCAAGGCCCATTCGGACTTTTACGCCAAGCACCAAATCGGTACCGCCAATCCGTTCTTGGAGAATCTGCTCAATTGTCTGGGGCGACAAATATTGTTTCCCGTCGACGGTTCCACCCAAAGAGACCATAGAAGCAATGCGAGCCAAAGAGCGTGCATTGGCGAATCCATTCGTGGCACCAATCTCAGACGCCCTGAATTCGGGGGTCATGGAAACCTTGGCATCAGGAACAGGGTTTAAGAAAGTCTTGATCATGATACTGTCCATATCAATTCCCTCGGGGACATCGAAAGGAGGAGGAGGCACGATGTCTGCAGTTCTCGCCCACTTGTCCTCGGACACGCCCAGGCTAAAGTCCGCGCCTAGCGGGCCCGCAAGTTCCTCAGCAATGAACTGCTTGAGTGGTTTACCGCTCACCCGTCGCACAAGCTCGCCGATCAGATGTCCATGGTTCAACATTTGGTATCCGGTTGCAGATCCAGGAGGAAACCAGGGAGCCTGTCGCGCAAGCATGTCCGTTGAGGCTGGCGTATCATACAGAAGATCATTTGTCAAAGGTTCTGTCCATGAAGGGAGGCCAGAGGAGTGCGTAAGGACATGCCACACCTTCACCTCTTCTTTGCCATTCACCCCAAACTCAGGCCAATACTTCGAAACATTCTCCTCGGGGTCCAATAGTCCACTGTCAACGAGCTTGAGAGCTGCGAGTGCAGTGATAACCTTGCTGCAGGACCAGACAACGGTGAGAGTGTCCTCTTCCCATGGGCGAGACTTTTCCTCATCTGCGTGGCCACCCCAAATATCAAGGACGTTCTCTCCGTCGATGTTAATGCATAGCGATAGACCAAGCTCTTCACCCAAGTTCAATCTTTCTTGAACAAGATCGCGGACCCGATCAAACTTAGGGTCGCAAGAGCCGTTGAGAGTCATGATGTTCGAGTTGAGCACTGGAAAGATGTTGACAAGGGTGAGGGGTAAGGGTATTGCCCAAAAATGTGGGATGGTTCTGGGGCGGCTCACAGCCCCAGGCCCCAGCAGTAGACTATAAACAGTCAATCATAATATTGGCATTGTCGCAACTCTTCATTCGCAACATTGGAGCCCTTTGAATCTAGCGCTGATTGTGGATCAGGCTATATGAAATATCTATGGATGGTAGGGAGGCATTCTTATCCATCCATTCTCTAAATACCCTGTATGGGAGTCTGTACTAGTATTTCATACTAGCGCTGACTGTCAACACAAAAATACCCATTATTGGACCGAACGACCAAAATGTGACCACCTTACTGGCTCGGCCCAGTAGGTGTATTTTATGCGTATTCTGGTTTTGACACTGACCTTCGACTGCAGCACTTGAGCTCGACGATGATGAGTGGTTCGGCCCACAGATGGTTTGCACTGTTTGCACCTGTTGGAATTGGGGCTGTGACAGCGCAACCTTCTGTTTGTCGTATGTTACACCACTAGGAACCCTGCAGCTAGTCCTTGTGATCCTAGCCCGTAGCCTATCAACTCCGGATAAACATGTTGGAAAATGTTGGAATGTTGGAAACGCTTCGTAATGGAAAAGCAGATAGAGCTAGTGTGTACACAAGTACGGAGTACGGAGCAGACAGCAACAAGCTTGTGATTGCTGTACTCCGTGCTTGGAAAAGCAATTGTGGTACTGATCACACAAATCAGTGTGATGTATCCAAAGACCCCGGGACATCCAATCGCTCATTGGTAACCAACGCGCCAACGCACCCAACGCGGTAGAACAAAGATCTGAAAGGGAGGAATACTTATTTGGCGGGGATAATCACCCGGTCGCTCCACACCCGTCCACACTCTCTTCATCATAATTCCCTGTAGACCAACATCCTACTGATATCTTTACCATGAGTGACAATCGAGGTCGCGGACGAGGCGACCGTGGCCAGGGTGATCGTGGTGGTGATCGTGGTCGCGGTCGTGGTCGCGGTCGTGGTTGCGGTGATATCCCTTTCCGTCCAGCTGGACGAGGCGATGGTGACCGAGGGGGTTCCCGGGGCGGTGATAGAGGCCGTGGTGACAGAGGCCGAGGAGGCGGCGATTTCAGAGGAGGTGGTGATTCCAGAGGTGGTGGTCGCGGCGATTTTCGTGGCCGAGGAGATTTCCGTGGTCGAGGAGACTCTCGTGGACGGGGAGACTTTCGTGGTCGGGGTGACTTCCGTGGTGGCCGTGGAGGTGGCCGCGGAGGTGCGATGAACCACGGCCCTCCTATTTTCAGGTATGTTGCTTGCTTGAAAGTGGCATTTCGCACCGGAAGTTAACAAACAATCCAATAGACAAGGAGAACCAATTCCCCCGCCCAACGCCGTTGTCACCAAGACCGAGAACGATTTAGCTAAGGCACTGGCTGTTAGCGGAAAGAAAGCCCCTCGCCAGGCAAAATACCCTGAGCGTCCCGGTTATGGAACTGTCGGCAGTCCGGTGACATTGTATGCCAACTATCTTCCGATGACTTTGACAAGCAAGACATTGTCTCGCTATCACTTGGATATCGCCGCCGACTCCGCGGGCCGATCTGCCCCAGTGGGCAAAAAGGCCAGGCACATTGTTCGATTGCTATTGAATGAGCACTTCCCGAAGGAGAAGCAAAGCATTGCATCGGACTTCCGCTCAACTCTGATCTCCACCGTCAAGCTGACGGAGGGCAAGTTCGACGTGCGGTTCAAGGAAGACCTCGAGGATGATTATCCAGAAAATGCACGAGTCCATGTTGTCACTGTTCAGTACACTGGCGAGGTCAATCCAGCTGACTTGGTAAACTATCTCACCTCTACCAATGCCAGCTCGATGCTTGAGTCCAAGGAAGAGATCATCGCTGCCCTGAACATGATCTTGGGCCAACACCCCAAGACTGATGATGGAGTCGTCTCCATCGGTGCCAACAGGCACTACAGTCTTCGCCAAGACACCATGGAATCGTTCAACCTTGGCGGTGGCCTCTCCGCACTTCGTGGATTCTTCATTAGTGTGCGTGCTGCAACTGCTCGAGTTCTTTTGAATGTGCAGGTCAAATACATCGCTTGCTACAATCATGGACCCTTGGCCCACGTGATTGGCGACTTCAGGACCAAGAACACCTACCGCCTAGAAAAGCTCCTCAAGGGCTTGCGAGTTCGCATTACTCATATCGCGCGCAAGAACAGCCGCGGTGAAGCTCGCCCGCGTATCAAGTCGATCCAGAGCTTGGCCAACCGTGGAGATGCTGGGGCGTCTTCGAACCCCCCTAAAGTGTCTCGCCATGGCGCGGGTCCCAATGATGTGGAGTTTTTCTTGAACGAGGCTGCCCCTAAGCCTGTTGCCGCCGTGCCCGGTGCCCCGGAGCCGAAGAGCAAAAAGGGAAAGAAGCCGCCCAGGGCCGGCCCAGCGGAGGCCGGGCGCTACATCACTGTGGCCGCTTTCTTTAAGAAGGGTAAGTGAATTGATCACCTCTCACTCACGCTCGAGTTCCGTATGGTTGTTGCGATAC
Source organism: Penicillium bialowiezense (assembly GCA_026122735.1). Classification (NCBI taxonomy): domain Eukaryota; kingdom Fungi; phylum Ascomycota; class Eurotiomycetes; order Eurotiales; family Aspergillaceae; genus Penicillium; species Penicillium bialowiezense. The sequence continues at coordinate 5,262,813 of JAKZFB010000002.1, forward strand.
TGACAACATTCCACAGAGTACAACATGGTGGTGGATCCAAACCTGCCCGTCATCAATGTCGGATCTCGTCAGAACCCCATCTACCTTCCATGTGAGGCCTGCGAAGTTGAGCCTGGCCAGCCGGCCAAGTCAAAGCTCTCAGGTGACCAGACCGCAGCGATGCTCAAATTCGCCGTTATGGGCCGCAAGCCTGGGCAGAACGCTCATTCGATTGTCACCAAGGGCGTTGGAGTCCTAGGACTAGGGCAGCCACTGAACCCCACTCTGGTAAGCAATTCCCCTTATTTTGCATAATAATCACCTAACTTAAAGATCACAGGCTGCGTTTGGAATCAATCCCTCCACCGAGCTTATCACAGTCCCCGGACGTGTTCTCCCCGCTCCCAATATCCATTACAAAGATGGTAATCGGACCAAGACCATTCGGACAATGGCAGGAAGCTGGAACATGCGTGATATCCAATTCTCTAAGCCTGCGACTATGAAATCCTGGAGCTATCTTTACATCGACCAGGAAGGCGCGCGCCCGGTGTTCAACAACCCGGACCAACTCAACAAGGCCTTGCAAGATTTCCGCAAGACTCTTCGCAATATGGGCATGATCGTTGATCCGCACAAGCAAGGTAAACGCGTTGTTCTTACTGGTCGGAACGATGCCGCCGACATCGAAGCCGCCATCCTCGACTTACAAAAAGTCCACAACCCAGTCTTCATTCTGGGTATCTTTTACACTAAAGACACTGGCATCTACAACTGCGTCAAACAAGTTTGCGACGTCCGTTGCGGTATCCGCAACGTGAATGTTCTCGCTGAGAAAATCGCCAACTCCAATGACCAGTACAATGCCAATGTTGGCCTGAAAATCAACCTCAAACTAGGCGGAGCCAACCAAGCCCTTCAGCAGTCGGATCTGGGACTCATCTCCGAAGGCAAAACAATGCTTGTTGGAATTGATGTTACCCATCCGTCCCCAGGCTCGGCCAGCTCCGCCCCCTCCGTCGCCGGTATTGTCGCTTCCGTTGACGCAAACTTAGCACAATGGCCCGCTGAGATCCGCGTCCAAAGCGCGCGTCAGGAAATGGTGGCCGATCTTGAGACTCTCCTCGTCTCTCGGCTGAACCACTGGCGTAAGATCAACAAAAACCTTCCTGAGAACATCATCATTTACCGTGATGGAGTCTCGGAGGGCCAGTACAACACGGTGATCGACAAGGAGCTTCCCCTTCTCCAGTCTGCTTGCAAGAAGACGTACCCCGCCGATCAAACCAAGAAGGGTCTTCCTCGCCTCGCCATCATCATCGTCGGAAAGCGCCACAACACCCGCTTCTACCCAACAACCGAGCAACAATCCAACCGCGAAAACCCCATCCCCGGTACTGTCGTCGATCGCGGCGTCTCCGAGGCCCGCGATTGGGACTTCTTCTTGCAGGCGCACTCTGCCCTCCAAGGAACTGCTCGTCCAGCCCACTACTTCACTGTTTGGGACGAGATCTTCTACCCCCGCCACCCTGCAAACTCTGGTGGTCCGGGTGCGGCAGACGTCTTGCAGGACCTTACTCACAAGATGTGCTATCTGTTTGGTCGGGCTACCAAGGCTGTCAGCGTCTGCCCGCCTGCTTACTATGCCGATCTTGTTTGCACTCGTGCACGTTGCTTCTTGAGCGATCTGTTCGACCCGCTTTCCCTCCATTCTGGTGGTAGCACCAGTGGCACTGAGGGTACTGCAGACATGTCGCGCATGGCGGATGTCGTCATCCACCCCAACATTGCAGAGACAATGTTCTTCATTTAGACTTGTGATATTTACACGTGTCTGATCTACACTCTTTTGATTTTGTTACTTTGAGTTGGTTAGTTTTGATAATTTACCTTAACATGAGAAAGTTTCTGGAGGATCTCTCTATTCATCTGCTTCTAAGTACTAGTTCGGGTTTGACTTAATCTTGGCCCGAAATTTACCTTTGTGCTCCGAAGTATCGCATACAAGCATGAGTGCCGCGCTTGCCCAGGTGCGCGTGGCCATTGTCCACGGGTATCGAGACGCTCTAACTATGCCCAGGTGCTCACTGCATTCATCCGTGGATGGCTGGAGATGCTATTCCCAGGTTACAGTGGAGTTTCGGAAGTATTTAACCTCCAGTACTTCGAAATCCACTTCCAAGGGTTTTATGCTGACCGGATTCTAAGGTTATATCCATGGATATCATAAAATACCTAATCTGTCTTTTTTGTTGTCTTCTAAGATTTACATATTGGCACTGCCTTGCGAGTTTCGGTAGATGGAAAATGGGGTTGGCTCAAACAAGCTCTCATTCAGAGCATTCAATTAAGATAAAACCTTGAGAAAGATGAAATAAAAAGACTGGGTGCACGCCCACTCTTCACTCCTCGCGAGAGGACTTTTTGTCTATTAAACCCAATGTTAGTATTGATCTTCCAGCATGAAAAAACGTGTGCGCAAGCAACAAATCGCAGGTTTTAAACACAGCGGCTAAGCCAGGGAGGGATCTGAGCTTCGGGGAACGGGCTTGAATGGCACACAGGATGTAAAGTCCGGAATTCGGGACGTCAGATCAGGAGAAGAGAGTGCAAACAGTCATCATCACCAGGGGAGATGGGTCTCATGCAGGTTTGAAGATGGCAATTGACAGGGAGAACTAAGCTACTGCTTACCTTTGCCTCCGTTTCCGGAGGCCCGGGGCTCCCCTCTGGCGGGGACGGCGGGCTCGGCGGGCTCAGCAGGCGCGGCAGCGGCCGCGATACAGCCCTATCCACTTGATTAGTCCCTTCTCGTATAATCATACGAAGAGCTTTACTTACCTGGGCACGGAGGTTGGCCACCTCCATGAGCTGTCACCAGATTTCCCCATTCTATCCCAACGGTCTGTTGGTTTCCATACTTCAAAGTAATGACGAACGTAGGTGCATTCATAGAGATGGCGAAAGAGTTTGATTGCAGAATCTGGTGATATTTTGGGATGGATGAGTTGAGTGGAGAGAATAGGAGAAGTCAACACGAGGAGGGAGAGATATGGGAAAGAGGGGCGAAAGACAAAGAAGGGAAGGAGGTGACGACTGCCCCATGGGACTTTCCAAGGTTCTTCCTATAATTGGCAGTCTGCAAAAATAACAACAGTGTGACTACATCGTTTGTTACCATCCCGAATGACTACTTTCCCTCTTTTCTTTCTATACCCATCACCTTTTCATGTGATACGGAGTTGCACATCGCTATTTGTGATATAAGTGAATGATATTTATAGCAAAACACTCACTCGCTCTAACTGATCGGCTCTGCCAAAACAGAGTACACATCTACATGACTTCTGGTAACACGGAAATGATCCCACCCGCAAGTGCGCGATGCGCACCCACGCCGAGCAACACTGCTTCGTCAGTCGTCCCTCAGAAGAGATCTCTGTCACTTGCAGAATGCCCTGTCCAAATTTCCGATCGTGCGGAGCATGTGAAGCGCCTTGTATCACGGTCTTGCGTCTGATCCGGACACACCGGGCTAGTATGGCGGAATTTCAGTTGCAAGCTCTCAGTGATGAATCGAGCCATCTTGTGTCGCACGGTCTTGATTCTGATCTTCCCGCTGAGGCTTACTCTGTCTCTATCGAAAAAGCAAAACTCGAGCTTATACCCAGGGACACTTCAGAAACCTAAGGTCAGTCGATTTATGCGGAGATCATCCACCTGAGAGCTTTATAGCCACCCTTGAACCACTATACTCCGTTAATATTCTTGATTCTTCGAATCTCACATGGCCGCTTGCTCATACTGAATGGCGCCCGCCAAGCTCAGACGAAGCTCCTTGTTTCAATCCGACCTTTCAGAACATGGCGCACACAGTAAACAGCGTCGATGGAAATCGGACATCTCATCATTTTATCAAAAGATACCCATCTTCAGCATGAAGTTATTTTTCATCAAAGCATTACAGCACATGCGGACTAGACGAAGATTTTCTCGTTGTCTTACTTGTGGAAGCTTTAATGGGCTACTGTGAGTGGCGTGAGATTAGAAAGAACCCAACGCTGTCAATGAATGCCAGACATGAGTCCCACTCCGACTCATGCCCATCAATGATTCGAACTATCCAAGGCTTGTTATGAAAGTGTTCAAGCGGAATATTCCATAATTTCAAAGAATGAAGGGTATCACCGGATGCACCAGCATATGGCCTCCATAGCCACCTATTGGTGGCCTAGAAGAGACCAAGAAGGCGAAGCAAGATCTACACCTGGGCAGTTCACTGGTATCTGGAGAATTCACAAGAGACTCCCAACATTGCTCCATATTGATAAGAAAAACTTCAGTCTGCGGTCTAATACTTGCACGGAGGCCAATCGCTTCCCTAATGCTACTCTCTATGGCGAAGCCCAGCTTCGCACACTTTGTGATACTCTTTCTGACCTCTGGGGTATATTATGCCCGAAAGCTGAGCCCACCATGTCTAAGCTTTTCCTTTGACTATTATGTCGACGGTCCATTGGCCCTCTGCTGCATGGCCTTCGTTGTATACTATCCCAGCGCTGATAGCTATTCCAACAATGCCGCTCATGGACCTTCAAATATCCGCCTGAAAGTGTAAACATGGACGTGAAAATTCAACCCTCGCTCTGATATCCAATTCTTGGTCTTCTTCCCGACGGTCAACTTCTTGGCTCAACTCCCTCGCTCCGGCAATTCCCCCGGCAGTATTATCGCTTCCCCGGGTACTCCATAAAACCCGCAACACATTGGCTATCTCGGAGGAAAGAAGCCCTGGAGCCAACGAAACAGGAGCGAAAGCCACCATCTTGTTGACGAAAACGCGGTTATTGTCACGGATGATAATATAGCCCACTTTTCAAATTCAGATGCTATGTCGGTTTAATCAAATAACTTTCGGTTGGAAACCCGATTCGAGATAATTTGATTTAGGTAGCAAGCGGATAGGAGAGAGTTGACTCAAAGCAGTATAAAATGGGGAGATTCAGGAAGCCCGGTTTGAAAGGAATAGAAGAAGTGCTTAATTCTCTAGAGTAGGAGAGTCAGGGAAAAGCCCTGGAGATAGATAGGTGAAAGCCCCGAGAGAAAGCATCCAGCCACCCTTTTTCAAATTTATCTCAACCTTCGGAATGCTGGCCACGTGCTATACGCATCGATTTCTAGCAGGAGAGAAAAGTGTCGAGATTGGAGCCTGGAAATTCAGGGTAAATCGATTAACATGTTTTGCGGAGCGTATTACCGTTTTAGGACATACGGATCAATCGGGGCCATCACCACTCTATGACGCTGTGATGAACCAAAAGTCAAAAGGAACATCATTTACTGAAATTCAATTATTTTATGTGGACCGTGGGTATATATTGTGTATTCCCCCAATAATTCATATGTTGAAGCAATTGAAGCATATTTTTCATCATGGAGCACAGTCCCCGCGATACCAGTGGAAGTGAAAGCGATGATCTCTCTACCATTGTAACAAGCCCAGACCACCGCCTTTCGGAGGTCGAGCCCGTCCGCTCAAATCTTGCCGATCGCCGCGAAAGCACGCTCAATGGGGTTGAGCTCGAGCGCATCAACACCTACCGACTCCAGCATCGCTCCACCGTTGGCTCGGGGATTGGCATCACCCCGCGTGAACAGTGGTTGCCGCTCGGTGCCGGAAAGCCATATCCTCCAGACTTACCGGATCCAGAGCAATATATCGTTGAGTTCACCGATGCCCAGGATCCTTTGCATCCCCAGAATTGGTCGCTCAAACGGAAAATCGGGTTATCGTCAGTCCTCGCCTACACGACCTTTGTGAGCAGTTTTGCAAGCGCCATCTACTCCTCTGCGGTCGGGGAAATCGGTCCGCACTTCAACATCTCCACCGAAGTGGCTGTTCTGGGCGTCACTTTGTATGTTCTAGGATTTGCTTCTGGGCCCACCATCTGGGCACCAGCGAGTGAGCTCATCGGAAGAAGATGGCCGATCTGTATCGGAATGTTTGGATATTCCATCTTCACAATTGGCGCAGCGACTAGCAAGGATGTTCAGACTTTGATGCTGACCCGGTTCTTTGCGGGATTCTTCTCTGCCAGTCCCATCGCCATCGTGCCTGCTGTTTTTGCCGACATCTACAACAACCAAACGCGAGGAGTCGCGATCGCGATGTTCGCTATGGCTGTCTTCGTGGGCCCGTTCGCCAGTCCATTCATCGGTGGCTTCATCACAATGTCTTACTTGGGATGGAGATGGACTATGTACATTGCGTCCATCATGGGGTGGCTGGCTACGGGACTTTGTCTCTTGTTTTTGAAAGAAACATATGCCCCAGCCGTCCTTGTTGAAAAGGCTGCGACTTTGAGACGCCAGACACATAACTGGGGTATTCGAGCCAGACAAGAAGAGATTGAGCTTGATTGGGGGGAGTTGATCACCAACAACTTCAGCCGCCCTTTCCGTATGCTGTTTACAGAACCAATTGTCTTCTTGGTAATTTTCCTCTGGATTCCAGTTCGCGATGAATACTAACTCGATTTTAGATCTCTTTGTGGATGAGCTTTGTATATGGACTTATGTACGCGCTACTCGGCGCCTATCCCGTTGTGTTCCAAGGAATTCACGGCATGAACCTGGGAGTCGGAAGTCTACCGTTCATTGGATTGATCATTGGAGAATTCCTGGCCGGTGCCTATATCATGTGGGACCAGAAGGCATACAGCAAGAAGCTTATTGCCAACAACAATATTCCTATCCCAGAATGGAGACTACCCCCTGCTATTCTTGGGGGAATTGCATTCTGCGCAGGCCTCTTCTTCTTCGGGTGGACTGGATGGACCAAGTCGATTCATTGGATGGCCCCAACTGCCAGCGGAATCGTGACTGGCTTTGGTATCTACGTGATCTTCCTGCAATGTTTCAATTATCTGATCGATTCATATTTGACATTGTGAGTTCCCTGTTTAGAATTATATTACGGGATTCAAACTGACTTGATACTTAGCGCGGCATCTGTCTTCGCCGCAAACACCATTATCCGATCAGCAGTCGGAGCTGCATTCCCTCTGTTTTCGAAGCAGATGTTTAACAATTTGGGCGTGCAGTGGGCTGGCACCCTACTTGGTTGTCTCGCACTTATCATGGTCCCAATTCCTCTTGCGTTCATCAAATGGGGGCCTTCTTTACGCAAAAGGTCCAAGTTCGCTCCCTTGCTGGATTTCCAACCCACCAAGAGCTCAGAAAAAGGCCCAGAGTCCGTCTGAATTATTTCTACATCATTTCTGTATTACCTTCCATATTTAATTGATATCCTGATACATGAATTTGTCCCTCCACTGAGAAATTGTAACTTTCCAGCTTGGGCAGACAACCTGCGCAGACCTCGGGACACACATGTTTTGACACGCAAGTAGCGGCCAGGCCTCGGAACCATCGACCACATAGAGGAAGAGCCTGTAGAATAGCTGTGCGGATAAAGCTTTAAATATCCGACCAAAACTACTTCAGGCTGATTGAGACCCCTGATCCGACGGGCAACGTCGCACGCGTTTCAGCCACGAGGCGCCTGTTGTCAGACGACCACGCTGGTATCTAGCGAAGTTCAGAGATTGTAATCTCGTCCGCTCTGATAGCTCATCGGGCCTGGCCGTTGCTCAGATATTGGTTGATACACTGGTAATTTGGAAGTAAGCATTCTGTGTACATAGTTCGAGCGCGATCGGCACACCCCGTTATCGCACTAGACCGTGCTCATGGAATCCACAAATGCCAATTCTGATAAGAGAATTCCCACGCGGACTGAGCGCCGCTTGGAAGTCTTGGCATTCTGGAAATTGGTGTATGGTGTTTGAAAAAAATCATCCTTCGTGCGTCGACATGGTGATATAATATTTGCCCACAACGCTTTATTCGCCTCGCGTGCTCAGGTGGCACTTTTTCTTCCTTTACTGTCGGGTTGCCGAGCCTCGACCCACGGGAAAGACCCTGTCGGCAAGGAGATAGCCAATGAGAGACGCTCCGGCGGCATCTCACAGGCAAAACCGACTCCGCCAAGGTGCCAAGGCCCAAAGAGGAGATAGCTACAAATGGAAGGCGAATTTTTCCTTTGCGCGCGTGTGGTGGCTGCTTATCAGCAGAATGTGGTTGGCTGGGGCTGGTCTCGTCCTTTTCTGCTTTTTTTCGAAGCTTCGATTTCTTCCTTCCTTCTGCAGGGTCAATAAATACTGCGTTGGGACGCATCCTTGCTCCATACATCCACACCCTTGATCGCAATGGGCATTAAGACCTGGGTCCACGATACAAACCTGCGGGTTGCCCGCAGCCCCGTGGGGAAATGGTTTCGTCTGGAGGGATGTGGCCATGTAAGTCGTACTACGAGCTCATGAATGATCGATGCAACGGCTAATTATCGTCTCCTACTAGCCCAAGGAGAGGAAGGGGAGCTTCTTCTTCACGGAGTTGAGAGCCGGTTTGGCAACTTTCGCAGCAATGGTCCGTCTCGATCGCTTCAGTTTTGGAAGCAGAGTATTGGGGAAAGCATCAAGCGCTAAGATGTAAACAGGCCTACATTATTTCCGTCAACAGCAACATCACCTCTCTTACTGGAGGAACTTGTGTCTGCCCGGAAGAAGACATGGCTGATTTCTGTGCGACAAATGCCGAATATGCGCTGTGCACGCAAGAAATCAATCGCGATATAGTCACCGCCACCGCCGCGATCGCAGCTTTATCCACCTTCTGCCTAGGCCTCTTTTCGAACCTGCCCATCGCTCTCGCACCTGGAATGGGATTGAATGCATACTTTGCCTACACCGTGGTTGGAGTTCGCGGGTCCGGCCTGGTTTCGTACTCCACTGCGCTCACTGCGGTGTTTGTTGAAGGCTGGGTGTTTCTAGGCTTGACACTCCTCGGTATGCGGCAATGGCTGGCACGTGCGCTCCCTAGGTCTATCAAACTGGCTACTGGCTGTGGAATTGGTCTCTACCTTGCATTGATCGGTCTCACGTACAGTGCTGGCATTGGTTTAGTTCAGGGCGCTACTGATACCCCCATGGAGCTGGCTGGATGTGCCGAGGGTATGATGGATCCAGACACGGGTCTGTGTATGAGCAGCGAGAAGATGCGCAGTGCGACGATGTGGTATGTCAACGGCTCATAACGATGCCCTACTGGTCCATTGCTAACTTGTGTTCGTTCAGGATCGGAATCTTCTGTTCTGGCATCCTAACTGCGCTACTCATGATGTACCGCATCAAGGGAGCTGTGATTATCGGAATTTTGCTTGTGTCGATCATTTCTTGGCCTCGCGCAACGCCAGTGACCTACTTCCCGTATACGGAGCTGGGCTCGAGCAAGTTTGATTTCTTCAAGCAAGTTGTAACTTTCCACCCCATCAAGCATACTCTTATGGCCCAAGATTGGAACCTCGCGGGCAAGGGTGGACAGTTCGGCTTGGCCTTCATTACTTTCTTGGTATGTAAACTTGAGGTTTTTTCCCGAAACTCATGTGACTAACGCCAACACAGTATGTCGATATCTTGGATACTACTGGAACTATGTACTCGATGGCCCATTTCGCTGGCGCAATCGACGAGGAGACAGGGGATTTCGAAGGCAGTGCCATGGCCTACATGGTCGACGCAATCTCAATCTCGATCGGATCTCTCCTCGGCAGCCCCCCAGTCACAGCATTCGTCGAGTCCGGCGCTGGTATTTCCGAAGGAGGCAAGACTGGCCTCACATCATGCATGACTGGATTCTGCTTCTTCATCAGCGTATTCTTCGCTCCTATTTTCGCATCTATTCCACCTTGGGCGACAGGCTGCACGCTTGTGATCGTGGGTGCGCTCATGGCTAAGGCTGCCGCGGAGATCAACTGGCGCTACCACGGCGATGCTATTCCCGCCTTCCTCACCATTGCAATCATGCCTTTTACATACAGCATTGCGTATGGTTTGATTGCTGGAATCACTAGCTACATCACCTTGAATGGGATTGCCTGGATTCTTGAGAAGGTCAGCGGGGGTCGTATCGTTCCACCAAACAAGGACGAGTCTGACCCATGGTCTTGGAAGTTGAAGGGTGGTTTCCTTCCTCCTTGGGTTAAACGAGCTGCTCATGGAAAGCGGGACTTCTGGAAACCAGATGAGGAGTACGCCGATAAAAGTAACGAGTCCGGTGAGGCTGGCTCTCTCGCCCATTCAGATGAGCGCGTAGCTCTCGAGAAAGGCCAGGAGCCCACCACTACTAGCCTCTCACCACATATTTAAGTTATTCATGTAGTATTACTATAGTTAAAATACAATAATTGACGGTTCCATCAAGTTTCCTGGCAATTCTCAGCCCGTGTGGCCTTTTTTTGGGTTGTTTGGGGGATTATATCAGGAGGCCCGGTGGATTCCTGATTGGTCAGGCTCTATCGGTAGATAGCGCAGACCAAGAGAGCTGTCTTTCTCCTTCCCCAGTCTCTGGCAATAATACGCTCTTTTACCCTTCATTTGGGCTCCCGAGGTCTTCTCTTCCGGTAGATTATGGGGCGAACAGAATCAAGAAATCCTTGAAATGATTAGGTGTACTCATCGGCCAGTGCGTCCAGCTCTGCATAATGTATCCTAGGTAAAGCATTGGCAGCGGATAAAGTCTTGTTTCTTGGATCATGCGCTCCGAAGAGCTTTTGGTTTGACCCAATAGGCTGAACACGAATCAATCAAAATATTCTAACTTGAACCGGTAGAGTAAGCTGGAAGGTGACTTGTTTCACCGTGACAGGAACAAACAAGAACCATTCGTCCAGGTGGGAGCAAACATGTTGGTGAACCTGTCAAATTGCGTCGTCATCAAACCCTCAAAGGGCTAGAAGCGACGGGGTTGCGCTTCCGCAGAGCCTCCATCGAGCTCACTGATTGGACTGCTGCCCAATTCCGTGCTACCCTCGTCGCCTTTGAGTTCCACAAACCGAGACCCAGGAACAGGACGGAAGCCAAGTGATGTGAGAGGCTCCTTCGCCGTAGTGCCACTCATTGTTGAGCCAGTACCGTCCGCTTCATGCGGCCCGTGTACATCGGGATGAACAATTGGGGTAACGTTCTTCTTTTGCCTCTTCATGAAAAAGACAACCAAGCCGATTATGATCGCGACGGCAGCGAGAACACCAATCACAACACCAGCTATTGCTCCACCAGACAAACCGGCTGAAGAACCTTTGCTTGTATTGCTAGTAGTACTAGCTGAAGTGGCATCGGATGGTGAACTTGCCGGTGTAGATGAAGAGACCGACGTCGATGACGGTGATGTCGTAGATGCGGATGTGGATGCGGAAGTTGAGGTTGCCGTCGAAGTTGAGGCAATCGTTGAGGTCTCAGCTTTCGAGATAATCATATTCTCAGGCATGATATCAAAAGCAAAAAAAGTTCTGCTTGCATTCTTTCTCCACGAGGTACACGAGTATCCACCCATGGAATCACAGGTTGCGTCGCGATAGATTGAAACACATTGATTGCTTCCTTCGGGGTCCCATGTAAACAGCTTTTCTTCAGAAATGTTCGCGATTGTGCAATTCCTTTCCTCGGTGCCACGAATGATTTCCGTCTCGTTCGTGTCGTTGGTGTAGCGGAAAGTCCAGGCATTAGCCAACGGAAGGAAGAAAACAATATATCGAGTAAACATGATGAATGTATGTTATATCTTGGAAGGTCCAGCGAGGGGGAAAGAAGATATAGATAGGAAATCAAATCCGGGGCCTCGTTTCCAAAGTCGAGAGGGGATGGATGGGGTCGGTAAACCACACGCAGGTACATTGGTACATTGGTCCCTCCACAATTTTCGGGGGAAATAAACCTCGTATTCAGCTGAGCCTCGCCTACGTTGAGGATTCTTCTAGCTTATGCTTGGTTCCAGTCAGAGCCCCGGTCTGTGGACCCTGAGATTACCGTAGGGCCGATCTATACTTGGGTGGGAGTAGACCGACCAACACCGACATACTAATTTAGCGTTAGGTTGACCTGATCACTTGGAACGGGAACGCAATCCTGCCCAGGTGTGAAGAAGGATTTTCTGGACCCCAGAAGACTTTATCGCTGTTGAGAGCATAGTTGAAGACATCGAGCGTTTGGGTATCAACCCACCTACAGAAGTTTCTTCTATAAGAGCAGTCTCCAACTGGGTGAAGCCAACTGTGAGCAAGGGCTGGTTACAATTTTAAGTATAATTCAGGGATTGATTTGGTCCTCGTTCCGCTCAAATTGCAACCTGAGATGTCAACTAGTCAGAATTGGACCTGTGCTGGTTTGTGATTGGTGCTCTGCCGGCCGAATACGAGGTGATAGACAAGTGAGCTAGGTTCAAGGTACCAGCACCATTGTGCTGAAAAGCACTATACAAAGCGTTCAAAGCCCTCAGTCCCAGATGCACTAGAAGACAGTACAATGCGTTTGTGGTGCCTTTGGGCCATCCTAAGGTTTCGTCCTCATTTGTCCTTTGGATTGGCCGTGAGTGAAAAAACAACGGACCGCCAAGATTTAGTGCACGGTCTAAGTGATAGGGGCCGGGTTCGTGTTTGATTTGATCCATATTTTCCTGAGTCACTTGTCACATGTGCTGTCAAACAACATTAAGCAGTATAGAATACGGAGTATTCAGTCCCATAGAGGGGTCTTGGCATGGTGATCAGTTGCCATCTTGGCGGTCGTAAAATAGAAAATGCCATTGCTAGCGCTCGGGACTGTCAGGAAATGCACGGAGTACAGAGGCGAAGGCCACCAGAGATTTGAATCAAAAACAGTCCGAGGTCGCCCAAAAATCAGCCATTGGAAGGCGGAAAATGATCATTTGGCTTCTCAAATCAAGCAGATTTTCTGGCTATTAGAGGGTTGATGTAGCAACACATGGGCTGAGACATCGAGGCTTTCATTCCTTGCCAAATTGGGGCTCACTGCGAGTAGGGCAATCGGGTAGTCGGTTGTTGAAAGCTGCCGCCCTTGCGTAGCATTGACGTCAATCCATCACACTGTCATAATGTGCTCGTTGCCCGAAAGACGCATAAGGTAGAGGGCCAGTGGAGTGCCCCTTCCTGAATCAATATACCGGCCCCAATGAGATGGGCATTGGGGCTTATCAAAGTCGAGTTTCAGAATTCGGATCACGCTGAACGAGTCACGCACCAGCCCTAGGACATGCATCCAGAGTTTGTGCGATCTCATGGCCTGTCTCGAACGAATGCCAACACTTTGGAAGGTAGCCCATCTCGCCATGTTAGAATTGTAATCGTTTTCGCTTGTCATTCGAGGCTGCTGTGCTGTCCTTGATGATGATCGTCCGGATCGGAGCTCTGCGGAGCTATATGCTTCAAGCGGCTTCGTTTGCTGTCACCGTGAGCTTGATTCCATGGTCCACTAAACCCTGAAACCCAATCAGATAGAGCCGGACCTGTTGACATGATGAAATCAGGTACAATGAAAGGTACCATTTTGGTCATCATCCATTCGCAATCCTAGTCCGTCAGAAGCCGAAGTTCTCTCTGTCATTTCTTATCACCATCTGCACCCGAAAGGTAGATGCAGCTTCTGCTTCGCACTGATCAATCTGCATTCCACTTTGTAATCGATCTGCTTTTGTTATTCGACTCGCAATCATCGCATGCAGTCGTCGTGAGAGTAAGTGTGGTTCTTCGCAGCGGAGAACGCGCCTAGTCACTGCATATCCCGCTTCGTGGTCCTTGTCTTTGTCCACATTTATCCCTGCCCTAAAGCACGGTATACTGACTGAGTTTGCCGCTTTGATGTAGTCGCATCGCAATTGAAGACCGGAAATCTGACCCGCGACGAGCTGCCAGCTTGAGGTGAGCCGCACCATTTGCTCACACCTAGACGTTAAACCTAGACGTTTTGCTTATTTTGAAGCAATCAAGTCTTGCCTCGCGAGTCTTGCACAGGCTAACATCTGGACCAGAAATCGACATTCGTGTGCAAAACACACAATATGCCTGCCATTGGGGTGTTTCCTGATGTCAACGCAGCATCCCTGTCTGTATACTCGGTCGTCAAACGAGGCAATTGGGCGGATAAGAATCGGGGAGTGGTGCTTGTTTTCTGCATTGTGTTTCTCGTTGCTGTTGGGATCGTTGCACTGTTTGTCTATCGACGGATGCTGAAACGAAAGGCCGACAAGGAGTCCTATGAAACGACCAGCGATTAGTTTTCAGCTCTCTCGCCAAAGATCATTCCTCCAATTCGCCACGTGAATTGCCACCTCTCGGGACAAATACGAAATGACATCTTGATGACCGAATCTGCGCAGGTTCAGGAGTCCAGCCTCTGAACCAAGCTGCAGCGACAGCGGGCCCCATACGTTCCCAGCATCCCCTGTGTCCCCGAGTTCGTCGTTGCTTGCTTGTTTGATTCGTGCTGTTGTCCACGTTGTGTCTATTTGGGGGGATTCTTTTGACCGTATTCTCGATAGCAATTCAGGAGTTTGTCGCGTGGAATAGGCAAAGCGATGAAAGCCGAGACCATAGTAGGATGCTAAGTAGTCAAGCCAAAATGCAGACATCCCTTAAAGCTTGCCCTGACCGGGTCTTCCCACGACACAAACATACCTTCCACGTGCGTATGTCTTGTCCATTGGTCAAGTGCCTTCTAGTTGATTGCAACCATTGAATTCTTGGGAGTGAAGGAGGGGATGGGGAAAAAATCTCCGGAGACCGGAGATCGTGTGTATGGCTTTCGTATCGGAGTCCCACTAAGAAGAGATTGCGTAGTGACACGTTCACATCTCCCTATAACATAGGGCTACGGATGTTGCCACGCGCTTTCATAGCTCACTAGCTTACCGGAGCTCTAATCAACATCGCGTTTCCACTTCAGCTCCCCTCTGATTTATCCTCCTTCTTCGACGCCTCCCCCGACGCCTCTCCCAAACCCCCACCCCCGAGCTCTTCCGACTTCACACTCAACCGACTCGTCCGCGTGATGTGCAAATCATCGAATTTCTCCAAAAATGTATCAAGCTCAACTTCATCAACCCCACCGCGTTTCATCGAGTGTGTGAAGTGGGGATATTGACTACTGAGGGCTCGTCTGTCCTGGTGCGTCCAAACTCTAGCCTCGAAGTCTGAAAACAAAGCCTCGGTCTCCGGCGGAAGAGACACCCCCGTGTTTATTGAAGTGAGCTGTACCAGTCGCAACATACCGCTTGCTAGAACCCAGCGGTGTGAGGCAGCTTTGGCGGCTATTGTCAGACTGATGAATGCGCGGCGATTTGCATCCTCGGATAAATCCTCCAGCAGGGTATACATGCTGACAGTGAACCAGTGTATGTTGGTCGGTGGCATGTAGTCCAATCCCCAGTCTGCTCGCTGCTGCTCGACTAATGCGGCGCATTTGCGTGCTGAGCTGAGACAGTGTTCCCTTGCGTGTTGCCGTATGCTCTCTAGCCGAGCGAGTTCGCCCTCGGTAGCTTCCTCACTCGTCGGCAACCCTTTCAAATATCCGAATATTGTCTGGATGGTGGTGTGGTAATTCATACTGCCAGAAAATCAAAGTCAGGGGTGTGTTTTGCAGTATCACGGGGATGCAGGTACGGACTGGAGACTCAAAACATGAGGGGGTGCGTCAGGAATTGCCAGGCAGTCTGGCATGCCTTCATACCACGCCCGTAATCGACTATGCAGCTCTTCGGCGAGTTGTGCAAATTTTGTGTCCAGTGTTTGGTTGTTGTCTTTGAACAGACTCAAACTAAGATCATGAATGATTTCACCTATGTCGCACAAGGCAGTGAACAAACATTCCCGGTGGGACTTGACAACGTCTGAGCTCAATGGATATGGGTGCCAGGTGTCTTGATGAACATCGTGTTTGGGTGTTTTATGCTTGTGTCGAGGTGCAGAGATCAATGCTCCTTTTTGATATGCGAGAGCAGTCACGCTAAACCACCCCCAACAAGATCCTTGCGTGAGCCTGATGATCGTCGTATCGACAAGGGAGACAAACTCACGAGGCAAAGTTAAATATTCCCCACAGCGCGTTGTCGATCGCACTGATTCCACGTATCGTTTCCTCGTCCGCGCCATCCGGTGGTAGTTGGTGCTTGCGTGAGAGTTCTTGGACAGCATATGCTAGCTGGCCATAATAAACCCACCCAGCTCTATCCTTTCCAATCATACAAGAACTGCAACGAGACGTGAGTGAGCTATTTCAGATACAGAAGCTGATGTGAACTCACACCACATAGAGTATGCAAAGTCCTTGGACATTAACGATGCTGATTCTGCCTTCTTGTTCCCCCAGAAGACGTTTCGCTTCCTCATAAAAGTCAAGCTCTCGGGGCCACTCCTCATTCGAATCCTCATGAGCATCGGGGTAGTCAAAATATGCCTGTGAACACGCATGAGCGAACCGAATTTGACTATTTCACATGTCAATTTCCACTCACGCAGGCGTCTGCCAGAATGACATTAACCAGAAATGGCGAGCAGAATTTGGCATTGGTATCCCCTGACTGCATGTCTCGAATTAAAAGATCTCGGTCAATCCAATTCAGATATGGATGTGCCCAAGTGAACCAAAGGGATATCAGATGGGAGACAAAATGATCATCATTGGTGACCTTCGTCCACGGTGTTGAGGGCACTTTGAATATGAGCATTTTTGATTCTCTATCTCCCAGTCGAGGACGTGAAGCTGCCCTCTGCATTTCATCGAAGTTTTGAAATTCCTCAATAGCGCTTTTCACTTTTGTGGACTCAATGCCAAGAGATCCCGTCAGATCATCCAAGTACGCTCGGATCTGCTCCAGTGAAGCATGAGCTCGGACCAGGGTCAGAAGCTGGGCTGCGCAATTCTCGTCGGTGTCTCGAAGAGTGCGCATCAAATCGTCCAGAAGCTGTCCCTTTTGTTCCAAGCCTGATAATTTTCGTTTCATTGCATGTTTGCGGCGCTGGTCGGTATCTTCATTAATCACACATGATGCGCCATTCCTCAAACAAGACTGACATGGGACCTCGCCCGAACACTGCGTTCGCTGTCAACAATTTGCTTTTGAAACACGCGCCTGTATGGTCAGTTTACCTTCAATTTGCGCTTTTTGCAGTTTTGACATGCCGCCCTCGCGTTTCGTCGCTTCCTCGTCGGCGTCTCCGCAAATGGGGAACTTTCCGCGGGAAAATCAGGGTATGAGGACTCATCCGAGTCAACCATCGTGCGCTCTCCACTTGACAGGAACATGTGCTCGCATGGCGGGTACGGAGCACAATATGGGTGCAAGACGTTAGGCTTTGCGCGCGACGTGGGCGCGGTGAAATGATATCTCCGAGGGATTCAAGCACGAAAATAATTTCTACAACAAATACGAGTACACGCGCGGTTCCAGTCTTCGACTTCTGTCAGAATCGATGAAAGCGCTCCATCGCTAAATCGAGACAAACCCCACGGCAACGGCCCCGGTCGATGACGGAGATTCATTGCATCCAATTGTCCAGAGCACAACAGAACACCTCCATGCCAAGGGTATTTTTTCTTCCAAAGAGCAGTCGCCATTGGGCGATCTGGAATCGTTAGGTGTGTATGAGTGGGTTTCGGAAATGATCCCCTTTTTCAATCAGAATCCGCCGCTGGCGCCATGAGTGGGCCCGGCTAGGATTTCCGTCCTCATAATCGCTGCACTTCTTTCTGCTAGTACAAACAAGTCACTATTGATTTTCGAAAATTTCACCAAACGCGATCCCACCATCTCCCAAGATCCGGTCCGTCCGTGCCCCAATTAGCTATTGAACAGTGTGTCTCCATTTTGACAGAAATGGAAGAAGACCCTTGCATTGACACTTCGCTCAGAGCTCACTCGTACAGGGTACGAGTTCAACCGAGCTGAAGCGCCGAACGTGCTTGAGTGGCTTGTCGAGGCGCAGATCATCAATACATACGCTATTAATGATCAGCTGGCTCCTCCAAGGGGCGTCCGTTTAAATTGTGCGAACCGCAATCTCGGAAAGCTTCAGTCCCTGCAGTTGCAGTTGGTGCTATGTTTTTTTACCTGAGATCTTGGCGCTCGACATTGGAGTGACCAATTCAGACAAATTTGCATGTTGTGGCCAAAAGATTCGAACATTGTTCTTCAAAGGAACCACAAGCTCACAATACCGGGGCCGGGTTTCTGGCCAAAATGCCCCTCACTCGCTGTCTGAAGCTTGCAAGGGTCGAGCTCAACCTAAGTACGCGTCTGTGGGTTGCGGGACGGTTATGATGATCCACATAGCGCGGTCGGAGCTCTGCTCTATGTATCGTACCGAATGATATCACCGTGAGCGATCAGCATAGGATTTGGAATTGCATCCCAAATTCTCATCTACATTTTCTTGGTCCACTTCGGCAAATATCCCTTTGGAATAGTCCCCGGAAGCCAGGAAGCCTAAAAGTGGATGCTTGTACAAGAACTGGAACCCTGCCCCGAGACTGTCAACCAGCATTCCTGCCAGGTGGAGAAATTGCGGATGGCTTTTTCGCTGCGGCAAGTTTGGCATCGAAAGGGGGCTAGTTTTGCTCCTATGTAGTCGAGATCCCTGCATTAACACAATCACTACGCGTACTCCGTCTTCATGCATGTACAACGCTATGGATGGAAATCCTAGATAGATACTCCGTACAGCAGGTTTGGACTGGTATTTTTCTAGTGAAATACTTGGAGTGAGGTTTTATCCTATCATGTTCACTCACGGGTGCAGATTCCACTTTTGCTTCTCTTTGCCTTTGGTACTCCGTACCAGGTTTGAAGAAGGGACAACATGCACATCTCCGCCCCCGGGGCCGTATGGAGTGGAGCAATGGCATCGATTTGAAGTCGCACATTGGGCCCTTGGTCTGTTTGGTTGCCTCGCCCAAACAAGCATCAGGTCTACATTGTATCGCGATTCCAGAGTAATAAATATCCCGAACTTCTCCACCTCTCCTCCTCACTCCGCCCATCTCGACTCTGTGCTCCGCAGATCCTTCCAACGCTCTCGCGCTTCTGCCATGATCATTCAAGCCCTCGGGGTCTAAAGATTCGCACTGTAGACTTGATCTATACTCTACTGACCACAGTCCACTTGTCGAGGCCCAACCAATGTGCTCTTAGCCATTGCAAAACAGCTGATCGAATTTTTTTGTATTTCTAAGTTGCTGTCAGATGAGCACCTGGGCACTTATCTTGTGGTACCTTCTCCCCGAGCCTTATGGCGGGGGGTGATTTCCCCGCAAACGTTTGGGGCAGGCGTTTCCGGATACCAACCTTGGAATGGAATATGCTTGGCCTCGTGGTGTCTCGACAACTGAACTCCGGCGAAGGTTTTCTGAAACTTAAGTGAGCAAAACCAACATGGCCACCATCAAGTCTCGCAAGAAGAAGTCTCAGAATCGACGATCCCATGCTCTTGGTGGATGCAGAACGTGCCGACAGCGACACGTCAAATGCGACCAGACAAGACCGATTTGCAAAGCGTGTAAATCTGCCGATATTACATGCAAGGGACTTTCATCGGAAATACAATGGGTTGGATCCTCCCAGAGCCACGATGTCGAGGGGAACTCTGGTCCAAATGTACGGCGGCATCTCTACACACGTAAGTTGATCCTCGTCTTGCCCTCGGTGCTGCACGCGCCTGGCTGATTTACGTTGAACGATTCGCCAAGTAGAAAAAGAAAGAGAAGTGATGAGTTCAGAACTAGTAGCCGGTCTGGCTTCTTCTTCTCTTGATCAATATCTGGCCGAGATTGACACCCAATCCAAGGACCTCGAAGAGCAACAAGGAGACCTATGCTTTGGCCCGTTTGGGGTTTTCAACCTCATAGCAGATCCCGCGAAGTGTCTTGCTCCCGGACCTAGCGAGTCAGATTTCGTGATGACCTCGGCTCTGGACAGTCAGAACGCGCAACCACTGATGTCGAATGCTCCCATTGTTGATTTCTCAACCGCAGAGGAGATTCTGGGCAGTCTCGACAACTCCTTACAATGGACGGATATGTTTAATCTTGACCCGGCTCCGATAGGATTAAGCCTAACACCACCGATTTGGGGCTATGAAACGTTTCCCACTGCTTGGTCCTCGCCCGTGGAGGCAGAGGTGTCACCAAGTAAAAAACAATGCGATTCATTGTCGGAGAATCTTGCGTTCCCACAGTGTGTCACACGTGAATCTATGGTGTTGTCGGATGCCACCTTTCTCCTGAGTCATTTTCAAGAGCATGTCATGACGCGAATAGTTTGGTTGCCCATGACTCAAAAGTCGCCATGGAATATTATGAATATCCCTTTCGCGATGATGACCCTTGATAAACTGACATATATGAAGCGAGCCAGGTGCCATATTACAAACGCATCTCTTGCTAATCTCTATAGCATTCTAGCGTGTGCCTCATACCATCTCACGATGAATCCCGGGTTTTCTTCCGAGAAGCCGAGTCAACATTGGGACCAGCTCACTGCACTAGCCTACGCCGACGCCAAGCATCATATGAAAATGAGCCTGGAACGTGAATTTCAGGGGCCCAACAAAGCAAAATATAAAGAGCAATTGATGGCCAATCTCAGTCTTGCAACGTTTGCGGTAAGGGTTCGGAGGCCATGTTGGCTCAATAACGGTACTGATCCCGCCACCTTAGATCATATCCGAGAATCAACGAGATACACGTTGCCATTTGATAAACATGGAATATCTTATTCGGTTGCGAGGCTTGATCAAGCCTCAACTCTCACGAAGAGCTCGTCTTCTTCACTACATGTACACATGGATCCGTATTTTGACAGAAAGCACGCTGGTTATTCACAATGAGATTCACCACACCGCACCATGTAAGATTCTCTGGTCTCGGCGGCTAGACATGGAGGAGCTGAGTCGACTCGCCCAACGAAACGCTGCGATTCCCCCTTTTGACCAAAGCCGGAGGCTCGACGACTTCCTTCGTATAACATCTGCTGAAGCCGACCGAGACGTCAACATCCATGGCCCCAAAGATCTCAACACCAACATTGGAGATATCCATCTTACCGACCCTCGTACTGATCCAGAGGAGCTTCATAGCGTTGTAAATGGCGTCTCTGAGACCTGGTTAAGCCTGCTATCTCAGACCACTCGACTGGCTAATGTGATGGACCAACTCAACAACGGCACCAGTACCATGACCGCGGAGCGTCAGTTGGCCCTTCATCGGCGATCTCTACGTCTCGAAAATCTGATCTGCGCCTTGACATCACGCAAGTTACCCAGCTCTGGTGGTGGCGATCCAAAAGCACACATGCTGAATGCTTTGAACTCTGCTCTCGTCATCTACTTCTACAGACGCGTCCGGCAAGTGAGCCCATGCATACTACAAGGACATGTTACGCAGATAATTGATGAGCTTCACAAATGGGACGAAGCTCTTGCGAGGAACGATATCATTGGCCCAGGCACGGCATGGCCGGCATTCATGGCTGGGTGTGAAGCTATGAAGACAGAGGATCGACAAAGCCTGATTCAATGGCTTGATAATGCTAGTTCCGAAAGTGGATTCTTGTCGTATTCAACGGCCAGATCTATTATGGAGGAGGTGTGGGAGAAAAGGGACAGTTGTGTTGAAGGCATTGATTTATCACAAAACAATCCGTTTGGGCAGATGTCGTTTAGTTGGACTGATTTATCAAGACAGAACTTGCATTGGCTTGTCCTGTGCTGAAGCCCTGCCCAGGTGATATCTGATAACCTTTAAATCTCTCTAACTTGTCACCTGGGCATAGGTAATGGATATCTCATTTTTTATCTCTTTTCAAGGTCGCTCCCAAGGACTTTGTCCCCCACATTTTCTACGGATGCGAAAATTGGACGTATCCATCATCCATGGATGAAGCTTGGAAGTCCCGAGGTCGGACCCTAAACTTTACCAATTTTCGGGCCTTTGGAATCCAGGCACCTACGCTAACCTTGGAAGTAATAGCTTAAAGAAAAGAATGGATGATGTGAACAGAAATACTGGGGCCTGTATATGTATGCCGACTGATTTTAACTATGTGCAATCAATTTCCATCCATCTCATCCGCAAACTGGAAAGCCAGATTTGTCAATCCGACATAATGAACACATGGATCCAATATCTTTCAAGGAAGCTGGATCTGGGCGTTGAGTAGCAGCTGACGGTATTCGGCGTGGTACTTTGGGTCCAGAAGAGTGAAAGGCTTGCGAACACCACCGGTCTTGTTGCCGCGAAGCTCCATTCCAGTCTTGATAGCAGCTGAATAGTTGTGTGCCTCAAGGAACTTGCAAATGGGCCAAATTTTCATCCAAATTTCCCGGCCGCGGCGAATGTCATTTTGAACAGCGATCGCATTCCAAAGCTCCACGGCAATTTCTGGGATCACGTTCGCGGCACCCCAAATGATCGCCTCATTGCCGGCAGCCATACCATAGAAAGTGAGAGTATCCCATCCATTCATAGCAGCAATCTTATCACTGTGTCCGAATACGAGCTCTGTGAAATCAGGCGCGTTGCCAGAGGTGTCCTTGTAGGACGAGACACCGACCGCGCTCAGACCAGCGATCTCCTCGGGCGAGAGAGTCAAACCGCTGATAGAGGGGATGTTGTAGTAAACGATCGGGAGTTTGGATGTTTGGTGAACCTCCAAGAGAAGCTCTTTGAGTTGTTCGTAGTTGACAGGGTCGTAGTATGGGGGAACTACCATCACGGCGTCAACGCCAATCTGTGCGGCATGCAAGGCGAGATCAACGGCTTCCTCAGTCTTGGTGCTTCCAACACCAGCAATAACAGGACCACGGCCAGCAGCAAACTTCACTGCAAGTTCATTGACTTGCTTGCGCTCTTCAAGGCTAAGAACAGTGAATTCACCGGTACTGCCACCGGGAACAAGGCCATGGATGCCGGCATCGAAAAGGTCGTCGATGTGAGCCTTGAAGCGGCCTGCGTCCACAGACTTTCCATCATCTGTGAAGGGAGTAATAAGAGCAGCAAGAACACCGGTGAACTTGTTGGACATGGTGGCTGATGAAAATGAAGTTGTTGTTGGATTTGATTTGATCTGGACTGGAACTGAACACGTTTTTGTATATTGATGTTTTGCTGTGATGATGATTGTGACTGGGCATTAGCCTGCTTTATAAATGCATAGACATCTGCTGCTTCCCTCGAATGTAATCGAATACATCGTGTCGAACTGTGTACTTTGATATTGTAAACTTCCGAGTCGGGAGGTTGGTACGGAAAAGGAAGGCAACACCCCGCATCATCAACTCCACACGGCTCATCGAGGAATGCAACGCTCATCAATCTGCACTTTATCGTCACGCCTTTGACTACCGGGCAGTTCGGTTTGCCACTCCGAAGAGCTTCTTGTTCCAACGGTCGCAAAGAGGGGGCCCAGCTGAGGAGGGATGCACTTCAGAAGGCAGAAGGCCATTCCGAGCGATGGAACCAAGAAGACATATATTCTGCATGAGTTGCCTCCTTTGAAGATGGTCCAAGTGATTTGAGACCTTCCAATACAGCTACACAAAGCTTCACCATGTCCAGGCTTTCTATCAACTTGACCACACCTAATGGTCACTCCTACGAGCAACCAACGGGACTCTTCATCAACAACGAATTCGCGAATGCTTCGAGTGGGCAAACAATTACCACTTTGGACCCAGCGTGAGTTCATGCAGTTCCACCTTGTGTTATCAGAGGGTAATCGTTTAATTGTGTCCAGCACCGAGAAAGAAATTGCCACAGTCGAGGCAGCCAGCGCTGAAGATGTCGACAAGGCCGTCCGCGCCGCGCGAGCTGCTTTCAAAGCACCCACATGGAAGAAGCTTCCAGCTACTGAGCGAGGGAGGCTCTTGGTTCGGCTATCGGAGTTGATTGAGGAACAGAAGGAACTTTTCGCAAGCATCGATGCATGGGACAACGGTATGATCAGTGCATCCTCACCAACACTCGCGCTGACATCTTCAAACAATCAGGCAAAACCTACGCTCTCGCCATGGAAGATGACCTCCCCGATACCATTGGAACTTTCCGCTACTACGGCGGCTGGGCTGACAAGAGCTTTGGGCAAACGATTGAAACTTCCCCGGAAAAGTTCGCATACACTCTTCGCCAGCCTTTTGGTGTTGTCGGACAAATCATTCCTTGGTAGGTCAAACTGACCATCACATCAGCCCTTCGCGGGTCAGGGTAGCTATTAACAGAAGCCAGGAACTTCCCCTTGGCCATATTCGCGTGGAAAGTCGCACCCGCTCTTGCTGCAGGCAACACTGTCGTCATCAAGGCTGCTGAGCAGACCCCCCTTAGCATTCTTGTGATGGCCACCTTGATCAAGAAGGCTGGGTTCCCACCTGGCGTGGTCAACATCCTCAACGGGTATGGCCGTGAAGCCGGTGCTGCTCTGACCGAGCATCCATTGATTGACAAGGTGTCATTCACGGGATCAACTACCACTGGCGCCCAGATCATGAAGTCGGCAGCTGGTCAGCTGAAAGAGATCACCCTTGAAACCGGCGGCAAGTCGCCTCTGATTGTGTTCAATGATGCCGACCTAGACCAAGCTGTGAAGTGGTCTCATGCTGGTATCATGTCCAACCAAGGGCAAATCTGCACTGCCACCTCCCGTATCTTTGTCCAGCGTGATATTTACGATCGCTTTCTTGCTCTCTTCAAGGAGCGTGTCCGCACGGCATCCATTATCGGTGATCAGTGGTCGCCAAACACCTTCCAAGGTCCGCAGCTCACATGGGCAATACGACCGTGTGATGCACTATATCAACGTTGGTAAATCAGAGGGTGCGACAGTGGAAACTGGCGGTGAAGCCTTCGCCGGGCCTAACGGCAAGGGATTCTTCGTCACACCCACCACGTTCACAAATGTCAACTCGTCCATGAAGATCTACAAAGAGGAGATATTTGGCCCTGTTGGACTCATCATTCCATTTGATAGCGAAGAGGATGCAATTGACTTTGCGAACGATACATTGTACGGCCTTGGTGCTGCTGTGTTCACAATGAACTTGCGCCGGGGTCATCGTGTCGCTGCGGAAATTGAAGCAGGTACCGTCTGGCTGAACAGTAGCCAAGATAGCGATCACCGCATACCATTCGGTGGATATAAGTCTAGTGGTGTTGGAAGGGAGTTGGGCCAGGCTGGATTTGACGCGTACACCCAGGTCAAGGCGGTGCATGTCAATATGGGCAACGATCTTTGAATGTTGGCGCAGGTCAATGATTTCAGTTTATTTAGAACTTTCAAAGAAAATTTCTAGAATTTGATGTACGACATTTCAAGTTTCCGATCAAACATGAGTCTGAGTTGTCGAGGTTCAAAGGCAACCTTGGAAGACGTCTTCACCGGCCCACAGAGCCCACAGCCCAGCCCACAACCCCAATGGGCTTCACCCCCGGGCCCGTAGTCCAGCCCATTGGGGTTGTGCGCCCCCATTAAGGACCCCAAACGGCACAAACACCCTTATTCTTGGCAAATGGGTTTTAATGGGGGCCCATAGCCCAACCATCAATGGGCTGTGGGCTGGACTGGGCTCCGGTAGTAGGGCCCAACCCGACCCATTGAAAAGGTCTAAACCTTGGAACCAGCCACCACTGCTGGAATGTGTTCGCCTCTCTTGGTACACAAGTCAGCAAGCCGGCAACAATGGGGTCTACAAAACAGTGGCCGACGCGGTTCCCGACGCGTCAGACGATAGAGAGAGCATATACTTCCTGATTGGGAAGTAGGAGGTGGCTAGGTATCATTGAATTCAGCCCGTCGCGTTGGCAGAATGGTATATCTTTGGCCTGGTAACCATGGCAGGAATAGTAGGTCCCACGCAGTTACGGGGTGGCAGAAAAATGGCAATAAATTTGGGTAGGAGTGGCAGCAGAGACAGAAATCGCAGAAATACTGATGCCTTGGGGAACAGGTGTCAACCTGCCTAATCTGGTAATGGGGTGTATTTTCAGTGCTAGGGGATGTGTTTGTAACAATCCCCTAAAAGTTCAAGTTCACTCGTCAATTCCCCTGCCTCCAGGTTCCTCCTCGCAGCATATTGAGTCATTGTCCACCAGCCTTTTACTGAAGCACATTGCCGCTAGACTCCGCAACAATTCAATCAAAGTCTGGTTGGAATTCCAGGTAAAAGTTGTTCTAAATAATATCAGTCGCGTGAATTGACCAATGAAGATAACGGATTCACTTACAGGGATTTGCACAGAATCTGCAGTGAACTGAGCCACCTCATGGGGAATGATTTTTTTCACAACGCCCTTTCAAGGTTGCAGCGGCATCCTCGGCCAGTAGCTGGGATTCGCAAGCTTGCTCGAGGCTATAGAAGAGAAGAGCAGCCTCGTCAACCGTCTGTCCCAGGGCTATGGATCTGGAAATGACAGTTAGCCATCAAACTGAGCCAGGCACACCGAAAGAAGAATTTCTAACCCATGGTTTTGCAGAATGGCCGCGGTGTTGGTCTTTCCCAGCGCTCTGGCAATGGCACGCCCTTCTTCCTGTGCAAGGGCAATGCTACCATGCTCTGCATAAACACCGACCTTCCCATACAGATTACACGCGTCTACAACAGAGGCAAATTTTGATTAGTACCCTATACGGCTTGAAAGCATCAGGGAGATCACTGAGAAGTGTGCACTACCTTGAGTGAGCATTTGAATCGGCTTCCCAAACCCACTCCACGTTTTTCCATAGATGCTGTGCGCATGTGCGACAGAAACTGCGTCCGGGCGTGCGCGATGAACTTCTGAATGAATCATGAAGCTAGCCTCATTGATCATACTGATGATTTTACAGTTCCTAACCTGTCTGCTTTAGGGTTCTTCCCTATCGCAGAGGAAATGCTAGATCCTTCGCTATATACAAGATCTTTCATTACTTGTCAATTGGCTATAACTGTGATATACATATCGATTGGTACTGTCATTCATATCTAATGTGGCTCTTATGTTTCCTCGCCTGCCCTTGGTTCCGCCGGGACTCTGATCAAGAAGGTCTCATATGGCATCGCACTCCCGGGCCTTATAGTCAGCACGGTTATTATCCTACATGTGAGTGCTAGAGCCTTCTTTTAACGGTCGTTCCTAACAGCTCAAAGTTCTCAAGCAAATATCTCTTCGTCCGCATCTTACGGGGCTCTGAACATCTTACCGCCAACTCTTTCAAACATTGGGCAGCCTGGCTTAGCTGCACCTTTACCATAATCATTTCCTCTTACTTGATCGCCAGTGGAATCCCAATCTTTGGGGACCTAGTTTCCCTTATCGGTGCCCTTCTTGGAACCTTCATGTCGTTCCAACCGATGGGCTGTATGTGGCTATACGATAATTGAAAGATTGGCCGCGAGCAACCAAGTCTAAAGTGAGTTTTTTTGTCTGCTTGGAATGTATCTATCATTGCCGGAGGAACCTTTTTAATGATCGCTGGAACATACGCGTCGGTTATCAACATTATCGCGTCTAGCAAAGCAGCCTCTGGTGCTTCTGCATGGTTGTGCGCCGATAACTCGAACTCATGAGATTTTATCTTTACAATAAAAATCAATAGAATCTCTCATTTTGTGATTTCTTGGGACTGTCCGATGTGTAAAAAGGTTGTTGTGGATTCACTGTGACGTTAGGTCAGTTCACCAATAACACATCAATGGAGAATTCTTCCCCGTTGGGCTTAGATGAGACACCCATCGTCGAGAAAAGAAAACATCAAACTTGGAACTTTGGATTTTCGCATGCAATATTGATAGTCGTAAGATTTGACCCTTTGGGCGCATACTTGAGTGTATCCATGAATCCGTGAGCGGGTGTACTTGATCCACTGGTGATCAACGGAGATGTGTTTTCTAGCACATCGGCAACCATAAAGTGGACCCAAATCCTATCCAGATTGGGGATTTCAACAGCCGCTCGGTCTCCCAAGCGGAAACAGGGCTTTTATGCTGTCTCCCCATGCTAATAAGTCACGTAGACGATTTTCAATTGGGCAGTCCAACTGTAGGAACTCGGCAAAAAGTTGCCGAAGTGACCAGCTTGGCAAATCCCACACTCACTCCGACACCCGAACTCTAATGACACGTTCCGATCAAGTCAATCGGTGTTTTGCGTCGACCGAAGGGATTTGTGGCTGTCCCTCGGGCATTCAACGTCCTATGAAGATGTTTCGGCATTGGTAATTGCCTTCTACGACTTGAGGTTCAATACCACTGTCGTAATTTAGCAGACTAGCTCCATGTCGGTAATTGAGATGATCAGCGGCGGCATTCGCCCGAAGAAGGATATTCGGCATTTTGAGACTTCATAGTCAGGCGAATTGAGACAAATCCAACAAAAGATTCTGGGGAAATGGCCTATGCGCAATTTATCAAAAAGTGACGTTCGTGTCAGACCATATCCAAACCCCAGCTTTTATATGGCCATTTCAACTCAAAAGATGTAGTGGAGATCGGACAGAGGGTATAAATCTTCCATCAATCAGCGGCTGCATCTTGATAGCCGTGGGGGTTCCACTAAGCCATGCCGTCCAGCCCAACGCCAATCGCCTTTTCCCGCGGCAAGGCGCTCAACCCTGCACATTGGACTATCGGCTGGATTGAATGGATGGAGAAATTGGTTGCATTGCTCCTATTTAGCGGGGTCCCCCGCTACGAATTTCCCCAATTCGTTCCCCGGTCCCCACATCCGGGCCCCCGGACTGTCTAACTCGGTAGCTTGACATGGAGTGAGATTACGAAGAAGCCACTTGATTGCTTGTGATGGTTGTGTCACTTGGCATTAGACCGGCCCGATTGATGTGGTCGAATAAGTTATAAATCTGGATGTCACCCTAAGCTGAATTTTCTTTTTTTTTCTTGCTAGGGACTCTTCCAGGGTCAATCATTGTAATTTCCATCTTTCTTTGAAACCCTGACGAGGCGTTCCGTCAATTCTTGTTTCAAGATGGGGTTCGTTAACTTCAAGAACTATCGGCTCTATGTCCTGACAGCCACGGCCTACATGGGCTCGTTGCTCTTCGGTTGGTAACCTTCAAGAATAGTACCATAGTACACAGCTAACGCAGCTTCGTATAGGATATGACACGGGTGTTATGGGCTCAGTTCTTGCCCTCTCCAGTTTCAAAAAGGACTTCGGCCTCCCGGTTGAGTCCTCAGGGTTCAGCGACAAGGAAAATGCCCAAATTTCCTCCAACGTTGTTTCGTTGCTCACAGCCGGATGTTTCTTCGGTTCCATCGGTGCTGCATACATGAATGATCGACTGGGTCGTCGATACTCTCTGATGATCTTGGTCGTGATCTTCATGGTAGGAGCAGCTCTGCAGGTCGGCGCTCATCATGAGATTGGAATGATCTACGGCGGTCGTGTCATCGCCGGTCTAGGCATCGGCGGCATGTCTTCCATCACACCCGTGTACGTTTCTGAGAACTGTGCACCTGAGATCCGTGGTCGTGTTGCCGGATTGTTCCAGGAGTTCCTGGTCATCGGTAGCACATTCGCCTACTGGCTCGACTATGGTGTTGCCCTCCATATCCCCGAAGGGACAAGCCAATGGCGTATTCCTGTTGCTATTCAGCTCGTGCCTGCTGGTCTGATGCTTGTCGGTCTGTTTTTCTTGAAGGAATCACCCCGTTGGTTGATGAAGAAGGGCCGCAGCGAAGAAGCCCTTGACTCTCTCGCTTATATCCGCAATGAGCCAGAGACAAGTGAAGCTGTTCAGCTCGAATTTGCTGAGATCACTGCTGCAATCCACGAAGAGAACCAGGCTACCGAGGGCATGACATGGAAGGAATGTCTGAAGCCCACCAACAGATACCGTTTCTTTTTGGCATTCGTATTGATGCTGTCGCAACAATTCAGTGGTACAAACTCCATTGGGTATTATGCGCCTCAGATCTTCGCAAGTGTGAGTATTCCATCCTAATGAGGATATGGCAATGCTAACGCCAGTTCTAGGTTGGATTGAGCAAGACAAACTCTGGCTTGTTTGCCACCGGTATCTATGGAACTGTCAAAGTCGTAGCGACCGCTATTTTCCTGATCGTTGGTATCGATCGCTGGGGTCGAAAGAAGAGTTTGATCGGCGGTTCTGCTTGGATGGCCACTATGATGTTCATCATCGGAGCGGTCCTGGTCACGCACCCTCCTAAGGCAGATGCCACTTCGGTCTCATCAGCATCCATCGCCATGGTTGCAATGATTTACCTTTATGTCATTGGATATTCCGCATCTTGGGGACCGACTCCTTGGGTATATCTCGGCGAGGTAAGCCTAGAAGGCCCATACAACCTGTTTCGTTATACTGATGTATGGTACAGATCTTCCCAACTCGTCTTCGTGCTTACGGTGTCGGGTTCGGAGCAGCCACACAATGGCTGTTCAACTTTGTTATCACCGAGGTCACCCCTCGGGCCATCAACGAAATTGGATGGAGGACCTTCCTCATGTTTGGTATTTTCTGCGTTGCGATGGGTATTTTCGTGTTTATCTTCTTCAAGGAAACCAAGGGCCGCACCTTGGAAGAGATGGATCTCATTTTCGGCGCTGTTGACGAGCAGCAGAGGCGTGCGGATGTCGAGCACACCTTGCAGAAGTCTCAGATTGTGCATGAAGAGAATGCGGAGACGGAGGCTAGAAGTACCACAGCGGATACAAAATAGACCTATAGATTACATATCAACATAGACGAATACAACGGTCAATATGAAGCAAACCGGAGGCTTGTAGATTTGTGGCGAAATGCGGAAGTCGGAGCCCCACAAATACCGCGGGGAACTTTCCATCGCGTTCACATCAGCTCTGACACGCGTCAACACGATGGGCTCGCTCGAAGAGACTTGCGCGTCACTTCGCGCTCGGATAACGGCCACCGAACAACAGCTCGCTGATCTGAAACGCGATCTTGCCAGCGCTCAAGCGCAGTCAGAGCGCGGAAACCAGGATGGCGAACGGCGGTGGCCGTTACTCCAAGAGGAATACAAGAGATATGGAAGACAGATGATTGTCTCTCAGGTCGGACTAGCAGGTATGTGGAGGTTTAGGATGCTCGGATTGCCAAGTGGTTTGTGCTGATCGCGTCGGTTTCGGTTCACAGGCCAACTCAAACTTCGATCGGCAAAAGTCCTGCTCGTCGGAGCTGGAGGGTTAGGATGCCCAGCTGCACAGTATCTCGCCGGCGCAGGAATCGGGACGATCGGGCTGATTGATGGCGACACGGTTGAGGTGTCGAATTTGCACAGGCAGGTGTTGCATCGGACAGCAAACGTGGGGAAATACAAAGTGGACAGTGCAATTGAATCTTTGCGCGAGTAAGTACCACAAGCCATAGCCACAGCCAAAAAAAAACCTAACGCGTCTTCACAGTCTGAATCCGCATCCCACATACATTGCGCACCGCACCCACCTCATCCCCGACGATGCCCCTGCGATCTTCCAAGACTATGATATCATCCTCGACTGCACCGATAACCCTGCGACCCGATACTTGATCTCTGACACGGCGGTTCTATGCGGAAAGCCATTGGTTTCCGCGTCCGCGCTGCGAACGGAAGGCCAACTGATGGTTTTGAATAACCCTCCTCGAGCACCGGGAGACAAGACGGGTGGGCCATGCTATCGGTGCGTGTTTCCCAAGCCACCTCCTGCCGATAGCGTGGTCAGCTGTGCGGATGGTGGCATTCTTGGGCCGGTGGTAGGGACCATGGGGGTCTTGCAGGCGCTCGAGGCGATCAAGGTCATCACCACACCGGAGACAGCTGAAGGCACCACTCGTCCCCGCGATCCTCCGTCCTTACATATATTCTCCGCGTACTCTTCGCCTCTGGTGCGCACCATTCGACTCCGCTCGCGCCGGGCAAATTGCGCAGTGTGTTCTGCCGAGGCAACTGTCACCTTGGATACAATCAGATCTGGATCAACGGACTATGTGTTCTTCTGTGGGTCTACCAACTTGCCTTCACTGCTTAGTCCAGAGGAACGCATTTCGGCTCGGGAGTACAATGAAAGACACTCGGTATCGTCCGAGTCGCACACGGTGATAGACGTACGAGATGAGGCACAATTTGGGATCTGCAGTCTGGCAAACAGCATCAACATTCCCATCTCAACTGTTCTTGCATCGAGTTCTGCTAGATCAGCAGAACAAGCTACACATTTGCCTTCCTGGGTACCATCTGAACTTGCAGATGACTCCACACACCCGATATATGTTGTTTGTCGCCTAGGCAATGATTCGCAAATTGTGGTTAAGAAGATGAAAGATCTTGGACTCGATCAACATGGCAAGAGATTCATCGGTGACATTTGTGGTGGCTTCAAATCATGGAAGGCCCAGGTAGATCATGAATGGCCCGAATACTAAACCCTCAAATTACGCATCCACAGATGTTTGCAACAACTATCTTGTTGAATGAGATCAATGTCCAACGAGTCCCTAATTGTTTCCATTTGTGCAAAAGTGATCAAGTGTAAAAAACAAAAAGGTCACATCTCATACGAAAGCCTTAAGCAAGCACATTGTGGCAAACCTCCCTCATCGTCACTCGTGGACTTTGTTGAGTGGAATTGTCCCATTCGCCATAGATGCTGATGGCAGTATCATATCCACTGCCACTGAATTTGCACTCGGCCTTCATCCAAATTCCCAAGTGCCTCGAACACACTTCTGGTTACGTCGATGCTGAACTCGGAGCATCCAGGGCAGTTATCAGCAACAACCACATCAATTCCTCGATCACCACGCTGCAAATGTATTCTTCTGCCGCAAACAGGGTTGTGGTTTGCATTGCCGTCAACATTCGTGCGATTGTAAAGGACTTGAGAGATGGCACAAATGTGATCGTTGGCGTTGTTCCACCAACCGCATGATCCAAGGCCCGTGTCATACCATGTCATATCGCCGCCGAAGCTCGAAGATGCCAGTGGAGCATTGCCGTCAAGGCTGGGAGTAAGGGGTCAATACCACGGCTCGGGTAAGTTTCCTGAAAGACATATCGGATTCTACTTACTCGGGGAGTGGAGGGTCAGCGATATTTGGTACAGAACTGGCAAGAGCTGGCTCAGGGCCGGGTCCAACAGTCTCAGAGTCCAGTACACCGACATCGAGAGAAGGGATCGGGAGTGAGAGTGCCCGAGCGTGGACACGACCATTGGCATTGATCAAGTCCGGCTTGACTTGGTCTGACGCAGGTAAATCCAAAGCAAGGGCGGATACTCCGATAGTTGAAAAGATGATGATGACCCCCACAATCGAGAGAAACATGGGTCCAAACATAGTGGCAATTCCAGAGGGTTTCATTGTAATGGTAGAAGATGTTGTTTTACTTGACTGTTCTGGGGTGGGGAGGAGTGGAGAGAAGAGAAAGAAGAGAGAAAACGTCGGGCCATATATAGTAGTGCCCAGGGTGAGTGTGCAAAGGATTTCGAAGTAATGGGAGAGGTAATGGAAGAGAGTTGAAAAGTTCCACGGTCTATCTATGCCCTAGACCACCGGGTTTGGCGCAACTGGTACCGATCATTCACTCCTTTGAGGCCGAGCGGAGTAATAGAAAGA
Organism: Penicillium bialowiezense; assembly: GCA_026122735.1. Lineage (NCBI taxonomy): Eukaryota > Fungi > Ascomycota > Eurotiomycetes > Eurotiales > Aspergillaceae > Penicillium > Penicillium bialowiezense. Next base: position 5,296,314 of record JAKZFB010000002.1, read on the forward strand.
ATTTGGAAGAAGCCCGACATACCGTTGGCTTCATGTATTTTATTTCTAGGAGTATCTTAATTTCACTCAAAGTGTATGTCCATGGAGATCTGGACAGTAGACCGGGGGGGACCCTTGAATATCACATGATTGATGTGCTAGGAAGCCATCACGCACCGAAGCCGAACAAGAAGAGATCTTTGAGATTCGAACTTTCTGACGAGTCTTAGAACACGGCTCAATGACATAGTCTCCTAGCTCAGTCTCAGCGCGCTGAACTGCCATGTTTTAAGAGTTTGGCTCTGCTACGGCTATCATGATCCCCATAAGTCTCTATAAGTCGGAAAGACCTGAGGGTTAATCCAACCTCAGCTATCCTAGTGCGCTGGAAGAATCTGAACTTGCTCATAGCTACCGCTTCCCGGAGGAAGGCACTGTTCGCAGCAACATGTCCTCCTTCTCCATGCTCGCGATATAGTATTATCGTCATCAGACCAATATGTGAGACACTTGAGAATTCAGACTAAGTGTACATGGTTAAACTAATTATGTGTAATTTCAGGGTTATACTAATATAAGATGTGCAGTGGAAGGGTTCCTGCACATCTATAGCAACCAAAATGCGGAGTGCATGTGGGGGGGCCAATGAGGCGGCCGCTCTCAACAGGATCTTCATCCCCCTCTCCAGCCTCTCCCGTTTGCACCTCATTCCCTTTGCCACTTTATTTCATGTCTTAATTGTCCAGCCTTTTATCAAGCTTTTACCGGGGCTGCGCACCCGTCATTCTGACCCCTGTAAACATGGCGTCGCGCTCGCCATCGCGCCAGTCAGAATCCTCGTTCGGGTCCACATCGCAGACGCAAGATAAGCCCTCCGCCGGCCTTTTCACGAGAATATGGCAAAAAACGGGATTGGACCGCCCGACAATCTTGTTGATGATGAAGTGAGTATTCACTGTGACACACGTAAAAGAGTTTACTAATAATATCCAGGGGCGGTCTTGCCCCAACCATAGCCGTGGCCATGTGAGTCGTCTCCGAATCGGTCGAGATTGAGCTAATCATCGCAGATACCAAGCAATGCCCGTTGCACATGAGTATACAACACTGGGCTATCTGGTAGCCATCATCTCAATTCTCGGCTTCGCCATCATGCCTCGGGCGAAATTTATCCAAATGATGATTTTCGATGTCTTGGCAGTTTGCATAGCAGCGTGCTTTGCCCTGTTGACAATGTTCTCCAGCGTCAAGGCCCGCCAGCATACATCTTCCCATGGCAACGACGCGTACAACTCCTCCGCGTCCGCGGTGAGTGGCGTCTGGCTGTTCTTCCAGATTTGGATGGTTCACACCTTCCGCGCCAAGTACCCGCAACTGCAGTTCCCGGTGATCATTTACGCAATCTTTGCGAATATCTCTTCGGTCTACGCTCCATCAATGATGAACATGGCCTCTGCAATCAGCTTGATCGAGCGCCTGCTGAAATCATTCCTCACCGGACTCGGGATATCTACCGTGACATCCATGTTCATTCTTCCAATGACCTCGCGCCAGGCCGTTTTCAAGCAAATGGCCGGATATATCGGTGGACTTCGCTCGGCCTTGAGTGCGCATGCTGATTATTTCCAAAGTTTGGAGAAGGATGACATGTTCGGTCGCGCGGAGACGTTTGACGACGCTCGCGAAAAGTTCAGCAAGAAGGGAAAGGTCTACAGCCCTGAGGCGGAGGCCATCCGCAGTGCGATCCGGCAGATCACGGACGTCCATGCCAAACTTCACGGTGACCTGACCTTTGCGAAGCGAGAGATCGCATTGGGGAAATTGGGACCCGATGACCTGCAGGCAATCTTCCGTCATCTTCGCCAGATCATGATCCCCGTTGTCGGCTTGAGCTTTGTGGTTGACATATTCCAACGACTCTCGGACTACAACAGATGGAACCAGCCCATTGACATGAATCTCGATGTTGTCTCTGAGGACGTGCGACAACGGGTTGTGCACGAGTGGAATGACATCATGCGAGCGGTCCACGACCCATTTGCTATGATGATAAAAACCCTCGACGAGGGTTTATTGCACATTTCCTACACATTTAGGCTCACAAAACCTCCTAAGCGAACTTCCAATGCCGATACGAGTGGTGACGTCGAGGCTTCGGCTGAAGACACTGCTCCTGGCGAGAAGGCATTCACTGAGTATTTTGAGAAGCAGCTTGGCGAGTTCAGAAGTGCGAAACGTCTCGCGCTGCAGACATGGGCAGAGGAAAAAGGCATTACACTGCCACCTGATTTCTTCGATCATCCCACCTCTCCTGAGATTCTGCAGTCTGACTTCTTAGATACCTCGGCGACACAAAAAGAGCGAAGTCGACGCCAACTGTATCTTTTCCTCTATGTAAGTGACAACCCGCGGTACTCTCCGCCAAAGCTAATATTCCTAGATGGAACAATTGCTGTATTCCACCGGTCAGACCGTCCTGGATTTTGTTCGTTATGCCAATCATGTCGAGGCCAAAGGAAAGCTTTCCCGGACTCGACTGGTCATTCCCGGAGGAAAACGCATCTGGAAGTGGGCAGGATCATTTTTGAGTGCCGAGGACTCGCATGACGACGACAACCTCGGTGACATTCATACGCAGAACAACATCCTACAACTCGGTGAAGCGTATAGGCTGCGCAAAGATCCCGAACACCTACCACCTACGACTTTTTTCCAAAAGTGTGGAGACAAAGTCCGGGTCTTGCCCTGGTTTCTACGCTCCTTTGAATCGACGTATGGATTCAGGGTCGCGTTGGCGACCATGACGATTGCTGTAGTGGCTTTTCTACGCGACACCCAGACCTTCTTCACTCAGCAACGATTGGTTTGGGCCATGATCATGGTCAATCTCAGCATGTCCCCTACCTCCGGTCAAAGCATCTTCAGTTTCGTGCTGCGAATCCTTGGAACCACAATTGCGATGGTAGCAAGTCTTCTGATTTGGTACATTCCTGATCAAAAGACGCCCGGCATCATTGTATTCCTGTTCATCTTTGTCTCAATTGCTTTCTACATCCCCATCAAGGTGTTCCGCTTCCGAGTTGTGGGAATCATCAGCATTGTCACGACCACCATGATCATTGGGTATGAACTTCAAGTGCGAAGGGTTGGGGAGGCGGTGGCAACTTCAAATGGGCAGCCTTTCTATCCCATATACCTCCTTGCACCATACCGTCTGGCTACGGTGTCAGGTGGTATAGCTGTTGCGTTTTTCTGGACATTCTTCCCCTATCCAATCTCCGAGCACTCAGTCCTTCGTCAGAGTCTGGGTGCATCTTTATACCTCCTCGCAAATTACTACTCCATCATTCACGAAACGATCTCTGGTCGCATGCGCGGTGACGAGGGTGACTACCTGCTCAAGAGCTCCGCCGGTCGCAAACTCGAGAAGGCCCGACATAAGGTCTTTTCAAAGCAGATGCTCATGCTGGCAGGCTTACGAACATATTCCGAGTTCTTGCGATGGGAAGTTCCGGTTGGTGGACAATTTCCCAAAAAGCAGTACGACTCGATCATTCTTTGCGTCGAGAAGTACGTGGCCCTTTCCCTGTTTTTTTTTTTACCTTACTAATGTGGGCCATTCTTTTAGTATTGTCAATTACCTGAGTCTGCTGGGATATGCCTCCGATACGTTGATGAATCTCGGTGACGGGGATGAGGTCTCAGACAATGCTTGGATGCACGATTTCCGACGACTTGTCGGTACCGCCAAGGTCACAACTCATGAGGTCACGTCTTTGCTTTGCCTTCTTTCTGCCAGTATCACAAACCGCCAACCTCTTCCACCTTACCTCAAAGCCCCGCGGCCATACAGTTTCACCAAACGACTTGAGGCACTCGACAGTGACATCCTCAGCCTTCGGCACATTGCGGAACCGGGATTCGCAGCATTTGCGGTGCTGCAGATTTCGACTAGATGTATTGTCGGAGATGTGGATCGACTACTCCGGTATGTTTAGAATAGAAACTCCGACTCGACATTGTATGATTGTCACTAACGTCTATCTACCAGGCATGTGAAGAGCCTGGTCGGCGAGTTGGATTTCTCTTTCCATGCGGTGAGTACTACGGAATCCATGGCTGCGTCGCGAATGCCCTCCCGGATGGGATCAAGAGTAGACGTTAGTCAGGTTCCGTCGACAAGCCACGGTGATCGGGATAAAAATGATTGATTGATGATTGCTCGCATGTTCCAAAGTTTGACAAGCGTCTGTACATAGAATTCCAATCAACATTTTTATCTGATTGTCACCGAATCCCGATTCCTAATGGGAAGCCGATTGTGGATTTCGCCATCAACTGACGTTATACACAAACTCGGCTGAAAATGAGACGCTACTCGAGAGGAGGCGGGTCCAACAGGGTTATTGATGACAAGTAGAGAGGAACTTTGGACAGTAGGTTACCTACCATTCACTACGCAAGGCTTTTTTCTTCCCTTGATCGCGGGCCAAGCTAAGGACAGGAGACTCTAACTGCGTCTAGTAGGGCTACACTATGTGGAATCAGGAGCAAGTAAGATGGGTTCCCAGTCAATCCTTCTTGTGGGGTTTCCTTCACTTGGTGGCCCAAGGGTCACCAGCTACGTCACGTCCGAGCATAGCCCTGGTGGATGTTGTGACTCCTGCGCACTTTGCAACCTGACTCGCGCCCGCGCAACGCGAGACCCAGCTTGAAGCCTAATAGAAATAAATGCCAAGTGTGAAGTATCGAATTGACCCTACACAGACCTCGATAGTAGGTATGGTACGTTTCCATGTCTTACCGACTTTCAACATGATTACCCACATAAGTCCACTTTCGACAACTTCATGCCTCTCGCTGGAAACTCACACCACGGAAAGAAAACTCGACAAGTAATCCCAAGGTCACAAAGAAAGATTCCGGCGCTCAAGCGTGGAATGCTCTTGTGGGGGCGGCGGCTACAACGTCAGCTCAAGCAAGGGGTGATATTGGAATGTCTGCACCTTCGAGGCATTGTGATCCTATAGGTCATCATTCTCAGGGATTTGACTTCAGGGCATCCCCGCGATGGAAGGGTCTCCCAATCTTCTGTCAAGATCTGATCTCAGACCAATCACCAAACATGTTTTATCCCCTTGTTATGAGGTATCCCCCAAGCAGCTCCTTTCCAGGCTTCGCGACCAAGGAGGGGACACTCCTATTTTCCACAGTCATTATAATTTCCATCCCACGTTTCTGGGAGCTCGTGCGTAGCTATGGTTTTCTCCGAGATATTTTCTCCAGATGTCATTGACCTGACATACTTGCTTTTGTTATATTCTTCCAAATACCCTTAAAGCCGAACACTTTACCATCGCACGCCAGTCATCAGCGCTTTATGAAATGGGACGTCACTCAACGCCCTCCGAAATATTCGACATTGAGTCAAAAACAGATTTTGGTGTGCCAAACAAGACTATCCAGAATGTTACTTCCCATCCAGCAGGCTTGGGCCTGGGAAGTACGGTCCAACTTTTCGATAACGAAGCAAGTATTGTCGAAGAGGAACGCATTTCCGGGATTCAGCAATGGCTGGTCTTTATTTGCATCGTTATCTTGGCGATCATGGACTCTTTGAATGCGACTATCTTGATCCCCGGCATATCTGTAAGCTCTACACTACTCCGCGGTCAATACTATGGGCACTAAGACAAAACCGCACTAGGACCTAGCAAACACCTTTGACACACCTCTGGCGAGTACATTTTGGGTCACGACAATCTACCTCCTGTTTGGCGCAGGGAGTCATCTATACTTCCCCATGATGAGCGAAGTCTTCGGATACGGCCCAGTATGGATAGTGGCAGCGCTACTTGCAACAATCGGAACAGGAGTATGCTGCGGCTCCATGAGTCTTGGTGAATTGGTTGTGGGTCGCATGATTCAAGGTATCGGTGGCGGGGGTGCAATGAGTCTTTGCTTCGTGGCAATGAAAGAGTCCGCGCCAGAGGCCATCCATTCACGATACTCATGTTATATTTTACTCATGCGCATGGTTGGTGCAATCCTGGGCCTGGTCATCGGCGGTCTTTTCATTGACTATGGAGACTGGACATGGGTATTCTACTTCAATTTTGTCTTCTGCGCACTTGGTCTTTTGAGTATTCCATTTGCGGTGGATCTACGTGTCTTGAAACACAAACCGCTACGCCAACTGCGAATTATGGACTGGGCTGGTGTTACTATGGCCTTCTTTGGCTTTAGTGGTGTGCTAGTTGGTCTTTCATTTGGCGGTACCTCGTATCAGTGGTCGGAGTGGCAGACTATCGTTCCTTTTGTTGTTGGGGGGATTGTTATTTTGGCTCTGGTGTTCCATGAGTCAAAAAGGTCGGGACATCCGCAATTTGGGCGAACAGTCTTTCGCTCAAAAATGATGACAATGACGTACATAGGGTGCTTCCTGCATGGCCTTGTTGTGAGTTACCCAATATCTGTGACATTCTTCTTCTGTCTGACATACCGCTCTAGGCCCTTTGCCACATCCAATTCTTCGCATTATACTTCATCTCAACCCAGTACATGTCGGCTACGCTTTCTGGTATGGCATTACTTGCCCTGGTAGGGCTTGCCATTGGACCCGTGGCGATCGTCGGTGTGATTCTCGCCAAAGAGCTCGAATGCACTCAGTGGATCATCTCTGGGGGATGGACGTTAACAACCCTTGCAAGTGGGTGTTCCATCCTGCTAGACAATGAAACCCCGCCGGTAGCATGGATCCTCTTGCTGTTCACGGCCGGACTAGGCCATGGCCTTTTGCTCTCGAGCTATAATGTTCGCGTTCAGAATGTGTCGATAGACGAGGATGCTCCATTATCAACACTTCCAACAACCATGTCATTTTATGCCAGGGCCTGGGGATGGGCATTTGCCATACCCGTTGGCGGTGCTGTGTTCTTGAACCTATTGGGTGATGGCTTGGTAGATGTTGAGTTGAGCCGAACTCTTGTGGGCTCATCAAATGGGTATATAACGCTAATGAAAGATGTCAGCGTGAGCCAACAGCAGCGAGAAGCCGTCACTGCTGCTTCCGTCGCTGCTTTTCAGGCATTGTGGGGGGTTATCACTGGAATTTCAGTCATCGGGGGTATTTCATCGGCTTTCTTGTGGCGAAAAAATACTTGGAGGTAACCTGTCCCATTATAAGGAATTTAATTATTTTGGCATGTAAAAGCAAAATCTTGGGCGTGATAAACTGCTGATGTAGTCTGGTGGGTTTCCAAGTTGTTCTATCACCCTTGGTGCCGAGCCTGTTGAATCGCGACCTCCGCGTATGCCGTTTATACCGCGCTTTGCCCTTAACCTCCTCGGCTGCCGAAAATGCCGATTCCGCCGTACAAGTCGCGAAACTCAGAACACCCAACATCTCCAGTCGATGAAGCGTCCAATTAAGGAAATACTTGGTAAGAGTTTTATCGTTCAAAGTTGTTGGGTCAATTGAACAGATTTCTAAGAATCATAATGATAATAGGAACGACTCCATATCGACGCCTAAGACGAATCGACCATAAGGATAAGCTACACCTGGCGCTGGGGTCAGGGAACCAAAATAACATGCCTTGTTCAACCCTTGGATTCTGCTTTCCGCGCCTCCTCTACTCACAGTCATCCGATACCTTGAGCCTGACTGTCTCTGGAACCACGAATTCCCTCTTTGCCTGTATTCGCCAACCAGGCAGCCGATCCTTGCCCAGCATCTGAAGGGTCGACTTCTCGACTATGCTGTACTCCATCGGGTCCTCCCTGTCGAAGTTAAAAGGCCTTTTCAGTGATGCCGGTGGATTGGTGATAACACGGGGGTGTCTCAAGCTGTTGACCGAGACGGAGTGGCACATCAAAGGATGCATTAGGATCACGTCGCCCACATTGCCTGTCATCTCGTGGAACTCGTTGCAATTTTTGATGATATCTGAATAAAACGGCGTATCCATAGGGTCTCCATCTGGCACTTGACCGCGAGGATACATGTATGGCGACACTCCCTCGGGGTGGTTGTACTAACACGGGTTAGAGTGAGAGCTAGCAAGTTCATTTGGAGATTTCCACACGTACCAAATGTTGAGCGATCGATTTTGTGGCATCTGAGCATATCACAGTCCCCCCGGCACGCGCCTGAATGTCTGTGAACAACGGAATGACTAGCAAAGCTTGCTCCGGGGAGTCAAGAAAATGAGTAAAAAAGTCACCGTCAACATGCCAGCCCGAGAGATCTGCGGGACTCGGCCAGGCTCCCTCTGACTGAGGTGAGCCAAGATTGACAATGAAGGCGTCGTTCCAGGTAGCTGACTCATAGGCGATGCGGTCTTCACCACCAAGAAGCTGGCACATGGCATCCCATGCCTTCGGGGCAAAGGTTTTGATGGGCTCGACTTTTGTCTCATCCATGTACGAGATCTCAGTCATCCACGTTGACTTGTCTGTAGGTGACACGCCGAGTCTCTTCCACACATTACCGGCCCATTGGTCCGCTTTGCTTTGGGAGAAACACCCTTCGATGCGAATGAAACCGTGCCGCATGAAGTGATCGATCTCCTCCTGAGATAGCGCGGAACTGGAGTTTTTTGACATTGCGTGCTCGTGCTCCAAAGCAAAGTCATAGCAGGCAGCCAGCTGGGCATTTTCACTCCGGAGTCAAGTATCTGAGGAAGGTGCACCCAATGGCAGGAGTGGCCCAGGTGCACATGTGGGTTGTGCTGCTTACCATAGCACCCTTGCGTCCATATGTCTCCAAAGTACCAGAGAGTAGTGGCTTCACAAATGAAGCAGATCTCCGATGATGAGTGATGGGATACTGAGTCTCACTTTGATGAAGCTTTTCTTGGTGTGGTCTTTTGCCTCATAGCAAGTCACAGTTGGCCCATGCAATACACGCCCCGTGACCTAATAGGATTGAAGTCTTCAAGCTAACATAACATTTAATTTTACATACAGTGAAGCAAGATGCGATATCACCATCAGGACACCGAGATAAGAAATTTGCTCACATACCGCCAGTGTCACTGGCCTTAAATGCTGTGCAAGGTAACCGGAAAGGCCTTGGCGAAATCCTCCTGCAATTTGAGGCGAGCTCCATCATTTGGTAAAGGCACCTCAAGTAGAGCCCCTTGCACGAATTCATAAAACAGCTGCTTGGCAACAGCCCAGGCCATATGCCCAGGGTCCCCATCACGAAGGCGCAGGCCCTGCTCGCAATTGAAAACCTCCCACTCTTCCTTTGTTGCTCGTGTTAACGGTCGCTTCATCGGATTCGGGTAGAGCTCGTATCTCTCCTTGATGCAGGCATTGTACTCAGTGAAGCGGGCCTGTTGAGCTGTCAGAACACGTTCATAAGTCACTCAGCGAGCACGTAGTACCTCGGGATCCTTGTTGTCTCTGATCAGCTTGTGGCTTGTCCGGTGGATTTTCTCGGTGGCCTCGAAAGCCTTCGCTAATCTCCTGGAGGCATCGTTGACAGCACGTTTGAAGTCAGAGGGCCATTCTGGGTAGCCAAGCTTTTGTTTGGCTGGATCATCCCAAAACAAGGAGGCCCACTTGAGGATTGAGGATAGGTCGTATGCATCGCCGCGCATGCCTTCGGCCGGCTGGAAACAATCCTTCAGTCAGTTCTGTGGCACCAAAAGAAATACGACCACTTACACGTTCACATTGGCGGCTGCCTTCACATAAAGCGCACTTTGATGACCCATTCGCAGAGCATTGGCAGTTGATGTAAAATGCAACGGCGGGGTCTGTTGGACGCTCGGTGGAAACACGCAGACAATGCATGCACCATAGTACTTTCAGTACAACACGACTGTGGGCGTATTTGTTGTACATGTCGCCGATTGTTGATTTTGAGTAGTGAGATTATGTCGAGATTCAAGGAGAGAAGATTGGTGATGCTGAAGGGAGGCTTCCGGCAAGCTGGGTAGATGTGGTAGCCAGGCGAGCGGAAGGGGAGCGCGGGGTGGTCAGAAGTGGTTGAGCTTGGAAGTGAGAGGGACTGCATAACCTCTTCCATTCTTTTTGGGCTTTCACTGGTTCGCCTGTCGTCAACGACAGCACTTCGGTCTTTCCGCTCGCATAACCTATTATTCCTATTAAGCTTTCACGTCTACAGCCCTCTTTGTCAAATTGTGTCAATTGAAGCTGGAAGACACGATTTTGATTTTAACTCTTGTGATAACCTGCCAGGAGCTTGGCACGCCTTGGTTGAAGGACGATGATACCGTCAATCCTTCTTTTTTCACACCTCAGCTGCTCATTTCGAGGCCACAGTCGCAGCAGAGGATCGATGCAAGTCAGGGACTTCTTTCTGTTCAATCAACTGTTTGATTTTTCCGAGTCCTCGTTCGGCTGAAACTGTTCAAGGTATCGGCATGAGCAGAGTCCAACCTTTGCTAAGAGCGCGCAGTCTCACGGACATACTCCTCGCGCGACGGCGAAGATCCATTGAATCACAGTACCGCTATATCGAGGCAGGAAAATCGAATTAATCAATGCCTTTTTGCCGATGTGAATTATTCATGCTCTCTTTCTTTCGGGGTCATCAAGTGACCTATGGAGTAGCTCACACAAGTGAGAAGAAGTTGCTTCCATTTTACCACTGAGGAAACCTCTCCGTCAAAGTGGCAAAGAAACATCGCGCTCGGGCCATCATCGACTTTAAGTATTGAGCATGTCTTACCGGCCATAGATACTCACTCGCTTATTAACTACTTTCAGCTCAACCGAGCTTGCCCCTACGAAGGTTGTGCCGGACTCCGGCTAAATAGCACGCCATCCACCGTCAAACACGAGGAGTCAAGAATGGTAAAGACACTTTCCCCCGCAAATCAAGAGACAGCCAAGCCTTTCAAAGTGCTTGGCATCATGTGCTTTGTGTTGCTAATAAGCCCCCTAGGCTAATGTGGTTTCTGAATTGGGCACGGAGCATGTGTGAAATGAAACCCTGAACGTCTTCGTTCGCGACAAAGTCTAATACAACATGAACACGAGATATTCGATTCCAAAGGCTCAAATCAACACGGAATGACACTTGGGGGCGATTTGCATTCTTCATTTTGATCATCATGTGGGCCTCGGGCCGGCTGCCCGGCTGTGGGGGACTGTTCTCCAGGCCTCCAGGGCTATCACACACTGCGGAGAATTTACACCGACCGTAGGGCCTAATATTACTGGTTAAACTGCAGCTCTGGGCACCAATCAACATCCTTGATGCTAGCTCAGGTTCCCACGAATCACCATCTGAAGCTAGAGCAAGGTTGTGACGATGCTAACACCCTTCGGGCAAGGTGGGCCTAACCACGGTCTCGGCTAGTGGACGCATGAATAGGCAATTTCTAGTCTCGGCACCTCACGAGATCTGTCTTAGCGTCTGTCAGAATGCTTTCTTCCCCTTCTTGATGGATACCCGAACGTGGCTGGATTGTCAAATCTGGACAAGGCTGTTCACCCAAGCACCCTGGCCAAGATCCGGCTGAAGTTCACCGGGTAAATCTCTATGTGTACACTTAGGATGGCAAATCTCAATCGCTTAAAAACGCTGGGCATCCCCGTCGTCTCGATCAATATTGTTCTGGTCTATCCCTAGCCCAGTGGACATCGCATTCCTTACATTCCACGTCGTCTGCCTTGGTCAGACCATTGAACACGATGGGTATTGCAGTGGGCGCGTCGACTCTCAATACGGATGCAGCCCAGGCTGGGAAGCCTGAGCTGGAGAAGGTCAACTGGTGGCATGAGCCTGGTTTACGCAAGCTTTATTTCTGGGCTGCTGTTCTTTGCGTTGCATCTGCAACCACTGGTTACGACGGGTCAGTCAATTGAAGAATACTTACATTCCGTCGTTCACCTTGCTAACTATGACCAGAATGATGCTCAATACCTCCCAGAACCTAGACGCTTGGCAAACCTATTTCAATTCACCTACCGGATCGGAATTGGGATTGATGAATGCCATCTATCAAATTGGAAGTCTAATCAGTTTTCCATTTGTGTAGGTCTTTTCCTGTTTTCAACCCGTGGCAACTCGCTAACGTTACAGTCCTTTCTTCGCCGATCGATGGGGACGCAAGCTTCCCATATTCCTGGGCTGTGTGCTGATGATTCTCGGTGGACTGTTGGGAGCCTTTTGCAATGGGTACGGCATGTACGTTGCAGGTCGACTTTTGCTGGGCATTGGAAACAGTCTCGCCCAAATGGCCTCCCCGATTCTATTGACCGAGATCGCCCATCCTCAACATCGTGGAAAGGTCACCACTATTTACAACTGCCTGTGGAATTTGGGCGCATTGGTTGTAGCTTGGCTAGCATGGGGAACGATGCAAATACATTCAGACTGGTCCTGGCGCACCTTGACCCTTTTGCAGATCTTCCCGGCAGTTATACAGATTGTATTCATCTATTGTGGGTCTCGCTCTATCATCAACATACTCTCACGGGAATCTCTGCTGACTATTACCAGGGGTTCCAGAATCTCCACGATGGCTCGTGTCCAAAGAACGTTACGAGGAGGCACTTAGCACACTCGCTTACTACCATGGCAACGGCGATCAGAACAATACCACCGTCCAGTTTGAGTACCGCGAGATCAAAGAAACAATTAGCATGGAAATGCAGTATAACAAGAACAGCAGCTACCTCGACTTCATGAAGACCAAGGGCAACCGTTATCGTCTCGCGTTGCTCGTCTCACTTGGTATCATTTCTCAATACTCTGGCAACGCACTATTCAGCAACTACATGAGCTTAATCTACAACAGCATGGGTATTACTGATCAGAACAAGAAGATCCCGCTGAACGGTGGCCAAACATTGCTCAGTCTTGTTGTCAGCTTGTCATGCGCATTCTTTGTGGATCGGTTTGGAAGACGGCTTCTTTTCTTGATTTCTACAGTTGGCAAGTCGCATTTGTGGTAAATCCGATTCATGCAATAACTAACTTTTTTCACAGGCATGGTCCTCATGTTCCTTGCATGGACCATCGTTTCTTCGGTCTATGAAAAGACCCAGGATGTCCAAAGCGCCGGCTACCCCCAGGTGGTTTTCGTTTGGCTCTTCAGCGTGTTCTATGCTATTGCCTGGTCGGGTCTTCTGGTTGCCTATGCCCTTGAAATCCTCCCCTATCGCCTGCGCGCCAAGGGAATCATGATCATGAACCTCACTGTGCAGGCAACATTGGTTCTTGGAAAGTATGTTCTCGATTCAAATACACTACTCATGGCAAGACTAACTCAATCAGTTACACGAACCCGATCGCGTGGGAGAACTTGCCTCATCATTGGAACCTCTCACTCATCTACACTATTTGGATCTTCATTGAGCTCATGTTTGTTTATTTCTTCTACGTGGAAACCCGTGGTCCCACTCTGGAGGAACTGGCCAAGATCTTCGATGGCGAGGATGCGACCGTGGCACATGTTGATCTCCAGCAAGTCGAAAAGGAGATACAAATTACCGAGAAAGAGACGACTAGTTATCGCGAACGCGTCGTTTAATGCTATGCTGTGACATGGTTGATCTTGATCTCTTCCGCGTGGTGGAATATTCGATAATTTTACTCATTCGATAATCATTCTATTTGTATCTCTCGGGCAGTGCCTTATATTCGTCTCTAAACTTCAAGCGGTTTTCTGTTGAACAACCCGACAAAATTCTCTGATCAGTTATTTGAACCCACAAGCGAGAGCATCATCCACTCATCAGCAGATTGAACTTGAGTAAAGATTCCAAATAGCTTGTAGCTAACGGTTCGAGTAGGCTGAGTTGCAATACGAGATTCTTACATGGCGCCCGCAGGGCGGATGCTGCGCCACGCACTGCTTTGATTTCTAATGCAAAATTAGACTCATTTAGTTCTGCGACCATTGCTTATTTTTGAAAGTAAGCAAAGTGACCTGCACATGTGGAGGGCTAAGTTTTTAATGGCTAATTTTGGACCAAGTAAAAAAGAGCCGCAAAACGAGAGCGAGAGCGAGAGGATGTTCGCAGCCCAGCAAGATTCGACGACAATGCCTCCACGGCTTGAATACACTCGCAAAGCAATACGAATGTGCTGATGCCCAATGGCTTGGAATAGCCTCAAGCAATCTCACCGAGGGAATTCCACCAGCACCTTCCTCCGTCCGTCCCTTCCTTATAATTGTTGACATCCCCCAGTTTTCTCTCCTCGCTGTTCACTCTTCACCTTTCATCTACCAAATACCCGCTCTTTTCACAACTCCATCCCATATCCATTTTATTCTCATTATACTTCTTGTACAGACGCCGTCAAGATGCGTTTTCACTTCGCTGCTCTTCTGGGCGTGGCTCACCTATGCCTCGCGGCTCCGGTCACAAACCTCACCTCTCATAAGATCCTTCCTGATGGATTGCCTAATCCAAGTCCTAGCGAGCTAGAGGTCATCGAGGAGCATGCCCGTGGAACTCTTCCCAATGGACCTCCGCCGTCTGGTATCAGCGAAGGCGGGTTGACAAATCTGAAATTGGTTGCATTCAATGAACTGTTCGAGGTCTCCTTCTTCCACGAACTCATCACCAACATCACCGAAAAGATGGTGGGATATCGTTTCTCTAATGAGGATGACTATGACTTTGTTCTGAACGGTTTGAAGGTTATTCTGGCTGTAAGAGACAACTCCCAGTCTGACATGTAAAGGACCTTGACTGACTTTTCGCAATGTAGCAAGAGGAGTTACACGTCCTTGACGCCAACAACGCTCTTTCTCACTTCGGGATCGAACCGATCGAGCCATGCCAGTACAACTTCCCTGTCGAAAACTTTGACGAGGCCATTCTTCTTGCCAGTACGTTTACGGATGTTGTCTTGGGAACTTTGCAGGACGTTGTGGAGCGGTTCGCTATCGGTGGTGACATTGGGCTGTCGCGCGTAGTCTCTTCCATCATTGGCCAAGAAGGCGAACAGCAGGGCTGGTTCCGTGTCATGCAAGGAAAAGTTCCCAGTGAACTGCCCTTCTTGACAACCAGTGATCTCAACTTTGCATTTACGGCGATTCAAAGTTTCATTGTGCCCAACAGCTGCCCCATCATTGATACCATTCCACTCGATACTTTTGAGCCATTGAACGTCATCGTCCCTCCTACTGCAAAGACCGGTAACATTCAGGTCTCTTTCTTTGATCGTCACCATGAGACCACAGAAAGTATACTGTGGATGGTCTACATCAATCAGCAAAATCTTCCAATTGTGGAGCCCCTTCATGTCATCTCTCGTGAGGAGGATGAAGTTGTCGCGGAGGCTTTGTTCCCATATGACGCTCATGAGATGAACGGATTGACTATCGCCGTAATCACCACATCGGAGGGACCATTCCCAAATGCATACAGCGTGGCCAAGGCAACCCTGGCTGGGCCAGGACTTTTCATTATCAATTGATTGGAGATTCTGACATCCCTGTCGGCTTTTGCAAATTTGGGGAAACACGCCTGCCCATCCTTATTACTCACACACCCTCCTAGGAATTGATCGCGAAGTACTATACTATATATTTTTATCGAATCCGTACTTCATTCTTCTGAATTGAATACACTCCTTGCTTCCGAGGCTTTCTCATCTTGTTTACATTCATGGAACTGAGCAGATTTCCAATTGGAAAAGAAAATATATTGTTCAAATGATAGACAAGAATAGAATATACGACTAATCAATACACACACCCAATAAATAGCTACCTGTAAAGAGGTAGGTCTTCCAAAATTCAACCTTGGAACATGTTCTGCATGTTTCAGCATTCCAGAAGCTAAGTCAATTAGCTTTGCTGACTTTACAGCTTACCCTGACCAGCGTTGGCAGTAACGCTGGCGACAACGGTGCCGTAAGCAGAAGCAGAAGCAATGTTCTTGCCAGAGAAGTTGGAAAGGAAGTTGGTATCAGCCTGGCTGAAAGAGCCGGATGATCCGAATCCGTTGATCTGGCAAGAACGGCCGAGGTAGGTGCTGCACTTGGCGTTGGTGGTGGCATCGGGAGCAGTGAAGAGCTGGCCGGAGACGGGGGACTCGACGGGGGTGGCAATGTTCTGGAAAACGTTGCCCTCGGCGAGAACGTAGCCGCCGGTGCCGATCTCGAAGGAGTGGCCGGTGCTGGAGTACCAGTAGTTGTTGACCTGGATGACGGTTAGTACTGATTCGATGTCAAGGCGGGTTGTTGGGTTGACTTACGGCGTGCAGGAGGGTGTTGCCCTGGACCTTGGGGGAGCGACCGCTGGTGTGGTAGATGTAGTTGCCCTTCATGGTGACGAGATCGCTGGATCCATCGAGGTAGACTCCCCAGTAGTGGTAACCGTCGCAGGTGGCGGAGTAGTCGCTGACACCGTTGATGAAGTTGTTGGACAGGGTCACGCGCTTGGAGGCATCGGTACCGAGGACGATGTGCTGGCGGGCAATGCGGGCGGTGGTAACGTGGTCAATCCAGACCATGTCGGCGTTGTCGATGGTGATGGCATCACCTCCCCACACGTACTTGGGGTTGATGTCGGTGAAGGCGACGTTCCTTTGGAGCTTGTTAGGGCTTGTTGTGGTTCGGGGCTTCCCGGGGCGCACTTACTGGACGATGATGTTGCTGGCACCGCTGACAATGCGGATACCCTTACCCATGATGATACCGGCAGATCCGGATCCAATCAGGGACTTGTTGGACTTGACGGTGATACCGAGCACACCGGCATTGTCGCTGTGAATGATTAGTATGAGAATTCTTTCGCATCAAGAGTGCTTTGATACATACTAGGTGACAGAGGCAGAAGGAGCGGAGGCCTCGTAGTTGTTGCACCAGTTGTCCTTGTTAATGGCAAGCTGGCAAGCAGAGGCAGTACCCCAAGGAGCACAACCAGTAGCGGTGGTGGTGCTAAAGCAACGACGTCAGTCTATGAATCCTGCCATTGCACAAAGGTGACCAAGACTCACCCCTCGGTACCACGGAAGTCAAAGGTCTTGGTGAGAACAATGACACGGGCAGTATCGTCACCAAGGTACGAGACCAGCTCGGCAGTGGTGCTAGGGTAGACAGCAGTGGCAGAGCCACCACCGGTGACGCCCTTGGCGAAACCCTCAGCTGCGCCAGAAACACTGACGGCAGCGGCTTGGGCAGCGAGAGCTGCGACGACGGTGAAGAACTTCATTTTAAAACCTGGTACTTGCCCTAGGATGTGAGGAAGTTGAAATGAATGAGGATGAGATGAAGAAAACGTGGACGTTGGTTGGATCTTATATAGTGCCGATCAGTCCAGTAGCGCCCAGTTCGAACAGCTCGAGAAGGCTAAGACAGGGACGTTTGAGGATCAGTCTCCACAGCCGGACAATCTCCTGGTTCATTTCCACGATTAAAGACATGCTGAAGCAGCCGTCAACCCGGCGGAGAGACCGAAACCCTATGCACCCACGTGTGGATGGTCATTGTGTCCACAATTTTGCGGAGAAAAATGTATAGAGCCAGGGCTTGTTGCTCCCAGGGGCAGATTTGGGTTTGACTCTAGTCCTGGAAGAATTTGCAAACGCGTAGGATGTTGAGAGAAGCACCAATGAGGGACGATCTGCTTAACTGGCTCTCTCACTCGTGGCGTTGTCTGGCGTTGTCTTACATCTGAACAATTCCAGGAATTAAAGTAGAGCGTCCTGAAATGCCGACATGAGTATAGTGAAAAGCCCAGTGTTAGAGCCGTGCGTGGAAACTGTTTCAGCTAGACTGCATTCCCCACAGGGCCCGCCAAGCTTGTTCGTCGGGGTCTTTACTCGGACAGGTTGGTCTCCGGAGCCCATTCCAACCATTCGCTGGGTGGGTGATTTCTCAACATTATCCATCACGTTCATTCTGGAGTGGGTTAGCTGGTCCGATCTTATCAGAGGAGTCAGGAGGCCGTTCATTTCAGGGGCGAGAGGGTGAAAATTCCTCCGATTGGGCTTGGCGAAGGTCACCAAAAAGCATCCATGGACAGAAAGTTCCTGCAGATCTTCAACAGAGCGTTCAAGCTCGGATGGGATTTTGCATCAATCAGATCAGACCATGCGCAAACAAACTACGACGATCAGCCATGAAGATCAGGTGTCTGGTCCGCCTGCTACTTGGCGTTAGCGCACGGTATTCGAGATCCACCATGGACTCTGATTGTGCAATATGGCTTTGAATTATTCTAGAGGTTACCCAGAGGGTGGCACGGTAATTTCGGACAATGTCTTGATATCATATATTAACTTGAAAATAGTCTAAAAGTAAAATTGGCTCCTCCGCAGGATCGACAATGAGGCTTACCCGTTTGGGAAAGATACCCTCCTCCACCATGCTTAGTTGAGAGAAGCGGAGACCTGGACCTTCTATAGAGATTACTTTGAGACAGAACATACGGTCATGAGAGATTGTCAGCAATTCATATACTTTCGGATAGTTTCGGTAGTTGGAATTGCGTGCAACTGTGCAAGATGGGGCTATTCTGACGAATTGGCGCCGAATCTCATATGGTCTATATCATAAGTAAATTGCTAGTATACAGAGGTTGGTACATATACCGTCACACCGCTCTTTTGGGTACAATATCCCCTATATTACATGATGACAGGCAAGTTGCGCTCAAGGTAGCCTCTCCATTCGGGGAGGGCGCGCTTCCACTTGGGACCAGAGTGATTCTTGAGGTCCTCAATGGCACTGGCGTACTTGATCAAAGTAGGCTCAGAGAAGGCAGTGTTCATCAGAGCCAGACCGAATGGCATACCAGACTCGCTGCTGGTACCGGCAGGGACGGTGATGACGGGGTAACCGGCCTGGGCGGCGATCTGAATGCTTTGGGCCACATCAGGGGGGACTAGAAGGCCGTCCAGCTTGGTTCCGTTGTGGTTCAGAGCAGCATCAATACCCTCTTCACGGGTAGTGCGCTGACAGAACTCCAGAGCCTGGAAATAAGTCTCGTTCATGATTCCCTTGCTCTCCATGGAAGCGATGAGACCGTCCTGGCCGGATCCGAAAGCGGGGTGGATACCAGGCAGGCCACCCTCGGAGCCGTAGTTGTCGATGTTGTACTGGACAAGATCTTCGACAGTGCGGACGTTGGTGTTGTTGACTTCAGACAGGTAGTCGCGCAGGTTGTTGTAGAAGTCGACCTTGATGTAGGAGTACTCAGACTCGTTGGCAAAGCCGCGAGTGGAGCCGTAGTCCCAGTTCCAGCCGTCGGGCGAGACGATCTGCTTGTAGTGAGGCAGCTCGGTGCCGTTGATGATAGTGGCACCAGCTGACTTGATCAGCTCGATAAGCTCAAGAAGCTGGGCGTTCTGTTCAGCACTGTTGAAGGCCCAGAAGGACTCCCAAGGCAGACCGAAAACGGCACCCTTCAGGGCATCCTTACGGCTCAGGAACTGGGTGTAACCTCCCTTGGGAGTAAGACCCTTCTGAGCAAGGGTATAGTTGTCACGGGTATCAATGCCGTAGATCGCGTCAAGGGTGTAGACAGCATCGCGCACATTTCTCGCGAATGTGCCGACGGTGTCTTGGTGCAAAGACTCGGGAATGACACCAGCACGGGAGGTCAGTCCGACAGTAGGCTTGATACCAACAAGGGCATTCCTTTGGGATGGGTTGATGACACTGCCATCGGTCTCAGTTCCAAGGGCAATGGGAACCAAGTTGGCACCGACAGCAACACCGGGACCAGTGCTACTACCACCGGGGTTGACGGTGAAGTTGTAAGCACTGCGGCATTGACCCCCGCGGGCGGAGAATCCTTCGGAGTAGTTGTTGGAGCGCATGTCAGCCCACTCGGAAAGAGCACCCTTACCCAAAAGGAGAGCACCCGCCTTGCGAAGGCCGTGGACAACATGAGAATCACGGGGCACAACACTACCAAGCAGAGCCCAAGAGCCGGCTGTGGTCTCCATGCGGTCCTTACTCGCGATATTGTCCTTGACAATGAAGGGAATTCCGTGAAGGGGGCCACGGACCTTACCCTTGGCGCGCTCAGCATCCAGCTTCTGAGCGATGGAGAAGGCATCTGGGTTGAGCTGTAGAATGGCACTACACGGATCGTTAGTACTTGGGGTTCGACAATAATATTGTAACATACTTCAGGTAAGGTTGCGTCTGATGCACGCGGTCGAGGTAGCACTCCAGCAGCTCAACACTAGTGAAAGTGCCATTCTCTAGGCGCTCCTGAATCTGATCGACGGTAGCTTCCTCCAGCTTAAAGCCATGACAACGGCGCATGGGGAACTGCTTCGCCCCTGAAGCCCCCAAGCGAGGGAAATCAAATTGGTAGGGGTTGTTCAGGATCTGAGATTCGACCAGAATGTCTTTCTCCGGGCGCGCAGCCTCCGGGCGGGCAACAACCGAGGTTGCCAGCGCAAGGCCGCTCACCAACGTCTGGATAAGAGGTGCCATTGTATATCAAGTTATAAAAGACCCCACCAAAAATCCAGCTGAGAGCGCTGATCTCTTTGGGGTTCGCGAAGTGTTTATACTCCAGCCCAGGACCGTGGATCCCCCCTTGGCTCCCGTGACTAATCTTCGCGTCCGACTTAGGAAGTTCAATCGCTTAAACGTTTGATATTTTATTTCTCAAATTATTTGATTTTGGGCACATTCTCCAGTCTAGTTCGCCGTTTAATGTTCTACGGTGTTCTAGTTGATTGTTCCTCGGCCACAATTGCTATGGTCTCACCCGATGATTCGCAACACCAGCAGTTGTGGCGCCGTCGAATCGGCTAGAGCTAAGCTTGTTATATCGACTCCAGAAATACTGCACGATCAGTGGCTGCGCAATATAAATGTACCAAGTGCAAAAAGTCGCTCACCTGCCTAATTGCACGTTAGCCTGGATATCGAAGAATCTGCAGACCCATCGAACCAATGTCGGAACCGACTTGGGTCCGTACGATCCCACGATTTAGACCCACTAGAGGTCTTCTTACTGGCTATAATCTTCCTCGAGGTCTTATCGGCGTCGCAAAACTCTGGAACCAGCCGGATCGTTAGTGCGATTGTGCCACACAGATACGTGTAGGGCAATCCCACGAGAGAGCACACTATTATAATGTTGGTCTAGTAGTACCGCTGTGTGCACCCGACCGTTTATGTGTGCATACTTGGACTCCTATGTTGGCAGTCCATTCCACGTGCCGAGTCAGATCTTGATCCGCTGCATCTGACCTTCATCGGGCCCTGCATATGTTCGTCTTGTATTCTGCGTTTTAGGTTTCGTATTCTGGTTCATAGTTCATAGGGCACACGGCTTGTTATTAAAAGCTACCCATCTATATTGGCTCCTTCAAACTCAATGATAAATCATATTCCTCTCTCCTTAGGCGGAATTTTTTTCCTCCATCGAAACTTGGTTCGAGGCCCCACAGGTTCAACGTGCCATGGGCCTCGGCGATACATCGGTTCGGATGATAGCATGTAGCATTTAGCACTCTTCGCCACATGTATAGCTCGAAATCTCTTCCCATTGGCAAGAAACTTAGAGAGTTGACCCACTGCCGCTTCCACTTTCCTTACTGCACACCCATTCTTGTGTTTCTTGGTTCAATAATATGAGCCTGGTCCCATTGTGATATCTTCACTTTTCCTTTGTTCGAGCTTGCTGCTTGCAATGCATAGGTGATCTTTCACCTTGATAGATCATGCCACTCCTTTGAATAATTCGCAATGACTATACCATCCGATATCCTGGCTGCAGATGCAGCAGGACGTGTTCCGAGCGATGTCTCTCTCGAATTTTTGGCACAATCCCGCGATAAACCGGCCATTGTGGGAATTATATTCATGGTCTGCTTCACCGGCCTGCTCATGATTGTGCGTTTATACGCCCGACTCTTTATCGTGAAGAAGATCGGTTTAGATGATGCATTGGCCATCTTGACACTGGTGTGTTCCTCCACTATCCACCCCAGATCTGCAAATGTGTCCACATTAATGCAGAGCGGCTCGTCGCTCATTTGATCAACATGGGGAATTCAATTCAATGGTATAGATGCTAATCATTCGATCTTCGTTCAGGCGTTCTATATAATATTTGTCGTTCTATCCATCATTCTTATCAACATGGGAAGCGGCCGGCACATGGACTACATTCAATACGTTCTTTCACTTCCAACAGTCCGAGACACAGAAGTCTACGATTTCGTCGCCCACATTCTCTACACAACTGCACTTTTCCTCTGTCGTCTCTCGGGTCTAGCCTTCTACTATCGACTCAGTGTACGCTCCACGAAGCTACACCTGAGCATCCTCATTGCAGGACCTCTCCTCTTCGCCGCATACCTACCCCAGATCTTCCTCCTGATCTTCCACTGCAAACCAGTCACCGGTCTCTGGCCTTATGAATGGCAGCCTGAACCCCAAACTTATACTTGTCTCTCGTGGGGTTTAGTCTACTCCGTGAACTCGGGCATATCTCTCGCCTGCGACGTATTGATGTTCACCCTCCCAGCAATGCTGATCAAGCAATTGCACGTGTCAACGAAAAAGAAGATCAAGCTCTCAATTGTCATGTTCCCAGGTGTCTTGTGAGTATCATGACCGCAGCAAGCACAACAAAGATACTAACCATCACAAGCGTAATCTTAATATCTGCAATCCGCGTCTGGCTCGTCGCAAAGGGCCAATGGGCCTCCGACGGTAGTTGGGCCTACAATCCCATGCTCTGTGTCGAGAATGCCGAAATCGCAGCAACGCTCGTCGCCCTCTCCGTCCCAGCACTCAAGCCCGTCTTCGGTTCTCTCTTCGCACACCTGACCGAATATACATCGAGTCACACGCGCTCTCGCTCAACAAAAATGCGAAGCCATGGAATCGGGCAATCCAAGACGACGGCTAGCGGTGCTGTGTCCAACAATAGGGATAGCAAGCGCCTGATCAACTGGTCCAAGATTGGCAAAGACGATTATGAAATGATGCCGTCCGAAGTTTCAGTCACGAGAGATATTAGAGGGGGCTCAAGTGAGGCTGAAAGAGACAGAGAGGGGGCGAGTAGTCCTGGTATCAGGGTTACAAACGAGATTATTAGATTCAGTCAAGCGGAAGATGGGCATAGGTCTGGACGACCTGTCCCGACCCACGCGTGAATTCTTTCGTCGGTATAGACATAGACCTAATTATTAAATTTTTATTCATTGATCGTGACCTCAGAAACTCACAAGGTCTTATTTTCCCCGAAAACTTTTTAATCTTTGCCTTGATGAATTGATTGACCGCGGAGCCTCCGTGGTCGACCCGTGGACCCTCCGAGGCTCACCTTCGAGCACTGGAGTTATATACAATGGCTCTAGCGAACCAAGGTCAGGGGTGCGGACGGCTGGCTGGCGAGGATCATGCCCCCAACTTGGAATGATATGCACCACAGATGACGCATTCGCATGCTTAAGAGGCTTTGAAATACGCGGTTCGAGCAGTATTCGGAGTGGTTCGAATGTATGATTATCAATCGGGGTGATTACCAATGACGCGCTAAACCAGTCCCTGCAGCTGGGGAGGTATACTGCCGGCAAAAAAGGGACCCTTGATGTTCGGCCAATCGATGGAACTGTATGCTAAGCGCGCCCGCCTAAAAAGGACTCGGATGTGTAGATCGCAAGATGAGATGAGGGCGGCGACAAGTTAGGAAAGCGGAACACCCTAGTCGACGTGCACCAACACAGAAAGCCGTTTGGGGCCGTTTGGGGCCGGTCGTTTTGGGTCCAAGAAACAATTACTTAAGTGGCGTCTAGCACCTGTACAGCCGGAGCCAGAAGCAGCAACAATCCTGCAATATTTAAGATCGATTCCAATTACTACGAGAAGCTTCAAACTGTTCTACTTTTTAAAGCATAGCATATGACCTCTCAGCAATGACGCTCAAATACCTCGTTACAGGAGCAACTGGCGGCCTTGGAGCCGGAGTGCTGTCATACCTGATTGCAACCCTTCCTTCTGGAGAATATGCCGCGGCATCTTCCAGGGAGGAGAACCGAAAGCAGTTCGAAGATAGAGGAATCGCCTTTCGAGTGGTGAACTACGATGACCCTCTGTCCATGGAGTCCTCGTTCCAAGGCGTTGAGAACTTGCTTTTCGTGAGCACCAATACCTTCGACGTTGAGAAGCGCCGTAAGCAGCACCAAAGCTTTGTGGACGCAGCAAACAAGATGAATGTGAAACATGTAAGTCATCAACATACCCATCAAGCCTCTCAGCTTAACATTGTGTGTCAGGTTTGGTATACATCACTCGCGTTTGGTGGGTATGAATCCAACTCCAAGGCGGACGTCCAACAAGCCCATCTGATGACAGAGGAAATGATGCGACAGTGAGTGACGATCCGACCGAGGCCGAGTCAGTGAATACGCGCCACTGACACCTCCCAGAACAGAGCTCAACTACACCTCCGTCCGTGAGGGCTTGTATGTCGATGCCTTTCCCGTCTTCATGGGATGGTATCCGAGCACGTCGACCGTCTACCTGCCCTCCGATGGACCGGTAGCATTCACCCTACGCGCAGAGTTGGCCGAGGCAACAGCACGGTTGATGATTCGCGGTGGTCACGATCGGGAAATTGTGCTCATCACTGCGCAGCAGACTATCACATTCTCTGAGATCGTTGATCTCATCAACGAGACAACCGGCCGACAGGTTCAGTTCAAGCTTGTCTCCCCGGAAGACTTTGTGAATACGAAAGCAGACGACGAAGGAGGCAAGCCAGAGAAATTCTTCAAGGCACTGGTATCATGGTATGATGGAATTTCGAAAGGTGAGACTTCCACGATCGATCCTTTGATGGCGGACCTGCTGGGTCGGGATCCCGTAAACCCGAGAGAGGCGATCAGGAGGTTCTTGACGGAGAATCGGGACTATGAATGGCACCAAAACTATGTGAATCGCGGTTAGTGGTTAGGTGCAATCTTGGCTTGGGCTTCCAAAATTGCCGAATGTTCAATATGGTGCACGGAGTACCGAAGATGATGACATGTGCGGGAGACTCGGGAGTCGCTTCTTCGGCAACCCAGACCGGGACTTGAGAGCCTCAGGCAACACCTGGACTCCTTTCGATCGAAATAGGGGTGGTAGAAGGTCAATTGTAAATAACATTTCCATAGGCACCTGCAATATGATATTTTCTCACATCAGATCAAAATATCGGGCACAATATGAGACGAGCGAGGAAGATTGCCGGCAGTAGACATTTCCTTTGACGCCGTGTCCGCCCGACACTTGACAATTAGGTCCACGCTGATTGGCTGAAAGCCGAATGAGTAAGCATATAGCCGATTCCACCTGGGCAAACCCGAGGTAGACTCCCTTTGGACTTCAGGACTTCATTTTGTTGGCAATTGGCTCTCTGAAGTGTTCGAATTCGTGGCTAAAGAATTCCACTTTTGATCTCTTGTCTTGACTCTCCACTCTTCTGCTCATAATAATCTAATCTCGCCCTTCTTCCCTCTCTTCTCTACTCCCCAGGTGTTTTTTCACCTTCCGATCGCCCGCCATGGCCTCCCTCCGCACCACCTCGCGACTGTTCGCAGCATCGCGGCCGATGTTCCGTCCTGCCTTCGCTCGCACCTATGCGACTGTTGACCCTACTCCCTCCGAGAACCCCAAGATGAAGACCTTCAAGGTCTACCGCTGGAACCCAGACCAGCCCAGCGAGAAGCCCCAGATGGCCTCCTACGACCTCGACCTGAACAAGACTGGACCCATGATGCTCGATGCCCTCATCCGGATAAAGAACGAAATCGACCCTACCCTCACTTTCCGCCGATCTTGCCGTGAAGGTATCTGCGGTTCTTGCGCCATGAACATCGACGGTGTCAACACTCTGGCTTGCTTGTGTATGTATTTGCCACACGCGCTATTGGGGGCATCTTTCCCAATGACTCCGCGATCAAGGCTAACCTATCCCACCGTGTAGGCCGCATTCCTACCGACACCAAGACCGACTCTCGCATCTACCCTCTGCCTCACACCTACGTCGTCAAGGATCTTGTCCCCGATCTTACCCACTTCTACAAGCAATACAAGTCCATTAAGCCATATCTCCAGCGCGACACCCCCACCGAAGACGTGAGTTGCGCCCCGTGTCCATGATTTCCGATCCGATCTAACAATTTCCAGGGTCTTGAATTCCGTCAATCCCCCGAGGACCGCAAGAAGCTCGACGGTCTCTACGAATGTATTCTCTGCGCCTGTTGCTCAACCTCCTGCCCGTCCTACTGGTGGAACAGCGAGGAGTACCTCGGACCCGCCATTCTCCTCCAGTCCTTCCGCTGGCTGGCCGATTCCCGTGACGAGAAGACCGCTGAGCGCAAGGCCGCCCTCGATAACAGCATGAGTGTCTACCGTTGCCACACCATTCTCAACTGCACGCGGACTTGCCCCAAGGGTCTTAACCCTGGTCGTGCGATTGCCGAGGTCAAGAAAATGTTGGCCGTCTAGATTTCTTGGATATAAAACGGAGTACCGCGGAATTTTCTTTTCTGTCCGATGTCTTTCCAGTCGCTTTCCCCCTTGTTTCTCTATTTCCTATTTTCTTCTACTTTTTTTTACCCGCCGATCTCTCGGATGTTTTCATAGGTGTAAATTGTGAATCTTTACCGGAATGCACTGGTTTTTCATTCGGCTGCATGATGATAGCGCAACCCATACTTTGTATTGTACCAACCCAAATGCCTGATGTTGATTTTGTGTAATTTTGATTATTTTTTTGCTATAATTCCATATAGCTTAACCTACAACTGATCACAGTATTTCAACCCCGTTAAACTTGGGAAGCGAACCCCAGAACATTTACCCCTGTGGGGGCCGCTCGGCTATATGTTCACCCCAAACCTCCACAAACGAGGCGATTACTCAGCTCAGCAGCACGAAGCCTTCAAGCTCTAATATGGTAAAAAGATGTCTGACGTAATATCATGGTACTTTTACTCTGTCTCAGGTATGATCCCAAGTACAACCTGCTTTGCGCCCTAGTTTTGCGCCTACGGTGGATTATTAAAACGAAAATCGAGCAATCGCCGAAGCCGCCATTGTCCGGTTTTTAATTGGCCGGCCCCGGTCGAGGGAACTGCACGAGGCAGTTAGTGTATTGTGCATTATGCACCTACTCTTTACATGTCACATCAAGGATTACCCATTGTTACCTAGTCGCCAGACTTGGGACGGTCCTATCCTACGCCAACGAACCCTAGTCTTAGCCGCGTCTGCGGATGTGGCCGAGATTGCATGAAGTCCACGAATCGCTGCGTCTGTACTGAATTTAGCGGCACCGGGGCTGTGATCCTAGCAGCATTAACTGGGCTCTTTTATAGGCATCAAACAATGTGATTGAGACATTATATTATTTCCCATGTGGCTCCCTCGTGGCGCGCTTTTCTTTTTCCATGAGTTCATCTTCCTTTGATTTCGTGTGACTTGACTTGAAGTCGGTATCACTTCTATCATAATAGCGATCATTCAAATGACTCTACTTCATCAATATGAGTTCTGGGCAGCATTGGCCCTCGGACTAGCGGCGTTGTGCACAGTCTATCGCCTCTATCTCCATCCGTTGTCAAAATTCCCCGGCCCAAAGCTCGCTGCCGCAACATTTCTTTACGAATTTTATTACGATGTCGTCAAAGGCGGCATGTACATCTGGGAGGTCGAGCGTATGCACGAGAAATATGGTCAGTATCGACCGTCTCTCAGATTGTCTATACCTGCTGGGTGCGCATTCAGTCCTGGGTCGTTGACACGCCTATTGTGCAGGTCCAATCGTCCGCATCAACCCAAGAGAACTCCACATTAAAGACCCCTCCTATTACGAAGAAATTCACGCCGGTCCCTCTCGCAAACGCTCAAAGGATGTCAAATATGCTGTGGCTTTCGGGGCTCCGAATTCACTGGTAGGAACAATCAGCCACGAGCACCACCGTTTCCGCCGCAGTCTTCTCAGCAACTATTTCTCCAAACGCTCTGTGTTGGACCTTGGACCTTCAATTCATGCGAAGGTTGACAAACTCATCCGCCGATTTGAAAAGGCCTATGAATCTGGCTCGGTCCTTATCTTACAACTTGACTTCGCTGCTCTAACCGCCGATATCATTACAGACTACTGCTACGGCTGGAACCATGGGTACCTTGATGAGGACCAGCCAGCACGCAGCAACGATCTTGTTGACGCAGTCAATGGATTAATGGTCATGTTCCATATAAACCGCTTTTTCCCATTCTTGATCAAGGTCTTCCTCAATGCGCCTCCTGTCGTCGTCCGTTGGCTGCAGCCCAACATGGCTGATCTGTTTGACTTCAAGAGTCGGCTTCGAAAACAGGCTCATGATACATTGCAAAAGCAGGAATTAGAGAAAACGGATTCGGAGGGTCGGTCAAATATTTTCGATGCATTGACGAGTTTGAGCGTCCCTGCAAATGAGAGAACACTTGATCGACTAGAAGATGAGTCTGCGCTACTTCTTGGTGCCGGCACAGAGACAACTGCTAGGGCTATTACTGTCTCTATGTTTCATCTCCTTGATAACAAAGATGTCATGAAGAAACTGCGGGCGGAGTTGGGCACTGTACTGAAGACGCCACTGTCTAAGGCTTCGTGGTTGGATTTGGAGAAGTTGCCGTATTTGGTGAGTGCTCTTTGTGATATCGGTCAGAAACACCTTTTTACTAATGGGACCTTTGTAGACCGGTGTTGTGAATGAGGGGCTCCGCCTCAGCCACGGCATGACATTGCGGTTGGCACGTGTATCACCGAATGAGCCCATGTTCTACAAAGACTGGACAATTCCCACAGGTGTAAGTAACAGATCGGTCGTAGCTGCTAAGTCTTACTTCTATGCACTATATATAAATTCCCAGACCCATCTTCGGAGAGTACTAACCTTCACATTTCTCAGACGCCGGTCAGTCAGTCCAACTACTTTGTGCATATGGACCCCACACTTTTCCCCGAGCCCGCGAAGTTCGATCCGGAACGCTGGGTGAGCGCTGCCGAAAACGGCACGTATCTCAATCGGTATATCGTTTCTTTCACCAAAGGTAGCAGACAATGTCTGGGAATGAAGTGAGTCATCCTATCTCCTGCACTCAACCTCCGTCCTTTCGACCAGGGCACTGTCATTTGAACTTGCTAAAATCCTCGGAATATATATTCTTCGCATCGTGACTAGAATAACAAGATTGCTGACAAACTATATAGCTTAGCATACGCGGAGATTTATCTGGCCATCGCGCACATCGTACGCCGCATTAATTTTTCACTGTACGAAACAACCGTCGAGAATATCTCTGTCTATCGCGACAAGGCTATTGGATGCCCCAAGGTTGGCCTCTTTGATGTTCGAGCTACGGTGAGTTCTATCATTGAAGAATGAAGGAGCTGGAGAACCAATTTCTTTTGTTTACTCGGCCCATCCTGAACTTTTCGGAGTTTTGTACCTCCAAGGTTCAGTCGGAGTTTTTGTGGCCGTGGACTCCAGGTTTGGGGATGGTTGAATGTTGATCTTGGGATCATGAAGATCAATTACTCCGACCCACGTCTTACAGCAGAAAGCTGTACATGGGGTCTACGGGTTTAGCGATGCACATAACGCTTGATGAAGATCCTATCTTTTAAATCCATCCATGAAATAGTGTGATCCAGGTGATTCCAAGGTTGCAACCTGGGAATAATCTTGAGAGGTTGGAAATAATCCACAGAAACCTGGGTACAGACCTTAGGAACAACGGCTCGCTTACGGAGACATGGCGCTCCAATATATATCGAATTACTAGGTACGGAGTACACCTCAGCACCTGCCCCTGTGGACGGGCAGGGGGCAGCTAGGTGGGTAGAGACCTCAAGACTTAGTCAAATAGCATATTATGTATTCGTCAGGCCTGCCTCTTATCTATAGACTAGGTACCCCCCCCAATATTGGAAGCTCGGAAATCATTACAAGACGACTTTGCACTCATAGAACTTCCAAGGTTGATGAAAGCCCATTCATCCAGGGGTAAATTCACACTCGCACCCAGTGCAACTCCACGGGCTGAATGCAACGTTGTAGACATAAGCAATGTTTCGTTGGATCAGAACGTGAAGATTAAATCTGACGCGATATCTGGAGTATGCAGCCATCAATCAAAAAACACAACAACCTATTGGTGTGTGTTATAAAATGCTACTGGGACCGGGGACTTGATCGGACCGTTACTGCAAGGGGCTGCAAGTCAAGGGGTTGCTAGGGTGATATTGCCCACGTACCAAACCATCCCTCGGACCTCATTTTCAGTTCCTTGAACAAGCCCTGGAGCTTGCTAGAGCTTGGGGAATCCATCATGTTGCATATGGCAGAATCCGAACAGAAGCTCGTTTGGTTTTTCTTGAGATAAAAAGTTGGGTGAGTTGAACTAATTAATACCAGTCATTCCCAGAGGTATACTATACTGTTGAAGGCTCTGTAACCGAGCATCAAGGTGTACAGAGAGAGAGAGTCTAAGCAAATGCTCGCCAATTGAATTGTCCTTATATGACAGTTTTTCGATCCAACACTACGCAAGGGTAGGCACGAGGGATTTGCGACGGTGTCAACCTTGTTTAGCATTTTTGTGGTGCTGTGCTCTCCGAATTGTATAAATGAAGATCATGACTTGAAAGAAATCCGTCGACCTTTTGATAAGCTCCGCTAGGTAGGTCGCTGGCTGATCATTCCACAGGAGCCGACATACATACCCAGGACCTGGATCCGCGCTGCCCTTTTGCCAACCCACTGGTGCCCATAGGGCAGAACTCTGCAATGTGGCCGTCGTCAGCCCGACTTAGCGATGCTGATCGTTATCAATTGGACCGTGAGGCATGGAGGACGGGAAAACAACTCGCGATGCATCGTAAAATCCTCTACATAAGTGGCTCTATATCCCCATCTCCCCTTAGTTAGCCAGTCCTTCATTTGTATCCTTCCTCAATCTCTACCACTTTCTTTCCTTAATTCCCTACAGCCTCTTCAGGTCGACCAACATAATGCACGCCTCATACCTCACCGTCGCTTTCCTCGCCATCGGCGCCATCGCTGCCCCCGCCGCCCCCAAGCCTGCTGACGGCGGCTTCGGACAAATGACTGGTTCATTCCCCTTCAACCCAACTGGTCCCTCGAGCTCTGAGGAGTCCGGCGACGATGGGTTTGACAACCCCTTCCCGCAAGCCATGCAAGCATTGGAGCAGGCTGAAACTGCCGAGACCTCCTCTAAGGCTGCCAGCCACGTCGCCATGGCTGAGCCCACTCAACCATCTAAGCCCAAGGCTGAGGCTTCTTCTGTCATTCCCGACACCCCCAAGATCCCCTACGTGAAGGCTGAGCCCACCCACTCCGTGCACAAGCTTCACCCCACACCCACCTCCTCTGTCATCAAGCCCTCCGTGGAGTCCCACGTTGCGGCTCCCACCCACGCTGCGATGAGCTTCCCTGCCCCTCTCGTGTCTCAGGGACCTGCTGCCGCGCCTACCCCTGCTGTCTCGGAGCCTGCTATGCCCTCCTCCAGCCACAGCCTCATCCGTGCTCAAGCCAAGAGCAGCTCCGCTACTCCCACCTCCAGTGCCACTCCTTCGCCCAGCGCATCTGCCCCGGCTGGCCCCCTAGGTGACCTCCTCGAAGGCCTTCCCCTTGTTGGAGGCATGGTTGGCGCCCCACTCGCTGGACTTGGTCTCCGTCGTTAAACGCACATCAAAATAACATTCTCTTGTGCGTGCTTTGATCTATAACCCTGTGTCGTGTCTTTTTTGTTGGTCACTTCCGCTCGTTTTCATTCTTCAATACCTATGGCAGTAGGTTGGCGGCTCTTATTCTTTTTTAAATTCCATTTTATCTATATATCCATTGGATTCAATTCGTATAATACGATAACACGGTCTTTCTAATCAAATAAATTAATATCCTGGACTCAAGTACCCCAACCCTTGATCAACGTCTTCATTTCACCTAAATTATTTAGGAGGGTATCTACCCCCAGAGCCCAAACGATCAATACAACCCTCAACAGCCTCCTGCATAGCATTTGTAGCCTCCTCCAACAATGTGGTAAGAGGAACCTTGCCGGCCTTCTCAGCCTGCACGCGCACATACTCATTATTCAGCACCTTGTTAATATTGATCTTGGATACACCACAGTCAATACATTTCTGGAAAATCTCCTTCGTGAAAGGATCAGCGCCATGAAGCACAAGTCTCACTTTCCCCCCAACAGCCTCATTAATAGACTGCAGGCGCTCATAGTCCAGCTGAATTCCGCGAGGTCCGTACTCCCCATGGACATTTCCAAAAGCTGGTGCCAGCCAATCAATTCCGGTATCAACAAACTCCTGACTCTCCTCCGGGGTCGTGAGCAGACCCTCCAGATCAGCCGTGTCTGCAACGCCATCTTCGCCCCCCTCAATGCGCCCGGGCTCTGCTTCCGTTGCAATACCCCGCGCGTGGCAGTACTCTACCAATTCACGGGTCAGCGCCAGATTTTCCGCTTTTTCATAGTGTGACATGTCGACCATGATACTGTCGAAACCACCCAGGTCCGCCGCGTATCGGATGATCTCGGGTGTTTGTGCGTGATCCATGTGTACTGTGATGGGGACGGTGGCTTTGCGCGCGGCTTCGGCGGCGGCGTGCAGGAGGATCCCGTCAGCGTAGTGGATCGCCCAAGGGAAGAGCAGGATCATCGCCGCTGAGCGCTTGGCTTCTGCGGCGCGGACAGTAGCTAGGATGCCTTCGACATTGTAGCAACACATCGCGGGAATGGCATAGTGGTTCTCGGCAGCGTGGTCCAGGATGCGCAAAGCGCGGTTTTCGGTGAGAGACATTGCGGCTATGTTCTGATGTGGATTTGAAGATATTCACGCTGTTCAGGAAGACGGCTCATTGGCAATTGGCGAGGTGTCTTTAATATACACCTTCGGGACTCCCCGATGATTCGCGCCATGTCCGATCGGACTTCCTCCGATGCAATTTACGTCACTTGCTATCGGGAACAGGCACCAAACACAAAGTACACGGGAGTTAGATTCTACGGACTTGATCTATATCCACCGGATGGGGACTATCTCATCAAAATCATGTGTTCGCGATATTGCCACTGTTGTTTTATTTATTTGCTTTCCCCCGTATAACCATTGCGTCATTTCGTGCTCTGTAGACTATGTTCATGTACTATGCTCCTGCTGATAGCAATTGTGCCTCATTCAGAATTCCCAAGTGTTCACCTCATTAGGAATATTCAAATCATTGACTAAATTCAATATTAATACATACACACACACACACACATATACACACGTGCATCTCATTGGTAGTAGAAGACTCACATTTGCTTGAGGCTGAATTGCTCATCGATACTTTGATCGTATTCAGCCAACTGCAAGGTTCCATCATCGGCAAGTCGCAGGAATAGTCCACTTCCTTGTGCCACAAGCTCGTAGTTGGTGCCTCCTTGGAACTCAGGGATGAACTTCTGAGGAGTTTCGCCGGGGTAACAAGTCCTGGGACCCTGCTGTTGGCAATTGATATAAAAGCCTTGGTTGTTTCGAACATCAAAGTAATCGCCTTCAGCTTGGCTAAAGGTCCAGAGCTGGCCGGGGTTGCCTCCAAAGTTCACGAAAGTAAGTGGTACTTCGGGGTGTTGCCCGGTCAGGACCTCAGCGTCCGTGTTGGCCGATGCGATGGTATAGGTTCCACTGTTGAGGGCACATGCCGACTGGCACAGGGAAGCAATGGCACCGAGGGCAAAGAAATATTTCATTTTGAAAATTTGAAGAGAGTGATTAAAGAGGAAATCCAGCGAGTCTCTGTGTGAATCAGTGGAGGGAACTGGAAGACCGCAAGTCATATTTATACCTGTTGCTTTTTGCTTTTTCCAAGGTTCCAAGGTTCCAAGGTTGCGCTTTTTGCGATCACACCGCATATTCTCAGTGTTCGCATCATGGTGGCTTGGTCAGGGAATACATCATGAACCACACATGAGAATGTAAACCACTAACTAACTGCACCCCAATTTGCGGGGCGATACCTGCATCGACTATCGATATGCACGTCAAGCCTGCGCATTCATTCGTTGAGTCCAACTAGTTTTATGCACAGAGCCCCACCGTATGCAGCCTGATCTTGCGCCTATGTTGGTGAATGGTGAAGACCCCTAATAGCGCCAAGGAACATCTCAGATCGAATCAATTGACAAAAGCAGACGGACCTATCGCAGTACAGAGTCCATGGATCGGTCTTTCCATTATGTAAGATAAGTGAAACCTTTGAGTAACCTGCATAATGTGGCTGGCAACATCTTCAGCTGAGGATCTGTGGCCTGAAGAGTAGACCTAGACCCCTTGCTGGTTGGGGATCTTCATAAACCTCACCGACTGACTCGCCTTGCATTCCAAATCTCTAGCACTTTGTGCTCAGTATGGAACGAGAATTTCTACCGGTCATCAGATTAATCGCTATGGCTGTGGTAATTTTGCCTTGAAAAACGTAGAGACTTGTGCAAAATCAAAAGAAGGCATTGGATCTTGGATGCATAAGACGTTGAGTAAAAAGCAGAAGATTGACTTATCACTAATGATCAGATTACTGATGGGTTATTCCAAAGATATAAAGCCAAAGTCAGCTGGCGGTGACTGGAACATGCAACTCCAGCCATTTGTCCATCACCGCAGTAGCGGGATATTCTGGATCTCCAAGTCGAAGCAGGATTTGAACATGTCCTTCAAACCACCTTCCTTCAAATACATGCAGGTCAGCATCAGTCCCCGCTGCCTTCAATGCTAGACTCAGCTCTACCGCTTGGCGTATATCCCCATTTCGCTGGACGTGAAGAAGCAGGAATGAACCCGCATTAGGCGTGTGGGCATGGTGAGTAGGCGACATATCTTGCAGGCGCTTTATATCGGTCCCGAGCCCAGTGAGCATATTATCCGCTACAGGACCCGGGCTATCGGCGATTTCCGCCAGGGCATTGTAGTTTGAGCCATCGAGAGAGATGACAGCACGCACTGTTTGGATGTCGATACCTGCATTGGCAAGGTAGCTTGGGTCTGTTCCGAGTAGAGTGACGACGTGCGCTCCAGAGCTGTGTCCCATGAGAATGACACGATCGGGATCAATGTTGAGCTCGGCGGCATTCTGAGCCAAATACCTCACCGAATCTGCCACCTCTTGGACCTGCTCTTTCACAGTCACAGAGGGAATGAGCGAATAATTGACAGAGGCAAAGGCATAGCCTTGAGAGACGAGATGGTTTACTTTTGCTGAGCCAATTGAGTCCAAATTTGTTCCTATTCGCCAGCTCCCGCCATGGACGTACACGATAATCGGGGCTTTGGGGGATAGGGACTTCCAGAATCGGAGGTGCTGGGGCTCTTTATCTCCATATGCAAGGTCAATTCCTCCAGTGGGCTGGTCTGCGTTCATTTCAGAAATGAGAGCTTCGACCCTGGATATGTCGGTGTCTTCTGCCGTGCGTCGGAATATGTCTAGCCCAGTAATTTCGTTTCCTCTAGCTGCAACGGCAATGAAGTCCAAGACATCATCCGCCAGCAGATCAGATACCTCGGGCTGTTCGGTTGCCTTCTTCATCACGGGCAAATGATTGAGGTATTCTGAGATAGCCTTCTGTATTGAGGCAGAAATTGGTAGCACGGTCGAATGGAAAGCTATAACTCAGCGCGTGTCTCTTTGCCTATGGGGCTATGAAGCTGCTGTTTGCGGCGCAGGGAGGCAGTCGAGCTGACGATTAAAGAGTCGAGCCATCTTAGGAAGGGTTAGTTATAAGTCAGTGAGATAGGCAACATTGAGCCTCCAGGCAGTTACGCATTACGCACTCGCGTCAAAAATGCCATCTCACGCGATCGCGAAAATCACTCCACATATTCGCCATTTCGCCTCGT
This sequence comes from Penicillium bialowiezense, assembly GCA_026122735.1. Taxonomy (NCBI): domain Eukaryota; kingdom Fungi; phylum Ascomycota; class Eurotiomycetes; order Eurotiales; family Aspergillaceae; genus Penicillium; species Penicillium bialowiezense. Next base: position 5,332,169 of record JAKZFB010000002.1, read on the forward strand.
CGGACTTTGATTATTCGTTGAGTCGCTGTAGGCTGAGGGTAGACTCAGTCATCACAAAGTCATAATCAGTTCCGTTCCGGTGGGATACCGACCAGCCACTCCAACCTTGGAACTTTTGAATTACCCGTGGGTGGCGAAAGGGCTTTACTAATTCTTGTGGAGCACACCCCATGCATTTGGCCAATTTGATAGGATAGAATGGCATTGAGGTTCTATCATTTTACGGATGACAACGACACAAATATGTAATCCATCATCTGGGCAGTGGGCGGCCGCCGGTGGGCATCCGGAGGCATTATAAAAAATAGCTGAATATCCCAAGCAATCTGATACTACAGTCTTCTCGCAATACTATACAACCATGACTCCTACCATTCTCATTGCTGGCGCCACCGGTAACACCGGTCGCAGTCTTACCCAAATCCTGCCTGAACTGCTGAAAGCAAGCAACACTCTGTCCGGCCACCGAATCATCGCTCTCACCCGTTCCTTGACCAGTCCTGCAGCTCAAGAACTTGCAAAACTCCCTGGAGTGGAGGTGATAGAGCAAAACTGGGTTGAGATCAACTCTGACTGGCTCCGTCAACACCAAGTCGTGCGAGCCTTCATTGCATCCCACAACGAACCCAATCAGTTCGCCGAAGAGTCGACTTTCTACTCTGCTGCTCTCAACGCTGGTGTTGAATACGTCGTGCGCATCTCAACTACTGCTGCCAACGTCCGCCCAGACTTCAAAGCCTATTATCCACGCACGCATTGGGCAATCGAGAATCTGCTCAGCCAGCCCGAGTTTGCGGCCTTGAAATGGACTTCATTGCAGCCCAATGTCTTTTCCAGCTTTTGGCTTGCTCCCGCTGTGAGTCACGTCAAGGAGTTCCGCAAGACCGGCAGCCAGGGCGCTCTCCGATTAATGGCAGCGAAAGACGCGCCCGTGGGTATCATCGATGGCGCTGAGGTCGGTGTCTTTGCTGCTCATCTCCTGGCTCAAAGCGACCCTACCGTCCACAACAAGGCCAAGTACGTTCTCAATGGCCCCGAGGATATTAGCGGAAAGCAGGTTGTGGAGCTTGTCGAGCAGTACACCGGCACGAAGGTTGATGAAGTCATCTACCAAGACACTTCCATGATTGACATGATGTATGAAATGAAGTATGCGGCACTGGGCCAGTCCAAAAATGTGATCCTGTCCATCAAGCATGCTATGGAGACCGGGTGGGAAGGGAAATGCTCGGCATCCACGACTAGTGAGGAGGTGCTGCAGCTCGCAGCACCAAAGCGCACCCCTGCCGAGATTTTCAAGGAGCTTTTGGAAGCAGAATAGACATCCCAATTTGATAATTCAGGGATAGCTTCCAAGGTTTGGAGCCATTCAGGCTGATTAGTCTCGGACAAGTCTCCGATCACACTCGTCCGCCCCCACGATCCGGAATCACCCCACACCACAAGATATCAGGCCCGGCAACTCGGACTTCGCCCGATCAGCTTCTTCCCCTCATAAAGCTCCAAGTCGCATGTCTCTTGTAATTACTACTGTCCATAATCAATTGCAAATATGTCCAAACCATCAATCGGTTTCGTTGGCCTGGGAGCTATGGGCTTCGGCATGGCCACCCACCTTGTGAAAGAAGGCTACTCAGTTCACGGCTTCGACGTATTCCCCGCCTCAGTAGAACGCTTCGCAGCCGCAGGCGGAATTCCCACATCCTCGCTCCAGGAATCGGCCAGGGAGAAGGATTTCTACGTATGCATGGTCGCGTCTGCACCGCAGGTACAGAGCGTACTTTTCGGCGAGGCAGGCATAGTCGCAGGTACTTTGTGTCAGCAATCTTGAAAACAGCCCCAGACTAACTCAAGTAGCTCTTCCTCAGAACGCGACTCTTCTCCTCTGCTCCACGGTCGCGGCCACATACGCTCAATCCGTGGCCGCGGAACTGGCCGCCCTCGGACGATCTGATATCAGTTTCATCGATGCACCGGTCTCGGGTGGTGCGCTGCGTGCCGCTGCGGGGACATTATCGATCATGGCGGGAGCGCCCGAGTCAGCGCTCGAGAAAGGCCGGTTCCTGCTGCAGGAGATGTCGGATGCGAATAAGCTCTACCTTGTCCCCGGGGGCATCGGAGCAGGCAGTAATATGAAAATGGTGCATCAGGTCCTGGCGGGAATTCACATCCTCGGCGCGAGTGAGGCGATGGGATTCGCTGCCAGGCTTGGGTTGGGGGCTGTTGCCACGGCGGACGCGATTAAGGGGTCTGCGTCTTGGTCGTGGATGCACGAGAACCGGTTGCAAAGGATGCTGGATGAGGATTGGCATCCTGGCGCTAGTGCATTGACTATTATTTTGAAGGATGTGGTAAGTTGGCCAGGGTGGATTGCGGGATGACTTGCAGGAAATAGTTTGTTAATTTGACTTTCAGGGCATCATCACAACATCGGCGAGACAAAGTCAATTCCCGACTCCACTGTGCTCGACCGCCGAGCAGGTTTATCTCTCTGCATTGTTGCAGGGATACGGCGCGGTTGATGATTCGTCTATGGTGCGACAGTACTTCGGTGAACCAATTATGAAGGTATCGGCGCAGGGAGAGCCGAAGGATCTGCAGTTGGTGCTGGATCTGATGGAAATCACCAACCTGGTTGCTGCAGCTGAGGCGATCGCATTTGCGCGATATCTCAATGTTGATCTGAAGCAGTTCTATACCCTTGTCGGCGATGCTGCGGGCGCGAGCCGACAATTCATGACAAAGGGGTTGGAGATGATCGAGGGGCAGATCGGAGGGGGATCGGAGACGCTTGATGCGGCTACTGCGCGCCTTGAGGGGGCCATCCAGAAAGCGCGCGATCTGCATTGTCCTTTGAACCTGGGAAACTCGGCCTTGAATGTGTTGTATATGGCAAAGAAATCCGGGCTTGGTGCGGAGGGAAGTTCAAGTGTGGTGAAAACCTTTGGGAACTAGATTGTTTACTAGCATACTGCTTAGATTGTTTTTTTGTCAACATGATTCTGAAAGATTGATCTAACCTAAATAATCCGCTTATTCCTACTCAGAGCAGTAATGGGTCGGTGGGATAAGTAATATTAATGGAGGACGGCCTCGAGGAGGTCTCCTGTAGAAAGTGATTTTTATAGTGATATCAATATGAAACATGTTGTGTGAGGGTATCCCGAATATAAAGACCGACGAAATGGCCAATTAGTGTATGTACAGACCCTTGGGATCCGTGAGATGGAGTACCCAAGGGTCAGAAGAAAGAAAGTAAGAAAAAACAACGAAAGTATACAAAAGGCCCGACCCATCAGAACGACTTATACTCATTTACACATGGCGCTCAAAGAGCCAGTTAGACATCCATACCCTTGAGGGTCTCGATCGATTCGACCGAGCCTCGGCGGTCCTTGATGAACTTGGGCCAGGTATTGGTGAGCACAAGATACTTGATACTCGCCTCGGCGGCGTCGAAGATCGAGGCCTCGAATTCCGCGGGGATGTCTCCCCAGTACTGCACGCGGTCCCGGAGATCTCCAGCCATAGCGGACTGCATAGTCTTCTCGGAGTCGGCGGAGGCAGGGGAGGGGGGCAGATCGAATGTGAACTTGTCGAAGGGACTGGTAGGGTCACACTCGCGCTCCTCGCCGTAGATCAGACGCGTGGGCTTCTCGAAGATGTCCTCCAGCTTCTTCAACTCCTGGTGGGAGATGTTGACGGGGAACTCGGCGTGGCGCACACTGATGAACTCGGCATAAATGTGCAGGGCGCGGTTGAAGGCGTTGCGGATGATGTCGCGGTTGTTCTTCTCGCCCATGGCGTTGCGGTCCTTCATGGCGGCCGGCAGCTTGTTGCGCCACTCGGCGACACTGGTGAGGAAGACAATGTTCTCACCGGAGAACTCACGCAGAGCAGAGAACTCCTGAAGAGGGGCGGGGTTGCGCTCGAGAACGTGCTCGAGGGCACCCATGGTCAGGATGCTATCGCGGGAGTTGAAGGTGGTGGTGGAGCTGTTGGACTTCCAGCCGGAAATCATGGAGGCGACCATGGTGGATTCGGAGTGAATAGACTTCTCCTCGGAGCTGGTGGACTTGACCTTCAGTTCCCAGCGCGCGATGGAGTCGAGAGTCTCTTGGCGGAGACTCTGGTGGCGCATGACCTCCCAACAGGGAAGCAGAACGGTGAAGATTTCGATGATCATGATCGAGAGGCAGATCCACTGAGGAGGAACCCAGACCTTGTTGACGGGGGCCATGGCGGGAACGTAGAGACCGATCAGCCACATCGGGGTGGCATGGAGACCGGCGATAGCGCAACCGATAGTCTGGATGCGCCAGCCGTGGGTGTCGTGAATTTTGCGAGACTTCCAGAGAACGATGGGTGCGACGAGCCAGGCCCAGAAGAACTGCCAGAAGACACTCGGCCACCATTCCCATCCAGCGCCCTGTTTGGCCAAAATTTCCATGGGAGTTCCGGTAACCTCGGTTCCGGGAATACCCCAGGAGCTGTGGTACTTGCGAGAGATGAGCCACATCAGGACAGTGAGGAAGACCTGGGCGAACATGCCGACGCCGACGAAGAAGAGAATCTTGCTGGTGTACTTGGAACGTTGGAAAAGGCCGAGCAAACCGGTCTTGGGGGCGACAGGCGAGGTGTCGACGAAGCGTTTGCCGTCGACGGCGAACTTCTTTTGCTGATTAGCGACGTGGAGGAAGCGAGTGTTAGAACCGTGGAAGAGGGCGATGCCGCAAGGCAGCAAGGTGCCCATGAGCCAGTAGCCACAGTCTCCAGGCAAGACTGCGCCTAGCATAGTGCCGAATTGGGTAGGGATCCAATATAAGTGTAGGATCACGATCGAAGTGAGTGATAGACCGAGACCCCGAATACGTAGTGTAGGCATATTGCGGTGGATGATGAGATAGGTCATGCCGGCGACCAAAACGGTCGTCCAGATGCATGCCCAGACGGCCCACCAGATGGTCACCGGGCCCAGGTCAATCTGGGCCTTGGACTCGGCGGTGGCACCGAATTCTGAACCCATCTTAGGCAAAAATGGGAGTGCTGAAGGAAAGTGAGTGAAGTTGGATAGCGCTTGAGGGGCCCAGATCTTCGGGTCCTCGATCCTTTTAAGTGAGAATCACCAAGTGGAAATCACACCCGGGATTTACGGGGAGCACATGCGCTCCAGCACGAGGAAGTGGATCCCTCCAAGTTTTTTGGCTTCAGGATGTGAAGATCATGGCTGAAGTTACCAGTTTGGTGCCCAAGGAGTGGTCCATTCCACGACCCGTCGCGATGGCAGAGTATCCAGTCAGACTCCAGTGCGACCCCAGCACGACTCCATCGCTCTGCCGTTTGGGACATTGCGGTGGGTCTACGACCACCCGATCGGAGAGCTGCTTGGTCCGCGATGGCGGAGCTTGCGCGCGCTGCGGTATTTGTCAGTTGGAAGAAGTTGTGATGATTGGTGGATCAGACGGGGTTTGAGATTAAGATCTCTTGGCAGGGGAACCCCCCGAGCCTCTATTGAATTCCGTTGACACTATCGATTTCTCAAAAGTTTCTGGGTACGGTTGTTTTCCGTGAGGAACCAGGCGATCTTGACTACATGGGGCAGGTAATCCGCTAAAAATGACAAAAAACGATCGAAATGACAATTTTGGTGATTGTTGACATCATGGTGAAGTGCAATTATACTCTCAACTTCAACTACGGGGCCCGGCGGCACCCTATGGACTGACAGGTTTGACTGACGTGTAATCTGACTATAATTATACTACAATTCTATACTTCGCCCTCGTGTCGTATACCTCGTGCTTCTAATGTGATCTATCAATTTTATACTAACCCTCCACACTCGAACCGTGGAAAGGCCTTCCGATCAACCGCTTTTCCCCTCCATTCCCAAGGTTCACATTTTCAGGTATAAGACAAAATCCCATAGTCAAGGTGTAAATATAATAGTCTATCACTCCCATCACTTTCAAGATCAATCCTGCAACTATTGGCCCCAAAAACCAGGTCAACCAATCACCAAATGGAGCCTAGGGGCATATCGTGAAGCAACTATTGTTTTACAGCGAATCCACGTTCAAAGATCGAAATATTTGAGTTCACCAGAATGCAATTGTCAGACAAAAGAAATATATAAAAGCAAAATGCAACATGCATCCAATCTGTACCAAAAATCTTGGAAGTACTCCGTAGATCAGTAATTAATGTGAAATCCCAGCACACCCCCCTGTAGGCAACTACACGTCTCCACTCCACTCGATACGCGAAGCTCCAATCAACCCCATCGCGTTAGCTTCTTCTACCGAGCCCGCCCGAAGATTGCCTGAGTATTTCTTGGTGTATCCCGGCACCAGAAGCGCGCTTTGGAGTCCCCGATCGACGATCTCATGTTCCGTGTGTGCAAACATGTACCCGTAAAACGTGTAAAGCGCGTTCGGGAGCAGCGCGTCCACCGCCAAAGCTTCAGCTTCAACTTCAGCTTCAGCCACCCCAGCTCCAGTCTCGGCTTCTGCCTCGGCGCAACAGCCGTCAGCGTGCTCAATTTTCCTCAGCCCCATATTCCGGGCCTCTGATTCGCACTCGACCACTACGTGCCCATAAAACAGTCCCCCGTAATTATCACCTTCCCCAGGCACGGGCTGCGCGTCCAGCAACCCCCTATTTTCAACCTCCTCCTGGGAGATTGCACTCATCACCCCGTTGTAGCGGTGTTTCATTGCCGGTGGCATATCCACCGAGCCATATTTACAACAGCCCCAAAGATGTTGCGGATTCGAAACGCCCATTGCTCTAGCGTGCGCCAGGTTCTCCGCCTGAATCGTCCCGTAGAACTGATTATTGAAGCCAGGTACGCGCTGGATATTTTCCAAATGTCTCGTCTCAGCTTCGAACTCTGATTCTGCGTGCATCAGTCCGTAATAAGCGTGACATTCGGCCGGTCGCTCGTCGCAGCACCCGCGAATGTGGACTGGGTCCAGTAGACCCATCTCATTTGCGTCATCCGCGGAAAATGCGCGCATCTGCCCTTCCCACTCACCTTGGTGGTCCAAGTATGCTCGGATCTCCCGGAGGCCCTGCTGATATGCTTGCGCTTCGCTGGTGGCGAACATGCTCCCCTGGAAAATGTGCATTATAGGTTGCGGTCCTGGGGATAGTGAGCGCGATCTAGCCTTTACCGGGCTGCGTGGAGACACGTCGCTGGCGTCTTCATAGATTTCGAAAGGCCCCGCTGGGAGCTGCTCAACTGACTCGGTGTCCCAAAGGTGTGGGTCTTCTTCAATGCCCTGCGCCGCCTCGCGTTCGCGCCGATCGTTCTTGTCTTTTTCTAGAAGGGCTGCGTCGAGAAGCTTGGAGATGTTTACTTGCCGTTGTTGTTTTTCGTTCTCCTCCTCGATGCGTCGGCGAACGGACGCTTCAATCCGTTCCTGGATGCTGAGGAGTCGAATCTCCAAAAGATCGTCCAGGGAATCGGCCGTGCGATTCTGGGTTTCTGCAGGGATCTCGCCTTGCAGAACATGATCGCGTGTTTCTGTGGTCTGAGCTTCCTCCGATTCCGCCTGTGCAATCTCAATCTCTGCAAGATGGTTGCTTGCGTGGTGGCCAAATGTTTCGACGTTCAAACTGTCCCAGTCCATGTCCGGCCACAAATAGGGGTTTGATGAATCACAGGTCTCAGAATAGTACTTCACATCTCCATCCACAGATTCATATCGAGATTCCTCTTCCTCGTCACTCGAAGCACTGTCGTCATAAAAGCTATAGTAGAGAACACTCTGGTCTTGAGAACATGCTGAGTTCTCGTAGGACCCAACATTGCTGACAGGCACAAACTCCAGGTCCGAATCCGAAGCAGAGCCCGACCCAGCCATGCACTTCGAACAAGCTGCACAAAGATCCGAATCATCGACAGCACCCGAGAAGACCTGACCATTGTCGCTGTGGCCAGTGCTTCCTGCGTCCCTACCATCGGCATAAATTTCAGAATCAGCGTAGAAAGCACTCACCATGCGCGCATCGATCTCGACCAGGTATCCCGACTGGTTCTGGCTTTCGATGAGATGGGAAGGCGTTTGCGTTTCACCATGAGTGATGCTATAAACCCAGTTATACTCGCATTGTACGCACATGGGTGGCTGTGTTGATTTAAGAACATCGTGGGAGGCGTGAACGACCTCGCATGATGCGCTGCCCTCTGGGCCTGCTAGGATGAGTTTGTTGGTGTATTCCTGACAGCTGGTCATGCTCCAGTTGGAGACGTGTCCGCAGCTGGGGTAGTGGTGGTAAGTATGGTGACACATCTTGAGGTAGAATGTTGAGTCTGGTTTTTATAATTTGAAAAATATTGATACGGTATTAAATGTGGGCAGGGAACATGGCTTATATAGAAACATAGGGAGTGTACCTGAGCTTGAGGGAGTCTCCGTACGAGGACAAAGATCCGAGTCAATGAACAAAGCGTCACTTGTTCTCTGAATAACTTCAAAGAGGGCCGCATCAAGGGCATTGTTGAGGCTATGTAGGATTGGTAGACAAAGGCTATATCTTCATGAAAGAAAGGATTCTTTTTGGAACATAGTTTTTGTAATATGGTCTAACAATGTTGTCAGTAAATATCCCAGTCAAAGATATCATTATATCTAAAAAAAACCATCATAACAAAGAGAGTAGAGAAAAATCATTCCAAATCCATCAAGTACTTCACACCGGAGCCAAGCAACCACCAAGCAGCAGTTTCGTGCATCCATCTCAGACCTATTCTTTCCAAAGGCATCCTCCGCGTCTCATCCACCCTCCTCCACATAGCTGTCTCGCTACTGAACACCATGAAATTCTGTCCGTCTTGCTCAATTTCTCTCAAGCATATTACCAACCTGCCCTCAACAAAATCCATCCCATGCGTTTTGATCTCAAACTCAACCTTGTGCTTCCTGCGAAGTTTGACCTGATAAGCCCCGCAAACCAGGTCGCCTTCCTGGAAATCAAGTGCTTCAATATGTGCGGTCCTGAAGCTTCCCTTCTGCTCGGGTGTCTTGCTCACCATAGCCAACATGAGTGCCTGCGGGAACCGCGAGAAGACAGTCATGTTGCGGCGCAACAGACGGGTGAAGAGTGTTTCTGAGGACTCATTTGGAAGACAAGCCCGCAGAACAGACTTGGAGCATTTGTCATAAACAGTAAAGTATTGTGGAGTAGAGACACACGCTGGAATGGATTCTATCTCGGTTGGTCTCGAGAGTGTCCCCAGCTGTGTAGTGTGGTTGATCCCTTTTGAAAGCCTCTGGTGGACGATGTAGAAGTAGATTGCAGAGGAGGTGGTCAACACGGCTGTCGCCGTGAAAATAAATCGCAACATCCCGAACTGCTGTCTAGTGCTGTCTACAAGTGAAGAATGTCGATGTCTGAGACGTCAGAAGGTATCGACGTCAAGTGACCGGATCGGGCATAAGGTTTGACCCTCTTGGCAGGTCATCTGTTCCAGCGCCGGAAGCCATGGAGGTCACACATCAAAATACATTATATTCATTTCCAACCGGTCGCATATACAGACCAGAGCTCATAGATTAAATCACAAACAAAAGTGGTATCCTGAAACAAAACAAACAAACTCAGCCCATTTACGGCTTATTTCTTGGGCCCATTCTGTAAAACCTGCACACGCCCGCTGTTGTGCCAAGTTGCAAGCTTGGCACTGCATTTGCCACAGGAATGCTCGACGTCCTTCAGCGAGGACATCAAGTAGGGAATACATCCAAGGCAGCAGCAGAAGCAGAGGATCGCAGCCCAGCCACTAATTCCACGTTAGCGCGCGTAAATCTATACTTGGGCCTCGACGTACTGTGTAGTTCCACCAGAGATTGGATTCGTGCGCGTCATTTCGCGCTGTCCGCAAACCGGGCAATCAACCGGGCATGGCGCAGACTGGACGGCGTGTAGAGGCACGGCAGTCGCGTACCCGCTCGGGTGACCAGATGGCGTGTAGAACTGCTGCGGCTGGCCCTGGGGTTGGTTTGGGTAGTCCTTTTCGCGCGGAGCTGGAGGGTTCGCGTCGTAGGTTGGGACCTCGCCGACATGGTCAGGTTGGAATGGGTATTGCTCCTCCCGGTTGGCGAAGGGAGGTTGGTTATGCATGTCTGATTGAGACTGGCCGGTAGGTTCTGGTGAGATTGGGCCTGAAGTTTGACTGGGGCCTTGGTTGATTGGGGTAGGGTGAGTGAGCTCGGGAGCTTCGCTGTAGACTGGGGCGGGAGCTAGGGAGTGTTAGCTGGCTGCAGGAACAAAGGGACAGGGGACATACTCGTGCTGTGGGGGTGATCAGGGAATGCAGACATGATGTTAGGGATATACTATTGTGCTTGAATGCGAAATTCGGGCAGGGCGAAGGCGGTTTAAATGTCAAAAACCGATAAAAATAGAGTGGAGGCAGCGGTTTGCCCAGGTGCCTACTGGACCCTTGAACCGTAGAACCCACATTTTACTGGATTTGTACAATACATTACACATTGCCAAGGCGAATATTTCGAGACCCCAAGACCTTTCTTTTTTATGTTATAACAAGGTGGATTGTGGCTTGTCGGGCTTCAAACTCTTGGTACTTACTATGCTCCATATGCAGTGCCATACTACTATACGTTAATTTCTCTAGAGTAAAATTAATGTTGAGATCTGACATAAGTCCTGTAAAGTGCCCAGGCTTGCACTTGTAATTCCAAGCAAACAAAGTTTACACGCTAGTTTTTGGCCCCTGGGGGCGCATTTTAAGATTGCAAAGGCTGAGCGCAAGGCTGTGTGCCTATCTTTCGCTTGGACGGGACATTTGGCCCCCAACGCAGAAGGCGATTTTTCGCGATTTCGGGGATTATCTGTTCTACGATGTGGCGGGAAGTGAAGGGAACGCTCGATGCTATTTCGAATATCTCCACATACGCCAAAGGTCAATGCTTCCTATGAAGTCATACAGTAGTGTTTCATAAGTATTTGACCTCTAGTACCTTGAAATCCACCTTTTAACCTGACCAACTTGTATGTACTAAACCTCTCTAGAGGTCTTTCTTGCTGTCTTTCCAAGTGTCTTTTTAGATGTTATAAAGGATCGAATTCCAGAGCTTTCTGTCAAGCATTATTCAAAAAGTAGGCCTGTGGTCGAAGTACTCAAGGTCAAATACTTATGCAACGCCACTGTAGATACAGATTTCGTACAAGGAACAAATGCCTGTGCAGACCCGACAGAATCACCCGCTAAACGCTGTATTAAAAAGCAAAGACATTAGAAATACTGATACGGAGCAGTGCTCACTGGCCGGAACCCATAATCGGCAAAAACCCTCAATATCTCCGTCCTATGCATCTTCTTAGCATAGTCCAGAGACGTATCAAACTTCCCCTTCTTCAGCATCGGATCCGCCCCACGCTGCACCAACAGCCTCGCCATCTCCACACAATTCGCCTTCACGGCCTTGTGCAACGGCAACTGCCAATGCGACCGCTCGTGATTAACCCGCGCACCATGATCGAGCAACATCCTCGCAACCTTCATATTACCATTAACAGCAGCCATTCCCAGTGCCGTCTCGTCATTCCCCCCAAAAGCATCCACATCCGCCCCGGAATCAAGTAGAAACTGCACGATTCGATCTTGCCCGTACGCGGCCGCCTGCGCAAGTGCAAGTTTGCCAATGTCTTTGCCCTCGTCAACTCTCGCGCCCGAGGCTACGAGCATGCGCACAACGCGCTCGTGTCCTCGTATCGCCGCGACATTGAGTGCCGTCTGCCCTGCTTGGCAGGAAGCATGTATTTCTGCGCCGTATTCCAGTAGTGTGCGGGTGATGTGTTCGTGGCCGAACGAGGCGGCGACCATGAGGGCCGTTTGGCCGAGTTCGTTTTGGACGTTGACGTCTGCTCCTCTGGAGAGGAGGAGCTGGACATTTGTGTTTTGGCCTTGTTTGATGTGGTTAATGAATGTTTCTTTGGAGCTGGTGATTTGCCAGCGGAGTCGGCTGAGGCGGTTGGTCTTCTTGGTTCGGATCGCAACTTTGAAGACTGCGGGGTCTAGGCCATTCTTGGGTTTCGTGCTCGTTACTATCACGGGTATGGGTAGGTTGGCGTCTGGCGCGTTTCGGTCTGATATGAGAAATTCCTTCGTGACTGGGATGGGAAAATCTTCCAGTGGTAAGCATTCTTTCTGTAGACACTTGGAAGTATCGACTGGATCACTTTCCATTGCGACTGGTATCGGAAATTCTTCGATTGGTATAGGTTGTTCTCTTATGAAGGATGACCTTGTTTGGTTTGAATATGAGGGTGAATATGAGAACCCAATCGGGGGTAGAGGCAGAAAAGGAAGCCCGGATGGTTCATCAGCCAGCAGGTCATCATGGTCCATGTCATTTAGGCTTCGCCGGCAGCTGGGTTCTGCTGGCTCTGTAGCCCCGGGGATTTTCTCGGGTATCTCCGTCGGGGCAGCCTTCTCGGTAGCACGTAATAGATCATCTTTCTCAACAATCCCCCGGAGGTTCAAAATAATTGGGTCTCGATTCTGGTCTGCTAGTGCAGCAGAGATGCCAGCCTCAACTAATATGTGCTGCAACGATAGCCACGCTTCGTCTACCTCGGCTTGTGTGCCTTTCTTCAAGGCATTAGACACAACCGATGGCTCAAGCAAACCAATACGAACATCATCGGCAATGCTATTCACCGCATTATTGATGTGCTTCTGGGAGGATCTGCAACAACGTTAACTCAATCCTAATACAAGCGATCAAGAATAACACACATCATCATGTTTGTGTTGAGCTCACTTAGACCAAATACTGCAGAAGATAATCTCGCCCGGATATCACTGATCTGACTCTGTGCTCCCAATGCAGCTGGGTGCAAGTGGAGCTTCTGCAAGTCCGACAGGACATTGTGGCAACCATGTAATCTTTTTTTGAGGACCGAAAGATGGGTACCATCTGCACCTAGGGAGAAGGCATTTGTTTCAGTCGCTCCCAGGACAGTTAGAAGCAGCCCAAGCTCGTTTCGGGCCTGGTTCGTTAGCGCCAAAGAGCCGCATGTTGCTTCGTAGAGAGAGTCAGCTAGCAGTCGGATTGCGGCGACTTGGTGAGCCGGCGACTGGCTTCCTGTCGCTGAATGTCGCAGCGACATTCTGAGTGCTCTTGTGCTTTGGACAAGCAACAGGCCTGGAGGTTCGAATGCGACCGGTTTGTCGGTTTGGGGGCTGTGCGGGGCGCATTGCCCCGATTTTTTTGGCCCCCTGTAGACTATTTGGGGATTTCAAATGTTGTGGAGTGCGATTATGTCATTCATGCAGGGTGTAAAGTGATCAAGAGAATACAAAAGGCCAGATTCGATCTTAAATTTTGAGCCTGGCTTACGTTGGGGCTGTGATCTAATGCCCACTAGGGAGGTGTGCTTAGGCTAGGCACGGAGTACCGGGAGGAAAAGGAAAAGGAAAAGGGATGTAAACAAGAAGATGCTTTTTTTTTTTTTTTTTTTTTCTTTTTCTTTTCTTTTGGCCAGGTTCTATCCTGAATGAAGTGGTAAAGTGCAAGTCTAGAATTCATCGGCATCGTCATCGACCAGGTCAAACTCCGAGGGCAGCACCTCGGAAAGGCGCTCATGGTCAGGGGGAAACCCAGAAGTGATATGCCCAAAGTCTTGAGGAAGCTCATCATTAGAGAGTAAGATATCAGCAACTCCCAGGACTCTTTGAAGGATGCCCGCGACCTCAAAGTCTACTTCGGCAGATGGCAAGACCCTGTTATTGTCATTCAAAAGAATCATGAAGGCTAATTGCAGAGGTTTCACAATTCTCTCATCGCATAAGCGCTCGAAATCCTTGTCCCAGTGGTCGACGCCTCTATTTATCACCGCTTCGTGATCAGAATCCTCTCTGTTCATTCGCTTTGCGGCAGTCACGATCACTCCCAACAAGCTCTGCATGTTAGTCAAGTAGAGAACATCCTGACTGCGGTCGAGCTCTGCAGCCCGAAGGAACAGGATCTGCTCTCGCAGGCCTCTTTTGAAGTCGCGGCATGTCACGGTATACTGCTCCCCGGGAGTCATGTTCTCGACTGGGTATTCGTTATTGTAATCAACCCAGAAATTCTTCCAATGTTCTAGGTGGGACTTGTAAGCTGTATTTGAATGCAGATCACGCAGTTTGTCCTCTGTGTTTTCCATGATTTGCTTGGGTGGTCTTGAGTGTAGAATGGAATGGCATTGATTTATACACCTCCAGGGCTATATTAATACATGGGTATTGTCCATATGCTTCTAAGGTTTAACAAAGAGCTTCCAACATGTAATGAAGTCTAGCTCTTTGTTTAAATTTTCCAACCGAAGCATGGAGTATCAAAAGGTATTCAAGTGATTGTTAATACGACGTCTTAGAGGTACAAACGAATAAAGGCTAACAGCCAGTCGATCAGTGTAGATGCCAGTTGTAAGAGATTGGGGATGATATTGGCAATAGATTTCATCTTGTATTTAAGGGATTAGGGTTCGTTTACGATATTGTAAGTTAATAGTTGTAGTGTCACGCTTTGACGGTGTCAGGGATTAGGGCTGACTGTTTACGGCTCCAGTGCCACGACTTTGGTTTCTAATCAACGCATGTCGCAAGAGGAAGGCGCGCAACTCACATCCATGTTGAGCCGAGATCGAGCTAGCCGCCTCAAACGGATGCAACAAATCATCCAGGATGTCTTGGACAACAAAAGTGAACCCTCTGCCATCATCGACGCCATCCATTACCGAGAGAACGTCGAATCTCTCCGCCAGATGATCGAATCTCTCCCTGGTGACTCTCAAGAAGTCAATCGCTACCGTTCTGTAATGGTAGACTTTGGACAGTCGATTTAGATTGAGTTGATCTCACTTTGATCCTCACTTGGATCTTTATTTTGATTCTTATTGGATTCTTATTCTGAACTCTCACTCTGAACTTCCAAGGTTTCACTCTGAATTGTTCATCCCCAACTTCTTCTTCATAAGCCCCTCTAACAGCCTTACCGCCGCACAGCAAGTACTGGCCACCCCAGACATACTGCGTATCATCTTCGCTCGCGATGACGAAGAAGCAGACCACGAGCCCGAACTCGGCCTGACGGACCGCGACCTACTCAACTGTGCCACTGTGAATTCTGCGTGGACTCACGAGGCTATACTCGTCTTGTGGCGTGAACCACAGCTGACCCTGAATGAGGTCTTTGAGGACATACCCCCCGCCCGTCGCCAAATATATGCCAACTTTGTTCGATCCGGGCTTATGGAGTCGCGGTCTTACGAATACCCCACCGACGAGAGGAACCACACCATAGCCTAGAGTTCCCGCGGTTGCGCAAGCTGCGTGTGAATATTTGGCTGTACCACAACATTTTCTTCGAGGCGCTTGGATTGATATGGCATGGAACTTTCCGTCTGAAGAAGCGGGAGTGGAGATTCAGTGACTCTGTTTGCCTCAACGATTCTATGCATGTCCTCGACGTGAGTATCTTGTCCAATTCCAAGTATCAACTAACCCGACTAGTCTATATGCCCGGCTGTTGACGAGGTTCACCTCGGATATAATTCGTGGACCTGTCTCCTTCCCGGCCCGATACGTGTCCCGAGAGAAGATGGTGATCTGGCTGCCGGGCACTGGTTCGTTGAGAAAGCTATCAGGGGATATTCGGTGATTGAATAGACAATATCATTGATGGTTGAGCAACTGGAGACTGAGATACGATCCGACACTGGCTTTGAGTAGTAGAGCTTGGGCAATCGATATGGACCCTAACAATGGCTTGGAGAAAACGGTTGGGTGACTGGAGATCTGCAATCAAAATACATGCCATATTCCATAGACTGTTTAGTCTGTCTGCCCCGTCACCTGGGCAAGTAGCTGTGAATTGTGAACTGAAAAGACCCTAATCCCTTGCAAATCGCAATGGTGTGCTGTACTAACCTTAATCCCTGTATAATGTTCAGGAATGTGAGATCGGCACTAATTCTCCGATAGGATTTCCGTACTCCGTACAGTGATCTTTTATAATTCCAGTAGAAGACTGGTTTAAAACATAACTGGGCAATGATTCAAAGCCAGAGAAAAAAAAAGAAGATAGAAACCAATAGCGGCCAAAAACAGGGAAGTGACAGGAACGAAAAGGGGAGTGGCTCCGTTCCCGTCGAAGCTCCCCACATCCCCACCGAAGCTCTGTCAAATGCGTTACAGTGAACAACGGCCTGCTGCGACCTTGTACACTGTGAGCAAAAAGAAAGGAGGTTGAGCAGAGGTGAAACGATAATGTGCCATCAAAATCAAAATTCGAGGGACAAAGCGTTGAGGGGTCAATGTCACATGTTGAGGGACCCCGCTGGGTTTCCTTGATCTGGACCTCCCCCAGCTCCCTCCATCTTCTCTCCACACTTCCCCTTCTCAATTATGTCTTCCAATATTCCTACTGACGGGACAGGTAAGCTTCTTGAATATTGCTAATTGGATGACTTTCTAATTGTCTATAGGCGTTATCGGGCTAGACCCGTGGCTGGAGCCCCATCGCGACGTCCTGAAGCACAGGTACCAGGTCGTCGAGAAATGGGCTAAGGATATCAATGAGAACGAGGGAGGACTGGACAAGTTCAGCAAGGTGAATTGACCTGGAAACACCGACAAAACCAAAAATTAATTGCTCCAAGGGTTATGAAACATTCGGTCTTCACGCGCAACCTAGCGGCGAGGTCAAATACCGGGAATGGGCGCCCAATGCGAAGGAGGCTTCGTTGGTCGGCGATTTTAGTAGGTACTGCATTGTTAATTTCCAAAGTTCCAGAGCTGACTCTGGCAGACAACTGGGACCCTACCGCGAACCCCATGACGAGAGACAGCTTCGGAGTCTGGGATGTAACGGTTCCCGCCAAAGACGGCGCAGTCGCCATTCCGCACGACAGCAAGATCAAGGTTGGTCAAAATAACTGGTGAAATAGTCGCACAGAAGCTGAATATCCAGATCACAATGGTCCTCCCCAGTGGAGAGCGCATCTACCGACTTCCCGCGTGGATCAAGCGCGTGGTCCAAGACCTAGAGGTCTCACCTGCATACGACGCTGTCTTCTGGAACCCGCCCGCGGAGGAAGTATACAAGTTCCAGCACCAGCGGCCCAAGAAGCCCGCCAGCCTGCGCATCTACGAGGCTCACGTTGGTATCTCATCCCCAGAGACCAAGGTCGCCACATACAAGGAGTTCACAAAGAACATGCTGCCCCGCATCAAGTATCTGGGATACAATGCGATCCAGCTGATGGCCATCATGGAGCATGCGTACTACGCAAGCTTTGGCTACCAGGTCAACAACTTCTTCGCGGCGAGCAGCCGCTACGGATCCCCGGAGGATCTGAAGGAGCTTGTTGACACGGCTCACAGCTTAGGGCTGGTTGTTCTGCTTGACGTGGTCCACAGCCACGCTTCCAAGAACGTCATTGACGGTATCAATGAATTTGACGGAACAGACCACCTCTACTTCCACGGAGGCCCCAAGGGTCGCCATGAGCTCTGGGACAGCCGTCTGTTCAACTATGGAAACCACGAGGTGCTGCGCTTCCTCCTGAGTAACCTCCGTTTCTGGATGGAGGAGTATCAGTTTGATGGATACCGCTTCGATGGTGTGACCAGTATGCTTTACACACATCACGGTATCGGGACGTATGTATCCCCCCTTCTGCCCAGGTGTGCGCTGGCTAACGTTTTAGTGGCTTCTCCGGTGGCTACCACGAGTACTTCGGACCATCTGTCGACGAGGAGGGTGTCACATACCTTACCCTTGCTAACGAGATGCTGCACGACCTCTACCCCGATGTGATCACAGTCGCCGAGGACGTCTCCGGTATGCCTGCGCTGTGTCTACCCCATAAACTTGGCGGTGTCGGCTTCGACTACCGTCTAGCCATGGCCGTCCCAGACATGTACATCAAGCTTTTGAAGGAAAGCCAAGACAGTGACTGGGACATGGGCAGTCTCTCATTCACTCTCGTCAACCGCCGACACGGTGAGAAGACCATTGCCTACGCCGAGAGCCACGATCAAGCGTACGTCTCCCACTCAAGTGCCTGTTCATTCACTAACAAATCCAAGTCTGGTCGGCGACAAAACCCTCATGATGTGGCTCTGTGACAAAGAGATGTACACACACATGTCCACCCTGACCGAATTCACGCCCGTCATCGAGCGCGGCATGGCCCTCCACAAGATGATCCGCCTGATCACCCACGGCCTAGGCGGCGAAGGCTACCTCAACTTCGAAGGCAACGAATTCGGACACCCCGAGTGGCTCGATTTCCCCCGCGAAGGCAACGGAAACTCCTTCTGGTACGCCCGTCGCCAGCTCAACCTCACAGATGACAAGTTGCTGCGCTACCATTTCCTGAACGAGTTTGATCGCGGCATGCAACTCACAGAAGAGAAGTACGGCTGGCTGTCTGCGCCGCAGGCGTACATCAGTTTGAAGAACGAGTCCGACAAGGTCCTTGTCTTTGAGCGGGCGGGTCTGCTCTGGATCTTCAACTTCAACCCCACGCAGAGCTTCACGGATTACCGTGTCGGTGTTGATGTTGCCGGCACTTATCGCATTGTGCTTGATACTGACGATAGTGCGTTTGGAGGACTCGGGAGAAATGTGAAGGAGACTCGCTTCTTTACTACTGATCTTGAGTGGAACGGAAGGTCCAACTTCGTGCAGGTCTACATTCCCACGAGGACTGCGTTGGTATGTGTTGGATTTCTCTGCTGCTTGATTCTGCAAATTGCTGACTCTCTTTCTAGGTTCTGGCTTTGGAAAACACCTTGTGATGCTGCATGTTCTGAACGGCCATTAAATGTGGAGTTCTAGACTCAATGGTCATTAGACGCTGTTAAACTATCTACTATACTTGTCCTGTTATTCTCGCGTGAAAGATTGCATTTGTCTCTAATTGAAACGGCTGTGAGCCTATCTGCCTATCTGGATTGTTCGAAGTTGTCGTACAGTAGACTGTTCAATGACCCTTAGGGCTCTGGGAAGAGCGCTTTGGAACTGAAAAAGACCCTAAGATGTCAGTTTATTGTCCGTATACAACCAACCAATGTCGGTAGGAACGTAGGGTATAGGTAGATGGAGGTGTTTCTACGGAGTACAGGATCACATGTTTGTTCAGCATATCAATTGTGAGGAAGAACGGGTGTGGTGCATACAACAGATCACAACCACAGCTACGAATAGAGACGACTACAATTACTCAGACCGGAAGACACAATCACAAAGGAAAAGATGTCGAGAATCAGGTTTTGAACTCTAAATACACAAAATAATGAAACACGCCGGCCAAGGGTTGTGTAAGGTATCTCTCCAGACCGGCTTTGACGGAATCTCATCAACGCTAATTAGACGAAGTAAACCCATCCGCAACCATCCAAGTCCCTGAACGCTCAACGCAGTTTCGGAAATCCACATTCGCATGTCCCTTGCTCATCCTTTCGGAGCGAGTCTAGAAAGAGCCAAACCACAGACGCGACAGCAACGGAAATGGAAACAAATCCCTCTCTGTTGCATTTTGTTTCTCACTTAGATCGGGTAATGTACACGCCGGAAAATGGGAAAACAGTCGCGTACATAGGAATGGCTCTGACAAAGGGAAATTAAATGGGATGACCAAAACACAGGGAAGAGAGAAATGGGCCGGAGGACAGGGGGGAAAAGTTAAGACGGCGCTAGCTAGCAAATGACAATATTACACTTAGGCGCTGCCCTCGAGCTCAGCCAGGATCTTCTCACCCTTGGCGCGAGCGGCCTGCATGTCACCAACCATGTAGAAGGCGTTCTCGGGCAGGTCGTCACCCTCACCAGCAATGATGGCCTTGAAGGAGGCAATGGTGTCCTTCAGGTCGACAAGGGTACCCTCGATACCAGTGAAGACCTGGGCGACAGCGAAGGGCTGGGACAGGAAACGCTGGAGCTTACGGGCACGCTCGACGGTGAGCTTGTCAGCCTCGGACAACTCGTCCATACCGAGAATGGCAATGATATCCTGGAGGGACTTGTACTCCTGGAGCATCTGCTGGACCTTGGTGGCGGTGTTGTAGTGCTCGTCACCGATGATACGGGGGTCGAGCATACGGGACTTGGAGTCGAGGGGGTCGACAGCGGGGTAGATACCCAACTCGGAGATACCACGAGACAACACAGTGGTGGCGTCCAAGTGAGCGAAGGTGGTAGCGGGGGCGGGATCAGTCAGATCGTCAGCGGGCACGTAGACGGCCTGGACGGAGGTAATAGAACCCTTGTGGGTGGTGGTGATACGCTCCTGCATGACACCCATGTCAACAGCCAGGGTAGGCTGGTAACCGACGGCAGAGGGGATACGACCGAGAAGGGCAGACACCTCGGAACCGGCCTGAGTGAAACGGAAAATGTTGTCAATGAAGAGCAGCACGTCCTGACCCTCCTCGTCACGGAAGTACTCGGCGATGGTGAGACCAGTCAGGGCAACACGGGCACGGGCACCGGGGGGCTCGTTCATCTGACCGAACACGAGGGCGACCTTGGATTCACCATCGAGCTGGATGACACCGGTCTCCTGCATCTCGTGGTACAGATCGTTACCCTCACGGGTACGCTCACCGACACCACAGAAGACGGAGTAACCACCGTGAGCCTTGGCGATGTTGTTCTAGAAGATATTAGCAAGCCGTATCTCATCTTCGTTTCTCACAGGGTAGCTTACAATCAGTTCCTGAATGAACACGGTCTTACCGACACCGGCACCACCGAAGAGACCAATCTTACCACCACGGGCGTAGGGGGCGAGGAGGTCGACGACCTTGATACCAGTGACGAGAATCTCGGCGGAGGTGGACTGGTCGGTGAACACAGGGGGCTCGGCGTGAATGGGGGCGAACTTGGAGGCCTTGACGGGACCACGCTCGTCAATGGGGTCACCAGTGACGTTGATGATACGACCGAGGGTGGCGGGACCGACGGGGATGGTGATGGGAGCACCGGTGTCGTTGGCGGCAACACCACGGGAGAGACCCTCGGTACCTTGGGGTGACGTTAGTTGAAGCTCCAAAAATGTCGGTAGGGGCGCACTCGGTGGGTCTCCCGATCGGGAAGAGAACGACACGGTGGCCCGGAAAGGGGTGAAGGGAGAGGTAGCTTACCGTCCATGGCAATAGTACGGACAACATTCTCACCGAGATGTTGCTGTATCGAAAGGATTAGCGTAAGTCGAAAGTGGAGATTGATCCAATCAGGGCACGTACGGCAACCTCCAGAACGAGCTTCTGGCCGTTGTTGGTGGTCTCAATGGCGTTGTAAATGGCAGGGAGCTTGTCGCCGGTGAACTTCACTGTAAAATGGCGAGGAGAAAGTCAGATACGGTTTTGTTGATGATTTTGGAATTGATTGCGATGGTTTTGGTGATGGATTGGGTCCAGGGAAAAGATTTTCGCGAGGTCCCCATTCCGTCAGGAGTCGACAACACGTACCGTCAACGACGGCACCAATGACCTGGTGAACCTTGCCGGAGGAGCCAGCGTCGGTGCTAGCGAAGCGGGCAGTGAGAGCAGGGAGAGCATTGGAGCGGATGGGCTGGAAGGCGCGGGCAACGGGGGTTGTCCGGGCGAAGGCAGCCCGTCCAAAGGACCGGGCGAGACCGCTAGAGAGGAAAAAAATTAGTTTCGAGATCGAATATGAAAAGCCGAGGTTGAGAGGATCGAAAATTCATACCTCTTGAACATGATGGAGGTGTTGAAGAGCGAGGTGTGGATGAAAGGGAGGTGAGGTTGGAACGGGAAAAGAGGGAAGAAGAGAAGGGAAGAGGTTGGTGGACGGGGACTGGTCGCCCTTAGCCTTTCCGGGGCGGTTTTGCCGACGATCCCGTGATGAACCGAGCAACAACTTGGACATTTACCTACATTTACGAGCCCCAAGGGATGATGTTTTTTAGCTATTACTTCTTCTCTGCAGGGGCTCTCTCATTTTAATCCATCTATCCCCATGTCAATCCATCGTGGTAAGCCCAAAGCTCCACGGTTGGGGAATTCGCGCACACACATCGGGGCTTGGCGGGCCGGGTGCAGGGACAAGCACTGGGAATTTATACAGAGGACAATACCCTCTTTCCCCGGATTAAGTTAAATTAAACCATCACTAAGACAAAGTTGGCCTCCTAAGCGTTGGAACGAAATACGACGTGAAGGTCAATGGCCCTTTAGTCCGAGAGCTGCAAGCTCGGAAAATCTCTGACGTGTTGGGGGGTCAACCGCAGAATCCGGGACAACCTTGGTTGTTTTAGAAAGTATACATCGAGATATCCATCCACCTTATTT
The DNA here is from genome assembly GCA_026122735.1 of Penicillium bialowiezense. Taxonomy (NCBI): domain Eukaryota; kingdom Fungi; phylum Ascomycota; class Eurotiomycetes; order Eurotiales; family Aspergillaceae; genus Penicillium; species Penicillium bialowiezense. Next base: position 5,354,508 of record JAKZFB010000002.1, read on the forward strand.
GGATAGTGTAGAGCTAATTTAGATATATGAAAGTTCAATCATAATCTATTCAGCTAACATTTTGAAATTGGTGTCCAACATGTTCATATTGACCTGGCACCCTAATATACACACCGTATCCAACTTAAGCAGGGATTCTCCGCACTTGGAGCTGGTTCCGAATCACTCCGTAGGTACCACGCCATCTCGGACGCAGGGGTATACCCACATATAGCTTCATACTCGGATACCTGAGGTATCTATTCACTTACGATTTCCAATATTCAAATTTACAATACAGACCCCTGGGTCTTTTGGATAATCAAAAATATTCTCTATGGCTACAAAGGAGATACATTGATTATAGCACAGTACGGAATACACGCATTCTCAGATGCTTGCGGGCGAAAAAAACACAGAAATAAGGAGCAGGAAATGGCACGACCAAGAGAGGCCCCATTCTATATCCAGAGTCAACCACTAGGGTCTGAGTTTGGCCAGCTTGGGGGGAAATTCCATCTCAAGGTCGTGACATCTCGCTGCGTGGATATCGAGTCATCCCCAGTTGGATAACCGGTGCATCTATGACTTGTCGGCAGGAGCAGGGGGGCTCTGGACGAAGCCCTTTCCTTCGTAACCAGGCTTGCTGATTCCGTGGATGGGGTTCATCTTCTCGCGCTGTCATGGGGGTTAGCATCTGATATCAGAAGCAGAGACTTCTCCCGATCGGAGTCATCAATCTGGGGGTGGGGATATGCGTACCAGAGCGTATTCGTTGGAGGCTTCTTGCCACTCCTTGGACATAGTACCGGGCTTGGGGCCGGCGAAGTAGTGGATGCTGAAGAAGATGGCGACGGCGGCAGCAACGAGCTGAGTAACCTTACCGACGACACGCAGACCCTCACCCTTGGGGGTCTGGGCACGGGGACCATGGGCACCGAAGGCAATGTAGTAAGCTGATAGGAGATATGTTAGCAAAAAGTGTTCGAGTGTAGAACGATCATCCAATTGAAGATGATCGGCCGGGCAACCCGAGAGGTATACCCTCGGAAGTTGCAGGGCAGGCGACGCGAAACTCTCCATGTCGAGACCGCGTGGCCTAGGGATAGCACGTACCGGCCTTCTTCTCCTGGATGGTCATCTGGTGCCAGTCGACCTTCATGCGGTCGCGGAGCTGCATCCACAGCTCGGCCTGCTCCTGAGGGGGCATGCCCTCCCAGCGCTTCTCAATGCTGGCGAGAGTGGGGTTGGAGATGGCATGGGCGGAGGCAGCGCGGGTCTGCAGGAGGTTCACAGGAGCGACCGGGGCAGCACGGATGGCCGCGGTGCTGCGAGGAACAGCGCGAGAGACGGTGCGAAGAAACATTGTGCGGGCGGCGGGAGGTGGTAGCACCACGTCGAAAGCGGATACAATTGGGGAGAGTAGTAGAGGACGGGGAGATTTTTGAGCCGGTGAGCACGCTAGGGCACGGCTTTGGAGAGAGTGGAGGGGGATCGTGGATGGAGAAGGACTTGAAGACGTTTCTTGTGGTTTGAGGTGGAAAGGCGAGTTTCCGGTCGGGACTAGCGCCATTTGGTTTGTCGGGTCTCTGATTGGCCCTAGCCTCCTCCGGGCCATCCTTCTCCCAGTAAAGAACATCATCATTCTCACTTGCCTAGTATATGGCATGACATTTGGTACTTTGGCCAGTAATCGTTCTCCTCACACTACACTACCACTTGGGTGTGCCTCTCCACTCACCTATCTCAATCATTCCCCATATCGAAAATTTTTACCACCGGATTCTTCAGCCGCATCTGGATCAGTGCCCTTCGACTATGCCTAAATCTGTAACAGATACTCGGTATTCTACATCTCTCACCAGCACCGCGTCGTATCCACTCAGGTCGCCATACAAAGCTTCCTTGCCAGTTTTCGTATGTTTCGCTGCCCCGATCTTTAGGGCAACCATATTTCTCAAGCAAAGGGGGAGCGATGGGGTCAAAAGGTGAGATCAAGAAGCAGAAGGCTCCATGCAAGATGAAAAGCATGGGCCAGGTCGTAACGGTCTTGCATTGCAACTAAGAAGGAAATGGAGAACGTTGTGCAGAGAAGATTATGAATTGATCGTTCCGCGGTGCCGTCAGAGGCGCACCCCTATCAGTCGCGCAGTCCGGATCCAGCCGGTGCCATCATCTATGCCTTGCCACCGCTGGCCTCCTTCAGGACTGTCTTCCATTCGATATCGGACTTGTCATCGGCGTGGATGGAAGTGACGACGTTGAGGGCGTTCTTGAGAACCTCGCGGGTGCTGGCGTAAATCATAGACCACTAAAAAGCAACCTGTTAGCCAATTGGTTCAAGTGAGCGTCCATATGTTGACTTACGAGAGTGGGAGTCTCGCTGGGAACCCAGGAGATGAAGATGATCTTGGAGCTGCAGGGTAATCAGTAAGAGGCACGTCAAATTGTGGAGTGTTATAGCGCACCGCTTGCCCTCGCCGTTGGGCAGCTCATACTCGACATCGTAGACAGCGTAGCGGGGAGCGGGGCGGTCCATGCTGTCCTTGGCACTGGCGAGCTGCTCACGGAAGGCCTCGTAGTCCTGTTCCTTGCCAACGGAGTCTACGACGACCTCCTTCTTGTTGTCTGCGATCTTGTAGATGATGAACTTGGTCTTGCCGTGGCTCCGGCTGAAGTCCTGGAATGCGGTGATGCACTCATCCTGGATTTGGACACTGCACGGAAAGAAGGTGTCAACAACAGAATGAGGGGAAATCGAGAACGGGAAACGCAAAGGCGACGACTCACCCCGATGCGAGCTATGCGATAGTAAGGTCAGCAAGTGAAATGTCGTCAGGTGAAAGATTGGGGTAAATACGTACAGACATATTTGCTTATGTAGATGGGGACAAAAAAGACGGGGTTGTCTAGGCTAGCACGCGATGTCAGTAAAGCCCTCAACACAAATCTCGAGGGTTCCTTGCTCATAGAACTTCAAAGCAATATGAAATCCAGCAACTTACAGAATTGAAGTCGGCAAAAAATGGAGGATGAGACGGGGAAGATGGAGTTTGAGGGGTGAATTGCCCAGGTGTTGCCTTAGTGGGGTGGTTGCACGTGATTTTTCTCTATTTGGTAAATTATGTCCCCAATACTGGTTCGCTACAAAGGATGCCTAGAAAACTTGATTATCATAACAAGAACCTATCGGATTCTTCAATGTGTTTCATTGGAATTTGATGTGTCTCCTTTGTGGTGAGTGCATTGCCATTGAAGTACTCGGACGGACTTCGAGAGTTATCTGTTGGGGCGCCAGCAGCCAGCAGCGATCGCAGCACTGCCCTGGCAACGCTGCATAACATATACAATGCATTGAGGTGAGGCTACATGGAGGCTACATGGAGGCTACGTCGAGGCTTGACGTGCAGGCTAATTTTGGGCTCCGACTACCAACCATGGGACACGTCAGTGCCGGCTATTTTTGTCAGGCCCACCCCGTCCACTATATATTTGCTTTGGACTTACAAAGTGGAAAACTTTCAAAGTCTGCCAAAGTAGTATATTTCACCAATTTAGTTTATGTTCAAATTGGCTAGAGTCCAAAATTCAATCCTCATCAATCCGTGCCCTGGATACCCATACACACAATTGTACCCCTGGGTATGCGGGTATCCGAGGCTAATCTTGGCCCTGGACATACATAGTCCTCCAAAGTTTGGGGAAACCCAGAACCTTAGATGCCCCGTTGGGCGTGCCTACCTACCCAGTCATTACCTGGCCAGCTTGTAGATATACCTCCGGAGATCCACAGATTTACACCACACACCAGACACGTATAGAAATTTCATCCCTCATTTTCATTTCATGATTTGATCCAACTGCATACAGTTGCCTGGACTAAACTAAACCTTGGGCGCAAATTTAGCCCTCATCTTATCAGCAACGACCTTCTCGTCCCAAATAAAGTTCACACTGTCATGGGCAACAGTCGCATCGGCCCAGCGCTTGAACCTAGGAGCCTTCGACAGCAACTCAGGCAGTTTCGCGCTGACAAGGCCATGCTCTGGCTTGGCAAAGCCAAGAATCCGCAGCAAGAACGAGCCGGACTGGACCTCGGCGAGAGTGAGCTTGTCACTTCCCCCGAAGAAAGGACCCTTTCCTTCTGTGTCCGCCAGCAGCGGCTCAATCTCCTTGATAGCAGCAGCAGCGAGCAGCTCGGCGGCCTCGTCTCGCTCAGCCTCAGTGGCTGATTTGATGCTGCTGAACAAGTGCGGTAGGACCTTGCTGAAGAACGCGTCCACAAAGAACGCGAGGCGGGCGCGGTAGAGGGCGTTGTCGGCCGGGCCCGATGCGGGTAGGAGGTGGGATGGGTGGGCGTCTGCGATGAACTGCGCGACAATGCCCGACTCGGTGATTATCTCGCCGTTGTAGGATAAACTGGGGACGAGGCCGCGCTGCTGGAGTTAGTCTTGTGGACGGAGATAAGATCTGGTAGGGTCTTGGGTCACTTACTGGGTTGACTTCAAGGTACCATGGCTCTCGGGGCTTGCCCAGGTCGATTGTGACTTCCTCGTATTCAAGGCCTGATTCCTTGAGTGCGATGTGTGCACGGTGTGCCCAGGGGCAGAGACGGCTGGTGTAGAGGATGATCTTTGGGGCAGACATTGATGCTTATGGAAGGACTTTGGTGGGAGGGAAGTGACCGTTATACTTGTAGACAAAAGAAGGCGCCATCATAACAAGCATTGCGAAATGAGGGGCTTGGATTATAAATGTAGATTACCAATGTCCACGGCTACCTGCGAAGTCCGTTCCCCGGCGGGTAAAACATGACGAGATGTGGGGACGGCATTCGGACCCAGCGGGACTACAGAGCCAAGCTACAAAACGATACGTGCAGTTTCTCCTGACAAGGTCCTTGAGTAGTCTAATTATGTACATACATTAAAGCGTGCACTATATGTGTCCGATATCTTCTGAGGGGCGCTCATCCACCGGGGTATAGAAAAAGTGGCCAACCGATGTATAGTACGTAAGAAGACTCAGATGAGCTCTGGATTCAAAGAGCTTGTCCGAGTCCGATGCGCCAGCGACCGGTTCAACACGAATGAATTGAGAAGTGAAAGATGAAGGAAGTATCAAAGGGAAGTAAAGAAAAGCGACGAGATGGCCGTCATAAAATGGGGTATATCGAATACGAGTGTAAAAAGAGCTTGGAGACGGTTAAATCGCTCGGGTGGCCAGCAGGGAAAAAGCACGGATCAACACGCTGTTCATCAGGACGTAAAGGTTGCAGACTAGAAGTTTGAGATGTCTCAAACCTCGTCGTCTTCCTGGCCACCGTCGATGATCTTGTGCCAGTGTTGGGGTAGACAGATGCAGACCAAGGGGAATGCCTTGATCTCGCCTGACGGCATTGGAGAGGAAGCGCCGTGCGTACGGGTGCCACTGGAGACTCCGCTGTCGCGCTGTTCGCGGTGATGGACGTCGTAGTCCTCGGCACGGTCGGTGAGACGCACACCGGTCGCCCAGCCGTCGTCCCAGATACCAATAACTCTCAACATCTCTCCTCGGTCGAGTTCAAACTCGTCGCCTGCTCTGGGAGAGTAGGCCCAAAGTACAGCAACCTTGTCACCAGCTTGGATGTCGTCCTGCGAGTAGTAATCGCGGAAGTAGGAGAGCTGCTCTGATTGACCACTCGTTACTTGTTCAGGAGAGGAATATTGGTTTGTGGGACCGGAACGAGGAGAGCTATCACTCTCCATTCCAGCCAGGACGGAACTACTGGAAAGTGAACCATGGCGCTTACCGGCCACGGGAGGAATGCTCTTGTGCATGGCTCCTGGGCTGGAGCGCATGCCCTCAGACGACGTGTCGCTGTACTTAGCTGCACCGCCATACATGGCCGCAGAAGTTCGCGAATAGGCGGGTGACGAGCTGGGCATTTCGCGCAGGGCAGACATTCGCGTGACACGGCCTCCGGGGACCATGTTGTATGATGTCGGGCTAGGAGGTTGCTGCATCGATGGCGAGCCGCCCTTCCGTTGGGGGTTGGGTTGATTCAAGGCACCTTCAGTCTTGTCCTCTCTGCTGCGGCGGCGGCGCATGAAGATGCAAAGGAAAGCGAGCAAAGCGGCGAGAATGGCCGCACCGGCGACAGAGCCAATCACAATTCCAGCAATCGCACCGCCGGACAAGCCATGGCTGGCAGCCGCAGCTGCGGTTGATGAAGCGGACGAGGATGGCGTAAGCGGCGGCAGAGTTGAAGTTGGGACTGTAACACCATCGCAGCGACTTGTAGAGTTGGATTTCTCGCAGCAAGTGTCGCTGTCGTTTGCACAATAGGTGCAAAGTCCGATAGTATTTGACCCAAATCCACAATTATTCGGCTCGTTCGCAGCCCCCTCTATGCAATCTCCAGAGAGTGCTTTTGACGGTTTCTCGCAGATAACCAGATCGGAATAAATCTGACTCGTGTAGTCTTTGTCGGTACTGCTGCACAGATCCGTATTCACCATGGTTTCCTCTTCACTTCGCGCCCAGAGGGCGCAGGTGTCCACGCAAATCGGCAAAGAGTCATCTGTCGAAAGATCGCAGTCGGAAATGGAGCTTTGTATCACACTGCTGCACATCACACTGATGGTGTACTGCGCGTAGTAGTCGTCGGTTGCACTCGAATTGAGACCTTCGCATCCCAGTAAATCATCATATCTGCAGGTGTGAGTTAGCAGCTTATTCTTGCTCGCGGTCGCTCGCACCTACTTTGTGTTGACATATGACCCAGAGACATAATCTGTTAATGAATCGTCAAACTCCGTCAGGTTCGATATGCCTTTGAGAAACGGGCTGGCAGCGAACGGTCAGCAATTGCCTCGGGCCTCGACATGGCGCATGACTCACAAGCTCCCATATAACGTAGAATTAGTCGAGACAGACGATCCACTCCACGCGGGGCAGGCGCTGGATCCGGAGAGGGAGATACAAGAGCTCGACATGTTGGGCTCCAGCGGTGTGTATATACGTAGATCTCGGGAGAGGTCGATCGCGGAATGTGTCAATGAGGATAATCAAAATGAGACAAATCGCATGTCTATACGGAATTGGAGACAAAATTGAAAGGTAGACGCCAGGCCACCAGAACGTCAAGCTCGAGGGAAAGAAGAGAATACGGGCGAATGGTACGGAGTAAACGGCAGAGAGGCAAACGAATGGCTTGGGCAGTGAATACCCGAAAAAAAGAAACGTCAACCGAGCCCCGGAGGCGCTCCAAGTCGAATCAGAGTGAAGGAAAGAATTATGACAGAGGTGAAGAGCGAGGCCTCAGGAAGTTCTAAGATTGGAAGTCTTTAGATGGCCCGTGTGGGTAACAGGGGGGGGACGAACCGCTGGGAAAAGAGCGCTTGAGATGGTAAGGAGCTAGGTAATATCCGTATCTAATGCGTTTCTCATTTGTACGTCGGTAATCTCATACTCGGTTTCAGTACGGAGTAAAACTCATAAGCCTAGTCCAATCTTACAAAAGGGGGGCTGGGCTTGTGTATGGAGTATAGAGGTTGTTTACCTTTTTCTCTCTCGACCCTTTACCCTCCGCTATTGATATTGACTAGCGGTTTTTGCCTGGACATAGTCTGCTAAATACAGACTCTTCCTGTATCCAGGCACGCTCTCCTTTTTCTTTGTTTTTCGTCCAGACTCGCTAGTCCGTTAGCGGCTCCAAAGGGACGATCGCTATCACGGTACGAAGTAGCAAATTCAAACAATACCATACCAACCGCGTATCAGCTATATTTTCCGAACAACTGCCTTGCATGCTGCAAGAAAGAGTGGATGTAGGCAGATTATTGTGAGCTATCCACGAAACCTTGAGGTTTATATGGATGCGAGGGGCAGCTTTTGACTCTGGATATTGCCAAGTCCATGCATGATAGTACACGGTACCCGGTCGCAGGTGGCTGGTGACCGCTTCCTGGAGGTACCGGGTACTTGGTTGTCCCCGCTTTTGTAGAAATCCGATGAGTCCGATTTTTTTGCCCTCTCTATCGGTCTCTGTGGATCATGAGATCAGTAAATAGATCGTCTTACTTTGAGCGTAGGTGTGAAGTGTAGAGAAACTTTGTTAGAATCGAAAGAGAGTGACCTCGACCTCGCCTCACCAAATGAGAGCGGGTCACATGATCAAATTGACATCATCTGATCTGGGGATAGGCTCCAGGGCTCCCACCAGACAACCGACTCATCCAGTTCGAGGAGATTTTCATACCCATTGCCACACTCCGTGGGGGAATAAACACGCATAAACTAGACTCATCAACTACCAGGTCTCAATAATCATGTGCAGCTCCGACATCTTCCTGGCGGTACTCGCCGTGTTCTTTCCGCCCATCGCAGGTATGTCCAACCCACAAAGTTTTCTATCTGCGAGCAACGCTAACCAGAGATGCAGTCTGGGTGAAAGTGGGACTCTGCACTGCGGACTCGGTCATCAATCTCGCACTGTGCTGCCTTGGATTCGTCCCGGGTCTCATCCACGCATGGTACATCATTTTCAAAAACCCCGAACCTGACTATGACGCCATATCCTACGAGCCCATCCCTGGTGGCGGGAGCCAGCGACGCGACCTTGAGAACGGAAATGTGACTTACTATTATGTCTCACACCAGCCTCCTCAAAATCCCACCCAGCGCGGATACGGTACTGTTCAAGGTCAGCAGGCACCTGCGAAGAACTCGGGCAACCAAAGCAACCAAGATGGTGGCAATGGCAGCAGCAGCAGCGCAAACCCACCACCAACCTATGCGGAAGCTGTGAAAGGTGACAACAAGGTTCAGAGTCAGGAATGATATTGAGGCTGTATACTGCAATTTTCTTGTGGCGGCTTCCTTCTTTGGCTGTCATTTCTAGTCCTTTGGATTATGCTCTGTTTCTCGCTCACATCCTGCTTTATTCACTCCTCCCGCTTCTCAAAGTGTGTCGTTGCGTTATGACTTTAACGAGGGAATGCTCTGTAACTATGGAGCCTTGATATCATTCAATGATGGTCAGTCAATGACTTGACTTTTTTTCATTGCTTCTATTTGTATTAGAAATCTTATAATGGTTTACGAGTGTACAGTGCTTCTTTAACTATGCTATGATTTCACCAGGGCATCCATCACCCTACCAGCAGGCCTCGGGAACCCAAAGGGCCCATCCCAACTTCACCTAGGCTGTTAGTTTCCGAAGTCGGGGAACCAAGTGAATGGTGCGCACGAGATGCTTTGTACTCGGGCTTAAACATTACAGTGATAAGGTCTAATATACATACACCTGTACAATTATGATTTTGCCCTTGTATTCTCTAAATTTCTGTGGATAATACAAGGTGCCTTGGGGGGTTTCTAGAATTTCTTCAACCTTTAATCCGGATACTAACTATATGTGGAGGAAATATATAATCTTAGCTCAACAAAATCAAAATTGATCCCAATGGAATAACCAAACACCTGAGCAGAACGTCGCCCCCAAAATATGAAAGTGCGTAAAATCAGAGGGAAACAGGAACAGCAATCATTGACTTCATATATCTCAAAATATTACCATGAAATGCGCTCGACCAAGACCAATCGTAGAACCGTTAATCTGATAAGGTTATCCGAGGGCAAATCCCGTCCCGAGATGATCCTACCGCTCTTCCTGCACCCAACTCCCCGCCACGAGCCCGTGGCTTTGATATTGGCCATGCAGTCTATGCCACAGCTGCTTGGGCAAACGCTACGCTCAAGCCTCCAACTCACCTGTGCAGCCCCTGTACGGGCTCGATTCCGCCACGCCCCGACTGCATTCTCGGTCAGACCGACTCCGCGGAGCTTCTCTGTCTGCGTACAATGCCAATTCCGACGACAGACCCAGAGATTTGCGGACTTCAATGACAGGGAACGGGTATCAGCCGATACCGAGAGGTTAATTCGAGAGAAGGAGAAGGAACTGGCTGATTTAGAGCTCGCCTCGCGCGACCCGGTACCGATTCCAGGCGTGGAGGCGGGTAGCTCTTTTGAGGTCCCGCCTGCCCCGGAATCTCCAAAAAGCACACAATCACAACAAGAGGAGGCAACACCAGCTCTCGGGGAGGAGTCTACGCGGAAAAGTGGAGGGTTACCCTCATACCTGGAAAGCCGTCGGTCAAAATGGTCCAAGCAGTTCGATACAGCCATGGACAATTTGCAGTCCAATGTCTTTGTAGCAGGGCAGCGCTTGAATGATTTGACTGGATACTCTAGCATTGAAGCGCTGAAGAACGAGATCCAGTTCCAAGGTATGCAGCCAGATAATATGCGCAAAGCTCACAGACTAATACCACTTGGCCACAGAGGAACGACTCCGCACCGCTCGATCACACGTCAAAAAAGCGAAAGAAGATTACACCTCTGCGATCAACCGTCGATCCATGTCCCAGCGCGAAGTAAATGAGCTTCTCCAACGCAAGCACGCCTGGTCCTCAACCGACCTGGAGCGCTTCACTCTGCTTTACCGCAACGACCACACGAACGAAGTCGCCGAAACAGAAACCGCACATGCCTTGTCAGCCTCAGAACGTGAAGCCGAAGAGGCGGCCGCAAAGCTGAGCAAGAGCATTCTCTCGCGATACCACGAAGAGCAGGTTTGGTCTGACAAGATCCGTCGTATGTCTACGTGGGGAACCTGGGGCTTGATGGGTGTCAACGTTCTATTGTTCCTTGTTTTCCAGATCCTCGTCGAGCCATGGCGCAGGAAGAGACTCGTCAAGGGCTTTGAGGACAAGGTTGTCGAAGCCCTGGAGAAAGAGAAGGTCCTTAACCGGGCTGTCTTTGCCGAGAACGCTGTCTCCATTTCCGCTCTTCCCACCACTCTGCCAGAGGTTATTGACGCTACCTCTGATAACACCCCCTCTTTGCTCGTCGAGCCGAAGCCAATCGCGGAGAAGAATGATGCCAATACTGGGACCGTGATCACAGCGACTGATGCTCTTGTATCCCAATCTTTGCAGACTCGTCTAGCAAACATCACCTCTTCGATTTCTTCAGCTGAGTATTGGACTCAAGTATTCCATGAGTTCTTCAGTGACCGCAGTGTCACAGCCTCCCAGCGTGACCTTACCACTGTGGCTATTCAGAGTGCAGCGGCTGGTGCGGTCATGACTAGCCTCCTCTTCGCCTTGCTTGGACCTCGGTAAAGCAAATTACACCTTGAGCGAATCATTTTTGTTCATATCATTGTGGACCAGATGAGTCCAATCCAATCACGGATCAGATTGGACTCATTGATATGCTGCCCTCTAAGTTTGGGTGGATATAATTGTACATACAGTTGAATATAGAAAGATACTCCGCTGGACATCACTGAGTATAGTGTAATTTTACTGCAGTCCGGCCTTCAAACTTTGAAGCTTGAACGTTAGAGTTTGACAACACCTACATGCGAGAAAGCGTTGAACCAGAACAAAAGAAATAACATGACTAGGTGATACACTAAATAAAGAACATAAGTATGTACCCAAGGAGACCATAGGACATCCTCTGCACTGCCAGGACACCCCCTGGCTTGAGCCACTCCAACTCCACGGCTCGTGTTTGCCATGGCGGAAGACCAAGATCCAGGAAGATAGGGACAACAAAGGGAAAAAAGTGGCTGATTTTTTTGTCCATATTAAAACACAGGTCTCTTAATCTTGACAAGACACACGGCCGCTCTGTCTAAAAAAAGGGGAAAACAAAACACACAAGCACATACACAGACAGATAATACATCCATCTTTTATCTTATCCACACTTCTAGTGAGACAATCCGCATGGGCGGCGGTCAGAAAAGGGTGCATTCAAAATTCGCTTATCCGATAACAAGGGTCTCGTCCTCGGGGAAGCTGTAGGCGGGGACCTCCAGGTTGAGGGGGGCAGGGCCCTTGCGAATACGGCCGGAGATATCGTAGTGGGAACCGTGGCAGGGGCAGAACCAGCCGCCGTAGTCACCGGCCTCACCGATGGGGACACAACCCAAGTGGGTGCAGACACCTAGTAGAAAGTGTTAGGAGTGAGATGATGTATAGCGGAATCTCCAACTTACCGAGCATGACGAGCCACTCGGGGCGCTGAACACGGTCGTCATCGGACTGAGGGTCACGGAATCCTTCCCACTTGGTGCCACGGGCCTCATCGATCTCGGACTGGGTACGGTGACGGATGAAGACGGGCTTTCCACGCCACTTGATGATGACCTATTGAAACGGTTAGATAAGACGATTCGGAAGTGGAATTGCCGGATTTGACGGCGACGGTGAAAACATACGTTCTTGCCCTCGGGGATGGCACCGAGAGAGATTTCGACCTTGGCCTGGGCCAGGACATCGGCGGAGGCGGACATGTTGACCAGGAAGTCTAAAAAGAATAACATCAGCCATGGCTGTTCCGAACCGCGCGATTTCCCCACGAAAACAAATGTCGTAGCTCATTTGATATATTGCACGCCTGTGTTGATTCCATCGCTGTAATCGAAGACCGAGAAGAAAAACCTACCCTGGACAGTGGCCTTGGCACCGACAGCGGTAGCCAGACCGAGGGAACCGGCCATGAAGTAGGAGAAGACCTGGTTGGAGCGGGGCGAAGAGTTGGACTTGTACTTGCTGAAGTTGGGGATCTTCAGGGTCGAGCCACGCTCATTGGCGCTGGCGAAGGGAGACTCGAAGGACGACTTCGCATCGGCAACTCCCCTCCGCTGGCAGGAGGTGACGGCGGCGCGGGAGGTAGGCACTTGCTGCCGGGCGACAGTGCGCAGCAAAGTGCTGGAAGCGGAGGAGAGCGACATTATGAGGGCAATTGACCACGGAGGGAATTGAGCCGCGAGTGTGGAGAGGGGAGTGAAGATAGAGGGTGGATGAAGTCGGAAGTTGAAGTTGGAGCCAGAGCTTTCGCTAGCGATCGGAATCACGGGGCCTGTCATTGGCTGACGGGTTCCCGTTCACTCCCTAAACATTCTTTTGTACTACGACATTTCAACTCGAGTATATCTTTTACACCAGATCTTTTGGCTATTGGTTCCATCTGGCATTCATAGTTCTTATGAAGCTAACTGTTTCTCTGTGGTTGTTTTTTTCCCTGTCATCTAACCCGACCCAATGCGACCATGCGCATCCAAAAAACAAGTGCGCAACCCATAACCAGCAAAACTCCAATGCAAAGAACTTGTTCAATAAAGAAATGGGGAAAAAGAAAGAAAAGAATTAGCCCTGCATTTCCACGTCATCGTCGTGGTCCTGGTTGGCCGCGGGCTCAACAGTCCGATCTGCAATCAGTGCACTAACAGGCACCATCGGTCGAGGAACAGAGGGGGATGTGGCACTTGGTTCCTCTCCCTGTGGTGTAGCCTCTCCTATGCTGCTTCCATTGGCTGGCGGCGGCGGTACTCCGGCTCCGTTGAGAGTACGCTGACCCTTCTCCATGGTGGTTTGCTCCGCCGCATCCTTGGCCTTCTTCTCCTTGAATTGTTTGTAGGTTGTAGTCTTCGGGATCACGTCGGAGAGGAATTCGAGATTATCAGTGTGTGATACCGCCGAGGCTATCGCATGTTAGTGGCGCCCAGTCTGCTGTGGACTGTGGGTGTAGACAACGAACCGAGATCCTTGTATTGAACAGTCTTGCGAGGCTTTCGCTCGGCCTTAACCACATTGTGCCCTTGCTCGGCAAGGTACTTAATGAACATTTCCTAGACATGGGGTTAGTCGGCGTCCGAGGGATGACGATGGAGAGGGTGTGGCGCACAGTAGCCATTGCGATGACAAAGGTCGCGTTGTTCGAGCATTGTACAATGTCTTCATCCAGCTGAATGATCTTTTTGACTCGCGAGACTATAGCACATCGTTAGAGATTTTGTTGTACATGGAGTGTGAGGCATACTGGGAAGTGCGCTCTGGCCGGTGATCTCATCCGGCTCTCCCAGGGGCTTTGGAACCATGATGGATATGGCAGGCTCGTATTTTCACAAGACAAATGATACAGTTCAAACCATAGACAATTTTGCTTCCCCGCCAAAGAAACCAAGTGGGCGTAATCGTGGAGTCGAGAGTGTAAAACGCGTGGCCGCGTTATCTCAGGAGGCTCCGTTATCGATACTTGGCGACTTCGCTTGTTCGCATCATCTACTTCCAAGCGCTTTGTTCACCCCTGCACCTCACCCTGGGTTTGTCGCCTTCAGTCTGACTGCTTACCGGCGATATCCTAGAGCTGAAGCCGACAAGAAAATCGAGTTCCTGACAGCGGTATATACCGCGAACAGAAACACCACCCACTCCAGATAAGCCGGTTATGCTGATCCCAGCTCCTCGACATATGTTATGACCTCTACGCGCCCCTCCTCGGCCTCTTGGTCGCTCCCAGCTTCCACAGAACGTCGCAACTCCCGGAGGCCGTCCGGACGCTCGATTCCTCCCCCAATTGACCGACAACCGGTTCCCAACGATCAAGAAGCCCCCGCCATCACAGAAGAGATCAGTGAGATCAAGCGATATGAGGACTTCACCACCATAGACTGGGTTCAAGACGCCGTATATGAGCAGTCGCGGCGGCGCGCAAAGCGGCGCAGCGGGACTGGGTTCTGGGACCAGGAAGGTATCTTTGGATGGAGACGGAAAGTGTACGAGTCCTATGACGCCGGTCAGGCGTGGCTTGTTGTTACGCTTGTAGGGTTGGCAATTGGATTGAACTCGGCTGTGCTCAATATTATCACGGAGTGGTTATCTGATATCAAGCTGGGTCATTGTACAACTGCATTCTATCTCAATGAGAATTTCTGCTGCTGGGGCGCAGAGAACGGTATGGCCACATTCGCAACAAGGCTTAGCTGTTGGCTAACTGAACCACAGGTTGCCCGGAGTGGAAGCCTTGGACTTCATTTTGGGTGTTCAACTACGTTGTCTATTTTATTGGCGCGGTAAGTGCAGCCAGGGCATTGTGAATTCAATCTAATATGCTATAGCTGCTGCTCTCGTCTGTCGCTGCGGTTTTGGTCAAGTCATTTGCACCTTATGCCGCGGGATCTGGTATCTCCGAGATCAAATGTATCATTGCTGGCTTTGTTATGAAAGGTTTTCTGGGCGCCTGGACCCTCATAATCAAGTCAATTGCCCTACCATTGGCAATTGCATCAGGCCTATCTGTTGGAAAAGAGGGACCCAGTGTCCACTTTGCTGTGTGTACTGGAAACGTGATCTCGCGGTTCTTCGGAAAGTATAAACAAAATGCGTCGAAGACGAGGGAAATCCTCACTGCGTCAGCGGCAGCTGGCGTGGCTGTTGCTTTTGGTAGCCCCATTGGAGGGGTGCTGTTCTCCCTGGAGGTTAGTCAGGGCGAGGGTGTACCTATGGAACTGTGCTGACTGTTGGTAGGAGATGGCAAATTACTTTCCGCTGAAGACGCTATGGCGCAGCTACTTCTGTGCTTTAGTGGCTACCAGCGTCCTGGCTGTAAGTTTAGGATATCGCTATTTGGACCACAGCTGATCCCTTTAGGCTGTGAATCCATTCCGAACCGGTCAGTTGGTCATGTTCCAAGTGCAATACGACCGGACATGGCACTTTTTTGAGCTTCTCTTCTTTGTCGGATTAGGTATCTTTGGTGGACTCTACGGTGCATTCGTGATCAAGTGGAACCTTCGCGTTGCTGCATTCCGCAAGAAGTACCTCTCACAGTGGCCTATAACCGAGTCAGTAGTCCTCGCCGGACTGACTGCCGTGCTTTGCTTCCCCAACATGTTCCTGAAGATCAACATGACTGAAATGATGGAAATTCTGTTCCGTGAATGTGGGAGTGATCACAATTATCACGGCCTATGCGAGTACGAGTCCCCCTCCAAAATCCAAATCTTACGGGCTCCTCACTGACACCCTTTAGTGCCCAGAACCGCTGGTCAATGGTATTGTCGTTATCCGTTGCAACGGTTCTTCGTACTGGCCTGGTCATCATTTCCTATGGTTGTAAGGTGCCAGCTGGCATTTTCGTACCTTCGATGGCCATTGGAGCTTCGTTCGGCCGTATGGTTGGAATTATGGTGCAGGCATTGCATGAGTCATTTCCCAACTCAGCGTTCTTCGCCTCATGCGAGCCCGATGTCCCCTGCATCACACCCGGAACCTATGCGTTCCTGGGAGCTGGAGCGGCTCTCAGTGGAATCATGCACTTGACCATCTCCGTTACAGTTATTATGTTCGAATTGACTGGCGCGTTGACATATATTTTGCCGACTATGGTATGTGCCCAAGATATTCAAAAGGATACACCGTTGCTGACCTTGATTTTCTCTCCAACAGATCGTAGTTGGTGTTACCAAAGCTGTTGGTGACCGATTTGGAAGTGGTGGTATTGCCGACCGAATGATCTGGTTCAACGGATTCCCTTTCCTTGACAACAAGGAAGAACACGTATTTAACGTGCCCGTATCTCATGCCATGACCACGGATCCGCTCTCATTGCCAGCATCAGACCTCCCAGTCCGAGAAGCAGAGCATCTACTCAATGACAACAAGTTCCAGGGTTTCCCTGTTGTGGAGGACCGTACTTCCAAAACACTTGTTGGATACATTGGGCGGACTGAGCTCCGGTATGCCATCGACCGTGCCCGAAATCAGGGGATGGTAGCCCCCAACGCACGTTGCGTTTTCACCAAAGAGGCAGCCGAAGCAGCCGTTGCTCGAAGGGCATCAATCCCCCACCACACACGATCAGATACATTCGATGCTATTCAAAGGAGCGTGGGCGCCAACGTCGTCGATTTTTCACGATATGTCGACCACACGCCGCTCACTGTGCACCCACGCCATCCCCTGGAAACGGTCATGGAGATATTCAAGAAAATGGGACCACGAGTGATTCTGGTCGAGCACCGCGGTCGACTGACCGGATTGGTGACCGTCAAAGACTGCTTGAAATATCAATTCAAGGTTGAGGCTGAGGAACACACGCTCGCAACGAACTTGCCGGACCTTTCGACGCTCGGTGGACATCTGAATACTCCTGCCCCAGAAGCCATAGAGGAGCGCTTGTGGCGTCATATTCAAACCGTGGCTAAATTCATATCTGGCAAGGCATCTCGCCGGCCAGTTCGACTGCGTGATCGCAATGCCACTGGACGAAGTGAGCCCTCAGACATATTGGAAGGGACAGAAGAGGACGCAGTTGTGGAACTAGAGGACAGAGAGGACCGTCCCATGATATCATGAAGAATATTTATGTTCATACTTCGATAGAGGCCCCTCCAATACCAATGGTTGCTTCTTTGTAAAGATAGGCTGATATCAGTCACTGATACTTCCCATGTCGCACCCATGCAAAACCACGAGTCTTGAAATCAGGCGGTTTAGGAGGAATTCAACGATTGATCAGAGATGAAATGAATCTTGAGAAGGTGTCTCCACGGTGCGATTGAACTTGTTTCTTTACAATATATTCATCCATCACATTAACATAAAGATGCATTAAAGAGCTCTGGGAGGCATTGTGCAAGCCTGAAAGGTTCGTGATTGGCTAGGAGCAAGAACCCGAGGTATCTCGGGCCAGCGACCCGTCAAATCGCCACGGCTTCTTGCTCTGCAAGGCAACCTGACACCACCTTACTGCCTAGGTGATACTGTCTGTTTAGGCATGGAGACCCCGGCTCAAGCTCAAACGAATCACGATCCAACCAACGGGCTTTCTCCTGAAACGCCTGTCCTTCGACGAACCCGAGTTGCCTGCAAAGCGTGCAATCAAAGGCGGGTCAAATGTGACGTAGGCGATGGGCAGCCTTGTTGGCATTGCCGCATACGCCAAACACCCTGCCAACTGATTGAATCTCGACGAGGAAAGTATGTTTTGTCATACCAAGGTACTGCATGGCTATATTAAATCAGGGGCTCATTCGTTTAAAGGTACACCCGCAGAAAAGAGGGACCTAAGAAGAATCCACGTGCCTCCAAAAATCCAAAGATACCTAGAACAACATCTACTAGCAGCGAAGCTCACAGAAGCTTGATCTCCAGCTTGGTTGATGGGACCGGCGGCGCCAACTTATCAGCGACAATCGATAGTGTCGCAAGCCCACAAACTCACTATGACCGAGAGGAAGCGCCAGAACACATTAATACAACTTTGCGGACACAGCAGTCTAATGACTCCAATCTGTCCTACACCGTCGAGGTAGTCTACAGCCCGGAGGGAGGTTCCTCTGAACCCTTGAAAGTACATTACCCTATCCCTGCCTCAATCACCAACCGACCGGCACCCAGCAATGAAGCCGAGGCAAGAGAGCCAGTATCGTTGGAGGAAGCCTTGGAGTTGCCACCCAAAGACATTGCAGATCAGCTGGTACGCACCTTTTTTGATATCATTCACCCGGCGTATCCCGTATTTGATCGCAAGAGATTTGCGACTTTGTACACCCAAGGTCAGGCTTCTCCGCTGGTCTTACACACGATCTTCCTTCTAGGTTTTACTATTGGCAGCGATTCTCTCGTACAAGCCGCTGGGTATAGCAGCCGAGCGACGGCGAGGAGACATCACTACTTATGTGCTAAAGCATTATACGATGCTGACTACGACAACGATCGATCAAACATCGTGGCATGTCTGTTGTTAATGGGATTCTGGTGGTCTGGGCCCGAAGACCAGAAAGATACGTGTTACTGGGTTGGATGCGCCACAAATATCGCCCAATCTACAGGAATGCACCGCTCGTATGTCCAATCCTTGACTTTCTCAGAAGTTTCATCTCACATTATTCTAGAATAACAGATTATGGGATGAGTCCTTCCCTTCGATCTCTTTGGAAGCGTATCTGGTGGTCCATATATGTAGGTCACCTTAACCATGAACATCATAATACCTCGCATACCTGATTTATTCGCTCAGATCCGGGATCGTCACACTGCTGCCGCCTTTGGACGACCATGCCGTATCCAGGACGAAGATTGTGATGTTGGGGCACCGACCGCGGAAGACTTTCGCTTTGACGAGGACTATGACCAAAGTCTTATCGGCCCTCAAAGGGACTATCATGTCTCATACTTCCTCGAGATGACCAAGTTAACTATCATATGTAAGCAAAGATATCACCGCAGTCCGTACAAGTGAACTCAGGCTATTCTCATCCAGTGGGAGATGTTCTTAAAGCAGAGTTCAGCCCTCGGCGGCCAGAATCAGAGAAGTTCAAAACCGAGATACTGGCCGATAGGCTTGCGCAATGGGAATCTCAGTTGCCTGACCAACTACGAAACACACTACCGGATGGCTCACTGGGTGTTTCGTTTTGGGCTAGCATGCTTCAGTTCTCTTACCAGTGAGAAGTTTGATCTGACTCGATGTCTCACGCATGACTGATATGACACAGAAACTACCACATCCTCATATTTCGACCCAAGGCAATCGAAAATCTCTCATCCGCAGAGACCGAAAGAGACTCAAAAGCACGTGTAGCTGCTGATCGCATTACTCGGCTTGCAGAAGACTTATTAGCGACCGGGGCAATTCAATATGCACAAATACATCTGTATGAGTGACATCTGTGATCTCAACACATTATGCGCTGACTCTTTATTAGTCTTCCTGCATTATTTGGAGCTCTCGCCATCAACACAATTTCAATATGTCGAAATGATCCTGTTCGTCGGGAATTAGCCCAAAACAAGTCGCGACAGTGTATGCTTGCATTGAGTGAATTGGCAAAATCTTGGCCCGTCAGAACCTGGATTCTAAAAGCCTTCGTCAATCTAATGAAGAGGCTAACAGGTCTAAGTTCAGGAGCTGGAGGGTCTATCACCAACGTCACATCAATTGTTGTGAATAATCGGGGCGACATCAATTCAGATCTACTACAACATAGAAACGGTCCTCCCAACGCATCTCACAGCCTGGATGAAGATCAATCCCCATACCCGAGAGGCGAGCAAGGCACACAGTCTAATTTTCTGAATAGATCAGAATTTGGGAACCTCCATGCACATGGAGATATTCTACAATTGAGCGACCAGGTTATGAATGATTCTTTCTGGGCTGGGTATGTTGATAACATGTTTGATAGCGACCTGCTTCTTCATGAAAGCACAGGTCCTCTATTTTCCTTGCCATTTGAGAACTATACAGGAAGAGGGGAGTCGAACGATCCAGGCATTTAGTTCTCATTCTATTGGTACCAGAGAGCTCATTTCGTTCGAAGTGATGAGGAACGCAAGGTGTCACAGAAATACCACAATTTGTGAGAAGCCCTCACTATTGTCAACCACCAGCCGCAAACTTACTCTTGCCTCGGATAGCTTTTCCATATATGAAGAAGATGCACGGAAATGGCATCATCGCGACTGTGAGAAATGCCAGAAGGCTGGTTGCCCAATGGCACCCGAGTGCTTCATACATTTGAACACCAAACAATGGGAAGGCGGCTATTTAACAGAAAATTAGAAATTCGTGCCATTCCTGTATCTGTGAATCAGCCTCACCAGCAAAAGAACTTCTTGCAAATCCATTAGCAGCAAGAGCCGATGCAGCATATTGCGGATAGGCATCAACCTGTTCACGTATCGACGATGTTAGCCGAGAGTACTCTGCTTCGATTGAGACATGAATGCCCGGATGCGAACCAACGTAAGAACTTACCAGAAATGTGAAAATACCCATGAATGTTAACAAGGTTCTGTTTGACTCAAAGTATCAGCTTCCACATTTCAAGGTTAGAGAAGATGTGATTACCCAAATCCAAAAATTCCTGAGCCCAGAACAGGTACAGCCCAATGGATGCTAGGGCGAGTCGTCCAGCCAAACCAGAACAAACCAATCGGGATCAAAAAGCCACCCAATATTGCTGGAGGTAGCCGGTACTCCGGGTGCCTCACTTCAGGTTCTGTTTTTGATCCATCGAGCAGGAATGCACGGGTTCTAGTCCAAATGGGTGTGCTTGCAGCTGCAAAAGTCATTCCAACGATGATACCCAGAAACGTGAGGCCAATCTGCCAGAGGTTCATGCCATATTGTGTTTGAAACACAAGGGGAAAGGCACCGAAGAAAAGGTAGAGGATGCCTAGAAGAAGCGCCGAGTAAAGACTCAAACAAAGGCACATGGATTCCAATAACAGGAGCTGGAATGGCCGCAGTAGAGATGTCAGGAGCATTCGGCCCTTCGTTTGGTTATTATGATCCACAGTAGCCTCATATCGGTGATTTCCGGTCTCTTTGCGAAGAGTTTTGACCACAGACTGGAGTCTGCTTGCATGGTGTGTCTCCGGCGTGAAAATTGCTATTGACGCAAGCAAAACAACCGACCAAATAATGACAAAGTAGTATGTCCATCTCCAATGAACGTTGAAGTTGATGAACCCACCGATCAATGGACCAAAGCAAGGTCCAATGAATGGCGCCGATGAAACAAGCGCCATAGGTTTCTGAATACTATCGTCTGTGAAGAGGTCTCTCACTGTGCCGCCAGAAACAGCCAGGAATGTGCCCCCTGTGAAGCCAGCGAAGAAGCGAGAGATAATAATGATTGGAATTTTCTTCGCAACTGCAGGTGGAATGTTCCAGATTGTGAACATAGACCACGAAACAAGATAGACAGGCTTTCGCCCAAACCACTCACTCAAAGGACTGGTAAGCAATGGCCCCAAGGCAATGCCAAGGACGTACACTGACAGCCCTACGGTTGATAATAAGCGACTCGTACCAAGCTCCGCATTCATTTGGATATACGTGGTGGTGTAGATGGAACTGGTGCAGGTACTGCTTCTCAATCAGCAAAGTTACTCTTTTGACTGAATGAAGAGTAGGTAAATAAATTCTGGGAGGGGAAGGCTTTCGCGCTTGGCCTTGGACTCACACGCATACAGTTGCAGTACATATAATGATCACAATCATCCACCTGCGAGCAAGTGATAGACTGTGTGAGCATACAGGGCCTTGGTCGGGATCAAACGTGACCAAAAGGTCGACTTCGTTTTCCTTTGCATGGGCTGTCTGCTCCTCATAATTGCTTTGCCCTAATATAGTCATATTTGCAAAGTGCTTTCAACCATAAGCCTCGGTCAGAAAATTCATATATGGGGCTTTATCAAGAGTCTTCGGAGAGAGATGCGCCAAGTTCTTTATGCTTGAGAGAAGATAAAATTTGGGAATCAAGCGACTTTCTCACCCGCCACACAGTGCCAGAGAGAGAGAAGAAAAAGAAAGATTCAGAGTAGTCAAGGCTATCTACATATGCGGGGCCACGCCCCCGACAGACTCACAACTAATCAACCGGAGATTTGTAAAAGCCGTCGGTAGATTTCCTTTTCATTCAAGCTGGTATTAGATTATCTACCATATAGCCAGAGTGGGTCCATGCAAGAAGCCGAGGTGTTTAAAACACAAAGTCACTTGTTCAATGTCAAAGGACCAGTCAGGTTTAGAGAGGTGCAAATATTGCTCGTCTCTGGCGCCGATCTATTGGAATTTTAGACCTAATTCGATGATTCGGATGTCCCAAGGGTGAATAGAAATGCCGAGTAGCTTTTTTTCGATGGGCCGTTAGAGCCCGCATGTATCTAACATGGCACTGTACCCGGGAGCGATGTCGGGGCCAATGTCGATGGCTTCTCTGCCCCATGGCTTTTGCGTAGACAGAGAGAACTGCAGCTCTGTGTCGAGCGAGTTGCTTATAAAATGGCCTCGGCTGCTCGCTGAGGCATAGGAAGTCGGCTCGAAAGTTCAACAACTTCTCGTCTAACAACCCGCTTGATGCCAGGGGCTCCAAAGTGAAATATCGGTCATATGGGTGGGATTGCATCGAAAAATGATTTCGTTTGTCACACTTGCTTGAGAAGCTAGCAGTTATGGCAAGATATAATAGAATGTGCGATAGATCAAGGGTGTTCAGATTTGTGATACTAGAATCTCCCAGCGCAAGTGATTACTGGACTTGTGGAGGGCAAAGCTAACTGGGAGCTGTCATGAGAAAAATAGCTTGAACTGATTGTTGCTTTGAAAGCTCACTAGTCATCTTCCTAGTCTTCCAACCGCAGTGAGGCTGGCGTGCCTAGCCGTTCTGAACTGCATTTGCATTGTATTCGGGTACTTTCTCCCGGGACCTCGCCGAGGTCTCTCCCAACAATCCCACTTGCACTTCTATTTCATCAACACGGTCCGCAAATCAGGTGCCCCGTATTCATTGGTCTTTAATTTCGAGCAAACTCATGAGTCATACTCATTGCTCCTCAAGAGAGAAGAAAGCCGCCAGAAACGATCTTATCCACCATGGACAACACCACAGAGAAACAATCCATCGAGGAAGCGAAGTCTACTTATCATTTGTCCAGCAGGGGTGCCTGTAACACCTTGTTTCGGGATGTCTGGGGTCCCCGAGAAAAGTCAATGGGTAATCCCTGGTCACAAAATAATCCCAATGGGACGTGAGTTAATCTTTCTTTCCTCTCTCTTCGCCATTATCTTTTACGGCCATATTACGAAAAGCTCAATCGTCTGACTACGAGTAGTGTCATTCTCCGACTAGCCGAAAATAGTCTTTTGCATGATGAGGTCGTTGATTTTATCAAAACACAGGTCAGTATGCTGGATATGGTTACATGAACTTGACTAAAGAATTGGAGGCATAGACCAACGTGCATCCCATCAGCCATCTCACGTACAGTACAGGTCCCCGTGGATCTCGACGTCTTCGAAATGCTGCAGCGACATTTTTGAATGATGATCTTGGGTCTAGAGAGACAATCACTGCCGATAATATTCTCATCACACCAGGCTTAGCTAGTGCTATTGATGGGCTTGCCTGGTCAATTTGCGAGGATGGGGATGCAATCCTAATCCCTCGGCCATTCTACAATGGCTTCACAGTAGATCTTCTGAACAGAAGTAATGCGCAGATTGTTGGTGTGACCTATCAAGATATTGAGGGATACTCTAATCTCGATGACCTATTCCGCCCCGACATAAATGCAAAAGCCCTTGAGGCAGCTTTGCGAAGGGCAAGGGACGATGGACTTAACGTGAAGGCTCTTATGATCTCGAAGTAAGTTCTTTCTGTCAATGATTCATCCTTTGGGCACGACTAACGGCTTTCAAGTCCCCATAATCCTCTAGGAAGATGTTATGTTCGTTTGAGGCCTTACCCCATCGCTCTACATATGTAACTTGGTTTCGTGACTAAAAAAGAGCAGCCTGCCGAGACGTTGAAGGAATTTGTCTCCTTTTGTGGAAGGAACAAATTACATTTCATATCTGACGAGATCTATGCAAAATCGCTCTTTGCGAATCCTGCTATCCCAAGTCCGACACCTTTCATATCAACCCTTGCTCTTGACTATGGTGAGTTTATTGATCCGTCACTCGTGCACATTCTTTATGGAGCCAGCAAGGACTTTTGTGCGAATGGAATGCGCCTAGGTTTTGTTTGCACAAAGAACAAGGGTATCTTGGGGGCAATGTCAAGCATCGGGTCAGTTCTAGTTCCCCTCTTTTCACAAAACCATCACTGATGCGCCGAATTGGAAGAATATTCTCTTGGTCTCCACATTTGCTCCAGGATATCTGGGCTGCTATGCTCGAAGATAAATATTGGTTGAACACATTCATGTCCAAGAAAGTGGACCTCATGGCGGAAAATTATAGGATCACAACCTCGTTCCTTGCTGACCAGAAGATCAAGTATTATGAGATGTAAGTCAAGATCCACACGTTTCCCATACAATTTACTCACACTCATAAACGCATAGGAACGCCGGTTTGTTTATTTGGGTTGATCTTCGCTACTTGTTTTACCCTGAACTAGCTTCCCGGGATTTGAAAGACTTGGGGGCTCTATCCTCTGTTGCCAGCATTCAGAAAGAGCGCGAGCTGCAGATACTAGATATTTGCACCAGAAATGGTGTTCTGATTACACCAGGCAATGTATGTGTGCCCGAGGAGTATGGTTGGTTCCGTGTTACATTCACGTTGCAAAAGGAGGCACTGAAGGAAGGGCTTGAGCGTCTATGGAAGTCTCTCCAAGAGGCTGAATCGGATATTTCGTGTCAGCAAGGATAAGGAAAAAACCCGGCCACGCCTATCTCTGAGTTTCAAGGGTTTGAACGTGGTATGCTTACGCGGCGAATTGGAATATCTCCAATGATGAACTAGATTTGATTTAAATACCAACATCTCGGATTACAATTCGGGGTTTCAATGTTGATTTCTAAAGTTCAACTTTGTAGGCAATTTGACAACTATAAGAAGAAGAGTATCTCGTCCTTCGCCTATTTGAAAAGCAGATGATATCCTAGGGTCAAATTTTATGATTTTGCCTAAGAGTGACCAGAAAGACCACCCGAGTACTTTAGCAGCGTGAACAGACCAAAGTGGCCAACACTTGTTGTCTTTGGAGTCGATATTAGTATTCTTATCATTGGAAACGGCGCATGTTCTATCTGCGCGTAGCCCTTTCAAGTACTCATTGATCCGGTGCCAAACACGTATATAGAAGGGAGTATTCCGAGTTCAGGGACGGCGTCTCTGTTGACAGGCCATTTGGCTGTCGCGGCGGTCTTGGATGGCCTTCTCTTCACCGGACCGAGTGAAACGGGAGACCGGGGCGTTGGTCTTGTCGCAGGCGATGCGGTATAACATCTCACCGGTCAGACCGCTGTAGCGGCGTGTGGACAGGATGATTTGTGATTAGCGCTCTTCTTGGATAACAGAATATTGCCGCATCAGATCGGAAGCCGAGTCGCGTACGTGGGTAGAAGCTCCACTGTCCCTCATCCGGATGAGCCATTCGGTCTGCTTGGCCGTGAGCGGTATATGATCAGTGGCTGCGAATATAGTGGGCCTTGGCATAAACGGACGGGAGTTGATCATATCTCGTACGAACGGAGGCATGATTGTAGTCTGTAGACGGTTAGAATCTGATCATGCCCCCTTGACCTTCTCTTTGGTGTCCTTGATCCCGACCTCACTAGCCTTTTCCTTTGTTGGAGTTTTCGTGTTACTTTTAGGGGGCATTGTAGGCAAAAAGTGATTTCAAAGTGAGAAATGGAGGCCGTCAAAGTGAGGGTAGAGGTGAGGGGAACAAAGCAAAGTGAAAGACTACAAGTAAGGATCAGAGTG
The DNA here is from genome assembly GCA_026122735.1 of Penicillium bialowiezense. Classification (NCBI taxonomy): domain Eukaryota; kingdom Fungi; phylum Ascomycota; class Eurotiomycetes; order Eurotiales; family Aspergillaceae; genus Penicillium; species Penicillium bialowiezense. The sequence goes on from JAKZFB010000002.1 coordinate 5,380,563, forward strand.
AGCAAAGCAAAAGAGGAGATAGGAGCTTGGCAGCTCGTGAGGTTATCAAAGTGAAGGTTGTAGGAGGAAGCTTTACAGTGGTATTGCATAAGTCCTTGACCTTGAGTACTTCGACCTCAGACCAACTCGTTTAATATCTGATCATCCAAGCCATTCTAAACGATATGATATTTAGAAAATGGCAAAAGAGGACGCCAAAAAAGAGTCTAAAAAAGATAGCCAAGTTTCTTATATACAAACCTGGTAATCGCTCAGGCTAAAAAATGGATTCCAAAGTACTGGAGGTCAAATACTTATGCAACACCACTGTACTGTTGGGGGAGAGAAGAGGAGCTTCAAACTTGCTGATGGAAGAATGTCGTGGCTATTTTCGAGAGCGGCAAATCTTACAAATAAGGTCCAAAAAACGAAGAATTCCATTCATGAAGAAGGCAAGGAAGGCAGAAGAAGCTCTGCTTCTTATGCTGCTTCCTGTCAATCAGCTAACTAACAAACTATCAATCCGACCACTGACAAACTGGCAAACTGTCAAGCTAGCAAAGGTTCAATGAAGCTGCATACATGGTAAAGCTTCATTGACGCATGTTTGGTAGTGAACACATGCTGCATCACTACAGCTGTGCGAATATCAATTGATCCATGGATATATCCACTGAAAGAAGAAAGAGCGTTGTCACCTGACACAAACACCTGGGCAACCCTCCATCTTGCGCAATTCCATAGACTCACTTTGACAGGAAGCCTCAATACTCCCTTTTCGCCTCTCGTTGACAAAATAAAGGTCTTGACCTCGGGAATGTTAACAAGTGGGGTCTTGGAGATGGCCACCACTTATATACAGGGGGCCGCGGGAAGCCCCTTGAGGACCCTCAGCGAGACGCGGTAGGCCTTTCTAGCGCTCTTCGGCAATGTTCAACGTTCAAGGGTGGATTTTTGCTCAATGGCTATTTTCTGGTGCCAGTATGAGGTGTCAGATGCAAACCTCTCGCGCAATTGACCCCTGGAGTATGAAATCGATCGGTGGATCCAAGAAAATTTTCCCTCAGTCCCGAAAGAGTGTCACGATGCCGCTGCCCAATTTTCCGAGACCGCCATTGGGTCGATTCCCGGGTCAGTTGATGGATCTAATCTCCGGCAAGCCATTCGCAAGACCCTCGGTTCATTTGGCTCGATGCACTAGCCAGATTTGACAGGAGATCGGCGACTATCTGCGCCGATCATGGACAATACGAGATCCCTTCCCACGGGGCCGCACACAATGTCGAAGTCAATCGGCTTGAAAGTTGATACGGTATAAGAAGACAGGGGCCCAGCAGCCTTAGAGGTCTGTACACACTCTTTTGCAGCTTAGTCACTCTTTTTTTTAACCCCAGATCTCTGTAGATCTAGTCATTCTTTGGAATATGGCTCCTCTTTGGCCATGGCTGGGCGCCGCCCTAGCATCCCTGCCAGTTGTTCTGGCAGGACACGGCGACCCCGTCGCCCAGAAATACATCGTCGAGTTTGCTAACTCAAAGACTGTTCGTTTATCAATCCATCCTAGAGATACTCCGCACTAAGTCGTATAGTCCTCGGCCGGCTTCCTCACAACTCTCGAGGACCATGGTATTCACGCCAGTCTCAACCACGACCTCTCGTTCGCTCTTTTCCACGGTGGCTCCTTTACTCTGCTGGACGATCAGAACGAGGCGGCGATCGTCAAGCAGATCTCCTCGTGGTCTGGGGTGAAGAAAGTCTCCCCCGTCCGGGAGATGCACCAGTCTAAACAAGACGTGTCGAGCATTGGCCATGGCGCGCCCGTCCGCCGCGATGTCTCCTCTCACGGTCTTCGCCGCCGTGGTGCTCCAGAGCACGGAGACAACAACTACCCTCACATCATGACCGGAGTTGACAAGCTCCACCGGGAAGGGTACACTGGAAGTGGCATCCGTGTGGCGGTCATTGACTCCGGAATTGACTATAAGCACCCTGCTCTCGGAGGCTGTTTTGGTAAGGGCTGTCTGGTGGAATTCGGTTACAACTTCCTCGACAACACTACCGATCCATGGGAAGGCCAGGCCGGGCACGGTAAGTCCGAATCTGCGCCCTCAATCTACATTGGTTCTGTCCCCTAATCCGCTGCAGGAACCCACGTCTCCGGGCTCATTGCTGCCCAGCCCAATCCCTATGGCTTCACTGGAGTTGCCCCAAATGTGACTCTGGGTCATTACAAGATCCTTGGACAGCAACATGTCTCATACGAGAGCGATATTGTCACTGTCGCTTTTAAGAGAGCCTTCGAAGACAAAGCCGACATCATCTCCGCCTCATTCGGTTCATACAATGGATGGAGTGACGAGCCAGTTGGACAGCTCGTCTCGAGACTGGCCGATGCTGGCCTTCCCACTTTCATTGCCAGTGGTAATGATGGAGCCTCGGGCTTGTTCTTGGCCTCTAATGGCATTGATACCCCTACCGGTGGAATTGGAATTGGATCCTTCAACAACAAGTTCAGCCCTCTTCTGCTGAGTGGAGGCACCTACTCCAGCCACAACAGCACCAGGGAATTTGGCTGGCAATTAGCAGGAACTTCGGACTTCAAGAACGGCACTTACACCCTTTATCCCAGCAGCTTGAACGCATCTGTGGTTGGTGACTCTTGTGAGCCCTGGACCGATGACCACCCGGATCTCTCCGACAAGATCGTTCTGATCCGCTATGGTGGCTGCCGTAGCAGCCAGCAGCAGGCAAATGCAGTCAAGGCCGGTGCTAAGAATGTTCTGATCTACCTTAACGAGCCCGGCACTTATGAGCTTTCTGTCCAAGACCCTGCTCTCACCGGAGTGGGCATGGTGTCGGCCCAGACTGGCGAGAAATGGGTCGAACTTGCTGCAGCAGGCTCTGAAATCAAGCTCAACATGATCAGCGAGAAATTTGCCAAGACCATCTTCATCAACGAGACCAACCCTCAATCCGGCGGTCAAATCAGCGAGTTCACCCAGTGGGGTCCCAGCAACGAGCTCCTCCCTGTAACCGCCGTATCAGCACCCGGTGGATTCATGCTATCGACATGGCCTGTTCCCGCTGGCAGCTATGCCATCGAGAGCGGTACTTCCATGGCGACTCCCTACCTCGCTGGCTGCGTTGCTCTTCTGATGGAGGCACGTGGCAAGGGCAACGTGACCCCTGCCGAGCTGAAGGCTCTGTTGTCAACTACAGCTACGCCCAATGTATTCCATGATGGCGTCACTGCGTCTCCATTCTTGGGATCTGTCGCGCAGCAGGGAGGCGGATTGGTCAATGCCTACAAAATGATGCATGCTACCACCAGCTTCAATGTCAGCACGATCGCATTCAACGACACTCAGCATATCGCTCCCTCCTACATCCGCATCAACAACAACGCCTCCTCTTCGCGTGTTTACACCGTCGGACACGTTGGTGCCGCTACCGTATACACTTTGTCCAGCAGCAGCTTCATTCCTCAGGTGAACAAACTCGGCAACTTCACGGATCGCACCACCGAAGCTGCCTCCCTCAAGTTCAGCTCTTCCAGCATCAGCGTGCCCGCTGGTGGCTTCGCCGTGCTGAAGGTCACTGCCACTCCTCCCAAGGGTCTTGTCTCTCGCCGCATCCCTGTCTACAGCGGATACGTTACCTTCAATGGAACCAGCTCGGATGACTCTTTCTCCGTCCCCTACCTTGGCGTTGCCACCGATATGCGCAACGTGACTATCCTGGACACCACACAAGGTAGCAACAACATCATCGATAGCACCACACAGAAGCCCATCAAGCCCAACGAGCAGCTTATCTTCCCGGGACAGAACGACGCCACCGATAGAGCAAACACAAGCTACCCCATCTTCCAGACTGAGCTATCCATGGGCACCAACCTGCTTCTGGTTGGTGTCAAGGCCGCCCACAACAGCACTATCTTGCCTGTAATGGAACCCCAAACGGCTCGATCCAGAAATGTCGCCGGTGGCATTGCGCCCGGCGCTTCTCCTGTTTCCTGGACGGGTCAGTTGGCGGACGGCTCCTATGCCCCAGAGGGCAACTACTCCATGGTTGTGCGTGCGCTGAAGATCTTTGGTAACCGCAAGAACCCTAGAGATTATGATACCGTGAAGACGGTCAACTTCGGATTTACATACGCACCCCCCGCTAATTGAACAGCTATCAAGGTGTTTCAAGGGGCGTTGGTTTGAACTTTCTCTTCTTGCACTTTTGTTCAAAGGCTGCTGTGTGGCGCTCACACTTTTTGTCCTTCACTGACCTGGCTATCCGCCCTGTTTTCTTGCACATTTTTGTATTTTCTTTACCCTACTTTAAGTGGGAATATATGCGACTTATGATCCGTTCTTAATAGATTCTTCTTGATTACAGTGGACATCTCGCATTTGTACCATACATTATATTATCAACATGTCCGTCATCAGTGTTTCTCCCGGTGTTTATCAAGCTGCTTACTGATTTCCAACATGCTTTCTGGCCACCAGTTTTCCTCATTGTTCCACAAAAGGCTACACCATGGTGCGTCTCTCTTCAAAGTCATAATTTGCTTGAGCTCCCATGCGCCAATGCCCCCAATCCACCACACATCATCCAATAAAAGAACCAGAACAAGCCAGTGAGCGAATATTTCCATGGCCAGCTGGTGGATTAGATCCGGCTCTAGATCTAAAGGTTCCTGAGATCCAAGGCAGCTTTCGACGCCTGTTTGGTTGAGAACGAAGCCCATCATTTCTTCCACGAGTTCCAGATACCTCGTCGGTGCTTTGTGAACAAATGCCACGATGAACCTCCGGGGAAGCTTGGATGGTACCATCGACGTTATGCTGGCTGTATATCTGCGCATCCATGGCGAGATTTTAGCAACATGTTCGTCTGAGTCGACACGATCTTCGAAATGGCGATAGCCCGATGTAATTGATCGCCGGTCTTTGGATGAGAATGTCTCTGTGACGATTTTCCCGAGCAATTCCAAGGCTGCCAGGCATGCTTGGAGGCCAACTGCAGCATCATTGGCCAGATCACCCTCACTGTGAGGATGTCCCACTTCTTGTATTTTGGAATTGATTATGGCTTTGATCGTCTTCGTCTTTTCGCCGAGTTTCGCCATGGCAGAAGATACCGTAGCGGATATAATTGGATACAATGGATGGTCTTTTGATCCGCCTTTCTGTTCGTCGCAGGAGAACGGCGCAGCATCAACATATTGTGCAGTCAGCACATCTGGGGGATTTCCCTCCGCCCCAGACTTTCTGACTAGCCCTCCATAGGCCAGACGTACGGCGCGAAACAGGCTCATCCACTGACAGCTTTTTGGCGCGAATCTGTCTAATGCCAGATCACCGGGGACTGCTGTTTCTGTCAACCAAATGCGAATGCAATGGCTTCCCGATCCGTACATGCCCATCATCGCCGCGTTGGCGAGGATGTGATCGTAATGTTTAACTTTAGAGAGTGTGGGTTGGATTTCTCGTATTGATTCCATGTGGTATCGGTCCGCGGTATGTAGAAGGCGCAAAATCTCCCCACGGCTTGCATGAGATACCGGAAACTGTTTGATAATGTCGTGACATTTGCATATCGCCGAGAATGCAAGCATAGATCTCATAAGAGGCTTGCTTTGAAATGCCAGGGTTGGAATCCCGATTTGCAGTGCATACTGGTCACCATCGTCGACAGTCAGGTCTTTGCTTGTGTGCTCTAGATAGTGTTCCAGTAATTCAGATTCCAGAGATGTCATCAGTACTGAACTGGGTTGCAATGAAAATGCAGCATTTTCGTCACAGATGAGCAAATTCCATAGTTGTGGTTGGGCGATAGCTGCCAGGAAGCTCTTTTGGGACATTTGCAATTGCAAAGGGGACTCGATTTGTTTGAATTCCGCGTTCGAGGACGTAATCCCATTTCTTGTGGGGTATTTGCATGCGAGATCCAACTTGCAGCATCTTGAACATCCTGGCTTCAGTTCGTCACACTGCGCCTTGTCAACGCATGCGCCTAGACTTTGGATGCTGCTTGACACACCTTTATTCTGCGGGCTTTGCATTTTTCACATCCATACCGGGACTTCTTGTGGGACCTGCGTGTCTTGCAGTTTGTATCGCTGCCATCAGGGTCTGATCTGTCCATGTCGTCGAACGCGTAAATGAGGTTCCAACACAACAAAGGATTAAGGTGCGTGTGGTCTTGATCTCATTGAGGCTCAGGTTTTAAAGAAGTCATAGACTCTTCATAATTCCAAATTGATGCTGGGCAGCGTCGAAGGGAGTTTATCTCATTGGCCCAGTAAACTGAGGGTAAGCAGAGAGATCCAAGGTTGAGGCTGTGACAGCCTCCAGGGCTGACAAACCTTCCAGTTTCCGGGGGGGCTGTGCCCGCGCCCATCCTTGGCGTTGGGGGTAACAATCCTTAGTATTAGGTATAGTCTATGGCCATGGCCCCGGGGAAGGCTTTACTCTCTTATCATCTCAATAATGCGGTCTTACGATGACTTATATAGTGGCAATATGTTTCGATAAAGTTTCATCTGGAAGTTCATATGCGAATCTTGGAAGTCCGGGGTTGTCACGCTAGACGTAGAGCGGGGCCTTATGCAAGTGCGTATTCGCTTAATTAGCTTCCATAGTTGACAAATACTATACCAACCACCTGGGCAGCAAAGCATGTATGTGACAACTATGAACATGCCATTTTCAATTTGGGCAAGGATATTCTCACAGAGCCTCGTTTCGAGGTTTACAATAAGGTGGTTCCAAAGGAACGAGTCCACTTGTTGATCTACTGGTCGACCATTCATCTTTTGGAGCTTATGTAGTAGCTGATGGGGCTACCAATTCCACTCTTAGACAATTGCTCACCCACCCGTGTGCTCCGGATATCGACTATATCCATACGCAAGTACCATCCAATCATGGGAACACAATTTGAAGCTAGGGCTCGATGAATTGCATGGACTGCGTATTGAATACGCTCGCGGCTTTTCTCGGTGACATCAAATGGGTACGTAGCTTCCAAGGTTAGGCGGGTGAATATAATCCAATGCTTTAAAAACAAATATATAAGAGCCATGAATGCCCTGCTCCTCTGATCATTCATCATTTACACACAGCACCATACTCAGCAGCTATGAGGCTTCTCGAAATCGGAATATCTCTCTTCGGCCTTGTAACCAACGCTTACAGCTGGGAGCACCTAGGTCATGAGTGGCATGCACCATTTCCAAGTGATAGTCAGTAAAAACACCGCTCACTCCCTCTCAATAATCCTAACTTGGCTCAGGTCGATCCCCATGTCCGGGTCTCAACGCCATGGCCAATCACGGCTATCTTCCTCGCTCGGGAAGAGACATAGACCTAGCCACACTACGACATGCCGTAGCCAGTGCCTACAACTACGAGCCTACTGCATTTGATATTGCATTTGCCCAAGCAGTGGGATATAATATCACGACCACAGGCAACGACTCGACCATTAACCTCGTCGATCTTGCTAGACATGAGGGGCCCGAGTTCGATGGGTCTTTGTCTAGAAATGACATTTATTTCGGAGACGACCTTCATTTTGACTACTCCATCTGGAAGAGTGTGGCCCAGAGTCTCAGTCTCTATAATACCTTGGGTCCTGATGCGCAGTACGTCACTGTAGAAATGGCAGCTAAAGCACGTGCTGCGCGGGTCAAGAACGCAAAGGCAATCAATCCCACATTCAACGCTTCGGATCTGGCAACGTCGGGTAGCCCTGGCACAACAGGTGTCTATCTGACCACATTGTGGGATGATCGGGTAGGCGCTGTGCCCAAGTCGTGGATTAGGGCTTTCTTTGGTATGTCGTACTATTTGCCCTTAACGTTCCCAATATTGACGCGCTTATAGAAGAGGAACGTATTCCGTACCTGGAAGGATACAGGCCGCCTACAATTCCTAGGACGCAGGACAATTTCACGGAGATGGCGAAAAGGGTGATGGAAGTGCAAGTCTAACAAAGAGCTCTCTATCAAGTATATCTATCGAGACACCAAATCCTTTATTTGAACCGTATAATATCAAGTATTCAAGCTCCCTCCCGCATTCCAACCAGAATGCATCCGGCGCCCATCATCCCAGCACCAAGCCACCACAAGCCCCCCACAGCCTCCTGGAACACAACCATTCCTAGCACAGCGGTAGCCAGAAAATTGGAAGCTGTATTTGTGATAGAAACCTTCGTCGTAGAAGGTCCTGCTGTCAATGCACGTGTGAAAAGCGCCCACATAATTATGTTACATAGCACGTTGAGGCCGAGACAAGCCTATATTATGTTAACTCTGGGAGTAGAGGGGTTCTGGGAATGACATACTCCTCTTACGAGCATTTCAATGAAT